>CM057340.1:48850272-50100272 GCA_030015575.1 Agapanthus africanus
TTTACCAGTCGGCATTGGTTTAAGCCAGTTACTGGTATCCGATTATTGGATTTATACAGTCTAAAGTTTTTCCGTATTTTTGCGGATAGGAGGGGCGTTCTCGTAATTGTGCGAGAAGCTTCTAGAAGATGGTGACTAAGGAGGTTTAGGTGTCATATGCATTGAATGAGTTTAGTGAGTCATGAGAGTGATTCATCCATATCATTAATGCACAATAAATGCTTAATGAGTCATGGTTATGAATCACCATTAGATATTTATGAAACTTGATTATTCATCATTTGTTTTTCTTTTATTGATGAATTTTAATGTTTCATATATATTATGATAACTCATTATTCTCATATGATAATTATCCTCACCTTCTCTCTCCTCAAGCTCTCCCTCTTCAAACCCTAATCCTCCCCTCTCATGTGTTGAGTACAAGGATTAGTTAGACTACTTAATCCATAACCCTCTCTATATTACACCTAGCTTCTTTGATTAGCACTTAAAGAAGTTTAGTTGCCTCAAGTTTAGAGGCTAAGCTTGGAGTAAAGCTCTCGGGTGGATCGTCTACTACTTCGAGAAGGCCGAGGAGGAAGAGGAGTTCACAAAGACGAAGGACACGATTCGTTAGGTATAATCCCTAAACATAGTAGCATAGAAACTCTATGTTTTAAGTTAGTTATCGTTTAGCTTCGATTCAAGCGGTTAGTCGATGTTTGTTCACTAAACAAGTTCGTTTTTGAAAATTCCGCCTCCCCACAAGTATTGGGGTGTTGTACATCGACTTACAATACCGCCTTAAGATGTGTCTGGATTTCTGACGGGACCTGGGTTCCTTCGCTAAAGCTATAGCGCCGTTGTTGTCACAATACAGAGGTATTGGACCAACACTGGAAGGAACCACCTGAAGTTCTGTGAGGAACTTCTTCATCCAGACAGCTTTATTTGCGGCATTGCAAGCAGCTATGTACTCCGCTTCCATCGTTGAGTCAGCAACGGTCTCCTGTTTGGAACTCTTTCAACAGACCGCCCCTCCATTGAGGGTAAAGACATAACCCGACATGGATTTGGAGTCATTTTTGTCACTCTGGAAGCCGGAGTCGGCAAAGGCCTCCATCTGGAGGCTTTTCCACCATACACCAAGAACATCTCCTTAGTCCTCCTTAGGTACTTGAGAATGTTCTTTACTGCTATCCAGTGCTTCTCCCCTGGGTTTGCTTGATACCGACTCACAACGCTCTATGCGTATGCTACATCTGGTCTGGTACATAACATTGCATACATTATAGAGCCTACCGCAGAAGCGTAGGGTATAATCGACATGCGATCCCTTTCCAAATCAGTCTTGGGAGGCATCTCTTTGGAGAGGGTGATTCCGTGACAAGCCGGTAGGTTACCGCGCTTAGAATCATCCATACTGAATCTCTTCACTATGGTGTCTATGTACCTGGACTGCGAAAGTCCCAATATCCTCTTTGATCTATCACGATAGATCCGGATCCCCAGAATGTAGGTGGCATCACCCAGGTCTTTCATGGAGAATTTATGTGACAAGAATCTTTTGACTGACTGTAACATAGGAATATCATTTCCTATTAGGAGAATGTCATCCACGTACAAGACGATGAATACTACAGCTCTCCCTACAATCTTACTGTATATGCATGGTTCATCTGGATTTTTGATAAAGTCGAATTCTTTGACAGCATCATCAAAACAGATGTTCCAACTCCGCGATGCCTGCTTTAGTCCATAAATGGACTTAAGCAACTTGCATACTTTACCGCTGCTCCCACTCTGAATGAATCCCTCTGGCTGATCCATATAGACGCTTTCTTCCAAATTACCATTTAGAAAGGCCGTCTTTACGTCCATCTGCCAGATCTCATAATCGTGGAAGGCAGCAATAGCAAGAAGGACCCGAATATATTTAAGCATAGCTACTGGAGAAAAGGTTTCGTCATAGTCCAAACCAGGTCTTTGACGAAAACCCTTTGCAACAAGTCTAGCCTTATAGGTTTCAACCTGTCTATCTACACCAATCTTCTTTTTGAAGATCCATTTGCATCCTACGGGTTTTACCCCATCTGGAGCAATGTCCAAAGTCCATACTTTGTTAGTGTACATGGACTCCATTTCGGTCCGCATTGCATCCAGCCATTTTATTGAGTCACCGCTCTAAATGGCTTGCTGGAAGCTAGTAGGCTCATCATAGTTAATAGTGCAATCCTCTCTATCCCCGTCTATGAGAAAACCGTAGTATCTCTCGAGCGGATGAGATTGCCTACTACTCCTGCGGAGTGGCGTCGGGATGTCTGGTTCTCCTGAACCTTCTTGTTCTACTAAGGTTTCAGTAATAGTTTGTGGTTCTGGAATTTCTTCTAGTTCTATTGCGCCCCCACTTATCTGATTTTCTAAAAACTCAGTTTCCAAGAAGCGAGCATTATGAGAAACAAAAATCTTTTGTTCCTCTGCGTAATAGAAATAATATCCCTTGGAGTTCTTTGGATATCCCACAAACTTACACTGTACTGATCGTGCCTCGAGCTTGTCCGCAAACTGCTTCTTTACAAAAGCTGGACATCCCCATATCTTAATGTGCTTAAGATAGGATTTCTTCCCACACCACATCTGATATGGTGAAGTAGACACAGTCTTAGTTGGAACTCGGTTCAAAAGGTATGCAGCTGATTCTAGTGCATATCCCTAGAATGATCGCGGTAACTCAGCCTTACTTATCATGGAACGAACCATATCCAATAGGGTTCGATTCCTTCTTTCGGATACACCGTTGTGTTGTGGTGTGTATGAAGGAGTAAGCTGAGAGAGAATTCCATTCTCTTTTAAGTAACCTAGAAACTCGGCACTTAAGTATTCACCACCTCGATCAGATCTCAGTGTCTTGATACTTTTTCCGGTTTGTTTTTCCACTTCATTCTTGTATTTTTGGAATTTCTCAAAGGCCTCAGATTTATGCTTCATTAAGAAGATATATCCATACCTAGAGAAATCATCCGTAAAAGTAATGAAGTAGGAATAACCACCTCGCGCATGTGTAGACATTGGACCGCATACGTCACTGTGTATGAGTCCCAAGAGCTCGCTTGCTCTTACCCCGTGTCCAGAAAACGGAGTCTTTGTCATCTTTCCCATGAGACGAGATTCACAAGTAGCATAAGATTGATATCGAACGGATTCAAATATCCTTCTCTATGTAACTTAGTCAACATTCTCTCATTGATGTGACCTAGTCTACAATGCCATAAGAAAGCCTGATTTAATTCTGGAGACTTTCTTTTAAGTGTATTTTGGACATTGAAAACCTGAGCTTGACTTAATACGTATATGCCGTTATCTAATGTACCCGACCCAATCAAAACTTGATTTAGGTGGATGTTAACTACATCGCTTACGAATGTAAAATCATATCCCTCTCTCGAAAGTGAGGACACTGATATGATATTACAAGTCATACTAGGTATATATAAACAGCTACGTAAAATCAATATATGCCCACTTGTCAAACCTAGGTGATATTTTCCCACGGATTCAGCATTCACTGTCATTCCGTTTGCAACTTTGAGAGACCAATCACCCACCTTTATAACTTTACGGTTTCTCAAAGCATGTAATGAATTACAGATATGAGATCCTGCTCCGGTATCTAATACCCAGGAAGTAGAGTTAATTGACAAACAGTTCTCAATAACAAATACACTTGAGGCTGAAGCCACAACATGCTTTGTATCTTGGCTACTGGCTTCCAAAGCCCTGCAATCATTCTGCCTATGCCCAATCCCATAATAATAGGAACTATCCTCTTTTACTGCATTAAGTTCCGAAACTTTTGCCCTTCTCTTTCCTTCTACATCCCTGGTTTCCTTCAGGGTAGGAGGCAGAGACTGTAGAATCAAGTCAGTATCTGACTCGTTTCCCAACGCGGTCTCCAGGTCCTGGAGCTCATCAATACAGCTAGTCATTGTAAGGACGTTGTCCCCTACAGATGACCCGTCAGCCAACCTCGCTTGAATTGATTCGTTCGAGGTTTCATATCTAGTGATATGAGATTGCTCTCCATATAAATCTTTGTTATGGAGAAAGATGGAAACTAAGTCCATCTTCTCGTGTTGCTTCTGGTATACACTATCAACTGAAGCTAACACGAGGCATTTGGCTTTCGCTTTATCCTTTTCCCTTGTCTGGCGGATATCCATATCCGTGACGGTGGAAACTGGACCTGGGACGGTGGGATATTTAGTAGTAATAGGGTGCTCCAGCTTGTCACAGGCAATGGACATCTGGACAGACCTTTGCCAGTCAAATAAGTCAGATTCAGTCAAATTGTTATCTAGATGTAACCTATGTGTGGTCACAAGGTCGCTGCAATTAAGAGAGAGAGAAGAAAACGTTTTAGCATGATGCTGTTGCAAGTTTAGATTGGTTTTATGTTTATCTAAACAGGATGGCTCCCACTGCTTCTCGAATCCCTCCTCAAACCAAAAAGGAAGAACTAGCCAGGACTATTCTCACCGTACAATATTTGCTTAACCGTTCAGCCAGGCCAGTGTCGATACTTCGAGGGAGGGTTTCTAACGCTTTCGCGAAGTTCCTTAATTAAATAACCTCTTTTCTCTGGGGGCGTAACCCCGCTGACACCTTTCTAGGCACCTACTTGGTTTATAGCATTGATCGTTAAGTGACGAATCTCCTGATAAGTAGTATATACTCACAGTAGGATCGAGATCCAAAATATCATCGTATGATAATGTTGAAGGAATCCTACCAACATTCATCAAACTCCAAAATGGTATGCATCTCTCTGCAAATTTCAGTTTCTTTAGAAATTCTCGATGTGGATTTTTGCCTCATGCTCTTATGACCTTGACTTTGGCCAAACAAATCATAAGTCACATGTCAAGTTCTACCCGTCATTGTCCAGGTTAATTTGAACCCACCCATACATACCCTTGACTTTGGCGAAACAAGGTAGTACGACTGTCCCAAACCAACGCATCTATCTATGCTACATATGACTATCCAACAGCTACCAAACACTGTGCCTTGACTTTGGCCAAACAAACACAGCTTGAATACTATTGAATACCCAAATGAAATGACGGAGGGCTACGAATGGTTTTGGCAAAACCGTGAACGTAGTGAACTTGATATAATCGAAGGAACCTGATACTTTTTAAAAGGAGTGGTTAAACCTCCGCAATTTAAAAAATTCTGATCTTTTAAAATAACCGAGTGGTTTCTTTTAAATTTATTCCAACGATTAAACTTTGGTTTATTTTCTTTGCATTGTAATAATGCGTCCCATCTTTTATCCTATCATTGTAGAAAACAACGAAAATACCATGTCCTCTTATGTCATCCGCATTCGCCACTGGGTCCCGTCATCACCCGTTAGGTTACTTAACTAACGACAGAGCGGGGGCTGGGCTAGCGCGGGTGTAAAACATAAGTGACGTCTAATAGCTATCATATATAGATATTGTACATTCGTCAGACGCAATAATAAGCATTCCAGATCACAGATAAACTATATTGGATTTACTAGCAATCCGCATTTGCTTTGTGCCTGCAATAAAAGACGGATTACACAGTTGTGATGAATAGCCATTACCCCACCCTAGACCCCTACGGGTACGGCAAACTACCCGTCAAGTACCCGAAGTGAAGCGGTCTCCCTCAACAACGTGAGTAGGCCACTAAACACTTTGACGTACCCGGTAGTTTGTGTACCCCATCTTGGGTCTATCCTAGGAGCAAAAACAGTAAAAAGAAATAATAATACAACGGTGGCTACAACCGCAACCTGGATGTGCCCCGCAAAAGAATATTACATCAAATTACATTTACATTGAATGAATGAATATTAAACACATCTCAAACCCTGGCTAATCATCACAACAGTCCAATACAGTTCATATACACAAGCAGTAAACATTTCAGAAATGTGCAACCCCTTGCCAACCGATATACTAGCAGTTAGGGGAGGTTTACGAACACATTAAACATTACAGATACAAACCCAATTAGCAAATATCTTAGAACATCGATCGAATACCATATTCCGTGTCTACCCCAAAAGAAAACCTGCACTGAAGCAACCTGGGTAGAAACAGAGCATACAGGAAACCAAAACACCAATAAATATGAATAACATAGCAAATTCGAGTCAACTCGGCGTTGACTCGGCGGCGGATCCGCGGCCAAAAGCACCTTCTTGCCGCGGATCCGCGGCCGTCTTGCCGAGTTAGGGGCTCGTATTTTCCCAGTATTCTTATATTTCCCTGCTGTGAATTTTAAGGCATATCAAATAATCTTTCAGACATGTTTAAAATTAACAGAAACTTAGAGATCCCGGGGTTTCGTTTTCGTGTTTTCCGTCGATCGAACTTCTAATTAGTTGCTAATAAGCTAGTAATGGTTTAGTTGGCTCTGATACCACTGTAAGTCCATGTCACGCACCCCACGAACTTGCGGGGAGGCGGAATATATGAAAAACGATTATCAAAACTTCATAACACGGACTTGAGCGCATGAATCGTTTCTAAACTATTGCTAACTATCAACTAGAGGTTTAACTACTCAGATACGAAGTTATACCTCATGATACTAGTGCTTCGGGTCTTCATCGCGGACCTCCACTCCTCGTAGGCTCCTTGGAACATCGGTACCTCAACGGCCTCCTCGAATCAAAGACGATCCACCCGAAAGCTCCTACGCCAAGCTTGATCTCAAACTTGAGATAACTAAGTTGCTTAAAGTGCTAATCTAAGCTACCTAGGGAATATAGAGTGAAGTTATAGATGTATTAGTCTAGCTAACCCTTGATCTCAACACATGAGAGGTTAGGGTTAGGGTTTGAAGAGAGAGTGAGCTTGAGGAGAGAGAAGGTGAAGATGAGAATGAAATGAGATAATGATGTTATCATAATATATATGAAGCATTATTATTTATCCAAAAATAAAATAATTGAATTAACAACCATGCTTCATAAATATCTATGAGTGATTCATCACCATGAGTCATTAAGCATTTATGATGCATTAATGACATGGATGAATCACACAAATGAGTCACTAATCTCATTTAATGCAATGCCACCTTAACCCCTTAGTCACCACTCTTCTAGAAGCTTTCCGACAAATTACGAGAATGCCCCTCCAATCCATGGAAACACGGAAAAACTTTAGACTGTATAAATCCAATAACCCGATACTAGAATCTGGCTTAAACTAAAGCCGGCTAGTAAAAACTGTCCGAAAAGTCGTACGTGCGTAAACACACGTACGCGTCCGAACCCTTGTCGTAAAACCATACGACCTCTATATCGTTTCGCCTGGAGCAGGAAAACTCTCTGTGTGGGACTCTAAAGACTCGACACTACGCTGGCAGTGGGTTTAACCACAGACCGCAAGCGGCACTAGCTGTACGTAATGGTCCCCAGGTAGATGTCGATAAGAAGGCTGATGAGGAAAACCATCCGAACCCCTACTGAGCCTGATGTGACAATCTCCATACAGTCCGGTCTGTTCGTCTAAGACTATCGCATATCAAGCCTAGGGGGCGGCAAGCGTCAGTCCCCTAATAGCTGTATAAGTCGTGTTGGAGCGAAGCCCATTACATCCTGAGAAGCTACTGGAACCTACGAGTATATCTCGCTTGCCCTGGCCAGGGACTTTGCGTAATGGCTCTCTGACACAGCGCGATATCATCTCCCAATACCAGGAGAGACGAATCCTATCTAACCACTACTACCTCCAAGTGCTCGGGACTGCACCCAACTGCTACCTGTTTGCACGACTCCTTTGAGCCGTGGTAGGGTAGCAATCTAAGAACAGTGGGACACACTCGAGGTGAAGTAGCAGTGTCAAGTCTGCAGACTATGCTGTACTCATGTCATCTGGGAACTGTTAACTGACGATGGGTATAATACCAACCAATCAGTTCCCCTGCGAGTCCTGTCCGGTGTACCCGTAACCTAACGAGCACCTGCATACTATCTCCAGTACGATGTACTGATGGCTGTGGGACAGACCATCTCCCCAACTGGGATGAGAAGCGTACACACTTAGTCTACTCCGGAATATCGATGCCCTATCTCGATAATCCAACGACCAGGGACCTGTATAGGATGTTGCTTACAGACTACCTAGCCCCCACTAGTGTGACTGCCATCACGACGCTGGTAATCAAGCAAAGATCCTATGGGCTCTACTAATATGTATAAGTGATACGTTACAAGAAACATATGCACATATTAAAGTAGACACAAACCAAGCAGCATACTACCATTTTTAGCAAGACTTTATATATAACTGTGAATATCCCAAGCTTCCATTAAGTAATATACAATCTAGTATGATACAATAATGGTCCCTAGGGCATATGCACTAACAGGTGACACCGCCGCTGGTGACACTATTGCTGGTGGTTCTGTTTCCCCCAATCAGAGAGCAAAGCTCTGTTCAAAATTTGAAATTTGAACTGAGGCAGCGCCTCACGTGCAAAGCACGAGACTAAGAGTCAAAGACTCTAAGGCAGTGCCTCACGTGCAAAGCACGAGAGCGCTGGCGCCCTTGAGTCAAAGACTCTGAGGAAGCGCCTCACGTGCAAAGCACGAGAGCGCCAGCGCTAGAACTAAATGTTCTCCACCATTGGATCAAAGATCCAACAAATATGATGAATCATCAAATTACAGAATTGAATCTGACTGAGGAAATAGTCCTCAAGTCTTTCTAAACAAGAAAGATTGTGCTCTGTAAATCAGTGCACCGTTGGATCAAAGATCTAATGGTGATTAAAAATCACCAAGATACAGAATAAGTTTTGTATGGGAAAATATTTTCCCAATCTTGTTAAAAACAAGAAAAATGTCTTCTATAAAACAGAAGCCCTTGGATCAAAGATCCAATGGTGGGAAACATCCCCAAATCAATTAGAAATCTCTCAATGAGAGATTTCCTTAACTGATTCAACAAATCAGCCTCCCCGATATAAAGGACCCAAGACTTCAAATCTTGTACAGAAGAACTTCCCCATAAGTTTCAAATCGAAAGAAGAAGAACAGAAGAACCTCCCCATAAGTTTCAAATCGAAAGAAGAAGAACAAAAGAACTTCCCCATAAACTTCAGAGTTCGAGGTGAGAACTACCTCTCTTCAAGGTAGAGAAAAACAAAAGAGATCATAACATCTCCTCATAAAAAAGAAGAACTTAGTTCTTAGATCCATGAGACAAAGTTTCTCATAGAGAAAAACAAAAGAGATCATAGCATCTCCTCATAAAAAAAGAAGAACTTAGTTCTTAGATCCATGAGACAAAGTCTCTCATAGAGAAAAACAAAAGAGATCATAGCATCTCCTCCTAAAAGAAGAACTTAGCTCTTAGATCCATGAGAAAAAATCTCTCATAAACGAGAATTTAATTCTCAGAGCACCGAACTGATCAGAACTGCCAAAAACAGTGCCTAGCGCTCAGCGCAGAGCGCTCTACGTGCTCCTCACGTAGGAGCTATTATAAAGAGCGCATCAGCACTCCAGATCTGGCGCTCAGCGCCAAGTGCTCCACATGCTCCTCACGTGAGCGCTATTTTATAAAGAGCGCTTCAGCACTCCAGATCTGGCGCTCAGCGCCAGGCGCTCCACGTGCTCCTCACGTGAGCGCTATTTTATACAGAGCGCTTTAGCACTCCAAGTCTGGCGCTTTGCGCCAAGCGCTCCATGCGCTCCTCACATGGGCGCTATTTTTTTAAAGGAAGCGTCTTAGCACTCCAAGTCTGGCGCTCAGCGCCGAGCGCTCCACGTGCTCCTCACGTGGGCGCTGATGAAATAAAGAGCGCTCTGTACATAGAGTTCATCGCCATAAAGTGTGTTAAACACTCAATAAAAAACAAAAAAAAAGGGAGCGCTCTGTAAATAAAGTTCAGCGCCATAAAAAGTGTTCAACACTCAATAAAAAAAGAAAAAGAAAAAGGGGTGTCAGAACCCAAATCAATACTCAGCATTGTTGAATAAAAATGGACTGAGCCCAAACAAATGTTCAACATTCTATTCAAAACTAAGTGGACTGAGTCCAAACAAATGTTCAACATTTGATTCAAAACCGAGTGGACCGAGCCCAAATTGGCCATAAGTCCCTAATTCAGATCAACCAAGCCCATGTGCTCACAATCTCTTTAATTGGTCTTAGTCCCAAACCTGATTACAGATCTCCCAACCAACATTGGTTCAAGGGTATATCTCTCTACATCTCTGACATGTGTCGTTGTAATTCTTCAATGTCTTCAGAGAGGTGGCGAGTCCCGACAACCAGAAACTCCACGGACTATGATTTCCTTAAACAATGGACCGTAATGTTTTTAAACTAACTATGGACCGTAATGTCCTTAAACTAATCTTATGGACCATGATGTCCTTAAACCCAATGGACCGCAACGTCCCTGTTTACCGCCGAATGCAGAGACGAGACCGCATAGGTCGTCTTGCCTGAATTTCGGGGCAGATACTATTTGATTTTATCCGTCCACCTCTCCGAAGATGCCAAGTTGATTTATGGCACCGCGTATCGGAGGTTTGGACGGATGCGGCCGTTATAGCAGACTTCGTCAGATTCCCCCTCATTGTGAGGGGTTCTTGATTGTGGGAACGCTCTTCCCTGCATGCGCAAGCCCCCACAGTTAATTAGGTTACCGCATCGCGGTAACCACTTTCTCCTGCTCCAGAAGGTCATTTCGTGTCGTGTGTGTTTGTTTTATTTTTTGGTTGCCCGTGGATTGTATACGGAGACTAATTTATGTTGTCGCCCGTAGGGCGTGGATTAGTCCAAATCCGTATTTTCTTAGATTTGGGTTTGGTTGATTTAAGGATCGTTAACCTATTTTGAGATTAAGATCAACTTAAATGTTTGTTAAGGATATGTTAGTCTAATTTTAGACTAAGATCTGCTTAACAAGGTTTAAGGATCATTTAGATCCGACGAAAGACATTTGGGCTCTATCGTTTTAGTTTTAGGGATGTTACGGTCCCTTGGAATTAGGGACATCATAGTCCATGGAGTTTAAGGACATCATAGTCCACAGTTTAAAGACGTCATAGTCTATAGGGTTTAGTTTAGGGACGTTGCGGTCCATTGGGTTTAAGGACATCATAGTCCATAAGTTTAAGGACCTCATAGTCCATAGAGTTTAGTTTAGGGACGTTGCGGTCCATGGGGTTTAAGGACATCATAGTCCATGAGTTTAAGGACCTCATAGTCCATGTTTAAAGACATCATAGTCTGTAGGGTTTTATTTTGACAGTTTGGGGATGCGCCAAAAGTTATTGGTTATTGGGACCCTCAATCTCTCTGAATACGTTGAAGAATTACAACGACATGTATCAGAGGTATGGAGAGATGTACCCTCGAACCAATGTCCCGACTAGGGGGGAATGTGATGAACATCAGTTTAGATGCCATCTGTTGGGAGCTCATTAGCTGTCTTTGGGACTGAGATCGGTTTTGGAGACCCTGAGCATGAGGGGCTCAATTGATGGTCCTCGGAAAATTTGGTCTGAGTTTGGCTAATATTGGCCTTTCATAGTGTTCAACACTAGTATATGTTCAGCGCTCACGTGCTCTCACGTGAGGCGCTTGAAGTAGTGTTAAATAGTAGAGATTCGAGGCGCTCACGTGGGGTCATGTGAGGCGCTTGGAGTAGTGTTAAACACTAAAAAAAATTGAGGCGCTGTTTCTTTGGGTTTGTTCCCTTGTTATTTTCTGAGCGCTAACCACTATTGGGTCACGTGAGATCACGTGAGGCGCCCCAGAAAAAAATATAGAAAACTGCCTTTGATTTATTCCCTTTTTGCTTTGTAAGTGCGAAGCACTACTTTGGGGTCACGTGTGATCACATGAGCCAATCTCGGTTATCTTCTTTTGTTCATCAAAGGTGCTCACGTGGGAGCACGTGATCGGTTGTTATCATGTTGGGTGCCAATCCTTTTATGTGCATGGAGATCCTGAGTTTCGAGACTTTCAAGCCCACTGTTTTGTAAGAATTAAATTCTTAGGACTTAGTTTTTCTTTTAGGTTTGGGATCTGCATGGCAGAATCTCCCCGGCGAGAATTGAATTCTCAACTTGTAGGGAGATCTGCTTCTGCAGATCTTTCACTATAAGGAAGAACTAAGTTCTTATATGAAGGGTTAAACTCTTATCTTATCAGAGGAATTAAATTCCTATATACTTTTTGGGAGAATTAAATTCTCTGAAATTAGATCTCCCCCTAGGTTTTGGATATAAATGGCAGAATCTCCCCGATGAGAATTAAATTCTCAACTTGTGGGGAGATCTGCTTCTGCAGATCTCAACCAATGGAAGACTTAAGTTCTTTTTAGAAGAGTTAAACTCTAATGGAGATGAAAAAGAGATGAGATATTCTCTGTGTTTTGTTCCTTCTCTTACCTCGGGTTTTTCTTTCTGATTTCTCTCTTTTAACTCGAAGTTTATGGGGGGTTCTCTCCTTTTTTTTCTTCTTCTCTTTTTGGCTCCTATTTATAGGAGAAAGAAAAGAATCAATTTGTTTGGAAAATCTCTTATTAAGAGATTTTGATTGATTTTATAATCAACCAAAATGATCTTTTAGATCAATCGGTGAATTTTATTCACCGTTGGATTTTTAGTCCAAGAACTTCTGTTTTACAGAAGATATTTCTCACAACATTAGGAAAATATTTCCCTACATAAAATCTTCTTCTGTAAATTGGTAATTTTTAATCACCATTGGATTTCTAATCCAACGGCGCTCTGCACTTTCTTGTTTAGAAAGATCTAGGGAAATGTTTTCCAAATAGGGCTTTGACCCTTTTTATTTTAGACTTTAATTCTATCGGCTCAGAAGGCATCTGAGACCTCTCACGTGCAGCACGTGACCCTTCACAGAATTAACTTAGTTTGTTTGTATGTAGCAGTCCAAACAGAGGGAAAGCATCATGTGGTAACACGTGAGCTTCTTTGCTTTTTGCTTGTTTTATAACTGGGTCTTACACGTTTTGTGTGAAAGACGATCACGTGCTTGCACGTGAGACTTTAATTGTCGCTTACTAAGTGGAGCCACTTACTCTGTATACAGATGCATCACGTGCTTGCACATGATGCTCCACTAACAGGAAGTTTTTCTTTTCCCTCTCTGAGTCTCTTTGTAAGGGATCGATGACCACGTGCTTACACGTGATGCTTCCATTAGTGAGGAATTTTCCTTTCCCTTTTTCTTTCTGAATTTTTATAAGGGACCAAATGCCCCCACAGCGTTGTTCTCACGTGGCTTGCACGTGAGTGCAACGCTGTCACCTTTACAGCCGTTGGATCTGCCTAGGGAACGGGGATGATGAACCGTTTCCCATCATGTCTTATAAATGCAGGGGTCTCGTCTCTGTAACGCCTTCGTTCCTTCATCTTCTTCCTTCTTCGCTTTTTTTGAGAATTTAATTCTCCTATTCAGAGCTTAGTTCTCTGTTCATTGAAAATTTTCAGAGTTTGACTCTGCTAAAAAGAACCCTTTTTAGGTAAAGCTCTTGAACATCAGAGAACCCTTTTCTTAAAGAATGCCTCTGGATTTTAAATCCATCATGAGAGCTTTGCTCTCCTCTAAAACTCATCTCTTAGAGATCCAAAAATGTGATCTTTGAGCCATAAACCTCCATACCTCGGGCATTCCCCTATGATTTTTTAGGATTCATGGAATTTTGTTTCTCATATATATTTTTATGAGTTTCTGGAATTTAATTCCATCACATAAAAGGAATTTAATTCCTCTGGCGAAGAGCTTAGCTCTGAAAGATCAAGAGGACCCTTCGGGATTTTTATTCCCCGGTGTTCTTGAAAATCTTTTCATAGGGTTTTACCCTTATTCGCACAAATTTGAATTTGTTGCGTGCTTAACAGAACTTGTTTTCCCAAGAATTTGTTTGAATTCCAATGTCTGTTTAATGAGGATCTTCTTGATCAATTTGATAACTAAACTCTCACTGATTTTTCTTTTTAGACACTATGTCCTCTCATCTGTACGATCTTGACGAAATTATTTCTTATGAAGACATTCGCGCATAAGGCCGCTGCCAAAACCAGGAGTTTACAAACGCCCAGTGTGCTGAAATTATGAGTCGCTTTAATGAATACAACGGTCGACTGCTTACTCGTCGCTCCGCTCTTTTGAAGCTCGTTGTGAGAGCGATTTGGGAAGCACTTCCTGGATTTTATGAAGCCATGCCACTTAAGGCATTGGATGATGCCGAAGACAAGGTGCACTCAGTATATCTGATGGGCCTGATCTCAAAGAAGCGGCGAAATAATCTCGTTGATAGCTTGCATCAAATTTTCCAACAGACGACGATAATCTCTTCCTACCAGAGGACGGATGAATCAGTGAGGACCCTGACGCTTGCGCTCGTGAGAGGATGCACACGCGAATGGTCAGAGAGGCCAGAAGTATTTTAGACGACCTTACTTCTGAATTTCTCAACCAATGTCCCGGACTTAATGTTTTACCATTGTAAACATTTCCTTTTATTTTTACACCATGTACAAGCTCTTAGAGTATGAATGACAAAACTTCATGTTTGCCCTCCTTTCTTTTTATGTTTACATGTGTTTTGTATGTGGTGTTGTTATATTGCTGTTGGTGTTCACGTGTTTTGCGCAGGAGGCACCGCTGGGGATTTTAATCCTGCACTAGCGCCTGTGCTCACGTCTTATGCACGTGTGGTGTGTTAGTTATATATATACCCTAAAGGCCATTGTTGTACATATGATGTATATTATAGTGGATGCTCGGATATATATAGAGAGGACTTTCTTGCTCGACATGATAGTATGCTATTTGGTTTCACTTTGTCTTAACATGTTGACTTGTATTAGTTTACTATCTTACTCTCACGTGTTGATAAAGCCCTTAGGATATGTACTCGACTACTAGGATTATGATGCAGATCATACTAGTAGGGCCAGGATAGTCCAAGAGTACATCCTATAACTGTTCCTAGTTGAGAGAGTATCGAGACATGGCATCGATACTCTAGAGTAGACTAGCATATACGCATCTTGACCCATATGATGGGCGATGGATGATCCCATATCCATCGGTGTTTGACATCAAAGATGGTGTACGGGTGCTCAGTGGAGACTGGGTACACTGAACGGACTCGCCGAGAACCCCTAGATGGTATTATACCTATCGTCAGATAGCAGTTCTCCGGTGACACTGGTACAGGTTAGTCTGTAGACCCGAGATCTTTATAGAGTCTTATGTGATTCCCACCATGCTTTGATTTCCACCTTACCACGTCCAAGAGGGCGTGCAAAACGGTGGCTTTTGGGTACAGTCCCGAATCACATGGAGGCAATGAGCGATAGGAGGGGTTTCGTCTCTCCCGGTATAGGGAGTTGATGTTGCGCTGTGTTCGATTGGCTATAACTGGAAGTCCCTGGCCAGAGCTATTATGGAGATTTACTGGTAAGTGTTATCAGTGGTTTCTCGACCCGTTATCATCCTCACATCGACACGACTTATCGGTTACCGGGGTCTGACGTTTACCACCCCTAGACCGGATATGCGACATATCAGACGAAGAGACTGGACTGTATGGTAATGTTACTGATTGGATTTAAAGGAGAATGTACAGGCTTGCTTGTTGATCTTCCGATCGCTCAATACCTGGGTGGATGTTACGTTTAGCTGACCGCTTGCAGCTTGTGGGTGTTTGATATGATCATCACCTACTGCCGGCGTATTGACGATTCTTTAGAGTCCTACACAGAGGTTTCCTGGCTCAGGCAAAACGGAGTAGGAGCACATATGTGATATGTACGGGACCGAGAATAATACGATATGAGATACCGTATTCTATTCTCGCGGTATGTGATATCGGCCGGGTATATATGATATAGCCGGGTCATCGGATCAAGTGTTGATTCAATGAATTGTTACATGTTATATTAGTCGGTTATATATAATATAGCCGGATTATCGGATCAAGTGTTGATTCGATAATTTAATGTATAATTATATATGTGATATATTACGTTACATTAACTAATATAAGCTCGCTTTATTGATTCTTTTTCTCACTCGGATAATACATTGATGTATATGCGATATATGTTAATTGTATTATTTTCTTTTGTTACATTATATATTATATATGTGATATATAATATTGCAACAGGGTTACAAATGCAACATGGTTGTTGAGTTTAAACCAAGTTAAGGTTTGGATTAGGGTTAGCTTTTGGGTTAGCTTTTGGATGAGGTTCATGGATGCTTCATGAAGCTTTGACTTTGTCATTTTTCTTTGGAGTTTTGTGAAGATATTTGTTAACCCAATCCAAACCCTTAACCTATGGTTTATTCTCTACGAGGGTTAAGCCTTTCATTCTTAACTCATGGTTGCAATTGTAACCACAACAATAATTCATTATTCATCACAAAAGCTTTTGCTGCTTCTTCTTCTTCTTGCTTCTTGAAGAAAAGCTTCACTTGCTTTTTCATTTGTGATGATAAATGGTGAGAAATTGAAAATAAAAGAGAGCAAAATTCCTGCTTCATCATTCTCATCTATTCTAGCCACTTAGATTAGGGTGTTCACTTCTCTAATTACTTCATTAGTGAAGTGTAAGCTTGGGTTAGAGATTCTTCAAGGTAGATCATCTTAGATCAAGAAGACTTCAAGCAAGATGCATCATTCACCTCTTAGAGCCCCATGAGAGTTGGAGTTCTTGATGATCGCAGCGAAGGAACCTCAACACGGAGCTTATGAAGCGAAGGAACGGACTACAAATGTTGTAATCCTAATCTCTTTAGTTCTTTGTATCTGATACAAACTTGTTACCCTAGAACTTCTAGTAAAGATTCATGGTTGGCTTGATTTGCACCTCTCTAATTTTTAAAGTGGCATGAGTGATACTACCAAACCCTAGACTAGGTGCAAGGGAAGCCCAACAGTGGTATCAGAGCCAAACTAGAATTCTAGATACGGTGTTAAAACAATTACGAAAACGAAATCGACTTCGAAATACGGTATTATGAAACCCCCATTTTGCTCTCTCTAAATTTTCAAAAAAGTCCTTTAAATTTTTTTCAAACAAGCGCAGAATGTTATATGGGCAATTCTAAGAACTTGGGTGAAATACGGAGAGAGGGGCTCGGATTTTAGCCGAGCCCCGGGCCATTTTTTCCGGCCTGGCCGACCCCCTGCCTCCTCTGCTCTCCATATTTCATCTGTGCTCTTTTTTGTTCTATTTAGGTTTCCGAGTATTATTTATTTAGCCCTATTTTCATATGATGATTAGCTTTACCTGGGGCTAATTCGTAGTGCTTCGTAGTCATATATTTTAACACTGTATTGGTAAGCTTGACTATTTTTAGCAGTTCGATCGAACTTCGCACACCACATTTTGTACCCCGCTGAAATTTTCAAGTGTTGTAATTTTCCGAAGTTGATTATATTCATAAAATCGTGCAAGTACCCCTATGGACCCCCTAGAAGACTATAATAACCTTAACTCGATTCTATGCCCACGGAACCGCGTTCGAACCTTCGGGTTTGCCGTAGTTCCATGGTATCATAGGTGAGGCGTTGGTTAACTCCTTCTATGGCTGGACCATAGACACTGTGGTACGGTTTTTGAGTGTTTTGACTTTGCTCAAGTGTTGAGCTCATGGGGGTAATTTGTGAGTGTATGTTGATTCGATCGAAACGTTAAATATCGTCTTGATATTCTGTGATTGTGATACAATATGTGGAATTCATATAGTTAGGCATGAAATCCGTAATATGTGATATTTCGGGTTTACGATGTCTAAGGTGTTTATGGATTCCAAATATTGTAGTTTTTCACTTTCTTTTCTGCGACCGTAAGTGTAGTATATGGGGTATTGCCGGCTTCGTTGCTATACATCAATGACAATCGGGATACGCATACTTGCTTAAATTGATGATATGAGATATTATGTGTTGCTGTGATATGTTATATTGGATTGTCGTGTTCTGAATAGCCGGGGGTTTTATGTGAGATGAGAGTTTTTATTTTCATTCATGTAAAATTCATTGTATGTAATATTCTTTTATTGGGGCACTTCCGGGTTGAGGATGATGTCACCATTGTATATTATTTACTTTTCTGCATTAGGATTGACCCAAGGCGGAGAGCACAAGTAACCGGATTCTAAGGTCCAGTGGGAGGCCATCTCGAGGAGTCGAGACAAGGGTCTCCTAACCTTAGAATTGACAGCGTTACTTGCTGCTCTCGTAGGGGTCTATGGATGTGGGTTTGGCTATTCATCGCGACCGTGGAATCCGTGTTTTATACAGGCTCGATATAAAACACGGATCTCCTAGTATATCCGGTATTTCATATGTTTCTTCTACTGCTGATATATTGTGATGCAATCATTTTATATGCCTGAGATGAATGCTTTATTATTGTATATATGATATATAATAAACGTTGCTTATGTTTTACACCCGCGCTAGTCCCGTCCCGGTATGCCGTTAGTTAAGTAACTTAACGGTGCATAACGGAACATTGTGGTGAATGCGGATGGCATAAGCGTACGTTGTATTTTCGTTTCTTCTGTGATGCTTAGGAAGCATAAATGATGGGATTTATTAATGAGATTAATAAAAGAAAAGAAACCTAAAAGATATTGTAGAATCAAATTTTCAAAAAGCGTAACTACAGTTTTTGCTTTGCATAGTGGTATATGCGATATACCCTGTACCTTATTCGATGAGGAAAGAGCTGAGATCCCTTCACTGGGAGTGACCTCTTTAGCAAAACTGGCAAATGCTACAAGCTCACAGTTTAGTTTTTTATTGCTTATTTAGTTCTTGCTTTGCGCCACGGTATTTGTGAAATATCCTGCACCTTATTCGATAAGGAAAAAGCCGAGATCCCTTCACCGGGAGTGACCTCTTTAGCGAAACTAGAAAAGCCTAAAAAACACTCCTTTTCAAAATCACTTGTTTCTACAACGATATCAAGTTCATTACGCTCATGGTTTTCTGAAAAACCTGCGTAGCCCTCCGTCATTTCAGATAGGTACTACTTAGTATTCGTGCTGCGTTTGTTGACTTTAGTCAAGGCGTAGTGTACGGTAGCTAATTAGTATTTATCTGCTGTAACATTTTGAAAATTTGGAAATAAATAAAATTAATTAAATTAATAATAAAATGATAAATCACAAAGTTATTAAAAACAAATAAGTCAATTTCATAAGATGTATATAAAACAATTTAAATTAAAATTTTAGTATGTAACATAAATAAGTTATAAGGGTTTTAAGTTGAATTTTAGCTTCATTTTAATAAAATGAGTGTTTTATAATAAACTAAGTTGTGAGGGGTTTTTAGGTAAAGTTTAAGATTTTTGTGCAAATGGAAAATTGTTAGGGGTGTAAATGAAAAGGGGATAGAAAACATTTTAGCTCAGAATTTTATGGTGAATTAAAACAAAATAAGAAGATAATGCAAGCACACCTCTTACTTGCATGCACACACACACCCACCACCTCCTCCTTGTATGAGAATAGCACTCTTTAACCCTTGACACCTCCTACCACCTCAACCTTCCCTCTTCGCATATATATATGCTAAGTTCAGATAAATTACCAAGTTAAAATCTGAAAAATTTCTGGAAGAAAAACAAAATTAAAGAAAACAAGAAAGAACAAGAGAAAGAAGAAGAAGGAAGTTAGGTTCTAGGTTTTCTCATCATCAAGCTAGGACAAGGGGCTTAGCATCTTGGAGGGGTTATTCCAACAACTTATTGTGGGTAAAATTCTTAATCACAGTAGGAAATTAAAGTTCTATAATTAGTTTAAATTGAAATAAACAAGTTCTATAATTTCGTATTTTTGTCCAAACTAGGCTCTGTTTGAATCTGCTATTATTCAGAGAAAAATAAACTTAACAAAACAGTGCTAAAATGATATATGTAACACCAAGAGAAAACCATAGGATCACGAACCAGAGGGCTCGGAGTTGGACCGGTGACCAGAAGGAAAAATCCGGCGTCGCCGGATTTATAGGAAGCTAGGTGGGTTTGTCTTGTTGGGTAGGTTTCAGTGTATACTTTTGGCTATTTTGGTGTTATTTAAACAAGTTAGTTTCACTGCAGATAGAATCTGGAAGTTAATATCGGAAAAGTTATCTAAGAAATCAAAATACGACACGGTTAAAACGCATCGCGATTTAAATTCTGTAGCGATACAGGTTTGGGTTATAATCCAGTAAGGTTAAGTGTATGATAACTTGGAATAGTCGTATACAATATAACTAGTACGTGGGAACGGGTGTTCTTCATTTCCGTCATGTCGGAGTAGCCGTTTCCTTATATAAGTTAAATTGTGATGTTAGATTCGAATACGGGATTTTCGGAGGCAGCGAGGAAAGGGAAAGGATTGGCAATTCCTGAATAGATTCGACATTTTCCGGTGAGTAGACTAAACATCTACCGGGGAATTTTGTAAAGATGGCGTGTTACGCCCGTAGTTTTATTTAAATAAAAGCTTTATTTTGTTTTGCTAAATTGATAGCATGCATTCATAACTCACATATATTTTGCTTAGTTGCTAGTACACTTCATAAGTATCGACGAGTTATGCCACCTACACAGCTTACATGTTACACACACCTCGTCGATATTACCATATCACTTTTACCCTTAGTAAATTTCTTGCTAAACATGATTCATATCATATCTTAAACACCGATAACAGTAATAGATTGCATCATTAATATGGTGTTAGTATTTGGGTATTTCTGTAAGTGTACGGTAGCGCCCCGGTCGTCTTTCAGACGCCAAATGCGGAACAAAAACTTTTATACAACTGGCGCTATCGTATACTATATCCCAGGATCTGCCATTAACACTAAACTAACATACTGTAAAGTGGGTAGAAATGTTATACCGAACGATTCGGGTCCTTCGGTCTTCAACCATCATCCCACGCTTTGTTGCAGCTGATCCGAACTCGCTCGATCTCCAGTCTCGTCGTCCAGGTGGTACCACGTCGACGGATCTTTAAACGGGCTCCCGCCTCTGAACCGAGGCAACTCGATCATCAAGTTTGCTAAAAGAGATGACCAAGATTGATGTAGAGAATGAGTAGAACACTTTGTCTCGTTACGTCCAAGGCTATGGACGAACGGTTAATGAAGTTGCCTTTTTGAATCGGGTAAATGGAAATGGAGCTATATGAAATTTCCATGAACTAAACTATCATAATCTTTTCCCAAAAATCAATCCATGCCCTCCACTAATGTGGCCGGCCAATATAAGAAGAGGGGGGGTGAGTGTAGGAGAGAGGAGGGGGTGATCATAAGCATTAATGAAGAAATGAGTCACCTAACACCTTGCATTTATCATTAATGCAAACATTGAATCATAATCTAGTCATCATAACACATCACCTCATTTAATGCTTCATTAATGAACTAATGACTCACTAGCCAAGTCACCATCTAGAACCATCTAGAACCATGACTCACCCAAGAAAAGATAAATCCGTGTTTAACCGAATGTTAAAGACGGGTGATAGAAAACTGGAAACTGGCAACTTCCAAAAGCGATCCCGAAACGAATTTCAGGATAACCCCGTAACAGTATAAACATACCCGCATTTATATTACGACCGAATACAAATGCTGTTGAGACAAAGATATTATATCTACACAGTATAATACTCGGATCCGGCTTAAACCAAAGCCCACCAGTATTATCTGCCCGAAATATGACACGTGCGTAAACGTACGTGCATTTTCCGAACCCTGCCATAAAACCATACGGCCTCTACAACGTTTCGCCTGAGCTTGGGAAACTGTCTGTGGGGGACTCTAATGACTCATCAACACACTGGCACTGGGTATAACCTCTAGCACGTCAGAGGTACAAGCTGTACGTAACGGTTGCCTGTGTATTGATCGGAAGGGGAGCTGACGAGCGAACTCATCCAGAAACCCTACTGAGCCTGACAGTGACAATATCCGTACAGTCCGGTCCATTCGTCCATGAGTATCGCATATAGGGCCTAGGGGGCCGGTAAACGTCAGACCCCTAATAGCTGTATAAGTTGTGTCATAGAGCAGCCCAGAACACCCTGAGATACTACTGGAATACCTACCAGTAAATCTCGATTACCCTGGCCAGGGATTTCGTGTAATGGCTCTCCTAAACACAGCGCGATCTCACCCCCAATACCGGGAGAGACGAATCCCCGACGATCTGCCCACTGCCTCCATGTGGCTCGGGACTGTACCCAAAAAATACCTGTTTGCACGACTCCTTTGACCCGTGGTAGGGTATAAATCAAAGCACCGTGGGAACTCATACGAGATAAATGACGACCTCAGGTCGATGATTTAACCTGTACACATGTCACCAGGGAACTGCTATCTGACGCTAGGTATAATACCAACCAGCAAGTTCCCGGCGAGTCCTGTCCGGTGTACTCATAACCCAATGAGCACCTGTATATATCTTAGGTGAATCAACTAACACCAATGGCTTGTGAGACCAGCCACCGCCCCTCGTCGGGGTCTCGAATGTATACACTAGTCTACTCTGGAGTATCAATGCCCTGTCTCGAAACTCCCACGACTAGGGACACTTTAAGGATGTGCTTATAGACCCCAGCTCCCACGTATATGATCGCCATCATACTGCTGGTAGTCAAGCAAGCTCCTAAGGGCTCTATCAAAGTATAACAGTGATAAAGACAAACCAGATAGCATACTATCATCTCGAGTAAGACTGTTTTATCGGTATAGGCCCTTCCTCAATCATCACAATCACGTACCTGCGATCCAAAAATTGACTTTGAGGGCACTATATCCAACAATCTCCCACTTGCACTTAAGGTAATTATTGCGATGTCGCGTACTCACAGCTCGTGTGATACCGAACATCCAACTCCTCTACTAATCAGTTTCACAAAGCTCGTTTGCAAAACTATTGTGTTCGAGAAATAGCCTCAGTGAGTGGATCCGCCCTGATGTTTCTTTTTATGTCTCTCTTAATCTCAAGTTCGCGGAGAAAGCCATCTCCCGAATCGAGTAATACCTGTCTTATAATATGTCTGGATATCTGATGGGACCTAGCTCATAAATGAACTCCAAATCCAAACTTCTTAGACTGTATCGATAACTGAACTTAATCAGTATCCAGCACCATGCCTCCCACAGTATCCTCTTAGACCACCTGTCCAAAATACTGTCCCTCATCAGAGGGAAAACTATAACTCTGACAATCACTCTGTCATCCATGTCACCTTTGAAGCCAGGAATGATAACCGTCTCCGAAGGAGGATGCCGTCATCAAATCCGTAGAACATGCACTTATGTTCTAAAACTGCTTCCTTATGTTTCTTCAGGATTGGATTAATATAAACTTATCGCATCTAGTATAAAAACAACATCTGGTGTGGTACTTGACATCTCACGATTGACTCAATTGCCTAAGCAAGTGATCTGCCAATCATGCGCATCCCTCTCTTTTCAGTCTGTAAGACACCTTTAGAGAGGGTGACTCCATCACCTGCAGGTACACCACCATGCCAGGAGTCATCTATTCTAAATACTGTTAGAATACTGTCAAAGTACCCACATTAGGAAACCACCAAAATCTAGATCTAAAACCATAGATCTAGAAAACAGAATGTCAGATATTATATCCATATCCTTTGTAGAGAAACAACTGTGTGACGACCATAATATAACCGATCGTAGTATAGGAATTTTACTTCCTACTATGTGTATGCCATCCAAATACCAGGACATCACACCCTACTACCTTCTTAACAGATCCATCCCCTATTCTGATGAAGTTAAACCCATGACCGTCACATCAAAAATTAGATGATCTATCTCCGCTATAATTACTCAAGTCTATAAATAGACATAAGCTACTTGCCCACTATGCTTCCGCTGCTCTCACTGACTACGGCAACCCTGTGGCAGAATAATATATACGTGTACTTCTAAAACTAGGTTAGAACGATACTATACATATCTTCCTGCCGGGTCTCATAGTCTGGAACAACAGTAGTGTCAAGTCTGGGTAAACAAGAACCTCCCTGTCACCGTCCTTGAGGCTACCGGAGTACCTCTTGGGTGTCTGAGGTTACCCACCATATCTGCGGAGTGGCTATTAGAATGTCAAATCTGATTGAATATATAGGTCCTATTAAATTTTCCGTAATCGTTTGCGGTTCTGGAATCACTTCTAGTTCTACCATACTCCCACTAGTGTTTTCTGAAAAAATCTATTTTACTAAAACTGTGGCGAGTCAAGAACAATATCAATAAAGATCTTCCAGATGGTAGAAAATCAACCCTCGACATAGCCCGGGTCAACCCACAAACTGTCATTACAGAAACGTGCCTTGAGTTATCCAAAGTCTGGTTTTAAGTATAAGCTGGACAACTCCCCTTACCTTAACATTGTTAAAATATTAACCATTCTATATCCAATATAGAAACTTTGGCACTTATTTAATTGGAACCAGATTCAAATCATGCAGCTGTCTCCAGTGTATATCATCTCAATGGAGAAAGGCTAATCAGCATTACTCAACTTAGGAATCCATCCAATTATGAGTAACCTGAAAGAGAAACATGTTTCTCAAAACCATTACTATCAACTGAATACCAATCACAAGAATCTACATCTTCGATTTCTTTGAAGAATCCCGATACTTGCGACACATGTTTCTTAAAACCATTACTATCAACTGAATTCCAATCACAAGAATCTACATCTTCGATTTCTTTGAAGAATCCCGATACTTGCGACACCTGATTCTTTACTTTATTCCTATACCCACAACTTCTCAAAACTTAGACATTGTATTTCTACGAAATACTTATCTAAAAACTAGAGAAGTCACAAGTAAATAGAACATAGTACGAGGACCAACCCCTTTGTCCTGATGGACACTGGACAACATACACTACTTTGTATAAGTCCGCTAAGTTTAATAACTCAAAACCTGTGCGTCGTAGGTTGAAAACTGTACCCAGGTGATTTCCTCAAATATCACCAATTACAACAAATTCCGATATAATGAGAATGATCACCTAATTCCCAATGACTTACTCCCACTCATCATCTGTAAAACCATACATATGTGAGAATTATACCTGGTAAATACATATCTTGGAGGAGGGTCAAATTGGGAAATCAGTTTTCTATTAACAATATCCAGTGAAAATGAAACACGAATATATTTCGAAAGGGTATCCGGGTATTCATAGTAATGCCTTTTCCATTATTCAGATTCATGACTGTAACCGTATATTTCCTTGCCATCTCTCCAATTCCCTTTATTTGTCTTTAGTCGTTACCTTCTGTACACCATCGTTAGGCTAAAATGGTTTTCTTCCTTCCCTACCGTTCGGCACCAGCCTATGGTTTGGAAGAAGAATGTCCAGTAAGCATAATAGGTGTACCCTCCTAAACCTAGGAGTAATCGCAACTTGAGAGAAGGTGATGATAAAAGACAACTGAATAATACCTTATTCTATTAAAGGTGAAATAGGAGTGGCGATGAAGTACGCAGTTTGGTCATGAAAGATAACAGTCGCAATTTACTTTGTCCTCTTTCTAATCCTTTTATCTTGTCTTTACATATTACCTTCTGCACACCCCAGTTAGGCTAATTGGTTTTCTTCATTCCTTAACTTTCGGCACCTGCCTATGGTTTGGAATAAGATTATCCAATAAGCGTAATAGGTGTACTCTCCTAAACCAAGCAGCCTTCGCAACCTGAGAGAAGGTGATAATAAAAGACAACTGAATAAACCAATTCTATTTCTCCTGAACCTGGATCCATCCTCAAAGAAGTCCCTTCGAGTTCGTATATAACCATACGATGGATCTATCCAATGGAAGTGGATGTCTGTAGTAATACGGGGTGTTCTGAGAAATACAAAGGGTAAAAGAAGGAGCGACAATGACTTATGCAACTTTAGACAATCCAAAAGCCAGTATTCTAAGAAGGTTCGGTCAACTTGGTCACTGAGTTATAGTCTAGGGTCGGTCAAAGGTCGCTGCCAAAGAGAGAGAGAGAAAAGAAACACTCTGCATGCACTCTAACCTAGATCAGAATGGTTATCATTTTATCTAATCAGGAAACCTCCCACTGTAGTCTCAAATTCTCCTCTAAACCTGAAAGAAGAATTAGTCGGAATCACCCGAGGAGTAAACTAACTCATCAGCGGGAATCGGGATCCAACTCTCATCGCATGATAACGTGAGCACGTTATCACACTCCAGAAGGTATGCTCAAGTTTTGCAAGTTTCCTGTATGTTTGAAACTCCTGATATAATTTTTATCCCATGCTCTTATGACCTTGACGTAGGCCAACAAATCATAAGCCACATGTCAAGTTCTACCCGTCGTTGTCCTGATTAATATAGGGCATCGTACATGCCCTTCACGTAGGCCAACAAGGTTGTACGTCTGTCCTAAACTAATGCATCTATCTATGCAACAAATGAATACCCCAGCAGCTACCAAACACTATGCCTTGACGTAGGCCAACAAACATAGCTTGAATACTACTGACCATTCATAAGAAATGACGGAGGATTACAGATGGTTTTTGGCGAAAAACCTTTAACGTAATGAACCTGATCTCGTTGAAGGAACCTGATAGCTTTTTATAAAAAATATAGTGGCGATTACTTTTTGCTAAAGAGGTTACTCCCGGTGAAGAGATCTCGGCTCTTTCTTCGTGGAATGAGGTGCAGGATATTCCAACTGAATACCGCGATGCATAGCAACTTGTAATCGACTATATTGAAGTTATTACCCTGACGCAAACTTCTGCCCAAGGGGTCACTCCCGGTGAAGGGATCTCGGCCCTTGCCTCGTCGAATGAGGTGCTGGATATTCATAACCGAATACCACTGTGCATAACAAAAGGAAACGTTTTTGTAATAACTCTTTTTAAAATTGGTTCCAACAACATCAAATATAGGTTTGTTTTATCCTTGCATTGATAAGAATCAATGCAGTCCCATCAATTAAATACACCAGAAAAGAACGAAAATATAATGTACGTATATGCCATCCGCATTCGCCACTGGGTCCCGTCATCACCCGTTAGGTTACTTAACTAACGACAGAGCGAGGACTGGACTAGCACGGGTGTAAAACATATACAACATCTAATAGTATATATACTAATATACAATAATCGCTCCAGGCGTGATAATATGCAACATTACAGAAAAGTAATAAGCATCACAGAACAATGCAGATAATCTGGGATCCCCGGGTTTCACAGAGCCACTACTGAAAACCCGACGTTCCCTTGGTCGTGTGGATAGCCTGTGCAAAGAAACCTAGACCCCTACGGGTGCGGCAAGTTACCCGCCAAAACCTGAAGCGAGGCGCCCCCTACAGCAAAGTGAATGGACCACCCAGCACTTCACGGAATCTGGTAACTTGAACACCCCTCCTTGGGTCAACCTATACCCCCTACGAGTGCGGCGAATAGTCTGCCAATTCTAGAGTGAAGCCCCTTCTGTCTCAACGCCATGAGATGCGGGCCCGTTGCCCTCCAGAACCCGGCTATCCGTGCACCCCACCATGGGGTAATCCTAGTACAGAAAAGAAAATATATACAACGGGTACATCGACCTCAGCCCGGTCGTGCCCCAAAAGAATAATATACAAACAGGCAGTGACGGCAGTCCACATGTTGGACGTTCGCCCCGCAATATTAAATGTACAAATAAATCCAAACAGCACTACAATTGCACACTGCTATCCACCACGACATATCCGCAACATCACAGCACAACACAGAACATCAACGCGAATGTCACGTTCGCAAACCCGTCTAAAAGAACTATAGCAATCAGACGCGGTTTACCGATCAAATGACATTCACGGTCGGAGATATAATATAAGTACTGCAAACTAACAAGTTTAAAATTTCGATCGACCAAACTTCCCGAAGTGGGCCCCACTTACCTCTGCTGTACAGTAACAAAATTTGGGCCCAAAAGAAATATACCAAAAACCACAATTTCCCATGGCAAACTTACTGGAAAAATTTGGTGCACTGTTCCCACAAAAGCGCAGCGGATCAGCGGCCAAACCCTGGTTTGGGCCGCAGATCCGCGGCCGTTCTATGGGATCATGTGACCAAATTTCACCAGTTTGCTTAGAATTACCTGCACAATTTTCTGGGATGCTCAAAATAATTTTAAGGCCTGATTTAAAATCGACAGAAACTTTGAACAGAAAATTGTAGTTTTGCGAAAATCCGTTCAATCGATATTTTAAACGTGTTAGCACAAGTTAGTAAAGCTTAATGGTGAGGCTCTGATACTAATGTAAGTCTACGGTAGCGCACCGGTCGTCTTTCAGACGCCAAATGCGGAACAAAAACTTTTATACAACTGGCGCTATCGTATACTATATCCCAGGATCTGCCATTAACACTAAACTGACATACTGTAAAGTAGGTAGAAATGTTATACCGAACGATCCGGGTCCTTCGGTCTTCAACCATCATCCCACGCTTTGTTGCAGCTGATCCGAACTCGCTCGATCTCCAGTCTCGTTGTCCAGGTGGCACCACGTCGACGGATCTTTAAACGGGCTCCCGCCTCTGAACCGAGGCAACTCGATCATCAAGTTTGCTAAAAGAGATGACCAAGATTGATGTAGAGAATGAGTAGAAAACTTTGTCTCGTTACGTCCAAGGCTATGGACGAACGGTTAATGAAGTTGCCTTTTTGAATCGGGTAAATGGAAATGGAGCTATATGAAATTTCCATGAACTAAACTATCATAATCTTTTCCCAAAAATCAATCCATGCCCTCCACTAATGTGGCCGGCCAATATAAGAAGAGGGGGGTGAGTGTAGGAAAGAGGAGGGGGTGATCATAAGCATTAATGAAGAAATGAGTCACCTAACACCTTGCATTTATCATTAATGCAAACATTGAATCATAATCTAGTCATCATAACACATCACCACTCATTTAATGCTTCATTAATGAACTAATGACTCACTAGCCAAGTCACCATCTAGAGCCATCTAAAACCATGACTCACCCAAGAAAAGATAAATCCGTGTTTAACCGAATGTTAAAGACGGGTGATAGAAAACTGGAAACTGGCAACTTCCAAAAGCGATCCCGAAACGAATTTCAGGATAACCCCGTAACAGTATAAACATACCTGCATTTGTATTACGACCGAATACAAATGCTGTTGAGACAAAGATATTATATCTACACAGTATAATACTCGGATCTGGCTTAAACCAAAGCCCACCAGTATTATCTGCCCGAAATATGACACGTGCGTAAACGCACGTGCATTTTCCAAACCCTGCCATAAAACCATACGGCCTCTACAACGTTTCGCCTGAGCTTGGGAAACTATCTGTGGGGGACTCTAATGACTCATCAACACACTGGCACTGGGTATAACCTCTAGCACGTCAGAGGTGCAAGCTGTACGTAACGGTTGCCTATTTATTGATCGGAAGGGGAGCTGACGAGCAAACTCATCCAGAAACCCTACTGAGCCTGACAGTGACAATATCCATACAGTCCGGTCCATTCGTCCATGAGTATCGCATATAGGGCCTAGGGGGCCGGTAAACGTCAGACCCCCAATAGCTGTATAAGTCGTGACAGAGAGCAGCCCAAAACACCCTGAGATACTACTGGAATACCTACCAGTAAATCTCGATTACCCTGGCCAGGGATTTCGTGTAATGGCTCTCCTAAACACAGCGCGATCTCACCCCCAATACCTAGTGAGACGAATCCCCGACGATCTGCTCACTGCCTCCATGTGGTTCGGGACTGTACCCAAAAAATACCTGTTTGCATGACTCCTTTGACCCGTGGTAGGGTATAAATCAAAGCACAGTGGGAACTCACACGAGATAAATGACGACCTCAGGTCGATGAACTAATCTGTACACATGTCACCAGGGAACTGCTATCTGACGCTAGGTATAATACCAACCAGCAAGTTCCCGACGAGTCCTGTCCGGTGTACTCATAACCCAATGAGCACCTGTATACATCTTAGGTGAATCAACCAACACCAATGGCTTGTGAGACCGGCCACCGCCCCTAGTCGGGGTCTCGAATATATACACTAGTCTACTCTGGAGTATCGATGCCCTGTCTCGAAACTCCCAGGACTAGGGACACTTTAAGGATGTGCTTATAGACCCCAGCTCCCACGTATATGATCGCCATCATACTGCTGGTAGTCAAGCAAGCTCCTAAGGGCTCTATCAAAGTATAACAGTGATAAAGACAAACCAGATAGCATACCATCATCTCGAGTAAGACTGTTTTATCGGTATAGGCCCTTCCTCAATCATCACAATCACGTACCTGCGATCCAATAATTGACTTTGAGGGCACTATATCCAACAATTTCATGTTGATATAAGAGTTAAATGTATTATTGAGGATTTATGGTTTTGAGTTTTGAATACTATTACATAAATCCAGTGATTTTCATGATTGATGTGTTATGTCCACCATGAGATGTTTTATGATTTGGTTTTATTCCGGACCGAGTGGGGGAGATATACGGTCGCGGATTTTACGTTATCCATACTGAGTGGGGGAGATATACAGTTGGATACATGGTGGACCCGGTCGAGACCGAGGGACAGGATAGCCGCATTTGAGGCGGGGGGCCTAGCGAGGTTACTCGATATCGGATAGAGTGGTAAAAATACGGCGTATATCTAGATGATAACGACCGGTATTGTTGATTTCAGGATCATTCGAGGAATGATGCCTGTGAGAAATGGAAGTTTTTGTGTTGATGATAGACACGGAGAAATACATTTTTTTATTGGAAATAAATGAAGAGATTCGGTTTTGATTATGAGATTCGTATTATAGATTCATGATTTCCACAGACAATTATACATTATACTTGTTCACATTTCATCAGTATGATCGTCATATTTATATTATTAACCGTTATATGTTGGTTATATTCACTGAGTTGGCAACTCATCCCGTTGTGCCACAGTTCCTTGTAGGGGTAGAGTGGACGGTTAGCAGCGGTGCAGATCTACTCTTTCCGCTTTTATCGCATCTTTTGATAGGTGAGTTACATATGTAGTAACCTTCTCTTTTGGGTATTGTATTTTGTATCTAGAAGATCTCCATCAGACCTGTATTTTGACCTAGAGTGAGAGATGGTTATTTGTATATTATTTGACAGTTGAGATCGTTTAGTTCTATAAATTGTTATTTCTTTTCTTTATGTCTGGGATTGTATTGATGTCCTATATACTGAGATTATATTTTCCGCTGTTGATATTGTTGATCCCAACTAGGGATGCAACCAAACTTAACAGCTTATACTTGTTTAATATTTAACTTCATAAACTGTGATTTTTACTTAAAACTAAATTTCTATATAAAGAATTCCGCAAAAAGGATTTTGATCTTGGTTTTCGGCTCACTTGGACTGTGGCATATCTTTAGATATGATACAATCTAAGTGCCGGTCACATCCAAACTTGGGTCGTGACAAGCTTGGTATCAGAGCTTAGGAGTAACCTTACAGAATCGAGTAGGGAATTAAAATAGGTTGACGTGAGTCCGTGATTTAGGATGACCTTTGGTTTGATGGAGTAGGTGAATTAGGATAAGTGCAGTACTGTACGTATGTTCCGCGGCATATTTACGTTATCGTACTCAGCCTAACTAACCTTAGGAGGTATATCTTGATCTATTCTTCCGTTGATTCTCCGTTATTGATTATTCCTATTCGTAAGCCTTATCAACTCTCATTTCTTGTTCCAGTTGCTATGGCTACTCGGGCTAGGCGAGCCGCAGCCAAAGATGCAGCTAGGGCGAGTCTGCCTGTGACGGCTACTGGTACACCGGACGTTCCGGTGGTGTATGAGCATGTTGATCCTCCTCCTCCAGATCGCATGATTGGGATTGAGGAGGGCATGTTGGGATTGCAGCGAGTGGTAGAATAGTTAGCTGATGCCACTCGAGTACTGAGACAGGATCCGGCACCGACCGTAGTAGAGTCCGAGGGACAGCCTGTTAGTGTATATGCCCCAGGGGACATTATTGTATCATACTAGGTTGTATATTACTTAATGGAAGCTTGGGATATTCACAGTTGTATATACAGTCTTGCTAAAAATGGTAGTATGCTATTTGGTTTGTGTCTACTTTAATATGTGCATATGTTTCTTATAACATATCACTTATACATATTAGTAGAGCCCATAGGTTCTTTGCTTGATTACCAGCGTTATGATGGCAGTCACACTAGTGGAGGCTGGGTAGTCTATAAGCAACATCCTATACATGTCCCTAGTCGTAGGATTATCGAGACAGGGTATCGATACTCCAGAGTAGACTAGTGTGTACGCTTCTCATCCCAGTTGGGGAGATGGTCTATCCTACAGCCATCAGTACGTCGTACTGGAGATAGTATACAGGTGCTCGTTAGGTTACGGGTACACTGGACAGGACTCGCAGGGGAACTGTTAGATGGTATTATACCCGTCGTCAGTTAACAGTTCTCAGGTGATATGAGTACAGCATAGTCCACGGACTTGACACTGCTACTTCGCCTCGAGTGTGTCCCACTGTTCTTAGATTGCTACCCTACCACGGCTCAAAGGAGTCGTGCAAACAGGTAGCAGTTGGGTGTAGTCCCGAGCACTTGGAGGCAGTAGTGGTTAGACAGGATTCGTCTCTCCCGGTATTGGGAGATGATATCGCGCTGTGTTAGAGAGCCATTACGCAAAGTCCCTGGCCAGGGCAAGCGAGATTTACTGGTAGGTTCCAGTAGTTTCTCAGGGTGTAATGGGCTTCGCTCCGACACGACATATACCGCTATTAGGGGACTGACGCTTGCCGCCCCCTAGGCTCGATATGCGATAGTCTTAGACGAACAGACCGGAATGTACGGAGATTGTCACATCAGGCTCAGTGGGAGTTCGGATGAGTTTCCTCATCGGCCTTCTTATCGACATCTACCTGGGGACCGTTACGTACAGCTAGTGCCGCTTGCTGTTTGTAGTTAAACCCACTGCCAGCGTAGTGTCGGGTCTTTAGAGTCCCACACAGAGAGTTTCTCCGCTCCAGGCAAAATGATATAGAGGTCGTATGGTTTTATGACAAGGGTTCGGACGCGTACGTGTGTTTACGCACGTACGACGTTCGGACAGTTTTTACTAGCCGGCTTTGGTTTAAGCCAGATTCTAGTATTGGGTTATTGGATTTATACAGTCTAAAGTTTTTCTGTGTTTTCACGGATTGGAGGGGCGTTCTCGTAATTTGTCGGGAAGCTTCTAGAAGCATGGTGACTTGGGGGGTAAGGTGGCATTGTTATTAAATGATATTGTGACTCATTATGTGTGATTCATCATGTCATTAATGCATTATTAAATCCTTAATGACTCACATAGTGAATCACTCATATTGCATTTATGTAGCATGATGAATAATCTCTTGTATTCATTTATTCATTATTCATTATGCTTCATATATATCAAGTGAGAAACAATATTATTATCATTATCATCTTCACCTTCTCTCTCCTCAAGCTCACTCTCTCTTCAAACCCTAACCCTAACCTCTCATGTGTTGATATCAAGGGTTAGCTAGACTAATACATCCATAACCTCACTCTATATCCCCTAGGTAGCTTAGATTAGCACTTTAAGCAACCTAGTTATCTCAAGTTAGAGATCAAGCTTGGCGTAGGAGCTCTCGGGTGGATCGTCATTGACTCGAGGAGGCCGTTGAGGTGCCGATATTCCAAGGAGCCTACGAGGAGTGGAGGACAGCGATGAAGACCCGAAGGACATGTAACGTGAGATATAACTTCGAATCCGAGTAGTTAAACCTCTAGTAGTTAGTTAGTAACGGTTTAGATACGATTCATGCGCTCAAGTCCGTGTAACGAAGCTTTGATAATCGTTTTTCATATATTCCGCCTCCCCGCAAGTTCGTGGGGTGCGTGACATGGACTTACAGTGGTATCAGAGCCAACTAAACCATTACTAGCTTGTTAGCAACTAATTAGAACTTCGATCGTCGGAAAAACGCGAAAACAACACCCCGTACCCTATCAGTTTCTGTTAATTTTAAACGTGTCTAAAAAAATTATTTGACATACCTTAAATTTCACAGCAGGGAAATATAAGAATACTGGGAAAATATGAGGACACAACTCGACTAGACGGCCGCGGAACCGCGGCCAAATGGTGCTTTTGGCCGCGGATCCGCTGCCGAGTCAACCCCGAGTTGACTCGGATTTACGCAGTAATTCATATTTTAAAGGGTTTTGTTTTCCTATATATTCTTTTTCTGCCCAGGTTACTTCAGTGCTAGTTTGCTTTTAGGGTAGACACGGAATATGGTTATCAATCGATGTTCTAAGATATTTGCTAATTGGGTTTTTATCTGTAATGTTTAATGTGTTCGTAAACCTCCCCTAACTGCTAGTATGTCGGTTGGTAGGGGGGTGCATTTCTGTAATGTTTACTGTTTGTGTATATGGACTTGATTGGAATATTGTGATGATGAGCCGGGGTTTGAGATGTGTTTATATTCATTCATTCGATGTAAATGTAATATGATGTAATATTCTTTTGCGAGGCGCATCCAGGTTGCGGTTGTAGCCACCGTTGTATTATTTCATTTTTACTGTTTTTCCTCCTAGGATAGACGCAAGGTGGGGTGCATATACTACCGAGTACGTTGAAGTGTTTAGTGGCCTACTCACGTTGTTGAGGGAGACCGCTTCACTTCGGGTACTTGGCGGGTAGTTTGCCATACCCGTAGGGGTCTAGGGTGGGGTAATGGCTATTCATCACAACTGTGTAATCCGTCTTTTATTGCAGGCTCAAAGCAAATGCGGATTGCTAGTATATCCAATAAAGTTCATCTGTGATCTGGAATGCTTATTACTGCGTCTGACGAATGTACAATATCTATATATGATAGCTATTAGACGTCACTTATGTTTTACACCCGCGCTAGCCCAGCCCCCACTCTGTCGTTAGTTAAGTAACCTAACGGGTGATGACGGGACCCAGTGGCGAATGCGGATGGCATAAGAGGACGTGGTATTTTCGTTGTTTTCTGCAATGATAGGATAAATGATGGGACGCATTATTATAATGCAAAGAAAATAAACCAAAGTTAAATCGTTGAAACAAATTTAAAAGAAACCACTCGGTTATTTTAAAAGAGCAGAATTTTTATTTGCGGAGCTTTAACCACTCCTTTTAAAAAGCTATCAGGTTCCTTCGATTATATCGAGTTCACTATGTTCACGGTTTTGCCAAAACCAGTCGTAGCCCTCCATCATTTCTTATGGATAGTCAGTAGTATTCAAGCTATGTATTTTGACCAACGCCAAGGCATAGTGTTTGGTAGCTGCTGGGTATTCATTTGTTGCATAGATAGATGAGTTAGTTTGGGACGGTCGTATTATCATTTTGGCCAACGTCAAGGATATGTACGGATGGGTTCAAATTAACCTGGATAATGACGGGTAGAACATGACATGTGACTTATGACATTTTGACCAACGCCAAGATCATAAGAGCATGGAGCAAAAATATACATCGGGAATTTCTAAAGAAACTGAAATTTGCAGAGAGATGCATACCATTTTGGAGTTTGATGAATGTTGGTAGGATTCCTTCAACATTATCATACGATGATATTTTGGATCCCGATCTTACTGTGAGTATATACTACTTATCAGGAAATTCGTCACTTAACGATCAATGCTATAAACCAAGTAGGTGCCTAGAAAGGTGTCAGCGGGGTTACGCCCCCAGAGAAAAGAGGTTATTTAATTAAGGAACTTCGCAAAAGCGTTGGAAAACCTCCCTCGAAGTGTCGACACTGGCCTGGCTGAACGGTTATGCAAGTATTGTACGGTGAGAATAGTCCTGGCTAATTCTTCTTTTATGGTTTGAGGAAGGATTCGAGAAACTGTGGGAGCCATCCTGTTTAGATAAATTAAAAACCACTCTAAACTTGCAAGAGTATCATGCTAAAATGTTTTCTTCTCTCTCTCTTAATTGCAGCGACCTTATGACCACACATAGGTTACATCTAGATAACAATTTGACTGAATCTAACTTATTTGACTGGCAAAGGTCTGTCCAGATGTCCATTGCCTGTGAAAAACTAGACCACCCTATTACTACTCAAGATCCCGCCGTCCCAGGTCCAGTTTCCACCGTCACGGATATGGATATCCGACAGACAAGGGAAAAGGATAAAGCGAAAGCCAAGTGCCTCGTGTTAGCTTCAGTTGATGGTGTATACCAGAAGCAGCATGAGAAGATGGACTCAGTTTCCATCTTTCTCCATAACAAAGATTTATATGGAGAGCAATCTCATATCGCAAGATATGAGACCTCGACTGAATTAATTCAAGCGAGGTTGGCCTTCAGGTCATTTGTAGGGGATAACGTCCTTACAATGACTAGCTATATTGATAAGCTCTAGGACCTACAGACCATGTTGGGAAACAGGTCAGATACTGACTTGATTCTACAGTCTCTACCTTCTACCCTGAAGGAAACCAGGGAAGCAGAAGGAAAGAGAAGGGCAAAAGTTTCGGGACTTAATGTAGTAAAAGAGGGTAGTTCCTATTATTATGGGATTGGATATTGGCAGAAAGATTGCAGGGCTTTAGAAGCCAGTAAGCAGGATACGAAGCATGTTGTGACTTCAGCCTCAAGTGTGTTTGTTATTGAGAACTGTTTGTCAATTAACTCTACTTTCTGGGTATTAGATACCGGAGCAGGATCTCATATCTGTAATTCATTACATGCTTTGAGAAACCGTAAAGTTATAAAGGTAGGTGATTGGTCTCTCAAAGTTGCAAACGGAATGACAGTGAACGCTGAATCCGTGGGAGATTATCGCCTAGGTTTGACAAGTGGGCATATATTGATTTTACGTAACTGTTTATATATACCTAGTATGACTTGTAATATCATATCAGTGTCCTCACCTTCGAGAGAGGGATATAATTTTACATTCGTAAGCGATGTAGTTAACATCCACCTAAATCAAGTTCTGATCGGGTCAAGTACATTAGATAACGGTATATACGTATTAAGTCAAGCTCAGGTTTTCAATGTCCAGAATACACTTAAAAGAAAGTGTCCGGAATTAAATCAGTCTTTCTTATGGCATTGTAGACTAGGTCACATCAATGAGAGAAGGTTGACTAAGTAACATAGAGAAGGATATTTGAATCCGTTCGAATATCAATCTTATGCTACTTATGAATCTTGTCTCATAGGAAAGATGACAAAGACTTCGTTTGCTGGACACGGAGTAAGAGCAAGCGAGCTCTTAGGACTCGTACACAGTGATGTGTGCGGACCAATGTCTACACATGCGCGAGGTGGTTATTCCTAATTCATTACTTTTACGGATGATTTCTCTAGGTATGGATATATCTTCTTAATGAAGCATAAATCCGAGGCCTTTGAGAAATTCCAAGAATACAAGATTGAAGTGGAAAAATAAACCGACAAAAGTATCAAGACACTAAGATCTGATCGAGGTGGTGAATACTTAAGTGCCGAGTTCTTGGGTTACTTAAAAGAGAATGGAATTCTCTCTCAGCTTACTCCTCCATATACACCACAACACAACGGTGTATCAGAAAGGAGGAATCGACCCCTATTGGATATGGTCCGTTCTATGATGAGTAAGGCTGAGTTACCGCGATCATTCTGGGGATATGCACTAGAATCAGCTGCATATCTTTTGAACATAGTTCCTACCAAGAATGTGCCTACCACACCATATCAGATATGGAGTGGGAAGAAACCCTATCTTCAGTATCTGAAGATTTGGGGATGTCCAGCTTTTGTTAAAAAGCAGCATGCGGACAAGCTCGAGGTACGATCGGTACAGTGTAAGTTTGTGGGATATCCAAAGAACTCCAAGGGGTATCTATTCTATTACGCAGAGGAACAAAAGGTTTTTGTTTCTCGTAATGCCCATTTTCTAGAACATCAGTTTTTAGAAAAGGAAATAAATTGGAGCGAAATAGAACTGGAAGAAATTCCAGAACCACAAACTGTTACTGAAAGTATGGTAGAACCAGAAGTTTCAGAAGAAAGGGACATCCCGAGGCCACTCCGCAGGAGTAGTAGGCAGTCTCATCCGCCCGAGAGATACTACGGTTTTCTCATAGACGGGGATAGAGAGGATTGCACTATTGAATATGATGAGCCTACTAACTTCCAGCAAGCCATTCAGAGCGGCGACTCGGTAAAATGGCTGGATGCAATGCGGACCGAAATGGAGTCCATGTACACTAACAAAGTATGGACTTTGGACATTGCTCCAGAAGGGGTAAAACCCGTAGGATGCAAATGGATCTTCAGAAAGAAGATTGGTGTAGATGGACAGGTTGAAACCTATAAAGCTAGACTTGTTGCAAAGGGTTTCCGTCAAAGACCTGGTTTGGACTATGACGAAACCTTTTCTCCAGTGGCTATGCTGAAATCCATTCGGGTTCTTCTTGCTATTTCTGCCTTCCATGATTATGAGATCTGGCAGATGGACGTAAAGACGGCCTTTCTAAATGGAAATTTGGAAGAGAGCGTCTATATGGATCAGCCAGAGGGATTCATTCAGAGAGGGAGCAGCGGTAAAGTATGCAAGCTGCTTAAGTCCATTTATGGACTAAAGCAGGCATCGCGGAGTTGGAACATCTGTTTTGATGATGCTGTCAAAGAATTTGACTTTATCAAAAATCTAGATGAACCATGCATATACAGTAAGATTGTAGGGAGAGCTGTTGTATTCCTCGTCTTGTACGTGGATGACATTCTCCTAATAGGAAATGATATTCCTATGTTACAGTCAGTCAAAAGATTCTTGTCACAGAAATTCTCCATGAAAGACCTGGGTGATGCCACCTACATTCTGGGGGTCCAGATCTATCGTGATAGATCAAAAAGGATATTGGGACTTTCGCAGTCCAGGTACATAGACACCATATTGAAAAGATTCAGTATGGAAGATTTTAAGCGCGATAATCTACCAGCTTGTCACGGAATCACCCTCTCTAAAGATATGTCTCCTAAGACTGATTTGGAAAGGGATCGCATATCGATTATACCCTACGCTTCAGCGGTAGGCTCTATAATGTATGCGATGTTATGTACCAGACCAGATGTAGCATACACATTGAGCGTAGTAAGCCGGTATCAAGCAAACCCAGGGGAGAATCACTGGATAGCAGTAAAGAACATTCTCAAGTACCTAAGGAGGACTAAGGAGATGCTCTTGGTGTATGGGGGAAAAGACCTCCAGATTGAGGCCTTTGCCGACTCCGGCTTCCAGAGTGACAAAGATGACTCCAAGTCCATGTCGGGTTATGTCTTTACCCTCATTGGAGGGGCGGTCTGTTGGAAGAGTTCCAAGCAGGAGACCGTTGCTGACTCAACGATGGAAGCGGAGTACATAGCTGCTTGCGATGCCGCAAAAGAAGCTGTCTGGATGAAGAAGTTCCTCACAGAACTTCAGGTGGTTCCTACCAGTGTTGGTCCAATACCTCTGTATTGCGACAACAACGGCGCTATTGCTTTAGCGAAGGAACCCAGGTCCCATCAGATGTCCAGACACATCTTAAGGCGGTATCACCTGATCAGGGAGATCGTAGATCGCCGGGAGATCGAGATAAAGAGAGTAGAGACGGAGAATAACATTGCTGATCTATTCACAAAGGCCATTCCTCAGACTCAGTTCGAAAGGCTATTCGAGATGATAGGTCTACGATATGCCAGCTCATGGCCCTAGTGCAAGTTGGAGATTGTTAGTGTATATGCCTTAGGGGCCATTATTGTATCATACTAGGTTGTATATTACTTAATGGAAGCTTGGGATATTCACAGTTGTATATACAGTCTTGCTAAAAATGGTAGTATGCTACTTGGTTTGTGTCTACTTTAATATGTGCATATGTTTATTATAACGTATCACTTATACATATTAGTAGAGCCCATAGGTTCTTTGCTTGATTACCAGCGTTGTGATGGCAGTCACACTAGTGGGGGCTGGGTAGTCTATAAGCAACATCCTATACATGTCCCAAGTCGTAGGATTATTGAGACAGGGCATCGATACTCCAGAGTAGACTAGTGTGTACGCTTCTCATCCCAGTTGGGGAGATGGTCTATCCCACAGCCATCAGTACGTCATACTGAAGATAGTATACAGGTGCTCGTTAGGTTACGGGTACACCGGACAAGACTCGCAGGGGAACTGTTAGATGGTATTATACCCGTCGTCAGTTAACAGTTCCCTGGTGACATGAGTACAGCATAGTCCGCAAACTTGACACTGCTACTTCGCCTCGAGTGTGTCCCACTGTTCTTAGATTGCTACCCTACCACGGCTCAAAGGAGTCGTGCAAACAGGTAGCGGTTGGGTGCAGTCCCGAGCACTTGGAGGCTGTAGTGGTTAGACAGGATTCGTCTCTCCCGGTATTGGGAGATGATATAGCGCTGTGTTAGAGAGCCATTACGCAAAGTCCCTGGCCAGGGCAAGCGAGATTTACTGGTAGGTTCCAGTAGTTTCTCAGGGTGTAATGGGCTTCGCTCCAACACGACTTATACCGCTATTAGGGGACTGACGCTTGCCGCCCCCTAGGCTCGATATGCGATAGTCTTAGACGAACAGACCGGACTGTACGAAGATTATCACATCAGGCTCAGTGGGAGTTCGGATGAGTTTCCTCATCGTCCTTCTTATCGACATCTACCTGGGGACCGTTACGTACAGCTAGTGCCGCTTGCGGTTTGTGGTTAAACCCACTGCTAGCGTAGTGTCGAGTTTTTAGAGTCCCACACAAAGAGTTTCCCCGCTCCAGGCGAAACGATATAGAGGTCGTATGGTTTTACGACAAGGGTTCGGACGCGTACGTGTGTTTACGCACGTACGACGTTCGGACAGTTTTTACTAGCCAGCTTTGGTTTAAGCCAGATTCTAGTATCGGGTTATTGGATTTATACAGTCTAAAGTTTTTCCGTGTTTTCACGGATTGGTGGGGCGTTCTCGTAATTTGTCGGGAAGCTTCTAGAATATGGTGACTTGGGGGGGGGGGGGTAAGGTGGCATTGTCATTAAATGATATTGTGACTCATTATGTGTGATTCATCATATCATTAATGCATTATTAAATGCTTAATGACTCACATAGTGAATCACTCATATTGCATTTATGCAGCATGATGAATAATCTCTTGTATTCATTTATTCATTATTCATTATGCTTCATATATATCAAGTGAGAAACAATATCATTATCATTATCATCTTCACCTTCTCTCTCCTCAAGCTCACTCTCTCTTCAAACCCTAAGCCTAACCTCTCATGTGTTGAGATCAAGGGTTAGCTAGACTAATACATCCATAACCTCACTCTATATCGCCCAGGTAGCTTAGATTAGCACTTTAAGCAACCTAGTTATCTCAAGTTAGAGATCAAGCTTGGCGTAGGAGCTCTCGGGTGGATCGTCTTTGACTCGAGGAGGCCGTTGAGGTGCCGATGTTCCAAGGAGCCTACAAGGAGTGGAGGACAGCGATGAAGACCCGAAAGACATGTAACGTGAGGTATAACTTCGAATCCGAGTAGTTAAACCTCTAGTAGTTAGTTGGTAACGGTTTAGATACGATTCATGCGCTCAAGTCCGTGTTACGAAGCTTTGATAATCGTTTTTCATATATTCCGCCTCCCCGCAAGTTCGTGGGGTGCGTGATATAGACTTACACAGCGTACGCAGATGGTAGCACTGGTAGATACGAGGGTGATGGAGGTATCACTTGCAGAGTTTATGAGATTGAGACCTCCGGTATTTACAGGGACCGATATAGCGGAAGATCCTCAGTCCTTTCTTGATAGGATGGCGAGGATTGGCAGATCATTGCGATGTTCGGATGTGAGGTCAGTTAACCTGACTAGCTTTCGTTTGGAGGGACTTGCACAGGAGTGGTGTGAGTCGATGGAGAGAGGACGAGCTACGGGTCTTCCTCCGATGTCGTGTACTGAGTTTTCCGTGGTCTTTCTTGCCAGATTTCTTCCATAGAATGTGAGGGACGCTAGAGCTAGCAGTTTTGAAGTATTACGGAAATCGGCAAGTATGTCGGTGGCAGATTATGATTTACGATTCACCCAGCTGTCACGCTATGCCCCATACTTAGTACCTACGGAGGAGCTTCGGGTGAAGAGGTTCCTAAGGAGTCTGGACACGCAGTTATATCTGGCTATAGGCTCCCAGCATTTTGATACGTATGCGCAGGCCATGGATGCAGCGATACGAGTGGAGGAGCGTATGAGCGAGTCAGTGGTTATTCCAGAGCCAAAGAGGAGTAGACCGATCAGGTCAATGACTAGACAGTTTGGCAAAGGTAGAGGCAGATATACTCCAGGCCGCAGTTTCGGACGAGGTTGGACCCAGGGCCAGATGTTCAGTTCTTATCCCGATGATCAGAGGCCCCCATCTACATGTTTTAGTTGTGGACTTCCCGGACACTTTGCGCGGGATTGTAGATCCCAGGGAGGGACCGTCGCTCCACAGACTGCTTTACCCGTTCCACCTTCTACGCCGATGGCTTTACTTCCTCCCCCAGTAGGCGCTACACGCCAGGCAGTTGCACCATGAGGTCGAGGCTTTGCGGGACGTTCTCAGAGAGGTCGAGGAGACAGAGGTAGAGGACGACAGGATGCAGGCAGGGGCCAGGCACGGGTTTTTGCGCTGACTCCACAGGATGCCCAGGCATCAAATGCAGTCATGACAGGTACTCTTACAGTATGCTCGTTAGAGGCACATGTTTTATTTGATCCCGGTTCTACACATTCTTATGTATCTTCACGATTTGCACTTTCTTTGAGGAAAGAGTCATCGTTGTTAGAGTTACCATTAGTAGTGATTACCCTGGTGGGAGATTCTTTTATAGGTCGGTACGTATTCAGATCGTGTTCTGTGCGTATTGGTGATAGAGATTTGCTAGTTGATCTGATTCTCCTGGATATGTTAGATTTTGATATACTTCTTGGTATGGATTGGTTGGCCATCTGTCATGCCTATGTAGATTGTCGGGAAAAGGCGGTTAGATTTTGTTTTCCAGGTGAACCGGTGTTTATTATGCAGGGGGGTTGTAAAATAACTCCTGCCAACATGATTTCTGCTCTTTGTGCGGGGCGACCTTGAAGAAGGGTTGTCATGGGTTCTTGGCTTTTGTTTAGGACTTAGGGGTCGCTGAGATTCCATTGGACTAGGTTCCGATCGCACAAGAATTTCCTTAGGTATTTCCTGCTGAGTTACCAGGATTACCGCCTGATCACGACATTGAATTTTGCATTGACTTGATTCCAGGTGCGAGGCCTATTTCTATACCACCCTATCGAATGGCACCGACGGAGTTGAAGGAACTCAAAAGCCAGTTGCAAGAGTTGTTAGATAGAGGGCTTGTTCGTCCCAGTGTATCACCGTAGGGAGCTCCTATCTTATTTGTAAAGAAGAAGGACGGTAGTATGAGACTGTGCATCGACTACCGACAGTTGAATCGCGTCACTGTGCGAAACAGGTATCCACTACCACGTATAGATGACTTATTCGATCAGTTGCGGGGAGCTGGTTACTTCTCGAAGATTGATTTGCGGTCGGGGTATCACCAGTTGATGGTGCGGAAGGACTATATTCCGAAGACTGTGTTTCACACAAGATATGGGCACTATGAATTTCTGGTGACGTCGTTCGGACTCACCAACGCTCCAGCAGCTTTAATGGATATGATGAATTGCATCTTTAGGCCCTTTATTGATCAATTTATTATAGTGTTCATAGATGACATTCTTGTTTATTCTCGGAGTCGGACGAAGCACGAACAACATTTGCGTATCACGTTGCAGACCCTGAAGGAGCATCAGCTATTTGCAAAGTTCTCCAAGTGTGCTTTCTGGCTGGATAGTGTGGAATTCTTGGGTCACATGGTTACGAGAGAGGGTATATGCGTGGGCTCGAAGAAGATTGAAGCAGTACAACACTGGCCTAGACCTGTATCAGTTACAGAGGTCCAGAGTTTCTTAGGTCTGGCAGGTTATTACCGACGCTTCGTGCAGGATTTTTCACGGATCGCTTCACCTTTGACCGGATTGACTAGGAAGGAGGTTCCATTCCAGTGGACAGATGCATATGAGCAGAGTTTCCAGCAGTTGAAGACGCGCTTGACGACTGCACCTGTCTTATCTTTACCTTCAGGGTCAGGTGGTTTTGTTGTGTATTGTGATGCCTCTAGAGTGGGTTTAGGCTGTGTATTGATGCAACACGGTAAGGTTGTAGCTTATGCTTCTCGACAGTTGAAGAGGCACGAACAAAACTACCCCACTCATGATCTAGAGATGGCTGCTGTGGTATTCGCATTGAAGATTTGGAGACATTACTTGTATGGAGAGTCGTGTCAAATCTTCACAGATCATAAGAGTTTAAAGTATATTTTTCAGCAGAGGGATTTGAACCTAAGGCAGCGTAGATGGATGGAACTGGTGAAAGATTACGATTGTGAGATCTTGTATCATCCAAGAAAAGTGAATGTTGTAGAAGATGCTTTGAGTCGAAGACCTGGAGGTAGCTTATCTCATTTGCGCATCTTGCAGAGACAGTCTTCTACAGACTGGCAGATTTTATGTGATAGTCGTATACAGTTTGAGTTCACCCCAACAGGAGGACAGCTAGCACATGTTCTTACCCGACCTCAGTTATTAGTTCTTATTCGAAAGACACAGCCCACAGATACTCGTATGATGGAGATTATGGATCAGGTTAGGCAGGGCAGGGAGACGGAGTTTGTGATTGATGATCATGGAGTATTACGTTTTAGGACTCGTCTCTGTATACCAGATTCTGACGGATTGAGGCGTGAGATTTTAGAGGAGGCCCATAGGTCAGCATATAGTATTCATCCTGGTTCCACCAAGATGTATCATGATCTGAAGGATGTTTACTGGTGGGAAGGAATGAAGAGGGATGTTGCGGAATATGTTTCGAGATGTTTGACTTGTCAGCAAGTCAAGGCAGAACACCAGAGGCCAGCCGGAGAGTTGCAGCCCTTACCCATTCCAGAGTGGAAATGGGAACAAATTTCCATGGATTTCGTGGTGGGTCTATCCAGGACTAGCAGAGGGTATGATTCCATTTGGGTGATTGTAGATAGATTGACAAAGGCAGCTCATTTTCTTCCAGTGAAGACAACGTATGGTTTTGCACAGTATGCTCAGATTTATATCGATGAGATTGTACGTCTGCATGGAGTTCCAACGTGCATAGTTTCTGATAGGGGTACCCAGTTTACTAGCAGGCTATGGCAGAAACTTCAAGAAGCTTTGGGGACACGGTTGAGTTTTAGTACATCTTTTCACCCACAGACAAATGGTCAGTCAGAGCGGACTATTCAGACACTAGAGGATATGCTTCGAGCTTGTAGCCTTGATTTCGGTAGTAGTTGGGATCGTCACCTACCTTTGATAGAATTCTCGTACAACAACAGTTTTCAGGAGACGATCCAGATGGCACCCTTTGAAGCTTTGTATGGGAGGAAATGGCGATCACCCGTTTGCTGGACGGAACTGAGCGAGAGTTGCATCTTGGGACCGCAGATAGTACAAGAGACTATAGAGAAGATTCAATTGATATGGGATAGAATGAAGGCGGCCCAATGCAGACAGAAATCGTATGCAGATCGACGACGTCGTAGACTCGAGTTTGGAGTTGGAGATCATGTGTTCCTTCGTGTATCTCCGATGAAAGGTGTGATGCGTTTCGGGAAAAAGGGGAAGCTCAGCCCCAGATATGTCGGACCTTACGAGATTCTGGAGAGAGTGGTTGATGTAGCTTATCGTTTAGCACTTCCACCGAGTTTTTCCGACGTGCATCCGGTGTTCCACGTGTCGATGCTTCGCAAGTATCTTCACGATCCTTCTCACGCGATCCAGCATCAGACCTTACAGCTTGAGCCGGATTTATCCTACACAGTGCAGCCAGTCGTTATTCTTGACAGGCAGGCAAAGAAACTATGATCGAGGGTACTTCCATCTGTAAAAGTTCTTTGGTAAGGAAAGAATCGCGAGGAGATTACTTGGGAGATCGAGGATGCGATGTAGAAAAAATTTCCACATCTTTTTGAAGGTATGTCTAGTTAATTTTTAAATTCGGGGACCGAATTTTCTTAAGGGGGGAATATTGTAACATTTTGAAAATTTAGAAATAAATAAAATTAATTAAATTAATAATAAAATGATAAATCACAAAGTTATTAAAAACAAATAAGTCAATTTCATAAGATGTATGTAAAACAATTTAAATTAAAATTTTAGTATGCAACATAAATAAGTTATAAAGGTTTTAAGGTGAATTTTAGCTTCATTTTAATAAAATGAGTGTTTTATAATAAACTAAGTTGTGAGGGGTTTTTAGGTAAAGTTTAGGATTTTTGTGCAAATGGAAAATTGTTAGGGGTGTAAATGTAAAAGGGATAGAAAACATTTTAGCTCAGAATTTTATGGTGAATTAAAACAAAATAAGAAGATAATGCAAGCACACCTCTTACTTGCATGAACGCACACACCCACCACCTCCTCCTTGCATGAGAATGTCACTCTTTAACCCTTAACACCTTCTTCTACCACCTCAACCTTCCCTCTTCTCATATATATATGCTAAGTTCAGATCAATTACCAAGTTAAAATCTGATAAATTTCTGGAAGAAAAACAAAATTAAAGAAAACAAGAAAGAACAAGAGAAAAAAGAAGAAGGAAGCTAGGTTCTAGATTTTCTCATCATCAAGCTAGGACAAGGGGCTTAGCATCTTGGAGGTGTTATTCCAACAACTTATTGTGGGTAAAATTCTTAATCACTTTAGGAAATTAAAGTTATGTAATTAGTTTAAATTGAAATGAACAAGTTTTATAATTTCGTATTTTTGTCCAAACTAGGCTCTGTTTGAATCTGCTATTATTCAGAGAAAAATAAACTTAACAAAACAGTGCTAAAATGATGTATGTAACACCTAGAGAAAACTATAGGATCACGAACCAGAGGGCTTGGAGTTGGGCCGGCGACCAGAAGGAAAAATCCGGCGTCGCCGGATTTATAGGAAACTAGGTGGGTTTGTCTTGTTGGGTAGGTTTCAGTGTATACTTTTGGCTATTTTGGTGTTATTTAAACAAGTTAGTTTCACTGCAGATAGAATCTGGAAGTTAATATCGGAAAAGTTATCTAAGAAATCAAAATACGACACGGTTAAAACGCATCGCGATTTAAATTCTGTCGCGATACATGTTTGGGTTAAAATCCAGTAAGGTTAAGTGTATGATAACTTGGAATAGTCGTATACAATATAACTAGTACGTGGGAACGGGTGTTTTTCATTTCCGTCATGTCGGAGTAGCCGTTTCCTTATATAAGTTAAATTGTGATGTTAGATTCGAATACGGGATTTTCGGAGGCAGCGAGGAAAGGGAAAGGATTGGCAATTTCTGAATAGATTTGATATTTTCCGGTGAGTAGACTAAACATCTACTGGGGAATTTTGTAAAGATGGCGTGTTACGCCCGTAGTTTTATTTAAATAAAAGCTTTATTTTGTTTTGCTAAATTGACAGCATGCATTCATAACTCACATATATTTTGCTTAGTTGCTAGTACACTTCACAAGTATCGACGAGTTATGCCACTTGCACAGCTTACATGTTACACACACCTCGTCAATATTACCATGTCACTTTTACACTTAGTAAATTTCTTGCTAAACATGATTCATATCATATCTTAAACACCGATAACAGTAATAGATTGCATCATGAATATCATGTTAGTATTTGGGTATTTCATGTTGATATAAGAGGTAAATGTATTATTGAGGATTTATGGTTTTGAGTTTTGAATACTATTACATAAATCCAGTGATTTTCATGATTGATGTGTTATGTCCACCATGAGATGTTTTATGATTTGGTTTTATTCCGGACCGAGTGGGGGAGATATACGGTCGCGGATTTTACGTTATCCATACTGAGTGGAGGAGATATACAGTTGGATACATGGTGGACCCGGTCGAGACCGAGGGGCAGGATAACCGGATTTGAGGCGGGGAAGCCTTGCGAGGTTACTCGATACCGGATAGAGTGGTAAAAATACGGCGTATATCTAGATGATAACGACCGGTATTGTTGATTTCAGGATCATTCGAGGAATGATGCCTGTGAGAAATGGAAGTTTTTGTGTCGATAATGGACACGGAGAAATGCATTTTTTATTGGAAATAAATGAAGAGATTCAGTTTTGATTATGAGATTCGTATTATAGATTCATGATTTCCACAGACAATTATACATTATACTTGTTCACATTTCAGTCAGTATGATCGTCATATTTACATTATTAACCGTTATATGTTAGTTATATTCACTGAGTTGGCAACTCACCCCCGTTGTGCCACAGTTCCTTGCATGGGTAGAGTGGACGGTTAGCAGCGGTGCAGATATACTCTTTCCGCTTTTATCGCATCTATTGATAGGTGGGTTACATATGTAGTAACCTTCTCTTTTGGGTATTGTATTTTGTATCTAGAAGATCTCCATCAGACCTGTATTTTGACCTAGAGTGAGGATGGTTATTTGTATATTATTTGACAGTTGAGATCGTTTAGTTCTATAAATTGTTATTTCTTTTCTTTATGTCTGGGATTGTATTGATGTCCTATATACTGAGATTATATTTTCCGCTGTTGATATTGTTGATCCCAACTAGGGATGCAACCAAACTTAACACCTTATACTTGTTTAATATTTAACTTCATAAACTGTGATTTTTACTTAAAACTAAATTTCTATATAAAGAATTCCGCAAAAAGGATTTTGATCTTGGTTTTCGGCTTACTTGGACTGTGGCATATCTTTAGATATGATACAATTTAAGTGCCGGTCACATCCAAACTTGGGTCGTGACATCTGCTAAAACATGAGATATGATTGAGTTAGGGTAGTCGTACGACTTTGTTGACCTTAGCCAAGGATCGTATGGGTGGGTTTAATTCAATCGGGAAATGACGGGTTGAACTTGGCTAGCACTTATGATTTGTTGACCTTAGCCAAGGTCATAAGATGCTAGGGGTAAAAGCATTATCGGGAATTTCAAGCGTTGAAATTTGCAATGAGATTGCATACCTCCTATGAGATAGTTGGATCCCGATACCCACTGCGAGTAAGAGTTATTCCTGGGAGAATTTTACACAGGACAATTAGCCGATCAAGTAGGTGTCTAGAAAGGTGTTAACGGGGTTATGCCTCTGGGAAAACGAGGTTTATTCTAATTAGGTCCGTGCAAAAGCACGGTGAACCTCCCTCAAAGTACCAACACTAGCCTGGCCGAACGGCTGGCAAACTTGTAAGGTGTAATTAATCCCGGCTAGTCTTACCTTTTAGGGTTTTAAGGAAGATTTGATAGAAAGCAGTGGGAGCCATCCTGATTAGATAAGATAATAACCAATCTAATCTTGCAAGAGCATACGCTAAAGTGTTTTCTTCTCTCTCTCTCCAGGTAGCGACCATATCAGGCCTTAATCAAGATAATAATATGGATGTATTGACCGAACCCGCTTATTATACCGAGCAGGAGAACGTTGTTCCCGTTCTTTCTTATAATTATTATAAGACAGAGCAGGAATTAGGAGAATATCCATATTCTCACGCCACCCAAACGAAGAATAAGCATGCTGATGCATCTTCTTCAGGTGTGTTGGTTATCGAGAACGGTTTCTCAGTTCACTCTACATCCTGGGTATTAGATATCGGATCAGAATCCTATATATGTAATATGTTACATGGGCTACGGAAAGGTAGGGAACTAGGAGAGGGTGATCATTCCGTAAGAGTAGGGAATGGTGCAAATGTTGCAGCCAAAGCAGTTGGCGAATATCACCTTGTATTGCCAAACGGTAATACATTGATTCTGAACGAATGCTATTACATTCTGACCCTGATATGCAAGCTTATATCAGTTTCTTTATTGAGTAAAGAGGGATATAATTTTGTAGTACAGGATAATGTTATGAACATCTTCCTGAATCAAAAGTTGATTGGATCAAGCTCGTTAAATAATGGCATATACGTTCTCAGTCAAACTACAGTACTTAATGTACAAAACACACAGAAGAGAAAGAGTTCAGAAATGAACGAATCCTTCTTGTGGCATTGTAGACTATGTTATATCAATGCGACACGGCTAGCTAAGTTACATAAGGATGGATATTTTAATCCGTTCGAATTTTCATCTTTTGATATTTGAATCTGTTCGAATTTTCATCTTATGACCAAAACTCCGTTTAGTGGACACGGAGAAAGAGTTACAGAACTCTTGGGACTGATACATAGTGATGTATATGGTCCCATGTCTACACATGCCAGGAATGGTTCTTCCTACTTTATTACATTCACTGACGATCTCTCAAGATACGGACATGTGTTCCTGTTGAAACACAAATCTGAAGCTTTTGAGAAATTTAGAGAATATAAGAACGAAGTAGAGAACCAAACGGGCAAAAGTATTAAGATCCTTCGATCTGATCGAGGAGGAGAATACTTGAGAAATGATTTTCTGGATTATCTAAAGGAGAATGGGATTCTCTCTCAGCTTACTCCTCCCTATACACCACAGCACAATGGTGTATCGGAGCGGAGGAATCGCACCCTATTAGATACGGTGCGCTCTATGATGAGCACTGCTGAGTTACCTATTTCCTTTTGGGGGTATGCGCTTGAGACAACCATATACCTATTGAATAGAGTTCCAACTAAATTAGTGCCTACCACTCCGTATGAGATATGGAATGGGAAGAGACCATCTCTTAAAAGAGTTAAGATATGGGGTTGTCTGGCCTATGTTAAAAAGCAAAATCCAGACAAGCTCGAGGCAAGATCAGTTCTTTGCAAATTTGTGGGATATCTAAGCAATTCGTATGGATATCAATTCTACCACACTGAACAACAAAAGGTGTTTGTTGCTCAACACGCCACCTTTTTAGAAAAGGAATTTCTTGTAAAAGAAATTAGTGGCGAAGAGGTAGAGCTGGAAGAAGTTTCAGCACCACAAACTACAACTGAAGATTTAGTGGAACCAGATGATTCAGTAGTTCCCAACGAACCCCAGCCTCTCCGCCAATCTAGTAGGGTTCCTCATCCACCTGAGAGATAATACGGTTTTCTCATAGATGGTGGTAGTGAGGATTGCATCATGGAAGATGATGACCCGACTAGCTTCTAGCAGGCCATCACCAGTGGGGACTCTGTGAAGTGGCTGGATGCAATGCGATCTGAGATGGAATCTATGTACACCAACAAAGTATGGACTTTGGTAGTTGCTCCTAAAGGGGTAAAACCTATTGGGAGCAAATGGATCTTTAAAAAGAAACTTGGTGTAGATGGAAAAGTGGAGACTTTCAAAGCTAGACTTGTTGGAAAGGGTTTTCGTCAACGACCGGGTATGGATTATGACGAAACCTTTTCTCCAGTGGCTATGCTTAAGTCCATCCGGATCTTTCTTGCCATTGCTGCATACCATGACTACGAAATCTGGTAAATGGATGTTAAGACCGCCTTTCTAAATGGTGATTTAGACGAGTGCGTGTACATGACTCAGCCAGAGGGCTTCGTAGATAGTGAGAGCAGCGGAAAAATGTTCAAGATGCTTAAATCCATTTACGGGTTAAAGCAGGTATCACGAAGTTGGAATATCTGTTTTGATGTTGTAGTCAAAGAGTTTGACTTCATCAAGAACGTAGATGAACCTTGTATATACAAGAAGGTTGCAGAGAGTAAGGTTGTCTTCCTCGTATTGTACGTGGATGATATACTCTTGATAGGAAATGATGTTCCTATACTGCACTCGGTCAAGCTCTTCTTATCACATAGATTCTCGATGAAAGATTTAGGTGATGCCTCCTGCATTTTGGGCATTAAGATCTATAGAGATAGATCTAAACGGATACTGGGATTGTCCCAATTCAGGTACATTGACACCATACTAAAGAGGTTTAGTATGGAAGAATCCAAGCGTGGGAACCAACCCACGATCTCTGGACTCACTCTCTTCAAAGAGATGTCTCCTAAGACTGATTTGGAGAGAGCTCGCATGCAAGGGTACCCTATGCTTCGGCAGTAGGCTCTATCATGTATGCGATGCTATGTACCAGACCCGATGTAGCATACTCACTAAGTGTAGTGAGTAGGTTTCAAGCAGATCCAGGAGAGAGTCACTGGACAGCTGTGAAGAACATTCTCAAGTACTTACGAAGGACTAAGGAGATGTTCTTGGTGTATGGTAACGGAGAACTCCAAGTGGAGTCCTTTACCGATTCGAGCTTCCAAGGTGATACGGATGACTCTAAGTCGCACTCGGGTTTTGTCTTTACCCTAAATGGAAGGACGATTTGTTGGAAGAGTTCCAAGCAAGAAACCGTGGCAGACTCGACGATGGAGGCTGAATACATCGTTGCTTGCGATGCTGCCAAAGAGGCTGTCTGTATGAAGAAGTTCATCACTGAACTTGGTGGGGTTCCGTCCATTGAGCATCCAATACCTTTGTATTATAATAACAATGGAGCTGTGGCTTTGGCCAAGGAACCCAGGTCCCATCAGAAGTCCAAACATATTCTGAGGCGGTATCACCTGATCCGGAAGATAGTTGATCGCCGTGAGATCGAGGTCAGGAGAGTTGACACGAAGGACAACACTGCGGATCCACTCACGAAGGCCATACACCATATACAATTTGTGAGGCTCTTCGGGATGTTGGGTATGAGATACTATAACAGCTAGCCTTAATGCAAGTGGGAGATTGTTAGTTATATGTATGCCCCAGAGGCCATTGTTGTACATATGATGTATATTATAGTGGATGCTTGGTATATATAAAGAGGACTTTCTTGCTCGACATGATAGTATGCTATTTGGTTTCATTTTGTCTTAATATGTTGACTTGTATTAGTTTATTGTCTTACTCTCACATGTTGATAAAGCCCTTAGGATATGTAATCAACTGCTAGGACTATGATGCAGATCATACTAGTGGGGCCAGGGTAGTCCAAGAGTACATCCTATAACTGTTCCTAGTCGAGGGAGTATCGAGACAGGGCATCGATACTCCAGAGTAGACTGACGTATACGCATCTTGACCCATATGATGGGCGATGGATGATCCCATATCCATCGGTGATTGACATCAAAGATAGTGTACGGGTGCTCAGTGGAGACTGGATACACTGAACGAACTCACCGAGAACTCCTAGATGGTATTATACCTATCGTCAGATAGCAGTTCTCCGGTGACACTGGTACAGGTTAGTCTGTAGGCCCAAGATCGTCATAGAGTCTTGTGTGATTTCCACTGTACTTTGATTTCCACCTTACCACATCCAAGAGGGCGTGCAATGTAAGTCCATATTGCGACCCCCGGTTCTTACGGGGAGGCGGAAACGGTATAAAAAACGAATTTTTATCGCAAGAGGCAACATGGACTAAACTATGGTCGGGATCGTTGTCTAAACTAAAACTAGCAAACTATGCTAAAGAGAGTTAGCTACTCGGATGAAGATGGTTATACCTAAACTTGAACTCCTTCTCTTCAAGCTCCGATGGTGGTTCGATGGCTCCTTCTCGTTGTCTCCGTACGCCGAAGATAGATCCACTTGAAAGCTCCAACCTTTAGCTCCTTCTTCGTTCTTTGAAGAAACTAGTTCACTTGGTTTGCTAAACCTAGTGAACTAGAATGAGTAGAGATGATTTAGAATGGGATTTTATCTATGGTTCTTGATTCTCAACTCATGAGACAAGAGAACCATAGATCAAGAGAGGGAGCAAGAGGTTGAGGATGAGAGCAAGAGGAGAGCTCAAGAACAAGAGAGAGAATGAGCAAGAAAGAATGAGCAACTCTTTTGTCTTTCACCCTCTCATAATCCAAAGTGATCATAACTCATCATATCAAAAAAGTCTTATGTGATGGTTAGAAGCAACCATAACCTTATCATGTCATGCACTCATTTTACTCAAATGAGCAAGCAAGAAAAAGTCTTTGGCATGAAATGATAACCATGGTTATCATGATGGTCAACTAGTCAAGCCTAGTCAACCGGTCAACAAGTCAACAAAAGTCAACAAGTCACCAAAGTCAACAAGTCAACAAAAGTCAACAAGTCAACAACCATATCACCATAACACTTAATTAATATAATAGTTAATCACATATCATATTCTCATTAGGGTTGAGCATAAAGTCAAAAAGTCAACGGTCAACTGTCAACAACCCTAATGAGAATCCGCTGCCTCTGCCTCCCTGTCAACTGTGCATACACACCCGCATCCGCGTTCCGAGGAACACGAATGCAAACTGGATAAATCCAATCCCATAAGGTACACTAGGATCTGGCTTAAACCAAAGCCCGCTAGTGTAAACTGTCCGGACACTGTACGTGCACAAGTGCACGGATGTGACCGAACCCTGTCGCAAAACCATGCGACCTGTCGCAATACCATGCGACCTCTACTCTTTTGCCTAAAGGCGAAAAGCTTTCTGTGTGGGACTCTAAAGACTCAACACTACGCTGGCAGTGGGTTTAACCACAGACCGCAAGCGGCACTAGCTGTGCGTAACGGTCCCCAGGTAATGCCGACAAGAAGACCGACGAGGCGAAACCCATCTGAACTCCTACTGAGCCTGAGCGTGACATTCTCCGTACAGTCCGGTCTGTTCGTCTGATACATCGCATGGCGGGCCTAGGGGGCGGTAAACGTCAGTCCCCCAATAGCGGTACAAGTCGTGCCGGAGTGAAGCCCAATACACCCTGAGATAACACTGGAAACCTACCAGTATATCTCGTTTGCCCTGGCCAGGGACTACTCGTGTAATGGCTCTCCTAGACACAGCGCGATGTCAACCCCCAATACCGGGAGAGACGAATCCTGTCTAACCGTCACTGCCTCCAAGTGCTTCGGGACTGCACCCAACTACCACCTGTTTGCACGACTCCTTTGAGCCGTGGTAGGGTAGTGATCAAAGTACAGTGGGAACACACCCGAGGCGAAGTGACAGTGTCAAGTCAGCGGACTAAGCTGTACTCATGTCACCTGGGAACTGATAACTGACGATAGGTATAATACCAACTAGTCAGTTCCCGACGAGTCCTGTCCAGTGTACCCGTAACCTAACGAGCACCCGCATACTATCTCAAGTACGACGTACTGACGGCTGTGGGACAGACCGTCTCCCACACTGGGATGAGAAGCGCATGCGCTGGTCTACTCCGGAGTATCGATGCCCTGTCTCGATAGTCCTGCGACCAGGGACCTGAATAAGGATGTGCTTATAGATTACCCAGCCCCCACTAGTGTGACTGCCATCACAATGCTGGTAATCAAGCAAAGATCCTAAGGGCTCCACTAATGCGTATAAGTGATATACTGAAATAAACACAAGTACACATTGAAGTAGAAACAAACCAAGTAGCATACTACTATTTTGAGCAAGATTGTATATACAAGGTGAATATCCCAAGCATCCATTAAGTAATATACAAACTAGTATGATACAGTAATGGCCTCTAGGGCATATACACTAACATGCAAAACGGTGGCTTTTGGGTACAGTCCCAAATCACATGGAGGCAATGAGCGATAGGAGGGGTTTCGTCTCTCCCGGTATAGGGAGTTGATGTTGCGCTGTGTTCGATTGGCTATAACTGGAAGTCCCTGGCAAGGGCTGTTATGGAGATTTACTGGTAAGTGTTATCAGTAGTTTCTCGACCCGTTATCATCCTCACATCGACACGACTTATCGGTTACTGGGGTCTGACGTTTACCACCCCTAGACCGGATATGCGACATATCAGACGAAGAAATCGGACTGTATGGTAGTGTTACTGATTGGATTCACAGGAGAATGTACAGGCTTGCTTGTTGATCTTTTGATCGCTCAATACCTGGGTGGCTGTTACGTTTAGCTGACCGCTTGCAGCTTGTGGGTGTTTGATGTGATCATCACCTACTGCCGGCGTATTGACGATTCTTTAGAGTCCTACACAGAGGTTTCCTGGCTCAGGCAGAACAGAATAGGAGCACATATGTGATATGTGCGGGACCGAGAATAATACGATATGAGATACCGTATTCTATTCTCGCGATATGTGATATTGGCCAGGTATATGTGATGTAGCCGGGTCATCGGATCAAGTGTTGAGTCGATGAATTGTTACATGTTATATTAGTCGGTTATATGTAATATAGCTGGATTATCGGATCAAGTGTTGATTCGATAATTTAATGTATAATTATATATGTGATATATTACGTTACATTAACTAATATAAGCTCGCTTTATTGATTCTTTTTCTCACTCGGATAATACATTGATATATATGCGATATATGTTAATTGTATTATTTTCTTTTGTTACTATATATATTATATATATGATATATAATATTGTAACATGTTAGGGTTACAAATGCAACATGGTTGTTGAGTATAAACCAAGTTAGGGTTTGGATTAGGGTTAGCTTTTGGGTTAGCTTTTGGATGATGTTCATGGATGCTTCATGAAGTTTTGACTTTGTCATTTTTCTTTGGAGTTTTGTGAAGATATTTGTTAACTCAACCCAAACCCTTAACCTATGGTTTATTCTCTACGAGGGTTAAGCCTCTCATTCTTAACCCATGGTTGCAATTGTAACCACAACAATAATTCATTATTCATCACAAAAGCTTTTGCTTCTTCTTCTTCTTCTTGCTTCTTGAAGAAAAGCTTCACTTGCTTTTTCATTTGTGATGATAAATGGTGAGAAATTGTAAAAAAGAGAGCAAAATTCCTATTTCATCATTCTCATCTATTCTAGCCACTTAGATTAGGGTGTTCACTTCTCTAATTACTTCATTAGTGAAGTGTAAGCTTGGGTTAGAGATTCTTCAAGGTAGATCATCTTAGATCAAGAAGACTTCAAGTAAGATGCATCATTCACCTCTTGGAGCCTCACGAGAGTCAGAGTTCTTGATGATCGCAGCGAAGGGACCTCAACACGGAGCTTATGAAGCGAAGGAACGGACTACAAAGGTTGTAATCCTAATCTCTTTAGTTCTTTGTATGTGATACAAACTTGTTACCCTAGAATTTCTAGTAAAGATTCATAGTTTGCTTGCTTTGCACCTCTCTAATTTTTAATGTGGCATGAGTGATGCTACCAAACCCTAGACTAGGTGCAAGGGAAGCCCAACATGGTGCCATTTTAGTTTTCAAAAGGGATCAAGTCTGGCGCTCACGTGTCATGCGCGTGAGGCTCCGCTGATGAGGTCGTTTCATCTTCCTACTCTGATTCCAATGAGTCACCTCTTTCATTTCCCATGCCCCCTTTTTCTGACCTTGGGAATAGCTCCACCATGCACGATGTTTTTTGTGCATGGCTTTGAATGCGTCTCTTTATAACCCGAGGCTACTCATTCCTTCTTCTCTTCAAAGAGAAATCCTTCTTTTATTAACAAAACTCAAACAAACCCAGAGCTATGGCTTGCAATCGCCCTCACGCTTGTCGGCAACCATGGGATGTGCCCATCGAGAAAATGGTTCCTCGCCTTACTGCGCGGCTAGCAGATCCTCTTCTCACCGACGCTCAATGTGACACGGTGATGTACGAGCTTCTGACTCGTAGGGGCTCTCCTCTTCCTGTGGGCTCCATCTGGCTCTGGATGATCTTTTTATCCGTGCTCGCCGATATTCCTCCTCATCCGGCAGAGATGACCCCGGCAATTCTTGATACGGCGGAGGATAAAATTGAATGTTTCCACGAGGCATGCTTGATTACCCAGGCTCTGAAGGATCACTCGGTTCATCTACTGGGTCAGATACGAGCCAGGCAGGCTGTCATGTCTGCTTTTTCTGATGAGCATGGCGCTAATCGGTGGGGATCAACCCCTCACGAAGATCGCCGCTTCGACATGGTGGAGAGGGTAGAGAGGGAACTGGAGAAATTTGTATTTTGTTTTGTTAACCAATGTATCTCTGATCCCATATTTGGTGATCCTTTCCCCGTAGAGTAGTATATTTAAATCGATGTATTTCTCTTATTATTGACTGTTGAATGCTTTCTGTTGAATTTTTCTGTTCGTCATATATTCGTACGTGCATCCCGCCTGTGTACATGAGCTTTATATTTTATCCCTAGGAATTTTCTTTAAGCGCGAACACTATCGTCGTGTTGCCCGCAAATCAGCGCGTTTTGGATACCATTCCCATTTAAATAGGCATATAGTCGCGAATGCACGCTTAATAAGGTGCATACCAAAGACTCTCTTTACTGCCTTACATAGCGCATGGTTTATGCATGTTTTGAATTGAGTATTGTCGTCGAGTGGAGGCTCAATCGGAAGTTTTCGGAGAGGGAGTTAGCTTCGAATGCTTTGGGGGAATTTCAAGCTCAACTTACTACTAAGACCGCTCGTGCGTACGAACTTTGGCGGGTGCTTCAAGAAGCTATCATGGAGGTGGTAGCTCTTGATAAAGCCATTATCTTTACCCGCGAGATGGTCAAAGCTCACAAAGTTGCTAAAAAGGAGCTTGAAAGCTGGCTTACCTCGTATCATGCTCAACAGTCTCAGGCGGAGACTCGTCTTGTGGCCATAACAAAGCTTGAAGCCGACGCCCAGCGGAATAGTAACGAATGACGAACTTATTGCACCGTCCGCCGGCTTGAAGATATATATGTTTTATTTATATTCTCCTTTTTGTATTTACTCCTGAATGAGAGCATCTTTTGATTCTTTTTTGCAATGTACCTTGTATTCATTTGGATTCATGAATAAAAGACATATTTTGTTTCACAGTATTGTGTCCTTTTTAGCAAATGAATTTTGTAGATAGTATATCTTTATCTCTTTGCAGGACAGCGATGGCTTAGGAAACAGGTTCAGATCTGCCGCCTAAGACTTTTCAACTTTATGAGCCGTGAGGGTCTCATAAAGACTTTTCTCCCTGCGAGTCGAGAGGATCTCGTAGGTGTAATTTCTCCTTAGGAATCGTGAGGATTCCTAAGTGTGTATTTTCCCTCGAGAGTCGCAAGGATCTCACAAGATATTTTTTCCCTTTTATAAGTCGAGAGGACTCGTAAATGGTTGTTTTCCTCCTTGTCGAGATTTGACTTTGGAGAGTGTGACCTGTGAATAGTATATAATGGCCCCTCTTGGGCCGACTTGCAGGATCCCAATGCTGAGAAAACAGGTCTTTATCCCCATTGTCTAAGGCTTTCCCCTACTAGTCGAGACGAATCGAGGGATTATGGGTTGACTGGCTCCGCTTTCTGCGGTGTCAGCGTTGACGTGCTCCGCTTTCTGCGGTGTCAGGGTTGACGTACTCTGCTTTCTGCGGTGTCAGGGTTGACATGCTCCGCTTTCTGCTATATCAGGGTTGACATGCTCCGCTTTCTGCGGTGTCAGGGTTGACGTACTCCGCTTTATGCGATGTCAGGGTTAACGTACTCCGCTTTATGCGATGTCAGGGTTAACGTACTCCGCTTTCTGCGGTGTCAGGGTTGACGTGCTCCACTTTCTGCGGTGTCGGGGTTGACGTGCTCCGCTTTCTGCGGTGTCGGGGTTGCCGTACTCCGATTTCTGCGGTGTCAGGGTTGACGTACTCTGCTTTCTGCGGTGTCGGGGTTGACGTACTCCGCTTTCTGCGGTGTCGGGGTTGACGTACTCCACTTTCTGCGGTGTCAGGGTTGACGTACTCCACTTTCTGTGGTGTCAAGGTTGACGTATTTCCGAGACGGGGTCATTGGATGACGTATTTCCGAGACGGGGTCATTGGATGACGTATTTCCGAGACGGGGTCATTTGCTGACGTGTTTCCGAGATGGGGTCATTGGATGACGTATTTCCGAGACGGGGACATTTGCCGACGTGTTTCCGCGATGGGGTCATTTACTGACGTATTTCCGAGACGGGGTCATTGGATGACGTATTTCCGCGACGGGGTCATTTGCTGACGTATTTCCGAGTCGGGGTCATTGGATGGCGTGTTTCCCAGACGGGGTCATTGGATGACGTATTTCCGAGACGGGGTGATTTGCTGACGTGTTTCCGCAACGGGGTCATTTGCTGATGTATTTCCGAGACGGGGTCATTGGATGATGTATTTCCGCGACGGGGTCATTGGATGACATATTTCCGCGACGGGGTCATTGGATGACGTATTTCCGAGACGGGGTCATTTGCTGACGTGTTTCCGAGACGGGGTCATTTGCTGACGTATTTCCGAGATAGGGTCATTGGATGACGTATTTCCGCGACGGGGTCATTTGCTGACGTGTTTCCACGACGAGATCATTTGCTGACGTGTTTCCGAGAAGGGGTCATTGGATGACGTATTTCCGAGACGGGGTTATTTGCTGACGTGTTTCCGCGACGGGGTCATTTGCTGATGTATTTCCGAGATGGGGTCATTGGATGACGTATTTCCGCGACGGGGTCATTTGCCGACGTATTTCCGAGTCAGGGTCATTGGATGACGTATTTCCGTGACGGGGTCATTGGATGACGTATTTCCGCGACGGGGTCATTGGATGACGTGTTTCCGCGACGGGGTCATTGGATGACGTGTTTCCGAGACGGGGTTATTTGCTGACGTGTTTCCGAGACGGGGTCATTTGCTGATGTATTTCCGAGACGGGGTCATTGGATGACGTATTTTCGCGACGGGATCATTTGCTGACGTGTTTCCGCGACGGGGTCATTTGCTGACGTATTTCTGAGACGGGGTCATTTATTGACGTGTTCCTCTTTCTGCGGTGTCGGGGCTGACTCTAGGTTGTCTGTGAACCGTAGAGTCTTGGAACTGGGGGCTTTCCCGTGGCTCTGATTGGTGGTGTCGCGTCCGTATCCTGCTGGAATGAGGAGGAACGCCGTTGTTGGTCTTCTGGGATGCAGATGTTGTCGTTGAGATCTGACTCTCTTTTTGACAGAGTCTGTCGAGAAATGTGGTTCCCTCTTCATTTATGATCATGGATTGTATACAAGGGTCAGTATGGACTCTTCTGTAGGGCAAAAGTTTCATTCTTTCATTTTTTTTCTTTCCGCGATGCTCTATCATTTCAGCTTTTTATATCACGAAAGTCGCGATTGCCAAATCATTTCAGCTATTTTTCACGGTGCCCAATCATTTCGGCTATTTTTCTTTTTACTCGCTGCTTTTTATTGCGAGTTGCCCAATCATTTCGTCTATTTTTGTATGCATATCTTTTACTTGCTGATTTTGTTGCAAGTTGCCTTATCATTTCGGCTATTTCATATGCATTTATAGCTTGCTGACTTTTTGCTGCGAGTATGGAACTAGGGATGCGATGTCGGTCTTAGTATCAGCATCGTTGCGACTGGAATATTGCCAGGAGCGAATCATCACTTGCCATGAAAGGACTTGGAATTTGTTACCGATTTAGGCATCAGTATCGCTACCACTGGGATATTGCCAGGAGCGAATCATCATTTGCCTTTGTCGATTTGAACAAAGGTGGCTTAGCAGATAGGGTTAAGATCCTGTCGACTAAGGCTTTCGATTTCATGAGTCGTAAGGGTCTCATAAAGGTGTTTCTCCCTACGAGTCGTGAAGATCTCATAGGTGCGATTTCTCCTTAGGAATCGTGAGGATTCTTAAGTGCGTGTTCTCTTATAATTCGTAAGGATCTTACAAGAGCGTTTTCTCCTTATAAGTCGAGAGGACTTACAAGTGTTGTTCACCAAGTGGGGAAATTTCGCGCCATTGGTGGGAACTTGGTGGGGGAGACGTTTATTTGTGCCCGTGGATTGTATACAAGGGTCAATATTGAACCGTTTGTAAAGCAGTCTGGGAAATGTGATGGCTTAAGAACAGGTTCAAATCCCTGTAACTTAAGGCTTTTGAATCCAATAAGCCGTGAGGGTCTCATAAGAGGGTTCTCCTTGCGAGTCATGAGGATCTCGTAAGTGTAATTTCTCTTCTGGAATCGTGGGGATCCCTAAGTGTGTTGCTCCCTTGTGAGTTGTAAGGATCTCACACAGGTATTTTCTCCTTACAAGGTCGAAAGGACTTTGCAAGTATGCATGAATTTTTACGAGTCTGCGCCCTTTCGGGTTTTCACAAACTCGCCAGTAGCCCTGCTGTTTTTACTCACGGGGCCCTTTCGGGTTTTCATCCGTGCTCATCTTGCTTATAGACGTACCGTTTTTTTTTGCGTCAGCCCTAGGATGCCGCGGTTTGTAGTAGTTTGAAGACGTTTCGGTCCGTCGTTAGTTTAGGGACGTTTTGGTCCGTTGTTAGTTTAGGGACGTTTCGTTCCGTTGTTAGTTTAAGGACGTTTCGGTCCATGGCACGTTTTTGATGTGAGATTTCGCCGGATACTACTTATAGAGTTTGGGCTTAGGAAGATAGCGAGCGGACATAGGCGTCGTCATCTATTGTTGACCTAGGCCGTGACTCGTCAGGTGTAGTATTTTTTTAGAAACCGACCGTTTATTGGCCTGAAGGGTCTTTCGCCATGCATATCCATGAGTAGATATGCCCCTCCTTGGTAGGCCTTGTCTATGATGTATGGGCCTTCATAGTTCGGCTTGAATTTCCCCCCTTTGGCACGATTGGGGATCATAGGTCTCTTGACTACTAGCACGAGTTCGCCTTGGCGAAATGTTCTCGATCTAATTAATCTTTCGTATGAGCGCGTCATCCTTACTTTGTAAGCTTCTAGGTTTTGCTGCGCCATGAGACGAGTTTCATCGAGGGCTTCGAGTTCCTCAAGCCAAAGATGAGCATTCTCTTTGTCTGTTAGCTCGTAATGAACCGCCACTCGCAAAGAGGGTAGCTCTATCTCCAAGGGGAGTACTGCTTCCGTGCCGAATACCAATGCATACGGCGTTGTATTCGTAGCCGTTTTGAACATGGTCCGGTAAGCCCAAAAAGCTTCATGCAGTCTCTCGTACCAGTCCTTTTTATTTTTGGACGCCGTCTTCTTTATGATCTTCGTCAAGGTCTTGTTGAAAGCCTCAGCTAGACCGTTAGCTTGGGGATTATAGACCGAAGAGTATCTCCAGTCTATATTATGTTGTTGTGCAAAGTGGCTGATTTTGTGACTTTTGTAGACTGGCCCGTTATCGGAGATAATCCGTCGCGGAGTGCCGAACCAATAGATGACGTGTGTCTTGAAGAAATGGAGGATATTCTCCGTCTTCACTTCTCTTAGCGGTATGTCCTCTGCCCGCTTCGAGAAGTAATCGGTTGTCGCCAATATGAACCGATGTCCTCTGGATGACGCTGGTTCGATGGGCCCAATTATGTCGGTTCCCCACATTTCGAACGGAAAGCTAGCCACTGTTGGGTGTAGCGGATTTGGATGCTGGTGGATGAAGTCTCTATGAATCTGGCACGAATGGCATTGTTTCGCGTATTCAAGGCAGTCCTGAATCATCGTGGGCCAGTAGTAGCCCATCCTTTTGATCTTCAGCTTCATCTTTGGCCTGGCTTGATGAGAACCGCAGAGTCCTTCATGAGTTTCTTGGACGACTCTCTGTGCTTCTTCCGATCCCAGGTACCTTAGCCACAGAGAGTCGAACGATCTATTATACGGTGTATCATTGACGAGGGCAAAAGACAGAGCTCTTTTCATGAGCTGATGTCTCGAGGATGCATCTTCAGGTGTTCGACGGGATTTGAAGTAGTCTATAAAGACTTCTCTCCAATCCTTAGCCTTTTCTTGGTCTTCAATTTGCAGGGTTGTTTCCTCGGTCACTTCCTTTTCTTCAGACGACTCCGGAGATATTTCCGCCGGTGCAAGAACCCGACGGTTTTGTACAACGATCCTTACGTCATCAAGGTTTTCGTCAGCCAGTTCTTTAGCGAGCTTGGCCAACGCATCCTCTTTGCTATTTTCTGCAAGCGGTATGCTTTCCAGGGCGTAGGAAGGGATTTGAATCAGCAATTGTTGCACTCTCTCTCCATACTTTACCAACTCTGGTTTGCACGTTTGATAGTCGTCGTTTACTAGACTAACGACCGGCTGGGAGTCTCCGTATATGAGGAGGTTTTCGATTCCCATGTTGACAGCGATCTCAAGACCTGCTATCAAAGCTTCATATTCTGCTTCATTGTTCGTCCTCGGCTCTGTCAAGGAAAAGGCAAAGCGCATTATCCCTCCTTGTGGAGTTACGAAGATGAGGCCTACCCCAGATTTAATCATAGGGGAGCTGTGCTTTCGCTTCTTCAGGGAAGATGCCCCATCGAAGTAGAGTTCCCATCGGGTATCACTCCCTCCTCTCTCCCCATCGATCGTGTCAAACGTGTGCTCGTCTGGCAATTCACAGTTTAGGGGTGAATCGGCAGGTATCGGATGCTCAGCGAGGAAGTCGGCGATGGCCTGGCCTTTCACTGCCTTGAGAGGCCGGTATGTTATCGAGAATTCCATTAAGAGTAGGGCCCATCTAGCGAGCCGTCCCGTTAGCATGGCTCTTGACATCAAATATTTGAGAGGATCCACTTTTGATATGAGATGGACCTCATGCGCCAAAGCAAGTGCCGAAGCTTCGTTATTGCGAAGATTAACGCCAGGCAGTGTTTTTCGATAGGGGAGTAGTTGTTTTCTTCCCCCAGGAGAACTCGACTCAAATAGTAGAGGACTCTCTCTTTCCCTTGGTCGTTCTCCTATGCCCATAGCGCGCCTAAACAACCTTCAGGGGCTGTTGTGTACAAGATGAGGGGCTTTCTCTTGACCGGAGCGGTCAGTACCGGTGGATTCTGCAGGTATTTCTTGATTTTGTCTAGTGCGCTTTGGCATTTGCGATCCCAGACGAACGGGGTCCCCTTCTTCATCGGGTGACTGTAGGGACGGCATTTGCCGGAAAGGTTAGCTATGAACCGCCGGATATACGCGAGCTTTCCTTGGAGAGACCGCAGTTGCTTGAGAGTTCTTGGCGGAGGAATTTCCATAATCGCCTTGATCTTTGACGGGTCTATTTCGATGCCCCGATGTCGCACGACGAATCCTAGGAATTTGCGTGAGGAAACTCCGAACGCACATTTCAGAGGGTTCATCTTCAGGTTGTATTTCCGAAGGCACTGAAACACTATCTTCAGATGCTCCCAGTGCTCCTCGTACGACTTTCTTTTCACCACGAGGTCGTCAATGTAACATTCGACAATCTCGTGTATGAGGTCATCAAAGATCTTTGTCATGGCCCTCTGGTAGGTGGCGCTGGCGTTCTTCAGACCAAAGGGCATCACTTTGTAGCAGAATATGCCCAGAGGAGTCCGGAAAGCGGTATGCTTTTGGTCTTCAGGATGCATCTTTATTTGATTGTACCCCGATGATCCGTCCATGAAGGAGAAGACTTCGTGAGTGGACGTGTTATCTATCATCGGCTCGGTGATCGGTATGGGAAAGTCATCCTTCAGGCAAGCTTTGTTGAGGTCCCGAAAGTCTACGCAGATGCGCACCGTCCCATTTTTCTTCATCATTGGGACGATGTTGGCGATCCATTCAGGGTACTGAACTTCTTGGATGAAGCCGGAGTCGATTAACTTTTTTACCTCAGCGTTGATACTCATTCCAAATTCGAGCCGCATTCTTCTTGGTGCTTGTTTGACTGGCTTGACGTCTAGAGATATCGCCAATTTATGCACCGCTATCTCTGGATCTAGCCCTGGCATCTCGGAGTAGTTCCATGCGAAGCAGTCTTTATGCTGCATGAGCACGTCTTTTAGCGTAGCTACCTGTTCTTTAGACAGCAGCTCGCTGACGAACGTTGGCCGCGGGTCGTTTGTTGTCCCTAAGTCGATTTTCCATAGGTTGTCCGCAGTAGTATGTATTCCATCTTCCAACTCTTTTGGCGCCGGTGGGAATTCTGAGATCAACTCTTCTTCATCCTCATTTTTGAAGCACCAGGAGGTATGCGCATGATAACGTGACGGAATCCGCTCATCACATGATAAAGTGACGGAATCAGTGGGAATCGGGATCCAACCATCATCACATGATAACGTGACGGAATCCGCTCACGTTATCACACTCCAGAAGGTATGCGCATATCTGGCAAGTTTCAGTTTCTTTAGAAACTCCCGATGTGATTTTTACCCCATGCTCTTATGACCTTGACTTTGGCCAACATATCATAAGTCACATGTCAAGTTCTACCCGTCATTCTCCAGGTTAATTTGAGCCCACCCGTACATACCCTTGACTTTGGCCAAAATAGTAGTACGACTGCCCCAAACCAACGCATCTATCTATGCTGCATATGAATACCCAATAGCTACCAATCACTGTGCCTTGACTTTGGCCAACATACACAGCTTGAATACTATTGACCACCCATATGAAACGACGGAGGGTTACGAATGGTTTCTGGCGAAAACCTTTAACGTATTGAACTTGATATCGTTGAAGGAACGGATAGCTTTTTAGAAAAATATAGTAACGAAAACCTTTGCTAAAGAGGTCACTCCCGGTGAAGGGATCTCGGCTCTTTCCCCGTAGAATGAGGTGCAGGATATTCCAACTGAATACCACGATGCAAAGCAATAGTAATCGGCTATAGTGAAGTTATTGCCCTGACGCAAACTTTTGTCCAAGGGGTCACTCCCGGTGATGGGATCTCGGCCCTTGCCTCGTCGACTGAGGAGCAGGATATTCCAACTGAATACCACTGTGCAAAACAAAAGTGAACGTCCTTGCAAATAAAAGCTTTTTGAAAAATGTTCCAACAACATCAGATTAGGTTTGTTTAACTTGCATTGATCCAAATCAACGCAGTCCCATCAATTGATCACACCAATAAAGAACGAAAATAATGACGTACGTATATGCCATCCGCATTCGCCACCGGGTCCCGTCATTACCCGTTAGCTTAGTTAACTAACGACAGAGCGGGGACTGGACTAGCGCGGATGCAAAATATATACAACATCTACCAGTATATATATCAATATATAATATTTCGCTCAAGGCGTGATAAAATGCAACATCACAGAAATGTACAGCATCACAGAACAATACAGATATCTGGGATCCCCGAGTTTCACAGAGCCGCTGCTGAAACCCGACGTTCCCCTGGTCGTGTGGATAGCCTGTGCAATGAAATCCTAGACCCCTACGGGTGCGGCAAGTTACCCGCCAAAACCTGAAGCGAGACAGCCCCCTTCAACAACGTGAATGGACCACCCAGCACTTCACGGAATCCGGTAACTTGGGCACCCCTCCTGGGTCAACCTGTACCCCCTACGAGTGCGGCGAATAGCCCTCCAATTCTAGAGTGAAGCCCCCTCCGTCTCAATGCCATGAGATGCGGGTCCGTTGCCCTCTAGAATCCGGCTATCCGTGCACCCCTCCGCGGGGCAATCCTAGTACAGAAAGTAAAATATACATACAACGGGTACATCGACCTCGACCCGGTCGTGCCCCAAAAGAATAATATACAAACAGGCAGTGACGGCAGTCCACATGTCGGACGCTCGCCCCGCAATATCAAATGTACATAATACAACAAAAACTGTACTAGCATTGCATCCAGGCTATCCCCCACGACCAATCCGCAACATCACAACACAATCACAGAACATCAACGTGAATGTCACGTTCGCAAATCCGTCTAACCGGGCTATAGCAGTTAGACAGGATTTACCGATCAAGTGACATTCACGGTCGCAGATAAAATGTAAATACTGTGAACTAATGTGTTTAAAATTTTCGATCGATCAAATTTTACCAAGTGGGCCCCAAGCATTACTGTAGCACTTAAAGAAATTCTGTGCCCAAAAAGAATATGCCAAAACCCCAATTTCCCTGTCCAAGACCCTCTGTAAAAAATTGGTCCAGTGAGGAGGCCAAGTGGCGGCGGAACCGCGGCCCAAGCATGGATTTGGCAGCGGTTCCGCTGTGGTATAGTGAGATCACGAGACCAAATTTTCACAGAGTGCTTAGAATTCCCTGCACAGTATTCTGCAACAACCTGAAAAATTTTTGGAGCCAAAAAAATTTCGACAGAAACCTGATGCTTTTGAAAATGCGGTTTTGGAATTTTGTTCGATCGGAAATGTAAACACATTAGACCAAGCTAGACTAGGATAATGGCGTGGCTCTGATACCAGTGTAAGTGCACGGCGGCGCCCCGGCCGTCAACCCGAGGCCAAAATGCGAAAACGATAATTTACTTTAACTTTTTAAACCGGCACCACCCCGCACTATAAAACCGGATCGTGCCATTAATCTAGTCCTAGCAAACAAGAGAAGGGTTAGAGAGATATACCGAGCGATCCGTGTCCTTCGGTCTTCTCGTCGTCGTCCCGATCTCCCCGCGGAATCTCCAGTCTCCACCAAGTTGCCGGAAGGGCACCACGTCGCCGGCTTCTTTTACGGGCTCCCTCCTCTGGACCGAGGCAACTCGGGCACGAAGTTGGCGAGCCGACGTGCCCAAGGATTGCTGTAGAATACGTGTAGTGCTCTATGTCTCATTTGGGGTTTGATGAAGTTGCCTTTGGTGGAGGAAATGAACTAAACCTTTTTGGAGATGAACTTGGGATTTTTGCAAACATGAGGAGAACAAAAACCCACCCAAAAACATTGGGCAGCCCCTCCCTCTATCATGGCCGGCCAAAAAATATGAGGGATTAAGAGAGTGAGGGAGAGTGTGGAGTGTATATCAAAAATGAGAGAGAGAGAGAGAGAGAGTCTCATAATGCAAGAGAGAGAGAAAGGGTTATCATGAAAAGAAATGATCACCCACTAAAACCCACACTCCACCAACCATCATGAAAACCATGTCCCACAAAAGTCAAGACATCATGAAGATAGAAGTCAAGGTCAAACAAGATATATCATGAAGCATCAATATGCAAAGACAACCCTCCAAAATGCTTATTTGCACAAATGCAAATAAGCTCTCCTCCACCAATTTCCGGCCAAGGAAAGATACAAAGAAAATTGGCCGAAACGGAAAACAATCTGGCAACTCCAAAAAACTGATCCCGTAATAAATTACAGGAAAACCCCGCTACTGTATATACATACCCGCATTTGTATTCCGACCGAATACAAATGCAATGAGACAAATCTACACTGTACAATACTAGGATCCGGCTTAAACCAAAGCCCGCTAGTATTAACTGTCCGATCATGATCCGTGCAATACCGCACGTATCTGATTGAACCCTGCCATATCTCCATACGGCCTCTACAGCGTTTCGCCCAAAACTTGAGAAAACGGTCTGTGGGGGACTCTAAAGACTCGTCAACACCTTGGTTGTGGATTTAACCACTAGCACGTCAGAGGTATTAGCCTATACGTAACGGGCTACCAGGTATTGACCAAAAGGGACGTCGATGAGCGAACTCATCCTGACACCCTACTGAGCCTGTCAGTGACAATATCCGTACAGTCCGGTCCGTTCGTCTATGAGCATCGCATGGCGGGCCTAGGGGGTTGGTAAAAGTCAGACCCCCAAAAGCGGTACAAGTCGTGTCGGAGTGTAGCCCAGAATACCCTGAGATACTACTGGAATACCTACCAGTAAATCTCCTGCCTCGGCCGAGGGCTTTGTGTAATGGCTCTCCTAGACATAGCGCGACCTCACCCCTAATACTGGGAGAGACGAACCCCTGAAGATCCGCTCACTGCCTCCATTTGGCTCGGGGCTGTACCCAACTAAAACCTGTTTGCACGTCTCCTTTGAGCGTGGTAGGGTAGTAATCAAAGTACAGTGGGAACTCACACGAGACAAATGACGATCCTCAGGTCGATGAACTAACCTGTACACATGTCACCAGGGAACTGCTATCTGACGTCAGGTATAAGACCAACTAGCATGTTCCCGGCGAGTCCTGTCCGGTGTACTCATAACCCAATGAGCACCTGTATACATCTTAGGTGAACCAACTGACACCAGTGGCTTGTGAGACCGGCCACCACCCCTCATCGGGGTCTCGACTGTATACACTAGTCTACTCTGGAGAATCAATGCCCTATCTCGAAACTCCCACGACTAGGGACCATTTAAGGATGTGCTTATAGACTACCAGCTCCCACGTATATGATCGCCCTCATACTGCTGGCAGTCAAGCATGAATCCTAGGGGCTCTATCAACGTGTAATAGCGACCTGTCAGGTCACCTAAAGCAGTACACGATGATAAAGATAAACCAGATAGCATACTATCATCTTGAGTAAGACTGTCCTACCGGGATAGGTCCTCCGTCAATCATTGCAATCACGTGCCTGTGATTCAATAATTGACTCTGAAGGCACTATCTCCAACAATCTCCCACTTGCACTCAAGGCTAATTATTGCGATGTCGCATACTCACAGCCCGTGTGATACCGAACACCCAACTCCTCTACTAGTCAGTCTCACAAATCCCGTTTGCGAAACTATTGCGTTCGAGGAATAGCCTCAGCGAGTGGAGCCGCTTTGATGTTTCTTTCTATGTCTCTCTATATCTCAAGTTCGCGGAGAAAGCCATCTCCCGAAATGAGCAATACCTGTCTTAGAATATGTCTGGATGTCTGATGGGACCTAGTTCATAAATGAACTCCAAATCCAAACTTCTAACTGTATCGTCAACTGAACTTAATCAGTATCCTGCGCCATCCTTCCCTCAGTATCCACCTGGACCACCTGTCCAAAATACTGCTCCTCGTCAGAGGGAAAACTATAACTCTGACGGCCACCCTGTCGTCCAGGTCACCTTGGAAGCCTGGAATGATAACTGTCTCCTGAACAAGGCTGTCGTTATCATATCCCTAGAACATCCACTTATGTTCTAAAACTGCTTCCGATTGTTTCTCCAGGATTGGATCAATGTCAAGTTATTGCATCTAGTGCAAAAACAACTTCTGGTGTGGTACTTGACATCTCATGATTGACTCAATTGCCTAAGCAAGTGATCTGCCAATCATGCACATCCCTCTCCCCTTTAGTCTGTAAGACACCTTTAGAGAGGGTGACTCCATCACCTGCAGGTATACTACCGTGCTAGGAGTCGTCCATTCTAAAAATTCTTAGAATGCTGTCTAAGTACCCTGATTGGGAAACTACCCAAATCTAGATCTAAAACCATAAATCTAGTAACCAGAATGTTTGATATAATATCCAAGTCCCATGTGGAGAAACCACTGTGTGACGACCAAAGTATAACCGATCGTAGTATAGGAGTTTCTTTTCCTATTCTGTGTATGTCATCCAAATACCAGGACATCACACCCTACTACCTTCTTAACAGATCCATCCCCTATTCTGATGAAGTCAAACCTATGACTGTCACATCAGAAATAGATGATCTATCTCCGCTATATCTGCTTTAGTCTATAAATAGACATACGCCACTTATCCACCAATGCTTCCGCTGCTCCCACTGACTACGACAACCCTCTGGCAGAGTCATATAAACGTACACTTCTAAAGCTAGTTTAGAACGACGCTATACTCATCCTCCTGCCGGGTCTCACAGTCTGGAACAACAGCAATGGAAAGTGTGGGTAAACAAGAACCTCCCTGCCACCGTCCTTGAGTCTACCGGAGTACCTCTCGGGTGCCTGAGGTTACCCACCGTATCTGCGGAGTGGCCAATGGAATGTCAAACCAGATTGAATTTTTAGGTTCCTTTCAAATTTTCAGTAATCGTTTGCGGTTTTGGAATCACTTTCAGTTCTACCATACTCCCACTACTGTTTTCTGAAAAAATCCATTTTTGTTAAAACTGTGGCGAGTCAAGAACAATATCACTATTGATCTTCCAGATGGTAGAAAGTCAACCCTCGTCATAGCCTGGGTCAACCCACAAACATCCATTACAGAAACATGCCTTGAGTTATCCAGAGTCTGGTTTTAAGCATAAGCCGGACAACTCCCCGTACCTTAACATCGTTAAGATACGAACTGTTCTATATCCAATATAGGAGCAGAGGCACTGATTTAATTGAATCAGATTCAAATCATGCAGCTGTCTCCAGCGCATGTCAACTAAATGGAAGGAGGCCGATCAGCGTTACTCAACTCAGGAGTACTTCCAATTATGAGTAACCCGAAAGAGAAGCAGGTTCTCTTAATCATTACTTATCAACTGAATACCATACACAAGTATCTACATCTTCGATTACCTTGAAGAATCCCGATACTTGCAACACCTGGTTCTCTACTTTATTCATATACCTATAACTTCTCAAAACTTGGATCTTATGTTTCTACGAAACATCTGTCTAAAAACTAGAGAAGTCATAAGTAAACCGAATATAGTACGAGGACCATCCCCTCTGTCCTAATGGACATTGGACAACATACAATACTCTGTATAAGTCCCCTGAGTCTAATAACTCATTCACTGTGTGTCGTAGGTTGAAAACTGTACTTATGTTTAAGAAGAATTACACCGCTGTTCAATGCTCCTTATCTAACCATCCACTGATATAGGTAAATGTCATAGACATAATTTCAAGAAGGTATATCTCACTCTATGAAAATAGACGTACAGATATATCAATTTGAAATTGGTGCATAACCGCGGATATTCAAAACCAAATATTTGCCGTCCGGCAAACAGCCCAGGTGATCATCCTCAAATATCACCGATTACAACGAATCCCGATATAATGAGGATGATCACCCAATTCCCAATAACTTACTCCCACACTCATCATCTGTAAAACCATACAGATGTGAGAATCATACCTGGTAAATATAAACCCTGGAGCAAGGACTAATCGGGAAATCAGTTTTCTTTTAACAGTACACAGTGAAACTGAAACATTGAAATGTTTCGATGGGGTATCCTGGTATTCCTAGTAACGCCTCTTCCATTATCAGATTCACAACTGTAACCGTACATTTCTTTGCCATCTCTCCAAATCCCTTCATATGTCTTTAGTCATTACCTTCTGTACACCCCTTTAGGCCAAATGGTTTTCTTCCTTCCCTACCGTTCGGCACCAGCCTATGGTTTGGAAGAAGACTATCCAATAAGCATAATGGGTGTACTATCCTAATCCTAGGAGCACTCGCAATGCGAGAGAAGGTGAAGATAAAAGACAACCGAATAAACCTTATTCATATTTCTCCTGAACCAGAATCCATCCCCGAACTGGAACAAGTTCCTTTCGAGTTCGTATATAACCATACGATGGAGTATCCAATAAACTATGGATCTTCGTAGTGATACGGAGTGTCCTGGAGAAATACAAAGGTGAAGTGGGAGTGGTAATGAAATACCTGGTTTGGTCGTGAATATCAGTCGCAATTTACTTTGCCCTCTTACTAATCCCTTGATATGTCTTTACTTAATACCTTCTGCACACCATCGTTATGCTAATTGGTTTTCTTCATTCCCTACCATTCGGCACCAGCCTAAGGTTTGGAAGAAGCCTATCCAATTTGCGTAATAGGTGTACTATCTCCTAAACCAAGGAGTACTCGCAACCTGAGAGAAGGTAAAAGGAAAAGACAACTGAATAGTCCTATTCGTTTTCACCAGAACCGGAAACCATCCTCGAATAAATTCCTTCGAGTTCGTATATAACCATACGATGGTTTTGTCCAATGGAAGTGGACGTTCGTAGTAATATGGGGTGTCCTGGAGAAAAGGGTAAAAGTAGGAGTGGCAATGAGGTATGCAACTCCGACAATCCAAAAGCCAGTGTTTAAGAAGGTTCGGTTAATTTGGTCACTGAGTCATAGTCAAGGGTCGGGTCAATAGTCGCTGCCAGAGAGAGAGAGAAAAGAAACACTCAGCGTGCACTCTAACCTAGATCAGAATGGTTACCAATTTATCTAATCTGGAAACCTCCCACTGTACCGTCAAATTCTCCTCCAAACCTGAAAGAAGAATTAGTCGGGATCACCCGAGGAGTAAACCAACTCATCAGTGGGAATCGGGATCCAACCATCATCACATGATAACGTGACGGAATCCGCTCACGTTATCAAACTCCAAAAGGTATGCGCATATCTGGCAAGTTTCAGTTTCTTTAGAAACTCCCGATGTGATTTTTACCCCATGCTCTTATGACCTTGACTTTGGCCAACATATCATAAGTCACATGTCAAGTTCTACCCGTCATTCTCCAGGTTAATTTGAGCCCACCTGCACATACCCTTGACTTTGGCCAAAATAGTAGTATGACTGCCCCAAACCAATGCATCTATCTATGCTGCATATGAATACCCAATAGCTACCAATCACTGTGCCTTGACTTTGGCCAACATACATAGCTTGAATACTATTGACCACCCATATGAAACGACGGAGGGCTACGAATGGTTTCTGGCGAAATCCTTTAACGTAATGAACTTGATATCGTTGAAGGAACGGATAGCTTTTTAGAAAAATATAGTAACGAAAACCTTTGCTAAAGAGGTCACTCCCGGTGAAGGGATCTCGGCTCTTTCCCCGTAGAATGAGGTGCAGGATATTCCAACTGAATACCACGATGCAAAGCAAAAGTAATCGGCTATAGTGAAGTTATTGCCCTGACGCAAACTTTTGTCCAAGGGGTCACTCCCGGTGAAGGGATCTCGGCCCTTGCCTCGTCGACTGAGGAGCAGGATATTCCAACTGAATACCACTGTGCAAAACAAAAGTGAACGTCCTTGCAAATAACAGCTTTTTGAAAAATGTTCCAACAATATCAGATTAGGTTTGTTTAACTTGCATTGATCCAAATCAACGCAGTCCCATCAATTGATCACACCAATAAAGAACGAAAATAATGACGTACGTATATGCCATCCGCATTCACCACTGGGTCCCGCCATTACCCGTTAGGTTAGTTAACTAACGACAGAGCGGGGACTGGACTAGCGCGGATGCAAAACATATACTACATCTATTAGTATATATATCAATATATAATATTTCGCTCAAGGCGTGATAAAATGCAACATCACAGAAATGTACAGCATCACAGAACAATACAGATATCTGGGATCCCCGGGTTTCACAAAGCCGCTACTGAAACCCGATGTTCCTCTGGTCATGTGGATAGCCTGTGCAATGAAATCCTAGACCCCTACGGGCGCGGAAAGTTACCCGCCAAAACCTGAAGCGAGGCAGCCCCCTTCAACAACATGAATGGACCACCCAGCACTTCACGGAATCCGGTAACTTGGGCACCCCTCCTGGGTCAACCTGTACCCCCTACGAGTGCGGCGAATAGCCCTCCAATTCTAGAGTGAAGCCCCCTCCGTCTCAATGCCATGAGATGCGGGCCCGTTGGCCTCTAGAATCCGGCTATCCGTGCACCCCTCCGCGGGGCAATCCTAGTACAGAAAGTAAAATATACATACAACGGGTACATCGACCTCGACCCGGTCGTGCCCCAAAAGAATAATATACTAACAGGTAGTGACGGCAGTCCACATGTCGGACGCTCGCCCTGCAATATCAAATGTACATAATACAACAAAAACTGTACTAGCATTGCATCTAGGCTATCCCCCACGACCAATCCGCAACATCACAGCACAATCACAGAACATCAACGTGAATATCACGTTCGCAAATCCGTCTAACCGGACTATAGCAGTTAGACAGGATTTACCGATCAAGTGACATTCACGGTCGCAGATAAAATGTAAATACTGTGAACTAATGTGTTTAAAATTTTCGATCGATCAAATTTTACCAAGTGGGCCCCAAGCATTACTGTAGCACTTAAAGAAATTCTGGGCCCAAAAAGAATATGCCAAAACCCCAATTTCCTTGTCCAAGACCCTCTGTAAAAAATTGGTCCAGTGAGGAGGCCAAGTGGCGACGGAACCGCGGCCCAAGCATGGGTTTGGCCGCGGTTCCACGGTGGTATAGTGAGATCACGCGACCAAATTTTCACAGAGTGCTTAGAATTCCCTGCACAGTATTCTGCAACAACCTGAAAAAATTTTGGAGCCAAAAAAATTTCGACAGAAACCTGATGCTTTTGAAAATGCGGTTTTGGAATTTTGTTCGATCGGAAATGTAAACACATTAGACCAAGCTAGACTAGGATAATGGCGTGGCTCTGATACCAGTGTAAGTGCACGGCGGCGCCCCGGCCGTCAACCCGAGGCAAAAATGCGGAAAAGATAATTTACTTTAACTTTTTAAACCGGCACCACCGCGCACTATAAAACCGGATCGTGCCATTAATCTAGTCCTAGCAAACAAGAGAAGGGTTAGAGAGATATACCGAGCGATCCGTGTCCTTCGGTCTTCTCGTCGTCGTCCCGATCTCCCCGCGGAGTCTCCGGTCTCCACCAAGTTGCCGGAAGGGCACCACGTCGACGGCATCTTTTACGGGCTCCCACCTCTGGATCGAGACAACTCGGGCACGAAGTTGGCGAGCCGACGTGCCCAAGGATTGCTGTAGAATACGTGTAGTACTCTATGTCCCATTTGGGGTTTGATGAAGTTGCCTTTGGTGGAGAAAATGAACTATACCTTTTTGCAGATGAACTTGGGATTTTTGCAAACATGAGGAGAACAAAAAACCACCCAAAAACATTGGGCAGCCCCTCCCTCTATCATGGCCGGCCAAAAGATATGAGGGATTAAGAGAGTGAGGGAGAGTGTGGAGTGTTTATCAAAAATGTGAGAGAGAGAGAGAGAGTCTCATAATGCAAGAGAGAGAAAAAGGGTTATCATGAAATGAAATGATCACCCACTAAAACCCACACTCCACCAACCATCATGAAAACCATGTCCCACAAAAGTCAAGACATGATGAAGATAGAAGTCAAGGTCAAACAAGATCTATCATGAAGTATCAATATGCAAAGACAACCCTCCAAAATGCTTATTTGCACAAATGCAAATAAGCCCTCCTCCACCAATTTCCGGCCAAGGAAAGATACAAAGAAAATTGGCTGAAACGGAAAACAAACTGGCAACTCCAAAAAACTGATCCTGTAATAAATTACAGGAAAACCCCGCTACTGTATATACATACCCGCATTTGTATTCCGACCGAATACAAATGCAATGAGACAAATCTACACTGTATAATACTAGGATCCGGCTTAAACCAAAGCCCGCTAGTATTAACTGTCCGATCATGATCCGTGCAATACCGCAGGTATCTGATCGAACCCTGCCATATCTCCATACGGCCTCTACAGCGTTTCGCCCGAAACTTGAGAAAACGGTCTGTGGGGGACTCTAAAGACTCGTCAACACCTTGGTTGTGAATTTAACCACTAGCACGTCAGAGGTATTAGCCTATACGTAACGGGCTACCAGGTATTGACCAAAAGGGACGTCGATGAGCGAACTCATCCTGACACCCTACTGAGCCTGTCAGTGACAATATCCGTACAGTCCGGTCCGTTCGTCTATGAGCATCGCATGGCGGGCCTAGGGGGTTGGTAAAAGTCAGACCCCCAAAAGCGGTACAAGTCGTGTCGGAGTGTAGCCCAGAACACCTGTTCATATCAGATTTTTGCATTTTCATACCGCCCAATTTTTATCACATTGCATATCCGTAGATACTCTTGAACCATGTTTGCTAGTCAATTGCAGGATACAGGTTCTCGGTTCTAAAACGGTGAAATTCATGGAAAACACGAAAAAATCCGGGTTCCAGCCAACCACAGATAAAACACGGTCTCCGCCCTTCATCCGTATGTTGCCAGATACCAGTAGGAAGACAAAATGTCAAATCAATGCACAAGGCTCAATGGTAGCACAAGATCCAAGAAATCTACGCGGAGCTCGAGGCAATCATGACAAAATCTTGACAAAAAGTCCACCTTTCCCTCAACAGAAATTCTGGAAAAATCGTGGAGCCAAACTGAGAAAATACATATGCCAGAATAATGTACACAGCAAACCAGGAAATCCCAAAAAAGCAGATGCCCCAACTCCTCCAAAGGGCCGCGGATCCGCGGCCAAAGGGGGGTCTAGGCCGTGGATCCGCGGCCGTACTGGCGCCGCATGCGCAGGAATTTTGGGGGTATTTTGGTCTTTTCGTTTTTGTTCTGGTGGTTGCCCTAGGTTTCCATTCTCCAGCCTATAAATAGCCCAGAACTTTGAGAAGAAAAGGGTCCATTCTTGTATTTTCTTTTTGCTAAGTTTTAGTTTACATGTTCTTCTTCTTCTCATCTCTTCTCCATTAAACTTGTAGAGCTTTGTGAGTAAGGAATGGTGAATAAAGAAGATCATTTTATTATCATGCTTGTCTTACTTTTGCTATAATTGTTGTAACTTTAAATTCGTTAAGTAGTTATTGTTATTTCCTTGTTGTTTCTTTCTTCTCTTTTTTCTTTATCCTTACATACGACAATGATGCTTACGCTTGATCCTCGCCAAGGTGAGGTCGCAAATAGTTAGTCGTATTCTTCTAATCTCCTTCTTTCTATCTTCCTCTTTTGTTTTGTTTTGTTTTTCCTTATCATGATGTGTGAGTAGTTATTACTTGTTAGAGTAGGATAAGGGAAGTTTGAGAGAAGGAAATCTCTCTCACTCTTTCCTTGCCCAACAGCTTAAATCGACTCCCGTTAATTGAACCACAATCCGCTCCTTACGGCACCCTATCCTACATGATAGCGGTGATTCCGCAGTGAGACCGATTGTGGTTGAATTAACCGGAGGTTATGGCTAAGAGCCAAGAACGGACGAACAAGCACCAAAAGGAAGACTTATGCGTTGGAAAGCCTAACTTATACTCGCAAAGTCCTTCCTAGTCGTGCTAATCCCCGTTGTTTCCGATTACTGTAACACCGATATTAAGAGGGACAACGAAAGATGTGGAGACTCCTAACTCAAACTAACCTAATCCTAACCCTAACAAGCTCTCTTTAAATATCAACTCAACACTTAGATAATCACAAACAAAAATCTGAAAAACCGGACTTAACTCGTTAAAACACATTGAAAAAGACTCCCATCTCCCTGCGGACGACCCGTACTCAACCGGCTAGCTACAAGCGAAACCGTCTTGATTGCGGTATTTAAAACTAAACTTGAACACGCACAAACTCTGACAATCAAATGGCGCCGTTGCCGGGGAGACGGTAGTTTATTTCCTCGTGTAATTTCGGGTTAATTTGTGAATATAAAAACAACCGAAAAACAACAAAAAAATACACTTTGTAAAAAAAAATCATCTTGTTATTTTTGATTAGCTTTTGTGCAAGTGTGCAGGAAAATACAAGGTTCGAGTTCAGTGGCCAAGACGTTGAAAATACGGAGTTCAAGTACAGTGCCAAAGACGTGGGAAGATAGACCCACATTTCGCGGCTACACCGCGACGGACAAAACGAAGTTAACGGTCTACTGTCGAGATCTGGAGCTGGTACAGTGAGCAAGTAAAAATTCAGAAGATCCAGACAAGCAGAGGAGACCCACACCAGCAGCCACAACAAAACTGAAGCCCCAACTCCACCACATTGCCGCGGTTCCGCGGCATAAGCAAGCTTAGGCCGCGGATCCGCGGCCGTTTGGTGGCCTTGGAGTTCCATCTTCTCTGTAAGTGTTCCTCTCCTCTCTCCCACTCCTCTGAACTCTAATAAATTGTGTTTTCTGCAGCCTTCTTTGCGCAAATTCTTCTCCCCCTTCCAATAAACTGTTCTTGTGCAGGATTCTTTGCGCCGCAAATAAAAATTGTTTGCAGTTGATTTGTTACTGCTTTGCATTTCTTTAATACGGACTTAAGGGGCTTGAAACCAATCCAGATTGGGTGGGGATTTCATCACCCTTCCCAGGACCCCAAAAATCACTAAAGCATATGCATTGTCCATTGTAAATTAAAAAAATACTAGACTTCAGCCCTAAGGACTTCGCGCTCATTAGGAGAAGATAAATCGTGTTTAGAACCTCGCTTAACCGTATATTGTTTACGGGGTGTCTAGGAAAGTGTTAAAGGCGCAACCGCCGAAAGAGAAAGGGTTATTTAATTAAGGAACTTCGCGAAAGCGTTGGACAACCTCCCCTTATCTCTGCACTTACCTGGCCTTGTGATCAGTGTATTTTTAAGCCCGTTTCTCGGCACTGTTTAACTTCGACAATCAAGTTCAGGAGCAGGTCTAGTAGACCTAGGTTACCCTAGATCTAGGTGTGATTGTGCATATCTTGTTTGTGATTGCGTAAGCCGTATTTCCGTACATATTTCTGTAAAAATCTTTCTAAAAAAAAAAAGAAAGAAAAAAATCAAAAACTTTTATAAAAACTTGCCCTTTTGTCGCCAAATCCATTTTCACCCTCCACCCATCGCCTTTCTCCATTGACGTTTTCTTACCCTCACCTTCTCCGCTTTGACTATACTAAACTCGTTTAGTGTATGTCCGCTTGGACTCGGGACACTAGCGCCCGTCTAGTCCGCGTTACGTTAGTCGCGACCGACTACGCGATCGACTCCGAAGTCGATACTCCGTCCACTCCTCTTTCACCCCTTCCTTTGCCGGCCAACTCCGACGTTGACCGGAATTCTGTTCATACATCTTCACCTTCACCTTCACCAACCTCTTCTTCCGCGATGTCGGGATTTAATCCGAACATCTCTTTGACCACCCCTGGATTGGCTCCACCTCCTACGGAGACCAATCTCCCACCACCACCGCCTGTTGTAGCGCCGCAGCGAATCGCGCTCCAGGATCGTTTCTACCCCACCCGTTCTGCACTTCCCACCTGCCTTTCTCTTCCTCCGGCCAATGGGGACAACTTTGAAATTAAGCCCCATTTCATCAACATGCTTCCACGTTTTCATGGGCTTGAATCTGAAGATGCCTATATCTTCATCAATAAATTTCAAAACGTCTGTGCCATGATGAAAACCACCCAGCTGTCGGACGATGCTATACGTCTACGGGTCATTCCGTTCACTTTATGCGATCTCGCTGAAAAATGGCTGTATAGCACCGCTTCCCACTCAATCACCAGCTGGGACGAGTTTGTTAAAGCGTTTCTGAAAAAAAAATTATCCGAATCATAAAACCGCAAGGATTCGAAATGAAATCAACCAATTCTCCCAGCTTCCTTCTGAACCCTTCTGGAAGTGCTTTGACCGGTACAAAGACCTTCTTGTTCAGTGTCCTCACCACGGTATAGAGAAATGGCAACTCTGCCAAACCTTATACGAGGGACTGAACCCAGCAACGAAGCAGTTGTTGAAAACCATCTGTCAGGGCCACTTCCTATCCAAATCTGACGAGGAAGCGTGGCAGTTCTTTGACGACCTTGCGGAGCAAACACTACAGTGGGAGAGCACCAGACCGACTTCTTCTTCTTCTACTACCTCCACTTCTACCGGTCAGTCTAGGGTAGGAATCCACCAACTTGACGTCTCTATTGCAATGAAAGCTGAAATGGCTGCAATAACAAGAAAGCTTGAAGCGATAGAGAGCAAATTTTCTTCTCCTGTTCCTGCCCCTGTTCTCCCCCTCCGAACCATTTGCGCTTGTTGTTCCGATCCTTCTCACTTGACCGAAGAGTGTCCTTACAATCCACCCTCGCAAGGACAGGATCAGGTTAATGCTGCCTTCCAGTAAAGACCGAGGAATGATCCATACTCTTCCACCTACAATCCCGGTTGGAGGAACCACCCCAATTTCGCCTGGAATCAGAAGCAGAATCAATTCCAAGGCAACAATTTCCAAAGGGCCCCTCCGCCGCAACAACAAGCGCCACAACAAACTCAACATCAATATCAGCAGCCCTTCCAACCCCAACCTTTCCAAAATCCGACGAACAACTTTGCACCCAACAATTCTTTTCCACCAAACAACTTTGTTCCGTCAAACAACGATAAGGTTTCCTCGCTCGAGCGAAGTCTGGAGGCGTTCGTTAAACAATCGACTCAATCCACCGCCAACATCCAGTCTTCCATTCAATCCTTAGTGCAACACACTGCCGCACACGGGCAAAGCATCAAGACCATCGAGGCCCAGATTGCACAGCTGAACGCGGCGTTGAGCGAGCGAGAAAAGGGGAAGCTCCCGTCCCAGCCACTTCCAAATCCCGGTCACCCACATAATGTACATGTTGCTCTTGAACAACAAAACCATAATGTGAGTGCCGTGACTACACTGAGATCGGGGAGGATGCTGCAAAACAACATTGGCACACGGATCAACGATGACACCCCGGCCGCTGCTTCTTCTTCTTCTTCTTCTCCTTCTTCTTCTTCGTCTTCTGAGCCTATTCTCCGTTCTTCACAAGGCTCTCCTTCCTCTTCTTCTCTGAACGGACCCACTTCTCACTCCACGAAAACACCTATTCTGGGATCCGTTCCAACTCCACAATCTCCTCCTCCAGCATTAGACTCAACCAATTTTCAAAATGTTCCATTTCCAAACCGGTTGAGATCTAATAAACAAAATCCTCAAATGGAGAAGATTCTGGAGTTATTTAAGCAGGTTAACATTAACATTCCTCTTTTAGATGCTGTCCAACAAGTCCCGTCCTACGCGAAAATCTTAAAGGACTTATGCACGAAAAAGAGGAAGTCTCAGGTACCCAAGAAAGTTTTCTTGGCTAGTGCTGTGAGTGATGCCCTTACCCAATCTTTACCACAAAAACGGAAGGACCCTGGCTGTCCTACGATTTCAATTACTATTGGGGATAAGAACATCAACCGCGCACTATTAGATCTTGGTGCCAGTGTTAACCTGCTTCCGTATTCAGTATACGAGCAATTAGGCGTCGGAGAGCTGAAACCCACGTACTGCACTCTCCAAATGGCCGACCGATCGATCACCCATCCTAGGGGTGAGCTAGAGGATGTGTTGATAAGAGTCGGGGACTTCATATTCCCCGTTGACTTCATTGTATTAGATACACAGCCTGTAGCTAACCCCCGGAATCAAATTCCGGTGATACTCGGTCGCCCATTTCTCGCAACCTCAAATGCTGTGATCAATTGTCGCAATGGTTCAATGAACCTCTCTTTTGGAAATATGACGATTGAACTCAACATTTTTAGGTTAGGGAATCAGCCCGCCGAACCTAATGCTCATATACTGGACGTCTGCTCGATCCAGGAGATCATACCAGAAGAGTGTGAATTCGAGGAGTTTCTGTTTGATCACGATAATCTTGACGCCACTAGTGCGTTTCTCTTCGAACCTTCTGCTGTCTTTGCGCCCGACAACGAATACAAGTGTTTTACGTTCTCGAACGATCTTAGCCGCGCACAACCCGAGTTTGAATCCTTCGACTTTCCGGATGAGTTACCTGAACCATCCGACTCGGTTGCCTACACTCGTTTTGAACCTTTGCTGGAGTCCTTTGAGTTCGAGACCTTTGCACCAGTCTTGCCTTCCATCATTTCACCTCCAACGCTCGAACTCAAGCCGTTGCCGTCTCACCTTAAGTATGCTTACTTAGGTGAGAACGAGACCCTCCCTGTCATCATTTCGGCTTCTCTAGCTCCAGAGCAAGAGAAAGCCCTTCTCGCGGTCTTGCACAGCAACAGGCAAGCTTTTGGCTGGTCCATGGCGGACATCAAGGGGATTAGTCCCCTGATCGTTGAGCATCACATTCATCTGATGGATGATGCCAAACCAGCCCGGGATCCACAAAGACGTCTTAATCCAGTCATGAAGGAGGCTGTGAAGAAGGAGATCGTCAAATGTCTAGATAGTGGTATCATTTACCCTATCTCTGATAGCCAGTGGGTTAGCCCCATTCATGTTGTCCCCAGAAGTCGGGCATCACGGTCATAACCAACGAGGCGAACGAGTTAATCCCTACTCGCACCCAAACTGGGTGGCGAGTTTGCATTGATTACAGAAAACTCAACGCCGCAACACGGAAAGACCACTTTCCGCTACCCTTCATTGACCAGATGCTTGAACGATTGGCCGGACACGAGTACTACTGCTTTCTTGATGGCTACTCCGGCTATAATCAAATTCCCATCGCCGAAAAAGACCAGGACAAGACCACTTTCACTTGTCCTTTCGGCACGTTTGCATATCGACGCATTCCCTTTGGGTTATGCAATGCGCCCGCTACCTTCCAGCGGTGTATGATGGGAATTTTCTCGGACATGGTGGAAAAATTTCTGGAGATTTTCATGGATAACTTCTCCATCTTCGGCGATTCCTTCAACGAGTGTTTGCTGCATCTTGACGCTGTCCTTACCCGATGTAAGGACAAGAATCTCACTTTGAACTGGGAGAAATGCCACTTCATGGTGCGCGAAGGTATTGTCTTAGGACATATCATCTCGCAAAATGGCATAGAGGTTGACAAAGCAAAGATTGAGGTCATTTCCAATCTGCCTCCTCCCCGATGCGTCAGAGATATCCGAGCCTTTCTTGGCCATGCCGGTTTCTATAGACGGTTTATCAAGGACTTTAGCATGATTGCTAGGCCCTTGACTCTTCTGCTGGCCAAGGACACGCCTTTCGACTTCAACTCGAGCTGTGTGACTGCATTCGAGTCACTGAAACGCTCACTCACTTCTGCTCCCGTTCTTTCTTCACCTGACTGGACGCACCCATTCGAGATTATATGCGATGCATCCGACTTTGCCATCGGTGCTGTCCTTGGACAACACATCAACAAGATGCCGCACGTAATCTATTACGTAAGCCGAACCCTGAACGATGCCCAACTTAATTATACAACAACTGAGAAGGAATTCTTAGCTGTTGTATTTGCTTTAGAAAAGTTCAGGCCCTACCTCATCGGCTCTCCAGTCATTGTCTACACTGACCATTCAGCTCTGCGCCATCTTTTTGTGAAGAAAGATGCCAAATCTCGGTTAATACGTTGGATCCTCTTGCTTCAAGAGTTTGACCTTGTCATTAAGGACAAACGAGGATGTGAAAACGTAGTTGCCGACCATCTCTCACGACTTCCTTCTTCGCCTTCGCTTCCAATTCCGATCAACGACGTTTTCCCGGATGAACAGCTCTTGACAGTATCGTGCGAACCCTGGTTCGCAGATATTGTGAACTATTTGGCCACGGGATTACTACCGACCGAATGGTCAAGTCAGGACAGACTTCGCTTCTTATCCCAAGTAAAACACTTTTACTGGGACGAACCCTACTTGTTCAAGTACTGTCCCGACCAGATTATTCGTCGGTGTGTCCCTGATAAGGAATTCAAGAGTGTGCTGTCATTTTGCCACGATCAAGCGTGTGGCGGGCATTTTGGGCCCAGAAAGACAGCTGAGAAGATCTTGCAATGTGGTTTCTACTGGCCACAACTTTTCAAAGACGCTCACGACTATTGCAAGACTTGCTCCCGGTGCCAACACATGGGCCGGATATCCCGGAGAAATGAGATGCCACTCTAACCGATCTTGGTTGTGGAGATTTTTGATGTTTGGGGGATAGATTTCATGGGGCCGTTTCCCAGCTCTTTCGGGAACTTGTACATCCTTCTAGCTGTTGATTACGTCTCTAAATGGGTCGAGGCTGTGCCCAGCCGAACTAACGACAACAAGGTTGTCGTTAGGTTCCTTAAAGAAAACATTTTTTCCCGGTTTGGGCACCCCCGAGCGATCATTAGCGACAATGGAAGCCATTTCTGCAATAAAACTTTCGAAGCCTTGATGCGGAAATACTCCATTAATCATAAGCTTTCTACGCCCTACCACCCCCAAACCTGCGGGCAGGCCGAAGTTTCAAATCGGCAAATCAAGCAGATTCTGGAGAAGACGGTTTCCAAGAACCGTAAGGATTGGTCTCTGAAACTCACTGATGCCCTTTGGGCATTTAGAACCGCTTATAAGACCGACCTTGGCATGTCTCCCTATCGGCTTGTGTACGGAAAAGCCTGCCACCTTCCTGTCGAAATCGAGCATCGCGCATTTTGGGCGATAAAGGAGCTGAATCTGTCTCTTGATGATGCGGGCAGCCATCGGAAGCTACAGTTGAACGAACTGAATGAGCTTAGGGATGAGGCTTACGATAACGCGGTTGTTGTTAAGAACCGAACGAAGGTGTTTCACGATAAACACCTTTTGCGCAAAACCTTCGTACCTGGTCAGCAGGTATTGCTTTACGACACCCGACTTCACTTCCATCCTGGAAAACTCAGATCTCGCTGGAAAGGGCCGTATTTTGTGCGGAATGTGTATCCGCAGGGCGCTGTGGATTTGGAGAATCCAAAGGACGGTTCACTTTTCAAAGTAAACGGACACAGATGCAAACCGTACCTTAGCGCCGAACCAACAGAGGAGCTTCTGTTCTTACAGGAGCCGGTTTACCCTGAATGATCTTCCTCTGCCTACCTCCAAACTTCGGTTATCCAGCCAAGAACAGCGGACACTGTTCCAAATAAGTTTGGGGGTATGTACAAACCATTTTGTATATATTTGTGTATATTCTTTTTCTTTTCTTTAAAAACTAAGACAAAAAAAATTTGGGTATCACTAACCGACAATTTTGAACCTTCCAACTGCTCTCTTCATGCTACGACAGTGAGGACACTGTCCAGTTTAAGTTTGGGGGTACGCTCGGTACGCATTTCTTACCTTCGCATTCATATGTATATTTTGCATCTGCATATTAAATCCATAAAATCCATAAAAATCTGAAAATTTTCTAAAAAATATAAAAAAAAAAATTTGTCAAGTTAGCTTGTGGAAGAACTCTGATTCAACATTCGACGGTTTTTGTTTGAAAAGATAGGAATGACTAAATCTTATGTTTAGATTTTGAAAACCTGAAAGATAACTCTCCTTTGAAGTTAACTATAGCTGATATACGTCTTTACATCACACTACACGTGTCGTGAATTTTGGGAATTAGATGACAAGTCTTTCATGTTTAAACTTTTAAACAGATAAATGATTTTCTGAGGATCAAATAGGTTTGTTCTGAAATAAGTAATGTCAAGAATAGTTTATGAAGTAAAGCGAATATGAAGGAATGTTATTGATGCCGTAATTGGAGCTAAGTCTGAAAAATAACCCATCTGAAACTTGATTGGAATGATTACACACCAAACTCACTAAACACGTCTTTTATCTAAAAAATATTTGAACTGCCGGTTATATCTCCGTTCGTATCAAATCATCTGATTTTTACGCCAAACTGTCTTTTGTTTTTGGACCTAGGTAACTTGAGTAATTAAGTCCGCTGGGGTGTTTCTACACCTAATGCCCTAAAACCAACTGGTTTGGATGCATTGGCCCAAAGCTCGCTAAGAAGCCTAGAAAGTCCAGTTTTAAAACAAAGTCAAGCAAGTGTTCTCTCCGAGTTAAAATTTCTAACGGTTCTTTGTGTGAGAATAATCTTGATAAAAGACAGGCTTTTATAAAAAAATTTAAACGGAGATATGAAGGTTTTATTCTATGATAAAGACTATTGCACGTTCACAGAGGTGTGTATGAAATGAAAACAAGAAAAAGGTGGAGTGAAAAATACGACTTAGTTTCCTGTTAAGGAAGATAGAAATTCTGAAGTTGAAACCTTACTGGAAAACGAAACTTGAAAAATACTTAACTCCTAATAAAACTTATGTGATCCTTTTAAAATTGTTATCTGGGCTTTATTGTGCGACATGATGACTTTAATCGATCCTTCTGGAACTTAACGACACTATTTGCACTGCACGTAAGGACATATAAAATCTGTAGTTAAATAAGAAGCGAGGTGTGAAAAATAAAGGTTCGATAGTCTAGACTTAGGATTATAGAATTATTATTTTCTAAAACAAAACTTTAGGGTTTGAATCTTAGTTATTTTGCAAAACCAAATTAACCGGATTTTGTGGGTAGTATCCGCTGAAAACCCTCAGGAGACAACACTCCTCCTACTAGGGACACCTAGAGGTTTAACGGCTTGTTGCACATGCTCAGTGCAATCGCGTTCCCTGCGAAAGTGAGGTTAGGGAATTTTTTGTGAATAAATGGGCTTTGCTCGGGACGAGCAAATGATAAGTTTGGGGGTATTTGTTCATATCAGATTTTTGCATTTTCATACCGCCCAATTTTTATCACATTGCATATCCGTAGATACTCTTGAGCCGTGTTTGCTAGTCAATTGCAGGATACAGGTTCTCGGTTCTAAAACGGTGAAATTCATGGAAAACACGAAAAAATCCGGGTTCCTGCCAACCACAGATAAAACACGGTCTCCGCCCTTCATCCGTATGTTGCCAGATACCAGTAGGAAGACAAAATGTCAAATCAATGCACAAGGCTCAATGGTAGCACAAGATCCAAGAAATCTACGCGGAGCTCGAGGCAATCATGACAAAATCTTGACAAAAAGTCCACCTTTCCCTCAACAGAAATTCTGGAAAAATCGTGGAGCCAAACTGAGAAAATACATATGCCAGAATAATGTACACAGCAAACCAGGAAATCCCAAAAAAGCAGATGCCCCAACTCCTCCAAACGGCCGCGGATCCGCGGCCAAAGGGGGGACTAGGCCGCGGATCCGCGGCCGTACTGGCGCCGCATGCGCAGGAATTTTGGGGGTATTTTGGTCTTTTCGTTTTTGTTCTGGTGGTTGCCCTAGGTTTCTATTCTCCAGCCTATAAATAGCCCAGAACTTTGAGAAGAAAAGGGTCCATTCTTGTATTTTCTTTTTGCTAAGTTTTAGTTTACATGTTCTTCTTCTTCTCATCTCTTCTCCATTAAACTTGTAGTGAGCTTTGTGAGTGAGGAATGGTGAATAAAGAAGATCATTTTATTATCATGCTTGTCTTACTTTTGCTATAATTGTTGTAACTTTAAATTCGTTAAGTAGTTGTTGTTATTTCCTTGTTGTTTCTTTCTTCTCTTTTTTCTTTATCCTTACATACGACAATGATGCTTACGCTTGATCCTCTCCAAGGTGAGATCGCAAATAGTTAGTCGTATTCTTCTAATCTCCTTCTTTCTATCTTCCTCTTTTGTTTTGTTTTGTTTTTCCTTATCATGATGTGTGAGTAGTTAATACTTGTTAGGGTAGGATAAGGGAAGTTTGAGAGAAGGAAATCTCTCTCACTCTTTCCTTGCCCAACAGCTTAAATCGACTCCCGTTAATTGAACCACAATCCGCTCCTTACGGCACCCTATCCTACATGATAGCGGTGATTCCGCAGTGAGACCGGTTGTGGTTGAATTAACCAGAGGTTATGGCTAAGAGCCAAGAACGGACGGACAAGCACCAAAAGGAAGACTTATGCGTTGGAAAGCCTAGCTTATACTCGCAAAGTCCTTCCTAGTCGTGCTAATCCCCGTTGTTGCCGATTACTGTAACACCGATATTAAGAGGGGCAACGAAAGATGTGGAGACTCCTAACTCAAACTAACCTAATCCTAACCCTAACAAGCTCTCTTTAAATATCAACTCAACACTTAGATAATCACAAACAAAAATCTGAAAAACCGGACTTAACTCGTTAAAACACATTGAAAAAGACTCCCATCTCCCTGCGGACGACCCGTACTCAACCGGCTAGCTACAAGCGAAACCGTCTTGATTGCGGTATTTAAAACTAAACTTGAACACGCACAAACTCTGACAATCAAATGGCGCCGTTGCCGGGGAGACGGTAGTTTATTTCCTCGTGTAATTTTGGGTTAATTTGTGAATATAAAAACAACCGAAAAACAACAAAAAAATACACTTTGTAAAAAAAAATCATCTTGTTATTTTTGATTAGCTTTTGTGCAAGTGTGCAGGAAAATACAAGGTTCGAGTTCAGTGGCCAAGACGTTGAAAATACGGAGTTCAAGTACAGTGCCAAAGACGTGGGAAGATAGACCCACATTTCGCGGCTATTTCTTCGTCAGAATCGCTTCCGAAGGTGAGAATTTGCGATCCCCCGGAATCAATCATGTGACAATTGCCGGCAATTCTTTTGTGCTCATCTGTCGTAGTTCTCTGCTCCCGACGAGTTTTGCGCTTCATCCGCTTGAAATGCTGTCGATGAGCAACGTATCCCTGCCACCACTTTTGAAAGGCCATGCATTCTTTGGTAGGGTATGCAATCCTTTGATGGTACAAGCAATAGTTAGGATGCACATCCGCTTCGTCAAGGTGTACACCGCCAGGAGTATTTTCTTTGGGAGATGGAAGCTTCATTCCCATTAACAGGGCTTTAACGAACCGTTTCCTCGTTTTAAGCATGCTTTTGTCTGCCGCGGGCGTGCTTCGATCTGGTTGGAGTGCTTCTACCCTTTTATCCAGTCGCCGACATTTGGCTTTTTCAAATATAGCCATTTCGCGGTCTCGATCAGCTTTGCTCTTCTGACGGGCTTCGTTCAGTAGCATGTCGATCATCTCGTCTGACGGTCCCAAGGATTTTGGCACTGATTCTTCCCCCGGCTCCTCTACGTTATCTTTTAATGCCGAGTGAGCTTCTTCATCGTTTATTGGTGTATGAGAGATCATGTGACAACTTGCCACATAATCCTCAGGTTCATCCGATGAGTCTTCTCCCTCATCATTGTCGTCATCTTCGTCCTCAAGGATGTGGTTGAGAAATTCTTGGAGTGTGACCGGGGTTTGCGCCTTCTGGTTATATTCTTCCAGCGCATCAATATGCTTTTGCAGCTCCGTGCGCTTGTCGTCAGGCTGCGCGGGCTTCTTGTTCTTCTTCTTTTTCTTCGAAGACTTTGACGGCTGGGCCTGAGTATTTTGCCCATCGCTACCAATTCCCGATGTTGGTCGCGGTTTCAGCATCCCCTCAGTGATTTCTAGCTCTAGCGGGCTTCTCCACTTGATTGCCGAGCATGCTTGAAGATCTTTCAGCATTCTTTTAGTTTTTGCCGAAAGAACTACTTTCCATAGAGCTTCTTCTATGAATGAGCATGATGCCCCCGGCGAGTCCATCCTTTTTTGGAGCATGTGGTTGTGGCGGGTTTACCCTCCAATTTTCAGACAGCGCGAGTTTGCCTTGCTGGTACTGGTCATCAATTCAGCTTTTGAAGACGAAGCAATCTTCGATCGGATGGCCCAACATTCGGTGGTACGGGCAGTAGTTGGGATTGTTGACGTCACCGGGCTGCAGTGGGCGCTTCGGATCCGGCAGAGTGATGAGCCTGTTGCGTACCGCTAGTTCGAACAGTCTTCTCGTTTTATCCCAAGGAAACGAGTAAGGACGTCTTAACTTCTCGTCGAGGAATCGCGATTTGTTGCCTTGGCGAGCAACTGGTTTTGGATCACTCGGCTGTTGTTGAGCATTGGCGACGAAGGTCGCTTTCCCTTTGCCTTTTTTCATTTCGAAACTCCATCTTTGAAGAGGAAGGCCTGTGGCCCATCTGGTCCATTTGGTCCAGCTTGTCAATCAAGGCTTGGAAGGTGTTCGGCTTGAAGAACATCATTAATTGGGATATAGTCGCATGATGATCGAGGGTTCCCATAAACATGCCTACGGCAAGAGCTTCCTCTATGTGCTGTTCACACTTTGACCATAGGTTCCGCCACCGAATGGCATATTGAACCCAGGTTTCTCCCGGCTTTACTCTGGCGTTGATCAATGCCGTGATCGGGGTACGTTCGCTGGCACTTGCGAACCTTTGTGTAAACAATAACTCCATTTCTGCAAATGTCTTGAAAGAGTCATTCGGGAGTTCAGAGTACCATTCAAATGCTGTCTCCGACAAGCTGCCAACAAACCGGCGAAGCAGCAATTTCTCGTCACCCCCAGTTTTACCGCACAAGGCTCTGAATTGAGCAACGTGCTGGTGTGGATTACCCGTCCCCTTATACATGTGGAATTTAGGGATCGTATATCCCGGTGGGTACTTTATTTGATCGTACCAACCCGGATAGGGTCGTCCAGTTTTGACGATTTGGCCGGCCGCTTCGCTCGCCTGATGAGCTCGTATCTGTTGAGCTATTTATTCGTCAAGGGTAGCTTTCGAGATCGTCTCCTCTTTGGCTGCTGAAAAAGCAGGAAGAGGATTTGATGTCTCCCCTCTGTCGTCTTCAAGGATAATCGGAGGGTCTTCAGCTGGGGGATCTGGCTGTATCATCATCCCGACCATATCTTGAAACAGAAATGTCATTTGCTTTATGTTAGCTGCTTGTTCTGTGGCCTCTTTGTCTTTCTTCTTGAGTATTCTCTGGAGGAATTCTGCGTCAGTTTCCTGCTCCTGACGCTGCTCCGACGATGTCTCCGGGCTTTCTTTTGGCCCAGTGAGTGCGGCCATCTTTGTCAGCATCTCTCGGAGCTTTTGTTGTTGCTGCTCCTGAGCCTTAGTTACTGATCGCGTAAGTGGTCGATGACCCATGGAGGTACGGCTATCCTCTTTTCCGGATGCCATATAAATGGTGTGCACTATCATGCCCCCAGACTTGGGGCATTTAAATTCAGAGCCCTTGAGATTTGTCGCAAACACAGGGATCTTCTCTGGCCTTCTCCTTTTATGGGCGGTCAAAGTTGAGGGGGCCATTGCAACAGATGCTTTCCATGGTACGACGACGGTGAGATGGTCCTCCTCTTGCCGAACCTTCATTTTCTTCTGTCGGCGGGAGTAGTCTTTGTCGATTACAGAGTCTTGGACTCTTCGCCAGACCCTGTGGATTTTGGTGGACAGCCGCTGAGGAGGCTGCTCCGGCTTCGCCTTAATAACATTTTCAGCGGGTGGAGGAGACTTTTTCAACACGGCAGTCGGAGAGTTCTTGAGCACCCTCCTGAGCGGCTCGAAGCTGTTCCCAGTTGGAACAGCAGCATCAATTTCCACCATTGGAGCTAGTGGAGTCAGTCCAGAGGGAGAGCTGCCCCCAGCTTTCCTTACTCGGCGCCAGTGGCTACGTCGAGCGTGTCTTGCAGATAGTATTGGCTCAGTTACGGGGGTGGCTTCATCATGCCCCATGTTCTGGTGAAGGGCTGCCGTTGGTGCCAGCCTATTGAAAACTGACGTCCGCCGAGAAGAAACATCCAACCCATCGAAGACTGACTTTCGGGTGGGGGAAGCACTTGTAACGACTTCACCGCAGTGGGAGTTAGAACGGACAGCCTTGCGAAGACCGACCCCTTAGCAGGAGAAGCCCCTTTGACGACTTCGTCCTTCAGAGTTGGAATGGCTATCCGCTTCAGGATAACTCCTACGGGTATTGCAGGCTTCTTCACGGGCCTACTTGAGCTTTGGCCTAGTCTGTTAAAGACCGAGGCGTTGGACTTGGATGACTCGTTGAGAGGGGCCGTGGTAGTGGTAAGCCGATCAAAGACCGACTTCTTTGGAGCTTCCTATGATGGCATTGGAGTGTTGAAGCTCATTGGCGGGAGCATGGTCCCGAAGAACAATCCAGTGGTGGCCTGTGTCACCTGGTCCACCGGCATTGCGAAGATGGAGGCCGCTTGGGGCCCGTAGATCACTCCTCCAGCGAGGAAGGAGTGGGAGTTGTTGTTGCAGTTGGTGCGGTTGGAAGCCATTGACGCCATTTTCTCTTCTGCACGGAGCAAGACAACAAATCTTAGCAACTCGAATCCGGGGGCAACCACATTAAACCGCGATTTGTTCGCGAACACGACATACGAAGTGTGGAGTGGAAAGAGGAAAAGGTCCCACCGGGCGTGCCAGAATCTGTTTACCGCCGAATACCGGGAAGACAAACGTCTTGCCTGAATTTGGGGGCAGATGCTATTTGGTTTTATCCGTTCACCTCTCCGAAGATGCCAAGTTGATTTGTGGCACCATGTATCGGAGGTTTGGACAGATGCGGCCGTTGTAGCAAACTTCGTCAGATTCCCCCTCGTTGTGAGGGGTTTTTGATTGTGGGGACGCTTTTCCCTGCAGGCGCAAGCCCCTGCAGTTAATTACGTTACCGTATCGCGGTAACCACTTTCTCCTGCTCCAGAAGGTCACTTCATGTCGTGTGTGTTTGTTTTATTTTTTGGTTGCCCGTGGATTGTATGCGGAGACTAATTTATGTTATCGCCCGTAGGGCGAGGATTAGTCCAAATCCGTAATTTCTTAGATTTGGGTTTGGGTTCGTTTTAAGGATCGTTAACCTCATTTGAGATTAAGATCGACTAAAATGTTCGTTAAGGATACGTTAGTCTAATTTTAGACTAAGATCTACTTAACAAGGTTTTAGGATCATTTAGATCCAACGAAAGAGTATTTGGACGCTATCGTTTTAGTTTAGGGACGTTGCGGTCCATTGGGTTTAAGGACATCGTAGTCCATGAGTTTAAGGACCTCATAGTCCGTAAGGCTTAAAAACATCGTAGTCTGTATGGTTTAAAGGCATCATAGTCTGGTTTAAAGACATCATAGTCTGTGAGGTTTAAAGACATCATAGTCTGGTTTAAAGAGATCATGGTCTGGTTTAAAGACATCGTAGTCTGTGAGGTTTAAAGACATCATAGTCTGGTTTAAAGACATCGTAGTCTGGTTTAAAGACATCATAGTCTGGTTTAAAGACATCGTAGTCTGTGAGGTTTAAAGACATCATAATCTGGTTTAAAGACATCGCAGTCTGGTTTAAAGACATCATAGTCTATGAGGTTTTGGTTTAACTGTTTGGGGATGCACCAAAAGTTATTGGTTATTGGGACCCTCCATCTCTTTGAAGACGTTGAAGAATTACAACGACATGTATCAGAGGTATGAAGAGATGTACCCTTGAACCAATGTTGGTTAGGAGATCTATAGTCAGGTTTGGGACTAAGACCCATTAAAAAGATTGTGAGCACATGGGCTCAGTTGATCTGAATTAGGGACTTGTGGCCAACTTGGGCTCAGCCCACTCAGTTTTGAATAAAACGTTGAACATTTATTTGGGCTCAGTCCCTTTTTATAAAACAATGCTGAGCATTGATTTGGGTTCTGACGCCCTTTTTTTGTCTTTTATTGACCGTTGAACATTTTTTATGGCGCTGGGGCTTTATTTACATAGCGCTTTGTAATTCCTTAGCGCCCACGTGAGGAGCACGTGGAGCGCTTGGCGCTGAGCGCCAAACTTGGAGCGCTAAGGCGCTTCTTATAAAATAGCGCCCGCGTGAGGAGCACATGGAGCGCTTGGCGCTGAGCGCCAGACTTGGAGCGCTAAGACGCTTCTTATAAAATAGCGCACACATAAGGAGCACGTGGAGCGCTTGGCGTCAATCAATGCGCTAAAGCGCTTCTTTGGCAGTTCTGATCAATTCTGTGCTCTGAGAATTAAGTTTTCGTTTATAAAAGACTTTGTCTCGTGGATCTAAGAACTAAGTTCTTCTTTTATGAAGAGATACTATAATCTTTTCTGTTTTGTGAAAGACTTTGTCTTATAAATCTGTGATCTAGAAAAAGAACTAAGATCTTCTGATATGAGAGTTAAACTCTCAAATATGAAGGAGATGTTATGATCTCACTTCTTTTTATTTACCTTGAAGAAGGTTCTTCTTCTTAGAGCTTGCTCTTCTCCTTTTCTTTTCTGAGAACTTGAAACTTATAGGGAGGTTTCTCTCTCTCAGACTTGAAGCCTTGGGTCCTTTATATAGGGGAGACTGATTTGTTGAATCAGTTAAGAAAATCTCTCATTGAGAGATCTCTGATTGATTTGGGTATGTTTCCCACTGTTGGATCTTTGATCCTGGGCCTTCTGTTTTACAGAAGATTTTCCTCTTGCTATTAACAAGATTGGGAAAATGTTTTCCCATACAGAGATTATTCTGTATCTTAGTGATTTTTAATCACCATTAGATCTTTGATCCAACGGTGCTCTGATTTACAGAGCACAATCTTTCTTCTTTGGAAAGATCTGAAAAGTATTTCCTTAGTCAGAATTTAATTCTGTATTTAAGTGATTTTTAATCACCATTGGATCTTTGATCCAACGGTGGAGAACATTTAGTTCTAGCGCTGGCGCTCTCGTGTTTTGCACGTGAAGCGCTGCCTCGGAATCTTTGACTCTTGGCGCTAGTGCTCTCATGCTTTGCATGTGAGGCGATGCCTCAGAGTCTTTAACTCTTAGCGCTGGCGCTCTTGGCGTGAGCGCTCTCGTGCTTTGCACGTGAGGTGCTGCCTCAGAGTCTTTGACTCTTAGCGCTGGCGCTCTTGGCGCGAGCGCTCTCATGCTTTGCACGTAAGGCGCTGCCTCAGTTCAAATTTTGAATAGAGCTTTGCTCTCTGATTGGGGGAAACAGTCCCTAAACTAAACTCTATGGACTATGATGTCCTTAAACTCTATGGACTATGATGTCTTTAAACTCCACGGACTATGATTTCCTTAAACCCAATGGACCGCAACGTCCCTAAACTAAGACGATAGAGCCCAAATGCTCTTTCGTTGGATCTCAATGATCCTAAAACCTTGTTAAGTAGATCTTAGTTTAAAACTTAGACTAACGTATCCTTAACAAACATTTAAGTTGATCTTAATCTCAAATGAGGTTAACGATCCTTAAATCAACCAAACCCAAATCTAAGAAAATACGGATTTGGACTAATCTACGCCCTACGGGCGACAGCATAAATTAGTCTCCGTATACAATCTATGGGCAACTTAAAACAAAACAAATATACACGACACGAAGTGAACATCTGGAGAAGGATAAAGTGGTTATCGCTACGCGGTAACGTAATTAACTGCAGGGGCTTGCGCCTGCAGGGAAGAGCGTCCCCACAATCAAAAACCCTTCGCAAACGAGGGGGAATCTGACAAAGTATGCTACAACGGCTACATCTGTCCAAACCTCCGATACACAGTGCCATAAATCAACTTGGCATTTTCGAAGAGGTGGACGGATAAAACCAAATAGCATCTGCCCCCAAAATTCAGGCCAAACGTCCCAACGTCCCAATTGCGTCTTTCGGCGGTAAACAGGTTCACTGGAAGCCTTTGCTTCGGCTCTAGTGCGCACTGGCATAACAGCAGTGCGAGGGGTCGATTCTATTTCTGCGGCTTCGGGGATAAGTACAAAACCGCTATCCCTCAATGGTGGGCGAACCACTGACCGCGGCCGCAATGGGGCATTGATGGCCTGAGCTGGAATGGAAGCTTTACCCTCGAAAAGCACCCGTCTCTCTTCTGCAATGATGGGGCCGACCCGATGACGATACCTACCCTTAAAGGACCCTACGGGTCTCGGAAGGTAGTCGGACTCCGGGATCATGAAGCGGGAGCCGGTGTTTAGCCGCATGAAATGTTGGATGACGTCGCAAGTAACCTCCAAAGAGGGAGCATGCTCGACTATGAATGCCTCGAGAGGGATGCCCTGGTCATAGCCCAACTGCTGAGCAAGGCGGTGCGGGCTATACCGCATGAAAAGGACAGCATTGTTCCGGCGGAACACCAGATACCCTGGCCTGATCGAGTATAGGTGCATGACCTCTTTTGGTTTCAAAGTCGGGACCCCACCCTTCGATAAATCAAACAATTGTTGAATGGACCCCGCTGGAGCAAAAAGGACTCGATCGCTGAACACCATTCCTCCTTCATTTGAGTACGGGTTCAGCAGTACGCGAAGATCCCCTACTTGGGTCGGATCGAGAGCGGAGGCATCAACCAACCTCATAATCCGCGGGAAGGTGTATGAATCATAAAAATCCGTCCGCTGGTGCGCAACAAACGCTCTTAGCACGTGCATCTCGATCCACGACGTGAAGTAGTGGAGGAGGAAATTCACGGTCACCGCACCTGGGTTTGAGGTATTAGCCGCGACGCTTAATCCATGATATATATGTGATAACCCCGCAATGACAATAGCTAGCCATGCTTCCCCAGCTATGCGGTGAGCGGGATAAAAAACGGAGGCTCTCATAAAGCGGCGATGCACCGGCATGGCAAACCAGCTTAGCCAAAGACTGATAAAACCAACGAAAAAGGTCTCTGCATCCATGCCAGAGGCCGCAATCGCGTCAAAAGCTACGGTTGACGAGTTCGGAATATAGAAATTCGGCAGGTCTTCCTCCTTGGCCGGCAAGCTCCTTAACCCTAATCCAAAAGGGTCTTCAATTTTTGCAAATTTCGGAGCTTTTTTAGATATGACGCCCTCTCGAAGAAAGCAAGCAATGAAAGCGTCAAAGGCGACACCTTGCCTTTCCGATGTCACGAACAGCTTTTCGAAGATACCCAGGACCTTGATCAGACCTGGGTACTTATGACGTACGACGTTCTTAGTCGATAGGCCGTCGAGCATAGCAGGCACCGTATCAAACACATATTCATAGGGAGGCAGTTACTCTTCATAATGCTCCCCCCGATCGCTAATCCAGAGAACTCGCGGAATTCTTCCAATGAAATTAAGACCTCTCGATCCCCTAGAAAGAACGTATTGGTGGGAAGGTTCCATTGATTCAAGAAAGCTTTAACCCAGCAGACGTGAGGGGCGTGGTGATAGAACAACGAAGCATACACTGCCTGCTACAACCCGACCTTCTACAGACGTGCACGTTGGGCAGAGAGAATGTACCGAGCCCAAGGAAGATAGCCCACTGGGTGGCGGGGATAACGCCTACCTTATAAACCTGCCCCTAAGGTCGAGCTTCACCCTGACAAATTCGGCGCCCCAGAATGTCGATCGCCACCACAGGTTGGTTAGGTATCCCGGTCGTTGATGGCTCGAGTCGGCCCGTGGGAGTCCAGTTAGTCACCTCCATCGTGCAAGCAGTCCGTGGGCGTTCCGTCAACGATATAGAGCGGATGGGTTCTGACGGCTCTTCGCAGGTAAAACTACGGCGGCCCCCGATAATATGACCGTATCACTTTCCCCATAAGAGAAGACTAGTATGGTCCCTGTCATGCGCCATGATCATCGCCATAGCCTCCTCGTCCGACGGTGACTGCGAGAAGGCCGCTTCTGAGCGAGTGTAAGGAAAGTCGGGAAGCGGGGCCATCGTTCCTAAAAATAAAAAACCATTTAAAAATAATAATAATAAATAATAAGGTAACATAAAATAAAATAACAAGAAAACCGTGATGTAACAGGACCACTGCCTGCAAAACCAATGAACCCCACAAAATCTAAATAACGGCTCACCAATGACGAGGCAAAATAATCATTGGGAGAATCAAAGAGGATTCTCATCAAGTAAACAATAAAGTTTAAACAACTCTTGAACGAGTTCTGCTAAAAAGTGCAACAGATTCAAATCTTCTTTAAGTGCATTAAAACCCTAAAATACTCAAGAACATTAGGGAATAAAATTCCCAAAAATATCCGAGTCTCTCTCAGAGCCAAGCTTTGTGAACAAGGAATTAAATTCCTTTAATAAAGGGATTAAATCCCAGAAAACCCCCATGTCAAGGAGGCAAGGAAAATGGAATTAAATTCCAAGGATCTTAAAGATCGGTGACAGGGTAAAACCCTAAGAGGAGGATCAACAATCCCCATTGATTCAAGATCTTAGAATCTACAAAAAATGTGTTCTTTGGATCTTTAAGAAACCAATTTAAGAAAAGAGCAACGCTCTGTCCCCGGATTTAAAATCCACGGCGAAAAGAACAAAAAAGGATGGGGGGTTCCGTTCGTGATCCTTACCAAAAGAAAGGTTTTAACAGAGTTTAACTCTGAGATTTTAGTGGGCAGAAAACTAAGCTCTGAAGAAGAGAATTAAATTCTCAAGAAAAATAAGTGGGGAAGAAGATGAAGGAACAGTGGTCTTCTCAGAGACAGAAACCCCTGCATTTATAAGACAAGAAGGGGAGCGGTTCATTTTCCCATTCTCCTAGGCAATCCAACGACTGTGAGGGCAGACAGCGTTGCACTCATGTGCAAGCTACGTGAGAGCAACGCTGGAGGGCATTTGTTCCCTCATAAAAAAGGGATGAGGGAAAGTTCCCCACTAAAACAGCCCCACGTGTTTAACACGTGAGTGTCTATATGCAACGCATATAGGCACTGCAATTAAAACAATTGCTATGCTAAGACGGCCCCATGTGTTTAACACGTGAGTGCCTATATGCAACGCATATAGACACAACAATTAAAACAATTGCGAGGATGAAACAGCCCCACGTGTTTAACACGTGAGTGCCTATATGCAACACATATAGGCACTGCAATTAAAACAATTGCTAGGCTAAAACAGCCCCACGTGTTTAACACGTGAGTGCCTATATGCAACGCATATAGACACAGCAATTAAAATAAGGAACCAATCCAACGGTGATTAAGCATGGAATTAAACTCTACTCAACAAGGAACTAATCTAACGGTGATTAAGCATAGAATTAAATTCTATTGAACTTTAAAATGAGGAATGATATTTTCTGATAAACAGAAAGTTAGCTGATCAAAGATCTCATAAGTTGGAAAATATTTTTCATATCTTTTTAAACAAAGAAAGATTGTGCTCCGTTAAACCAAGCACCCTTGGATTAAAAATCCAACGGTGATTAAAAATCACCAATCTACGGAATAAATTCTATACGGGAAAATATTTTCCTGATCTTGTTTAAAAAACAAGAAAATATGTTCTGTAAAACAGAAACCCTTGGATCAAAGATCCAATAGCGGGTAAAACCCCCAAATCAATTGGAGTCTCTCAATGAGAGATTTCCTAAAAATAATTAATAAACTTCTCTCCACTATATAAAAAACCCAAGACTTCAAGTTAAAAAAAGAAAAACGAAAATAAAAGAGAGAAAGAGAATTCAATTCTCTAAAAGAAAAGGATCCCCTTCTTAAACAAAAAAAACCCTAGGTAAGAAGAAAATACAGAGATTATCTTATCCCTTCTTCGCCTCTTTAAGGGTTTAACCCTTCATAGAAGAACTTAGTTCTTTCTCTGGTTGAGATATGCAGTAGCAGATCTCCCCACAAGTTGGGAATTTAATTCTCATCGGGGAGATTCTGTTATGCAGATTCAAAACTTAGGAGAAAGAACTAAGTTCAAAAAATTTAATTCTTACAAAAGTATATAGGAATTTAATTCCTCTGATAAACCTAGGGTTTAACCCTGCAAAAAGAATTTAATTCTTATAAAACAAGAGACTTGAAATTCTCTAAACTCAGATCCCAGCATCGTTAATATGAGATCAAGATCTTCATGCACATACAAAGAAAGACTGGTGATTCATTAGTATTCAACATTATAACGAAACCTCACGTGTTTCCCCACGAGAGCACCTCTGATGAACAAAAAAGAATGGCTGAGACCTAGTCACGGGTTTCCCATGCGAGCGCCTAAAAGAAGAACAAGAAGTGCCTCCTAGGGCAGCCACGTGTTTTCCATGCAACCCCCAATCAAGTGTTCACGTGCTCACACGTGAAAAGGGGAATAGACCCAAAAACAGCGCTCACATTTTGAAGGCGCCTCATGTGTTCGGACGTGAGCACCACAGGGTCCAAGTGCTTAGCACTTATAAAAGAAAGAGAAATAAAATCCAGAGAACAGTTCCTATTTCGGGTGCCTCACGTGAGCCAAATGCTTAGCACTCATAAAAGAAGAGGGAAGTAAAACCCAAAAAGGCAGTACCCAATTTTAGGGCGCCTCACGTGCTCACACGTGAGTGCCACAAGAATTAAGTGTTTAACACTTATATATAAACGGGGACTTGAACCCAATGTACAGCGCCAGCTTTGAGGTGCCTCACGTGAGCGCCCCCGAAATCCAGTGTTTAACACTGCTTTAGAACCTTACGTGGGAACACGTGAATGCTGAACATATACTAGTGCTTAACACTATGGGAAGTCAACTCCAGCCTCAAGTTGGCTAAGTTTTCTTGAGATTAAAATATCTTCGATCTCCAAATAGACCGAGCCTCTATGCTCATGACTTCCCAAACTAATTCCAGTTTCAAACACGACCGATGACCCCTCAATTGACGATGACCAAAACGATATTCATCCCACATTCCCCTAAAGAAATCTTAGTCTCAAAATACGACTAATGATTTCTGGGCTTGACCACCAATTCCTTTTCCCTCAAACATGGAGTTGGTTCAAGGGTACATCTCTCTACACCTTTGATAAATGTCGTTGTAGTTCTTCAACGTCTTCAGAGAGATGTACCAACTGTTTTTTTGGGCACGCGTCCAGAGATGACATACACACCTCAAACTACTGCGGACCGAAACATCCTTAAACTAAACCCTCACCTCAAAAAGGGGTGATCTACGGACCGAAACGTCCTTAAACTAACAACGGACCGAAACGTCCTTAAACTAAAGCAATAGAGCCCAAATGCTCTTTTGTTGGGTCTGAATGATCCCAAAATCCTGTTGAGTAGATCTTAGTCTCAAATTGGACTAACGTATCCTCAACAAACATTAAAGTTGATCTTAATCTCAAGCGAGATTAATGATCCTTAAATCAAACCAAACCTAAATCTAAGAATATACGGATTTGGACTAATCCACGCACTATGGGCGACAACATAAATTAGTCTCCGTATACAATCCACAGGCAACCAAAAATAAAACAAAAATACACGATACAAAGTGAACTTTTGGAGCAGGAGAAAGTGGTTATCGCGATGCGATAACGTAATTAACTGCAGGGGCTTGCGCCTGCAGGGAAGAGCGTCCCCACAATAAAAAAACCCCTCACAACGAGGGGGAATCTGACAAAGTCTGCTACAACGGCCGCATCCGTCCAAACCTCCAATACACGGTGCCATAAATCAACTCGGCATCTTCAGAGAGATGGACGGATAAATCCAAATAGCATCTGCCCCCAAATTCAGGCAAGATGACCTACCCGGTTCGTCTCTGTTTTCGGCGGTAAACAAGGTTGTTGCTTACAAGTTAGGTCAGTCTGTACAGTGAGCTCGGAGTGATCAAAGATGTGGCTGGGGTCGCTCACATATCTGCGAAGTTGGGATATGTGGAACACATTGTGCACTCCTTCCAATGAGGGTGGTAATGCCAAACGGTATGCTACTTCTCCGACTCGTGCGAGAATGTCGAACGGTCCTATATATCTCGGACTGAGCTTACCCCTCTTGCCAAAGCGGATTAATCCTCGGTTTGGTGAAATCTTTAAGAAAACATGATCTCTAGGTTGGAACTCCAGATGTCAGCGCTTTGTATCAGCCCAATACTTCTGTCGGTCTTGGGCTATGCGTATTCTTTCCCTGATCATACGAACTATGTCTATAGTTGCCACGATCATCTCTGGTCTAAGGAGTTCCTGATCTCCGATCTCGTCCCAACTTAGTGGTGAACGACATTTCCTTCTGTAGAGTGCTGCAAACGGTACCATTCCAATACTCGCCTGACAACTGTTGTTGTATGAAAACTCCACAAGGTGTAGGTGATCTTCCCACGAACCTTCGAAGTCTAACATACAAGCTCTTAGCATGTCTTCTAGAATCTGAATTGTTCTCTTAGACTGTCCATCCGTTTGTGGATGGTAAGCCGTGCTGAAGTTCAGACTCGTTTCCAGGCTAGCTTGCAGACTCTGCCAAAACTGCGATCGGAATCTGGTATCTCGATCGGAGATGATGCAAACTGGTACTCCATGTAATCTCACGATCTCCTCCATGTACTTCTTTGCTAACGTCTCGGTAGATTGGCCAACTCGAAAGGGAATAAAGTGAGCCGACTTGGCGAGTCAATCAACAATAACCCATATTGCGTCGTTACCCTTCGTGCTGCGAGGAAGGTGTAAGTGCACGGCGGTGCCCCGGCCGTCAATCCGACGCCGGAATGCGGAAGCGATGCTTTTCTTTTACGTTTAAAACCGACACCACCGCGCACTATCAAACCGGATCGGGCCATTAACCTAACTACTAGCTAACAACAAGATGGGAAGAGAGATATACCAAGTGATCCGTGTCCTCCGGTCTTCTCGTCATCATCCCGATCTCCCGCGGAATCTCCGGTCTCCATCTCCTCGCCGGAAGGGCACCACGTCGCCAGCTTCTTTTACGGGCTCCCACCTCTGGTCCGAGGCAACTCGGGCACGAAGTTGGCGAGTCGACGTGCCCAAGGTTTGCTGTAGAATAGTGTAGTGAGCTATGTGTCTCATTTTGGGGTTATTGGGAGTTGCCTTTTGGTGGAGGAAATGATATGAACATTTTGGAGAGGGAACTTGGGGATTTTGCAAGCCATAGAGATCAAAATCCCATTACCAAAATTTGGGACAGCCCCATGCATCATTTGGCCGGCCCCTTTGAGGTGAAGAGTAGAGAGAGCCAAAATCCAAGAGGGGGTGGATCAATAATCAAGAGAATAAAAGTGATGATGAGAAGAGATCATCACAAAACAATTCCAACACTCCATCACCTAATCATCTCATCACAAAGTCAAGCAATCATGAACCATGGAAAGTTAAGGGATGGTGCTCCACCATGAAACCATCATGATACAAAAATATGCAAAGACAACCCTCCAAATAGCTAATTTGCGCAAATGCAAATAAGCCCTCCTCCACCAATCTTCGGCCAACGAAAGATACAAAGAAATATGGCCGAAACGGAAAGCAAACTGGCAACCCCAAAAACTGATCCCGTAATAAATTACAGGAAAACCCCGCTACTGTGTATACACACCCGCATTTGTATTCCGACCGAAATACAAATGCAATGAGACAAAATCTACACTGTGCAATACTAGGATCCGGCTTAAACCAAAGCCCGCTAGTATTTTCCGTCCGATCATGATTCGTGCAATACCGCACGTATCTGATCGAACCATGCCATATCTCCATACGGTCTCTACAGCGTTTCGCCCGAAACTTGAGTAACTGTGTTGTGGGGAACTCTAAAGACTCGTCAATACTATGGCTGTGGATTTAACCACTAGCACGTCAGAGGTATTAGCCATACATAACGGGCTACTAGCTATTGACCAAAAGGGACGTCGATGAGCGAACTCATCCTGACACCCTACTGAGCCTGTCAGTGACAATATCCGTACAGTCCGGTCCGTTCGTCTATGAGCATCGCATGGCGGGCCTAGGGGGTTGGTAAAAGTCAGACCCCCAAAAGCGGTACAAGTCGTGTCGGATGGTAGCCGAGAACACCCTGAGATACTACTGGAATACTTACCAGTAAATCTCCTGCCTCGGCCGAGGGCTTCGTGTAATGGCTCTCCTAGACACAGCGCGACCTCACCCCCAATACCGGGAGAGACGAACCCCTGCACATCCGCTCACTGCCTCCATGTGGCTCGGGACTGTACCCAACTAAAACCTGTTTACACGTCTCCTTTGAGCATGGTAGGGTAGTAATCAAAGTACAGTGGGAACTCACACGAGACAAATGACGATCTCAGGTCGATGAACTAACCTGTACACATGTCACCAGGGAACTGCTATCTAACGTCTGGTATAATCCCAACTAGCAGGTTCCCGGCGGGTCCTGTTCGGTGTACTCATAACCCAATGAGCATCTGTATACATCTTAGGTGAACCAACTGACACCAGTGGCTTGTGAGACCGGCCGCCGCCCCTCGTCGGGGTCTCGACTGTATACACTAGTCTACTCTGGAGTATCGATGCCCTGTCTCGAAACTCCCACGACTAGGGACCTTTTAAGGAGGTGCTTATAGACTACCAGCTCCCACGTATATGATCGCCCTCATACTGCTGGAAGTCAAGCAAGAATCCTAAGGGCTCTATCAACGTGTAATAGCGACCTGTCAGGTCACCTAAAGCAGTACACGATGATAAAGATAAACCAGATAGCATACTATCATCTTGAGTAAGACTGTCCTACCGGGATAGGTCCTCCCTCAATCATTGCAATCACGTGCCTGTGATCCAATAATTGACTCTGAGGGCACTATCTCCAACAATCTCCCACTTGCACTCAAGGCTAATTATTGCGATGTCGCATACTCACAGCCCGTGTGATACCGAACACCCAACTTCTCTACTAGTCAGTCTCACAAAGCCTGTTTGCGAAACTATTGCGTTCGAGGAATAGCCTCAGTGAGTGGATCCGCTTTGATGTTTCTTTCTATGTCTCTCTAAATCTCAAGTTCACGGAGAAACCCATCTCCCGAAATGAGCAATACCTGTCTTAGAATGTGTCTGGATGTCTGATGGGACCTAGTTCATAAATGAGCTCCAAATCCAAACTTCTTAGACTGTATCGTCAGCTGAACTTAATCAGTATCCTGCGCCATGCCTCCCTCAGTATGTGCTTGGATCACCTGCCCAAAATACTGCCCCTCGTCATAGGGAAAACTATAACTCTGACGACCACCCTGTCGTCCATGTCACCTTGGAAGCCTGAAATGATAACTGTCTCCTGAACAAGGCTGTCATTATCATATCCCTAGAACATCCACTTATGTTCTAAAACTGCTTCCGATCATTTCTCCAGGATAGGATTAATATCAACTTATTGCATCTACTGCAAGAACAACATCTGGTGTGGTACTTGACATCTCATGATTGACTCAAATGCCTAAACAAGTGATCTGACAATCATGCGCATCCCTCTCTACTTTAGTCTATAAGACACCTTTAGAGAGGGTGGCTCCATTACATGCAGGTACACCACCGTGCCAGGAGTCGTCCATTCTAAATACTCTTAGAATGCTGTCTAAGTACCCAGATTGGGAAACCACCCAAATCTAGATCTATAGATCTAGTAACCAGAATGTCAGATACAATATCCAAGCCTTATGTGGAGAAACCACTGTGTGACAACCAAAGTGTAACCGACCGTAGTATAGGAATTTCACTTCCTACTCTGTGTATGTTATCCAAATACCAGGACATCACACCCTGCTACCTTCTTAACAGATCCATCCCCTATTCTGATGAAGTCAAACCTATGACTGTCACATCAGAAATAGATGATCTATCTCCACTATATCTGCTTTAGTCTATAAAAAGACATAAGCTACTTTTCCACCAATGCTTCCGCTGCTCCCACTGACTACGACAACCCTCTGGCAGAGTCATATAGACGTACATTTCTAAAGCTAGTTCAGAACGACGCTATACTCATCCTCCTGCCGGGTCTCACAGTCTGGAACAACAGTAATGGCAAGTCTGGGTAAACAAGAACCTCCCTGTCACCGTCCTTGAGGCTACCGGAGTACCCCTCGGATGCCTGAGGTTACCCACCGTATCTGCGGAGTGGCTAATGGAATGTCAAGCCAGATTGACTCTTTAGGTTCTTTATCAAATCTTCAGTAATCGTTTGCGGTTCTGGAATCACTTCCAGTTCTACCATACTCCCACTACTGTTTTCTGAAAAAATCCATTTTTATTAAAACTGTGGCGAGTTAAGAACAATATCACTATTGATCTTCCAGATGGTAGAAAGACAACCCTCGTCATAGCCTGGGTCAACCCACAAACAGCCATTACAGAAACGTGCCTTGAGTTATCCAGAGTCTGGTTTTAAGCATAAGCTGGACAACTCCCCGTACCTTAACATCGTTAAGATACGAACTGTTCTATATCCAATATAGAACCAGAGGCACTGATTTAATTGAACCAGATTCAAATCATGCATCTGTCTGCGGTACATGTCAACTAAATGGAAGGAGGCCGATCAGCGTTACTCAACTTAGGAATGCTTCCAATTATGAGTAACCTGAAAGAGAAGCAAGTTCTCTTAATATCCATCACTATCAACTGAATACCATACACAAGTATCTACATCTTCGATCATCTTGAAGAATCCCGATACTTGCAACACCTGGTTCTCTACTTTACTCTTATACCTATAACTTCTCAAAACTTGGACCCTGTGTTTCTACGAAACACCTGTCTAAGAACTAGAGAAGTCATAAGTAAACTGAATATAGTACGAGGACCATCCCCTCTGTCCTAATGGACACTGGACAATATACAATACTCTGTACAAGTCCCTTGAGTCTAATAACTCACTCCCTGTGTCTCGTAGGTTGAAAACTGTACTTATGGTTAAGAAGAATTACACCGCTGTTTAATACTCCTTACCTAACCATCAGCTGATATAGGTAAATGTCATCGACATAATTTCAAAAAGGTATATCTCACTCTATAAAAATAGATGTACAGATATATCAATTTGAAATTGGTGCATTATAACGGATATTCAAAACCAAATATTTGCCGTCCGGCAAATAACCCAGGCGATTTCCTCAAAATATCACCAATTACAACGAATTCCGATATAATGAAGATGATCACCTAATTCCCAATAACTTACTCCCACTCATCATCTGTAAAACCATACAAATGTGAGAATCATACCTGGTAAATACATACCCTGGAGTAAATATCTAATCGGGAAATCAGTTTTCCTTTAACAGTACACAATGAAACTGAAACATTGAAATGTTTCGATGGGGTATCCTGGTATTCCTAGTAATGCCTCTTCCATTATCAGATTCACAACTGTAACCGTACATTTCTTTGCCATCTCTCCAAATCCCTTTATATGTCTTTAGTCATTACCTTCTGTACACCCTCTTAGGCCAAATGGTTTTCTTCCTTCCCTACCGTTCGGCACCAGCCTATGGTTTGGAAGAAGACTATCCAATAAGTATAATGGGTGTACTGTCCTAATCCTAGGAACACTCGCAATGCGAAAGAAGGTGAAGATAAAAGACAACCGAATAAACCTTATTCCTATTTCTCCTGAACCAGAATCCATCCCCGAACTGGAACAAGTTCCTTTCGAGTTCGTATATAACCATACGATGGAATATCCAATAAACTGTGAATCTTCGTAGTGATACGGAGTGTTCTGGAGAAATACAAAGGTGAAGTGGGAGTGGTAATGAAATACTTGGTTTGGTCGTGAATAGCAGTCGCAATTTACTTTGCCCTCCTTCTAATCCCTTTCTTTGTCTTAACTCAATACCTTCTGTACACCATCGTTATGCTAATTGGTCTTCTTCATTCCCCACCGTTCGGCACCAGCTTAAGGTTTGGAAGAAGACTATCCAATTTACGTAATAGGTGTACTATCTCCTAAACCAAGGAGTATTCGCAACATGAGAGAAGGTAAAAAGGAAAAGACAACTGAATAGTCCTATTCGTTTTTTCTAGAACCGGAAACCATCCTCGAATAAATTCCTTCGAGTTCGTATCTAACCATACGATGGTTTTGTCCAATGGAAGTGGATGTTCGTAGTAATACGGGGTGTCCTGGAGAAAAGGGTAAAAGTAGGAGTGGCAATGAGGTATGCAACTCTGACAATCCAAAAGCCAGTGTTTTAAGAAGGTTCGGTCAATTTTGGTCACTGAGTCATAGTCTAGAGTCGGGTCAATGGTCGCTGCCAAAGAGAGAGAGAAAAGAAACACTCAGCGTGCACTCTAACCTAGATCAGAATGGTTACCAATTTATCTAATCTGGAAACCTCCCACTGTACCGTCAAATTCTCCTCCAAACCTGAAAGAAGAATTAGTCGGAATCACCCGAGGAGTAAACCAACTCATCAGTGGGAATCGGGATCCAACTATCACCGCATGATAACGTGACGGAATTCGCTCACGTTATCACACTCCAGAAGGTATGCGCATATCTGGCAAGTTTCAGTTTCTTTAGAAACTCCCGATGTGATTTTTGCCCCATGCTCTTATGACCTTGACGAAGGTCAACAAATCATAAGTTACATGTCAAGTTCTACCCGTCATTGTCCAGGTTAATTTGAACCCACCCGTACAAGCCCTTGACGAAGGTCAACAAGGCTATACGACTGTCCCAAACCAACGCATCTATCTATGCAACAGAAAGGTAACAAGCAGCTACCATACACTATGCCTTGACGAAGGTCAACAAACATAGCATGAATACTACGTTCTACCCGTCTGAAACGACGGGGGCCTACGAATGGTTTCTGGCGAAAACCTTTAACGTAATGAACTTGATATCGTTGAAGGAACCGGATAGCTTTTAAAAATATAGTGACGAAAACCTTTGATAAAGAGGTCACTCCCGGTGATGGGATCTCGGCTCTTTCCCCGTAGAATGAGGTGCAGGATATTCCAACTGAATACCACGATGCAAAGAAAAAGTAATCGGCTATAGTGAAGTTATTGCCCTGATGCAAAATTTTGTCCAAGGGGTCACTCCCGGTGAAGGGATCTCGGCCCTTGCCTCGTCGACTGAGGAGTAGGATATTCCAACTGAATACCACTATGCTAAACAAAAGTGAACGTCCTTGCAATAACAGCTTTTTGAAAAAAGTTCCAACAACATCAGAATATGTTTGTTTATCTTGCATTGATCCGAATCAACGCAGTCCCATCAATTGATCACACCAATAAAGAACGAAAATAATGACGTACGTATATGCCATCCGCATTCGCCACTGGGTCCCGTCATTACCCGTTAGGTTAGTTAACTAACGACAGAGCGGGGACTGGACTAGCGCGGATGCAAAACATATACAACATCTACTAGTATATATATATCAATATATAATTTTCGCTCAAGGCGTGATAAAATGCAACATCACAGAATGTACAGCATCACAGAACAATACAGATATCTGGGATCCCCGGGTTTCACAGAGCCGCTGAAACCCGACGTTCCCCTGGTCGTGTGGATACCCTGTGCAATAAAATCCTAGACCCCTACGGGCGCGGCAAGTTACCCACCAAAACCTGAAGCGAGGCAGCCCCTTTCAGCACCGTGAATGGACCACCCAGCACTTCACGGAATCCGGTAACTTGGGCACCCCTCCTGGGTCAACCTGTACCCCCTACGAGTGCGGCGAATAGCCCGCCAATTCTAAAGTGAAGCCCCCTCCGTCTCAATGCCATGAGATGCGGGCTCGTTGCCCTCTAGAACCCGGCTATCCGTGCACCCCTCCGCGGGGTAATCCTAGTACAGAAAGTAAAATAAACATACAACGGGTACATCGACCGCAACCTGGTCGTGCCCCAAAATAATAATACAAACAGGCAGTGACGGCAGTCCACATATCGGACGCTCGGCCTGCAATATCAAATGTACATAATACAACAAAACTGTACTACCACTGCAACCAGGCTATCCCCCACGACCGATCCACAACATCACAGCAATACACAGAACATCAACGTGAAGGTCACGTTCGCAAATCCGTCTAACCGGGCTATAGCATTTAGATAGGATATACCGATCAAGTGACATTCACGGTCACAGATATAATGTAAAAACTGTGAACTAACATGTTTAAAATATCCGATCAATCAAATTTTACCAAGTAGGCCACAAGCATTACTGTAGCAGTTAAAGAAATCCTGGGCCCAAAAATAATATTCCAAAACCACAATTTTCAGCCCAGAGACCCTCTGTAAAAAATTGATCCACTGAACTGCAAATACTGCGGCGGAACCGCGGCCCAAGCATGGGTTTGGCCGCGGTTCCGCGATCGTATAGAGCGTTCACGTGATCAAATTTCTAAAGAAGTCTTATAATTCCCTGCACATCATTCTGCAATATACTGAAAAAAATTTCGAGCCAGAAAAAAATCGACAGAAAACTGATGCTATTGAAAACGCGGATTTTGGAATTTTTGTTCGATCGGAAATGTAAACACATTAGACAAAGCTAGACTAGGTTAATGGCGAGGCTCTGATACCAATGTAAGTGCACGGCGGCGCTCCGGCCGTCAATCCGACGCCGGAATGCGGAAGCGATACTTTTCTTTTACGTTTAAAACCGACAATACCGCGCACTATCAACCTGGATCGGGCCATTAACCTAACTACTAGCTAACAACAAGATGGGAAGAGAGATATACCGAGTAATCCGTGTCCTCCGGTCTTCTTGTCGTCATCCCGATCTCTCGCGGAATCTCCGGTCTCAATCTCCTCGCCGGAAGGGCACCACGTCGCCAGCTTCTTTTACGGGCTCCCACCTCTGGTCCGAGACAACTCGGGCACGAAGTTGGCGAGTCGACGTGCCCAAGGTTTGCTGTAGAATAGTGTAGTGAGCTATGTGTCTCATTTTGGGGTTATTGGGAGTTGCCTTTTGGTGGAGAAAATGATATGAACTTTTTGGAGAGGGAACTTGGGGATTTTGCAAGCCATAGAGATCAAAATCCCACTACCAAAATTTGGGACAGCCCCATGCATCATTTGGCCAGCCCCTTTGAGGTGAAGAGTAGAGAGAGCCAAAATCCAAGAGGGGGTGGATCAATAATCAAGAGAATAAAAGTGATGATGAGAAGAGATCATCACAAAACAATTCCAACACTCCATCACCTAATCATCTCATCACAAAGTCAAGCAATCATGAACCATGGAAAGTCAAGGGATGGTGCTCCACCATGAAACCATCATGATACAAAAATATGCAAAGACAACCCTCCAAATAGCTAATTTGCGCAAATGCAAATAAGCCCTCCTCCACCAATCTTCGGCCAACGAAAGATACAAAGAAATATGGCCGAAACGGAAAGCAAACTGACAACCCCAAAAACTGATCCCGTAATAAATTACAAGAAAACCCCGCTACTGTGTATACACATCCGCATTTGTATTCCGACCGAAATACAAATGCAATGAGACAAAATCTACACTGTGCAATACTAGGATCCGGCTTAAACCAAAGCCCGCTAGTATTTTCCGTCCGATCAAGATTCGTGCAATACCGCACGTATCTGATCGAACCCTGCCATATCTCCATACGGCCTCTACAGCGTTTCGCCCGAAACTTGAGTAACTGTGTTGTGGGGAACTCTAAAGACTCGTCAATACTATGGCTGTGGATTTAACCATTAGCACGTTAGAGGTATTAGCCATACATAACGAGCTACTAGCTATTGACCAAAAGGGACGTCGATGAACGAACTCATCCTGACACCCTACTGAGCCTGTCAGTGATAATATCCGTACAGTCCGGTCCGTTCGTCTATGAGCATCGCATGGCAGGCCTAGGGGGTTGGTAAAAGTCAGACCCCCAAAAGCGGTACAAGTCGTGTCGGAGTGTAGCCTAGAACACCCTGAGATACTACTGGAATACTTACCAGTAAATCTCCTGCCTCGGCCGAGGGCTTCGTGTAATGGCTCTCCTAGACACAGCACGACCCCACCCCCAATACCGGAAGAGACGAACCCCTGCAGATCCGCTCACTGCCTCCATGTGGCTCGGGACTGTACCCAACTAAAACCTATTTGCACGTCTCCTTTGAGCGTGGTAGGGTAGTAATCAAAGTACAGTGGGAACTCACACGAGACAAATGATGATCTCAGGTCGATGAACTAACCTGTACACATATCACCAAGGAACTGCTATCTAATGTCTGGTATAATCCCAACTAGCAGGTTCCCGGCGAGTCCTGTCCGGTGTACTCATAACCCAATGAGCACCTGTATACATCTTAGGTGAACCAACTGACACCAGTAGCTTATGAGACCGGCCACCGCCCCTCGTCGGGGTCTCGACTGTATACACTAGTCTACTCTGGAGTATCGATGCCCTGTCTCGAAACTCCCACGACTAGGGACCTTTTAAGGAGGTGCTTATAGACTACCAGCTCCTATGTATATGATCGCCCTCATACTGCTGGCAGTCAAGCAAGAATCCTAGGGGCTCTATCAACGTGTAATAGCGACATGTCAGGTCACCTAAAGCAGTACACGATGATAAAGATAAACCAGATAGCATACTATCATCTTGAGTAAGACTGTCCTACCGAGATAGGTCCTTCCTCAATCATTGCAATCACGTGCCTGTGATCCAATAATTGACTCTGAGGGCACTATCTCCAACAGAAGGGCAGTCACGAAGTTTATGGTAATGTGCTGCCATTTTTATTATGGGATTGGTAACGGCTGAAGTAGACCAGCAGTCCTGTGATATTCAGCCTTCACTTGTTGACACACCAAACACTTGGCTACACTTCTGGCTACTTCGCGCTTCATTCCATGCCACCAGTAGTATTGTCGTAGATCTTTGTACATTTTGGTACCACCGGGGTGTACTGAGTATGGTGAGCTGTGAGCTTCTTTCATCAACTCTTCTCGAACAGGACCATGTGGTACACATAATCTACTTCCATATATCAAGGATCCATCTTCGTGGAAGATGAAGTCAGTTTTAAGTCTACTTTCTACTTGTTCTCGGATCTTTTGTAGCTTGGAATCATTTGCTTGAGTTTCTTTGATATGATTGACAATAGTAGACTGGACTTATAAGTTCATCAAATGCGAAGCAATACCTGGCATAACTACTTCGATCGCCAATCCGTGTAATTCCTGCTGTAGCTTTCACTGAGCGGTGAGATTCATTGCTAATAGATGACGGCTAAGTGCATCAGGAACTATATTCACCTTCCCTGGATGATACCATAGGTTGGTGTCGAAATCCGCCATGAGTTCTAGCCATCTTCTCTGCTGCATGTTCAATTCCTTCTGAGTAAATACATACTTCAGACTCTTGTGGTCAATGTATATATCCACTCGTTCTCCCAGAATATAGTGGCGCCAAATCTTAAGTGCAAAGATAGAGGCTGCCAACTCCAGATCATGTATTGGATAGTTGCGCTCATGGACTTTCAGTTGTCTTGATGCAAAGGCTATAACTTTTCCATGCTGGTGTTGAACACATCCTAATTCCTTACCGGACGCATCGCAATGCACAACAAATCCTCCAGATTGATCCGGTATTACGAGAATAGGAGTTGAAGTTAATCTTGACTTGAGTTCTACAAAAGCTTGTTCACATGCTTCTGACCACACGAATGCTTCATCTTTACGTGTGAGCTTGGTCAGGGGTGCTGCAATCTTCGAAAAACCTTCAATGAATCTTCGGTAGTATCGTACTAATCCCAAGAAACTTCGAATATCCTTTACCGTTTTTGGTATCGGCCACTCGCTGACAGCTGACACTTTAGCTGGATCTACTGAGATTCCGTCGCCTGAAACGATATGTCCGAAAAATCCGACTTGATCTAGCCAAAATTCATACTTGCTGTACTTGGCATAGAGCTGATATTGTCGTAATGTCTCCAGGACAATTTTTAAGTGCTCGGCATGTTCTTTCCGATCCTTTGAATACACCAGGATGTCGTCAATGAAAATAACAAAAAACCTGTCTAGGTACTCTCGGAAAACTTGGTTCATCAGATTCATGAATATAGCAGGTGCATTGGTAATTCCAAATGGCATTACGAGATACTCATATGACCATAGCGAGTCCTGAACGCCGTCTTCGGAATATCAGACTCTTTGACCTTCACCTGATGATAACCCGAACGAAGATCTAGCTTTGAGAATACGCAAGACCCACTTAGCTGATCGAACAGATCGTCGATGCACGGTAGTGGATACTTGTTCTTAATCGTCACTTCATTTAGAGCTCGGTAGTCTACACACATACTGTATGAACCTTCTTTCTTCTTCACGAGCAAAACTGGAGATCCCCAACTTGAAGTACTGGGACGAATCCAACCTTTCTTCAGAAGTTCGTCCAACTGAGTACGGATTTCCTTCAATTCTTCTGGACTTAACCGGTACGGAGCTTTGATCACCGGTTGCGCACCAGGTAGTAAATTGATACTGAATTCAAGAGCTCAATCGGGAGGCAAACATGTTATATCTTTAGGGAATACATTCTCGAACTCTTGAACTACCTCTGGCTTCGATTCTTCCGCTTGTAATGTTGCAATCACTGCCTTCTTTGGTTTAGCTTTATAGGTGTTAGGTTCCAGGGTATGGTCTCCACTCTTGAAATAGAAGACTGGATGATCTGGTATTTCGAACACTATCCTCCTTTGACGACAGTCGATGGTAGCGAAGAAAGTTCCCAGCTAGTCCGTTCCCAAGACTACATCGAAGTTCGGTATGTCCAGCACCTTGAAGTCTGCATAAAATTCTCTACTGCAGACGACCACTAAACACAGATCATATCCTATAGTTTCCTTTAGAACGCCATTCCCTGAACTGACATTCCAGCTGGATATGAGCGGTTTAACTGGAATCGCATGAGTTCGGACGATCCGTTGCGACATAAAGCAATGTGATGCTCCAGTGTCAAAAAGTGCTAATGCAGGTAGGAAGGCTACTAAGATTGTACCTAAGTTGTGTGGGATATGTTTAGATATAGGGAAAATATATTGATGTATAAGGTTTTGAAAAGATAGGAAAGGATTGGGAATTACCAGTAATAACTTGGCCGGTGGCTTCGGCTTCCTCAACCGTCATTGTGAAAGCCTGACGTCGGGGTACATTCCTCCTTGCTGGAGGCACATTCCACTGTCCCTGGGACACGTTTCTCTGCCTTTGAGGCATGTTCCTCTATGCCTGATGGAATTGACAAGGAGGTTGTGCAGGAGGTCCACGTGGAGGTGGAGCAGGTAGAGCAAGACGAGGTACAGGAGCCTGAATGGCTGGCCGCTGCGGAAGAGTGATAGCTGGTCTGGGGGCTGGAGCTGGGTTGAGTCTATGAGGACATGCTCTAATGGCATGAGTGGATGCGCCACAAACTAAGCACAGGTCGTTTACACGCCTGCAGTCCTTCACCAGGTATCCATTCCTCTTGCAATAGAAGCAAAAGTCTGGACTGGGCCAGTTAAATGATCTTCCCGGTCTCCTGGGTGCAAAAGTTGGCCTGGAAGAGGCTCTTCCTGCCATCTATGTGGCAGGGCGTTTCACACCGGCAGTCTGTGGTCTTCCCTTCTTCTTCACCACTGCCTCATAGCGTCGGGCAGCTTTCAGAGCAAGATCATGGGTTGGGAGATCCCTATAGCGAGTGTAGCTTGGATTTCCGAGTCCAACCCTTGCTGAAATTTTCGTGCCAGGATCTCAGCAGTCGGGATCAGGTGTGCCGCGAACCTGTTACGACCTTGTGTTAGCAGTGCAATAAGTGATATCAGGAAATTGAATATCGAGACATTATTTTACATGCTAAGCATGGTAAACTCAGCATCGTATTCATCCACGGACTTGCTCCACATCGAGCCTTATTGCAAGTGGATGAACTGATGTTCCATGTCGAAACGGGCATTCTCAAGGAAGTACTTCGCGTCGAACATATCACGGAACGTCTTCCATTCAATAGGTTAGGCGAGTCGGCTTTCTTCAAACAGTGCAGGGGAGTTAGGGGTAAGGGAAAGGTCATGTGTGCAAAGTTCGGGGTTCATTGGGTAAAGGGGGACCGTCGGTGCCGATTTTGGGGATGTTTTGGCCGGTCAATCTTGGGAACGGGATCTCTGGATTTTGGCCGCGTGTACTTAACTGTATTAATACCCTTTTGCACATGTTTATTTCTTCATACTTTTCATTTTTATGTGCATTGCACGTGTAAACTTTTGGGCTTCCAAAAAACTTAAAATAAAAATCAGAAAAATTATAATGTATCTGATGGGATTCGAACACAAGGGCTACGTCACAACATTGCAAGTCTTTTACCAGTGAGCTACAAGTTGTTTCTTGCTGTTCTTAAACAAAATTAACTTATAAATTGTACTCGTGTTTGTAAACTCCTTTTTGTACATTAAACTGAAAAAAATTTGTACAATAAATTAGAGTCGTTATATTTTAATTTACCCTGTCTAAGCGGCAGACCAAGATACTTTATCGGGAAGGTAACCATGTTGCAACTGAATATATCAAGTAACTCCCCATAACTTTCCCCACCTTCCCCGATCATTATGAGCGATCTCTTATGGTAATTAATCCTTAACCCTGACCAATCCTCAAACAGACATAGAATTTCTTTCATTCTTCTTGCCTGTTCACCGTCCCCTTCTCCAAAAAGCAGAGCGTCGTTCGCATATTGTAGATTAACGATGGACGTTCTAACACTTCCCAGTCCCTCTATCAAGCCCGTGTCTTTGGTCATGTTGATCATCTTGTTAAGCCTATTATCCACCCGCATGAAAATCAATGGTGACAGCGGGTATCCCTACCGTAAACCTCTTTTGCACTTGAAGTGGCTTTGTGAGCGTGCCATTCACGGATATAGGCACCTTGGCAGTCCGGAGCCACTCCTTAATCCAAGTACACCACTTTTTGTCGAACCCACGACTAATTAGAATTTTCAAAATACATCCCGAGTCAACCCTGTCATATGCCTTTTCGAAGTCCAGCTTCAGTATATACTCTTTCAGTCATCTTCTCTTACAAGATTGAATAAAATCTCCTGTGCTGTTACCATCCTTTCCACAATTGACCTTCCAGAGATAAAACCGGTCTGGTAACCTTTAATAATAGATTTCAGAAGTTCCCATAGCCTAGTAGCCATCAATTTGGAAATAATCTTCATAATGCTATTTACCAGACTAATCAGTCTATAGTCGTTGACATTTGCAACACCTTCTTTCTTAGGGATTAGGACTACATTAGCATAATTGAACCTATGGACTTCCCTAAATCCTTCGTACCACTCATTGATAAGATCATAAATGTCCCTTAACGAGATCCCAAAAGTGTTGGAAAAAAAACATTATGAAACCCTTCGGTCCTGCCGCTTTATCCGGTCCCAGATTAAAACCCGCCCTCCTGACCTCTTCTTCCGAAAACAGGCCTTCCAGTACATCCTTCAAATCCACCGATAGCGCATCGTTAGGGCCGCAAATATTTACGTCCTCCCCCGATCCTCTAGAGTCGACAGAACCAAATAAGTCCCTGAAATGATTCATGATGTGTGATCTAATGTCCGTCTTGTCTTCCACCTCCCGATTCTCAATATCCATCTTATTGATGATGTTTCTTCTTCGCTTGCCATTAGCTACCTGGTGAAATAATTTAGTTTTCAGGTCCCCCTCTCTAAGCCATTGCACCCTTGATCTTTGTCTCTACATAATCTCCTCTTTCTTGTAGATGTCTTCTCGCGAACCCCGCAACTCCCCCATCTCTTCCCACTCTCCCGGCACCAATTCGTCTAATTCTTCATTCTTCTCCAACCTCTCGAGTTTACTCATCAGCTCCCCTTTTAGTTTATTATGCTCCTGAACTTTTCTTTCTCCCGTTTGGAAAGGCACCCCCTTAGGTGCGACAATTTTGCCACCAGCCCGCAAGATGCAGACGATCCCTTAACGCTGTCGTGACAGTCCCAACGGTGCTTAACAACATTTTTGCAGGTCGGGTCTTCCAGCCACATCCTTTCAAAGCTAATTTTTTTTAGATTTAGTCAACAATGATAGGTTGTTCACATGGTCAAACCGTCAAGCTATTCCCTGTCTTGCTAAGTTTGATAGAATTTTCACATCCTTGAACTGGAAAGCAAGGTTCCCTCTCGCACATTCGTTTTCTATTAAAAGTCCTACCTCAGATCACGCAGCACTAAACTTACATAACGGGGAGAAGACGGAAATACATTCAAAAAAAATTCCTTCTGATTTGTGTTGATATCACAACACTTCTTGTTTGGGCGGGAAACCCAACCAAACAAACACCAAACTCCCAACTTAATCTGACAGTACTTACAATGAACAATGTTAGTCTCCCAAAAACTCCCAGCTCAGCCCCAAACCCAACCAAACAAACAGCACAGTAGATGATATCCTTGATTCTTTTATGTTTTCTTCTGTGATATACGATAAGGAGTGACGTCCGAGGGGTGAATATGACCAGAATATGATAATCAAAGTTCAAGGGACCCAAGAAAGCGAAATAATTCAACCTGGGTTCTCTACTCAATAAATTTCTTATGTTTCTATCAATAACCAAGTAGTAACCCCACTTCAAGTTCCCTCGTTTGTTTCGTTAATTTCACACACAAAAGAGAGGAGTATGCAGGATTAACTGGTTGTACTTTGACTCCAAATTAGATGACAATTGATTAGGATTGTCTTCCAAGATAAAACACACACTCCCTTGCATAATTCAATATGTGTTTGTCCAACTTCATCTATATTTTAATCTAATCAAGCTCAAAAAGGCGATTAAGAATGACGAGACGAAGAAGCGATCTGATCTCTGATGCACGGCATAATTACGATTATTTGTAAACTACTGCTGGTACTCCCAAACATGTAATGAATCAATATCCAACTTAGTTCTCACGCCCATGCAGCTTGCCCCCCCAACCCAACCCTCTCTCTCTCTTAACTGTAAGAATGAAAGGTTTAGCTCACCACATATGAAGCACTCGTAGCTACGGAAAAGAGAGAAATTACCGAGTCAGAAATATTCTTGTTGAGTATTTGATTTGTGGCGCTGAGCATGTTCATCATGGATAGTGTCGTTCCAAGGAAGCGGGAAGAGTTGAGGAGAAGAAACAAGGAGCTGGAGAAAGAAGTGAGAGAAGGCAAGAAGAGGGAAGAGAGAATAAAATTGGAGCTCGAGAGGACAAAGGAGAAGCTGAGAATGACCGAGGAGGCTGAGGAGAGGCTTTGCTCCGAGCTTGGAGACCTCGAGGCCGAAGCCGGGGCACAAGCAAGACTTTACAATCTATGTATCAAGTTCCTCTCTGAGCAGCTAGCACTTGCTCGCAAGCTTCTCGATTCCTGAATGTTGCTGCCATATGTTTTTCTTCTTTGGATTTGAAAGTGTTATATGTAGAAAGTGTTGTACATTTCTTGAAAAAATGCTAGATGTTATGTTTGTAAATGGAGAATAAAAAATACAGCACACACATTATATACACCTTAATTAGGAAAAGAATTGGAAGACTATTATAAAATGTGAATTCATCGGTTTGCTTCAGACCTTGCTTCTCGGAAACCCCCTAAGTTTGGGGTAATGTTCAAAAACCCACATGTAGTTCTGCCGTTAGTCGAAAACCCAAGATTTACAACCGTTGCTCCGCAGAACTCTAGACCGTTAAATCCCACTTATAAGTGGCCATTTGACAACCAAATGACCAATTAAAGATTTTTAATCCCCATTTTACCCATTCCACTTTCTTATAACAACAACTTCTCTCTCTCTCTCCCTTTCATGCATCTTTCCATTATCTCTCTCCCCTAATTTCCTTAACCCAATTACTCACCAATATCTTCATCCTAGCCTTCATGGTGACCAAACCCCTCTCTCAATGAGACTCTTTAGCGGATGTCCGCATCTCACCTTCATCGGCTATTCACCCTCAACCATTGCCAGCGATCTTCTACGCGCCTCAACCTTACTACCGCCAGCAATGTCATCCGTGACTCACCTTCACTATCATGGAAGCGCAATGAAAGTAGAAGTGAGTGAATGGGTCTGCATCATTATAGTTATAGAGTAGGGGTTTCACATTTTATTTGAAATTGAGAGCATATGTTATTATTTTTTTTTGGTTTAGATTTTGCACCGATTATTGTTGCGGATTTATTTTCATGAATCAATAAAAGAGTATGATTTTGACTAGTGTATCTTTTTATTCAATTATAATTTTATTGGGCATTTTTGTTGGACATAAGCGAAGTAAATTTGGCATTGGCATGGAAATAGATTCAAAAGTATTCATTTTTTATTCCAAAAGATTTGAGCCGATAATGAAGGGTCGTGCCAATATAACTAAGGAAGCACTTAACTTTGCTTGTAAGTAATATCATAGAAACTTAATTGTGTTCAATGCAAATTTTCTTTTTATAGCATATTAGGTGTTCGTAAAAATGTACGGCTCAAGTTTAAAAATAGAAGTTGAGATTGTATCAACCAAGAAGCAAAGTCTGAAACATATGAGTACCAATTATCTTGGCTCGGGGTTCTCCGGAGTTCGTTAAGGCCAGCGAGAGCCTCGATAATGAATCACATTCATCGATTCGTTTGGCGTATCCTTATTGAAAAAATTCTGACCTTGGAGTGGATACAAGCGAGAGCCTCGATCATGAAGCGTGTTCGTTGGTGCAGTTGTACACGTAGCAAAGACGTTGGAGAGGGCTTTCTATTAGTTAGAGGATATTCAAAAGCATGAACGAAAGATACAAAATTTGTTTATGAAGAATACAACCCAATACAAAGATTAACATTCTAATACACAAAAAAGCAAATGCATCTATTAAACTCTTGGACTAAATACTTCATCGTATGCATAAGTCTGGTTAATTCATTTAATAAAACACTTGGATTACCTCAACATGTTGTGCCATTCTATAATGCTGCCAGAGTCTGAGAGTTCGCGTTGAGAGAAGAGATTCTTGATTTTGCTTCGGTGCTCAAACCATTGGAGCTGCAATCTAGCAGCTAGCTCAATGCATCATCAAGCAAAGTAAATAGAGCTGCATACGAGGAAATTCATTGTAGCTCCCAACTAAATACAACCAATATAATTTACATTAATATGAGTAACAATGAATTATACAGCTAAGCAGCTCGTAAATTGAAAAATCACTCTCACAACCATTAAAACAAACAACTAGGATGCATATTTTCATTTCTAAACTAGTCAACAATCATTTAATAAATCACGCTTACAACCATTTAAAAATCTCTCTCAAGTATTTACACAAACACATTCTAAGTGGATTTCTGCTCCTCCATGTCTTTTGCATCTGATCGTCGTCGCCGCCGCTTATGTGGACCTCGGCATCGTGACCATCAATTCACACTTGCAAATCATATTTCATATTCCAAACACCATCTAAAATGACATTCATACAAACAAAATCTAAACATCATCATCAATCAACCATTTATACAAACACGTTCCAAACACCAATCATTATTTGTTACAACAAACAATATCATCATCATCATTCAAGTATTTATATAAACACATTGCAAGCTTCATGCATTAACATAATTTTATTACAACAAAAACTAAATTAATTTGACACATAGAGAAAAATTTATATATACATATTACAAGCGGCGGAGGTGTGCTTGATATTCGTATTCTCGATGGTTTGAAATGACTGGAAATAAAATATTGAATTTTGAAGCAAAAATCAACTAAAAGAAGCCAAATTGCACATACCCATGACTTCCATCAAATTTTCCCACTAAACCAATAACTCAAAAAGAGCCAATCTTTTTATTCATTCATTTATCCATTCTATCAAACACATTGCGGCCATCATTCACCTGAAGAGCTCGCTTGTTCTTCTTGAGCTTCTTCAATCGATGGATCGCATGGACGACGTCGCCCCCTTAGCCGTTGTCATAGGGCATGCAGCGATAGACCTTGGTCATCTGGTTAAGGAATTGGAGGGCATGGTTGAGCCGGCCCTCACAGCAGAGTCCGTTGATGAGGACGTTGTAGGTGACGACATCGAGCTAGTAGCCCTTAGAGCACAACTCTTAGAAGAGGCGCGTGGCGGAGGAGACGAAGGAGGACTTGCAGACGGCCTCGATGAGGATGGTGTAGATGAAGACATCGGGGGTGATGTCTCTCTGTAGCGTTTCATTGAGCAGGTCGAGGGACAATGACATGTTCGAGGAGGAGGAGGAACAGTAGCAGAGGGATTGGAGGATGGTGTTGTGGGAGATGGAGTCGAGGTCTGGAGGAGGAGGGAGAGGCGGAAAGGGGGTCATGGGAGTACTTGTAGTAGCCGGAGGGAGAAAGGGGCGGACGGAGTGGTGGTGGAGGAGAGGAGGAGAGAGGGGATGAGGTTGAGGAAATGGAAGCAGGGGAGATGAGAATGAAATATTTAAAGGGATGGTTATTGTAATTTGTGAAAGAAAAGAGTGGTATTTCAGTCATTTCACGTAAAATTTAACGACAGGAGCCCATGGGGGTAACGATTGCAAACTTCAGGGGGTTTTGGACCAACAGTAAGATTATAGAGGGGTTTCTGGACAATATCCTAAACTTCGAGGGGGGTTTGTGAAATAAGCATTTTTTCATTTGATTTGGGGCTTAGTCATCAAATGATGTTTGTGACAGATACAAATACTTTTTTTTAAATTTTTTTAAGCTATACAAATTCTTGATACTTAATAAAAGAAACTGATGATGCTCTATATTGGCGACCTCGCAGATCATGACACGTGGCAGATGACGTGTCCCAGAGCTCAGAAGAAAGGCCCGCAGGGGCCGACCAGGCCACCCCTATACCCGACCTGCAAGCGCAAGCTGGCTCACCTCAGAGCCCCCTGCAAATTGGCTTCTTCGGCTTCTCAACTCGCCCCCGAGCTACCACAGGACCAAGATACCTCGCCCCCCCCGCTCGTTCCCGAGCTTTCCTGCCGAGGCCTTCTTCCTCGGTCCCTCCGACCGACCGACCCCACCACTCACAGGCGTAACCGCCGCTCCGCAAATCTCGCCATACACAAATTCTCCGCCGGCAACATCCCACGTTCCACGCCATCACGATCCACATTAACGGGCGATCCGCTCGTTACGCAGGCGTGACGTCGGGAGCGTAACTGCCGGCGAGATTCTCGCGCCTGCTGCTGCGTGCTGCCACCACTATATAAACCCCCATCACAGAGGGGTTAAGTAAGCTTTTTTCACCCCACTTAGCCGTTACTCTGCTCGGATCTTGTGCTAACTTGATCGTCGGAGGGTCCTCGGTGATACTAAACCACCCCGGGACTTCTTTGCAGGTACTTGGCGTAGACTCCTCAAAACCACCAATCTTCTTAAAACCCATTGAGACCCACACGCAACAGGAGATCACCTCCAAGATCCACCGGAAGATCGACGGAAGACAACATCTGACGGAGACCCGAAAAGGACTTCCATCAGTAGGCGCTGTCTGTGGGAACGAAACTCCACAAAAAAACTAAGTTGGCCTTCCGATCTCCATCCATATGGCAAGCGATCACCCTGAAGATCCAGGTACCAGCCGTCGCCTTCCCCTCACCGGAGGCGCGGATGAACCTCCTTCAGCGACCGTCATCAATGCCCTCGCCGGCCGAATAGACCGACTACAGTCCATCGTGGAGGCGCTCATCCGTGTCCAAACGGCCGGGCCAGGGCCCCAGATCGCCGCTCCTCTGCCTCCAGAAGTCTCTGCCCTCGTTGGCACGGCTGGCCACCGGCAAGCTACGTCCTATGGCCACAGATCTCACGGGCCGATACTCTTTGAGGCCCGCTGGGCGCCCCACGGCTCCACACCAAGATCCGCCGCCAGAGTGCCTCGCCTTGAGCCTCCTCACAACCCTCACCTCCCTGAGGAGATGTCGGTCACCTCGCCTGTCCCCAGGCATGACCGACACCCCTTCCCTCGACGGGGCCGCACAGAAGGGGATCGCCACGGCGGCTCGAGGGCCACCTCGTCTGGGGATCTAAGGAAACTCATCAAGAGGAACCGGGGCCGTGCCCAGATGCAGATCTCCCACAGCAGAGGCCAGGGATCGGAAGGTGCCGAGTCCTCGGGATACCACGGCCGACTCGACGCCCTCGAGAAGAAGATCGAGAGCATACGCCGAGAAGGTCACCTCTCGGGCGGCGGGGCTAAGTACGCCATCGACTCTCTCACCAAGCCATTTACCGAGGGACTGCTCGCTGTTCACATCTCCTCGCGCAACAAGCCCCCGAAGGTCTCTCTGTTCGATGGGAAAACCGACCCGAAAGACCATTTGGATGCTTTCACCGCTGGGATGAGCTTCCAGGACCATTCCGACGCCGCCCAGTGCAAAGCCTTCCCAACTACCCTCATCCGCTCTGGTCGGGACTGGTTTCGAGGACTCGAGCCTCGCTCAATCTCGACCTTTGACGAGCTGGCTACTCAGTTCCTCGGCCACTTCATCGGGAACCGTCGGCAGAAGCGCACGGTCGACTACCTCTTCACAATTAAGAGCGGGGACAAGGAGACGTTCAAAGCTTACGTCACCCGCTTCTACAATGCCCTCCTCGAGGTCCCCGAGCACCGGGACGAGACCGTCATCACGGCGCTCAGATCGAGTCTTAGGCACAAGGAGTGGTTGCACTCCTTTGCGTTGGTGCAACCTAAGACCATGGCCGAGGTCAAGGCGTGGACCGAGCACGAGGTCCAGCTCGAGTCCGAGGTGAACGCGAACCTCCCTCGAGCAGAAAGATCCCACCAGAAGAAGAGGGCCCGGGAAGAGAGACCGGAGCATCAGCAGCCCTATCACCCGAAGTTCCAGGAGTACACCCCGCTCAACGTCTTCCTCGCAGTGTTACTAGAGGAGGCCCAGGGCGAGGGGTTCTTCAAGTTCCTTCCAATCCCGCGTCAGGCCTCGAAGCGAACCCGGGGCCCCTACTGTGCCTTCCACCGGACGTTGGGCCATGCCACGGAGGATTGTAAACAACTCCAGGACTACATCAAGGAGCTCATCCGGTCAAGGCTCCTCGCCGCCTACTTGAGGGATAAGCGGCAGGACGACCGCGAGCAGGAGCAGCGTCCCTCTCCCGCCGAGCTGACCATTGGCCAAATCATGCTCGTTTCGGCAGATGACCAATCCGCTGCCGAGCACGGAAACCAACAAGCCTCCAGGGAGCTCGGGCCATGCTAATGAGGTCATCTATTAGCATGTACTTTTTTTCTAAGGGCAATGTAAACTCTTCGTAGGGTCTGTTGTTAATTTAATAAAGATCAATGGAACATTGCGAAAAAGAAGGAAAGGTCTCATTTATTCAAAAAGGTATTATGGGCTCATCAGCCATACATACAAAAAGAAAAAGAAATTACAGCAGCGGGGGAAGGGGGTGCAGAGAGCACTGCTCATGGCACTCAGTAAAGATCTCCGCCAGCCGAGGCCTCGCGAGATCCAGCCTTTGCCCTCGATTCCCCCCCCCCCCACACGTTGACCTCGAGCCTCAGTTCGTAGCTCTCACGGACGAGCGCCACCGAGCGAGCCAGCCGACTCGCAGAGATCAGGCCGAAGTGCCTCAGAGACCGCAGCTTGCCCACGGCCTCATCGTACAGCTGCTCAGACAAGGGGTTGTAAAGCCCCGGCGATGCCCTCCAGATGGAGTACATCAGCAGCTGCAGCAGAGAGGAGCGTCGAGGGAGCAGCCGGCCGAAGTGGTCTTCGATGCTCCTATAGACCAACTGCACCGTGTCCTCGGTGCAGTTCTGGTCATAGAGGTATACGTCTTCGAAGTGGATGATATCGGGGATGGTAAAGGGGAAGTCTTCCATTCTCAATGATTTGTTTGCAAAGAAAGGAAGGACTAGTGCTCCCTCAGCCTCATATAGCCCACCGCGCCCCAGCGGAACCCAACAGTCGCCAGTTTTCGCCCAAAAAGTCGCTACCACGCGGCAATCATTGAGCCTTCTCTGGCAGAATCGAAACGACGCGACTCGGGCGCTTCGCCTCCCTACACATTCAATGCGCATGCTACGCACAATCTCGTCGTGACCGTTCCTGTTCCCCATACCTGCTACGGGATGGTTGAGCGAAACCTTATGAAGAATCGGCCAAGCATCTACCATGCTCGTCCATCCCTGGCCAGTAGCTTCCCTATGCGCAACGCCGGGGATCAAAGCCCTCACCGAGAGGCAACCGCGCAGCTTCACTGCCCGGTTATCCTTAGCAGGTCTCCTACGGCCCCTCCAACGCTAGGGATCAGAAGTCCTCCGTAGAGGCAGCCGAGCGACTTTCCCGCTCGGCTATCCCTGGTCGGTAGCTTCCCTAATCGCAACGCCAGGGATCAAAGCCCTCGCCAAGAGGCAACCGCGCAGCTTCACTGTCCGGTCATCCTTAGTAGGCTTCTTACAGCCCCTCCAACGCTAAGGATCAAAGTCCTCCTTAGAGGCAGCTCAGCAGCTACCCTGCTCGGCTATCCCTGGCCAGCAGCTTCCCTACTCGCAATGCCAGGGATCAAAGCCCTCGCCAAGAGGCAACTGTGCAGCTTCACTGCCCGGTTATCCTTAGCAGGCCTCCTACGGCCCCTCCAACGCTAAGGATCAAATTCCTCCTTAGAGGCAGCTCAGCAACTACCCTGCTCGGCTATCCCCGGCTGGTAGCTTCCTACCACAACCGACAGGGATCAAAATCCCTCCCAGAGGCAGTCGAGCCCGACCCTCGCTCGGCTATCCTTCAGGACAAAAGCCCTCGCCTAGAGGCACCGGGTAGTTACCCTGCTCGGCCAAGGGTCCTTGGTAGGCTTATTACAGCCCCTCCCATGCTAAGGACCAAAGTCCTCCTTTGAGGCGGTCGAGCCTGACCCTTGCTCGGCTATCCTCGGCTGGTAGCTTCCTACCACAACCGACAAGGATCAAACTCCTCGCCAAGAGGCACTGGGCAGTAACCCTGCTCAGTCCCTGTCCTGAAAGATCAAAAGCCATCACAAGAGGCAACTGAGCCTGACCCTTGCTCGGTCATCTCCGGCTGGTAGCTCCCTACCCATGACGCCAGAGATCAAAGCCCTCGCCAAGAGGCAACCGCGCAGCTTCACTGCCCGGTCATCCTTGGTAGGCTTCTTACAGCCCCTCCAATGCTAAGGATCAAAGTCCTCCTTAGAGGCAGCCGAGCGGCTTCCTTGCTTGGCTATCCCCGGCCGGTAGCTTCAATACTCGCAACGCTAGGGGTCAAAGCTCTCGCCAAGAGGCAACCGCGCAGCTTCACTGCCCGGCTATCCTTAGCCGGCCTCCTACGGCCCCTCCAACGCTAAGGATCAAAGTCCTCCTTAGAGGCAGCTCAGCAGCTACCCTGCTCAGCTATCCCTGGCCGGTAGCTGTTAGTGTGATATGCCCTAGAGGCCATTATTGTATAGTACCAATTTGTATATTACATTTTGGAATATTGGGATATATACACAGATTTATAACAGTCTTGCTCAATATGGTAGTATGCCACTTGGTTTGTATCTATCTTAATATGTGTATATGTTTCTTTTGATATATCGCTAATACATATTGATAGAGCCCTTAGGATCTTTGCTTGACTACCAGCGTTGTGATGGCAGTCACACTTGTGGGGGTTGGGTAGTCTACAAGCATATCCTTATACAGGTCCCCAGTCGTAGGATTATTGAGGCAGGGCATCGATACTCCGGAGTAGACTGGTGTGTACGCTTCTCGTCCCGGCTTGGGAGATGGTCTGTCCTACAGCCATCAGTATGTCGTACTGGAGATAGTATGCAGGTGCTCATTAGGTTATGAGTACACTGAACAGGACTCGTCAGGAACTGTTGGTTGGTACTATACCTATCGTCAGATAACAGTTCCTAGGTGACATGAGTACAGCTTAGTCCGTTGACTTGACACTGCCACTTCGCCTCAAGTGTGTTCCCATTGCTCTTAGATTACTACCCTACCACGGCTCTATTGAGTCGTGCAAACGGGTAGTAGTTGGGTGCAGTCCCGAAGCACTTGAAGGCAGTGACGGTTAGACAGGATTCGTCTCTCCCGGTATTGGGGGTTGATATCGCGCTGTGTCTAGGAGAGCCATTACACAAAGTTCCTGGCCAGGGCAAGCGAGATTTACTGGTAGTGTTTCCAGTAGTTTCTCAGGGTGTTCTGGGCTACACTCCGACACGACTTGTACCGCTATTAGGGGTCTGACGTTTACCGCCCCCTAGGCCTGACATGCGATACTCTTAGACGAACAGACCAGACTGTACAGAGATTGTCACATTAAGGCTCAGTAGGAGTTCGGATGGGTTCACCTTATCAGTCTTCTTATCGGCATCTACCTGGGGACCGTTACGTACAGCTAGTACCGCTTGCGGCCTGTGGTTAAACACATTGCCAGTGTAGTGTCAAGTCTTTAGAGTCCCACACAGAGGGTTGTTCACCTTTGGGCAAAACAGAGTAGAGGTCGCATGGTTTTACGACGGGGTTCGTTCACATACGCGCACTTGTGCACGTTTGGTGTTCGGGAAGTTGATACTAGTGGGCTTTGGTTTAAGCCAGATCCTAGTATTTGTTTTAGGATTGGTCTAGTCTCATTGTATTCGTGTTTCTATGGAACACGGATGCGGGTATGTATGTACAGTTGACAGGGGCGGAGAGAGAGACACCTCATTAGGGTTTTGACCATTAACTTGATCAAAACCATAACGAGAAGGAGGAATATGATTAATAGTTTTAATTAAGGATAATTGTATCATTGTTAGACTTGGATTGACCATTTGACTTGTTGACTCACATTGACTTAGATATTTTCTTTTGTTGAGCATGAGATATTTTTTGAAGCATGCTTAGCATTGATTATGAAATGATAATGGTCAAATCAACTCACCATCATAATTTTCTTAATTATTATTATTATTATCATCATATATTTCTTATATGAGAGCTTTGTTCTCTCATTCTCTCATTATCTTTCTCTCTCATGATTTGCTCTCCCTCTTCCTCTCTCAAAAAGCTTAAGTGTTTCATGTGTTGAAAATCAATGCTTTAAGACTAAACCACCAAAATACTTCTCTACTCACTCTAGGGTTCTTAGTGTAGCAAGTCAAGAACTCTAGTTACTTCATTGTTGAGGTAGAAGTTCAAGGTAGAGGCCTTCGGGTGGATCGTTCTTTGACCTAGAGAAGACAACGAGGAGGAGCCATCTACACCACTCCAATGAGCTAGCAACTAGGAGGACCACAACAAGAAAAGAAGGAGTTCAAGAACTAGGTATAACCATCTAACCTAGTAGTTAAAACTCCGTATTAGTTTGTTAGTTTTCGTTTAGCAAAGATCTTTTATGGTTAGTCTATGTTTCCTTTGAGAAAAATTTGATTTTTACCTATTCCGCCTCCCCGTTAAACACTGGGGTGGGTAACATAGACTTACAGTGGTATCAGAGCCTAGCTAAACATAAAACTAACAGTTCAAACAACTAGATAAACTACAAAAACGAAACGACCCAAAACAACGACACCCAAAATCTGAGTTTCTGTCGATTTTTTATGAGCTCTGAAAATTATTTAAATATGTACAGAGTCATCTTTGAACAGTAAAAAGTCCACGAGACAAAACTGGAGCAATTCCTCACCTAGGGGGCCGGCCACAGTAGCCAGAATTCCGGCCAGGCCGGTTTTTACAGGGAGGAATTGGTTCGATTTTTGTAGTTGTTCTTTTGGCTTAAATCTTGGGCTTCAGGAGTTGTTTAATTTTGCCAATTTTGACTTTGCTGAAAATTATTCACTGTAGCATTTGGCGGGTGTTTCGAAGTCGCAGTTTATTGTTGTTTGATGTTTCATGTTCTGTATAATGTGTTTTAAACTTCTGCTAATTGCTATATGTCGATTAGTTGGGGTTGCACATTTCTGTGATGTTTCTATTGGTTTGTAGATATGAACTTGTTGGATCGTCGCGATGAATAGCCGGGGATGTGAGATGAGGGTTTTCATTTTTCATTCAAAATAATATTTGTAATTTGATGTAATATTATTTCATGGTCACACATCCGGGTTGATGTTGTATCCACCATTGTATATTATTTCTTTTACTGTTTTTGCTCCTAGGATAGACCCAAGGTGGGGTGCACAAACTACCGGGTATTTTGAAGTGCTGAGTGGCCTACTCACGTTGTTGAGAGAGGCTGCTTCACTTAGGATATTTGACGGGTAGTTTGCCGCACCCGCAGGGGTCAAGGGTGGGGTTTGGCTATTCATCGCGCCCGTGTAATCCGTCTTTCGTTGCAGGCTCAAACGAAACGCGGATTCCTAGCATATCTAATGTGTTCATCTATGATCTGGAATGACTATCATTGCGTCTGACGAATGTTTATATCTATATATGATATCTAGTAGGCGTTGCTTATGTTATGCGTCCGCGCTAGTCCAGACCCCGCTCTGTCGTTAGTTAAGTAACCTAACGGGTGATGACGGGGCCTAGTGGCGAATGCGGATGGCATAAGCGTACGTCATATTTTCGTTGTTTTCTGCAATGGTAGGATTAATTAATGGGACGCATTATATTAATGCAAAGAAAATAAACCAAAGCTGAATTATTGGAACAATTTCAAAACCACTCGGTTTTTTCAAAATAGAAAACTTTTAAAATGCGGAGCTTAAACCACTCCTTTTAAAAAGCTATCAAGTTCCTTCGATTATATCAAGTTCACTACGTTCACGGTTTCGCCAAAACCATTCGTAGCCCTCCGTCATTTCAGTTAAATATTCAGTAGTATTCAAGCTATGTATTTTGACCTTCGCCAAGGCATGGTGATTGGTAGCTACCGAATATTTATCTGTTGCATAGATAGGTGCGTTGGTTTGGGATAGTCATACTGCTATTTTGGCCTTCGTCAAGGGTATGTACGGGTGGGTTCAAATTAACCTGGATAATGACGGGTAGAACTTGACATGTGACTTATGATATATTGGCCTTCGTCAAGGTCATAAGAGCATGGGGCAAAAATCCACATCGGGAGTTTCTAAAGAAACTGAAACTTGCTAGTGTTGCATACCATTTGGAGTGTGATAATTTTGGTAGGATTCCTTCAACTTTATCACACAATGATATTTGGATCCCGATCCTACTATGAGTATATGCTACTCCTCGAGAAATTTTCTCACTTAACGCTCAATACTATAAACCAAGTAGGTGTCTAGAAAGGTGTTAGCGGGGCTACGCCCATAGGGAAAAGAGGTTATTTAATTAAGGAACTTCGCGAAACCGTCGTAAAACCTCCCTCGAAGTACCGACACCGGCCTGGCTGAACGGTTAAGCAAGTATTGTACGGTGAGATCAATCCCGAATAGTTCTTCTTTTATGGTTTGAGGAAGGATTCGAGAAACAGTGGGAGCCATTCTGTTTAGACAAACTAAAAACCACTCTAAACTTGCAAGAGCATCATGCTAAAGTGTTTCTTCTCTCTCTCCTAATTGCAGCAACCAAACATCATGACGGGCCTTAAGTTACTATTAGATAAAAATATACTGACATGGCCAAACTATAAAGATTGGTTCAGGAATGTCAAAATGGCAATCACCTATGACAAGTTGGGGTATCTCCTTACCACAAAGGCCCCCGCCGTCCCTGGTCCAGGATCCAGTGTCGCGGATAAGGAAATCCGTAAGACCTGGGAGATTGACAGCGTGAAAGCCAAGTGCCTTGTGCTTGCCTCTATGGACAATGAACATTAGAGGAGGCAATAGAATATGGATCTTGAATCCATATTTCTCCATACTAAGGAACTATATGGAGAACAATCCCGTATCGCAAGATAGGAGACCTCGAAGAAGCTATTTTCAGCGAGGTTGGCCGTCGAATCATCTGTAGCAGAACACGTGCTTAAGATGATTGTCTATATTGAGGAGCTCGCGGACCTCGAGACCAAGTTAGAGAACGAGCTCTACACTGACTTGATTCTCCAGACCCTTCCTTCCACCTACGCCCAGTTTATCCTGAATTTCAACATGCAAGGAAAAGAAGTTGAATTTCCGGAACTCCTCAACGTGTTGAGGAGTGCAGAGGGCACCCTGCAGAAAGTCAGGAAAACACCCACTTTGTTTGTTGGAGGAGCTTCCTCTTCTATGTCCAAGACGAAAGCCAAAGGAAAGAAGAAGAAGGCCTCCACCAAACCAAGGGCCGGTGTTAGTAAGGTGGAAGCCAAGGGAAAAGCAAAGGTAGCGGGACAGATTGTGGGGAAGGAAGAATGCTTTTATTGTTACAAGAAAGGACACTGGAAGAAAAATTGCACGGCTTGGAAGGCTAAGAACCAGGACCCGAAGCAAGTTGTGGCTTCGGCTTCAGGTGTGTATGTTATTGAAAACTGTCTGTCAATCAACTCTACTTTCTGGGTATTGGATACCGGATCAGGATCTCATATCTATAATTCTTTGCAGGCACTGAGAAACCGTAGGGTTTCGAAGGCGGGTGATATGACCCTCAGAATTGCAAACGGAGCAAGCATGGATGCTGAGTCCGTGGGGGACTATCACTTAGGATTGACGGATGGGCATGTTTTGGTTTTGCGCAACTGTTATTTTGTACTCAGTTCGACTTGTAATATCATATCTGTATCTTTAATGTCTAAAGAAGGTTATGATTTTGCATTTGTAAGCAATGTTGTAAACATTCACCTTAATCATGTTTTGATTGGGTCGGGTACATTAAGCAACGGTATATACGTTTTAAACCAACTGCGGATTTTCAATATCCAGAATTCACACAAAAGAAAGTCTCCAGAATTAAAACATGCTTTCTTAAGGCATTGTAGACTGGGTCACATCAATGAGACAAGGTTAGCTAAGTTACATAAAAAAGGATATTTGGATCCGTTCGAATATCATTCTTATGCAACTTGTCAATCATGTCTCAAAGGAAAGATGACAAAAACTCCGTTCACAGGACACGGAGTAAGAGCGAGCGAGCTCTTGGGACTCGTACACAGCGACGTGTGTGGTCCAATGTCTACACATGCAAGAAGTGGTTTTTCATATTTCATTACTTTTACGGACGATTTCTCTAGGTATGGACATGTCTTCTTAATGAAGCATAAATCCAAGGCCTTTGAGAAATTCCAGGAATATAAGAATGAAGTAGAAAAACAAACCGGCAAAAGTATCAAGACACTGAGATCTGATCGAGGTGGTGAATACTTAAGTGCCGAGTTCCTGGATTACCTAAAAGAGAATGGAATTCTCTCTTGGCTTACTCCTCCATACACTCCACAACACAACGGTGTATCGGAGAGACGGAACAGAACCCTATTGGATATGGTATGTTCCATGATGAGTAACGCTGAGTTACCGCGATCATTCTGGGGCTATGCACTAGAATTAGCTGCATATCTTTTAAACAAGGTTCCTACCAAGACTGTGCCTACCACACCATATCAGATGTGGAGTGGAAAGAAGCCCTATCTTCAATATCTGAAGATATGGGGATGTCCAGCTTTTGTCAAAAAGCAGCATGCGGAAAAACTCGAGGCACGCTCATGTAGGGTTAGCTTAGCACCTTGTGAAGGTTTTGGCAAGCATCAACCATGCTACTTTAAAAATTTTGGGGTGCTAAACAAACCCTTACCAAGATCTTAACTAGAGACTTAGGGTAAAACATGAAATATAAACTTTACATCTAAGTGAACAAGAAATACGACCTTTGTAGACCGGTCCTTCACTTCAATAGCTCCATGTAGTAGTCCTTTCGCTGTGATCACGAACTTCTAGACTCTAGAGAGGCTCCCATGAAGGAACGAACAAGCTTGCTTCGAAGTCTTCGAGGTCAAAGATGATCTACGTCGAGGAGACACTAGCTCATGCTATCTCTTCACTAATTGTGTAGATTAGTGAAGCAAACACCCTAAACTAAATGGCTAATAGTATAGGATGATGAAGTAGGAAGTGGGTTTACTTTAGTTTTATTTTTCTCATAAGGTTTCATCACTTTCGAAAAAACTAGCAAGCTTTTTCTCACTTGATGAAGAAGAAGAAGAAGAAGAAGAATGAACTCATAAGGTTAGAAATGCAACCATGGGTGAGTATATCATATATCTAACCCTTGTAGAAAGTTAACCATGGTAAGGGGTTAAAGGTTAGGTCACAAAATATCTTAAGGAAAACAAATGAGTGGACTTAGTCAATGCTTATCCACAAGCTTCTAGCAATGATTTAATCCACTAATTTGTAATTACTTAATGATAAATGAAACCCTAACATAAACCCTAGCATGGTGTAAGTCCCATACATACATGTTGCATGTATAACCTAGCATGACACAATAATATATATCATATATATATTATATGCTAAAAGAATACAATTAATATATATCACATATATATCAATGTATCAAAAAGTGAGAAAAGAAATCTTAAGTGAACTAATATTAGTCAATGTAATTTAATATATCAAATATATAATTATACATTAAATTATTAAATCAACTCTTGATTTAATAATCCGGCTATATTACATATAACCGACTAATATCATATATCGCGAGAATAGAATACGGTATCACATACTCGTATTAATCTCAATCCTGCACATATCACATATGTGCTCCTACTCCGTTTCGCATGAACCAGGAAACCTCTATGTAGGACTCTAAAGACTCGTCAATACGCCGGCAGTAGGTGATGATCATATCGAACACCCACAAGTCGCAAGCGGTCTGCTAAACGTAACGGCCACCCGGGTATTGAGCGATCAGAAGATCAACCAGCAAGCTTGCTATAACTCCTGCGAATCCAATCAGTAACACTACCGTATAGTCTGGTCTCTTCGTCTGATATGTCGCATATCACATCCTAGGGGGTGGTTTAACGTCAGACCCTAATAGCCTGATAAGTCATGCCGATGCAAGGTCCATAACGGTTCGAGAAACTACTGATAACACTTACCAGTAAATCTCAGCAACCCTGGCCAGGGATTTCCTGTTATGGCCAATCGAGCACAGCGCAACATCAACCCCCAATACCGGGAGAGACAAAACCCCTCCTATCGCTCATTCCCTCCATGTGATTTGGGACTGTACCCAAAAGCCACCGTTTTGCACGATCTCTTGACCGTGGTAAGGTGGAAATCAAAGCATAGTGGGAATCACACAAGACTCTATGATGATCTCGGGTCTACAGACTAACATGTACCAGTGTCACCAGAGAACTGCTATCCGACGATAGGTATAATACCATGTAGGAGTTCTCGGCGAGTCCATCCAGTGTACCTAGTCTCCACTGAGCACCCGTATACCTTCTCTGATGTCAAACACCAATAGATATGGGATCATCCATCGCCCATCATATGGTCAAGAAGCGCATACGCTAGTCTACTCTGGAGTATCGATGCCCTGTCTCGATACTCCCACGACTAGGAACATTTGAAGGATGTACTTATCGACTACCCAGTCCCCACTAGTATGATCTACATCATAGTCCTGGTAGTCAAGTACTCATCCTAAGGGCTTTATCAACATGTGATCACAAAACAGTATTTGTTTACATGTTAAGATAAAGTGCAACCAGATAGCATACTATCATGTCGAGCAAGAAAGTCCTTCCTATATATGTCCAAGCATCCACTACAATATACATTGCATGTACAGTAATGGCCTCTAGGGCATACATATTACTAACAATCTCCTACTTGCACTAAGGCCATTTGTTGTAGTATCCAATACCCAACAATAAAGCAGAGGTTGTCTCTAGGGGTAAGGCCTTTGTGAGTGGATCTGCTGTGTCTACCTTCTGGTCTACTCTCCTAACCTTGATCCCTTGGAGATCAACCATCTCCCTGATCAGGTGATACTTGCCTCAGAATATGTCTGGAACGCTGATGGGACCTGCGTTCCTAGGCCTAAGCCACAACTCCATTGTTGTCATAATAACAGATATTGGACGCTCAATGGTAGGAACCTTGTTCATCATATGACTAAGAAATATCCAGACAGCCAATTTGGTAGTATCGTTGGTAGCAATGTATTCAACCTTTATCGTCTAGTATGTCACGGTATCTAGCTTGGAACTCTTCCAACATATTGTCCCTCCACTGAGGGTAAAGACAATGCATGTGACTGACTCTCAGTTGAACTAATCACTCTGGAAGCTGGAACCAAGAACTTTCTTTTAGTGCTTCTCAAGTACTTAAAAATGTCCTCCACAGCTGTCCAGTGATTCTCTCCAAGATCCGATTGATTCCTGATTACTACACCTAGTGAATCATCTACATCTAGTCTGGTACATAACATCGCACACTCTGATAGAGCCTACTGCCGAAGCATAGGATATCCTTTGCACGCGAGCTCTCTCCAAATTAGTATTGGAGAGAGTGATCCATGAGTAAGTGGGCGAACCACCACGCTTTAGAATCATCCATACTAAACACCTTTAGTATGGTGTTTATGTACCTGGATTTAGGACACTCCCAACATCCGCATAGATCTATCACCATAGATCATAATCCACAAGATGTAGTAGGTATCATCCAGATCTTACTTTGAGAATCCTCGTGATAAGAGGAGCTTTGACCGAGTGTAGCATAGGAAACCATTTCCTATCAAGAGTATGTCATCTACGTACAATACGTGGAAGATAACCTTACTCTCTACAACCTTCTTGTATATACAAGGTCATTTACCATTTTAATGAAGTCAAACTCTTTGACTATCACATCAAAACAGACGTTCCAGCTTCCTAAACCCGGTTGGGCTATCATCTCATGATGCAATCCTCGCTCCCACTGTTACGGAGAAAAGTGTAGTATCTCTCAAGTGGATGAGGAACCCCGCCTGATTTGCGGAGAGGCTGAGGTTCGTTGGAGACTATTGAATCCTTTGGTTTCATCAAAACATTAGCTGTTAGTTTGTCTAGCTGGAACTCCTTCCAGTTCTACCTCATGACCACTTAATTTCTTCACAAGAAATTTCTTTTCTAAAAAGGTGGCATGCTGAGAAAAAAACACCTTTTGCTCCTCAGTTAGGTAGAAGATATTCCCTTACTAATGTTTGGGATATCCCGACAAACTTACACAACTGACCTTGCCTTGAGCTTGTCCGGATTTTGCTTTTCAACATAGGCCGGACAACCCCGTATCTTAACTAGTTTAAGACATGTTCTTTTCCCATACCATATCTCATATGTAGTGGTAGGCCCTGATTTGGATGGAACCCCATTCAATAGGTATGCAGCTTCTCAAGTGCATAACTCCAAAAGGAAACAGGTAACTCAGCAATACTCATCATAGAGCGCGCCATATCTCATAGGGTGCGATACCTCCACCCTAATACACCGTTGTGCTGTGGTGTATTCGAAGGAGTAAGATGAGAGAGAATCACATTCTTTTTTTTAGAAACTTCAGGAACTCCATACACAAGTATTCGCTTCCTCGATCACATCTTAGGACTTTAATACTTTTACTCGTTTGGTTTTCAAAAGAACCAACCTTGGCATTTGTAGACATAGGACCATATACATCATCATGCATCTGTCCCAAGAGTTCACTAACTCTGTCTCTATTTCCAGTAAACGGAGTATTGGTTATTTTTATCTTTGAGACAAGACTGGTAAGTAGCATAAGATGAAAATTCGAATAGATTCTTATATTCATCCTTATGTAACTTAGCTGGTCGTGTCGCATTGATATGACCTAGTCTACAATGCCTCAAAAAGGATTCGTTCATTCCTGAACTGCTCCTCTTGTCTGTGTTCTATATACTTTGAACTGTGTTTTGATTTAGAACATATATGCTATTATATAACGTGCCTGATCGAATCAACTCTTGATTCAGAAAAATGTTCACAACATTTTCCTTCTATACAGAATTATATCCTTCTTTAACTTAATAAAGAATCTGATGTAATGATGTATATCAGGTTCGGTATGTAATAACATTCGTTCAGAATCAATGTATTAATACAAGGTGATATTTGCCAACTGATTTGGCTGCAACAATTGCACCATTCTCTAACACTTAGAGACATATCATCTTTTCTCAGTTCTCTACCTTTCTGTAGCCCATGTAACATATTACATATGCGGGATCCTGATCCGGTATCACATACCCAGGACGTAGAGAATACTGAGAAACAGTTCTCGGCAATAAGGACACCCGAAGAATATGCATCATCATGCACTTTCTTCGATTGGGTGGTATGGGAATCCGAATATTCCTCTATTTCCTGTTCAGTCTTATAACAATTATTAGAAAAAAGGGAACCAACGTTCCCTAGCACAGTATAATAAGCAGGTTCGGTCAATACATCCATATTATTATCTTGATTAAGGCGTGACATGTTTGCAACCTGGAGAGAGAGAGAAGAAAACACTCTGCGTGCGCTGTTGCAAGATTAGATTGGTTATCAATTTATCTAATCAGGATGGCTCCCACTGTTTTAGTCAAATCTTTCTTCAAACCCTAAAAGGTAAGACCAGCCGGGATTAATTACACCCTACAAGTCCGCTAATCTTTCAGCCAGGCCAGTGTCGGTACTTTGAGGGAGGTTCCCCATGCTTTCGCACGGACCTAATTAAAATAAACCTCGTTTTCCCAGGGGCGTAACCCGTTAACACCTTTCTAGACACCTACTTGATCGGCTAATTATAATGTGTAAAAACTCTCCCAGGAGTAACTCTTACTCGCAGTGGGTATCGGGATCTAACTATCTCATAGGAGGTATGCAATTTCATTGCAAATTTCAACACTTGAAATTCCCGATAATGTTTTACCCCTAGCGTCCTATGACCTTCATGGAGGTCAACAAACCATAGGCTGCTAGTCAAGTTCTACCCGTCTTTCCTGATTGAATTAAACCCACCCGCATGACCCTTGACGGAGGTCAACAAGGCCGCACGACTACCCTAAAACAATCGCATCATATGCAGCAGATAAATACTAGTCAGCTACCACACACTACGTCTTGACGGAGGTCAACAAACGTAGCATGAATACTAAGTAGGACTTATCTGAAATGACGGAGGGCTACGACAGATTTTTAAGAAAACCTTTTGCGTAATAAACTTGATATCGTTGTAGAATCGGGTGATTTTAAAAAGGAGTGGTTTTTGAGGTTTTACTAGTTTCGCTAAAGAGGGCACTCCGGGTGAAGGGATCCCGGCTCTTTCCTCATTGAATAAAATGCAGGATATTTCATAAATACCACTATGCAAAGCAAGAACTACAGAAGCAATCAAAAACAAAACCGAGTGGGTTGTAGTATCTGCTAGTTTCGCTAAAGAGGTCACTCCCGGTGAAGGAATCTTGGCTCTTTCCTTATCGAATAAGGTGCTAAATATTCTACAAGGAATACCGCTATGCAAAGTAAGAACTAGAGCTACCAGTTTTTAAACAAGTTTCTACAAAATGTTTAGGTTTCTTTTATTTCATTAATCTCATTAATGAAGTCCCATTTATTTATGCTTCACAAGCATCACAGAAGAAACGAAAGCAATGATATTTATTATATCTCATATATATAATATAGGCATTCATCTCAGATATATAAAATGATCACATCACAGATATCAGCAGCAGAAGAATCACATTGAAATATTGGATATATTAGGAATTCCGTGTTTTAAGTTAAGCCAGTATAAAACACGGATTCCACGGTCGCGATGAATAGCCAAACCCACATCCCTAGACTCCTACGAGAGCGGCAAGCAACCCTTACCAATTCTAGAGTTAGGAGACCCGATCTCGACTCCTCGAGATGGTCTCCCACTGTACCCTAGAACCCGGTTACTTGTGCTCCCCGTCTTGGGTCTATCCTAATGCGGAAAAGTAAATAATATACAATGGTGACATCATCCTCAACCCGAAAGTGCCCCAATAAAAGAATATTATATACAAATGAATTTTACATGAATGAAAATAAAAACCCTCATCTCACATAAAACCCCCGGCTATTCAAAACACGACGATCCAATATAACATATCACAGCAACACATAACATCACATATCAACAACGTAAGTAAATATGCGTATCCCAGTTGTCGTTGACATATAACACCGAAACCGGCGATACACCACATATTACACTTACGGTCACAGAAAAGAAAATGAAAAACTACAGCATTTGGAATCCACAATCACTTTAGACATCTTAAATTCGAAATATCACATACTTCGCATTTCATGCATAACCATATGAATTCCACATATTGTATCACATTCCAAATAAATAGACAATGTTAAACTTTCCGATCGAATAAACAAACACACAAGATTTCCCAAATAGCTCAACACTTGAGCAGAGTTCAAAAAGTTCCAGAACATGTCACAGCCGCTATGAACCAGCCGTAGAAGGGTCAAACCAACGCCTCACATGTGGCAACGCTAAACTACCACAAACCATATGGTTCAGTGGCGGTTTTAACGGTCACATAATCAAGTTAAGGTTACGTTCTTCTAGAGGGTCCACATATTCGCTTGCATGATTTTCTGAAAGTTTTAAACTCAGGAAAAATCCAACACTTGAAAGTTTTCCGACAGGGGAAAAAGTGAGTTATTGATATCCGTTCGAAACTTTTAACACGTTCTAAATTACCCGGAAAAAACTTAAACGAGGTTAAACATTCCGATCGAATCAACGAGTTCCCAATATTTCCCAGAAAGCTCAACACTTGAGTAGAATTAAAAATTCCCAGAAGCATGAAAAAGTACCCAAGAATAAATCCATGAAGTATTAGCCCCTTGTTCCCCGACGAATACAGAGACGCGGCCGCGTAGGTTCGTCTTGCCTGAATTTCGGGGCAGATGCTAATTGGTGCTATCCGTCCACATCTCCGAAGATGCCAAGTTGATTTATGGCACCATGTATCGAAGGTTTAAACGGATGCGGCCGATGTAGCAGACTTCGTCAGATTCCCCCTCGTTTGAGGGGTTTTTGATTGTGGGGACGCTCTTCCCTGCAGGCGCAAGCCCCTGCAGTTAATTACGCTACCGCATCGCGGTAACAACTTTCTCCTTTTCCAGATGGTCACTTCGTGTCGTGGGTGTTTGTTTTGTTTGTGGTTGCCCGTGGATTATATACGGAGACTAATGTATGTTGTCACCCGTAGGGCGTGGATTAGTCCAAATCCGTATCTTCTTAGATTTGGGTTTGGGGGTTGGGTTTAAGGATACGTTAGCCTCATTTGGGACTAAGATCAACTTAAACGTTAGTTAAGGATACGTTAGTCTAATGTTTAGACTAAGATCAACTTAACAGGATCATTTAGATCCAATAAAAGAGTATTTGAACTCTATTGTTTAGTTTAGAGACATTGCGGGCGATTAGTTTAAGGACATTACGGTCCAATGTTAGTTTAAGGGCATCTCGGTCTGTTGTTAGTTTAAGGACATCTCAGTCCAGGTTAAGGACATCGTAGTCCGTGAGTTTAAAGGGACCCCACAGTCCAAGGTTAAGGACATCGTAGTCCATGAGTTTAAGAACCCCACAGTCCGTAGTTTAAAGACATCGTAGTCTATGAAATTTAAGGACATCGTAGTCCATGAGTTTAAGGACCCCACAGTCCATAGAAATGTATGGTTGTCGGGACCCGTCACCTCTCTGAAGACGTTGAAGGATTACAACGACGAGTATCAAAGGAGTAAAGAGATGTACCCTTGAACCGGTGTGAATTGATTGGAAGATCTGTAGCCCAATTTGGGACAAAGATCTGTTAAATATTCGTGAGCAGATGGACTCAATTAAATATAAGTTGAGGACTTATGGACAGAATTGGGCTAAGTCCAATAAGATTAAAATGTTTAACATTTTATTGTTCTGGGCTTTTGAGCCTTTACTTGGGCTTGGCCCTTTTAATAATTCTGAGCATTAGATCCTGATAATTTTTGTCTTGTATTGAATGCATAGCATTCATCAGAACAATGTGTGTTCTGACAGCGCGCCACGTTGCGCGCCAGGCGCTTTGCGCCAATTAAAGAACGCATTGCGCTTCTGCCAAGTAGCGCACACGAAAAGGACACGTGTCGCGCTTAGCGCTAAGCGCCAGTTTATAAGAGCAATGCACTTTCAATTTGTGAGCGCGCTGCGCTAGTTTAATGGCGCACCAGTGAGTGACACGTGGCGCGCTTGGCGCTGAGCGTCAGCCCATGAGCGCAGTGCGCTGTTTCAGAAGCGCAAAGCGCAAGTTGTATCTGTGGTTGACACGTGGCACGTTTTGGCACTGAGCGCCGATCCAAGGAGCGCAGAAGCGCAGTTCATGAGTGTAAGGCATTTTTCAGTAGCGCAAAGCGCATTTGATCAAATTTATGATCAGAGAACAAGTTTATGTTCTTTTTTAAAGGAGGCTTTGCCTCAGGATTCAAGAACAACAGTTCTTATCTTGGAAAGGGCTTTGCCTTTATAGATCAATGATCTGGGAATGAAGTAAATACTTCTTTTGTTTTTATGATGAGATCTTTTGATCTCTTTTAATAAAAGACCTTGGTCTTTTGTAGATCTATGATCTTTTAAGAAGATAATTCTTCTGTTTTAATGAGATGATTTTATCTCTTTGTTCAAGAATCATTCTTTTTACCTTGAAGAAATGATCTTCTTTCAAGAGCTTGCTCTCTTTCTTTTGAGTTTTCTCAAAATTTGTAGGGGGGTTTCTCTATTTCAGACTTGAAGTCTTGGGGTCTTTATATAGGGCAAATTGATTTGCTAAATCAGTTAAAGAGATCTTTCTCTGATTGATTTGGGGATATTTCCCCACCGTTAGATCTTTGATCCTAGGGTTTCTGTTTTACAGAAGGCAATCTTCTTGTTTCTTTTAACAAGATAGGAAAGATCTTTCCATAACAGAATTTTAATTTTGACTAATTAATGATTTATCATTATTAGATCTTTTGATCTAACGGTGGGGAATTTTTAATTCCAGCGCTGGCGCACCCGTGCTTTGCACGTGGTGCGCTGCTCAGAGTGTAGCACACTTTGCGCTAGCGTACCTACGTTTGACACGTGGTGCGCAGAGCGCAGCGCAGCCTGCGCTAGCGCGCCCGTGTTTGACATGTGGCGCGCAGTGCGCCTAGCGCTAAATCTGAAGCGTTGCTTAAATTTTTGAATTTTGAATTTTAAAACAGAGCTTTGCTCTGATTAGGGGTGTGCTGCCTAGGGAGTAGCGCATGTAACAACCGAGTTCATTTATACCAATTCCAGTCCTGTATTTTTATATCTGTGGTATTTTATTTATTTATCGTGTTTGGGTGCGAATGGTAGTTTACATTTTACATTGCATTCGACCCGACCTGCTTGCATGGACTGGTTGATTCATATTTATAAACTACCCTGACTTTTTAAATGGACACGTGCATTTAATATGGACTGCATACTGGTATTTCATCTAGCATCGCATATTTTACATATAACATTTTAGGTCATGTATAATAAATTAAAATTGCATTTCATAGCATGCCTGATACCCCTAACCCCGTGGTAGCGTCCGCGCATCTTGTTCTCGTCCCGTTCAGTGAAACGGACGTGTTTGGATAGCTACGCGCACGTACGTGCGTCCGTTCTTGGGGGTATGCATTTTAGTTACCTAATCATTCATTTTAAAATTTGGAAGTTGCATATAATTTTCGTATTTCAAATCTAAATTTTTAGACCCGACCCGGACGCATTTTGAAATATTTTATATCCCGCTAAAATTCAATTATTTAATTTTAAATTTAATTCTAAATTCCTGTAACGGCTCAGAAGATTTCTAAAACTAATTTAAATCTTTTTTAAAATTTTCTTTAAAATCTTTCCTTAACCTTTAACATCAGCCTCTCTCTCACTGGCGTCGGGCCCCACTTAAATCCCCTCTCTTTTCTTTCCTCTTCTCTTTCTCTCTCTTTCTCTCTCTCTCCCTCACCGCTATTTCTTTCTCTCTCCCCAAATAAAAATAAATTCATCTCTCCTCACTATTCATATCTCTCTCTCACCTCTCGATCTCCTCTCTCTCTCCTCTCTCTCTCTCAGAATCTCTCTCTCTCTCTCTCTCTCTCTCTCCTCTCGCCATTTTTCTCTCTCTTTATATATTTCTCTTCTCCTTCTTTTTTTTTAAAACGAACCCATAACCGAAACCCTAGCCGCCTACCTCCTCATCGTCGTCGCCCAGAACACCGACGACGCCTTCCCGACCTCGTCGCCTCCTCACCCTCATCGCCTCCGCCTCCATCTCTCCTTCCCCGAGCCCTGTGCTTGCACCCGAGACCAAACCCGAACACCCCTTCACGCCTTGCACCGCCGGAGTTGATCGCCGCCGGTGATCTCGTCTCGTTTCCCCGACTCCGTGCACCCTAGTAAGCCCTGCACTCCCTCTCCTCTTCTTCTTTCTTTCCTTCTTCCTTTCTTTTCTTTCTTTCTTCTGTTTTCTTTTGATGGCCGATGGCCTCTGCAGATCTCTTTGCCGGAGCTCCGTCGACGTTGTCGACACCCTCCGACCCTATCTGCTGACCACAGTGAGCTTCCTCTTCTCACTCTTCTCCTTCCTCCTTCCATTCTTCTCTTTTCTTTCCCTCCATGCATTTTTCCATTAAAAGTGTTCACTGTTTTTCTAGATCGCCGGAATCCGGTCGTGCCGTCGACGATCCCGACGACCCAGCGAGCATACCTGACCCGTGTGATCCCCTTGTACGTTGTTTGAATCTGTTCCGTGTACCGTGCGCACGTCGCGACTTTTCCCGCCGACGTGTGATGTTTCGTATACCCGTTCCTTGATCCGTATAGGCAAGTAAAACTTGCTACATGCTATTTATATTATTTTATACTTATTTAACTGCATATTAAACCTGTAGATTAAATCTAATGCCACATGTTCCATTTTAACATTTCGATGTTCCGTTTATATCTTTTTTTATATCTAGAACCTGAAACATGTCATGTTGCATATTAGGTTGCAATACATTATGCCCACGTCCATATTTATATCACATAGTGCTTGGTTGCATAGCCCATAATACCATTTTAATTGTTTATAACCTTTCGTACACCGTTTGTATCCATTTAGCCTATTATATATACAATTACATCCATAGATCACTTGATTATATAATATTGTAAATTTAACATTTCCATATTCGATAAAGTGTATTTTATTTAATGTTGGAATTATAACCTTAACCCAAATCGATAACTGTGCATCCATATGTCTTAGTTTATACCTATTTTGCACACTACTTGTTTTGTACACCCATTCTTATTTTAGTTTGATTATGAGCACCCACGTGACATTTGTGCACCCCTGACATGACTTGATATATCATTACTTGACACGACATGATACCGTGCACTTCTTGATATGACATGATACCTATTTATTACCTGACTTGACTTGAGGTACCATGGCTTTACCTGTTACCTGATCTTGTTACTAATGCCAACAAACCTGACCTATTGTCCCTATGGACATTTCCTGTTGTCTATCCAGACAAACCTTTATCTGCTGATCCTGTGTTGGCATTAGCTTCAGATGTATCAATACCTGACTTGAATATATAACTTGGGGGTATGGGAAAATCAATGATGAAACCTGATTTGTAACTCGACAGTTCGATACCTTTACTGATCAGTTTTAGAGGCTAGGCCAGCCTTGGGATGATGCCGCTGACATCATTCATCTATACATATTTCTTATTTTAGTGCCTAGCGGCATGTCTCGGCTTCAACCCGAGAATCTTCACCGTGGTCCCGGGCACGCACGGGATACTATTGAATTACATCGATGATTCATCAAACTGATTTCAAAGACTTGAGAGTAGTTAACCCAATAGACCAGTTTAGATTACTCACTACACATTACCCTCACTGTCCTCACTTATATCACTGTTATACCTGTTTTACCATTTATACTCATACCTGCATGTATTGCTACCCCTGTTTATATTATTGCTTGATATTATGACGCACTGACGTCTGGGTTTTGCATGGCTCGGATTCTTTACTTTTGCTGCAGGCCGAGAAGGAGTATTTCAGTCAGCAGGCTGAGCAGTAAGGACTTGCTAGTAGTTAGTTCATTTTACTTTCGGTATTTTTCATTCCTGATGTTAGCCCGCATTATAGGACGTACATTCCAGTTTATTTCTTGTATTGGATCTTTTGCTTCCGCATTATTTTATTCTTGACTCGTTTTATTCTGGCTTATGGACATGTGTTAGATAATTTATTATTGTTCTTGATATCTCTACAGCCATAATGTGACCGTGGAAGGATATTTCCTATCCACAGGTAGCATGGTTGGCTATGTCACGTGCCTATCTTAGCGTACTCTGGGAAGTGGGGCGTGACATGGTTTCTTTGGTATCAGAGCCATAGGATATAGGTTAATCAGGTTTGATTCTTTTTGTAGTTGGGTATTAGACCCAATACACGAATCAGAATACTCGTGATTAGGAAACATGTCCTTCCACCTTACCGTCTTACCATTTTGAATCTTAACTTCCTCCTGATTCTACTTTTACGATATGCAAACCTCGTTTGCATATCGACTCGAAACCTGGTTTCCTTTTGGTTATCTCTAGAACTTAGGCGACTTGGGTGGAGTTATGTGATTGTAGCTATGATACCGCGGTATGGTTACAATGCGGTACTCTATTTAAGTAACTTGGAATCTAGCCTTGATTCATATCCTTGACCTATATTTTGAATCTGTTATCATGCTAATCCTTTTGGTGCTTTGATTTCAGGAACATGGCAGACAAGAATCTGAAAACGTACCAAAGGCGTGTTGACGAAGCCGCGATGCTTGGAGTAATACGTGGGATGTTGGAGAACCAAAAGCGACAGACCGAGCTGAACCAGCAGCAAGCTAAAGCTTTTCAGGAAGGTTTGCGGACTGTTCAGCAGTCCGTGAACAATGTTGTGGCCAGACCAGTTGAACGTGTGGGTACCGTGGCGGATTTCAGGAGACTGGGTCCGTCTATTTTTACTGGCTTGGAGGAGCCGTCGCCAGCGGAGCAGTGGCTGGTTGACACGGAGAATTTACTCGTTGCGGCACAGATCCCAGAGGATAAGAGGGTGGATGTGGTACACATCCAGTTGGTGGATTATGCCCGTGAATGGTGGCTTGTGGAAGAGACTCGCTTGCCCAAGCCGATCAGTTGGGCGGTTTTTTCGAAGAGTTTCTCGGAGAAATTCTTCCCGCGAACTGCACGGGAGGAAATGGAAAAGAAGTTCATCAGTTTGAAGCAGAACGGCGCACCTGTAGATGTACATGCAGCTGAGTGGACACGGCTCAGTAGATTCGCTGGACCTTTGGTTGCCAACGATGCTGATAGGGTAAGGAGGTTATGCGCAGTTTGGATGTGGACATCCAGAGGCAGATTGTCTCCCTGGGTTTGACCACTTTCTCACAAGTACTTACAGCGGCCCGAGAGCAGCAGAGCCTATCTATGAAGATTGGGAGTACACAGCAGCCAGCGGTTACAGTGCGGAAACCGGCATTTGCACCGAACCGAGCGCATGGACGCAGAGGTATTCCAGTAAACCGTCGTGGCGTAACACCTATGAAGAAGCCTGTTGTCGTTGATCAAAGAAGGAGCGTGATTTGTAACTACTGCCATTTACCCGGACATGTGCAAAGAGATTGTCGAAGGATGCGAGGACTTTGTTTAGTTTGTGGATCGGGGGATAATACTATCAACGCTTGTCCGTCGAAGCTTCACACGAAAGATGATGTTCAGAAGCCATCGCAGAAACCGTTTCAGGGACAGAAGCAGCTGACTCAGGGACCCAATCAAGCTCGAGCATTTACCCTGACGGCTGAGGAAGCTAAGACTTCAGGAGAAGTTGTTTCAGGTATTCTACTTGTTCATCGTTTTCCCGCATTAGCGTTATTCGATTCTGGTGTATCTCATTGTTTTATGTCGTCCAAGTTTATTGCTACACACTCGATTACTTGCACGACCCTATCTAGTTGCTGGGACATACACACTGGGAATGGGAAGATCATATCTAGTAGAGAATGTAAGGATTGTGCAGTTGTTGTTTGCGGACGGGAGCTATTTGCAGATTTCTTGGTGATTGATACAGGCAGCTATGAAGTTGTCTTGGGAATGGATTTTCTCGGCACTTTCCATGCTCACATTGATTGTAAGGCAAAGAAAGTAATTTTCCAGATTCCCGGACATCTAGAGTTTATCTTTACTGGAGGAAGCAGTTCTGTTGGGCCAGTCGAGTTTAAGGCTAGGCCGAAAAATAGTGTTCTTTCGTCGATGGAGGTTGCTAAAGATGAAGTGCCAGCTGTTGTCCGAGATTTCATGGACGTGTTCGAAGACATATCAGGTTTACCGCCGAAGCGAGACGTGGAGTTCGCGATTGATCTTGTTCCTGGTGCATCGCCAGTTTCTAAAGCGTACTATCCAATGGCACCAGTGGAGTTGGAAGAAGTCAAGAAGCAGATTACTGAATTACTTGAGAAGGGTTGGACTCGAAGAAATAACTCACTTTGGGGAGCTCCAGTTCTTCTAGTCAAGAAGAAAGATGGCATAAGGAGAATGTGCATCGATTATCGAGAATTAAACCGGGTGACTATTAAGAACAAGTGCCCGATCCCTCGCATTGGCGAATTATTTGAGCAGCTTAGTGGCGCGAGGGTATTCTCGAAGCTGGATTTGCAATACGGATATCATCAGGTCCGAGTTAAAACAGAAGATATTTGCAAAACAGCGTTCCGAATTTGGTATGGACATTACGAGTATTTAGTGATGCCCTTCAGAGTAACGAATGCACCGCCGATATTCATGGACTTGATGAACCGAATCTTTTCACCATTCTTAGACCAGTTAATAGTAGTGTTCATTGATGATATTCTGGTCTACTCGAAGAGTATTGAAGAGCATGCAGAACATTTGAAGATCGCACTACAGACGTTGAGGCAAGAAAAATTGTATGCAAAGATGAGCAAGTACGAGTTTTGGCTGGAAGAAGTGAAATTTTTGGGGCATGTCATGTCTGGAGATGGAATCACCGTTGATCCCGAAAAGATTGCAGCAGTTCAAGATTGGCCGATTCCGAAGAACGTTGCAGAGATCAGAAGCTTTCTTAGACTTGCCGGGTATTACAGAAGGTTCTGTAAGTGCACGGCGGCGCCCCGGCCGTCGATCCGACGCCGGAAATGCGGAAACGAAAAACTTTACGAAACTTGTAAACCGGCACCACCGCGCACTTTTAACCTGGATTGGGCCATTAACCTAATCCTAGCAAACTAGAAAACGGGGTAGAGAGATATACCAAGCGATCCGTGTCCTTCGGTCTTCGTCTCCACTCCGATCTCCCGCGGAAACTCCGTTCGTCATCTCCTCGTCGGAAAGGGCACCACGTAGCCGATTTCTTTTACGGGCTCCCACCACTGGACCGAGGCAACTCGGGCGCGAAGTTGGCAAGCCGACGCGTCCAAGGGTGCTGTAGGTGTAGTGTAGGATCTATGTCTCTTGGGGTTAATGTAGTTGCCATGGTGATGGAGGAATAGACAATGGACTTTGGAGAGAGGTAGATGAATTTGTGTAGGAAGCAAAAAATGAGATGATCAATTTCCCTCACATAATGAACTCCCCTTTTTCTCCTCCAAGAATGGCCGGCCTCTCTCCTAGATGGTGGAGGAAAAAAACTTAAAAACTAAAGCAAGTGGAGAGAAAAGAATAAAATGAGGAGGAAAAAAGAAAATGGTCACACCAAAGTCAAATACTCATCCAATCTCATAAATGCAAAGGAAGTGACTAGAAAAGGATCTCATGATGCATGAACCATCATGAAGCCACAAAATGCAAGAAACCCCCTCCACAATAAGTTATTTGCAAACTTGCAAATAACCCCCTCCATCATAAAAGTCCGGCCGTGAAGGAACAAAGGAAAACCGGCCGGAACGGAATGCAAACTGGCAACTTCAGAAAACTGATCCCGTAATAAATTACAGGAAAACCCCGCGACTGCATATACATGCCCGCATTTGTATTCCCACTGAAGACAAATGCAAAGAGACAAAACTACACTGTCTAATACTAGGATCCGGCTTAAACCAAAGCCGGCTAGTAAAATCCGTCCGATCACGATTCGTGCAATACCGCACGTATCTGATCGAACCCTGCCATATCTCCATACAGCCTCTACAGCGTTTCGCCCGAAACTTAAGCAACTGTGTGTGTGGGACTCTAAAGACTCGTCAATACTATGGCTGTAGATTTAACCACTAGCACGTCAGAGGTATCAGCCATACGTAACGAGCTACCAGCTATTGACCAAAAGGGATGTCTGTGAGCCAACTCACCCTGACACCCTACTGAGCCTGTCAGTGATAATATCTGTACAGTCCGGTCCGTTCGTCTATAAGTATCGCATGGCGGGCCTAGGGGGTTGGTAAAAGTCAGACCCCCAAAAGCGGTACAAGTCGTGTCGGAGTGTACCCCAGAACACCCTGAGATACTACTGGAATACCTACCAGTAAATCTCCTACCTCGGCCGAGGGCTTTGTGTAATGGCTCTCCTAGACACAGCGCGACCTCACCCCCAATACCGGGAGAGAAGAACCCCTGCAGATCCGCTCACTGCCTCCATGTGGCTCGGGACTGTACCCAACTAAAACCTGTTTGCACGTCTCCTTTGAGCGTGGTAGGGTAGTAATCTAAGTACAGTGGGAACTCACACGAGACAAATGACGATCTCAGGTCGATGAACTAACCTGTACACATGTCACCAGGGAACTGCTATCTGACATCTGGTATAATCCCAACTAGCAGGTTCCCGGCGAGTCCTGTCCGGTGTACTCATAACCCAATGAGCACCTGTATACATCTTAGGTGAACCAACTGACACCAGTGGCTTGTGAGACCGGCCACCGCCCCTCGTCGGGGTCTCGACTGTATACACTAGTCTACTCTGGAGAATCGATGCCCTGTCTCGAAACTCCCACGACTAGGGACCTTTTAAGGATTTGCTTATAGACCCCAGCTCCCACGTATATGATCGTCCTCTTACTGCCGGTAGTCAAGCAAGAATCATAAGGGCTCTATCAGCGTGCAATAGTGACCTGTAAGGTCACCTAAAACAGTACACGATGATAAAGATAAACCAGATAGCATACTATCATCTCGAGTAAGACTGTCTTACCGGCATAGGTCCTCCCTCAATTATTGCAATCACGTGCCTGTGATCCAATAATTGACTCTGAGGGCACTATATCCAACAGGTTCGTGGAGAACTTTGCTCGTCTGGCGGAGCCTTTGGCCAAGCTTATGCGTAAGGAGGTACCATTTGTGTGGACGGATAAGCGTGCGTCAGCCTTTGAGGCGTTGAAGTAGAGATTGATAACCGCTCCTATTCTGACCGTGCCAGACAGATCCGGAGGATTGGTGATTCACAGCGATGCATCTGGGAAAGGATTGGGATGTGTTTTGATGCAGCATGGGAAGGTTATAGCGTACGCATCGAGACAGTTGAAGACCCATAAGAAGAATTACCCAACTCATGATTTGGAGCTAGCAGCTGTGATTTTCGCTTTAAAGATTTGGAGACACTATTTATTGGGCGAAAGGGTCGAAGTATTCACCGATCATAAAATCTTGAAGTATGTGTTCAAAAAAGAAGGAGATTAATATGAGGCAGCGTAGATGGTTGGAGCTGATGGCTGACTACGATCTTGATCTTAAGTACCATCCGAGGAAAGTTAATGTTGTGCCGGATGCGCTTAGTCGGTTGCCAGCAATTCACATGTTGACTGCACAGAAGGAACTTATTGAAGACTTTCGAAAATTTGATTTGGAGGTTTTGCTACCGCATTCTTCGGGACAGTTGATGCAGCTGCAAGTACAGTCATCGTTGATCGAGAATATTAAAGCAGCGTAGTCGCAGGACCATAGATTGCAAAAGTTTTGAGAACAGGTTGAAGCTGGACTTCGAACAGACTTATTGATCCATGAAGATAGTTCGTTGCGATATGGTAGCCATTTGTGTGTGCCAAAGGGAGATATTCGCGAAGAGCTTATGAAGGAGGCGCACAGTTCAGCATATTCCGTACATCCAGACGGCACGAAGATGTACCGAGATATACGACAGCATTTCTGGTGGGAAGGCATGAAACGGGAGGTTGCCCGCTTTGTAGCAAAGTGCTTGGTGTGTCAACAAGTTAAGGCTAAACATCAAAGGGTTGCTGGTTTATTGCAACCACTTCCGATTCCTCAATGGAAGTGGGAACATATAACCATGGATTTCGTGACGGCTCTACCGCGGAGTCCGAAAGGCAACAATGCAGTTTGGGTGATTGTTGATTGATTGACCAAGGCAGCTCATTTCATCCCATTTCGAGTTGGTCAATCAACGGAAGCTTTGGCAGAACGGTACATGCAGGAGATTGTAAGATTGCATGGAGTACCGGTGAGCATCGTCTTCGACCGTGACACTCATTTCTTATCACACTTTTAGAGGAGCTTACAGGAAAGTTTGGGGACTCATTTGAAGTTTAGCACAGCTTATCATCCTCAAACAGATGGCCAGTGGAGAGAACGATCCAAACTCTTGAAGACATGTTGAGAGCTTGCATGTTAGACTTCAAGGGTTCATAGGAGGACATCTACATTTGGTGGAGTTTTCTTACAATAACAGTTTCCAGGCGACTATTCAGATGGCTCCATTCGAAGCTTTATATGGTCGCAAGTGTCGTTCACCTGTTTGTTGGGACGATGTTGGAGAACGAAGATTATTGGGACCAGATTTGGTCATGCAGACAATTGAGAAGGTTAATACTATCCGGAATCATATGAAAGCAGCACAAGACTGACAAAAGAGTTGGGCAGATATATCGAGAAGACCTCTAGAGTTCGCCGTTGGTGATTTGGTATTCTTGAAGATATCACCGACTAGAGGGGTGATTCGTTTCGGAAGTCGAAGAAAACTTAGTCATCGATTCGTTGGACCCTTTGAGGTTTTAGAGCGTGTTGGAGAAGTGGCGTATCGTTTGGCATTACCGCAACCCTTGGCGAATGTTCATGACGTGTTTCATGTATCTCAACTCCGTAAATATGTTCGAGATGAAACACACGTGCTAGATCATTCGGAGCTGACTGTCCGAGAAGATTTGACTTTTGAGGAGCGACCGATGTCGATTGTGGATCGAAGAGAAAAGGTTCTTAAGAAAAAGGTTATCCATCTTGTACTTGTTTCTTGGGGAAACCGCTCACATGGAGAATCAATTTGGGAACGAGAAGATGAAATCCGGCAGAAGTTTCCACATCTATTCTTGTAGTTTGTTGTTTGATTATCCTTTCTTATTCTTGGAATTTCGAGGACGAAATTCTTTTTGTAGTTGGGTACAATGTAACAACCGAGTTCATCTATACCAATTCCAGTCCTGTATTTTTATATCTGTGGTATTTTATTTATTTATCGTGTTTGGGTGCGAATAGTAGTTTACATTTTACATTGCATTCGACCCGACCCGCTTGCTTGGACTGGTTGATTCATATTTATAAACTACCCTGACTTGTTAAATGGACACGTGCATTTAATGTGGACTGCATACTGGCATTTCATCTAGCATCGCATATTTTACATATAACATTTTAGGTCATGTATAATAAATTAAAATTGCATTTCATAGCCTGCCTGATACCCCTAACCCCGTGGTAGCGTCCGCGCATCTTGTTCTCGTCCCGTTCAGTGAAACGGACGTGTTTGGATAGCTACGCGCACGTACGTGCGTCCTTTGTTGGGGGTATGCATTTTAGTTACCTAATCATTCATTTTAAAATTTGGAAGTTGCATATAATTTTCGTATTTCAAATCTAAATTTTTAGACCCGACCCGGACGCATTTTGAAATATTTTATATCCCGCAAAAATTCAATTATTTAATTTTAAATTTAATTCTAAATTCCTGTAACGGCTCAGAAGATTTCTAAAACTAATTTAAATCTTTTTTAAAATTTTGTTTAAAATCTTTCCTTAACCTTTAACCCCAGCCTCTCTCTCACAGGCGTCGGGCCCCACTTAAATCCCCTCTCTCTTCTTTCCTCTTCTCTATCTCTCTCTTCCTCTCTCTCTCCCTCACCGCTGTCTCTTTCTCTCTCCCCAAATAAAAACAAATTCATCTCTCCTCACTATTCATCGCTCTCTCTCTCACCTCTCTCTCTCCTCTCTCTCTCAGAATCTCTCTCTCTCTCTCTCCTCTCGCCATTTTTCTCTCTCTCTCTTTATATATTTCTCTTCTCCTTCTTTTTTTTAAAACGAACCCATAACCGAAACCCTAGCCGCCTACCTCCTCATCGTCATCGCCCAGAACACCGACGACGCCTTCCCGACCTCGTCGCCTCCTCACCCTCATCGCTTCCGCCTCCATCTCTCCTTCCCCGAGCCCTGTGCTTGCACTCGAGACCAAACCCGAACACCCCTTCACGCCTTGCACCGCCGGAGTTGATCACCGCCGGTGATCTCGTCTCGTTTCCCTGACTCCGTGCACCCCAGTAAGCCCTGCACTCCCTCTCCTCTTCTTCTTTCTTTCCCTCTTCCTTTCTTTTCTTTCTTTCTTCTGTTTTCTTTTGATGGCCGATGGCCTCTGCAGATCTCTTCGCCGGAGCACCGTCGACGTCGTCGACACCCTCGCGACCCTATCCGCTGACCACAGTGAGCTTCCTCTTCTCACTCTTCTCCTTCCTCCTTCCATTCTTCTCTTTTCTTTCCCTCCATGCATTTTTCCATTAAAAGTGTTCACTGTTTTTCTAGATCGCCGGAATCCGGTCGTGCCGTCGACGATCCTGACGACCCAGCGAGCATACCTGACCCGTGTGATCCCCTTGTACGTTGTTTGAATCTGTTCCGTGTACCGTGCGCACGTCGCGACTTTTCCCGCCGACGTGTGACGTTTCGTATACCCGTTCCTTGATCCGTATAGGCAAGTAAAACTTGCTACATGCTATTTATATTATTTTATACTTATTTAACTGCATATTAAACCTGTAGATTAAATCTAATGCCACATGTTCCATTTTAACATTTCGATGTTCCGTTTATATCTTTTTTTATATCTAGAACCTGAAACATGTCATGTTGCATATTAGGTTGCAATACATTATGCCCACGTCCATATTTATATCACATAGTGCTTGGTTGCATAGCCCATAATACCATTTTAATTGTTTATAACCTTTCGTACACCGTTTGTATCCATTTAGCCTATTATATATACAATTGCATCCATAGATCACTTGATTATATAATATTGTAAATTTAACATTTCCATATTCGATAAAGTGTATTTTAGTTAATGTTGGAATTATAACCTTAACCCAAATCGATAACTGTGCATCCATATGTCTTAGTTTATACCTATTTTGCACACTACATCACAATATTCCATTTTATTGTTCCATTAGTACCCCATACTTGTTTTGTATACCCATGCTTATTTTAGTTTGATTATGAGCACCCACGTGACATTTGTGCACCCCTGACATGACTTGATATACCATTACTTGACACGACGTGATACCGTGCACTTCTTAACATGACATGATACATATTTATTACCTGACTTGACCTGAGGTACCATGGCTTTACCTGTTACCTGATCTTGTTACTAATGCCAACAAACCTGACCTGTTGTCCCTACGGACATTTCCTGTTGTCTATCCAGACAAACCTTTACCTGCTGATCTTGTGTTGGCATTAGCTCCAGATGTATCAATACCTGACTAGAATACATAACTTGGGGGTATGGGGAAATCAATGATGAAACCCGACTTGTAACTCGACAGTTCGATACCTTTACTGATCAGTTTTAGAGGCTAGGCCAGCCTTGGGATGATGCTGCTGACATCATTCATCTATACATATTTCCTATTTTAGTGCCTAGCGGCATGTCTCGGCTTCAGCCCGAGAATCTTCACCGTGGTCCCGGGCACACACGGGATACTATTAAGTTACATCGATGATTCATCAAACTGATTTCAAAAACTTGAGAGTAGTTAACCCAATAGACCAGTTTAGATTACTCACTACACATTACCCTCACTGTCCTCACTTATATCACTGTTATACCTGTTTTACCATTTATACTCATACTTGCATGTATTGCTACCCCTGTTTATAGTATTGCTTGATATTATGACGCACTGACGTCTGGGTTTTGCATGGCCCAGATTCTTTACCTTTGCTGCAGGCCTAGCAGGAGTATTTCAGTCAGCAGGCTGAGCAGTGAGGACTTGCAAGTAGTTAGTTCATTTTACTTAGGCGTCCTGCTCCTGAAATTCTGGCCAGGAACTCCCAGCGGGCTGCATGGGTTGAGCAAAGTGCCATGTTCCTTCATCATTTCGAACAAGAGGCGATCCTCAAGCGAAAGGAACGTGAGGCGACTTCCGCTGAGTCTGTCCAACTGCGTGCCTAGGTCGAAGCGAATGCTGCGCAGCTGAACTCCATTTTTGAAAGCCTTCAACGATGTATTTCCGACGGGCTGGTGCTGAGGAAGAAGCTTGACTTTACTGATCAGGTCGCGCAGAGTCAGGAGGCTGTTCAGCAAGAAATTGATGAGGAACTTTCATCCTGTCTGCAGCAACGGGCCCGAGTTGAAGCGGAGCTGTCTGCGGCGGCTGACCTTGAAAAGGAGTTGAGAGGAGTGCGCGAGCAACTGTCTCACTTATTGAAAACGCCTCCTTCTCAGTAGCTGCCTTGTACCAATTACACACTTGTAATCTTTAAATAACACGTATCCATTTTTTATTCTTTTATATGATGTATCTTGTATTCAAATGAGTTCATGAATAAAGACACATTTTTCTTATCTCACACTGTCGTTTTCTTTTCTCTGCTGTGTTGTTGGTATGTTACTCTGGCAAGTGTGGCCTGTAGATAATAAAGAACATTTCATCTTGAACTCTTCAAGAGGTAGTGATGGATTAGGAAGCAGGTTTAGATCTGCTACCTAAGACTTTTCAACTTTATGAGCCGTGAGGGTCTCATAAAGACTTTTCTCCCTACGAGTCGTGAGGATCTCGTAGGTGTCTTTTCTCCTTAAGAGTCATGAGGATTCCTAAGTGTGGTTTCTCTCGAGAGTTGTAAGGATCTCACAAGAGAATTTTTCCCTCTTACAAGTCGAGGGGACTCGTAAGTGTTTGTTTCCCTCCTTATCGAGATTCGATTTTGGAGAGTGTGGTCCATGAATAGTATGCAAGAGTCCATTTTGGACCGACTTGCAGGACCCCAGTGCTTAGGAAACAGGCCCTCATCCCCATTGCCTAAGGCTTTTCCCTACGAGTCGAGACGAATCGAGAAATTCTCGCGAGGACACTAATTTCCTCACGAGTCGAGACGAATCAAGATGTTCTCGCAAGAATGTCCTAACGTCACAGTTAACTCCTGCTAATAGAAGTTCATTAAGGCCTGTGGTACTAGGGTTTTTTTTTACCCGTCGCACCGTCGCGTTGGCTGGTGTATTCCTCGACGCATAATCTTGCTAATCGAGTAGCCCCGCGACTGTCGTGTCTTTGATCCCTTCGGAGGCTGAACAAGACGTCTTCAAGCAATCTTCCAGGTGATATTTCTGTCGAAAGAGCAAACGTTAGAGATTTTGCCATGCCGCTTTTTACTTGAGGTTAGGCTCATTTTGGAGAGCCCCGATGAGTCATAACCACTCCGCGCTGGTGTGGGATGATCTCCTATAGTCTTTCAGGTTTTATATAAGTTGCCGTCAAGACCCTGAAGCTAGGAATTTGGCCTTCGCTTCGTTTGCTGGCATTGCGTCTGCTGTATCGAGACGAATGTCGCGGTTGTCTTTAGGTTGCTGGTGAACCGTCGAAGTTTGGAACTAGGGATTTTTCCATGGCTCCGTTGTTTGATTGTCACGTCTGAATCTTGCTGGAGGAAGAACGCTGTGGTGACATCTCGTCTGCTGTATCGAGACGAACGTCGAGGTGGAGCTGGGATTTTGCCGTCACTCCGCTTTATTTCGACCGTAAGGTCTTTCATTGACGTTGCATCTGTATCCTGTTGGACTGTGAAGGAACGCCGTTGTTGACGTTGCTTCTGGTATAACGAGACGAATGCTGCGGTGGAACTGGGATTTTGCCGTCACTCCGCTTTGTTTCGATCGTGAAGTCTTTTGTTGATGTTGCATCTTCCTGCAGAGACACTGATTTTTCTGCGGGTTGGCGCGAATCAAGATGCTCTCGTCAAGGACACCGATTTCCCTGAATCGAGGTTTTTTGCCAAGGACGCTGATTTCCTTGGAGTTGAGACGAATCGAGGTATTCCTGCAAAGACACTGATTTCTCTACGGGTCGACGCGAATCGAGATGCTCTCGTCAAGGACGCTGATTTCCTTGAATCGAGGAGGTTGCCGAGGACACTGATTTCCCTGGGATTGGTTGACTTATTTTTGAGACAGAGTCATTAAATAACGTATTTCCGAGACTGGATCATTTGATGACGTGTTTCCGCGATGGGGTCATTTGATGACGCTGGGTTGTCTAAGAACCGTAGAGTCTTAGAACTGGGGACATTGCCGTGGTTCCGATTGATGGTGTAACATCTGTGTCCTGCTGGAATGAGGAGGCACACCGTTATTGGTTTCCGGGCCGTAGATGTGGCCATTGAGATTTGGAACTAGGGACTTTGCCATGGCTCCGTTTCGTTGCGACCCTGAGGTCGGTCGTTGACGTCAAGTCCGCATCAGGTTGGAGTGAGGAGAAACGCCGTTGGTGATCTCTAAGTTGTCGATGTTGACGTCGAGACCCTGAAGCTAGGGATCTTCCTTTACTTCGTTTGTTGGCATTGTGTCTGCAATATTGCGACAAATGTCGAGGTTGTCTTTAGGTTGTCTATGAACCGTAGAGATTTGGCTTTGCTTTCTGATGGAGCCTGGGGAGGGAAGGTGTGATTCCTTCTTCGTTTGCGCCCCTGGATTGTATACAGGGATTGATGTGATATCACCTGTAGGGCATAAATTTTATTACATTTTTTACATTTTTTTATTTCTTTCCGCGATGCTCTATCATTTCAGCTTTTACATCGTGAAGGTCGCGATTGCCCAATCATTTCGGCTATTTTTCGCGGCGCCTAATCATTTCGGCTATTTATTTTATTTTTTACTCGCTGCTTTTTATTGCGAGTTGCCCAATCATTTCGGCTATTTTGCATGCATACATTTTTACTTGCTAATTTCATTGCAAGTTGCCCCATCATTTCGGCTATTTCGTATGCATGTGTGGCTCGCTAGCTTCTTTGCTGCAAGCTTGGAGTTAGATACCGATTTCGGCATCAGCACCGCTACAATTGGAATATTGCCAGGAGCGAATCATCATTTGCCTTTGTCGATGTCGAACAAAGGTGGCTTAGCGAACAGGGTTAGGATCCTGTCGACTAAGGCTTTCGACTTCATGAGCCGTAAGGGTCTTATAAAGGTTTTTCTCCCTGCGAGTCGTGAGGATCTCGTAGGTGCGTTTTCTCCTTAGGAATCATGAGAATTCCTAAATGCATGGTCTCTTATAAGTCGTAAGGATCTTACAAGAGTGTTTTTTCCTTATAAGTCGAGAGGACTTACTAAGGGTTGTTCACCGTACATACATATCCCTAGTCACGGATGGGACATTGTTAGGGAAATGTTTATTCGCGCCCGTGGATTGTATACAAGGGTCAATACTGAACCTCTTGTAGGGCAATATTAGAGGTTGTGGTGGTTGCTTAAGAACAGGTTCAGATCCCTGTAGCTTAAGACTTTCAAATCTTATGAGCCGTGAGGGTCTCATAAGAGGGTTCTCCTTACGAGTCGTGAGGATCTCGCAAGTGTAATTTCTCTTTAGGAATCGTGGGGATCCCTAAGTGTGTTGCTCCCTTGTGAGTCGAAAGGATCTCACGCAGGTGGTTTCTCCTTACAAAGTCGAGAGGACCTTGCAAGTGTCTTTTAACGAGATCGCTCCCTTTCGGGTTTTCACAAAACTCGCCGGTAGCCCTGCTGTTTTTACTCACGGAGCCCTTTCGGGTTTTAATCCGTGCCCTTTTGCTTATGGACATACCGTTTTCTTTTTCCTCTTTTTTTTATTCTAACGAGGTTACGCCCTTTCGGGTTTTCACAAAACACGCCGGCAACCCTGCTGTTTTTACTCACGGAGCCCTTTCGGGTTTTAATCCGTGCCCATTTTGCTTATGGACATACCGTTTTCTTTTTCTTCTTTTTTTTATTCTAACGAGGTTGCGCCCTTTCGGGTTTTCACAAAACTCGCCGGCAGCCATGCTGTTTTTACTCATGGAGCCCTTTCAGGTTTTCATCCGTACCCATTTTGCTTATGGACATACCGTTTTTTTTGTATCAGCTCTGGGATGCTGCAATCCACCGTAGTTTATCGACATCTCGGTCAATAGCTATTTTTAGGACATAGTGGCCCATAGTTAGTTTAAGGACGTTTCGGTCCGTTGTTCATAGGTCGGACATGTTTGAAGATCTTTCAGCACTCTTTTAGTTTTTGCCGAAAGAACAATTTCTCATGGAGCTTCCCCTATAAAAGACCATGATCCCCCGGCATGTTGTAACACCTTAGAATGTGTTTAGTGGCTAATTATATTTTAATATATGGTTTTTAATAAAAAGTTTACCAAATTGATTTTCAAATATTTTATCAAATTTAATGAATATTTTATTAGAATTTTCCTAGGCTTACACACACTTGTGCATCTAAACTAGGGTTAAAATGGGGATAAACCATGATTAGCAACCATGGTGGACTAACCCTTTTCTTAAGCTAATAATGTTTGAATTAAGTTATTTGGGTTTTTATTTAAGTTTGTTTTTTTTTAAATGGATAATCATTTGAAATTGGTTGACTTGGTGAGAGAGAGAGAGTGAGAATGGGGCATGATGGCCTTGCCATGCTTCATTTAATGAAGAGAGAGAGGGGGGTTGACACTTTGTGCTATCATTTCTTTTGTTTGTCTCTCATTTGTTCTCATTTTTCTCTCAACTCTCACTCACACACACACTTAACAGCAGCAGCAGCTCCAGCAGCAGCAGCAACAACAGAAGGCAGCAGGAGCAGCAGCAAGAGCAGCAGCAGCAGCAAGAGCAGCAACAGCATCAGCAGCAGGAGCAATAACAGCAGCAGGAGGAGCAAGCAGCAGCAGTAACTAGCAGCAGCAGCACCTTCTTCCCTTCCTCTTCTTCTCCTTCCTCCTGCTTCCCAGGGTCTTTTGGGGTATATTTATTAAACCTACTTCCTAGTGTTCTAAGTTTGCATAGAATTAGCTTTAGTTTGAGATAAAAGTGAATTTTTGTGCTAAATATGGTGATTAGGATGAACTTTGGTTAAGTGATGTTGGTAATGGTTAGACTAACTTAGTCAAGTGTTATTAGGGTCACTTAAACCTAGATAAACCCCAGATTTCACCAAAATACCATAAGTTTTCAATTAGTGCTAAAATTAACGTTTTTAAGCAAAATCTTGGCTTTCTGTGATCTGCTTTGGACCCGGGGGTTTCAGAGAAATATTGAGTGAACTGGAGCATGTTGGATAGACCCTGATTGCACACACCAAGCACGACACCCAAATGTTACTGTTTGGCCGCAATTTTAATCCTTCTGGCCGCAAATTGCGGCCAGGCAGGGGAGTTAGGGGTTAGAGTTTTGGCTGAGGGGGTCTGCTACATATTATAGTAGTGTGGTATGTGCAATTTTGTAAGAATCTCTCTGTAGGAAAATCTGGGACCCTATATCGTTTTTCTATTATGTTTAGTTTGCGTGATACGCGCGATACGTGAGTGGGTTCTGTGATCCAGCGTGTCGCGACGTGTCGGGTTAGTGTTAGACGCGTATACACACGTTTCAGCGTATCGTACACACGCGCGTTTAGTTCGCGACGCGAGTTTCTCGTTTGATTTCGATATCGCGTTTTGTAGAATTTTGCTTATATATATGGATTCCTTGTGTAATTCCAGGTTCGCAGGCGGGTACGTCGGACGCCGCAAAGAAGAGAAAGCAAGTGGTCGGCTACGAGTAGAACGCGACCAGGTGAGTAGATTTAACATCTACGGGGAAATCGCCCGTATGGCGTTAAGCATCAGGGCGTTATAGGATATTTTAGATTGCATGTGTTCATATATATATATATATATATATATATATATATATATATATACACACACACACACACATTATAGTAGCATACCATCTCCTATTGCATATAGAATTGGTAGTATAGAACACTGCACTATCACTAACGGTTCAAGCTGCACGAGCACTATTTTTATGTTACACTCACACCGTTAATGATTGCCTTGACACTCACATTATAGGATTGCTACGAATCATATATCGTCTTGATTCCGCTTCATTGATGATTGTCATGACATGCCGCATATTGGTATATATTTTTATATTCATACCACGCACACTGTATATTCACTTTTTGTCACGCCCCGCTTCCCAGAGTACGCTGAGATGGGCACGTGACATAGCCAACCATGCTACCTGTGGGTAGGAAGTATCCATCAACAGTCACATTACGGCTGTAGAGATATCAAGAACAAAATATAACTATCTAATACATGTCCATAAGCCAAGATAATATGAGTCAACAATAATAAAAATGCGGAAGCAAAAGATCTAATACAAAATAACTGGAATGTATGTCCCATAATGCGGGCTCACATCAGGAATAAAATGCTGAAAGTGAAAGAACTAACTACTACTGAATCTTCACTGCTCAGCCTGCTGGCTGAAGTACTCCTACTCGGACTGCAGCAAAGGTACGGAATCTGGGCCATGCAAAACCCAGACGTCAGCGCGTCATGTCATCAAATAATAAAATATAAACAGGGTAACAAGCAATGCAAATATAATCATGAATGGTAAAGCAGGTGTAACATCAATATAAATCAGGGCAATGTTGGGTAGTGTGCAGTGAGTAAACTAAACTGGTCTATTGGGTTATCTACTCTCAAGTCGAAATCAATTTGATGAATCGTTGATGTAACTCAATAGTATCCCGTGCGTGCCCGGGACCACGGTCAAGATTCTCGGGCTGAATCCGAGACGTGCCGCTAGGCAGTAAAAGGTAGCATGTACAGGTGAGTGATGTCAGCATCATCAGTCCGGGGCTGGCCTAGCCCGTAAGACTGATCAGAACAGGTATCGAACTGTTGAGTTACAAGTCAGGTTTCATCATTGATTTCCCCATACCCCCAAGTTATAAGTGTCTAGTCAGGTATTTTAAGTAATCAAGAACTAATGCCAACACAGGAGCAGGTGGGTGCAGGTTTGTCTGGATAGACAACAGGAACGGTCCGTAAGGACTACATGTCAGGTTTGTTGGCATTAGACACAAGATTAGGTAACAGGTCAAGCCATGGTACATCAGGTCAAGTCAAGTAGTGTACGGTACCATGTCGGGTCAAGTAATATGTGTGTAGCAAGTCATGTCAGGGTGTAAAAGATATCATGTGGGTTCTCATAATCAGCTAACATAATCATGGTTATGAATAAACACGCATGGGTATCAACAACACAATAAATTAGCACATGTAATAGGTTAAGAAATATGCGCAGATTAAACTACTTAGCTGTACGGTTATCCGTTTGTGTTTAAGAGATGGTTCCAACATTATATGAATACAGTATGGCAGATATGAATGTTAAAAATCAGGTTAATAAGTATTAAGTAATCTAGGGATGCGATGACATGTAATAATATGTTCAATGGATGCAATTGTAACTAAAACCGGTTAAAGATGCACACGAATGTCCGATAGGTTAATACTAGAAAAAAAAGGTATCATGGCTATAAAACAATTGTGATCATGTGATCTAACATATACATGTGATTACTAGGTATAGTCAACTAGACACAACAATTAGGTTTCAAGTTCTAGATCAGAAAATATGTAAACGGAACGTTATGCGGTTAACTTGAAATTCAAGACTTTAGATTCTATCTATAGATTTAATCGGGAAATAGATAAATTAATATAGGAATAGTTTGAATAGCATGTAGCAAGTTTCACTTGCCTCGACGGATCGCGAAATGGTAAACGGAACGTTACGCGTCGGCGGAAAAAGTCGCGACGCGCACACGGTATACGGAATGAGTCCAAACGACGAACAGTGGAATCACACGGATCAGAAGTCCTCGCTGGGTCATCGGGAAACGTCGCCGGCACGGTCGGATTCCGGCGAACCAGAAAATAGCGATTACAATAAAACAATAATTTAACAAGAAAAGAAAAAGAAGGCAAGAAAAGAATAGAGGAGGAATGAGAGTACGATAGCATACTGGGTTTGCAGAGGAGGTGCTATGGTGGCGGCAAGACTAACCGTGGCGAGATCGATGGGGCTCCGGCGATGAACAGAGACACCTCCTTTAAAGAAAAACAGAAAAGAAACTTTACAGAAAAAGAATGTAAAGAAGAAGAAGAGAAGAATGAGAGGGAGAAGGGGGCGCTTACTAGGGTGTGCACAAGGCCAGGGACACGGAGACGAGTCACCGGCGGCGATCTCCCGACGGTGCAGATGCTTATGCAGAGGTGCACGGCTGCTCGGCGCGGGTGTAGGGTGATCGGGGAAGGAGGGAAAGGTGGCGGAGGTGACGAGGATGAGGAGCGGCGACGAACGGCGATGGTGGCGTCGGCGTTAGGGCAACGGCGAGAGAAGGAACGGCGGCTAGGGTTTTACAGGGAATGGGTTTTCTTTGAGAACGAGGAAGAAAAGAAAATATATATAAGGGGGGGAGAGAGAGAGATACGCGGGGGGAGAGAGAGAGGAGATTCGAGAGGGGAGAGAAGAAGAGAGAGATCGAGAGGAGGGAGAGAGTGGAGAGGAGAGATAGAATTGGCTGTATTCACGTGAGATAAAGAGAGAAGCGAGAGAAAGAGAAGGAGAAAGGTGAGAGAGAGAAAGAGAAAGGGCCAGCGAAGGAAGAGAGAGGGGGAGAGAGCTGTGGGCCCAGCGGAAAGCAACGGAGGGTTGCGATTGGCTAAAAGGAAAAATATGAAAAGATATTTAATATATAAAGAAGATTTCCTTCTGGCTGAAAAGGATTTCCAACCCCACGAATTATTTTCTATGCTGATAAAAAAATAGGTTAAGTAAAATTAAAATATTAAATAATCATAATTTGGCGGGATACAAAATATTTCAGAATTGCGTCCGGGTCGGGTCCAAAAATTTGGATTTGAAATATGAAAATTATTAGCAAGTTCCAAAAATTTGAAATGAAGGATTTTGTAATGAAAAAGCATACCCCCAAGGACGGACGCACGTACGTGCGCGTAGTCGTCCAGACACGTCCGTTTCACTGAACGGGACGAGAACACGATGTAAGGACGCTACCACAGGGTTAGGGGTAACAAGCAGGCCATGACCTGTATTTTTAAATTATTTAAAATGACTTAAATGGTTATATGCAAAATATTAAATGTTAGCGTAATCTATAATTAAGAAAACAACGAGCTCAAGCAAACGGGTCGGATATAAAGTGAAATACCATTTTGCAACTGAACATGATAAACGAAATAAATACCACAAACAACACATACGGTAACTGAAATTGGTATAACTAGACTCGGTTGTTACACTTTTTATGCATACCGTCACTGATATATCACTACCTGCGCACATGCACCCTTATATTCGTCTTAGTGCATACATGTCTTGATATATTTACCCTTGTGCACATATACATCATATATCCATACTTGGACACATATATATCGTATGTCCATATTAGTGCACATGTACATTGCTACACTCACATTGCGTACCTATCCATTTGCACATCCATACCTATACACATACATAGGTTACATACATGGATGACATTGACATGATTTAAAAACTAAGAGACCGCATGGGATATTTCAAAACTGGATCTTTTAAAAGAGCGGTTTTCCCTTTCTTTTACTCTTAGTGTCATACGACATATTGCATGGATTTACGCATTGAGTTTGGATTTATGTGATTTCTGGATTTGGGAACCGGAGTATTATTTTAATAAAATACGCACTGTTTTAAAAACCCGGTTTCTTTTGATATGATATTTCAGTGCGTCCACCATGAGTTTTCTCGGTTCCAGAGAGCTTGTGTGAGTATACCCGATTCGAGGAGCGGTAGGCACCGATTGCGGGTACATGGTAGGCCCGGTACGGTACCCCGGGGCAAAAAGACTCGTATTGTTAGACGGTGAGCCCGGCGGAGGGACTACTACCTACCGGTGATTGGTTGGACCTGGCGGTTATCCAGAAGATACTGACCAGAATCGATAGATGGATACGGGATGACCCGTACTGCCGGGGCCGATGGCCGATTCCGCAGACGGAGCCCGTGGGCCGATCCGGACTGACGGGGCCCGATATATGAGGATTTGCGTGTCGATGCTGGACACGAGTATTTCATGATATTTTGAGTGCCGATATTGGGCATTCGTGATTCTCAGAGATTTACAGGATTTGAGGGCCCATAAGGATGACGACGCCTGAGTTTTATTGGGATTTGGGTGCATTGATGGACACCGATTCTATTTTTCCACGTTGACATTCCGTGTAGATGTTATTTTATTCCCATGCTCAGCATTCATTATTTTGCATCTCATCCTGTAGTCATGATACCTGATAGAGTACTTATGCATGATTATTGCACATCCTGCTCATCGCATATAGATATTATCTGCTGGCATATGTTAGAGTAGCACAGTATGTGCCTACTCGCGATTACCCTTATATGTTATCTACTATTCACGAGTTGGCAACTCACCCCCGTTGTGCCACAGTGTTTGCAGGTTGCCCTCGGAGTAGTCGTGGCAGGCTGCTTTCTTATATCTTTTGACACAGATACCACTGCGGTTGGCATACTAGCCCTTTTGCTGATAGGTGGGTTTTTGTGCGGTATCTGTTTATTTTCCAGTTGTATACATCATTGTATCTAGTATTCTCCATCTACTACTTATGTATGGACTTAGAGACCAGTTATGAGGACGATGTATATTATTGTACTCTGGTGTCGAGCTCGTTGTGAACCGACTTTATTTATGCAGTTTTATATTTCATGTTGTCTTCACTTATTTTTACTCTTTATTCGCTACGGCGTCGTATATTATCATTGTGGTGTTTGTTTCCGCCGTTGGGCGTGATTGCTCCCGTTTGGGATGCTCATTTCTTATTATGTATCATTTTACTCATATATTGCCTTGTACCCGATTTCGGGGCTAGTTTTACAAAGGAAATGCTGCCAAAATTTTTAAAATATTAACTTGAACTTTAAAGAATTCTAGTAAACAGCTTAAAATTTTCTAAATGTTTTAACAAATATTCTAATAAATGTTTTAAACACTCTATGCTTTTAATGGTTTTGATTTCTGGGTTTCGGTTTACTTAGTCGCGTTACGCCTGTAGACGTCACGTGGTTAAGTGCCGGTCACGGGCCGAACTTTGGGTCGTGACAAAGTTGGTATCAGAGCGTAGGTTTTACCTTCGTAGTGTAGGATGACCCTGGTATGATGGAGTAGGTAGCTGCAGCAGAGTGGCGTAGCGTGCGTATGTTCCGCGGCATACTTACGACACGGTACTCTGCCTAAGCGACCTTAGGACTTATTGATTGAAATTCCTTCATGATTGTATACATCCTTGTGATTCGATTTCCGTATCCTCATCGAATCCTACTTTCTTTTCAGCCATTATGCCGCCAAAGACTATGAGGGCGTAGAGAGCGGCCGCGAGAGCCGAGATTCGAGTTGACTCGTCCGAGACGTGGACTGATCCTGGTAGTACCCCTGTTGTACCAGAGCAGACTGTTCCTCCTTCGACAGACCAGATGTTAGGATCCGGTATGCAGGAGATGCGCCAGATGATGGGATCCAGTATGCAGGAGATGCGCCAGATGATAGGATCGCTAGTTGAGACGCTTCGAGCGCAGTGACCAGAGGTAGTTCCACCCGTCACGGGGACCGCGATGGTACCTACAGTACAGGCAGTTGCCCCTGCAGCCACGGAGGTGATTACAGTATCGCTATCAGAGTTCATGAGGCTGAAGCCTCCGGTCTTCACAGGCACCGATGCAGCCGAGGACCCACAGTCTTTCATTGATAGGATGGCCCAGATATGTCGTTCGCTTAGATGCTCAGATGCGAGATGGGTAGAGTTCGCGAGCTTTTGCCTGGAAGGTCTTGCGCAGAAATGGTGTGAATCGGTCGAGAAGGGCAGAGCAGCAGGTCTTCCTCCTATGACCTGGGCAGAGTTTGTGACGGTATTCCTTGCCCGCTTCCTTCTACAGAGTGTCAGAGATTCTGGGGCGCGCAGATTCGAGTCCTTACGCCAGACGCCAGAGATGATAGTGGCAGAGGACGATGTACTGTTCACCGAGCTATCCGTCTATGCTCCATACCTAGTAGCGACTGAGGAGATGCGAGTCAAGAGATTTGTCCGGGGCTTGCTTACACCACTGTTCCTTGCGATCAGCGCCTAGCATTGCGAGACGTATGCAGCAGCTGTAGACGCAGCCTTATTGGTCAAAGAGCGCCTTGCAGAGAATTCGGTAGTTCCAGGGCCGAAGAGGGTTTGTACTGATACAGCAGCACAGAGACATCCATTCGGACGCCGTGATAGATGTCGTACAGGTGGCAGAGACTCAGGGCGAGGTCAGATGTTTAGCTCTTACCCCCAGGAGGGTCAGTAGTCATCGCGTGGATGCTTTGGATGTGGTAGTCCCCATCACTGCGTCAGAGATTGTACCGAGATACGCCGGAGGGAGGCAGCAGTACCACATGTCACATTACCACCTTCACCACCCCAGAGGGTGTTGCCTGTTGTACCTACTGTTGCTCCGCATCAGACTCATGCACAGAGAGGCCGTGGTCGCGGAGGGTTTATTCCTAGAGGACGAGGTGGCCGAGGTAGAGAACAGCCAACTACCGGTAGAGTGCAGCTAGTTGCTAGTAGGGGACCGCCAGTCGCAGGTGGAGGACAGGCGCGGGTTTTCGCATTGACGCATCACGACGCGCAGGCGTCCAATGCTATGGTTTCAGGTACCCTATCAGTATGTTCTGTTGACGCACACGTGTTGTTTGATCCCGGATCCACGCATTCGTACATTTCCACACACTTCGTGCCGAGTTTGGGTAGAGAGTCCGGTTTGCTTGATCAGCCGCTTGTTGTGACCACCCCTGTGGGAGAGTCGTTTGTTGCTAGGCACGTGTTCCGATCCTGTGTTGTCCGTATTGGCGAGAGAGAGTTGCCTGTCGACTTGATCCTTCTTGAGATGTTGGACTTCGACGTTCTTTTGGGCATGGATTGGTTAGCCACGTGCTATGCATCTGTGGACTGCCGCGAGAAGACAATTAGGTTTTTTTTTTCCGGCGAGTCGGCTTTTGTTGTGCAGGGGGACTGTGGTGCCACCCCTTACAGTTTAATTTCTTCTCTTCGCGCTGGACAGCTGTTGAGGAAGGGATGTCGGGGATTTCTAGCCTATGTTTGCGATACTAGAGCTACAGATGTTCCATTGGACCAGGTTCCGATTGTATGTGAGTTCCCTGATGTTTTCCCTGACGAGCTTCTTGGGCTACCGCCTGAGCGTGATATTGTTTTCTGTATTGATTTTATTCCCGGCACGGGGCCTATTTCTATACCGCCATATCGGATGGCCGCGGCGAAGCTTAGTGAGTTGAAAGGTCAGTTGCAAGATTTGCTGGATAAGAGACTTATTCGACCCAATGTTTCTCCTTGGGGTGCTCCGGTTCTGTTTGTCAAGAAGAAGGACGGCAGTTTCCGTTTATGTATCGACTACCGCCAGCTGAACAGGGTTACCGTGCGGAACAGATATCCGTTACCACGCATCGACGACTTGTTCGACCAGCTTCAGGGGGCAGGATATTTTTCGAGGATCGACTTACGATCAGGATACCATCAGCTGCGGGTTCGACAGGATGATATACCGAGGACAGCTTTCCGCACGCGTTATGGATATTATGAGTTTCTGGTGATGTCGTTCGGACTCACCAACGCCCCAGCAGCGTTTATGGATTTGATGAACCGTATATTCAGGCCGTATTTGGACTTGTTCATCATCGTATTCATTGAAGATATATTGGTGTATTCCCGGAGCCGAGAGGAGCACGAGCAGCACCTGCGGATCACACTGCAGACCTTGAGGGAGCACCAGCTTTTTGCAAAATTCTCCAAGTGTGCATTCTGGCTTGACAGCGTAGACTTCTTGGGTCACGTGATTACACGAGACGGTATATGTGTGGACCTGAAGAAGATCGAGGCCGTTCAGAGTTGGCCCAGGCCCACGTCAGTTACAGAGATCCGTAGCTTTCTAGAATTGGCCGGCTACTACAGGCGATTTGTGTAGGACTTCTCCCGTATTGCCGCACCTTTGACCGGATTGACCCGGAAGGGAGTTCCTTTTGTAACAACTCCATTTTTAATGTACAAAGAATTGATTTAAATTCAATGTATACTTGGAGTATTTATTGCGGCTGATATCTCTTTAAGTATTTATTTCACTCCATAATTACAAGAACGAGCTTATAGCTCATTGGTAATACCTTGCACTGCTGAACCAAGCCACCAGAGTTCAAATCCCATGTCCCACATTATTTTTATATTATTTTGTTTTAAATTTTTGGAAAAGTCAACAGTCAAACCGCCATAACTCACAAAATTTATACTGAACATAAAAAACTAAATACACCAAAATTCCCCCCAGGAAAAACCCCACCTGACGAGCCTTCGACTCGGCCCGACTCGGCCGACTCGGCCAGCGCCGCCGGCCGGACTCGGCCGGACGGCCGAGTCGTCAACACGGAAAAAGTCCGTGTTGACCTGGTCTTCTCACCTGCATACACTAAATTCCCAGATCGGTTATCAAATGCCCATTAAACCTCTTTTACTCCAAAATTTAATGATTTTTTAATGTTTTTATATAATTTTTATATTTTTTTTAATTAAAACCCTAACCCTAGCCTAACCCAATATAAACACCCCTACCCTCTACCCTTTCACCCTACATTCCTAAGTCCATTCTCTAAAAATTTCAAGAGAACTCGGTACATTAGAAAACGAGCGAAAGGCGAAGCGCTGCCAAAATCGATGGCGAATCCCGGCGATCGTACTAGGACCTATTCACGACGTTTCGACGCACCGACAAACCCACTACCTTCCTAGCACTCACTAGCTTGTCTAAACCCATAAGTCCCTCTTTTCTACCTTTCTATTCTTTCATAAAAATACGACTTTTTTAAAACCCGACGGAAATCGGAACAAACCGATTTCCCATTCGGTTTTCTATCAAAACTCACTTGTCATTAATTCCATAATGCTTAAACATATTCATGTTGACCACTAATCACTTAAAAATCAATTTGGATAAAGTTTCTCACATGAAATGATAACTTTTGCAGAATACCGTATTTTCGCACTTAAATACCATAATGTTTAGTTTTCACATTTAACCCCTAAACTTGGCTATACCTTAAAGTAGATCACGAGGTAATGACCTACTCTACACACACTCATATGTAATCATAACACGCCACCTTGAAAACGTAGAATACGATAATACAAGTCTTTTCATTAAAATACCATTTTCTTTATCACCCTTTTCTGAAAGTTCTAAGTTGTATACAATTTTAAAACAAAGTCTTTTAATAGGAAAATACGATATGTCATGGACATCGATCGTTTATCTAAACCTGACTTTGTGGTATCTAGGCTAGGCAAGTGAGCTTAGGTAATTTTAAAAGGCCCGTCTTACGATTCGTGAGCGGATCCCTCCTTCCTCACTTGTACTTACCTGGCCATAATTGGCGGTGAAGAGGCGATTTGAGGCTTCTAATGACGTGTCGTTTAGACCATTTAGAAGTAGGCTAGTTGGCTTAGGAAACCCTAGTATCTAAAATACGGAAATTTACACCTTTTACAAATAAATACCTTATCTTTATAAAAACCGTTTTCTAAATGATTAGTATTTATTAAATCTTTGCAAAGCGCCATGACAACCCACCTTTAGGGAACTCGTTAGGGATAGTACGGTTTATCGTGCACCCTCGGGCTTAGTAGTGCGAGATTCAGACCTCCGCAAGGAGCATTCGGTCTCGAAAGGTTAAAAATACGACATTTAAGAAAAATGAGATTTTTGGAAAATAAAATATTTATTAAAAATTATTCTTGTATAAACATAGGTATATTTATCATTTAAACACCTATTTTATTATAAAATAAAGTTTCCACTTTTTCCTAAAAATTGCAAGATTAAAAGTTACATTAAAATACCATGAATTTCAATATTACAAATTAATACCTTTATTTGTGTAATTAGGATATTTTCACTAGAAATATCACAAAATAAAATCACACTCATTATAATAATAAAGACGAATAATAAATACTTGATGTGTATCTTGAAAACTATACAAAAGTATTTTTACATAAACCCCCTCAAGTTTTATAAATTACAATAAAGACCCTAACAATTATAGAACTTCAAATTACATTTCTTTTAGTCTGACTCGGGTTTGAGTCTGATTATTTCTGACTTGAATATGATTCAAGTCAATCTATATTCTTTAATATTCCAACTCAATATGAACACATGAATCCTAGAATCCAGTTAACAATCTATATAACTTGACTAAATCAAACCATGGATATACATCCATTATCCTGTTATTCCATTTACCTGATTATGCACTTACAATATGTTTACTGATATCATGGTTTTGGTCAGTCATCCAACTTATACAATACAATACAACAATACTATCAAAACACTACGGGGTTTAAGGGGTAGATTGGTACGGAAGGTGTTAAAGGTGGCACGAGGTGGTCAGATTAAGACATCTAACCATATTCCGTTGCTGTTGTACCGTGGCTTAACGATTCCTTGTACTTTCCGTTTGCCCTGGTCTCTAGCATATAGAGACCCCTCTCGTATACACTGTCATCCTTCTGTACCAAGCTACAAACAACAGCGTTAACACAATATTCCATAATTTTCTACAACATAATACTTTAGAAAATACTCTTATTCTGTCTTTCTAATTCTTCCTTATTCTTTGGGACTTACCGAGCGACCTGTTCGCTGACGACATTCTATTTCTTTCTTCTTTGAATGTCGTCAGGTGCTTTGGACCCAGCTGAGATTGAGCCCCCCGGTGAAGACTTGGAGCAGTTTCACGAAGACCCTGAGCTCTAGATATTGTACCTTGTTCTATTCAGTATTTTCATTTACTGTTATGCCACTGTTTAGGCATCGCTTTTCATTTCAGTTGTATTTACTTTTCATGCATTGTACAAAAGAATGTTATTAATAAAGTTGCTGTTATTTCTATATCTTTTGTCTCTTGTGATTTACTTTTATATTGCTTAGATACGCTTAGCGTATGTACTTCTGAGTACATACGTAGCGGACCTCGTCGCGTCTCCTTCGCCGTACACTGGGAAGCGGGGCGTGACAGGTTTTGTTGGTGGCCCATGCAGGTCAGAGCTGTATGAATCCCTATCATGCAGTTCTGGTCTGCGTGAACAACCTAAGCAATATAACATAAGAACCAGCAACAAAAACATTCTTTACAATTCATGTTTCTTGAATCTTACAAATTTCTATTCCTTGAATCTTATCATTTCATGTATTTGAATCTGTCCTAACCCAAATTTTTCTTCAAGGTTATGGATTCCCTGAACAACACCAGCACCAATGTCAAGAACACACCTCCAGCACTACCTCTCGCACCAGCTGTTCCTGCACCACCCACCGAGCAAACAGTGCTACTTGAGGCGATTCGCAGCCTTCTTGAGGGACAGCAACAACTCCTGAACCGAACTGAGACCGACGCACCGTGAGTAAAGCAGTTCAGGGCTTTACATCCCAAACAGTTCTCTGGAAAAGGAAGCCCTCTTGAAGCGGAAGAATGGGCACAAAGCATTGAAGACGATCTGGTAGCAGCTCAAGTGCCAGACATCGCTTGGGTCCGTGTAGCAAAACTACAGCTCACGGATAATGCTCGCAACTGGTGGAAGGCGGAAGAAAGCCGTCTGGTACAGCCGATTGAATGGAAGATTTTTCGCGAGAAGTTCGACGCAAAATACTTCCCTGTGACTGCCAGGTTTGCAATGGAGCAGCAGTTTATTCATCTACAACAGGGTTCAATGTGGGAAAAATCAGTAGATGAATACAACGCTGAATTCACCATGTTAAGCCGGTAAGATATGTCACAATAGTTCAATTTTTATAATCACATACTACACAGCTAACACAACCTTTAAACAGATTCGCGGCACACTTGATACCGACGGACGATATCAGAGCCCGTCGCTTTCAACAAGGACTGGACACGGAGATTCAGGCGGCTCTAGCCACGGGAAAGTTTTTGACTCATGAGGATGCTCTAGAAGCTGCCCGCAGTTATGAGGCAGTGATAAAAGCAAGGGGCAGACCTCAGTCTGCAGGAGTCAAACGCCCTGCCAACCAGATGGCAGGTGGAGCCTCGTCCAGGCCACCTTTCGTGCCAAGGCGACCCGGAGTACCCCATCGTCCCAGCCCAGCCTTTTGCACCTACTGCAAGAGAACTGGACATATGATGAAGGACTGCCGTCGAGCCAACCGCCTTTGCTTAGTCTGCGGCTCAGCTACTCACGATATTGGGTCTTGTCCCCAAAGACAGAACCCAGTTACTGCACCCAGGCCAGCAATTACTTATCCGCAGCGACCAGCTCTTCAAGCACCTACTCCCAGACCTGCACTACCTGCACCACCCAGAGGACCACAAGCTACACCACCTCCTCGTCAATTCCATCAAGCTCAAAGGAACGTTCCGAGGAATACTCCTCAGGCCAGGAGGAATATACCAAGGCGCCAGGCTTTCACGATGTCCGTAGAAGAAGCTGAGGCCACTGGACAAGTCATCACTGGTAAACTTTTCTTTTCAAACTTTGCTTTTCTATCCTGCTAATTAGCTACATATTTTCTATACCTAAAACAAATCCTACATACCTTAGGTACAATCTTAGTATCCTCAATCCCTGCACTTGCACTGTTTGATACTGGAGCATCACACTACTTTATGTCGCAACGGTTTGTCCGAACCCATGCGATTCCAGTCTCACCGCTTGTATCCAGCTGGAATGTCAGTTCAGGAAATGGCGTTCTAAAGGCAACTATGGGATACAGCATGTGTCCAGTCGTCGTCTGCAGTCGAGAGTTTTATGCTGACTTCAAAGTGCTGGACATACCGAACTTCGATGTGGTTCTAGGAATGGATTGGCTTTGAACTTTTTATGCTACCATAGACTGTCGTCAAAGGAGGGTAGTATTCGAGATCGTAGACCATCCGGTCTTCTATTTCAAAAGCGGAGACCGTACACTGGAGCCAAGTACCTACAAAGCGAAGCCAAGAGAAGCAGTAGTTGCAGCAGCTCAAGCAGAGGAAGAATCAAGACCAGATGTGGTTCGAGAGTTCGACGATGTATTTCCTGACGATATATCAGGTTTGCCTCCCGATCGAGCTCTTGAATTCAGTATTGATTTAGTACCAGGAGCACAACCGATGATCAAAGCACCTTATCGTTTAAGTCTGGAAGGTTTGAAGGAAGTCCGAACACAGTTGGACGAATTACTGGCGAAAGGATGGATTCGTCCCAGCACTTCAAGTTGGGGATCACCTGTATTACTTGTGAAGAAGAAGGAAGGTTCATACAGAATGTGCATCGATTACAGAGCCTTGAACGAAGTCACTATAAAGAACAAGTATCCACTCCCGCGCATCGATGATTTATTCGATCAGCTAAGTAGATCTTGTGTTTTCTCTAAATTAGATCTTCGTTCAGGTTATCATCAAGTGAAGGTCAAGGAAGCTGATATTCACAAAACAGCTTTCAGAACTCGCTATGGACATTATGAATTTCTAGTGATGCCATTTGGGGTGACCAACGCACCCGCAATATTCATGAACCTTATGAATCAAGTTTTCCGGGAGTATTTAGACATGTTTGTTGTCATCTTTATCGACGACATCCTGGTATATTCTAAGAGTCGGAAAGAACATGCAGAACATCTACGAATTATCCTGGAAACTCTTCGACAACATCAGCTTTATGCCAAGTACAGCAAGTGCGAGTTTTGGCTAAATCAAGTTAGTTTTCTTGGACATATCGTATCAGGAGAAGGAATCTCTGTGGATCCAGCGAAAGTTTCGGCAGTTAGCGAATGGCCTACACCAAAGTCAGTGAAGGATATTTGAAGTTTCTTGGGTTTAGCTGGATATTACAGAAGGTTTATTGAAGGCTTTTCGAAGATAGCAACGCCCCTGACCAAGCTCACACGTAAAGATGAAGAATTTGTGTGGTCAGAAGCATGCGAACAAGCTTTCGTAGAACTCAAGTCAAGGTTGACATCAGCACCTATTCTCGTCATACCGAATCAATCTGGAGGATTCGAAGTGCATTGCGATACATCCGGTAAGGGATTAGGCTGTGTTCTACATCAGCACGGTAAAGTTGTGGCTTATGCTTCAAGACAGCTGAAGATTCACGAGCGCAATTATCTGACGCATGATTTGGAGTTGGCAGCCGTCATCTTTGCTCTCAAGATTTGGCGTCATTATCTACTTGGTGAACGAGTGAACATCTACACAGATCATAAGAGCCTGAAGTACGTGTTTACTCAGAAGGAGTTGAATATACGGCAGAGAAGATGGTTAGAACTCATGGCGGATTTTGACATCAACTTGCAATATCATCCAGGAAAGGTGAATGTAGTACCTGATACTCTTAGTCGCCAACCGTTAGCAATGAATCTCACCGCTCAGTGGAAGCTGCAACAAGACTTGCATCAAATGGAGATTGAAGTAGTCATGCCAGGTAATGCTTCAAGTTTGATGAATTTACAAGTTCAATCAACCATTGTCAATCAGATCAAAGCAGCTCAAGCCAGCGATGCTAAGTTGCAAAAGATCAGAGAACAAGTGGAGAATGGACTAAGAACAGACTTCATCATCCATGAAGATGGATCTTTGAGATACGGCAGCAGATTGTGTGTACCAAAAGGTCCTGTTCGGGAAGAGTTAATGAAAAAAGCTCACAGCTCTCCCTATTCAGTACACCCTGGAGGTACCAAAATGTACAAAGATCTACGTCAGAATTATTGGTGGCATGGAATGAAGCGTGAAGTAGCCAGAAGCGTCGCAAAATACTTAGTGTGTCAGCAAATAAAGGCTGAACATCACAGGATTGCTGGATTACTTCAACCGTTACCAATCCCAGAATGGAAGTGGCAACACATCACGATGGACTTTGTGACTGCTCTTCCTCACAGCACAAAGGGTAATGATGCCATATGGGTCATTGTTGATCGACTCACAAAGTCGGCTCATTTCATCCCATTTCGAGTTGGCCAATCTACCGAGACACTAGCAAAGAAGTTCATAGAGGTAATAATCTAATTTAGATTTAAAACTCTTCATAATGTACTATCTCTAATACCCATGAACTCATACAGGAAATTGTGAGACTCCATGGAGTACTGGTCTGCATTGTCTCCGATCGTGACACCAGGTTCCGATCGCAATTTTAGCAGAGTCTGCAAGCAAGCTTGGGAACAAGTCTAAACTTCAGCACGGCTTATCATCCACAAACAGATGGTCAGTCGGAACGAACTATTCAGATCTTGGAGGATATGCTCAGAGCATGTATGCTAGACTTCAAAGGATCGTGGGAAGATCACCTACATCTCATGGAGTTTTCGTACAACAACAGCTACCAAGCAAGCATAGGAATGGCACCTTTTGCAGCATTGTATGGAAGGAAGTGTCGATCGCCATTAAGTTGGGACGACATCGGAGATTGGGAACTTCTTGGACCGGAGATGATAGTAGCAACTGTTGATGTGGTCCGTACTATCAGGGAAAGGATGCGCATAGCCCAAGATCGACAGAAGCACTGGGCTGATACAAAGAGGCGACACTTGGAGTTCCAGCCAGGAGATCACGTATTCTTGAAGATATCTCCGAACCGCGGAGTGATCCGATTTGGAAGACGGGGTAAGTTGAGTCCGAGATATATTGGACCGTTCGACATACTCGAACGAGTCGGTGAAGTGGCATACCGTTTAGCGCTTCCACCTTCATTGGAAGGAGTGCATAATGTGTTCCACGTATCCCAACTCAGAAAGTATGTGAGTGACCCCAGCCATGTTCTCGATCATTCCGAGCTCACTATACAGCCCGATTTGTCTTGTGAGGAACAGCCCGTGGAAATCCTAGACAGGAAAGTGAAGACACTTCGGAACAAGGAAGTTAACTTGGTTCGAGTGATGTGGAGGAAAGACACTCCAGAAGAGTCCAGTTGGGAAAGGGAGGATGAAATGCGTACTAGATATCCACACCTCTTTGTAAACTAGTCCTCAAATAAAAGTTGTAAATTTCGAGGACGAAATTTTTGTAAGGAGGGTTGACTGTAACAACTCCATTTTTAATGTACAAAGAATTGATTTAAATTCAATGTATACTTGGAGTATTTATTGCGGCTGATATCTCTTTAAGTATTTATTTCACTCCATAATTACAAGAAGGAGCTTGTAGCTCATTGGTAATACCTTACACTGCTGAACCAAGCCACCAGAGTTCAAATCCCATGCCCCACATTATTTTTATATTATTTTGTTTTAAATATTTGGAAAAGTCAACAGTCAAACCGCCATAACTCACAAAATTTATACTGAACATAAAAAACTAAATACACCAAAATTCCCCGCAGGAAAAACCCCACCCGACGAGCCTTCGACTCGGCCCGACTCGGCCGAGTCGGCCGGCGGACCGGCCGGACGGCCGAGTCGTCAACACGGAAAAAGTCCGTGTTGACCTGGTCTTCTCACCTGCATACACTAAATTCCCAGATCGGTTATCAAATGCCCATTAAATCTCTTTTACTCCAAAATTTAATGATTTTTTAATGTTTTTATATAATTTTTATATTTTTTTTAATTAAAACCCTAACCCTAGCCTAACCCTATATAAACACCCCTACCCTCTACCCTTTCACCCTACATTCCTAAGTCCACTCTCTAAAAATTTCAAGAGAACTCGGTACATTAGAAAACGAGCGAAAGGCGAAGCGCTGCCAAAATCGACGGTGACTCCCGGCGATCGTACTAGGACCTATTCACGACGTTTCGACGCACCAACAAACCCACTACCTTCCTAGCACTCTCTAGCTTGTCCAAACCCGTAAGTCCCTCTTTTCTACCTTTCTATTCTTTCATAAAAATACGACTTTTTTAAAACCCGACGGAAATCGGAACAAACCGATTTCCGATTCGGTTTTCTATCAAAACTCACTTGTCATTAATTCCATAATGCTTAAACATATTCATGTTGACTACTAATCACTTAAAAATCAATTTGGATAAAGTTTCTCACATGAAATGATAACTTTTACAGAATACCGTATTTTCGCACTTAAATACCATAATGTTTAGTTTTCACATTTAACCCCTAAACTTGGCTATACCTTAAAATAGATCACGAGGTAATGACCTACCTCCACACACACTCATATGCAATCTAACACGCCACCTTGAAAACGTAGAATACGATAATACAAGTCTTTTCATTAAAATACCATTTTCTTTATCACCCTTTTCTGAAAGTTCTAAGTTGTATACAATTTTAAAACAAAATCTTTTAATAGAAAAATACTATATGTTATGGACATCGATCGTTTATCTAAACCTGACTTTGTGGTGTCTAGGCTAGGCAAGTGAGCTTAGGTAACTTTAAAAGGCCCGTCTCACGATTCGTGAGCGGATCCCTCCTTCCTCACTTGTACTTACCTGGCCACAATTGGCGGTGAAGAGGCGATTTGAGGCTTCTAATGACGTGTCGTTTAGACCATTTAGAAGTAGGCTAGTTGGCTTAGGAAACCCTAGTATCTAAAATACGGAAATTTACACCTTTTACAAATAAATACCTTATCTTTATAAAACCGTTTTCTAAATGATTAGTATTTATTAAATCTTTGCAAAGCGCCACTACAACCCACCTTTGGGGAACTCGTTAGGGATAGTATAGTTTATCGTGCACCCTCGGGCTTAGTAGTGCGAGATTCAGACCTCCGCAAGGAGCATTCGGTCTCGAAAGGTTAACAATACGACATTTAAGAAAAATGAGATTTTTGGAAAATAAAATATTTATTAAAAATTATTCTTGTATAAACATAGGTATATTTATCATTTAAACACCTATTTTATTATAAAATAAAGTTTCCACTTTTTCCTAAAAATTGCAAGATTAAAAGTTACATTAAAATACCATGAATTTCAATATTACAAATTAATACCTTTATTTATGTAATTAGGATATTTTCACTAGAAATATCACAAAATAAAATCACACTCATTATAATAATAAAGACGAATAATAAATACTTGAGGTGTATCTTGAAAACTATACAAAAGTATTTTTACATAAAACCCCCTCAAGTTTTATAAATTACAATAAAGACCCTAACAATTATAGAACTTCAAATTACATTTCTTTTAGTCTGACTCGGGTTTGAGTCTGATTATTTCTGACTTGAATATGATTCAAGTCAATCTATATTCTTTAATATTCCAACTCAATATGAACACATGAATCCTAGAATCCAGTTAACAATCTATATAACTTGACTGAATCAAACCATGGATATACATCCATTATCCTGTTATTCCATTTACCTGATTATGCAGTTACAATATGTTTACTGATATCATAGTTTTGGTCAGTCATCCAACTTATACAATACAATACAACAATACTATCAAAACACTACGGGGTTTAAGGGGTAGATTGGTACGGAAGGTGTTAAAGGTGGCACGAGGTGGTCAGATTAAGACACCTAACCATATTCCGTTGCTGTTGTACCGTGGCTTAACGGTTCCTTGTACTTTCCGTTTGCCCTGATCTCTAGCATATAGAGACCCCTCTCGTATACACTGGCATCCTTCTGTACCAAGCTACAAACAACAGCGTTAACACAATATTCCATAATTTTCTACAACATAATACTTTAGAAAATACTCTTATTCTGTCTTTCTAATTCTTCCTTATTCTTTGGGACTTACCGAGCGACCTGTTCGCTGACGACATTCTATTTCTTTCTTCTTTGAATGTCGTCAGGTGCTTTGGACCCAGCTGAGATTGAGCCCCGCAGTGAAGACTTGGAGCAGTTTCACGAAGACCCCAAGCTCTAGATATTGTACCTTGTTCTATTCAGTATTTTCATTTACTGTTATGCCACTGTTTAGGCATCGCTTTTCATTTCAGTTGTATTTACTTTTCATGCATTGTACAAAAGAATGTTATTAATAAAGTTGTTGTTATTTCTATATCTTTTGTCTCTTGTGATTTACTTTTATATTGCTTAGATACGCTTAGCGTATGTACTTCTGAGTACATACGTAGCGGACCTCGTCGCGTCTCCTTCGCCGTACACCGGGAAGCGGGGCGTGACACCTTTCGATTGGACGGAGGAGTGCGAGCACAGCTTTCAGCAGCTACGGACTCGTTTGACTACGGCGCTAGTGTTATCATTGCCTTCAGGATCGGGCTGATTTGTGGTATATTGTGACGCTTCACGAGTGGGGCTAGGGTGCGTATTGATGCAGCATGACAGGGTGGTCGCGTATGCTTCACGGCAGTTGAAGAGACATGAACAGAACTTCCCCACTCACGATTTAAAGATGGCTGCAGTGGTGTTTGCACTTAGGATCTGGGGATATTATCTATACGGCAAGTCGTGCTAGATATTCACTGATCATAAGAGCTTAAAGTATATATTTCAGCAGCAAGACCTGAATCTCCGACAGCGCCGTTGGATGGAACTAGTGAAGGACTACGATTGCGAGATCTTGTATCACCCGGGCAAGGCAAATGTAGTGGCGGATGCTTTGAGCAGGAGGCCCGGGGGCAATCTATCTTGTTTGAGCGCAGTGCAGAGGTAGTCGTCGGAAGATTGGCAGATATTATACAACAGCCGAGTGCATTTCGAGTTCACGCCGATAGGGGGACAGCTTGCGCATGTTCGTGCACGCCCACAGTTGCTTGACCGTATACATGAGGCACAGCACAGTGATGACCGTTGTTCAGAGATCATGGCATAGATTGGACAGGGCAGATTTTCCAAGTTCGTGATCGATGATCAGGGGATACTGCGATTTGGGACTAGACTGTGCGTACCATATGCTGAGGGACTGCGGCGTGAGATTCTTGAGGAGGCACATCGATCGGTGTACAGTGTTCATCCGGGTTCCACCAAGATGTACCATGATATGAGAGATGTTTACTGGTGGGAAGGAATGAAGAGAGACATCGCAGACTTCGTGTCGAGATGCCTGACTTGTCAGCAAGTCAAGGCCGAGCACCAAAGGCCAGCGGGTGAGCTACAGCCGTTACCCATTCTGGAGTAGAAATGGGAACAGATTTCTATGGACTTCATCGTGGGTCTGCCCAGGACTAGGCGAGGGTATGACTCCATTTGGGTGATCGTGGATCGTTTGACAAAAGCGGCTCACTTCCTGCCAGTGAAGACGACTTTCAGATTTTCTCAGTATGCCCAGATATACATCGACGAGATTGTACGACTGCATGGAGTCCCGACGTGTATCGTGTCCGGCCGAGGCACCCAGTTTACCAGCCGACTATGGCAGAGGCTTCAGGAAGCTTTGGGCACCCGCTTGAGTTTCAGCACAGCATTTCATCCGCAGACCGACGACCAGTCAGAGCGGACTATTCAGACTCTCGAGGACATGCTCCGAGCGTGCGTTTTAGACTTTGGTGGTAGCTGGGATCATCATTTACCCTTGGTGGAGTTCTCCTACAACAATAGTTTCCAGGATATTATTCAGATGGCACCTTTCGAGGCTTTGTATGGGAGGAGATGTAGATTGCTCGTCTGTTGGACAGAGCTCAGTGAGAGCAGTATTTTGGGGCCACAGATCGTACAGGAGACGACCGAGAAGATACAGCTGATTCGAGACAGGATGAGGACAGCTCAGAGCAGGCAGAGATCGTATGCTGACAGACGCCGCCGCAGATTAGAGTTTGCAGTTGGAGATCACGTTTTTCTGAGGGTCTCTCCGATGAAGGGAGTAATGAGGTTTGGACAGAAGGGGAAGCTTAGCCCCAGATTCATAGGTCCCTTTGAGATCCCCGAGCGTGTGGGCGCAGTAGCATATCGTTTGGCTCTTCCACCCGACTTCCCAGATGTTCACCCCGTATTCCACGTGTCGATACTTCGCAGATACCTACATGACCCTTCGCACATGATTCAGCATCAGACCGTTCAGCTCGAGCGTGATCTTTCGTTCACCGAGCAGCCAGTTGTGATATTAGACCGGCAGGTGAAGAAACTTCGATCGAAGGTCTTGCCATCAGTGAAGGTGCTTTGGCGCAGCCCGAATGGTGAAGAGATCATTTGGAAGGCCGAGGGCGAGATGCGGAAGAAGTTCCCTCATCTCTTTGAAGGTATGCGTAGCTTTATATTTTAAATTCGGGGACGAATTTCTTTAAGGGGGGAAGATTGTAACACGTTAGGATGTGTTTAGTGGCTAATTATATTTTAATATATGGTTTTTAATAAAAAGTTTACCAAATTGATTTTCAAATATTTTATCAAATTTAATGAATATTTTATTAAAATTTTCCTAGGCTTACACACACTTATGAATGTAAACTAGGGTTAAAATGGGGCTAAACCAAGATTAGCAACCATGGTGGACTAACCCTTTTCTTAAGCTAATAATGTTTGAATTAAGTTATTTGGGTTTTTATTTGAGTTTGCTTTTTTTTAAATGGATAATCATTTGAAATTGGTTGACTTGGTGAGAGAGAGAGAGAGAGAGTGAGAATGGGGCATGATGGCCTTGCCATGCTTCATTTAATGAAGAGAGAGAGGGGGTTGACACTTTGTGCTATCATTTCTTTTGTTTGTCTCTCATTTGTTCTCATTTTTCTCTCAACTCTCACTCACACACACACACTTAACAGCAGCAGCAGCTCCAGCAGCAGCAACAAGAGCAGCAACAACAACAGAAGGCAGCAGCAGCAACAAGAGCAGCAACAGCATCAGCAGCAGAAGCAATAACAGCAGCAGGAGAAGCAAGCAGCAGCAGTAACCAGCAGCAGCACCTTCTTCCCTTCCTCTTCTTCTCCTTCCTCCTGCTTCCTAGGGTCTTTTGGGGTATATTTCTTAAACCTACTTCCTAGTGTTCTAAGTTTGTGTAGAATTAGCTTCGGTTTGAGATAAAAGTGAATTTTTGTGCTAAATATGGTGATTAGGGTAAACTTTGGTTAAGTGGTGTTGGTGATGGTTAGACTAACTTAGTTAAGTGTTATTAGGGCCACTTAAACCTTGATAAACCCCAGATTTCACCAAAATACCATAAGTTTTCAATTAGTGCTAAAATTAACGTTTTAAAGCAAAATCTTGGCTTTCTGTGATCTGCTTTGGACCCGGAGGTTTCAGAGAAATATTGAGTGAACTAGAGCATGTTGGATAGACCCTGATTGCACACACCAAGCAAGACACCCAAATGTTACTATTTGGCCGCAATTTTAATCCTTCTGGCCGCAAATTACGGCCAGACAGGAGAGTTAGGGGTTAGGGTTTTGGCTGAGGGAGTCTGCTACATATTATAGTAGTGTGGTATGTGCAATTTTGTAAGAATCTCTCTGTAGGAAAATCTGGGACCCTATATCATTATTCTATTACGTTTAGTTTGCGCGATACGCGCGATACGTGAGTGGGTTCTATGATCCAGCGTGTCGCGACGTGTCGAGTTAGTGTTAGACGCGTATACACACGTTTCAGCGTATCGTACACACGCGCGTTTAGTTCGCGACGCGAGTTTCTCGTTTGATTTCGATATCGCGTTTTGTAGAATTTTGCTTATATATATAGATTCCTTGTGTAATTCCAGGTTCGCAGGCGAGTACGTCGAACGCCGCAAAGAAGGGGAAGCAAGTGGTCGGCTACGAGTAGCACGCGACCAGGTGAGTAGATTTAACATCTATGGGGAAATCGCCCGTATGGCGTTAAGCGTCAGGGCGTTATAGGATATTTTAGATTGCATGTGTTCGTGTGTATATATATATACTATAGTAGCATACCATCTCCTATTGCATATAGAATTGGTAGTATAGAACACTACACTATCACTAACGGTTCAAGCTGCACGAGCACTATTTTTATGTTACACTCACACCGTTAGTGATTGCCATGACACTCACATTATAGGATTGCTACGAATCATATATCGTCTTGATTCCGCTTCATTTATGATTGTCATGACATGCTGCATATTGGTATATATTTTTATATTCATACAATGCACACTGTATATTCACTTTTGTGCATACCGTCACTGATATATCACTACCTGCGCGCATACACCCTTATATTCATCTTAGTGCATACATATCTTGATATATTTACCCTTGTGCACATATACATCATATATCCATACTTGGGCACATATACATCGTATGTCCATATTAGTGCACATGTACATTGCTACACTCACATTGCGTACCTATCCATTTGCACATACATACCTATACACATACATAGGTTACATACATGGATGACATTGACATGATTTAAAAACTAAGGGACCGCATGAGATATTTCAAAACTAGATCTTTTAAAAGAGCAGTTTTCCCTTTCTTTTACTCTTAGTGTCATACGACACATTGCATGGATTTACGCATTGAGTTTGGATTTATGTGATTTCTGGATTTGGGTACCGGAGTATTATTTTAAGAAAATACGCACTGTTTTAAAAACCCGGTTTCTCTTGATATGATATTTCAGTGCGTCCACCATGAGTTTTCTCGGTTCCAGAGAGCTGTGTGAGTATACCCGATTCGAGGAGCGGTAGGCACCGATTGCGGGTACATGGTGGGCCCGGTACGGTACCCGGGGGCAAAAGGACTCGTATTGTTAGACGGTGAGTCCGGCGGAGGGACTACTACCTGCCGGTGATTGGTTGGACCTGGCGGTTATCCGGAGAATACTGACCAGAGTCGATAGATGGATACGGGATGACCCGTACTGCCGGGGCCGATGGCCGATTCCGCAGACGGAGCCCGTGGGCCGATCCGGACTGACGGGGCCCGATATATGAGGATTTGCGTGTCGATGCTGGACACGAGTATTTCATGATATTTTGAGTGCCGGTGTTGGGCATTCGCGATTCTCAGAGATTTACAGGATTTGAGGGCCCATGAGGATGACGGCGCCTGAGTTTTATTGGGATTTGGGTGCATTGATGGACACCGATTCTATTTTTCCATGTTGACATTCCGTGTAGATGTTATTTTATTCCCATGCTCAGCATTCATTATTTTGCATCTCATCCTGTAGTCATGATACCTGATAGAGTACTTATGCATGATTATTGCACATCCTGCTCATCGCATATAGATATTATCTGCTAGCATATGTTAGAGTAGCACAGTACGTGCCTACTCGCGATTACCTTTATATGTTATCTACTATTCACGAGTTGGAAACTCACCCCGTTGTGCCACAGTGTTTGCAGGTTGCCCTCGGAGTAGTCGCGGCAGGCTGCTTTCTTATATCTTTTGACATAGATACCACTGCGGTTGGCATACTAGCCCTTTTGCTGATAGGTGGGTTTTTGTGCGGTATCTGTTTATTTTCCAGTTGTATACATCATTGTATCTAGTATTCTCCATCTACTACTTATGTATGGACTTAGAGACCAGTTGTGAGGACGATGTATATTATTGTACTCTGGTGTCGAGCTCGTTGTGAGCCGACTTTATTTATGCAGTTTTATATTTCATATTGTCTTCACTTATTTTTACTCTTTCTTCGCTACGGCATCGTATATTATCATTGTGGTGTTTGTTTCCGCCGTTGGGCGTGATTGCTCCCGTTTGGGATGCTCATTTCTTATTGTGTATCATTTTACTCATATATTTCCTTGTACCCAATTTCGGGGCTAGTTTTATAAAGGAAATGCTGCCAAAATTTTTAAAATATTAACTTGAACTTTAAAGAATTCTACTAAACAATTTAAAGTTTTCTAAATGTTTTAAAAAATATTCTAATAAATGTTTTAAACACTCTATGCTTTTAATGGTTTTGATTTCTGGGTTTCGGCTTAGTTAGTCGCGTTACTCCTGTAGACGTCACCTGGTTAAGTGCCGGTCACGGGCCGAACTTTGGGTCGTGACACATGTCCATCCTTTTCTGAGCATGTGGTTGTGGCGGGTTCACCTTCCAGTTGTCAAATAACTCGAATTTGCCCTTTTGGTATTCATCCTCAATCCAGCCTTTGAAGATGTAGCAATCTTCGAGTGGGTGGCCCATTACTCTGTGATAAGGACAATAGTTAGGATGGTTAACGTCACCCGGTTGCGATGGATGTTTTGGATCTGGCAGAATGATGAGTCCCTTGCGCACTGCCAGTTCGAATAGTCTCCTTGTTTTATCCCTGGGAAATGAGTAAGGACGTTTCAACTTCTTATCGAGGGATCGCGGCTTGCTGCTCTGACGAACAGACGGTCTTAGGTTACTCGGCTGTCGCTGAGCATTGGCGACAACGGTCGCTTTCCCGTTGCCTTTTTCATTCCGAAAACCCACTTTTGAAGGGAAAGGCCTATGGCTCTGGTCCATTTGGGTCAGCTTGTCGATCAAAGCCTGGAAGGTGGTCGGCTTGAAGAACATCATGAATTGGGAGATAGTCGACTGAGGGTCAAGGGTCCACATGAACATGCCCACGGCAGGAGCTTCTTCTATGCGTTGTTCGCATTTCGACCATAGGTTCCACCACCGGATTGCATACTGCACCCACGTCTCTCCCGGCTTTATTCTGGCGTTGATCAATGCCGTTATCGGGGTGCGTTCACTGGCGCTTGCGAACCGTTGAGTGAATAGCAGCTCCATTTCTGTAAACGTTTTGACGGAGTCATCGGGAAGCTCCGAGTACCATTCAAAAGCTGTGTCTACTAAACTACTGACGAACTGGCGAAGTAGAAGTTTATCATCACCTCCAGTATTACCGCAAAGAGCCCTGACCTGAGCAACATGTTGATGGGGATTGCCTGTCCCCTTTTACACATGGAATTTGGGGATTGTATATCCCGGCGGGTAACTTATTTGGTCATACCAGCCTGGATATGGTCGCCCAGTTTTAACGACTTGGCCGGCCGCTTCATTCGCCTGGTGAGCTCGTATTTGCTAAGCGATATAGTCATCTAGAGCGGCCTTGGAAATGGTTTCCTCTTTGGCCGCTGAAAGACCCGGAGGAGGGTTCGATGTCTCCCCTCTGTCGTCTTCAACGATGACCAGAGGGTCTTCAGCTGGAGGTTCCGGCTGTAACATCATCCCAGCCATGTCTTGGAACAAGAGAGCCATTCGTTTTATATTAGCTGTCTGTTCTGCAGCCTCTTTTTCTTTCCTCTCGAGCATTCTTTGGAGGAACTCGGTGTCAGTTTCTTGTTCCTAACGCTGCTCTGATGATGCCTCCGGACTTTCTTTTGGCCCGGCGAGTGCGGCCATTTGCGTCAGCATTTCCTGAAGCTTCTACTGCTGCTCCTGGGCTTTTGTCACGGATCGGGTGAGCGGTCGGTGACCCGTCGAAGCGCGGCTTTCCTCTTTTCCGGAAGCCATGTAAACAGTATGCACCTTTATGCCCCCAGACTTGGGGCTTTTGGGTTCAGCGTCTTTGTGATCCGCCGTAGTCACAGGGGCTTTCTCTGGCCTCCTTCTGTTTTGAGTGGTTGATGTTAAGGGGGCCGTTGCAGCGGGCACCCAGGTGGTTGTCATCCTTTGTGGCTTGCCAGGACGGTTTTCTTCTTGCTGAACCTTCAGCTTTTTCTGTCGGCGAGGATAGTCTTGATCAATCACCGACTCCTGGACCCGTCGCCAGACTTTGTAAACTTTGGAGGACAGCCGTTGAGGGGGCTGATCCGACTTTATTTCTGTAACATTCTCCACCGGTGGAGAAGATCTTTTCAGTACGGCGGTAGGAGAGTTCCTGCGCATCTTGTTCAGCAGTTCAAAGCTATTTCTGGTTGGAACATCAACATTGACTTCCACCGTTGGGGCTGGTGGAGTTAAACTAGAGGGGGAGTTGCGCCCAGCCTTTCTTACTCGACTCCAGTGGCGACGTCGAGCGTGTCGAGCCGTTGGAATTGTTTCAGCTTGAAGGGTGACTTTGTCATGCCCCCTGTTCTGGTGAGGCGCTGCTGGTACCAGTCTCTTGAAGACCGACGTCCGTTGATTAGCAGAATCCAATCTGTCAAAGACAGACTTTTGAGCAGGAACGGGAGCCGGAGTGGGAGCCGGAACAGTCAATCTTGTGAAGACCGACCTTTTGGCAGGAGAAGCCGTCTTGATGACTTCGGAAGCAGGGATGACTATCCTCTTCGGAATAACCTCTTTTGGAATTGCAGGCTTCATCATGGGCCTACATGAACTCTGGCCCAATCTGGCGAAGACTGGGGCGCTGGAGCTGGATGACCCGTTGAGAGGGGCCGCTGTAGTTGCAAGCCGATCAAAGACCGACTTCTTGGGAGCTTCTTGTATTGGTATAGGAGCGCTGTCACGCCCCGCTTCCCAGAGTACGCTAAGATAGGTACGTGACATAGCCAACCATGCTACCTGTGGATAGGAAATATTCTTCCACAGTCACATTATGGCTGTAGAGATATCAAGAACAATAATAAACTATCTAACACATATCCATAAGCCAGAATAAAACGAGTCAAGAATAAAATAATGCGGAAGCAAAAGATCGAATACAAGAATAAACTGGAATGTACGTCCCATAATGCGGGCTCACATCAGAAATGAAAATACCGAAAGTAAAATGAACTAACTACTAGCAAGTCCTCACTGCTCAGCCTGCTGACTGAAATACTCCTGCTCGGACTGCAGCAAAGGTAAGGAATCTGGGCCATGCAAAACCCAGACGTCAATACGTCATAATATCAAGCAATACTAAAAACAGGGGTAGCAATACATGCAGGTATGAGTATAAATAATAAAACAGGCATAACAGTGATATAAGTAAGGACAGTGGGGTAATGCGTAGTGAGTAATCTAAACTGGTCTATTGGGTTAACTACTCTCAAGTCTTTGAAATCAATTTGATGAATCATCGATGTAACTCAATAGTATCACGTGCATGCCCGGGATCACGGTGAAGATTCTCGGGCTGAAGCCGAGACATGCCGCTAGGCACTAAAAGGAAAAGGGGGTAACGATGAATGATGTCAACAGTATCATCCCAAGGCTGGCCTAACCTCTAAAACTGATCAGTAAAGGTATCGAACTGTCGAGTTACAAGTCAGGTTTCATCAGTGATTTCCCCATACCCCCAAGTTGTGTATTCAAGTCAATTATTGATAAATCTGGAGCTAATGCCAACACAGGATCAGCAGGTAAAGGTTTGTCTGGATAGACAACAGGAAATGTCCGTAGGGACAACATGTCAAGCTGTTGGTATTAGTAACAAGATCAGATAACAGAGAAAGCCATGGTATCTCAAGTCAAGTCAGGTAATATATATGTATCATGTCATGTCAAGAAGTGCATGGTATCACGTCGTGTCAAGTAGTAGGTAAGGAATCTGGGCCATGCAAAACCCAGACGTCAGGGGTGCACAACATGTCACGTGGGTGCTCATAATCAAAATAAAATAAGCATGGGTATACAAAATAAGTATGGGTACTAATGGAACAATAAAAATGGAACATTGTGATGTTATATGCAAATAAGTACAGATTAAAGTATATGGATGCACAGTTATCGATTTGGGTTAAGGGGATAGTTCCAACATTAATTAATACAGTTTATCGAATATGGAATGTTAAAATCACATTAATATGTATTAAATGATCTAGGGATGCAATTGAATATATATTAGGCTAGATGTATGCAAACGAGTGTCCAATAGAGTATAAACTATTAAAGGGTACTATGGGTTGTGCAAATAATTATTATGTGATTTAAATATGGACGTGAGTACCACGTATTGTAAACTAAAATGCAATATGATACGTTTCAAGTTCTAGATCTAAAATGATATAATGGAATATCGAATGTTAAAATGGAACATGTGACATTAGATTAAATCTACAGGTTTAACATGTAATTAAATAAGTATAAAATAATATGAATAGCATGTAGTAAGTTTTACTTGCCTAGTGCGATCAAGAAACGGGTATACGGAACGTCACACGTCGGCGGGAAAAGTCGCGACGCGCGCACGATACACGGAACGAATCCAAACAACGTACAAGGGGATCGCACGGGTCAGATATGCTCGCTGGGTCGTCGGGATCGTCGACGGCACGACCGGATTCCGACGATCTAAAAGGCAGTGAACAATAAAGAAAAGAAATGCATAAAAAAGAAAGAAGAAGAGTAGAAGGGAAGGAGGAAGAAAAAGAATGAGAAGAGAAGCTCACTGTGGTTCAGAGGGAAGTCGTGAGGTGTCGACGGAGCTCCGGTGAGTGATCTGCAGAGGACACAGCCATCAAGAGAAGATAGAAAAAGAACAGAAAAGAAAGGAAGAAGGAAAGAAAACGAAGGAAGAAGGGTGCAGGGCTCACTGGGGTGCACGGAGTCGGGGACGCGAGGACGAGATCACCGGCGGCAATCAACTCCGGCGGTGTGAGCGTGCAGGGTGCTCGGCTGTGCTCTCGGGTGTGCTCGGGTGCGCGTGCAGGGGCTCGGGGAAGGAGAGAGTGGAGGCGGAGGTGATGATGGTGAGGAGGCGATGAGGTCGAGAATGGCGTCGTCGGTGTTAGGGCGACGGCGAGGTGGAGGCAGCGGCTAGGGTTACGTGATTATGGGTTTTGTTAAAGGGAAAGGAGAAGGAAAAAATAGAGAGAGAGGGAGAGAGAGAGAGAGAGAATATACGAGAGGAGAGAGAGGGGGGGATTCTGAGAGAGAGGGAGGAGAGAGAGAGAGATCGAGATGAGAGAGAGAGGAAGAGAGAGATAGAGATCGAGAGAGATCGAGAGGAGAGAAAGAGAGAGGGAGATGAGAGATAATCTTGTATTTTTGTGGGGGAAAAGAGAGAGAAAGAGAGAGATGTGGGGCCCGGCGCAAAGGAAAGGGGAATTTCATTGGCTCGTGGGGAATGGGAATTGGTTTAAAAAATTTTAAAAGATTTTATATTTTATAAAACTAAAGGATTCGTTCAGTTACCAAATTTTTAATGGAAAATTTAAAATAAATAAAATAAATAATAAATTTGAATTTAGGCGGATACAAAAAATATTTCAAAATGCGCCCGGGTCGGGTCTAAAAATTTAGATTTAAAATACGAAACTTATATGCAGCTTCCAAATTTTAAAATGAATAATCAGGTAACAAAAATGCATACCCCCAAGAACGGACGCACGTACGTGCACGTAGCTATCCAAACACGTCCGTTTCACTGAACGGGACGAGAACAAGATGCACGGACGCTACCACGGGGTTAGGGTTATCATGCAGGCTATGAAATGCAATTTTAATTTATTTTACGTGATCTAAAATGTTACATGATAAAATGTGCGATGGCAAATAAAAATCAATATGCAGTCCACATTAAATGCACGTGTCTATTTAACAAGCCAGGGTAGTCTATAAATATGAATCAACCAGTTCAAGCAAGCGGGTCGGGTCGAATGCAATGTAAAAGTAAACTACCATTCGCACCCAAACAAGATAAATCAATAAAATACCACAGATAATAAATACGGAACAAAAATTGGTATAACCGAACTCGGTTGTTACAAGCGCTGAAGCTCGTTGGAGGGAGCATGGTCCCGAAAAACAATCCAGTGGTGGCCTGAGTGACATGTCCCACTGGCATCGTGAACAGGGAGGCCGCTTGGGGCCCGTAAGCTATGCCTCCAGATGAGGCGGAACGCGAGTTGCAATTGCAGCTGGAATACTTCATGCAACTAGACGCCATTGTTTTCTGCACCCAGCAAGACACCAAATCTTAGTACCTCGAACCCAAGGGCAACCATTAACAAACCGCGATTCGTTCGCGAACGCAACACACGAAGTGTGGAGTGGAAAGAGGAAAAGGTCCCACTGGGCGTGCCGGAATCTGTTCCCCGCCGAATACAGAGACGTGACCGCATAGGTTCGTCTTGCCTGAATTTCGGGGCAGATGCTAATTGGTGCTATCCGTCCACCTCTCCGAATATGCCAAGTTGATTTATGGCACCATGTATTGAAGGTTTAAATGGATGCGGCCGATATAGCAGACTTCGTCAGATTCCCCCTCATTTGAGGGGTTTTTGATTGTGGGGACGCTCTTTCCTGCAGGCGCAAGCCCCTGCAGTTAATTACGCTACCGCATTGCGGTAACAACTTTCTCCTTCTCTAGATGGTCACTTCGTGTCGTGGGTGTTTGTTTTGTTTGTGGTTTCCCATGGATTGTATACGGAGACTAATGTATGTTGTCGCCCGTAGGGCATGGATTAGTCCAAATCCGTATCTTCTTAGATTTGGGTTTGGGGGTTAGGTTTAAGGATACGTTAGCCTCATTTGGGACTAAGATCAACTTAAACGTTAGTTAAGGAAACGTTAGTCTAATGTTTAGACTAAGATCAACTTAACAGGATCATTTAGATCCAACAAAAGAACATTTGAACTCTATTGTTTAGTTTAGAGACATTGCTGTCGATTAGTTTAAGGACATTACGGTCCAATGTTAGTTTAAGGACATCTCGGTCTGTTATTAGTTTAAGGAATCTCGGTCCAGGTTAAGGACATCGTAGTCTGTGAGATTAAAGGGACCCCACAGTCCAAGGTTAAGGATATCGTAGTCCATGAGTTTAAGGACCCCACAATCCGTAGTTTAAAGACATCATAGTCTATGAAGTTTAAGGACATCGTAGTCCATGAGTTTAAGGACCCCACAGTCTGTAGTTTAAAGACATCGTAGTCTATGAAGTTTAAGGACATCGTAGTCCATGAGTTTAAGGACCCCACAGTCCGTAGTTTAAAGACATCGTAGTCTATGAAGTTTAAGGACATCGTAGTCTATGAGTTTAAGGACCCCACAGTCTGTAGAAATGTGTGGTTGTCGGGACCCGTCACCTCTATGAAGACGTTGAAGGATTACAACGACGAGTATCAGAGGAGTAAAGAGATGTACCCTTGAACCTGTGTGAATTGATTGGAAGATCTATAGCCCAGTTTGGGACAAAGATCTGTTAAATATTCATGAGCAGACTGGCTCAATTAAATATAAGTTGAGAACTTATGGCCAGAATTGAGCTAAGTCCAATAAGATTAAAATGTTTAACATTTTATTGTTCTGGGCTTTTGAGCCTTTACTTGGGCTTGGCCCTTTTAATAATGCTGAGCATTAGATCATGACAATTTTTGTCTTGTATTGAATGCATAGCATTCATCAGAACAATATGTGTTCTTACAGCACGCCACGTGGCGCGCCAAGCGCTTTGCGCCAATTAAAGAGCGCATTGCGCTTCTGCCAAGTAGCGCACACGAAAAGGACACGTGTCGCGCTTAGTGCTAGGCGCTAGTTTATAAGCGCATTGTGCTTTCAATTTGTGAGTGCGTTGCGCTAGTTTAGTGGCGCACCAGTGAGTGACACGTGGCGCGCTTGGCGCTGAGCGCCAGCCCATGAGCGCAGTGCGTTGTTTCAGAAGCGCAAAGCGCAAGTTGTATCTGTGGTTGACATGTGGCACGTTTTGGCGCTGAGCGCCGATCCAAGGAGCGCAGAAGCGCAGTTCATGAGTGCAAGGCACTTTTCAGTAGCGCAAAGCGCATTTGATCAAATTTATGTCAGAACAAGTTTATGTTCTTTTTTAAAGGAGGCTTTGCCTCAGGATTCAAGAACAACAGTTCTTATCTTGGAAAGGGCTTTGCCTTTGTAGATCAATGATTTGGGAATGAAGTAAATACTTCTTTTGTTTTTATGATGAGATCTTTTGATCTCTTTTTATAAAAGACCTTGGTCTTTTATAGATCTATGATCTTTTAAGAAGATAATTCTGTTTTAATGAGATGATTTTATCTCTTTGTTCAAGAATCATTCTTTTTACCTTGAAGAAATGATCTTCTTTCAAGAGCTTGCTCTCTTTCTTTTGAGTTTTCTCAAAATTTGTAAGGGGTTTCTCTATTTCAGACTTGAAGTCTTGGGACCTTTATATAGGGCAAATTGATTTATTAAATCAGTTAAAGATATCTTTCTCTGATTGATTTGGGGATATTTCCCCACCGTTGGATCTTGATCCTAGGGCTTCTGTTTTACAGAAGGCAATCTTCTTGTTTTTTTTTAACAAGATTGGAAAGATCTTTCCATAACAGAATTTTAATTCTGACTAATTATTGATTTATCATTATTAGATCTTTTGATCCAACGGTGGGGAATTTTTAATTCCAGCGCTGGAGCACCCGTGCTTTGCACGTGGTGCGTTGCTCATAGCGCAGTGCACTTTGTGCTAGTGCACTTACATTTGACACGTGGCGCGCAGAGCGCGGCGTAGCCTGTGCTAGCGCACCCTGCACTAGCGCACCCGTGTTTGACACGTGGCGCGCAGTGCGCCTAGTGCTGAATCTGAAGCATTGCTTCAATTTTTGAATTTTGAATTTTAAAACAGAGTTTTGCTCTGATTGGGGGTGCGCTGCCTAGGGCGCAGCGCACCTGGCGCTAGCGCATCTGTATTTGACACGTGGCGTGCAGCGCGCCTAACGCTGAATCTGAAGCGTTGATTCAATTTTTAAATTTTGAATTTTAAAACAGAGTTTTGCTCTGATTGGGGGAAACACCCCTACCTCCCAAAGTTGGCCGCGGAACCGCCGCCAAACGCATAGTTTGGCCGCGGTTCCGCGGTCACTTGAGTGGGTTATGGCTCCGTACTTCACAGTAATTCTTAGAATTCCCTACATAATTTTTTGAGTATTTTTAATATGAAAAATTTTAACTTTTGAAAAAAATTCCAGAAAGTGGGATTTATGGGGGTTTCGAAGTTCGATCGGACTTCAAACTTCGTCTAGACAACGTCTAATGCTCTAGGTTGGCTCTGATACCACTGTAGGGTTAGATTAGCACCTTGTGAAGGTTTTGGCAAGCATCAACCATGCTACTTTAAAATTTTTGGGGTGCTAAACAAACCCTAACCAAGATCTTAAGTAGAGACTTAGGGTAAAACATGAAATGTAAACACTTTACATCTAAGTGAATAAGGAATACGACCTTTGTAGACCGGTACTTCACTTCAATAGCTTCGTGTAGTAGTCCCTTCGCTGCGATCATGAACTTCCGGACTCTAGAGAGGCTCCCATGAAGAAACGAACAAGCTTGCTTCGAAGTCTTCGAGGCCGAAGATGATCTACGTCGAGGAGACACTAGCTCATGCTATCTCTTCACTAATTGTGTAGATTAGTGAAGCAAACACCCTAAACTAAATGGCTAATAGTATAGGATGATGAAGTAGGAAGTGGGTTCACTTTAGTTTTACTTTTCTCACAAGGTTTCATCACTTTGGAAAAAACTAGCAAGCTTTTTCTCACTTGATGATGAAGAAGAAGAAGAATGAACTCATAAGGTTAGAAATGCAACCATGTGTGAGTATATCATATATCTAACCCTTGTAGAGAGTTAACCATGGTAAGGGGTTAAAGGTTATGTCACAAAATATCTTAAGGAAAACAAAGGAGTGGACTTAGTCAATGCTTATCCACAAGCTTCTAGCAATAATTTAATCCACTAATTTGTAATTACTTAATGATAAATGAAACCCTAACATAAACCCTAGCATGGTGTAAGTCTCATACATACATGTTGCATGTATAACCTAGCATGACACAATAATATATATTATATATATATTATATGCTAAAAGAATACAATTAATATATATCACATATATATCAATGTATCAAAAAGTGAGAAAAGAAATCTTAAGTGAACTAATATTAGTCAATTTAATTTAATATATCAAATATATAATTATACATTAAATTATTAAATCAACTCTTGATTTAATAATCCGGCTATATTACATATAACCGACTAATATCATATATCGCGAGAATAGAATACGGTATCACATACTCTATTAATCTCGGTCCCGCACATATCACATATGTGCTCCTACTCCGTTTCGCATGAACCAGGAAACCACTATGTAGGACTCTAAAGACTCGTCAATACGCCGGCAGTAGATGATGATCATATCGAACACCCACAAGCCGCAAGCGGACTGCTAAATGTAACGACCACCCGGGTATTGAGCGATCAGAAGATCAACCAGCAAGCCCGCTATAACTCCTGCGAATCCAATCAGTAACACTACCGTACAGTCCGATCTTTTCATCTGATATATTGCATATCACAGCCTGGGGGGTGGTTGTTTCCCCCAATCAGAGCAAAGCTCTGTTTGAATTTCAAAAATTCAAAAATTGAAGCAACGCTTCAAATTCCTTGCACTGCGCGCAACGAGCCACGTGTCAAAAGCTGATACGTCAGTGCAGAGCCCAAGGCAGCGCACCCAATCAGAGTAAGGCTCTATTTAAAACAAAATTAAAAGAAGCAACGCTTCAGATGATTTGCGCTCTGCGCTGCGCGACACATGGCAGCGCAGTTGTGCAAGCGCAATTGCGCTGCGCTCTGCGCTGCGCGACACGTGGCAGCGCAGCTGCGCCAGCGCAGTTGCGCAGCGCACTGCGCTGCGCGACACGTGGCAGCGCAGCTGCGCCAGCGCAGTTGCGCAGCGCACTGCGCTGCGCGACACGTGGCAGCGCAGCTGCCTGCGCTGCGCTCTGCGCTGCGTGACACGTGTCAAGCGCTGGTGCGTTTGCGCCAAACAGAATTAAAATTTCAGTAAGATCTTTCTGTTCTTATTAAAACAAGAAGATTGTCTTCTGTAAAACAGAAGCCCTTAGATCAAAGATCCAACGGTGGGGAAAATTCCCCAAATCACTCAGAAAATGATCTCTTTAACAAATTTAACAAATTAATGGGTACTATATAAAGGCCCCTAGACCCCAACTCCAAAACACAACAACACAGAGAGAAAAAAACACAGAAACAAAGAGAGAGCTCTAAAGAATTTTGAGAAGAATTTAGAAAGGAAAAAGAAGGTAAAACCTTTATAAAAAGAAGAATTTCTTCTGAATAGATCATTGATCTAAGAACAAGATCAAGGATCTTCAATAAAAAATGTAATAAATAACAAAGGCATTGCCTTTTTATGAACCATTGGTTCTGGAATCTTAAAGATTCTTTTCTTGAATCCAAAATTGGATCAAGATATTAAAACAGTGCCTTGCACTTGTATCTGTGCTTTTAAAATAGAGCATTGCTCTCTGAAGTTGGCGCAACTCACCAGATCGCGCCACGTGTCAGCAGCGCAACAGCGCAGCGCATTGACGCAGCGCATTGCGCTGTTGCGCTTGCGCTCACCAGAGCGTGACACGTGTCACCTCCACATGCGCTTGCGCTCAATAATTGGCGCAAAGCGCCTGACAGGCCACATGGTCACCGTCAGTTTGATTAATGCACTGCATTATTTACAGAAAGGTCAAGCCCGATTAAAAAAAGGCCTAACAGGCCAAATAAAATGCAATGCATTACTTTAAAAAGGGCAGAGCCCAAACAAAAACAGATGCTGTGCATCATTGAAAAGGGACAGAGCCCAAATCAAAAAGGCCTAGCAGGCCAAAAGAAAATGCAGTGCATTATTAAACAGGGGCAAAGCCCTAGCACAGGCCTAATAGGCCAAAGATAAAAACGTTGAATATTCTCAACTGGACTTAGCCCAATCATGGCCGTACATCCTCAAACTAAATTGACTGAGCAAGACTGCTCTCTTAAATCAATTTACATCCGGTTCAAGGGTACATCTCCGAACTCCTCTGACACATATCGTTGTAATCCTTCAACGACGTCAGAGAGGTAACGGGTCCCGACAACCACACATAGATACGGACTGTGGGGTCCCTAAACTCACGGAATTATGCGTCCTTAAACTACCTTTGGACCCCTATGTCCCTAAACTGGAAATGGACCACCATGTCCCTAAACTGGCGATGGACCACCATGTCCCTAAACTGGCAATGGACCGCAATGTCCTTAAACTACCAATGGACCACCATGTCCCTAAACTGGAATAATAGAGCCCCCAAATGCTCTTTTGTCGGATCTAAACGATCCTATTTAAGTTGATCTTAGCCTCAAATACTGCTAACGTATCCTTAAACGTTCAAACAGACTTTAGTCTCAAATTGGACTATAAGAACCCCCAATCAACTTTGGTTCAAGGGTACATCTCCGAACTCCTCTGACACCTGTCGTTGTAATCCTTCAACGTTGTCAGAGAGGTGACGGGTCCCGATGGCCATATATTAAATGGATCACTACGTTAAGTCGATCTTAGTCTCAAATCAGACTAACGTATCCTTAACGAACGTTTAAGTTGATCTTAGCCTCAATATGGATAACGTATCCTTAAACTAAAACACCAAACCCAAATCTAAGTAAATACGGATTTGGACTAATCCACGTCCTACGGGCGACAGCATCACTTAGTCTCCGTATACAATCCACGGGCAACCACAAACAAAACAAACACACACGACACGAAGTGAAATTCTGGAGAACGAGAAAGTTGTTACCGCGATGCGGTAGCGTAATTAACTGCAGGGGCATGCGCCTGCAGGGAAGAGCGTCCCCACAATCAAAAAACCCTCAAGCGAGGGGGAATCTGACGAAGTCTGCTACATCGGCCGCATCCATCTAAACCTCTGATACACGGTGTCATAAATCAACTTGGCATCTTCGGAGAGGTAGACGGATAAAACCAAATAGCATCTGCCCCAAATCTCAGGCAAGACGTTCAATCTCGGCCGTCTTTCGGAGGGGAACAGATTTTGGCACGCCCGGTGGGACCTTTTCCTATTTCCACTCCACACTTCGTGTGTCGTCTTTCGCGAACCAATCACGGTTTGTTAATGGTTGCCTTTGGGTTTCAAGTTACTAAGATTTGGTCTTTTACATGGCGCAGAAATCAAGCATCAATGGCCTCCAACTGCTCGAGTTGCTCCAAATGCCAATGCAACCGACGCACCGCCTCACCTGGAGGTGTAGCCTATGGGCCTCAAGCGGCCTCCATCCTTGCCATACCGGTGGAACAAGTGACACAGGCTACCACCGGTCTGTTTTTCGGGACCATGCTCCCGCCTGCAAGCTTCACTATTCCAGTGCCCGCACCAGAAGCGCACAAGAAGTCGGTCTTCGATCGGCTCAATGCTACAATGGCCCCTTTCAACGGGTCGTCCAATATCAAGCCGGCAGCCTCTGTCTTTACCAGGCTGAACCAGAACTCTGATGGTCCCGCTAAGAAGCCCATGAACCCTGAAGTGGCTGTCCCGAAGAAGACAGCCACCTCTGCTCCTGAAGTCGTCAAGGCGGCTTCTCCTGTTAAAGATTCGGTCTTTTCAAGGCTGACCATTCCGGCTCCTGCTCCTACTCGAGGGTCTGTCTTTGACAGATTGAACATCGCCAATCAAAAGACAACATTAGTCTTTAAGAGGCTGGCACCAGCGGCGCCCCATCCGGACAGGGGGCAAAATAAAATTATCCCTATCGCCGAGCCATTACCGTCGGCTCGACATGCTCGACATCGCCACTAGCGCCGAGTAAGGAAGGCTGGGGGCAACTCTCCTTCTGGACTGACTCCACCGGCTCCAATGGTGGAAGTTAATGCTACTGTTCCAACTAGGAACAGCTTTGAACCGCTAAGGAGGGTACGCAAGAACTCTCCGACTGCCTCACTGAAAAGATCTCCTCCACCTGCGGAGAGAGTTACAGAAACGAAGCTGGAGCAGCCCCCTCAACGGCTGTCCTCCAAAATTTAAAAGGTCTGGCGGAGGGTTCAAGATTCCGTAATCGACCAAGATCACTCTCGCCGACATAAGAGGGTGAAGGTTCAAGAAGAGAAGAACCGTCCTGGTGAACAGCAAAGGACGACAACCGTCAGGGTGCCCGCTGCAACGGCCCCCTCAACTTCAATGGCCCACAAAAGAAGAAGGCCGGAGAAAATCCCCACGCCTGCGGCAAATACCAAAGGCGGTGAGCCCAAACGCCCTAAGTCCGGGGGCATTGTGGTCCATACCGTCTACATGGCGTCTGGTAAAGAGGACAACCGTGCATCTACAGGTCATAGACCGCTTACACGGTCAGTGACTAAAGCTCAGGAGCAACAGCAGAAGCTCCAGGAAATGATGAATGCGATGGCCGCACTTACTGGGCCAAAAGAAAGCCCCGAAGCGTCCTCTGATCAACGCCAGGAGCAAGAAACTGACGCTGAATTGTTGGAGATAGTGCCCTCAGAGTCAATTATTGGATCACAGGCACGTGATTGCAATGATTGAGGGGAGGACCTGTCCCAGTAGGACAGTCTTACTCGAGATGATAGTATGCTATCTGGTTTATCTTTATCATCGTGTACTGCTTTAGGTGACCTTACGAGTCACTATTACACGTTGATAAAGCCCCTAGGATTCTTGCTTGACTTCCAGCAGTATGAGGGCGATCATATAAGTGGGAGCTGGGGGTCTACAAGCACATCCTTAAAAGGTCCCTAGTCGTGGGAGATTCGAGACAGGGCATCGTTTCTCCAGAGTAGACTAGTGTATACAGTCGAGACCCCGACGAGGGGCGGTGGCCGGTCTCACAAGCCACTGGTGTCAGTTGGTTCACCTAAGATGTATACAGGTGCTCATTGGGTTATGAGTACACCGGACAGGACTCGCCGGGAACCTGCTAGTTGGGAATATACCAGACGTCAGATAGCAGTTCCCAGGTGACATGTGTACAGGTTAGTTCATCGACCTGGGATCGTCATTTGTCTCGTGTGAGTTCCCACTGTACTTTGATTACTACCCTACCACGGCTCAAAGGAGTCGTGCAAACAGGTTTTAGTTGGGTACAGTCCCGAGCCACATGGAGGCAGTGAGCGGATCTGCAGGGGTTCGTCTCTCCCGGTATTGGGGGTGAGGTCGTGCTGTGTCTAGGAGAGCCAGAACATGAAAAGTCCTTGGCCAAGGCAGGAGATTTGCTGGTAGGTATTCCAGTAGTATCTCAGGGTGTTCTGGGCTACACTCCGACACGACTTGTACCGCTTTTGGGGGTCTGACTTTTACCAACCCCCTAGGCCCGCCATGCGATACTCATAGACGAACGGACCGGACTGTACGGATATTGTCACTGACAGGCTCAGTAGGGTGTCAGGATGAGTTCGCTCATCGACGTCCCTTTTGGTCAATACCTGGTGGCCCGTCACGTATTGGCTTATACCTCTGACGTGCTAGTGGTTAAATCCACAGCCACAGTATTGACGAGTCTTTAGAGTCCACCACACAGACAGTTACTCAAGTTTCGGGCGAAACGCTGTAGAGGCCGTATGGAGATATGGCAGGGTTCGATCAGATACGTGCGGTATTGCACGGATCATGATCGGACAGTTTTTACTAGCCGGCTTTGGCTTAAGCCGGATACTAGTATTAGATAGTGTAGTTTTGTCTCTTTTGCATTTGTGTTCAGTGGGAATACAAATGCGGGCATGTATTTGCAGTAGCGGGGTTTTCCTGTAATTTATTATGGGATCGGTTTTCTGGGGTTGCCAGTTTGCATTCCGTTCCGGCCGGTTTTCTCTTTTTCCTTCCCGGTCGGACTTTTCGTTGGAGGGTGTTAATTGCAAGTTTGCAATTAACATTTTGTGAGGGGTTTCTTTGCATGAGTGTGACTTCATAATCATGATATTCTTTTCTTGTCTATCACTTACATTTATGAGAATGAGATTGAGGTGGTTTTGTGAAAGGTTTGATACTTGATTTTGGTGTGACCTTTTAATTGTTTTCATTCTCTTTTTCTTCTCTTTATTAAATCATTTCATAATTCCACCATGATAGGTTTTGGGCCGGCCACTGTTCTTGGGTGCAGGGAGGGTGTTAATTTTGGTAGCAATAATTCCCTTCATGCTAATTTTAGTGGGCCCCTCCCCCATTTCTTTGTGTGTAGTCTGTGAAGGATTTTTTCCTTTGCATTGTTTTAATGTGTGCACACTACACACACATTATTAATTCCAGTGAGCAAAAATTCTTGCTTTGGCCGAGCTCCATCTTCAATTTTGCAAGCTCCAAATTCCCTCAAGCATCCATGAATATCTTAGTGCTAAATTCCTCCACATCATGGCAACCTCAAAACCCCAAAAGAGACAAGCTTCTACACTATTTCTATAGCAAGTCTTGGACGCGTCGGCTAGCCAACTTCGCGTCCGAGTTGCCTCGGTCAAGAGGCGGGAGCCCGTAAAAGATTCCGGCTACGTGGTGCCCTTTCCGACGAGCGAGGAGGTGACGGAGATTCCGAGAGAGATCGGAGTGGAGACGAAGACCGAAGGACACGGATCGCTTGGTATACTTTTCTACTCTTTTCTTATTTGCTAGCTAGCTAGGTTAATGGCCCGATCCGGGTAAAAAGTCCGCGGTGGTGCCGTTTTGCAAAGTTCGCAAAGTTTTTGTTTTCCGCGTCTCCGGCGTCGGGTCGACGGCCGGGGCGCCCCCGCGGGCTTACAATGGTATCAGAGCCACGCCGTTAACCTTCCCTAGCTTGCTCTAGCGCGTTTAGAACCCGATCGAAAAAAATCCCCAAAAACCGTATTTTTGTGCACATGTGTTCTCTGTTGAAATTTTTTGAGCTCCTAAAATTTTTCAGGTTGTTGCAGAGGTATGTACAACAAAATATAAGAAATCTGGGAAAATACGATCCACTCATTCCATACTTCGACCGCGGAAGCGCGGCCAAACCCCTGGTTTGGCCGCGCTTGCGCGGCGGAAATAGGGAATTGTGGCACCATATTTTCCCAGTAAGCTTATCAGTTGGAAATAGGGCTTTTGGGATATTTTATTTGGGCCCAGTTTTTCTGTAAGTGCTACAGTAGTGTGTGGGGCCCACTTTGATAAATTTGTTCGATCGGATATTTTAAACATGCCAGTTCACAGTTTTTACATTATATCTGCGACCGTGAATGTCACTTGATCGGTAAATCCCGTCTAACTGCTATAGCCCGGTTAGACGGATTTGCGAACGTGACTTTCACGTTGATGTTCTGTGATTGTACTGTGTTGTTGCGGATCGGTCGGTGGGGATAGCCTGGTTGCAGTGGTAGTACAGTTTTGTTGTATTATGTACATTTGATATTGCGGGGCGAGCGTCCGACATGTGGACTGCCGTCACTGCCTGTTTGTATTATTATTTTGGGGCACGACCTGGTTGCGGTCGATGTACCCGTTGTATGTATATTTTACTTTCTGTACTAGGATTACCCCGCGGAAGGGTGCACGGATAGCCGGATTCTAGAGGGCAACAAGCCCGCATCTCATGGCATTGAGACGGAGGGGGCTTCACTCTAGGATTGGCGGGCTATTCGCCGCACTCGTAGGGGGTATAGGGTTGACCCAGGAGGGGTGCCCAAGTTACCGGATTCCGTGAAGTGCAGGGTGGTCCATTCACGTTGCTGAAGGGGGCTGCCTCGCTTCAGGTTTTGGCGGGTAACTTGCAGCGCCCGTAGGGGTCTAGGATTTCATTGCACAGGCTATCCACACGACCAGGGGAACGTCGGGTTTCAGCAGCGGCTCTGTGAAACCCGGGGATCCCAGATATCTGTATTGATCTGTGTTGCTATACATTTCTGTGTTGCTTTTTATCACGCCATGAGCGAAAATTATATATTGGTATATATATATTAGTAGATGTTGTATATGTTTTTCATCCGCGCTAGTCCAGTCCCTGCTCTGTCGTTAGTTAGCTAACCTAACGAGTGATGACGGGACCCAGTGGCGAATGCGGATGGCATATACGTACATCAGTATATTTTCGTTCTTTTTGGTGTGATCAATTGATGGGACTGCATTGATTCGGATCAATGCAAGTTAAACAAACCTATTCTGATGTTGTTGGAACGCTTTTTCAAAAAGCTGTTATTGCAAGGGCGTTCTCTTTTGTTTTGCATCGTGGTATTCAGTTGGAATATCCTGCTCCTCAGTCGACGAGGCAAGGGCCGAGATCCCTTCACCGGGAGTGACCCCTTGGACAAAAGTTTGCGTCAGGGCATTAACTTCACTATAGCCGATTGCTTTTGCTTTGCACCGTGGTATTCAGTTGGAATATCCTGCACCTCATTCTACGGGGAAAGAGCCGAGATCCCTTCACCGGGAGTGACCTCTTTAGCAAAAGTTGTCGTCACTATATTTTTTTAAAGCTATCCGTTCCTTCAACGATATCAAGTTCATTACGTTAAAGGTTTTCGCCAGAAACCATTCGTAGCCCTCCGTCATTTCAGTTAAATATTCGGTAGTATTCAAGCTATGTATTTTGACCTCACGCCAAGGCATAGTGTTTGGTAGCTGCCGGGTATTTATCTGTTGCATAGATAGATGCGTTGGTTTGGGACAGTCGTACTACTATTTTGGCCTACGTCAAGGGTATGTACGGGTGGGTTCAAATTAACCAGGATAATGACGGGTAGAACTTGACATGTGACTTATGATATTTTGACCTCACGCCAAGGTCATAAGAGCATGGGGTAAAAATCCACATCGGGAGTTTCGAAAGTACTGAGACTTGCCAGATATGCGCATACCTTCTGGAGTGTGATAACGTGAGCGGATTCCGTCACGTTATCATGCGATGAGAGTTGGATCCCGATTCCCACTGATGAGTTGGTTTACTCCTCGGGTTATCCCGGCTAATTCTTCTTTCAGGTTTGGGGAAGAATTTGACGTTACAGTGGGAGGTTTCCAGATTAGATAAATTGGTAACCATTCTGATCTAGGTTAGAGTGCACGCTGAGTGTTTCTTTTCTCTCTCTCTCTGGCAGCGACCATTGACCCGACCCTAGACTATGACTCAGTGACCAAGTTGACCGAACCTTCTTAACACTGGTTTTTGGATTGTCAGAGTTGCAGACCTCTTTGCCACTCCTACTTTTACCCTTTTCTCCGGGACACCCCGTATTACTACGAACGTCCACTTCCATTGGACAAAACCATCGTATGGTTATATACGAACTCGAAGGACTTCGAGGATGGTTTCCGGTTCTGGAGAAAACGAATAGGACTATTCAGTTGTCTTTACCTTTTACCTTCTCTCAGGTTACGAGTACTCCTTGGTTTAGGAGATAGTACACCTATTATGCAAATTGGATAGTCTTCTTCCAAACCTTAGGCTGGTGCCGACCGGTAGGGAATGAAGAAAGCCAATTAGCCTAAACGGTGTACAGAAGGTATTAAGTTCAGACAAAGCAAGGGATTAGTAAGAGGGCAAAGTAAATTGCGACTGCTATTCACGACCAAACCATGTACTTCTTTGTCAATCCTAAATCACCTATGAATTAAGTACATTCGGTTGTCTTTTATCCTCACCTTCTCTCGCATTGCGAGTGCTCCTAGGATTAGGACAGTACACCCTTTATGCTTATTGGATAGTCTTCTTCCAAACCATAGGCTGGTGCCGAACGGTAGGGAAGGAAGAAAACCATTTGGCCTAAAGGGGTGTACAGAAGGTAATGACTAAAGACATATAAAGGGATTTGGAGAGGTGGCAAAGAATTACACAGTTATAGTTGTGAATCTGGATAATGGAAGAGGCATTACTAAGAATACCAGGATACCCCATCGAAACATCTCAATGTTTCAGTTCCACTGTGTACTGTTAAAAGAAAACTGATTTCCCGATTAGACACTTACTCCAGGGTATGTATTTACCAGGTTGGATTCTCACATCTGTATGGTTTTACAGATGATGAGTGGGAGTAAGTTATTGGGAATTAGGTGACCATCCTCATTATATCAGGATTCGTTGTAATTGGTGATATTTGAGGAAGTCACCTGGGTTGTTTGCCGGTCGGCAAATATTTGGTTTTGAATATCCGTTGTTGTGCACCAATTTCAAATTGATATATCTGTACGTCTATTTTTATAGAGTGAGACATATCTTTTTGAAATTATGTCTATGACATTTACCTATACCAGTGGATGGTTAGGTAAGGAGCATTGAACAGCGGTGTAATTCTTCTTAACCAAAAGTACAGTTTTCAACCTACGACACACAGTGAATGAGTTGTTAGACTCAGCGGACTTATACAGAGTATTGTATATTGTCCAGTGTCCATTAGGACAGAGGGGTTGGTCCTCGTACTATATTCTGTTTACTTTTAACTTCTCTAGTTCTTAGACATGTGTTTCGTAGAAACACAGGGTCTAAGTTTAGAGGAGTTATAGGTATAAGAATACAGTAGAGAACCAGGTATCGCAAGTATCGGGATTCTTCAAGTTGATCGAAGATGTAGATACTTGTGTATGGTATTCAGTTGATAGTAATGATTAAGAGAACTTGCTTCTTTTTCAGGTTACTCATAATTGGAAGTACTCCTAAGTTGAGTAACGCTGATCGGCCTCTCTTCCATTTATTTGACATGCACTGGAGACAGCTGCATGATTTGAATCTGGTTCAATTAAATCAGTGCCTCTGTTTCTTGGATATAGAACAGTTCATATCTTGACATTGTTAAGATACGGGGAGTTGTCCGGCTTATGCTTGAAACCAGACTCTGGACAACTCAAGGCACGTTTCAGTAGTGGCTGTTTGTGGGTTGACCCGGGCTATGACGAGGGTTGATTTTCTACCATCTGGAAGATCAATAGTGATATTGTTCTTGACTCGCCACAGTTTTATCAAAAATGGATTTTTTTTTTTTTTCAGAAAACAGTAGTGGGAGTATGGTAGAACTGGAAGTGATTCCAGAACCGCAAACGATTACTGAAGATTTGATAAAGAACCTAAAGATTCAATCTGGTTTGACATTCCATTGGCCACTCCGCAGATATGGTGGGTAACCTCAGGCACCCGAGAGGTACTTCGGTATGCTCAAGGACGGTGGCAGGGAGGTTCTTGTTTACCCACACTTGCCATTGCTGTTGTTCCAGGCTGCGAGACCTGGCGGGAGGATGAGTATAGCGTCATTCTAAACTAGCTTTAGAAGTGTACGCCTATATGACTCTGCCAGAGGGTTGTCGTAGTCAGTGGGAGCAGCGGAAGCATTGGTGGACATCAGGCTTATGTCTATTTATAGACTAAAGCAGATATAGCGCAGATAGATCATCTATTTCTGATGTGACAGTCATAGGTTTGACTTCATCAGAATAGGGGATGGATCTGTTAAGGAGGTAGTAGGGTGTGATGTCCTGGTATTTGATGACATACACAGAGTAGGAAGTGATATTCCTATAGTACGATCGGTTATACTTTGGTCGTCACACAGTAGTTTCTCCACATAGGACTTGGATATCATATCAGACATACTGGTTACTAGATCTATGGTTTTAGATCTAGATTTGGGTGGTTTCCCAATCTGGGTAACTTGACAGCATTCTATGAGTATTTAGAATGGACGACTCCTGGCACCGTAGTATACCTGCAGGTGATGGAGTCACTCTCTCTAAAGGTGTCTTACAGACTAAAGGGGAGAGGGATACGCATGATTGACAGATCACTTGCTTAGGCAATTGAGTCAATCATGAGATGTCAAGTACCACACCAGATGTTGTTCTTGTAGTAGATGCAATAAGTTGATATTGATCCAATCCTGGAGAAACAATCGGAAGCAGTTTTAGAACATAAGTGGATGTTCTAAGGATATGATAACGGCAGTCTTCTTCGGGAGACAGTTATCATTCCAGGCTTCCAAGGTGACCTGGATGGCGGAGTGGCTGTCAGAGTTATAGTTTTTTCCTTTGACGAGGGGCAGTATTTTGGACAGGTGGTCCAGGTGGAAACTGAGGGAAGGCATGGCGCAGGACACTGATTAAGTTCAGTTGTCGATACAGTCTAAGAAGTTTGGATTTGGAGTTCACTTATGAGCTAGGTCCCATCAGACATCCAGACATTCTAAGACAGGTATTGCTCATTTCGGGAGATGGCTTTCTCCGCGAACATGGGATATGGAGAGACATAGAAAGAAACATCAAAGCGGATCCACTCACTGAGGCTATTCCTCGAACGCAATAGTTTCGCAAACGAGCTTTGTGAGACTGACTAGTAGAGGAGTTGGGTGTTCGGTATCACACGGGCTGTGAGTATGCGACATCGCAATAATTAGCCTCGAGTGCAAGTGGGAGATTGTTGGAGATAGTGCCCTCAGAGTCAATTATTGGATCACAGGCACGTGATTGCAATGATTGAGGGGAGGACCTGTCCCAGTAGGACAGTCTTACTCGAGATGATAGTATGCTATCTGGTTTATCTTTATCATCGTGTACTGCTTTAGGTGACCTTACGAGTCACTATTACACGTTGATAAAGCCCCTAGGATTCTTGCTTGACTTCCAGCAGTATGAGGGCGATCATATAAGTGGGAGCTGGGGGTCTACAAGCACATCCTTAAAAGGTCCCTAGTCGTGGGAGATTCGAGACAGGGCATCGTTTCTCCAGAGTAGACTAGTGTATACAGTCGAGACCCCGACGAGGGGCGGTGGCCGGTCTCACAAGCCACTGGTGTCAGTTGGTTCACCTAAGATGTATACAGGTGCTCATTGGGTTATGAGTACACCGGACAGGACTCGCCGGGAACCTGCTAGTTGGGAATATACCAGACGTCAGATAGCAGTTCCCAGGTGACATGTGTACAGGTTAGTTCATCGACCTGGGATCGTCATTTGTCTCGTGTGAGTTCCCACTGTACTTTGATTACTACCCTACCACGGCTCAAAGGAGTCGTGCAAACAGGTTTTAGTTGGGTACAGTCCCGAGCCACATAGAGGCAGTGAGCGGATCTGCAGGGGTTCGTCTCTCCCGGTATTGGGGGTGAGGTCGTGCTGTGTCTAGGAGAGCCAGAACATGAAAAGTCCTTGGCCAAGGCAGGAGATTTGCTGGTAGGTATTCCAGTAGTATCTCAGGGTGTTCTGGGCTACACTCCGACACGACTTGTACCGCTTTTGGGGGTCTGACTTTTACCAACCCCCTAGGCCCGCCATGCGATACTCATAGACGAACGGACCGGACTGTACGGATATTGTCACTGACAGGCTCAGTAGGGTGTCAGGATGAGTTCGCTCATCGACGTCCCTTTTGGTCAATACCTGGTGGCCCGTCACGTATTGGCTTATACCTCTGACGTGCTAGTGGTTAAATCCACAGCCACAGTATTGACGAGTCTTTAGAGTCCACCACACAGACAGTTACTCAAGTTTCGGGCGAAACGCTGTAGAGGCCGTATGGAGATATGGCAGGGTTCGATCAGATACGTGCGGTATTGCACGGATCATGATCGGACAGTTTTTACTAGCCGGCTTTGGCTTAAGCCGGATACTAGTATTAGATAGTGTAGTTTTGTCTCTTTTGCATTTGTGTTCAGTGGGAATACAAATGCGGGCATGTATTTGCAGTAGCGGGGTTTTCCTGTAATTTATTATGGGATCGGTTTTCTGGGGTTGCCAGTTTGCATTCCGTTCCGGCCGGTTTTCTCTTTTTCCTTCCCGGTCGGACTTTTCGTTGGAGGGTGTTAATTGCAAGTTTGAAATTAACATTTTGTGAGGGGTTTCTTTGCATGAGTGTGACTTCATAATCATGATATTCTTTTCTTGTCTATCACTTACATTTATGAGAATGAGATTGAGGTGGTTTTGTGAAAGGTTTGATACTTGATTTTGGTGTGACCTTTTAATTGTTTTCATTCTCTTTTTCTTCTCTTTATTAAATCATTTCATAATTCCACCATGATAGGTTTTGGGCCGGCCACTGTTCTTGGGTGCAGGGAGGGTGTTAATTTTGGTAGCAATAATTCCCTTCATGCTAATTTTAGTGGGCCCCTCCCCCATTTCTTTGTGTGTAGTCTGTGAAGGATTTTTTCCTTTGCATTGTTTTAATGTGTGCACACTACACACACATTATTAATTCCAGTGAGCAAAAATTCTTGCTTTGGCCGAGCTCCATCTTCAATTTTGCAAGCTCCAAATTCCCTCAAGCATCCATGAATATCTTAGTGCTAAATTCCTCCACATCATGGCAACCTCAAAACCCCAAAAGAGACAAGCTTCTACACTATTTCTATAGCAAGTCTTGGACGCGTCGGCTAGCCAACTTCGCGTCCGAGTTGCCTCGGTCAAGAGGCGGGAGCCCGTAAAAGATTCCGGCTACGTGGTGCCCTTTCCGACGAGCGAGGAGGTGACGGAGATTCCGAGAGAGATCGGAGTGGAGACGAAGACCGAAGGACACGGATCGCTTGGTATACTTTTCTACTCTTTTCTTATTTGCTAGCTAGCTAGGTTAATGGCCCGATCCGGGTAAAAAGTCCGCGGTGGTGCCGTTTTGCAAAGTTCGCAAAGTTTTTGTTTTCCGCGTCTCCGGCGTCGGGTCGACGGCCGGGGCGCCCCCGCGGGCTTACATGAATTCCTTCGCAGGATACTAGAAAAGAAGGATAAAGAGGCTGCCGAACAAGCAGCCAATATAAAGCGAATGGCCCTTCTGTTCCAGGACATGGTGGGCCTGATGATCCAACAAGATCCCCCTGCTGAAGATCCTCCGATCTTCCTTGAAGATGATAGGGGAGAAACGTCAAATCCTCCACCGGCTCTGTCAACGGCCAAGGAGGAGACAATCTCCAAAGCTGACTTGGACGAATATATAGCTCAACAGATACGGGTTCATCGGGCGACTGAGGCAGCCGGTCAGGTCGTAAAAACAGGACGACCATATCCGAGCTGGTACAATCAGATAAAGTACCCGCCGGGCTATACAATACCAAAATTCCATGTCTATAAGGGGACGGGCAATCCCCACCAGCATGTTGCCCAGTTCAGGACGCTTTGTGGCAACACCGGCGGTGATGATAAATTGTTGCTTCGCCAGTTCATCGGTAGCTTATCAGATACAGCGTTCGAGTGGTATTCTGAACTCTCGAATGACTCCGTCAAAACATTTGCGGAGATGAAGCTGCTGTTTACACAGCGATTCGCGAGCGCCAGCGAACGCACCCCGATAACGGCATTGATTAACGCCAGGATGAAGCCGGGCGAGACGTGGGTGCAATATGCGATACGGTGGAGGAACCTATGGTCAAAATGCGAACAACGCATAGAAGAGGCTCCGACAGTAGGCATGTTTGTGGGAACCCTCGATCCACAGGCGACCATATCCCAATTCATGATGTTCTTTAAGCCGACTACCTTCCAGGCCCTGATCGACAAGCTAGCCCAAATGGATCAGATGGGCCATAGACCGTCTCCTCCAAAGCCGAATTCTCGAAACGAGAAGGGAAAGGGAAAAGCGATCGTTGTCACTAATGCTCAACAACAACCGAGCAACTTGAAGTCGGTTGTCCATCAAAACAACATGCGTCCGCACGTACCCCTTGAGGAGAGGCTAGGACGTCCTTACTCGTTTCCTCAAGATAAAACGAGAAGACTGTTTGAGCTGGCATTACGCAATCGACTCATAAATCTGCCGGATCCAAGACGTCCGTCGCAGCCAAACGACATCAATAATCCCAATTACTGTCCCTATCACCGAGTACTGGGTCATCCGATCGAGGATTGTTACGTCTTCAAAAATTGGATTGAAGACCAGTACCAACAGGGCAAGTTCGCGTTGTCCGAAAGATGGAAGGTGAACCCGCCGCAGCCTCACACCCCTAAAAAGGTGAATACGCCGGGGGCAACTTGCTCCCTCGTTGAAGAAGCTCCATGGGAGGTTGTGCTATCGGCTAAAACAAAAAGGATGCTGAACGATCTTCAAACATGCCCAGCGATAAGGTGGAAGAACCCATTGGAACCTCAGATCATTGAAGGGATGTTGAAGCCATGCCTAACCCCAAAGATCGATGGTGGTAGCCCAAGCACTCACAACCAGCCGTCAAAATCATCAAAGAAGAAGAAGAAGAAATCCAAGAAGCCCGTGAAGCCTGGCGACAAGCGCACGGACTTACAAAAGCAAATTGAGGCGCTGGAGGAGTACAACCAAAAAGCACGAACTCCCATCACACTCCAAGAGTTCCTCAACCACGTCTTTTAAGAGGAAGATGAGGGGGGAGTTCGTCGGATGAATCCGAGGAATATGTGGCGAGTTGTCATATGATTTCCCATTCGTTTACAGACGATGAGAAAACTCCTTCCACTAAAAAGCTGGGGGCAGATCCCAAACCCGAAATTCTGGGGCCATCGGATGAAATAATTGACGCATTCCTCAACGAAGCTCTGTTGAAAAGTAAAGCTGATCGGGAACGCGAGGCGGTCATATTTGAAAGGGTTAAATGTCGGCTACTAAACGGAAGAGTTGAAGCACTCCCGCAGGATCAAAGTACGCCCACCACAGATAAAAGCAAATTCAAGACGAGGAAAAGATTTGCTAAAGCCATATCAATGGGTATGAAGCTACCATCCTCTGAAGGAAACATTACTGGTGAAGCGAAAATGCACCCTTCCTACTGCTTGTATCATCGGAAGATTTCGCACCCCACCGAAGAGTGCAAAGCTTTCAATAGATGGTGGCAGGGATATGTTGCTCACCGACAACATTTTAAGCGGGAGAAGCGCAAAACTCGTCGGGAGCGGAAAGGTACGACCGAGGGGCTTAACAGAACTACCGGTGATTGTCGCATGGTTAACGCCGGGGGATCGCAAGTTCTTACGTTCGGGAGCGACTCTGACGAAGAAATGGCTCTTAGCCCCCTCTTTAAAGAGTCCACCGCGGAAAAAGAAGAAGAGCCGAAGGTCTGTGAAAATATCCGGCTGCGTAATCGTACGGTACCTGAAAAGAATCTCGGACCCTCAAATAAAAAAGATAAAGGGAAAGAAAAGGTCTCTGAGGATATCACCCTAGATGACTAAGTCATGGAAGAGCTAGCCGCCAAGGACCCGCCAAAGAAAAATAAGGTGGATTACAACGTTCTAGCGCATTTGAGGAAGCTACCCTCGCAGCTCAGCATTCTTGACGCCCTTTTACTATCAAAAGAGGCGAGGGATTCATTGATCAAAGCGCTACAGGACCCAGAGCAATTCCAAGCTTTCCTCGCTGAAGAGAAGATGAAGGATGAGCTGGAAGAAGTGCACACGGCCGATGTCACTTTTGGTGATGAAGACCTTCTCCTTGGGACGTGCGAACACAATCGCCCCCTCTATGTCTCAGGGTATTGCCATGATATAAAGATAGGCAAAATCCTGGTCGACAATGGATCCTCCGTTAATCTCCTCAATGTGCGGGTGTTAAAGGAAATCTGCATGAGCGTCCAGCACCTCGCTCGGGACAAGATCACCATCTCCTGGTTCGACTCTCAATCATCCGGACTCTTGGGTCTGTGATATTGACACTACACTTTGGGCTGCTCGTCACGGACATTAAATTCTACATCATAGACGCCAAGACATGCTACAATGCTCTGCTCGGCCGACCATGGTTACACGAGTACAACATCATCCCTTCTACACAGCACCAATGTATGAAATATTTTAAGGATGGTCTCGAATATACCGTGACGGGAGAACTGAACCCGTTCTCCATGAACGAAGTCCGCAAATATGAAGATGCTAAATACTTCTTACCGGATTTTGAAGATACGGAGAGATGTCACAAGCCGGAGAACAAAGCTAACGCCACCATCCCTGTCTTCGGGAGTGATACCGAGGATGAAGAGGAGATAGTTTATTCGGGTCTGCCCCAATACAACAAGCCGGGACCATCTGCTCCTACGTTGATCTTTGGTAGAGACTCGGAAGATGAGGCCCATGCTGATTCTATGCTCGGCCTTCAATACAAACGTCCGCTGACGAAGAGCAAAGTCTACAAGTCGCCATGGTTCCACTTAAACATCATAAAGAACTGGATGCGCTCGATACCTACAGTGTAGAGGAGCTGCAGGCGTTCTATGTCCCTCCTAGGCGAGAAGGTGAAAAGGCAATTCTATTTTACAGCTCTGAAGAAACCAAAGTGGAGAAAGAAACCTGGCACAGTGCGGATCCTACGCTTGACAGGCTCCAGCCCATTCGTCTGCCTAGGTATTATACAGAAGGCTTGAAGAGGCTGTTGAAGCGCCAGGGGATATCCTTCAAACAGACCGCTCGAAAAACTAAGTTCTATGACAGGGTCTGGAATGTCCCCGGAACTCAGCACAAGTTGCCTAGTGGGAGGATGGAAACAATCGGGCTTGGTTACATTCAGTCCAAGAAACGAGAGCTACTCCGTGATTGCTACGTTGTACATGACTTCAATGAAGAAGCGGATGCTCAATGGGAGGACGCTAATCCTGAACCAGTAAAAGTTCCTGATGCAAAAGTGCCCAGTCCGTCGTTCGAAGAACAAATGGACAAGCTTATAAGAGAAGCTGGTCAAAAAGTCTGAGACGACCACAACCGCGAAATGGCCATCTACGAGAAAGCCAAAACGCAACGCATCCTCCAACAGGCCGTGAAAGATGAAAGTGCCGCTCCCTGTCAACCTGTTATAAAAAAGGCTCGACGCAGAGGCAGAAACAAGTTGAAAAGCGAAAAAAGCGCTCGACAGCAACAAAGCGGGACTAAGAAGCCACGCAAGCGGGAATCGAGCGGTCCGGATCTGTCCCTTGTAAAGAAGATGGGTCGAGCATACTCTTTTCCTCGAGACAAGACAAAGAAGATACTTGACCGAGCTATAAAATACCAGATGCTTACACTGCCGAAGTCCAAGCACCCTGAACAAGCAGGAGAAGTCTCACACCCAAACTATTGCTCCTATCACCGAGTAATAGGGCACCCTCTTGAAGACTGCTTAACCTTCAAGAATTGGGTTGAAAATCAGTATCAGCTCGGCAAGTTCGCTCTGTCTGACAGCTGGAGGGTAACACCGCCACAAAAGCACGAACCCAAAGCCATGAAAGCAGAACCAGATTCACATCGGTCTCCGAAGCGAGCTCGTACTTGTCACATGATAACAATATCAAAAGAAGAGCCCGAGAATATGGATGACCTTCCCTGGTGCTTCAAAAACAGCAACGATGAGGTGATCTCAGAATTTCCACCAGCACCGAAAGAGCTGGAAGATGGAATATACACCACTGTAGATAACCTCAAGAAAATTGAGTTGGGGACGGCAAGCAACCCGCGACCAACATTCGTCAGCGAGCTGCTATCTGAAGAAAGGGTGGCTGCATTAAAAGACGTGCTTATACAGCATAGAGATTGCTTCGCATGGAACTATTCTGAAATGCCAGGACTAGATCCAGAAATTGCTATGCATAAATTGGCGATATCCCCGGACGTCAAGCCAGTCAAACAGGCGCCGAGAAGAATGCGGCTCGAGCTTGAGATGAGTATCAACGCCGAGGTCAAGAAGTTAATCGACTCTGGCTTCATCCAAGAGGTTCAATATCCTGACTGGATTGCCAACATCGTCCTGGTGATGAAGAAAAATGGGACAGTGCGCATATGCGTGGACTTCCGGGATCTCAATAAAGCCTGCCCGAAGGACGATTTCCCAGTGCCAGTCACCGAGCTGATGATAGATAACACATCCACTTACGAGGTTTTCTCCTTCATGGACGGCTCATCAGGATATAATCAGATAAAGATGCATCCCGAAGACCAGAAGCACACCGCTTTCCGGACCCCTTTGGGTATATTCTGTTACAAGGTGATGCCCTTCGGTGTAAAGAACGCCGGTGCCACCTATCAGAGGGCCATGAGGAAGATCTTCGATGACCTTATACATGAAATCGTCGAATGTTATATCGACGACCTTGTGGTGAAAATCAAATCATACGAGGAACATCTCGAGCATCTGAAGATCGTATTTCAACACCTTCGATAATACAACTTGAAGATGAACCCTCTCAAGTGTGCATTCGGAGTTTCCTCGGGCAAATTCCTGGGATTCATCGTCCGACACCGAGGTATTGAAATAGATCCGTCAAAGATCAAGGCGATCATGGAAATGCCTCCGCCAAGAACTCTCAAGCAATTGCGATCTCTCCAAGGGAAGCTCGCGTACATACGGCGATTTATAGCCAATCTTTCAGGCAAGTGCCGTCCTTATAGCCACCTGATGAAGAAGGGAACCCCTTTTGTTTGGGATCATAAATGCCAAGACGCGCTGGATGAAATTAAACAGTACCTGCAGAACCCGCCAGTGCTGGCTGCTCCGGTCAAGGGAAAGCCCCTCATTCTTTATACAACCGCCCTCGAAGGTTCCTTAGGCGCTTTATGGGCGCAAGAGAATGATCAAGGGAAAGAAAGAGCACTCTACTATTTGAGTCGGGTTCTACTGGGGGCAGAAAGCAACTATTCCCCCATTGAAAAACACTGCCTGGCGTTGATCTTCGCGATAACAAAGCTCAGGCACTATGCGTTGGCGCATGAAGTCCGTCTCATATCGAAGGTGAACCCTCTCAAATACTTGATGTCAAAGGCCATACTGACAGGTCGGCTCGCTAAATGGGCCCTACTCTTGATAGAGTTCTCGATAACCTATCAGCCTCTTAAGGCAGTGAAAGGCCAGGCCATCGCCGACTTCCTCGCTGAGCATCCGATACCTGCCGATTCTCCTCTGAATTGCGAACTGCCAGATGAACATGTGTTTGATGCGATCGACGGTGGTGATACCCGATGGGAGCTTTATTTCGATGGAGCATCTTCCATGAAGAAGCGCAAACAAAATACACCCATAATCAAATCGGGGGTAGGCCTCATCTTCGTAACTCCACAAGGAGGGATAATGCGCTTCGCTTTCTCCTTAACAGAGCCGAGGATGAACAATGAAGCCGAATATGAAGCTTTGATAGCAAGCCTCGAGATCGCCATTGATATAGGAATTGAAAACCTCCTCATATACGGAGATTCCCAACTGGTCGTTAGTCAAGTAAACGGCGAATACCAAACATGCAAACCAGAGTTGGTGAAGTACGGCGAAAAGGTGCAACAACTGTTGACCCAAATTCCTTCCTACACTTTGGAGAATATACCGCGCGTGGAAAACAGCAAAGCGGACGCATTAGCCAAGCTCGCTAAGGAACTGGCCGACGAGAACCTCGATGACGTCAGAATCATAGTACAAAGCCGTCGGGTGCTTGCCCCAGCAGAAATATCTCCGGAATCATCCGAAGAAAAGGGAGCGACTGAGCAGACGATCCTGCAAATAAAAGACCGGGAAAAGGCTGAGGATTGGAGAGAAGTCTTTATAGACTACTTCAAATCACGTCGAACGCTAGAAGATGCGTCCTCAAGACATCAGCTTATGAAACGAGCTCTGTCTTTCACCTTCGTCAATGATACTCTGTACAAGAGGTCATTTAATTCCCTATGGTTAAGATGCCTAGGACCTGACGAAGCGAAAAGAGTCGTTCAGGAAGTTCATGACGGACTCTGCGGTTCTCACCAAGCAGGCCCGAAGATGAAGTTAAAAATAAAACGGATGGGTTACTACTGTCCCACGATGATTCAGGACCGCCTCGAATATGCGAAGCAATGCCACTCATGCCAAATCCATGGGGACTTCATCCACAAGCATCCAAATCCACTACATCCAACGGTGGCTAGCTGGTCGTTCGAAATGTGGGGAACTGACATAGTCGGCCCCATCGAACCAGCATCATCTAGAGGACATCGTTTCATCTTGGCGACGACTGACTACTTCTCCAAATGGGCAGAAGCAGTACCGCTGAGGGAAGTGAAGACGGAGAATATCCTCCATTTCTTCAAGACGCACGTCATTTATCGGTTTGGAACTCCGCGACGGATCATCTCCGATAACGGGCCAGCCTACAGGAGCCACAAGATCAGCCGCTTCGCGCAACAACACAATATAGACTGGAGATATTCCTCAGTTTATAATCCGCGAGCTAACGGTCTAGCTGAGGCCTTCAACAAGACCTTGACGAAGATCGTAATGAAGACGGTGTCCCGAAACAAGAAAGACTGGAATGAGAGACTGCAAGAAGCTCTCTGGGCGTACCGAACTACGTTCAAGACGGCCACGAACACAACGCCATACGCGTTGGTATTCGGTACGGAAGCAGTACTCCCCCTCGAAATAGAGTTACCTTCTCTACGGGTGGCAGTCCACTACGAGCTGACTGACGAAGAAAATGCTCACCTTCGGCTTGAGGAGCTTGATGCCCTTGATGAAACACAGCTCATAGCGCAACAAAATCTGGAGGCTTATAAAGCAAAGATGACGCGCTCATATGAAAGATTGACCCGGCCAAGGACATTCCGCCAAGCCGAACTCGTGCTAGTGGTCAAAAGACCTATGATCCCCAATCGTGCCAAGCGGGGAAAATTCGAGCCGAACTATGAAGGCCCGTAAGTCATAGAAAAGGTCTACCAGGGTGGAGCCTATCTACTCATGGATATGCACGGTGAAAGGCCTTTCAGGCCAATAAACGGTCGCTTCCTAAAGAAATACTACACTTAATGAGCCACAGCCTAGGTCAATGATAGATGACAACGACTGTGTCCGCTCGCTATCTTCCTAAACTCAAACTCTATAAGCAGTAGCCGGCCTTCTCCTGAACGGACCGAAACGTCCTTAAACTAACGACAGACCGAAACGTTCTTAAACTAATGACGGACCACTACGTCCTAAAACTAGCTGAGGACCGAAACGTCCTTAAACTACTACCGCAGCATCCTCAGGCTGACGAGGTGAATAAAAAAAAATATGAAGAATAAAAAATATATATATATAAATAAAAATAAAAAAAACGGTATGTCCATAAGCAAAATGGGCACGGATGAAAACCCGAAAGGGCTCCGTGAGTAAAAACAGCAGGGTTATCGGCGAGTGTTCGTGAAAACCCGAAAGGGCGCGACCTCGTTAAAAATAAAAAGAATTAAAAAAACGGTATGTCCATAAGCAAAATGGGCACGGATGAAAACCCGAAAGAGGCTCCGTGAGTAAAAACAGCAGGACTACCGGCGAGTGTTTGTGAAAACCCGAAAGGGCGCAACCTCGTTAAAGGACACTTACATGGTCCTCTCGACCTTGTAAGGAAAAACCACCGGCGTGAGATCCTTACGACTCACAAAGGAGCAACACACTTAGGAATTCTCACGATTCCTAAGGAGAAAATACACTTGCGAGATCCTCACGACTCGTAAGGAGAACTCTCTTATGGGACCCTCACGGCTCATAAGATTTGAAAGTCTTAAGTTACAGAGACCTAAACCTGTGCTTAAGCAACCCCCATAACCTTCGATATTGCCCTACAAGTGGCTCAGCACTGACCCTTGTATACAATCCACAGGAGCGAATAAACATTTTCCTAACCAAGTTCCACCCGTGGCTAGGGATATGTCCATATGGTGAACAACCCTTATAAGTCCTCTCGACTGATAAGGAGAAAACCCTTTTGTAAGATCCTTATGACTTACAGGGGAACATACACTTAGGAATCCTCACAATCCCTAAGGAGAAAACACACCTACGAGATCCTCACGACTTGTAGGGAGAAATACCTTTGTGAGACCCTTACGGCTCATGAAGTCAAAAGCCTTAGTCAACAGGACCCTAACCCCTGTTCGCTAAGCCACCTTTGTTCGACATCGACAGAGGAAAATGATGATTCGCTCCTGGAAATATCCCAGTTGTAGCGATGCTGATGCCTAAACCGGTATCAAATTCCAAACCCTTTCATGGCAAATGATGATTCGCTCCTGGTAATATTCCAGTTGTAGTGATGCTGATGCTGAGAGTGGCGTCAGGTTCCAAGTTCCACACTCGCGATAAAAAAAATCAGCGATCCATACATGCATACGAAATAGCCGAAATGATGGGGCAACTTGCAATAAAAAGCAGCAAGTGAAAATGTATGCATGCAAAATAGCCGAAATGATGGGGCAACTCGCAATAAAAAGCAACGAGTGAAAATAAACTAAATAGCCGAAATGATTGGGCACCGCGAAAAATAGCCGAAATAATTGGGCAATCGCAACCTTCGCGATATAAAAGCTGAAATGATAGAGCATCGCGGAAATAAAACAATAATAAAAAAATATGATGAAACTTTTGCCCTACAGGTGAGATCACGTCGATCCCTGTATACAATCCAAGGGCACAAACAAAGAAGGGCACCATACCTTCCCAACAGGCTCCGCCAGAAAGCGAAGCCAAATCTCGACAGTTCACCAACAACCTAGAGACAACCGTGACGATACAGCAGACGCAGTGCCAGCAAACGAAGTGAAGATCAAATTCCTAGCTTCACGGTTTTGACGGTAACTTATATAAAACCTGAAAGACCACCACAGATCAGTTCAACTTCCAGGGAAATCAGTGTCCTTGGAAAATACCTCAATTCAGGGAAACTAGCGTCCTTGATGAGGGCTTCTTGATTCGCGTCGGCCCGCAGAGAAACCAATGTCTCCGCAGGAATACTCCGATTCGTTTCAACTTCGAGGAAACCAGCGTCCTCGGCAAAATCCTTCGACTCAGGGAAACCAGTGTCCTTGACGAGAACATCTTGATTCGCGTCGACCCGCAGAGAAACTAGCGTCTTTACAGGAATACATCGATTCGTTTCAACCCCAGGGAAACCAGTGTACTTGGCAAATACCTCAATTCAGGAAAACTAACGTTCTTGATGAGAACTTCCTGATCCGCGTCGGCCCGCAGAGAAACTAGCGTCTTTGCAGGAATACTCCGATTCGTTTCAACCCCGAGGAAACCAGTGTCTTCGGCAAAATCCTTCGACTCAGGGAAACCAGTGTCCTTGACGAGAACATCTTGATTCGCGTCGACCCGCAGAGAAACTAGCGTCTTTGTAGGAATACATCGATTCGTTTCAACCCCAGGGAAATCAGTGTCCTTGGCAAATACCTCAATTCAGGGAAACTGGCGTCCTTGATGAGAGCTTCCTGATCCGCGTCGGCCCGCAGAGAAACCAGTGTCTCCACAGAAATACTCCGATTCATTTCAACTTCGCGGAAACCAGTGTCCTCGGCAAAATACTTCGACTCAGGGAACCAGTGTCCTTGACGAGAACATCTTGATTCGCGTCGACCCGCAGAGAAAATAGCGTCTTTGCAGGAATACATCGATTCGTTTCAACCCCAGGGAAATTAGTGTCCTTGGCAACCTCCTCAACTCAAGGAAACTAGCGTCCTTGATGAGAGCTTCCTGATCCGTGTCGTCCCGCAGAGTAACCAGTGTCTCCGCAGGAATACTCCGATTCGTTTCAACTTCGAGGAGACCAGTGTCCTCGGCAAAATACTTCAACTCAGGGAAATCAGTGTCCTTGACGAGAACCGCTCGATTCATCTCGACTCGTGAGAAAATTAGTGTCTTCGCGAGGACTTCCCGATTCGTCTCAAATTGCAAGATAAAGCCTTAGGCAGCAGGGATTAAAAAAAACTTGTTTCCTAAGCACTGGGACCCTGCAAGTCATTCTAAAACGGTCTCTTGCATACTATTCACGGGTCTCACTCTCCAAAGTCGAATTTCGACAAAGAGGGAAACAACCGCTTTCGGGTTCTCTCAACTCGTAAGAGGGAAAATTCTCTTATAAGATCCTTACGACTTATAAGAGAAAACGCACTTAGGAATCCTCACGATTCCTAAGGAGAAAATCCACCTACAAGATCCTCTCGATCCGTAGGGAGAAAAGTCTCTATGAGACCCTCACGGCTCATAGAGTTGAAAAGTCTTAGGCAGCAGATCTGAACCTATGGCCTAAGCCATCACTATCTCTTGAAGAAACCAAGATGCTTACTCTATTATCTATCAACCATGTTTATCAAGACAACATGCTGATAATAAGAGAAGGGAGAAAGCAAAGAAATGATACAAGACATTGCAAAGAAAAATGTGTATCTTTATTTATTAATTCAATCACGTACAAGGTGAATCGTACAAAAGAATAAAGAATGGATACATCTTATTCCAAAAAGAAAATTTTTACAAGTATATCAATACAAGGGCAGCTACTGGGAAGGAAGCGTCTTAAATAGCCTTATCAGTTGTTTGCGCATTTCCTTCCATGCCTTCTCCTGATCGGCCACCACCGCCAGTTCCGCTTCCACCTGAGCCCGCTGCTGCAAGAAGGATGCAAGCTGCTCCCCAACGGCCTGCTGAGCTGCTTCACGACCTTGGGCATCACGCTCGGCGGCATCGAGCTTCTGCTTTAGATTTAGCCCATCTGAGATACGCTCCAGAAGGCCCTCGAAGATAGCCTTCACCTGGGCAGCGTTCGCCTCAACCTCAGCACGCAGACGAGCCGTCTCACTTGAGGTCTCCTGGCATTCCCTTAGCCTTAAAGCCGCTTCTTGTTCCAAGTGACGGAAGTAAGAAGCGCTTTGCTCGATCCATGCTGCTCTTTGATTGCTTGCGGCTAAGGTCTCGGGAGCAGGGCGCATAAACTCAGATTGATGCAGGCGGAACTCGATTTCCCTGCAGTGATTAACCCAAAGCTCGACGATGCCTCCATCGTGAAAATTCATAAGCGCCGCCAACATCGGGTTAACCTCCGCAGCGAAATCCACAGCAGATGGGGGAGCGTCTACGTCAAGCTCTTCGATGTATCCGCTCAGCATGCCTAAGCTCATTACGGCACCCTTTGAAGACGGACGTCTCAGGAAGGGACCTGCTGGCATTATAACGCGAGACTCAAAGGGTGCCTGAATCGGAACGACAGCTGAAAAAACAAAATACGACTAGATGACGGTTCAAGAAGTATGAAAAAGTCATCGATGGGATAGTTTACTATACCAGCTACAGCAGGCAGCAAGGCCGGGAGGGCCGCTGGCGCGACCAATCTTTGATCTCCTCCTTCGATTTGTAGCACTGCAATCAGGACAAGGAAGAGTCAGAAATAATTACATTACTAAAAAAAGAAAGACGTCAATGGGAAACTATACTCACCAGCGCTACTGGAGGAAGAAGCGAGTTCAGATGGGAAGGAAAAGTGCGGGTGAAACACCTGGTAGAGATGATCAAAAAGCACTCCTGAAAAGACGCAATAGTATGACATTAGTACATAAATTATGCGGCTGAAAGATAAAACTAATGGGTTGCAAATCCATACCTTCCAACATCTGCGATGGTACAAGGGAAGGCTGAGAGGGGGACACCACCAAAGCAGTAGTTGACGGCGCTCCCTTGAGCAATGGAGCATCGGCACTGGCCGCACCTGCGTTAAAAACAAAGATAAACTTGTCAGAAAAGATTGCAAGATAAAAAAAAGGAGGGACGGTAACCCAAAATTTACTTGATGAGCCGCCAGCCGAACGGAGGCGTCTCCCTCCTCCATCGATACGAGTCCACCTCTCGTAGCCTCATCACCGGACTCGACGGGGGCTGTCGTCATGCTGGCACGACCAGGAGACGGCGGAGGACCGTAGACGGGGAAAGCAATGATTGGAACATTGCCAGACTCTTGAGAAAGAGCGGCTGGCTTATCCCCGGGAGTCACGCCCGTCTCACCCGCTACTCCTTCAGGCTCGGCGGTCGCTGCTGTCTCGTCCGCCGTCACCATGGGGTCGCCGGTCTCAGGCGCTCCATCCACCGCTGCCCCAAGCTCGGTTGTAGCAGTTGTCTCATTTGCCGCTACCTCAGGCTCGGCATCAATGACCTTCTCTGGTGCAGTTCCCTCAGCCCCCGGCTCAGGTCCAGCAACCCCGGCGACGTCGCCCACCGTCGGCTCGGGTTCAGCCGGTGTCTCTTACTCTGTCCCCTTAGGTTCGACGGTTTCCGCCTCCCCTTCGGTTGGACTTGGCCCTGCAGGACAAGATATATAAGAACCGACAGGTTTACAATTCTTACAACAAAATCTTGAAAGATACGTTACCTGAGGTGGACTGATCGTTAGCCTCCCGAACTGCACGCGCCACCTGTCTGCGATCTGTAGACAAGGTGACCGGGGGCTCTTCCGAGGGAGTATCAGCATGAGGGACGGTGCTTGGGCCCGCTCCCACGGCCAAAGCAGCCCTGCGTTCCTTCGCCTCGCGCCTTAACCGCTTTCTCTCCTCCCGAGCCGTCAAGACGGACCTCTTCGAAGCTTCCTTCATCGAGGCATCGTCGTCCGTGAACAGAGATGCCTCCAAATCCTTCAAGGCATCCCTCATCGACTTATCGAGTTAAGGCTCTCGCGGCAACCCCGAAGAGACCGGGACTTCAGTAGCTGTCCCGGGGAGAGTCCCCGCATCAGCTGGCGCAGCCCCTGCAAAGAGATAAAGGAAGAAAGTTAGGTTGGCCATCAGAAAAGAGGACAAAAACTTAATAAGGCGAGACGTACCAACGCCCATTAAAGCGCGCTTCTCTTCCTCCTCCTGGAAGGTTTTTAAAGAGGCAGCGATGGCTACTTCGGTAGTAACACCTGTTAAAAAGGGGGGGAAGCATTAGTCGAAGATAATGATAAAAATGCGATAAAATGATAAAGAGTGCAGCTAATGATTACCTGCTTGAGCGAGTTTATCCAACCACGCTTCGAGTCTGGCTGATCGCTCAGAAGCCGCAATGGCTGCCGCCAGATCGGTGTCTGCTGGATCTATCGAGAAGCCCTTATTGCTGCCATACTCGCTTATACCTTCGGTAAGAAGGGCCTGAGGCTCTAAACCGAGGATAGCATCGAGAGAGAGGATTGACTTCTTTTTCCTCTTCTGCCCGCCAGCCCTGGGTGCACCCGAGATTGACTTGCGCTTTGCAGACACCTTAGAGCGGCGGGTCCCGATATCCGCGCCGATGCCGGACTCCGGCGAAATTACATTTATCGTCTCCAGTGGAGCACGGGGCACTGGTGGCGCATCCACGGTATCACGGGGCGGCAATCCGCGCGGAGGGCTCAACACGCGCGGTGGCCCAGCTCCGGCATCTTTCAGCGGAGGAATGACTGGGGTCCTTGGCTTCAACGGAGCCTTGCGATCGCCGCCGGGAGGCGCATCCTTGCGGTCAACCAGCATGCGCTTCTCCATAAGGATAACTGGACCCATTGCATGCGCGTACCAAGCCACGTACGCCTTGACGACCTTGGGAACGCAGCTCGGCTCGCTGATGAAGAAGTAGGAGCCCGTGTTAAGCCGCATGAAATAGTGCATCGCACTCCTTATCCCCTCCCGGCTGGCCATGGGCTCTTCCAAAAATGCTTCCATCGGGATCCCCTGGTGATAGCTCGATTGTTGGGCGAACCGGTGGGGGTTATACCTCATGAAAAGCACCGTCTCGTTCTGCCTGAACACCAGGTAGCCCGGCCGAATGGAGTAAAGGTGAAGGATCTCCCGGGCTTTCAGTATGGAGGCCCCGTCCTCAAAGTCGTCGCGCAGCGCCACCACCGACTAGGAGGTTTCTGAGCCGATGGTTATGACTTTATCCAAAAAAGAAACCTTCGCTCCGACCAGGTGTGGACGAAGGAGCAACCCCCTAGCCTCCCGCGGAGGCGCAACCACGATCGAGGCGCCGACCAGCCGCATGACTCTTGGGAATCTGCACTTCTAAAAAACGGAGGGATCTTATGGACGCCGAACACCCCGTGCACATGCATTACCATCCATGAGGTGAAGTAGTGCATCGGGAAATTAGCAGGCTGCACCCCAGGTTCATTAGCGTCCGCCGCCATGCTAAGTCCATTATATAGGTGAGCCAACCCGGCGATTCCTATTGTCAACTGTAGGCCAGCCATCATCCGATGTGCTGGGTAGAAAACGGACGGTCACATGTGGCGCGGGTGAATGGGGAGCGTGAAGCTACACAGCCACAGTCCCAGGAACCCTACAAAAAAGGTCTCCTCATCCATGCCCGGGACGGCGATTTCTGACAGAGGCATGACGGCGGCGCCGGGGAGATAAAAGTCCTTCTGATCGTCCTCCGATGTTGGTCGACGGTCCAAGCCGAAACCGAAAGGGTCATCAAGCTTAGCGAACTTCTCGCTCCGCTCCGATAGAAACTCCGGTCGAATGAAGCGGGCGATAAAATCTGCGAAACTGACTCCCCGAACCCCTGATTCTAGATAGAGCCCTTCATATATGTTCAGCACCTTCACCAAGCCCGGAAACTGGTGCTGAATAGCATTCTCCGGCGTCAGATCAAACACCAGCGGCTTGGTGGCGAAGACGTATTCGTCAGGAGGAAACAGCTCCTCGTAATGCTCCCCCCTCATCGGCAGACCCAATATTTCAGGAAACTCTTCTAAGGAGATAGAGACTTCCCTGTCCGTCATAAGGAAGGTGTGGGTGGGGATATTCCATTGTTCGATAAAAGCCTTAATCCACCACGTTGGAGGAGAGGGATACTCAAAAAGCGAGACGTAGATTGCCGAATACAAGCCAATCTTCATCAGATGAGTCCTCTTCGCCGATAAGATGTACCGGGCCCACTGCAAATATCCGGCGGGTGGTCGTGGGGTCAATCCAATGTTATAAACCTGTCCCAAGGGCGTACTTCACCGTGACAGATTCGCCTCCCAAAAATGTCTATTGCCGGCAGCGACTGCACGGGAATAGCACCAATTGCAGGCTGGAGGAGATCATCCGAATTCCAATTCTTGACCTCCACGGCATACTTCACCGGGGGTTCATCCGCATAGGGGATCGAAGATATGGGCTCAGACGGCATGGCGGAACCAAAGCTTCGGCGACCCTTGATGATGTCGATATACCACCTACCCCACAGGTGAAGGTTTTTGTGCTCGGGGTCATGGTCCCTGATGAGAGCGAGCACCTCTCGGTCCACTGGTGCCTGGGGAAATCCTCCCTCCGAGCGAGCAAACGGGAATGACAGGTCAGCAGACATGTTTCCTGTGGAGGGACAGAAATCAGCCGTCAGTGTTGTAATTCCAACACTTGGCATTTTAAAAATTTACACCACACTGCAATGCAGTGGGTAGGGGACCAATAGGGGACCCACAAAATCTGGATGACAGTGCATCAGTTAATAAGACAGCCCCATCATTGGATGAGACTGTCAATTAATGAAGAGATCCCCAAGAGAATATTCTCATTAATGGGAAATCCCTAGAGACAAGGAGAAAATCTCCTCTTTCAGAGCAAAGCTCTGTCACAGAGTGACATTTGTCAAACTCTGATCTCAAGGGAATAAAATTTCCTAAAAAGAGCCTAGCTCTGTAATAATGATGGAAATATCCATCAAAAAAAAATTTTAACTCTTGAAAGAATTAAAAAATTTGGGATCTTAAAGATCCATGAAAACTCTTAAGAGTTCTTCATTTTCAGATCAAAAAGATCTACATTTGATCCATAAGCAAAGCTCTATTCATGGGTTAAAACCCATGAAACAAGATCTCTGTAGATTTATGGATTCTTGAGAGCAAGGCTCTGTTGGTGAAACCCCAAAGGGGTTTTCTTTAGATCAAAGATCTATGAGAGCAAGGCTCTGTTAATTTAATTTAATTTAAGTTAAGTTAAGTTAAATTTTACCTAAGATGATTCTAGACTTTGAACTCTAAAAGTTCTTGGAAAAACGAGAGCAAGGCTCTGAAGTTCTTAAAAGCAAGAACAAGGCTCTGAAAATCAAAGTTCTTGAAAATAGTAACATTTACTGAGGACCAAGGGTCCTATTTATAGGCGCTTGCGCCCCTTCAACTCACCAGTTGATCCAATAGCTAGGATCTTGCCACCGCTGCACTCACGTGTACGACACATGAGCGCAACGGTGGGGGGGCATTTGTTTCCCCCAATCAGAGCAAAGCTCTGTTTGAATTTCAAAAATTCAAAAATTGAAGCAACGCTTCAAATTCCTTGCGCTGCGCGCAACGCGCCACGTGTCAAAACCTGATACGTCAGCACAGCGCCCAAGGCAGCGCACCCAATCAGAGCAAGGCTCTATTTAAAACAAAATTAAAAGAAGCAACGCTTCAGATAATTTGCGCTTTACGCTGCGCGACACGTGGCAGCGCAGTTGCGCTGCGCGATATGTGGCAGCGCAGATGCGCCAGCGCAGTTACGCAGCGCGCTGCGCTGCGAGACACGTGCCAGCGCAGTTGCGCTGCGCTCTGCGCTGCGTGACACGTGTCAAGCGCTGGTGCGTTTGCGCCAAACAGAATTAAAATTCCAGTAAGATCTTTCTGTTCTTGTTAAAACAAGAAGATTGTCTTCTGTAAAACAGAAACCCTTGGATCAAAGATCCAACGGTGGGGAAAATTCCCCAAATCACTCAGAGAATGATCTCTTTAACAAATTTAACAAATTAATGGGCACTATATAAAGGCCCCTAGACCCCAACTCCAAAACACAACAACACAGAGAGAAAAAAACACAGAAACAAAGAAAGAGCTCTAAAGAATTTTGAGAAGAATTCAGAAAGGAAAAAGAAGGTAAAACCTTTATAAAAAGAAGAATTTCTTCTGAATAGATCATTGATCTAAGAACAAGATCAAGGATCTTCAATAAAAAATATAATAAATAACAAAGGCATTGCCTTTTTTATGAACCATTGGTTCTGCAATCTTAAAGATTCTTTCCTTGAATCCAAAATTGGATCAAGATATTAAAACAGTGCCTTGCACTTGTATCTGTGCTTTTAAAATAGAGCATTGCTCTCTGAAGTTGGCGCAACTCACCAGAGCGCGCCACGTGTCAGCAGCGCAACAGCGCAGCGCATTGACGCAGCGCACTGCGCTGTTGCGCTTGCGCTCACCAGAGCGTGACACGTGTCACCTCCACATGCGCTTGCACTCAATAATTGGCGCAAAGCGCCTGACAAGCCACATGATCACCGTCAGTTTGATTAATGCACTGCATTATTTACAGAAGGGCCAAGCCCAATTAAAAAAGGCCTAACAGGCCAAATAAAATGCAATGCATTACTTTAAAAAGGGCAGAGCCCAAACAAAAACAGATGCTGCGCATCATTGAAAAGGGACAGAGCCCAAATCAAAAAGGCCTAGCAGGCCAAAAGAAAATGCAGTGCATTATTAAACAGGGGCAAAGCCCTAGCACAGGTCTAATAGGCCAAAGATAAAAACGTTGAATATTCTCAACTGGACTTAGCCCAATCATGGTCGTACATCCTCAAACTAAATTGACTGAGCAAGACTGCTCTCTTAAATCAATTTACATCCGGTTCAAGGGTACATCTCCGAACTCCTCTGACACATATCGTTGTAATCCTTCAACGACGTCAGAGAGGTGACGGGTCCCGACAACCACACATAGATACGGACTGTGGGGTCCCTAAACTCACGGAATTATGCATCCTTAAACTACCTTTGGACCCCTATGTCCCTAAACTGGAAATGGACCACCATGTCCCTAAACTGGCGATGGACCACCATGTCCCTAAACTGGAAATGGACCACCATGTCCCTAAACTGGCGATGGACCACCATGTCCCTAAACTGGCAATGGACCGCAATGTCCTTAAACTACCAATAGACCACCATGTCCCTAAACTGGAATAATAGAGCCCCCAAATGCTCTTTTGTCGGATCTAAACGATCCTATTTAAGTTGATCTTAGCCTCAAATACTGCTAACGTATCCTTAAACGTTCAAACAGACTTTAGTCTCAAATTGAACTATAAGACCCCTAATCAACTTTGGTTTAAGGGTACATCTCCGAACTCCTCTGACACCTGTCGTTGTAATCCTTCAACGTCGTCAGAGAGGTGACGGGTCCCGATGGCCACATATTAAATGGATCACTACGTTAAGTCGATCTTAGTCTCAAATCAGACTAACGTATCCTTAACGAACGTTTAAGTTGATCTTAGCCTCAATATAGATAACGTATCCTTAAACTAAAACACCAAACCCAAATCTAAGTAAATACGGATTTGGACTAATCCATGTCCTACGGGCGACAGCATCACTTAGTCTCCGTATACAATCCACGAGCAACCACAAACAAAACAAACACACACGACACGAAGTGAAATTCTGGAGAACGAGAAAGTTGTTACCGCGATGCGGTAGCGTAATTAACTGCAGGGGCTTGCGCCTGCAGGGAAGAGCGTCCCCATAATCAAAAAACCCTCAAGCGAGGGGGAATCTGACGAAGTCTGCTACATCGGCCACATCCATCTAAACCTCTGATACACGGTGCCATAAATCAACTTGACATCTTCGGAGAGGTAGACGGATAAAACCAAATAGCATCTGCCCCGAATCTCAGGCAAGACGTTCAGTCTCGGCCGTCTTTAGGAGGGGAACAGTGGTTTAACGTCCGACCCCAATAGCCTGATAAGTCATGCCGATGCAAGGTCCATAACGGTTCGAGAAACTACTGATAACACTTACCAGTAAATCTCAGCAACCCTGGCCAGGGATTTCCTGTTATGGCTAATCGAGCACAGCACAATATCAACCCCCAATACCGGGAGAGACGAAACCCCTCCTATCGCTCATTGCCTCCATGTGATTCGGGACTGTACCCAAAAGCCACCGTTTTGCACTATCTCTTGACCGTGGTAAGGTGGAAATCAAAGCACAGTGGGAATCACACAAGACTCTATGACGATCTCGGGTCTACAGACTAACATGTACCAGTGTCACCAGAGAACTGCTATCCGACGATAGGTATAATACCATCTAGGAGTTCTCGGCGATTCCGTCCAGTGTACCCAGTCTCCATCGAGCACCCGTATACCTTCTCTGATGTCATACACCAATAGATATGGGATCATCCATCGCCCATCATATAAGTCAAGAAGCGCATACGCTAGTCTACTTTGGAGTGTCGATACTCTGTCTCGATACTCCCATGACTAGGAACATTTGAAGGATGTACTTATCGACTACCCAGTCCCCACTAGTATGATCTACATCATAGTCCTGGTTGTCAAGTACTCATCCTAAGGGCTTTATCAACATGTGATCACAAGACAATATTTGTTTACATGTTAAGATAAAGTGCAACCAGATAGCATACTATCATGTCGAGCAAGAAAGTCCTTCATATATATGTCCAAGCATCCACTACAATATACATCGCATGTACAGTAATGGCCTCTAGGGCATACATATTACTAACAGCTCAGTACTGTGTAAGTTTGTGGGATACCCAAAGAACTCCAGGGGGTATCTTTTCTATTACGCAGAGAAACAAAAGGTTTTTATTTCTCGTCATGCCCACTTTCTGGAATATCAGTTCTTAGAAAAAGAAACAAGTGGGAGCGCAATAGTACTGGAAGAAATTCCAGAACCACAAGTTATTACTGAAAGCTTGGTGGAACAAGAAGTTTCAAAAGAACAGGACATTCCCGCACCGCTCCGCAGGAGTAGTAGGCTTTCTCATCCACCTGAGAGATACTGCGGATTTCTCATAGATGGGGATAGAGAGGATTGCATCATTAATAACGATGAGCCGACTAACTTCCAGCAGGCCATTCAGAGCACTGACTCAGTAAAATGGCTAGATGCAATGCGGACCGAGATGGAGTCCATGTACATCAACAAAGTATGGACTTTGGACTTTGCTCCAGAAGGGGTAAAACCCATAGGCTGCAAATGGATCTTTAAAAAGAAGATTGGTGTAGATGGACAGGTTGAAACCTATAAGGCTAGACTTGTTGCAAAGGGTTTTCGTCAAAGACCTGGTTTGGACTATGACGAAACCTTTTATCCAGTGGCTATGCTCAAATCCATTCGAATCCTTCTTGCCATTGCTGCCTTCCACGATTATGAGATTTGGCAGATGGACGTAAAAACCGCTTTTCTAAATGGAAATTTATAGGAGTGTGTCTATATGGACCAGCCAGAGAGATTCATTCAGAGTGGGAGCAGCGGAAAAGTGTGCAAGTTGCTGAAATCCATTTATGGACTGAAGCAGGCATCGCGGAGTTGGAACATCTGTTTTGATAAGACCGTCAAAGAATTTGGCTTTATCAAAAATCCAGATGAACCATGCATTTATAGTAAGATTGTAGCGCGAACTGTCGTATTCCTCGTTTTATACGTGGATGATATTCTCTTGATAGGAAATGACATTCCTATGCTACAATTTATCAAAGGGTTCTTGTTACACAGATTCTCCATGAAAGACCTGGGTGATGCCTCTTATATTCTGGGGATTCAGATCTATCGTGATAGATCTAAGAGAATGTTGGGACTTTCATAGTCCAGGTACATCGACACCATACTGAAAAGATTCAGTATGGAAGATTCAAAGCGTGTACCGGTTTGTCACGGAATCACCCTCTCCAAAGAGATGTCTCCCAAGACTGATTTAGAAAAGGATCGCATGTATATTATACCCTACGCTTCTGCAGTAAGCTCTATAATGTATACGATGTTGTGTACCAGACCAGATGTAGCTTATGCACTGAGTGTGGTAAGCCGGTATCAGTCAAACCCTGGGGAGAAGCACTGGATAGCGGTAAAGAACATTCTGAAGTACCTAAGAAGGACTAAAGAGATGTTCTTGGTTTACGGCGGAAAAGACCTCCAGATCGAGGCCTTTGCTGACTCCAGCTTCCAGAGTGACAAGGATGACTCCAAATCCATGTCAGGTTATGTCTTTACCCTCAATGGAGGGGCGGTCTATTGGAAGAGTTCCAAACAGGAGACTGTTGCTGATTCGACAATGGAAGCGGAGTATATCGCAGCTTCAGATGCCGCAAAAGAAGCTGTCTGGATGAGGAAGTTCTTAACAAAACTTCAGGTGGTTCTGTCCATCGTTGATCCAATACCTCTGTATTGTGACAACAACGAGGCTATAGCTTTAGCGAAGGAACCCAGGTCCCATCAGAAGTCCAGACACATCTTGAGGCGGTATCACCTGATCAGGGAGATCATGGATCGCCGGGAGATCGAGGTTCGGAGGGTTGCTACAGAAAATAACACTGCAGATCCATTCATAAAAGCCATTCCTCAGACGCAGTTCGAGAGGCTATTCGAGATGATAGGTCTGCGATATGCCAGCACATGGCCTTAGTGCAAGTGGGAGATTGTTAGTGTGATATGCCCTAGAGGCCATTATTGTATAATACCAGTTTATATATTACATTTTGGAAGCTTGGGATATATACACAGATTTATAACAGTCTTGCTCAATATGGTAGTATGCTACTTGGTTTGTATCTAACTTAATATGTGTATATGTTTCTCTTGATATATCGCTAATATATATTGATAGACCCTTAGGATCTTTGCTTGACTACCAGCGTTGTGATGGCAGCCACACTTGTGTGGGTTGGGTAGTCTACAAGCACATCCTTATACAGGTCCCCAGTCGTAGGATTATCGAGACAAGGCATCGATACTCCGGAGTAGACTGGTGTGTACGCTTCTCGTCCCAGCTTGGGAGATGGTCTGTCCCACAGCCATCAGTACGTCGTACTGGAGATAGTATGCAGGTGCCCATTAGGTTATGAGTACACTGGACAGGACTTGTCGGGAACTGTTGGTTGGTACTATACCTATCATCAGATAACAGTTCCCAGGTGACATGAGTACAGCTTAGTCCGTTGACTTGACACTGCCACTTCGCCTCAAGTGTGTTCCCACTGCTCTTAGATTACTACCCTACCACGGCTCTATTGAGTCGTGCAAACAGGTAGTAGTTGGGTGCAGTCCCGAAGCACTTGGAGGCAGTGACGGTTAGACAGGATTCGTTTCTCCCGGTATTGGGGGTTGATATCGCGCTGTGTCTAGGAAAGCCATTACACAAAGTCCCTGGCCAGGGCAAGTGAGATTTACTGGTAATGTTTCCAGTAGTTTCTCAGGGTGTTCTGGGCTACACTCCGACGCGACTTATACCGCTATTAGGGGTCTGACGTTTATCGCCCCTAGGCCCAACATGCGATACTCTTAGACGAACAGACCAGACTGTACGGAGATTGTCACATTAAGGCTCAGTAGGAGTTCGGATGGGTTCAACTCATCAGTCTTCTTATCGGCATCTACCTGGGGACCGTTACGTACAGCTAGTACCGGTTGCGGCCTGTGGTTAAACCCATTGCCAGTGTAGTGCCGAGTCTTTAGAGTCCCACACAGAGGGTTGTTCACCTTTGGGCAAAACAGAGTAGATGTCGTATGGTTTTACGACGGGGGTTCGTTCACATACGCGCACTTGTGCACGTTTGGTGTTCGGGCAGTTGATAGTAGTGGGCTTTGGTTTAAGCCAGATCCTAGTATTTGTTTTGGGATTGGTCTAGTCTCATTGTATTCGTGTTTTTATGGAACACGGATGCGGGTATGTATGTACAGTTGACAGGGGCGGAGAGGGAGACACCTCATTAGGGTTTTGACCATTGACTTGATCAAAACCATAACGAGAAGGAGGAATATGATTAATAGTTTTAATTAAGGATAATTGTATCATGGTTAGAGTTGGATTGACCATTCGACTTGTTGACTCACATTGACTTAGATATTTTCTTTTGTTGAGCATGAGATATTTTTTTGAAGCATGCTTAGCATTGATTATGAAATGATAATGGTCAAATCAACTCACCATCACAATTTTCTTAATTATTATTATTATTATCATATATTTCTCATATGAGAGCTTTGTTCTCTCATTCTCTCATTATCTTTCTCTCTCATGGTTTTCTCTCCCTCTTCCTCTCTCAAAAAGCTTAAGTGTTTCATGTGTTGAAAATCAAAGCTTTGAGACTAAACCACCAAAATACTTCTCTACTCACCCTAGGGTTCTCAGTGTAGCAAGCCAAGCACTCTAGTTACTTCATTGTTGAGGTAGAAGCTCAAGGTAGAGGCCTTCGGGTGGATCGTTCTTTGACCTAGAGAAGACAACGAGGAGGAGCCATCTACACCACTCCAAAGAGCTAGCAACTAGGAGGACCACAACAAGAAAAGAAGGAGTTCAAGAACTAGGTATAACCATCTAACCTAGTAGTTAAAACTCCGTATTAGTTTGTTAGTTTTCATTTAGCAAACATCCTTCATGGTTAGTCTATGTTTCTTTTGAGAAAAATTTGATTTTTACCTATTCCGCCTCCCCGTTAAGCACCGGGATGGGTAACATAAACTTACAGTAGCTTCCCTACTCGCAACGCTAGGGATCAAAAAGTCCTCCCAGAGGCAGTCGAGCCCGACCCTCGACCGGCCATCCCCGGCTGGTGGCTGCCGCTCGTAACGCCAGAAATCAAAGCCCTCGCCAAGAGGCAACCGAGCAGCTTCCCTGCCCGGTCATACCCAGCAGGCATCCTCCTTCCCAACAGACGCCGCGGTTTTGTAGCCCTCATAACGAGGCCTCTGAGCCCATTCATGCTCAGCACAACTACGGCGGACATCCCTCTGCCCATTACATACGGTGGATCCGAAGCCTCAACAAGGGACATCAGGTCTATCTAAGTCTGAGCGATCCCCCTTCGACTTCGGAGCAATGGAGATGCCTCCTTCTCAGCAGCGCTTGGCACACTTGGCAAGTGATCGATCAACTCGACGAACGATCGCTAGACAGATAGCCGACCTGACATGGAAGCCCAACAGTGCAAACAAAGATATTTTACGAGCATTCTTCACAAACAAAAGATAAAGTGCAAACTGATTACAAATTGATGAAACAAAAAAATTTTACTACCAAAAGCAAAGTCTTTACAAAGGGTATTTTGGGCTCCCCAACCTTACAGACTTCCCGGAGGCTTACAAAATAAAAGGAGGAGGAAGACGGGGGCTTTAGGCCTCGGGGCCGGGCACGACCTCGGGGTCCTTGATATCTACCACGAGTCGAGCAGGGTCCTCGGCCAACTCCTCGTCGGGAATCTCTTCCCCTTGCTCATCGGCGTCCGCGAGGGGGTATTCGGCCCAGAGCTCTTCATCGGCGAACTCCGGCATCCAGGCCTTAACGGCGTCGAGAGCCTCATGCCAAATGCGGGTGGTGGCCATGGCTAAGTCATTATAAAAGTCCTTCGACTTCTTGCAGCCCTCTACCGCCTTCGCCGCCGAGAGGTCGGCCTGATCCGCCGCCTTGACCGCCGCCTCCAGCTCCTTCCGGAGGGTCCTTACCGTCTTCTTCAGGTTGCCGGTGAGCGCCTGAGCGTCCTCAAGCTTGACCTCGGCGGCCTCGCGGTGCCGGGCAGCCTTCCGTTTATCGGCCTCCACCTCGCCCTCCAGGGCGGAAACCCTCGCTATCGCCGCCTCCAGCTCCCGCTTGAAGCTCTCTTCCAGCGAGGCAAGCTAGCTCGCGGCCTCCATCGCCGGGGCTATCACCTCGGCCTCCATGCGTAAGGCAAGGGCGACGTGCTGGAGGACCTGGAAAAATAAGAAAGAGGTCAGGAAGACGAAGGAAGCACCAAATCTCACAAGCAACCGAGCACTTACCTGCACAGACTCCTGGGCGATGGACGCCATCTGGGCCCTGAGGTCCCCCAGGGGACCCTGCCCCCTACTGACCTCTCTATTTCGTGCAGCAGGCAATCCGCGATAGATAGCCCCGAGGGAACCGCGAACCGGAGGCCCTCCTCCTCCACCATGATCGGCGAGGACGGTCCCCGAGGAGGCCTCCGAAACCCCCTCTTGAGTAGCTCCGATAGAGAGCCGGGCTCCTCCTCCGAGGCTGGGTCCTCCAGAATTCGAGCCCGCTTCCGGCCAGACGCTCTGCTAAGCCCCGGGGCAGGATCCGCCCCTGAACGCTCAAGGGACGCGGCCACCAGAGGCGCTGGGACAGAGGCCGAAGGAGTCGGGGCAGGCTTCGAACGGGAAGAGCTGGCGCCTCCAGCCTTCGTGACCTTCCTCGGCTGGCGCATGGAGGCTCGGAGCTCGTCCATATCCATGGGTCCTGCACAAAACCAAAGGCAAAGAAGTCAGCGACACATGCAATATACAAGCCAAAAGGCAAGCCTAACTTGCCGACAAACCCGACGGGGCTGAGTCCGGCCTAATTCAGGACCTTTTCAGACAACAACACGTCAAATCGGGGGACGGGCTCCCACGACGCCGCTCTCACCGCGGAGGGGTCATTGGACTGGATCCCCGGCAAGCACTTTTCCCTCGACCACTTGGTAGGCACGGGCCAGTCCTCGCCCTCGGGTGGCACGACAAAGAAAAACTTCTTCTTCCAGTCGTGAATGGAAGAAGGCAGGGCAACAACCCCTTGTTTACCCCAATCAGAGCAAAGCTCTGTTCAAATTCCAAGGCGGGAAATGAAGCAACGCTTCTGATTCCCCCAATCAGAGCAAAGCTCTACTTTGAAAATTTAAATTTTAAATAACTGAAGCAACGCTTCAAATTCCTTGCGCTGCGCGCAACGCGCCACATGTCAAAATTAGACACGCCAGCGCAAGGAGCGCAGCGCCAAAGGCAGCGCACTCAATCAGAGCAAGGCTCTATAAAGGAAGCAACGCTTCAGTTGCGCTGCGCTCTGCGCTGCGCGTGTCAGCGCAGTTGCGCTGCGCTCTGCGCTGCGCGACACATGGCAGCGCAGTGGCGCTGCGCTCTGCGTTGCGTGACACGTGTCAAGCGCAGGTGCGTTTGTGCCAAACAGAATTAAAATTCTGAGAGATCTTTCTGATCTTGTTAAAACAAGAAGATTGTCTTTGTAAGTGTATATGCCCTAGAGGCCATTACTGTATCATACTAGTTTGTATATTACTTGATGGAAGCTTGGGATATTCACAGTTGTATATACAATCTTGCTCGAAATGGTAGTATGCTACTTGGTTTGTCTCTGCTTTAATATGTGCATGTGTTTCTTTTAGCATATTGCTGATATACATATTAGTAGAGCCCTTAGGATCTTTGCTTGATTACCAGCGTTGTGATGGCGCTCACACTCGTGGGAGCTGGGTGATCTTTAAGCACATCCTTATACAGGTCCCTAGTCGTTGGACTATCGAGACAGGGCATCGATACTCTGGAGTAGACTAGCGTATGCACTTCTCATCCCAGCGTGGGAGACGGTCTGTCCCACAGCCGTCAGTACGTCGTACTTGAGATAGTATGCGGGTGCTCGTTAGGTTACGAGTACACCGGACAGGACTCGTCGGGGACTGTTGGTTGGTATTATACCTATCGTCAGTTATCAGTTCCCAGGTGACATGAGTACAGCTTAGTCCGCTGACTTGACACTGTCACTTCGCCTCGAGTGTGTTCCCACTGCACTTTGATCACTACCCTACCACGGCTCAAAGGAGTCGTGCAAACAGGTAGTTTTTGGGTGCAGTCCCGAAGCACTTGGAGGCAGTGACGGTTAGACAGGATTCGTCTCTCCCGGTATTGGGGGTTGACATCGCGCTGTGTCTAGGAGAGCCATTACACGAGTAGTCCCTGGCCAGGGCAAGCGAGATATACTGGTAGGTTTCCAGTGTTATCTCAGGGTGTTCTGGGCTACACTCCGACACGACTTGTACCGCTATTAGGGGACTGACGTTCACCGCCCCCCTAGGCCCGCCATGCGATGTATCAGACGAACAGACCGGACTGTACGGAGATTGTCACATACAGGCTCAGTAGGAGTTCGGATGGGGTTCACCTCGTCAGTCTTCTTATCGACATCTACCTGGGGACCGTTACGTACAGCTAGTGCCGCTTGCGGTCTGTGGTTAAACCCACTGCCAGCGTAGTGTCGAGTCTTTAGATTCCCACACAGAGAGCTATTCGCCTTTAGGCAAAATGAGTAGAGGTCGCATGGTTTTGCGACAGGGTTCGTTCACATTCGCGCACTTGTGCACGTTTGCTGTCCGGACAGTTTATACTAGCGGGCTTTGGTTTAAGCCGGATCCTAGTATATGTTTTGGGATTGGTTTTTCTCATTGTATTCGTGTTCCTCGGATCACGAATGCGGGTGCGTATGCACAGTTGCTTGAGATTGAGGGAGAGGACCTTGATTAGGGTTAATGGCTATTGTCATTTTATTAACCCTAATGCTTATGTGTGTGTTATAGTTAATTGATAATTAGTTTGATAATTGTGCATGGTTATGGTTGTTGACCATTTGACCTCCTTGACTTGTTGACCTAGGTTGACACTTTAACCATCATCATTTCTTTTGGAAGATGCTTTTTGATCCTTGCAAATTGAAATGATAATGGTCATGTCATGATTAACCATGACAATTATCTAGCTAATTATTTAATTAAAATAATATACACATATTAGTGAGAATGGTTCATATTATTCTCATTCTATCATATATTTTCTCTCTCTTGTTCTTCCTCTCCCTCAAGCTCTCTCCCTCTCATGTGTTGAGAAACACTTGAGCTTGAGAAAAACCCTCTCTTGATCATCTTTACTCTCATCTAGGGTTCAAGGACTAGCACTTCTTGCACCCTAGTTACTTCTAGCTTGGAGTTGAAGCCAAAGGTTGAGGTTTTCGGGTGGATCTTTCTTCGACATGAGAAGACGACCAAGGTGACCTCCTTCCACCACTCTAAGGAGCAAGGAGAGAAGGACTTAAAGCCCAAGGTATAACCTTTCTAGCACTTAGCTAGTTACTCGTTAGCTTTAGTAAGTTTTTGTTTAGCAAAGATCCTTCTAGCTCTAGTCCATGTTGCCTAAGCTCATAAAAATCCGATTTTTATTCCGTTTTCCGCCTCCCCGCAAGCACCGGAATGGGCAACGTGGACTTACAGTGGTATCAGAGCCTAACTAAATATAAACTAGCTAGGTAGTGAAGTGTGTCGAAGTTCGAAACGGAAAAATCGAAAACCCAAAATATCAAAACCCTAGTTTTCTGTTAAAATTTTTTCTGGTCAAAACAAAATTTGTTTTACTCCAAAAATCGTCTCAGGGTTTTTTAAAGATAGCCACAAAAAACGATCAAGTGAATCGACCAACGTGCCGCGGTTCCGCGGCAATAGCAAGCTATTGCCGCGCAACCGCGGCCGTTTTGGCTCTTCACCTGGTCGAGTTTGGTGCAGTGTATCTCTGGCTTGTTTTTAGGATTTTTGAGATAGTTTATATGTTCCCAGATTTTCCAGAATAGAAATTTATTTTTTGGGGGCCTATAAATCCGTATTTTTTTCGAACTTCAATACACTTTGACTATAAGGGTTATATCTGTGATGTTTGAATGTATTGAACGTCGGCTAATCGCTATATGTCGATTAGTCGGGGTTATACATATCTGTGATCTGTGATTGATGATCGTATGTGTATATGAATGGGTTGGATTGTCGCGGATGAATAGCCGGGATGGATGTGAGATGAGTGCTGCTTTTTCTTTCATTCATTGTAATATGTAAATTGATGTAATATTATTATTTGTTTGGCCGCACAACCGGGTCGGGGTTGTAGCTGTCATTGTATAATTCTTTTTACTGTTTTTGCTCCTAGGATAGACCCATGGAGGGGGTGCACAAACTACCGGATATCTCGAAGTGCCGAGTGGCCTACTCACGGTGGTGAGGGAGGTTGCTTCGCTTCGGGTACTTGGCGGGTAGTTTGCCGCACTCGTAGGGGTCTTGGGTGGGGTATTGGCTATTCACCGCGACCGTGTAATCCACTTTTCGTTGCAGGCTCGAACGGATTGCGGATTCCTAGTATATCCAATGTATTCATCTGTGATCTGTAATGTCTATCATTGCTATATATTTATATATGATAACTATTTAGGCGTTGTTTATGTTTTACAGCCGCGCTAGCCCAGCCCCCGCTCTGTCGTTAATTAAGTAACCTAACGGGTGATGACGGGGCCCCGTGGCGAATGCGAATGGCATAAGCGTACGTCATATTTTGGTTGTTTTCTGCAATGGTAGGATTAAATGATGGGACGCATTAAAAGAACTAATGCAGGAAAATAAACCAAGTAAAAGTCGATTGGAACACTTTGAAAACTACTCGGTTCTTTTCAAAACTAAACTTTTAAACGCGGAGCTTGAACCACTCCTTTTAAAAGCTGTCTCGTTCCATCGATTAGATCAAGTTCACTACGTTCACGGTTTCGCCAAAACCATTCGTAGCCCTCCGTCATTCCACATGAATGGTCAAAAAGTATTCAAGCTATGTATTTTGGCCAAAGTCAAGGCATAGTGATTGGTAGCTATTGGGTATTCATGTGCAGCATAGATAGATGCGTTAGTTTGGGACAGTCGTGCTGCCATTTTGGCCAAAGTCAAGGGTAGGTACGGGTGGGTCCAAATTAACCAGGAGAATGACGGGTAGAACTTGACATGTGACTTATGATATTTTGGCCAAAGTCAAGGTCATAAGAGCATGGGGCAAAAATCCACATCGGGAGTTTCATAAGTACTGAAACTTGCTAGCGTTGCATACCATTTGGAGTGTGATAATTCTGGTAGGATTCCTTCGGTTTTATCACGCGATGATATTTGGATCTCGATCCTACTGTGAGTATATGCTACTCCTCGGGAAAACTCTCACTTAACGATCAATGCTATAAACTTAGTAGGTGTCTAGAAAGGTGTTAGCGGGGCTACGCCCACAGAGAAAAGAGGTTGCTTAATTAAGGAACTTCGCGAAAGCGTTGGAAAACCTCCCTCGAAGTACCGACACTGGCCTGGCTGAACGGTTAAGCAAGAATTGTACGGTGAGATTGATCCTGACTAATCCTTTCTTTACGGTTTGAGAAGGGATTCGAGAGACAGTGGGAGCCATCCAGTTTAGACAAATTAAAAACCACTCTAAACTTGCAAGAGCATCATGCTAAAGTGTTTCTTTTCTCTCTCCTAATTGCAGCGACCATTCAACATGACCGGACTTAAGTTATTACTAGATAAAAACATATTGACAGGGCCAAACTACAAAGATTGGCTCAGGAATGTCAAGATGGCAATCACTTACGACAAGTTGGGGTATGTCCTTACCACCAAAGCTCCCCCTGTCCCAGGTCCCAAAACCAGTGTCGTAGATAGGGAAATCTACAAGACCTGGGAAATAGATTGCGCGAAGGCCAGATGCCTCGTACTAGCCTCGATGGACAACGAACATCAGAGGAGGCACGAGAATATGGACCTAGAGTCCATATTTCTTCATACAAAAGAACTGTATGGAGAGCAGTCTCGTATCGCAAGATACGAAGTATCGAAGAAGTTGTTTTCGGCAAGGTTGGCCGTCGGATCATTGGTAGCGGAACACGTGCTTAAGATGATTGGCTACATTGAGGAGCTCGCGGACCTTGGGACCACGTTGGAGAATGAACTCTATACTGATTTGATTCTTCAGTCCCTTCCTTCCACTTACGCCCAGTTTATTCTTAACTTCAACATGCAAGGAAAGGAGGTTGAACTTTCCGAGCTTCGGAACATGTTGAGGAGTACTGAGGGCACCCTACATAAGGGTAGGGAGACATCCACTTTGTTTGTAGGAGGATCTTCCTCTTCTAGGTCCAGGGCGAAAGCCAAGGGCAAGAAGAAGAAAGCCCCCGCCAAACCAAGAGGCGGTGTCGGTAAAGTGGATACGAAGGGAAAAGGAAAGGCAACAAAGGCAGCGGGAAAGCTGGTGGGGAAGGAAGAATGCTTCTATTGTCACAAAAGTGGTCACTGGAAACAGGATTGCAAGGCTTGGAAAGCCAGAACACAGGATTTGAAGCGAGTTGCAACTTCAGCTTCAGGTGTGTATGTTATTGAAAACTGTCTATCAATAAACTCTACGTCCTGGGTATTGGATACCGGATCAGGATCTCATATCTGTAATTCTTTGCAGGCGTTGAGAAAGCGTAGAGTTTTGAAGGCAGGTGACATGACCCTCAGAGTTGCAAACGGTGCTAGCATGGATGCTGAGGCCGTGGGGGACTATCACCTGGGATTGTCGGATGGACATTTTTTGGTTTTGCGTAGTTGTTATTATGTACCAAATGCAACCTGTAACATCATTTCTGTATCTTTATTATCTAAAGAAGGTTATGAATTTGCATTTGTAAGTAATGTAGTGAACATTCACCTTAATCAAGTTTTGATTGGGTCAGGTACATTGAACAACGGTATATACATATTAAACCAGCCACAGATTTTCAATGTCCAGAATACACACAAAAGAAAGTCTCCAGAAATCAATAAAACTTTCTTATGGTATTGTAGACTGGGTCACATCAATGAGAGAAGGTTGACTAAGTTACATGCAGAAGGATATTTGGATTCGTTCGAATATCAATCGTATGCAACTTGTCAATACTGTCTCAAAGGAAAGATGACAAAGACTCCGTTCACTGGACACGGAGTAAGAGCGAGCGAGCTCTTGGGACTCGTACACAGCGACGTGTGCGGTCCAATGTCTACACATGCACGAAGCGGTTATTCTTACTTCATTACTTTTACGGATGACTTTTCAAGGTACGGTTATGTCTTCTTAATGAAACATAAATCCGAGGCTTTTGAAAAATTCCAGGAATATAAGAATGAAGTAGAAAAACAAACAGGCAAAAGTATCAAGGCACTGAGATCTGATCGAGGTGGTGAATACTTGAGTACCGAGTTCCTGGGTTACTTAAAAGAGAATGGAATTCTCTCTCAGCTTACTCCTCCATACACTCCGCAACATAACGGTGTATCGGAGAGACGGAACCGAACCCTATTGGATATGGTACGGTCCATGATGAGTAATGCTGAGTTGCCGCGATCGTTCTGGGGATATGCGCTAGAATCAGCTGCATACCTTTTGAACCGAGTTCCAACTAAGACTGTGCCTACTACACCATATCAGATGTGGTGTGGGAAGAGACCCTATCTTAATCACATTAAGACATGGGGGTGTCCAGCTTTTGTAAAAAAGCAGCATGCGGACAAGCTCGAGGCACGCTCAGTACAGTGCAAGTTTGTGGGATATCCAAAGAACTCCAAGGGATATTACTTCTATTGCGAAGAGGAACAAAAAGTCCTTGTTTCTCGCCATGCCCACTTTCTAGAACACCAGTTCATAGAAAAAGAATCAAGTGGGAGCGCAATAGAACTGGAAGAAATTCCAGAACCACAAGCTATTACTGAAAGCTTAGTAGAACCAGAGGGTTCGAAAGATCAGGACATTCCCACGCCACTCCGCAGGAGTAGTAGGCAGTCTCATCCGCCCGAGAGATACTACGGTTTTCTCATTGACGGGGAAAGAGAGGATTGCATCATAGACTTTGATGAGCCTACTAGCTTCCAGCAAGCCATTCAGAGCGTTGACTCGGTAAAATGGCTGGATGCAATGCGGACCGAAATAGAGTCCATGTACACCAACAAAGTATGGACGTTGAACATTGCTCCAGATGGGGTAAAACCCGTAGGATGCAAGTGGATCTTCAAAAGGAAGATTGGTGTAGATGGACAGGTTGAGACCTATAAAGCTAGACTGGTAGCAAAGGGTTTTAGTCAGCGACCTGGTTTGGACTATGACGAAACCTTTTCTCCAGTAGCTATGCTGAAATCCATTCGGATCCTTCTTGCCATTGCTGCCTTCCACGATTATGAGATTTGGCAGATGGACGTAAAGACAGCTTTTCTAAATGGACATTTAGAGGAGTGTGTCTATATGGATCAGCCAGAGGGTTTCATTCAGAGTGGGAGCAGCGGAAAGGTGTGCAAGTTGCTTAAGTCCATTTATGGACTAAAGCAGGCATCGCGGAGTTGGAACATCTGTTTTGATGAGACGGTCAAGGAATTTGGCTTTATCAAAAATCCAGATGAACCATGCATCTATTGTAGATTTGTAGCGAGAACTGTAGTATTCCTCGTTTTATACGTGGATGACATTCTCTTAATAGGAAATGACATTCCTATGCTACAATCTGTCAAGGGGTTCTTGTCACACAGGTTCTCCATGAAAGACCTGGGTGATGCCTCATACATTCTGGGTATCCGGATCTACCGTGACAGATCCAAGAGGATATTAGGACTTTCACAGTCCAGGTACATCGACACCATACTGAAGAGATTCAGTATGGAAGATTCCAAGCGCGGTAATCTACCGGCTTGTCACGGGATCACCCTCTCCAAAGAGATGTCTCCCAAGACTGATTTGGAGAGGGATCGCATGTTTATTATACCCTACGCTTTTGCGGTAGGCTCTATAATGTATGCGATATTGTGTACCAGACCGGATGTGGCTTATGCACTGAGTGTGGTAAGCAGGTATCAGTCAAACCCTGGGGAGAAACATTGGATAGCAGTAAAGAACATTCTCAAGTACCTGAGAAGGACTAAGGAGATGTTCTTGGTGTATGGCGGAAAAGACCTGCAGATTGAGGCCTTTGCTGACTCCAGCTTCCAGAGTGACAAGGATGATTCCAAGTCCATGTCGGGTTTTGTCTTTACCCTCAATGGAGGGGCGGTGTGTTGGAAGATCTCCAAACAGGAAACCGTTTGCTGACTCGACTATGGAAGCGGAATACATTGCTGCATCTGATGCCGCAAAAGAAGCTGTCTGGATGAGGAAGTTCTTGAGAGAACTTCAGGTGGTCCGTCCATTGTTGACCCAACACCTCTGTATTGCGACAACAACGGGGCTATAGCTTTAGCGAAGGAACCCAGGTCCCATCAGAAATCCAGACACATCTTAAGGCGGTATCACCTGATCAGGGAGATCGTAGATCGCCAGGAGATCGAGGTCCGGAGAGTTGCATCAGAGGATAACACTGCAGATCCATTCACCAAGGCCTTGCCCCAGACTCAGTTCGAGCGGCTGATCGAGATGATAGGTCTTCGATACGCCAGTACATGGCCTTAGTGCAAGTGGGAGATTGTTAGTGTATATGCCCTAGAGGCCATTACTGTATCATACTAGTTTGTATATTACTTGATGGAAGCTTGGGATATTCACAGTTGTATATACAATCTTGCTCGAAATGGTAGTATGCTACTTGGTTTGTCTCTGCTTTAATATGTGCATGTGTTTTTTTTAGCATATTGCTGATTTACATATTAGTAGAGCCCTTAGGATCTTTGCTTGATTACCAGCGTTGTGATGGCGCTCACACTCGTGGGAGCTGGGTGATCTTTAAGCACATCCTTATACAGGTCCCTAGTCGTTGGACTATCGAGACAGGGCATCGATACTCCGGAGTAGACTAGCGTATGCGCTTCTCATCCCAGCGTGGGAGACGGTCTGTCCCACAGCCGTCAGTACGTCGTACTTGAGATAGTATATGGGTGCTCGTTAGGTTACAAGTACACTGGACAGGACTCGTCGGGGACTGTTGGTTGGTATTATACCTATCGTCAGTTATCAGTTCCCAGGTGACATGAGTACAGCTTAGTCCGCTGACTTGACACTGTCACTTCGCCTCGAGTGTGTTCCCACTGCACTTTGATCACTACCCTACCACGGCTCAAAGGAGTCGTGCAAACAGGTAGTTTTTGGGTGCAGTCCCGAAGCACTTGGAGGCAGTGACGGTTAGACAGGATTCGTCTCTCCCGGTATTGGGGGATGACATCGCGCTGTGTCTAGGAGAGCCATTACACGAGTAGTCCCTGGCCAGGGCAAGCGAGATATACTGGTAGGTTTCCAGTGTTATCTCAGGGTGTTCTGGGCTACACTCCGACACGACTTGTACCGCTATTAGGGGACTGACGTTCACCGCCCCCTAGGCCCGCCATGCGATGTATCAGACGAACAGACCGGACTGTACGGAGATTGTCACATACAGGCTCAGTAGGAGTTCGGATGGGGTTCACCTCGTCAGTCTTCTTATCGACATCTACCTGGGGACCGTTACGTACAGCTAGTGCCGCTTGCGGTCTGTGGTTAAACCCACTGCCAGCGTAGTGTCGAGTCTTTAGAGTCCCACACAGAGAGCTATTCGCCTTTAGGCAAAATGAGTAGAGGTCGCATGGTTTTGCGACAGGGTTCGTTCACATTCGCGCACTTGTGCACGTTTGCTGTCCGGACAGTTTATACTAGCGGGCTTTGGTTTAAGCCGGATCCTAGTATATGATTTGGGATTGGTTTTTCTCATTGTATTCGTGTTCCTCGGATCACGAATGCGGGTGCGTATGCACAGTTGCTTGAGATTGAGGGAGAGGACCTTGATTAGGGTTAATGGCTATTGTCATTTTATTAACCCTAATGCTTATGTGTGTGTTATAGTTAATTGATAATTAGTTTGATAATTGTGCATGGTTATGGTTGTTGACCATTTGACCTCCTTGACTTGTTGACCTAGGTTGACACTTTGACCATCATCATTTCTTTTGGAAGATGCTTTTTGATCCTTGCAAATTGAAATGATAATGGTCATGTCATGATTAACCATGACAATTATCTGGCTAATTATTTAATTAAAATAATATACACATATTAGTGAGAATGGTTCATATTATTCTCATTCTATCATATATTTTCTCTCTCTTGTTCTTCCTCTCCCTCAAGCTCTCTCCCTCTCATGTGTTGAGAAACACTTGAGCTTGAGAAAAACCCTCTCTTGATCATCTTTACTCTCATCCAGGGTTCAAGGACTAGCACTTCTTGCACCCTAGTTACTTCTAGCTTGGAGTTGAAGCCAAAGGTTGAGGCTTTCGGGTGGATCTTTCTTTGACGTGAGAAGACGACCAAGGTGACCTCCTTCCACCACTCCAAGGAGCAAGGAGAGAAGGACTTAAAGCCCAAGGTATAACCTTTCTAGCACTTAGCTAGTTACTAGTTAGCTTTAGCAAGTTTTTGTTTAGCAAAGATCCTTCTAGCTCTAGTCCATGTTGCCTAAGCTTATAAAAATCCGATTTTTATTCCGTTTTCCGCCTCCCCGCAAGCACCGGGATGGGCAACGTGGACTTACAGTCTTCTGTAAAACAGAAGCCCTTGGATCAAAGATCCAACGGTAGGGAAAAATCTCTAAATCACTCAGAGAAAGATCTCTTTAACTAATTTAACAAACTAATTGGCACTATATAAAGGCCCCTAGACCCCAAGTCTAAAAAAAAGAAGAAACATAGAGAATTCACAGAACTCCAAAAGAAAATTTTGAAGAGCTTACAAAAAAAGAGGTAAAACCCTTTGAAAAAAAGGAAGAGTTTCTTCTAAAAAGATCATTGATCTAAGAATAAGATCAAAGATCTTCAATAAAAAAATATAGTAATAATAAAGGCATTGCCTTTTGATGAACCATTGGTTCTGGAATCTTAAAAGATTCTTTTCTTTAATCCAAAATTGGATCAAAATATTAAACGGTGCCTTGCACTTGTAAATCTACACTGTTGCGCTCTTGGGTTGGTGCAAGCCACCAGAGAGCGCCACGTGTCAGCTCCAGAACAACTTGCGCTATGCGCTTTTAAAATAGAGCATTGCTCTCTGAAATTGGCGCAACTTACCAAAGCGCGCCACGTATCAGCAGCGCAACAGCGCAGCGCACTGCGCTAACTGCGCTTGCGCTCACCAGAGCGTGACACGTGTCACCTCCACATGCGCTTGCGCTCATTAATTGGCACAAAGCGCCTGACAAGCCACATGGCCACTGTCAGATAATTAATACACTGCATTATTGAAAAGAAGGGCTGGGCCCAATTAAAAAAGGCTTAATAGGCCTAATAAAATGCCATGCATTATTTTAAAAAGGGCAGAGCCCAAACAAAGGTCTGTCAGACCAAAACAGATGTTCTGCATCATAAACACAAAGGGACAGAGCCCAAATCAAATAGGACTTACAGGTCAAAATAAAATGCAATGCATTATTAAACAGGGGCAAAGCCCTAGCATAGGCCTAATAGGCCAAAGACAAATGAAAATGCTAAACATCTTCAACTGGACTTAGCCCAATCATGGACGTAAGTCCTCAAATTAAATTGACTGAGCACAACTGCTCTCTTAAATAAATTTACATCCGGTTCAAGGGTACATCTCCGAACTCCTCTGACACCTATCGTTGTAATCCTTCAACGACGTCGGAGAGGTGACGAGTCCCGACAACCATACATGCAATGGACCACCATGTCTCTAAACTGGCAATGGACCCCCACGTCCCTAAACTGGAACATGGACCACTACGTCCCTAAACTGGAACAATAGAGCCCCAAAATGCTCTTTTGTCGGATCTAAACGATCCCGTTTAAGTTGATCTCAGCCTCAAATATGGCTAACGTATCCTTAAACATTCAAACAGACTTAGTCCCAAATTGGACTATAAGACCCCCAATCAACTTTGGTTCAAAGGTACATCTCTGAACTCCTCTGACACCTGTCGTTGTAATTCTTCAACGTCGTCAGAGAGGTGACGGGTCCCGACAGCCATATATTTAATGGACCACTATGTCCCTAAACTGGAACAATAGAGCCTCCAAATGCTCTTTTATCGGATCTAAACGATCCTGTTAAGTTGATTTTAGTCTTAAACTGGACTAACGTATCCTTAACAAACGTTTAAGTTGATCTTAGCCTCAAATATGGTTAACGTATCCTTAAACTAAAGCACCAAACCCAAATCTAAGTAAACACGGACTTGGACTAATCCACGTCCTACGGGCGACGACATAACTTAGTCTCCGTATACAATCCACGGGCAACCACAAACAAAACAAACACACACGACACGAAGTGAAATTCTGGAGAAGGAGAAAGTTGTTACGGCGATGCGGTAGCGTAATTAACTGCAGGAGCTTGCGCCTGCAGGGAAGAGCGTCCCCACAATCAAAAACCCCTCGAACGAGGAGGAATCTGACGAAGTCTGCTACATCGGTCGCATCCATCTAAACCTCCGATACACGGTGTCATAAATAAACTTGGCATTTTCGGAGAGGTAGACGGATAGAACCAAATAGCATCTGTCCAGAATCTCAGGCAAGACGTCCCTACGTCGTCTTGGCCGCCATTTGGAGGGGAACACCCCTGTCTCGGCGGCGCCCCCCTGTCGCTTTCTAAAAGAGAGGTAGACCTACCTCGGGTCGCCCGCTCGGCCCCCAGGATGATTTTTGAAAACAAGGGAAGAATCAAGGATGGAGAGGCTGAAGGGAACCGCCTGTAGCTTCAGGCGAATCAGGAACCCGAGGAGAATCCTCCCTGAGTTCGGCACTAACTGGCCAGGGGCTAACCCGAAGAAGTTCAGCGCTTCGACGACCTTGGAAGGAAAGGGCAGGCGCATTTCACCCCAAAAAGCTTCCAAATATAGGGCGATCTCCCTACCCCGTACTTGGTCTGCCCTCTCTCCTTCCTTGGCCAGACGAAGCGTATAACGTGAAAGGATATGGAAGCGAGCCCGAGCGTTGGCAAGCTCATCCTCATGTCTCACCCAACACGACGCGCCGGGGGTAGCGTCTACCGCCTCCTCCCTGGGGGCTACCCTCGCCGCACGATTTCGGGAAGAGGATCTGATCCCTGCTCCTCGGGAAGACTCAGGCTCAACTAGAGGGTCCCTAGAACCTACTCCTATAGCATCTACAGATTCTGCAAAAGAAGACATCTAACCTGAAGAAGAGAGATCCTCGGGGAACGAAAGCAGAAGAAAGAAGACGAGCGCCGAGCAACCAGAACTTATAGCAAGGAAATATGAAGGAGTAGGGGCCCTGGAGTAGGCCCCACCCCTATTTATCTCTGCAATCGCCCTCATCCAATGGCGCCCTTCATCTCCTGCCAAAACGCCTCCTCGCATCCAACGACCCCGATCGCTCCACTTGTCGTTCACACACAGGACCGCATCCCATCAGACGCCGCAGGTCTGCACACGTCGCGTCTGTAAGTCCACGTTACCTCTCCCGGTTCTTTCGGGCTTGCGAAAACGGTAAAAAAAACGATTTTTAGGGTTTAGGTAACATGGACTACAAAAACGGATCTTGGCTAAACTACACACTAGCAACTAACAAGAGAGTTATCTACTCGGTTTGGGGTTATACCTAAACTTGAACTCCTTCTTCTTGGACTCTTTGTAGTGGTCGGATGGTGATTTCCTCGTTGCCTTCTCTTGTCGAAGATGGATCCACCTGAGGGTCTCTACCTTGAGCTTCTTCCTCGAACTTTGAGAAAACTAAAGTCTCCGGCTTGCTAGACCTTCAACCTTAGGATGAGTAGAGAGTGGCTTTGGGTGTTTTATCTCCAAGGAGAGGTTTCTCAACTCATGAGAATGATTCTCCTTGAACTAGAGGAGGAGGAAGATGAAAGGAGGAAAGAGAATGGTTATGATAGAATGATATGGTTTTTTACAACCATAACAATATAAGTGATTTATCAAATTAATAAAATTAATCAAAATGAAAAAGTTGATGGAAGGTTTGATGAGACTATTATCATTTCACATTAAATGGTTTTTGCTAGAATCAAAGAGCATCTTTGATGTGTAATGATGATAGTCAATGTTTCAACCATGGTCAACTAGTCAACCTTGGTCAACAAGTCAACAAACCCAACCATGACACAATTTCATTTAATTAATATTATTAATTGATATATCACAAATTCATTAGGGTTTGGAAAAAGACGACTGTCTACTGTGCATACGCACCCGTTCCAAAACCCTAATGAAAAACCTCTTCCTCCGCCTCAATCAACTGTGCATACACACCCGCATTCGTGTTCCGAGGAACATGAATACTACGAGATAAAACAAACCCCAAAACATATACTAGGATCTGGCTCAAACCAGAGCCCGCTAGTAATGTCTGTCCGGACGCCAAACGTGCACAAGTGCGCGGATGTGAACGAACCCCGTCGCAAAACCATGCGACCTCTACTCTGTTTTGCCCAAAGGCGAATAACCCTCTGTGTGGGACTCTAAAGACTCGACACTACGCTGGCAGTGGATTTAACCACAGACCGCAAGCGGCACTAGCTGTACGTAACGGTCCCCAGGTAGATGCCGATAAGAAGACTGACGAGGTAAACCCATCTGAACTCCTACTAAGCCTGTATGTGACAATCTCCGTACAGTCCGGTCTGTTTGTCTAAGAACATCGCATGGAGGGCCTAGGGGGCGGTAAACGTCAGTCCCCTACTAGCGGTACAAGTCGTGCCGGAGTGCAGCCCAGAACACCTGAGATAACACTGGAAACTTACCAGTCTATCTCGCTTGCCCTGGCCAGGGACTTTGTGTAATGGCTCTCCTAGACACAGCGCGATATCAACCCCCAATACCGGGAGAGACGAATCCTGTCTAACCGTCACTGCCTCCAAGAGCTTCGGGACTGCACCCAAAAACCACCTGTTTGCACGACTCCTTTGAGCCGTGGTAGGGTAGTAATTAAAGTACAGTGGGAACACACTCGAGGCGAAGTGACAGTGTCAAGTCAACGGACTAAGTTGTACTCATGTCACCTGGGAACTGATAACTGATGATAGGTATAATACCAACCAACAGTTCCCGACGAGTCCTGTCCAGTGTACTCGTAACCTAACGAGCACCCGCATACTATCTCAAGTAGGACGTACTGACGGCTGTAGGACAGACCGTCTCCCTAGCTGGGATAAGAAGCGCATGCGCTAGTCTACTCCGGAGTATCGATGCCCTGTCTCGATAGTCCTGCGACTAGGGACCTGCATAAGGATGTGCTTATAGATTACCCAGCCCCCACGAGTGTGACTGCCATCACAACGCTGGTAATCAAGCAAAGATCCTAAGGGCTCCATTAATATGTAAAGGCGATATGCTAAAAGAAACACATGCACACATTAAAGCAGAAACAAACCAAGTAGCATACTACCATTTTGAGCAAGAATGTCAATACAAGGTGAATATCCCAAGCTTCCGTCAAGTAATATACAATCTAGTATGATACAGTAATGGCCTCTAGGGCATATACACTAACAATCTCCCACTTGCACTAAGGCCATGTACTGGCGTATCGAAGACCTATCATCTCGATCAGCCGCTCGAATTGAGTCTGGGGTAAGGCCTTGGTGAATGGATCAGCAGTGTTATCTTCCGTAGCAACTCTCCGAACCTCGATCTCCTAGCGACCCACGATCTCCCTGATCAGGTGATACCGCCTTAAGATGTGTCTGGACTTCTGATGGGACCTGGGTTCCTTCGCTAAAGCTATAGCCCCGTTGTTGTCACAATACAGAGGTACTGGATCAACAATGGACGGAACCACCTGAAGTTCCGTTAGGAACTTCCTTATCCAGACGGCTTCTTTTGCGGCATCTGCAGCAGCGATATATTCCGCTTCCATCGTCGAGTCAGCAACGGTTTCCTGTTTGGAACTCTTCCAACACACCGCCCCTCCATAGAGGGTAAAGACATAACCCGACATGGACTTGGAATCATCCTTGTCACTCTGGAAGCTGGAGTCAGCAAAGGCCTCGATCTGGAGGTCTTTTCCGCCATACACCAAGAACATCTCCTTAGTCCTTCTCAGGTACTTGAGAATGTTCTTTACTGCTATCCAGTGTTTCTCCCCAGGGTTTGACTGATACCGGCTTACCACACTCAGTGCATAAGCTACATCTGGTCTGGTACACAACATCGCATACATTATAGAGCCTACCGCAGAAGCGTAGGGTATAATAGACATGCGATCCCTTTCCAAATTAGTCTTGGGAGACATCTCTTTGGAGAGGGTGATCCCGTGACAAGCCGGTAGATTACCGTGCTTGGAATCTTCCATACTGAATCTTTTCAGTATGGTGTCGATGTACCTGGACTGTGAGAGTCCCAGTATCCTCTTGGATCTGTCACGATAGATCCGGATCCCCAGAATGTATGGGCATCACCCAGGTCTTTCATGGAGAACCTGTGTGACAAGAACCCTTTGACAGATTGTAGCATAGGAATGTCATTTCCTATCAAGAGAATGCCATCCACGTATAAAACGAGGAATACTACAGTTCTCGCTACAAATCTACTATAGATGCATGGTTCATCTGGATTTTTGATAAAGCCAAATTCTTTGACCGTCTCATCAAAACAGATGTTCCAACTCCGCGATGCCTGCTTTAGTCCATAGATGGACTTAAGCAACTTGCACACCTTTCCTCTGCTCCCACTCTGAATGAAACCCTCTGGCTGGTCCATATAGACACACTCCTCTAAATTTCCATTTAGAAAAGCGGTCTTTACGTCCATTTGCCAGATCTCATAATCGTGGAAGGCAGCAATGGCAAGAAAGATCCGAATGAATTTCAGCATAGCCACTGGAGAAAAGGTTTCGTCATAGTCCAAGCCAGGTCTTTGACGGAAACCCTTTGCAACAAGTCTAGCTTTATAGGTTTCAACCTGTCCATCTATACCAATCTTCCTTTTGAAGATCCACTTGCATCCTACGGGTTTTACCCCATCTGGAGCAATGTCCAACGTCCATACTTTGTTGGTGTACATGGACTCCATTTCGGTCCGCATTGCATCCAGCCATTTTACCGAGTCAACGCTCTGAATGGCCTGCTGGAAGCTAGTCGGCTCATCACTATCAATGATGCAATCCTCTCTATCCCCGTCTATGAGAAAACCGTAGTATCTCTCAGGCGGATGAGACTGCCTACTACTTCTGCGGAGCAGCGTAGGAATGCCCTGATCTTTCGAACCCTCTGGTTCTACTAAGCTTTCAGTAATAGCTCGTAGTTCTGGAATTTCTTCCAGTTCTATTGTGCTCCCACTTATCTGATTCTCAAAAACTGAGTTTCCAAGAAGTGGGCATGCCGAGAAACAAAAACCTTTTGTTCCTCTTCGCAATAGAAGAAATATCCCTTGGAGTTCTTTGGATATCCCACAAACTTGCACTGTACTGAGCGTGCCTCGAGCTTGTCCGCATGCTGCTTTTTGACAAAAGCTGGACATCCCCATGTCTTAATGTGTTTAAGATAGGGTCTCTTCCCACACCACATCTGATATGGTGTAGTAGGCACAGTCTTAGTTGGAACTCGGTTCAAAAGGTATGCAGCTGATTCTAGCGCATATCCCCAGAATGATCGCGGTAACTCAACGTTACTCATCATGAACCGTACCATATCCAATAGGGTTCGGTTCCGTCTCTCCGATACACCGTTGTGTTGCGGAGTGTATGGAGGAGTAAGCTGAGAGAGAATTCCATTCTTTTTTAAGTAATCCAGGAACTCGGCACTCAAGTATTCACCATCTCGATCAGATCTCAGTGTCTTGATACTTTTGCCTGTTTGTTTTTCTACTTCATTCTTATATTCCTGGAATTTTTCAAAGGCTTCGGATTTATGTTTCATTAAGAAGACATAACCGTACCTTGAAAAGTCATCCGTAAAAGTAATGAAGTAAGAATAACCGCTTCGTGCATTCGTAGACATTGGACCGCACATGTCGCTGTGCATGAGTCCCAAGAGCTCGCTCGCTCTCACTCCGTGTCCAGTGAACGGAGTCTTTGTCATCTTTCCTTTGAGACAGGATTGAAAAGTTGCATATGATTGATATTCGAACGGATCCAAATATCCTTCTGTATGTAACTTCGTCAACCTTCTCTCATTGATGTGACCCAGTCTACAATGCCATAAGAAAGTCTGATTTGTTTCCGGAGACTTTCTTTTGTGTGTATTCTGGACATTGAAAATCTGTGGTTGGTTTAATACATATATACCATTGCTCAATGTACCTGACCCAATCAGAACTTGATTAAGATGAATGTTTACAATATTACTTACAAACGCAAATTCATAACCTTCTTTAGAAACCAAAGATACAGAAATGATATTACAAGTTGCGTTGGGTACAAAAAAGCAATTACGTAAAACCAAAACATGTCCATCTGACATTCCCAGGTGATAGTCCCCCACGGCCTCAGCATCCATGCTAGCTCCGTTTGCAACTTTGAGGGTCATGTCACCTGCTTTCAAAAACCTACACTTTCTCAACGCCTGCAAAGAATTACAGATATGAGATCCTGATCCGGTATCCAATACCCAGGACGTAGAGTTTATTAATAGACAGTTTTCAATAACATACACACCTGAAGCTGAAGCCGCAACTTGCTTCGGATCCTGTGTTCTGGCCTTCCAAGCCCTGCAATCTTTCTTCCAGTGTCCACTCTTGTGACAGTAAAAGCATCTTCCTTATCCACAAGCTTCCCTGCTACCTTTGTTGCTTTTGCCTTTCCCTTCGTATCCTTCTTACTAACACCGCCCCTTGGTTTGGTGGGGGTTTTCTTCTTCTTTCCCTTGGCTTTCGCCTTGGACCTAGAAGAGGAAGATCCTCCTACAAACAAAGTGGAGGTTTCCCTACCTTTCTGTAGGGTGCCTTCTGCACTCCTCAGCATGTTGAGGAGCTCTGAAAGTTCAACTTCCTTTTCTTGCAAGTTGAAATTCAGGATGAACTGGGCGTAAGTGGAAGGAAGGGACTGAAGAATCAAGTCCGTATAGAGCTCATTCTCCAACGTGGTCCCAAGGTCCGCCAGCTCCTCTATGTAGCCAATCATCTTAAGCACGTGTTCCGCTACCGATGATCCGACGGCCAATCTTGCCGAAAAAAACTTCTTCGACACTTCGTATCTGGCGATACGAGATTGCTCTCCATACAGTTCTTTTGTATGGAGAAATATGGATTCGAGGTCCATATTCTCATGCCTCCTCTGATGTTCGTTGTCCATAGAGGCAAGCACGAGGCACTTGACCTTCACGCAGTCGATTTCCCAGGTCTTACGGATTTCCCTATCCGCGACGCTGGTTTTGGGACCTGGGACAGGGGGAGCTTTGGTGGTAAGAAGATACCCCAACTTGTCATAAGTGATTGCCATTTTGACATTCCTGAGCCAATCTTTGTAGTTTGGCCCTGTCAGTATGTTTTTATCTAGTAGTAACTTAAGTCTAGTCATGATGTTTGGTCGCTGCAATTAGGAAAGAGAGAAGAAACACTTTAGCATGATGCTCTTGCAAGTTTAGAGTGGTTTTTAATTTGTCTAAACAGGATGGCTTCCACTGTCTCTCGAATCCCTCCTCAAACCATAAAGGAAGAACTAGTCGGGATCAATCTCACCGTACAATACTTGCTTAACCGTTCAGCCAGGCCAGTGTCGGAACTTCGAGGGAGGTTTTCCAACGCTTTCGCGAAGTTCATTAATTAAGTAACCTCTTTTCCCTGTGGGCGTAGCCCCGCTAACACCTTTCTAGACACCTACTTGGTTTATAGCATTGATCGTTAAGTGAGAAAGTTCCGGAGGAGTAGTATATACTCACAGTAGGATCGGGATCCAAATATCATCGCGTGACAAAACTGAAGGAATCCTACCAGAATCATCACACTCCAAATGGTATGCAGCGCTAGCAAGTTTCAGTTCTTTTGAAACTCCCGATGTGGATTTTTGCCCCATGCTCTTATGACCTTGACTTTGGCCAAAATATCATAAGTCACATGTCAAGTTCTACCCGTCATTCTCCAGGTTAATTTGAGCCCACTCGCACATACCTTTGACTTTGGCCAAAATGGTAGAACGACTGCCCCAAACCAACACATCTATCTATGCTGCACATGAATGCCCAATAGCTACCAATCACTATGCCTTGACTTTGGCCAACATACATAGCTTGAATACTTATTGACCATTCATGTGAAACGACGGAGAGCTACGAATGGTTTTGGCGAAACCGTAAACGTAGTGAACTTGATATAATCGAAGGAATGAGATAGCTTTCAAAAGGAGTGGTTCAAGCTCCGCATTTAAAAGTTTGGTTTTGAAAAGAACCGAGTGGTTTTCAAAGTGTTCCGACGACTTTTACTTGGTTTATTTTTATCTTGCATTAATTCCAATGCGTCCCATCATTTAATCCTACCATTGCAGAAAACAACGAAAATATGACGTATGCTTATGCCATCCGCATTCGCCACGGGGTCCCGTCATCACCCGTTAGGTTACTTAACTAACGATAGAGCAGGGGCTGGACTAGCGCGGATGCAAAACATAAGCAACGCCTAAATAGATATCATATAGATATATATAAACATTCGTCACATGCAATGATAGCCATTCCAGATCACAGATGAATACATTGGATATACTAGGAATCCGCAATTCGTACGAGCCTGTAACGAAGAGCGGATTACACGGTCGCGATGAATAGCCAAACCCCACCCTAGACCCCTACGGGTGCGGCAAACTACCCGCCAAGTACCCAAAGCGAAGCAACCTCCCTCAACTCGTGAGTAGGCCACTCGGCACTTCGAGATACCCGGTAGTTTGTGCACCCCACCTTGGGTCTATCCTAGGAGCAAAAACGGTAAAAAGAAATTATACAATGACGGCTACAACCCCGACCCGGTTGTGCGGCCATACAAATAATATTACATCAATTTACATATTACAAGAATTGAAAGATAAACAAAACTCTCATCTCACAATTCCCCCCGGCTATTCATCCGTGACAATCCAACGAATTCATATACACATACCATCAACATCACAGATCACAGATATGTATAACCCCCACTAATCGACGTATAGCGATTAGCAGACGTTCAATACATATATAACATTACAGATACAACCCATTAGCCAAAGTCTACAGAAAATCGACCAAAATACGGATTTGTAACCACCCCAAAAACAAACCTGTTCTCTGGAAAATCTGGGCAGAAACAAACCATCCCAAAAATCACAAAATACCACCAGAAACAAACTGCAGGAGAAACGATCCACGGCCGAGTCAACTCGGCCGCGGATCCGCGGCAGAAGCAAGCTTCTACCGCGGAACCGCGCTGAGTCGGTCGGTTCGCTGGATCGTTTTTCTTGCCTGTTCATAAAAAAGCCTGAGCCGATTTTTAAGACAATATTTATTATTTTTAGAGCAGAAAAAAAAATCGGCAGAAACTAGGGTTTTCCGGGGTGTTTTGCAGTTTTTTCGTTCAGTCGATATTCTAAATACTTTGCTAACATGCTAGGGTGTGTTTAGTTAGGCTCTGATACCACTGTAAGTCCACGTTACCTTTCCCGGTTCTTTCGGGCTTGCGGAAACGGTAAAAAAAACGATTTTTAGGGTTTAGGTAACATGGACTACAAAAACGGATCTTGGCTAAACTACACACTAGCAACTAACAAGAGAGTTATCTACTCGGTTTGGGGTTATACCTAAACTTGAACTCCTTCTTCTTGGACTCTTTGTAGTGGTCGGATGGTGCTTTCCTCGTTGCCTTCTCTTGTCGAAGATGGATCCACCTGAGGGTCTCTACCTTGAGCTTCTTCCTCGAACTTTGAGAAAACTAAAGTCTCCGGCTTGCTAGACCTTCAACCTTAGGATGAGTAGAGAGTGGCTTTGGGTGTTTTATCTCCAATGAGAGGTTTCTCAACTCATGAGAATGATTCTCCTTGAACTAGAGGAGGAGGAAGATGAAAGGAGGAGAGAGAATGGTTATGATAGAATGAGATGGTTTTTTACAACCATAACAATATAAGTGATTTATCAAATTAATAAAATTAATCAAAATGAAAAAGTTGATGGAAGGTTTGATAAGACTATTATCATTTCACATTAAATGGTTTTTGCTAGAATCAAAGAGCATCTTTGATGTGTAATGATGATAGTCAATGTTTCAACCATGGTCAACTAGTCAACCTTGGTCAACAAGTCAACAAACCCAACCATGACATAATTTCATTTAATTAATATTATTAATTGATATATCACAAATTCATTAGGGTTTGGAAAAAGACGACTGTCTACTGTGCATACGCACCCGTTCCAAAACCCTAATGAAAAACCTCTTCCTCCGCCTCAATCAACTGTGCATACACACCCGCATTCATGTTCCGAGGAACATGAATACTATGAGATAAAACAAACCCCAAAACATATACTAGGATCTGGCTCAAACCAGAGCCCGCTAGTAATGTCTGTCCGGACGCCAAACGTGCACAAGTGCGTGGATGTGAACGAACCCCGTCGCAAAACCATGCGACCTCTACTCTGTTTTGCCCAAAGGCGAATAACCCTCTGTGTGGGACTCTAAAGACTCGACACTACGCTGGCAGTGGATTTAACCATAGACCGCAAGCGGCACTAGCTATACGTAACGGTCCCCAGGTAGATGCCGATAAGAAGACTGACGAGGTAAACCCATCTGAACTCCTACTAAGCCTGTATGTGACAATCTCCGTACAGTCCGGTCTGTTCGTCTAAGAACATCGCATGACGGGCCTAGGGGGCGGTAAACGTCAGTCCTCTACTAGCGGTACAAGTCGTGCCGGAGTGCAGCCCAGAACACCTGAGATAACACTGAAAACCTACCAGTCTATCTCGCTTGCCCTGGCCAGGGACTTTGTGTAATGGCTCTCCTAGACACAGCGCGATATCAACCCCCAATACCGGGAGAGACGAATCCTGTCTAACCGTCACTGCCTCCAAGTGCTTCGGGACTGCACCCAAAAACCACCTGTTTGCACGACTCCTTTGAGCCGTGGTAGGGTAGTAATCAAAGTACAGTGGGAACACACTCGAGGCGAAGTGACAATGTCAAGTCAACAGACTAAGCTGTACTCATATCACCTGGGAACTGATAACTGACGATAGGTATAATACCAACCAACAGTTCCCGACGAGTCCTGTCCAGTGTACTCGTAACCTAACGAGCACCCGCATACTATCTCAAGTACGACGTACTGACGGCTGTGGGACAGACCGTCTCCCTAGCTGGGATAAGAAGCGCATGCGCTAGTCTACTCCGGAGTATCGATGCCCTGTCTCGATAGTCCTGCGACTAGGGACCTGCATAAGGATGTGCTTATAGATTACCCAGCCCCCACGAGTATGACTGCCATCACAACGCTGGTAATCAAGCAAAGATCCTAAGGGCTCCACTAATGTGTAAAGGCGATATATGCTAAAAGAAACACATGCACACATTAAAGCAGAAACAAACCAAGTAGCATACTACCATTTTGAGCAAGAATGTCAATACAAGGTGAATATCCCAAGTTTCCATCAAGTAATATACAATCCAGTATGATACAGTAATGGTCTCTAGGGCATATACACTAACAGCGTCGGCCAACCGATGCTTGACACGTGGACCGTCGCTTCAGTGACAGGATGCACGAACCGGCGCACCTTCCTTAAATGCAGAGATGTCACCCTGATTCGCTGGCAGAAAGACAACTGACAGCCCGGGAACGCATCCCGACAAAATCTTGAAAGAGAGCTCACCCCGGGCGGCCCGGCAGACCACTTTTGACCCGACCCGCCAGCTGGTCGGGACAAGAGTGGGGGGATAATGATGATGCTCTATATTGGCGACTTTGCAGATCATGACACTTGGCAGATGACATGTCCCAGAGCTCAGAAGAAAGGGCCGACCAGGCCACCCCTGTACCCGACCTGCAAGCGCAAGCTGGCTCACCTCAGAGCCCCTGTAAATTGGCTTCCTCGGCCTCTCAGCTCGCCCCCGAGCTACCACAGGACCAAGATACCTCGGCCCCCCGCTCGTTCCCGAGCTCTCCTGCCGAGGCCTTCTTCCTTGGTCCCTCTGACCGACCAACCCCACCACTCACAGGCGTAACCGCCACTCCGCAAATCTCGCCATGCACAGATTCTCCGTCGGCAACATCCCACGTTCCACGCCATCACGATCCCCATTAACGGGCGATCCGCTCGTTACGCGGGCGTGACGTCGGGAGCGTAACTGCCGGCGAGATTCCCGCGCCTGCTGCTGCGTGCTGCCACCACTATATAAACCCCATCACAGAGGGGTAAAGTAAGCTTTTTTCACCCCACTTAGCCGTTACTCTGCTCGGATCTTGTGCTAACTTAATCGTCGGAGGGTCCTCGATGGTACCAAACCACCCCGGAACTTCTTTGCAGGTACTTGGCGTAAACTCCTCAAAACCACCAATCTCCTCAAAACCCATTGAGACCCACACACAACAGGATATCACCTCCAAGATCCACCGGAAGATCGACGGAAGACAATATCTGACGGAGACCCGAAAATGTCCTCCATCAGAAACGGGAATAGACCCTCTACAAAAATAATATTGCAATAATATCAACATGCAACATCATATGCACGCTAAAAACCACAGGGTATATAACTGAAATATACCCCAAAATGTCATCTAGATAGTTCTAAACACTTTAATGGTTTTTAGGATTTTTCCTAGAACTTTTACACACTTAGTTCACTGTTCGAGTTAAAAACTAATAACAGAAATTACAAGGACCTGAACTTAATTTGCCTAACTTAGAACTCAATAAAATGGTTGGCCCGGGTATGGTTTGAACCAAACCTAAACCCAAACCCAAACTAAACTTTATATATATATATAGATATATATATATATATATATATATATATATATATATAGACACACACAGGGAGGTGATCCTACCAGCTCTCTTTCTTATTTTGAGGTCTATTTTTCAAACACACAAGCTCATGTTTTTTACCGGTCCGTACCGACCACCGTGACTATATATGTTAGATAGACCATGTATTAAGTTTTACAAGATTTGGAGATCTTTAACGCATCCATAAAGCAATCTTGTTTTTCATGCATCATAAAATCATGATTCTTATAGTCTATTTGATGTATTTGTTAGAGATCAACAAATCTTATAAAAGTTCGACATACATAGATTATGTATTGATAAATACCAGGCCGTATGTTTGAACAACAGACCTCAAAATAGGAACCCATGTTTGAGAAAGAGTGCTGGTCCAAGGCAGCCACCGAGGGCAGCGGCGAGCACCGACGGCCACGACGCGGCGCGGCGGCGGATCTGGCGATCTCCGGCGAAGTCGACGGTGACGGAAAAAGGTAGGTTTCATCTCAATTCTCATATCCATTTTCCTTAAAATTTCTTGTATGCAATTTTTCTTAAAGATCTATTCCCAGACGATGAATCGCAAATTTAAGTTTGGACGAAGTCTAAATCTATAGGGCGAGGATGCTTACTTAGGGTTTGAAATCTTAGAGTTTTTCCCCAAATTCCTTTTCTTTCCTTCTCTGTTTTTTTTTCGCTTTTCCTTGGCTCTCTCAACTTTGAGAGGAGCACAGATGGTTGGGGGTTTATATAACCCCCTCCACCGAGAACAATCCCCACAATGGGATGGGGTGAGTGGTCCCCACCCGAAGCCGCCCCCATGCATCGTCTTGTCTATTTTACTTCTAATATGGAGTTGTTATATAATTTATTTCTAATATGGAGCACAAGCTGCATTTCATTACCTACATCATTGACATATCCTCATATTTGCATTCTTTGGAGGAATTTTCTGCTATAGGTGCCTCAAAATTTGTCGGTCGCTGGAAATTTGAAGTGGTTGATGTCCTTGCAGACATGACAGTAGTTAAATTGCCATTTGTAGAGCGTTGTACATGATAAAAATGTGGGGATGGAGATCAAGCCTAAATCTTTAGTTTCACATTTTAAAACATCATGCTATGACTCGTTTAGTTTTAGACTTTTAGTACCAAAGGGGAGATTAGTCAGGGATTTCAAATCATTTAGAAGAATTGATGAAAGAGATATATAATAATTCATAATAATATAAGTATTTTTTGCCTTGTTAAAAATATTTTGGACAAAGTTCTAGCTTACTATTGAAAAGTTTGCTCAGAAATATGGACTCAAGGGAATGTTTGGCATGTAAAATTGTTGACGCAAATCCAGATAACTGTTTTTTTAAAGTGGTTAATGCGCGAGGCAAATCTGCCATGAAATTCTGGAAACTTTTGCTTAGTGTCCTCATTTCATCACTCCTTGGGTATGTTTGTAAAGAATTCAGGCATACACCCCCGCTATAGTTGGAACAATTCTTCCAATTATTGATAATATATCCAGGAGTTAGCTGGGGTACCATAGAAGTTCCAACCAAGGAGACTTGGGAACAAGAATTCTGTCAGAACATGTGGGCGCTACATGATGATTTTCTTAAAATAGTCGAGGAGAACTGCAATAAAAATTTGGATTCTTTCATGGATCCTATTCATAAATTTGCTTTTAAGCTGAAAAGACTTGAGCAAGAGCTTAAAAGTTGGAATAAGAATACTTTTGGTAATTTGCAAAATAATCTGAAGAATGCTGAATGTATGGTTGCAAATAAACCGAAGAAGTTTGATGAAAATCAATATGAGGGAAATTACTCTGAGCTATGGGCTGCAAAGTTAAATTTTGAAAAAATATTGCAGGAAGAAGAGTTTTGGAAATAAAAATCCAGAGTAAAATGGTTAACAGATGGAGATAGCAATACAAGTATCTTCATGCTTGTGTAAATACCCAAAATTGTGCTAACAGAATTATTAGGCTGAAAAATAATGAGGAGAATTGGGTTGAAGATCAAGAAGGCCCTACATCTTTAACAGTTCAACACTTCAAACAGGCTTTTACATCTTAAACTACTTGCTCTATTGCAGAAAGAATTAATTTTATTCCTCAGTTGATAACAGATGAAGACAATGGCTTTGTTACTTCAATTCCAGATGTACAAGAAACTCAATCTGCAGTTATGGAGATGGATCAAGACAGTGCCCAGGACCTGATGGTTTCAATGGGAAGTTTTATCATACTGCCCGGAATATTATTCATAAAGACCTTCAGGATGCAGTGGTTTATTTCTACAAATATGGATTGATTCCCAAGTCAGTTAATTCTACAGTGATTTGCTTGATCCCTAAGAAGCCAAACTGCACAAAATTCACGGATTACAGATCGATAAGTCTCTGTAACTTCATTTACAAAATTTTTACGAAAATTTAATCAAACAGATTAACTGGTGTTCTGCCAAAAATTATCTCACAGGAACATGGAGCATTTGTTAAAGGTAGAGATATTATTGAGAATATTTCTCTTGCTCAGGAGATTACTCAAGACTTATGCGAAAAATCAGGAGGGCACAACATTATTCTGAAATTAGACATGGAAAAAGCTTTTGACAGAATGAAATAGGGCTTCATATTTCTCATCATGAAGAATTTTGGATTCTCTGAGAAGCTTATACAACTAATAAAAGGCTGTTTAAATACTCAGCACTTCTCTATAAGTCTTAATGGGCAGCTAGGTGGCTTTTTTCAAGGATTCAGAGGCATCAGACAAGGAGACCCCTTATCCCCAGCTCTTTTTTATTATAGTATCAGAATATCTGAGCAGAGGGCTATCTGATTTAACTGATAAGGGCAAGCTCATACCATATAGGAATAAAGCAGCCAATAATTGCACATCACATCTACTTTATGCAGATGATACTCTGATTTTTACAAATGACAGCAGTAAAAGTTTGAAAAATCTATTTGCTTTTCTGCATGAATATGAAAATCATTCCAGGCAGAAAATAAACAAACAGAAGAGTGCTTTCTATGTGAGTAAAAATTGTGCTGCCTTTGCTAGCCTGAACCAGAGACTGATTGACATCGATAAAGGCTCTTGGCCCTTTACTTATTTGGGAGCTCCCATTTTTCATGGTAGAGGGAAGATATGTTACTTTGAACCTCTAATTGAGAAAATTAAGAGCAGATAGCAAGGATGACAAAACAAGTTATTATCAAATGCAGGGAGGCTTACCCTTATTAATCATGTCCTAATGTCAATACCAGTACATATATTAGCCACGTGTAATGCTCCAAATTATGTTCTGAACAGAATTACTTCTATGTCTGCAACTTTTTTTTTAATGATGGAGTAAATGTTAGACACCATCGTTGGGTATCTTGGGAGAAAATTTGCAAACCATATGCAGAAGGGGGACTTCGTATGAGATTACTGAAAGAAGTAGCAGAAGCATACACTATAAAGAAAACATGGAAGTTTTTGAAAGGCGATAGCTTATGGGCAAAATATATGTATTCCAAATATACCAAGAATTCAGAGATTTCTATTCATTCTTATGCTTCAGTCTGTTGGAGAAAAATGTACTCTTATATACCCACAGTTACTACTTTATCAAAGTAGATTATTGGCCAAGGGAATTTTGACTTCTGGTCTTAAGTATGGCATGAAGATTATAAATTGAAAGAGGAAAGTATAAAGCCTACCGCTGCTCTTGCTATAAAACAAGTATTATCTGGAAAAGTTTGGAATACCTCAATGATAAAAGAATATTTACATGCTGATGTTATTGCAAGTATTCAGAGCAAGAATTACTGCATCAGTAACTTTCCAGATAGGAAAATATGGAAGCTTACAATTACTGGTGATTTTACTTTGAAATCTGCATAGGAGTACATCAGAAAAAGAAACAGCAAGATTCTACAGCAAAGTATTTGAAAATGAATAACCTTCCAAAACAGATTATGATGTTCAGTTGGAAGCTCTTTAAGAATGCATTATCACTTGACTCTCAAATAAGAAAATTGGGATTCCATATGCCTAGTAAATGTATATGTTGCTCTGAATCTAATCAAGAAGACAGTTCATCTTTTCATAAGGAGCGGGCTTGCAATTTTCATTTGGAACTATCTGCATGGTATTTTTCAAATTGGAAAGAATGCTTCAGAGTTTGGTACAGTGGAAGATATATATGAATTCTGGTACAATCAGAGGCATTATTCAGTCATTGCTAAATGGATTCCACATATATTTGCTGGAACATTTGGAAGGCTAGATGCAAGTATAAATTTGACAACGAAGCCAACTCTCCTATTGCAGTATGGTACAAGATTATATATGATATAAAGCATATGTCTATGGCTTTCAATATTTCTATTAAATCAAACCCTTATCCTCAGGTATTGCAATTGTTGGGAATTTCTGATCTGGTTGCAGTAAATGATTCTGAGATCAACATTATTGTTACTTCATGGGAGATGCCAACCAACAAAAAATATTAGCCTAATGCAGATGGGGCAAGGAATATTCAGTCTAGATTGACTTCAGGGGGTGCAGTTCTCAGAAATGAAAAAGGTGATATTATATTTGCATCTAAGTATTATGGCACAGGGGAAATAATTGAAGCAGAATGTTACTCAATACTTGATGGTATGAATCAGTGTAAATTGATGGGGATCAGGGGTGTTGAGATGGAATCTGACTCTAAGATTTGCATTGATTGTATCAATGGTAGCAGCAAGCCAAAATGGAATTTACTCAATACAATTCAAGCAATAAAATATTTTGCAGACATAATTGATGCAAGTTTCAAGCACACTTGTAGAGAAAACAATGCTATTGCAAATTATTTGGCTGCTCAAGCACAATAGGATAGAACATGCACTACTTATACAATATTTATGATTTCAGCTGAGATTAAAAGACTCAACAAGTTGGATCTTTCTTCTCCTCCCAGCTATCGGCTAAAGAATATTGTTACAGACACTATTTTCAATTGGGGGGGGGGGGGGTTACCTGATATCAATGTTTATGAAGAATCTGCAAAAAAGTTAATGATCTTGGAAGTAAAGCTGGCAACTTTGATGGTCTTTAAAATAGCCGATGGGCAGAGGCAGCAATATTTGATTATTCAGAAAACATTTTTAGATGAATATCCAAGGATGCGAAAGTATTTGAAGCTGCAAAGTGAAATCTTAACAAAAAAGTTAGATCTGAAGCTTCTTGCTGATATTATGATATAATGATTAAGAAAAAACAACTACATATTGAGTTCCACCTTCCATAAATTTTGAAACATCTCAATGGCTAAGAATGTGTAAAACTGTAGATTTGTTTTCAATACATATGCTGTGTACTTATGATCACAATGAGGTCAAGTCTTGTAGTCCTAATGTAAGTGCATAACTCAAAAAATCAGTGAATTATTTAGCTTAAACAAATATATTTTAGTGGCAAGAAACTTTTACTTATTTAGAAAATATATAATCTTGTTTGCCAGATCCTCATCATGTAGACATAAAAAATCATTCAAGGAATGAAAGAAACATTTTAGTACCGGTTTCTTGTTGAAGACACAACTTACTGATGCAGTTGAATAACATTTGACCTTCAAGCTATAGCACCATGCAAGACCTTACACTTGTATCATAGAAGGCACGAATCGCTTCTTCTGGCTGATGGCTTGAACAATCTGCATCTGGATGGCAGTTGGGTCAGGTGAGAGTCTTACATGAGTTAGAAGAGAGCCAAGCTAACCCTCATATGACTCCCCAGCTACCTGCAGTCGGCGCTGATCATGCTTTTACCAATTGTGGCAAGTCTGCCTTGGCTTAATTTCTCTCTCTTCCTCAAGTAAGGCTCTTCCATGAGCACTAATGCATATGTTTCTTCTCCATATTTCATCTCCTTTTGTGTTCTTGTGCTGTATTTGATCTCATTGTAGTAATGGCCTATGGGCATATTTGTTTACCATGAAGCAGTATGGAAGTACCGGAACATGTGTTTGTTTTGACAAGAAGTAGCATTTGAAGTTACTTCCATATGCTGATGTGGATCCTATGTGGAGCCTCCCTTTCAAGATTTCTCTTCATGACCTCTTGGGTTTGGAAGTGGTATGGAGCACAAGGAAAGAGGTAGAAAAATAATAATATATTCCAAACATTAACTACTTCTAAGTTTTTTTCCTTTTATCTCACATCCATTTTTACATAAAGGTGTGCATAAAATAATTGCATTCATCACTTCATTAACATGAACAAAGAAGAAACAATGGTGAAGAAGAGCAGGAATTCTCAAGTATTTTCCACTCATCTCTTAGGGAATAATCTCCTATATATATCCTGTACAATCAGCTAAAAAGAGAAATAAATAACATGTATTTACAACAATAAACAGCAGCTATAAATGACTGATTTAGCCTAATTACAACAATGTTATATATAGTGTTTCCCCAATCAGAGCAAATCTCTGTTCAAATTCCGAGATTTGGAATGAAGCGACGCTTCGTGAAGAGCGCCAGCAATGAATGAGCCAGCACTGAGACTCAAAGACTCTGAAGCGGTGCTAAGCGCCAAGTGCGCTAACCGCAAGAGCGCTTCATTACTTCACCTTGGTTATAACAAGTTAAGTTATGCAGCGCATAAGCGCCTGACAAAGGAATAACAAAGAATTAAAAATAAGAGGAGCACTTGGCAGATAATATTTAATTAGACATATTTTTATTACAATATAAATAGATCGCCAAACATGGGATCAAAAGGACATGGGTTTGCAAAGCTAAGAATGAGATTATCTAGTTTCCTCTCTGTCTTCTCCACCATGTCAAAACGGCGATCTTCTCGAGGAGTAGCCACCCATCGATCAGCGCCACACTCACCAGAGAAAGTGGAGATAACGACTCGACGAGCTCATATCTGGCTCACAAATAGACAGAGCAATCCCTCAAGGCTTTAGTGATTAAATGCGTCTCGAAGAAGCACTCGATCTTGTCTTCAGCAGCATCGAGCATGGCCGAGGTCATCTCTGCTGGAGGAGGGGGAATGTCAGCAAGCACGGACATAAGGATCATCCGAAGCGAAATAGAGTGTGGGGGAGAGGAGACCCTACGCGAGTCAAGAGCTCGTACAGCGCTGCATCGCATTGGTCATCCGTAAGAGTAGGATCCACCAAGCGCGCAGCAAAGTGATGAACAATGTCCTGGATGGGCACTTCCCACGGTTGTTGACGAGCATGTAGACGGTTACAAACCATAGCTGAAAGGGTTCTTTGGAGACGAGAAAAGAGAAGCTTTGCTTCAGATTATAAAGACCAGGCACAGGAAATTTTGTGCATAGTGGAGCTATTTCCAAGACCTGGGAAATGAAAGTTCTGGGGAATATAAGTTTGAGAAAAGACACCTCCAATAAAGTAGTGCTTTAGATGCAGCGCCAAGAGAGCTGCACTACAACTAGCGCACCCCGTGCAAAGCGTATAGATGTTAGCGTTAGATGCGCTGCGCTCCGAGTAGCGCACCACGTGCAAAGCACGTGTGAGCTAGCGCTAAGAGCGCTGCGCTCCAAATAGCGCACCATGGGCAGAGCGCATAAGCGCTAGCGCTGAAACTAAATGTTCCTCACCGTTGGATCAAATATCCAACGGATATGATTAAATCGTCAATTAACAAGAATGAGATTCTGTTGAATCTTTCCAAACAGAAAAAATTGTGTCCTGAATTTGGAACACCGTTGGATCAAATGATCCAATGGTGATTGAAAATCACTAAAATACAAAACAAATTCTGTAAAGGGGAAGGATTTCTCAATCTTGTTAAAACAAGAAAATTATCTTCTACAAACCAGAAGCCCTTGGATCAAAAATCCGACGGTGGGGAAATTCCCAAATCAATTAGAGAATAAATCTCTTTAACTGATTCAACATATCAGCCGCTCTTATATAAAGGACCCGAGACTTCAAGTCTCATACAGAGGAACCCCCCATAAAATTTGAGAAAATCTCAGGAAGAAGAAGCTCTCGGCAAAAGAAGACAATTCTTTTTCAAGGTAAAAAGAATATACTGACGAAATCGTCTCAATATAAACAGAAGTCTTTACTTCTTTCACAGATCATAGATCTATAAGACAAAGTTGACTTTCACAAGGAGATTATGAACATCTCATTATAAAGGGAGGGAGAATTATTCAATTCTCTTAGGATCACAGATCCATAAAGGCAAAGCCTTTCATCAAAAAGAAATTGAAATATCTCCTATGAACTAAGAACTTTGTGTTGGATATAGTGCCCTCAGAGTCAATTATTGGATCACAGGCACGTGATTGAGGAGGACCTATGCCGGTAGGACAGTCTTACTCGAGATGATAGTATGCTATATGGTTTATCTTTATCATCATGTACTGCTTTAGGTGACTTTATTGATCACTATTGCACGTTGATAAAGCCCCTAGGATTCTTGCTTGACTACCAGCAGTATGAGGGCGATCATATACATGGGAGCTGGGGTCTATAAGCACATCCTTAAAAGGTCACTAGTCGTGGGAGTTTCGAGACAGGGCATCGATACTCCAGAGTAGACTAGTGTATACAGTCGAGACCCCGACGAGGGGCGGTGGCCGGTCTCACAAGCCACTGGTGTCAGTTGGTTCACCTAAGATGTATACAGGTGCTCATTGGGTTATGAGTACACCGGACAAGACTCGCCGGGAACCTGCTAGTTGGGATTATACCAGACGTCAGATAGCAGTTCCCAGGTGACATGTGTACAGGTTAGTTCATCGACCTGAGATCGTCATTTCTCTCGTGTGAGTTCCCACTGTGCTTTGATTACTACCCTACCACGCTCAAAGGAGACGTGCAAACAGGTTTTAATTGGGTACAGTCCCGAGTCACATGGAGGCAGTGAGCGGATCTGCAGGGGTTCGTCTCTCCCGGTATTGGGGGTTAGGTCGCGCTGTGTCTAGGAGAGCCATTACACAAAGCCCTCGGCCGAGGCAGGAGATTTACTGGTAGGTATTCCAGTAGTATCTCAGGGTGTTCTGCGCTACACTCCGACACGACTTGTACCGCTTTTGGGGGTCTGACTTTTACCAACCCCCTAGGCCCGCCATGCGATACTCATAGACGAACGGACCGGACTGTACGGATATTGTCACTGACAGGCTCAGTAGGGTGTCAGGATGAGTTCGCTCATCGACGTCCCTTTTAGTCAATACCTGGTAGCCCGTTACGTATAGGCTAATATCTCTGACGTGCTAATGGTTAAATCCACAACCAAAGTATTGACGAGTCTTTAGAGTTCCCCACAGACCGTTTTCTCAAGTTTCGGGCGAAACGCTGTGGAGGCCGTATGGAGATATGGCAGGGTTCGATCAGATACGTGCGGTATTGCACGGATCGTGATCGGACGGATTTTACTAGCCGGCTTTGGTTTAAGCCGGATCCTAGTATTAGACAGTGTAGATTTTGTCTCTTTGCATTTGTATTCAGTGGGAATACAAATGCAGGTATGTATATACAGTCGCGGGGTTTTCCTGTAATTTATTACGGGATCAGTTTTCTGAAGTTGCCAGTTTGCATTCTGTTCCGGCCAGTTTTCCCTTGTTCCTTCACGGCCGGACTTTTCCGATGGAGGGGCTAATTTGCAAGTTTGCAAATTAGCCTTTGTGGAGGGGTTATTTGAGATTAGAAAGATTATGAAAGTATCTTTTGATTCCATTCTTTTCTTTCATCATTTCTTGCTTTAATGAGAAAGGATTTGTGATGAGAGTTGATTTGCTTTTGATGTGAGGCTTGCTTTTGGTTGTGGTCACCTCTTTTCATTCCTACACTCACCTCCCTTTATGTTTTAGTCTTATTCTCTCCACCATTTTGGATTAGAGGGGCCGGCCACTTGTGAGGGGTGATGAGAGAGTTCATTTTTTTCATGAGGGAAAATATATCATCTCATTTTTGCTAGAAAAAATGAAAGCACCATTTTTCCTCCAAAGTTCTTTATCTTCATTCCTCCATCACCATGGCAACTACATAAACCCCAAATGAGACAACCATTCTAACCTAGCCTACAACACTTCTTGGGCACGTCGACTCGCCAGCTTCGTGCCCGAGTTGCCTCGGTCCAGAGGTGGGAACCTGTAAAAGAACCCGGCGATGTGGTGTCCGTTCCGACGAGGAGATGAAGACCAGAGGTTCCGCGAGGAGATTGGAGTGGAGGCGAAGACCGAAGGACACGGATCGCTTGGTATAGCTTCTCTACTCCTTTTCTAGTTTGCTAGGTTTAGCTTAATGGCCCGATCTGGGGTTTATAGTGCGCGGTGGTGCCGGTTTACTAGTTTTTGTAAAGTTTTTCGTTTCCGCAATTCCGGTGTCGGATTGACGGCCGGGGTGCCGCCGTGCACTTTGTTCTTAGAATCTTGAGACGAAGTCTCTTATCAAAGAACAGACAATCTTCAGAGCGCAAAGTTAACCTAAGTAGAGCTTTAGCGCTCCTAATCTAAGAAGAGCTTTAGATCTCCTAATTCAAAAGTGCCTTAGTGCTGTTCATCTAGCGCAAAGCGCTGCGGTGCCATAGCGCTTCAAACGCAGCGCACTGCGCTCATTGGCTAGCGCTCAGCACTAAGCGCACTACGTGCTCCTCATGTGTGCGCTGCATTACTAAAAGCGCTCTGCGCTCATTATATGGCACAGCGCCAAACGTCTCAACGCTTCAACCATAGCGCATCAGCGCTCTGCATCTAGCGCAAAGGGCTAAGCGCATCAGCGCTCTTCATTTAGCGCAAAGCGGTAAGCGCATTAGCGCTTCATATCTGGCACCAGCGCCAAGTGCACCACATACTTTTATGTGCGCTTGGACAGAACATAAAATGTTCTTTGGGCAAGCTTGGGGCTATGATAAATGCACAACATTCAACTAAAACAAAACATGGTCAGAGATCAAACCAATGCTTAACATTTTTTTGAAGGGATTGAGCTCAAACAAACATCTAACAACTCAAAAAAAAAACAAATGTTGAACATTGTAATTGAATGGACTTAGCCGAAATTGGCCATAAGTCCTCAATTCAGATTAATTGAGTTCATATGCTCATAAATCACAGACCTTAATCCCAGTTGGACTACAGGTCTCTCAACCTACATCGGTTTAAGGGTACATCTATGAACTCCTCTGATATTTGTCGTTGTAATCCTTCAACGTCTTCAGAGAGGTGACGAGCCCCGACAACCATACATTTCATGGACTGTGGGGTCTTTAAACTCACGGACTATGATGTCCTTAACCTGGACTGTGGGGTCCTTAAACTCACGGACTATGATGTCTTTAACCTGGACTGTAGGGTCCTTAAACTCATGGACTATGATGTCTTTAACCTCGACCGCAATGTCTTTAAACTAACAATCGATCGTAATGTTTTTAAACTAACAATGGACCGAGATGTCCTTAAACTAACAATGGACCGTAATGTCTTTAAACTAATTGACCGCAATGTCCCTAAGCTAAACATTAGAGTCCAAATGCTCTCTTGTTGGATCTAAATGATCCTGTTAAGTTGATCTTAGTTTAAAAATTAGACTAACGTATCCTTAACATACGTTTAAGTTGATCTTAGTCCTAAATGAGACTAACGTATGCTTAAACCCAACCCCCAATTCCAAATCTAAGAAAATACGGATTTGGACTAATCCACGTCCTACGGGCGACAACATACTTTAGTCTCCGTATACAATCCACGGACAACCAAAAACAAAACAAACATCCACGACACGAAGTGATCATTTGGAGAAGGAGAAAGTGGTTACCGCGATGCGGTAGCGTAATTAACTGCAGGGACTTACGCCTGCAGGGAAGAGCGTCCCCACAATCAAAAACCCCTCATCAACGAGGGGGAATCTGACGAAGTATGCTACATCGGCCGCATCCGTTTAAACCTTCGATACATGGTGCCATAAATCAACTTGGTATCTTCAGAGAGGTGGACGGATAACACCAATTAGCATCTGCCCCGAAATTCAGGCAATACGGACCCGTGCGGTCGCGTCTCCGTGTTTTCGGCGGGGAACAGATTCTGGCACGCCCGGTGGGACCTTTTCCTCTTTCCACTCCACATTTCGTGTGTCGTGTTCGCGAACGAATCGCGGTTTGCTATGGTTGCCCTGGATTCGAGGTACTAAGATTTGGTGTCTTGCTCCGTGCAGAAAAAGAAGATCAAATGGCTTTCAACTGCACAAGCTGCAACGATGGCAATAACTCTCACTCCATCCCCGCAGGATGAGTGACCTACGGGCCTCAGGCAGCCTCTGTTTTTACAATGCCGGTGGACCAGGTGACTCAGGCCACCACCGGGCTATTCTTTGGGACCATGTTCCCACCCATGAACTTCAATGCCCCGCCGCCGTTGCAGGAAACCTCAAAGAAGTTAGTCTTTGATCGACTCATAACTACTGCGGCCCCTCTCAACGGGTCATCCAGCTCCAACGTCTCAGTCTTTAACAGACTGGGCCAAAACTACAACGGGCCCATGAAGAAGCCCACAATACCTGAAGCAACCAGCCTAAAGCGGATAGCCATCCCGACTCAAGCGGACGAAATCATTGGAAAGGTTTCTCCTGCCAAGAAGTCAGTTTTCGCAAGGCTGGCCACTCCGGCTCCCGCTCCAGGTGAAGGCACCTCTGTCTAAAGGTCTGTGTTTGATAGGTTGGACATTACTTCTCGGCGAACGTCAGTCTTCAAAAGGCTGACACCGGCGACGACCCTCCGTCAAGACAGGGGGCATGACAAAGCCATCCCCATAGCCGAACCAACACCATCCGCACGACATGCTCGACGTCGCCATTGGCGCTGAGTAAGGAAGGCTGGGGGCAACTCTCCTTCTGGACTGACTTCGCCGGCTCCAACGGTGGAAATTGATGCCGCTGTTCCAACTGGAAACAGCTTTGAACCGTTAAGGAGGGTTCGCAAGAACTCTCCGATTGCCGTGCTGAAAAGGTCTTCTCCACCTGTGGAGATTGCTACAGAAAAGAAGCCGAAGCAGCCCCCTCAGCGGTTGTCCTCCAAAATTTATAAAGTCTGGCGACGGGTCCAGAAATCGGTGATTAATCAAGATTACTCTCGCCGACAGAAAAAGGTGAAGGTTCGGCAAGAAGATAACCATCCTGCCAAGTCACCAAAGGCGACAGCTACTTGGATGCCCATTGCGATGGCCCCCTCAACTTCAACCGCTCACAAGAGAAAGAGGTCAGAGAAAGCCCTTGTGAACGCGGCAAACCACAAGGACATTGAATCTAAACGCCCCAAGTCCGGGGCATGGTAATACATACCGTTTATATGGCTTCCGGAAAAGAGGAAAGCCGTGCTTCTACAGGTCATCGACTGTTTACTCGATTGATAACGAAGGCTCAGGAACAACAGCAGCAGAAACTTCAGGAGATGCTGACTGCAATGGCCGCACTCACTGGGCCGAAAGAAAGTTCAGAGACCTCAGAACAGCGTCAAGAACAAGAAACTGATGCTGAATTCCTCCGAAGAATGCTCGAGAGGAAAGAATAAGAGGCTGCGGAGCAAGCGGCCAATATAAAACGAATGGCTTTTTTGTTCCAAGACATGGCGGGATGATATTACAGCCGGAACCTCTAGCTGAAGACCCCCGATCATCATTGAAGACGACAGAGGAGAGACATTGAACCCTCCTCAGGCTTTTTCAGCAGCCAAAGAGGAGACCATCTCCAAGGCCGCTCTGGATGATTACATTGCTCAGCAAATACGAGCTCACCAGGCAAACGAAGCGGCTGGACAGGTTGTTAAGACTGGGCGACCCTATCCAGGCTGGTATGACCAAATAAGGTACCCACCGGGATATACGATCCCTAAATTCCACGTATATAAAGGGACGGGGAATCCACATCAGTATGTCGCTCAATTCAGAGCCTTGTGCGGCAACACCGGGGGTGATGATAAACTTCTGCTTTTTTGTTGGTAGCTTGTCGGAGACGGCATTCGAGTGGTATTCTGAACTTCCAAACGACTTCGTCAAGACTTTTGCAGAAATGGAGCTACTATTCACCCAGCGTTTCGCGAGTGCTAGTGAACGCACCCCAATAACGGCATTGATCAATGTCAGGGTGAAGCCAGGTGAAACGTGGGTGCAGTACACAATACGATGGCGGAATTTGTGGTTGAAATGTGAGCAGCGCATCGAAGAAGCGCTGGTAGTGGGCATGTTCGTAGGCACTCTTGACCCTCAAGCGACTATTTCTCAATTCATGATGTTCTTCAAGCCGACCACGTTCCAGGCCTTGATCGACAAACTGGCCCAAATGGACCAGATAGGTCAGACCGTCTCCTGCAAAGCCGGAGCCACGGAACGAAAAGGGCAAAGGGAAGACGACCTTCGTTGCGAATACTCAACAGCAGCCCAGTGGCCCAAAACTAACTGATCGTCTAGACGAGAGGCGGCAATTCTATAATGAGAAGATGAAGCGCCCTTATTCGTTTCCCCGGGACAAAACGAAGAGATTGTTCGAGCTAGCGGTGCGCAACAAGCTCATCAATCTGCCAAATCCAAGACGACCATTGCAACCCGGTGAGGCTAATAGTCCCAATTATTGCCCCTACCATCAAACGGTAAGCCATCCAATTGAGGATTGCTTCGTCTTTAAAGGCTGGATTGAAGATCAATACCAACAGGGCAAATTTGCCCTGTCCGAGAATTGGAAGGTGAACCCACCACAGCCACACGCTCCCAAGAAGACGGACACACCGGGGGCATCGTGTTCTTTCGTAGAAGAAGCTCCATGGGAGGTCGCTCTTTCAGCCAAAACAAAAAGAATGCTGAAGGATCTCCACACATGCCCGGCAATCAAGTGGAAGAATCCACTGGAACCCGAGATCATCGAGGGAATGCTGAAGCCGCGCCCAACTCCAAAAATTGGTGGTGATATCCAAAGCACTCACACCCAGCCGTCAAGGTCTTCGAAGAAGAAGAAGACCAAAAAGCCTGTGAAGCCTGGTGACAAGCGCACGGACCTGCAAAAATATATCGACGCACTGGAAGAATATAAGCAGGAGGTGCGGACCCCCGTCACACTCCAAGAATTTCTCAGCCACGTTCTTGAGGACGGAGATGATGACAATGGAGAAGACTCGTCGGATGAGCCTGAAGATTATGTAGCAAGTTGCCATGTGATCTCTCACTCGTCGATAGACGATGAAGAAGCTCCTTACACAGAGAAACTGAGGGCAGATCCTGAGCCGGAACTTCTAGGGCCATCGGACGAAATGATTGATGCATTCCTAGACGAAGCTCTTCTTAAAAGCAAAGCCGCTCGAGAGCGTGAGATGGCTATATTTGAAAAAACCAAATGCCGGCGACTGGACGAAAGGGTTGAAACACTCCCACCAGATCGAAGTACATCCGCCGCAAGTAAAGGCAGGTTCAAGACGAGGAAGAGGTTCGCTAAAGCCATATCGATGGGAATGAAGCTGCCGCCCTCCGAAGCGAACACTCTTGGTGAAGCGGAAACACATCCTAGCTACTGCTTATATCATCGAAAGATTGCGCATCCCACTGAAGAGTGCAACGCTTTTAAAAGATGGTGGCAGGGATATGTTGCTCACCGGCAACATTTCAAGCGGATGAAACGCAAAACTCGTCGGGAGCAAAGAAATACGACCGAGAAGCGTAAAAGAACTACCGGCAGCTGTCACATGGTCGACACTGGGGGATCACAAGTCCTCACTTTCGGGAGCGACTCTGACGAAGAAATGACTCTTGGCTATCTCTTTAAAAAGTCCACCTCGGGAAAAAAGGAAGAACCGAAGACCTATGAAAATATTCAGCTGCGCAATTGTACGTTGCCCCGAAAAAAATCTTAGGCCCTTGAACAGTGGGTCAAATAGAAGAGATAAGGGGAAAGAAAAGGTCCCTGAGGACGTCGCCCTAGAAGATCAGGTCGTCAAAGAGCTGATAGCCAAGGATCCGCTAAAGAAAAACAAGGTGGATTACAACGTTCTGGCACACTTGAGAAAGCTACCTTCGCAGCTAAGCATTCTCGACGCCCTTCTGCTATCCAAAGAGGTGAGAGATTCGCTGATCAAGGAGTTACAAGAGCCTGAACAATTCCAAACTTTCCTCGCAGAAGAAAAGATGAAGGACGAGTTGGAAGAAGTGCACACAGCCGATATCACCTTCGGCGATGAAGATCTTCTTGGGACGTGTGAGCATAACCGTCTCCTATATGTCTCTGGATACTGTCATGATATCAAGATAGGCAAAATCCTGGTCGACAATGGGTCCTCCGTCAACCTTTTCAATGTAAGAGTGTTGAAGGAAATCTGCATGAGCGGTCAGCACCTCGCTCGTGATAAAATCACCATCTCCGGGTTTGACTCCAAGTCATCACGGACGCTCGGGTCTGTGATACTGACGTTGCGCTTTGGGCTACTCGTCATGGACATCAAATTTCACGTCATTGACGCTAAGACATGTTACAATGCTTTGCTCGGCAGGCCCTGGTTACACGAGTACATCATCCCTTCTACACAACACCAGTGTATGAAGTATTTTAAGGATGGTCTCGAGTATACCGTAACAGGAGAGCTTAACCCGTTCTCTGTAAACGAAGTCCGCAAATATGAGGATGCAAAATACTTCCTACCAGATTTCGAAGACACGGAAAGATGTCGCAAATCGGAGGACAAGAACAATGCTATCACCACTGTTCCGGTCTTCGGGAGTGACACCGAGGACGAAGAAGAAATAGTTTATTCAGGGCCGCCCTAATGCAACAAGCCGGGACCGTCCACCCCTATGTTGGTCTTCGGCAGCGACTCGGAAGATGAGGTCAATACTGTATTCTCCGCTCGGCCATCGATACAAACCTTCGCCGATGAAGATCAAAGTTTGCAAGTGCCATGGTTCCGCAAGAGCATCATAAGGAGCTAGACGCCCTTGATACCTACAGTGTGGAAGAACTGCAGACATTCTATGTCCCGTCCAGGTGAAAAGACGATCCTATTCTACCGATCCGGGGAAACCAAAGTGGAGAAAGAAATTTGGCATGGTACGGATTCTACACTTGACAAGCTCCAGCCCATCCGTTTGCCCAGATATTACACGGACGGACTAAAGAGACTCTTGAGACGCCAAGGTGTACCCCTTAAGCAAACTGCTCGACAAGCACGGTTCTATAACAGGATCAGGAACGTTTCCGGAACTCAACGAAAGTTGCCCAACGGGAGAATGGAAACGATCGGGTTTGGATATGTTCGATCCAAGAAACGGGAGCTATTCCGCTACTACTACGTCATACATGACTTTGATGAAGAAGGAGATGCTCTGTGGGAAAATGCTAACTCTAAACCAGAATGAGCTCCCGCCGTGAAAATGCCAAGTCCGTCGTTTGAAGAACAGATGGACAAGCTTATAAGGGAAGCGGGTCAAAAGGTTCGAGACGATCATAATCGCGAAATGGCCATCTATGAGAAAGGTAGAACGCAGCGCCTCCTTCAACAGGTTGCGAAGAATGAAAATGCTCTTCCTTGTCAACCCGTCATACAAAAGTCCCGACGCAGAGGCAAAAATAAATCAAGGAGCGGGAAAGGCGTCCCACAGCGACAAAGTGGGACCAAGAAGCCGCGCGATCGGGAATCGAGCAATCCGGATTCGTCTATTGTAAAGAAGATGGGTCGAGCATACTCTTTTCTCCAGGAAAAGACACAGAGGATACTTGATCTTGCTGTAAAATATCAAATGATTACCCTTCCGGAGTCCAAGCATCCCGAGCAAGCAGGTGAAGTTAATCACCCAGATTATTGCTCCTATCACCGAGCAATAGGACATCCTCTCGAAGACCGCTTCACGTTTAAAGACTTGGTAGAAGGCCAGTATCAGCAATGCAGGTTTGCTCTATCCAGCAGCTGGAGGGTAACTTCGCCACAGAAGCATGAACCAAAAGCCGCGCCTGCAGCGAGAGTAGAACCAGATCAACATCGGTCATGGAAGCGATCTCGTACCTGTCACGTGATAACGCTGTCAGGAGAAAGAATACCCGAGAATATGGATGACCTCCTCTGGTGCTTCGAAAACGATGATGGCAAGGTGATCTCAGAGTTCCCACCGGCGCCAAAAGAGCTGGAAGATGGAATACATACTACTGCAGATAACTTCAAGAAAATTGATTTAGGGACGGCAAGTGACCCGCGGCCGACATTCGTCAGTGAGCTGTTGTCTGAAGAAAGGGTGGTTATGCTAAAGGACGTGCTCATGCAGCATAAAGATTGCTTCGCATGGAATTATTCTGAGATGCCAGGACTAGATCCAGAGATTGCTGTACATAAATTGGCAATATCCCCGGACGTCAAGCCGATCAAACAAGCATCGAGAAGAATGCAGTTCGAGCTTGAGATGAGCATCAATGCCGAAGTCAAGAAGCTAATAGATTCTGGCTTTATCCAAGAGGCTCAATATCCTGATTGGATCGCCAACATCGTCCCAGTCATGAAGAAAAATGGGACGGTGCGTATATGTGTGGACTTTCGGGATCTCAACAAAGCTTGCCCAAAAGACGACTTCCCAGTGTCAGTTACCGAGCTGATGATGGACAATACGTCCATTCATGAAGTTTTCTCCTTTATGGACGGCTCGTCAAGTTACAATCAGATAAAGATGCATCCCGAAGACCAGAAGCATACCGCTTTCCGAACCCCTTTGGGCATATTCTGCTACAAGGTGATGCCTTTCGGTCTGAAGAACGCCGGTGCCACCTATCAGAGGGCCATGATGAAAATTTTTGATGACCTCATACATGAAATCGTTGAATGCTATATCGACGACCTCGTAGTAAAAAGCAAATCGTATGAGGAACATTTAGAGCATCTGAAGATTGTGTTTCAGCGCCTTCGGAAATATAACTTGAAGATGAACCCTCTCAAATGCGCGTTCGGAGTTTCCTCAGGCAAATTCCTAGGATTCGTCGTCCGCCACCGAGGCATCGAGATGGACCCGTCGAAGATCAAGGCGATCATGGAAATGCCACCGCCAAGGACTCTCAAGCAACTGCGGTCTCTCCAAGGAAAGCTCGCATATATCCGGCGATTCATAGCCAATCTTGCTGGCAAGTGCCGCCCCTACAGTCACTTGATGAAAAAGGGAATCCCGTTCGTCTGGGATCACAAATGCCAAAGCGCACTGGACAAAATCAAGCAATACCTGCAGAATCCGCCAGTGCTGGCCGCTCCCGTTAAAGGAAAACCTCTCGTCCTGTATACGACAACCCTCAAAGGTTCTTTAGGCGCGCTGTGGGCACAAGAGAACGATCAAGGGAAAGAAAGCTCTCTACTATCTGAGTCGAGTTCTCCTGGGGGCAGAAAGCAACTACTCCCCCATCAGAAAACACTGCCTGGCGTTGATCTTCGCGATAACGAAACTCAGACACTATGCGTTGGCACATGAGGTCCATCTCATATCGAAGGTGGATCCTCTCAGATATTTAATGTCGAAAGCCATATTAACAGGACGCCTCGCTAAATAGGCCATGCTCTTGATGGAGTTCTCGATAACTTATCGGCCTCTTAAGGCAGTGAAAGGCCAGGCCATCGCCGACTTCCTCGCTGAACATCCGATACCTGCCGACTTTCCCTTGACCTGCGAATTGCCAGACGAACACGCGTTTGACACAATCGACGGGGAAAGAAGAGAGAATGATACCCGGTGGGAACTTTATTTTGACGGAGCATCTTCCATGAAGAAGCACAAACAAAGCACCCCTATAATCAAATCCGGAGTATGCCTCATCTTCGTGATTCCACAAGGAGGGATAATGCGCTTCGCCTTCTCCTTAACAGAGCCGAGGAAAAACAATGAAGCCGAATATGAAGCTTTGATAGCAGGTCTTGAGATCGCCGACATGGGAATTGAGAACCTCCTTATATACGGAGACTCCCAGCTGGTCGTTAGTCAAGTAAACGGCGACTATCAAACGTGCAAACCAGAGTTAGTGAAGTACGGTGAGAGAGTGCAACAACTGCTAACTCAAATTCCTTCCTACGTTCTGGAAAGCATACCGCGTGCGGAAAATAGCAAGGCGGATGTGTTAGCCAAGCTCGCTAAAGAACTGGCTGACGAGAGCCTCGACGACGTGAGGATCATTGTGCAGAGCCGTCGGGTTCTTGCACCGACAGAAATATCTCCGGAGTCGTCTGAAGAAAAGGAAGCGACCGAGCAATTGGCTATACAAATAAAAGACCAGGAAAAGGCTAAGGATTGGAGAGAAGTCTTTATAGATTACTTCAAACCCCGTCGAATGCCTGAAGATGCATCCTTAAGGCATCAGCTCATGAAACGAGCTCTATCCTTCGCCTTTGTCAATGATACTCTGTATAAGAGGTCATTTGATTCTCTGTGGTTAAGATGCCTGGGACCTGAAGAGGCAGAAAGAGTCGTCCAAGAAACTCACGATGGACTCTGCGGTTCTCACCAAGCCGGCCTGAAGATGAACCTGAAGATTAAAAGGATGGGCTACTATTGGCCCACGATGATCCAGGACTGCCTCGAATACGCGAAGCAGTGCCACTTGTGCCAAATTCACGGAGACTTCATTCACCAGCATCCAAATCCGCTACATCCAACGGTGGCTAGCTGGCCGTTCGAAATGTGGGGAACCGACATAATCGGGCCCATCGAACCAGCATCGTCCAGAGGACATCGGTTCATTTTGGCGACAACTGATTACTTCTCCAAATTGGCAGAAGCAGTACCGCCAAGGGAAGTGAAGACGGAGAATATCCTCTATTTCTTCAAGACACGTCATTTATCGGTTTGGCACTCCGCGACGGATTATCTCCGATAACGGGCCAGCCTATAGAAGCCACAAGATCAGCCGCTTCGCACAACGGCATAACATAGACCGGAGATATTCATCAGTCTATAATTCTCGAGCTAACGGTCTAGCTGAGGCTTTCAACAAGACCTTGATGAAGATCGTGAAAAAGACGGTGTCTCGAAATAAGATGGACTGGCATGAGAGACTGCATGAAGCACTTTGGGCGTATTGAATTACGTTCAAAACAGCCACGAGCACAACGCCGTATGTATTGGTATTCGGCACAGAAGCGGTACTCCCCCTCGAGATAGAGTTACCCTCTCTACGAGTGGCGGTTCACTACGAGCTAACAAACGAAGAAAATGCTCACCTTCGGCTTGAGGAGCTTGATGCCCTTGATGAAAACCGGCTCGTGGCGCAATAGAGTCTGGAGGCTTATAAAGCAAAGATGACGCGCTCATATGAGAGATTGACTAGGCCGAGAACATTCCGCCAAGGTGAGCTCGTGCTAGTGGTCAAAAGGCCTATGACCCCTAATCGTGCCAAGCGGGGGAAATTTGAGCCGAACTATGAAGGCCCGTATATCATAGACAAAGTTTATCAGGGTGGAGCCTACCTACTCATGGACATGCATGGTGAAAGACCTTTCAGGCCAATAAACGGCCGCTTCCTAAAAAAATACTACGCCTTACGAGTCACGGCCTAGGTCAACGATAGATGACGACGCCTATGTCTGCTCGCTATCTTCCTAAGCCTAAACTCTGTAAGTAGTAGCCGGCTTCTTTTTCTTGGACCGAAACGTCCTAAAACTGGCTGTTGACCGAGACGTCAATAAACTACTACGGACCGCAGCATCCTAAGGCTGACAAAAAAAAACGGTATGTCCATAAGCAAAATGGGCACGGATGAAAACCCGAAAGGGCTCCGTGAGTAAAAACAGCAGGGCTACCGACGAGTTTTTGTGAAAAACCGAAAGGGCGCAATCTAGTTAAAAGACACTTGCAAGGTCCCCTTGACCTTGTGAGAAGAGACCACCTGCGTGAAATCCTTACGACTCACAAGGGAACAACACATTTAGGGATCCCCACGGTTTATAAGATTACACTTACGAGATCCTCACGACTCGTAACGAGAACCCTCTTATGAGACCTTCACGGCCTATAAGATTCAAAAGTCTTAAGCTACAGGGATCTGAACCTGTTCTTAAACCATCACAACCTTCAATTTTGCCCTACAAGTGGTTCAATATTGACCCTTGTATATAATTCACGGGCGCGAATAAACATTTCCCTGACAAAGTCATATCCGTGACTAGGGATATGTTTGTACAGTGCACAGCCCTTGTAAGTCCTTTCGACTTATAAGGAGAAAACACTCTTGTAAGATCCTTACGACTTATAAGAGACCACACGTTTAGGAATTCTCACGATTCCTAAGGAGAAAACGCACCTACGAGATCCTCACGACTTGTAGGGAGAAATACCTTTATGAGTCCCTTACGGCTCATGAAGTCAAAAGCCTTAGCCGACAAGATCTTAACTCTGTTTGCTAAGCCACCTTTGTTCGACATCGAAATAGGCAAATGATGATTTGCTCCTTGGCAATATCCCAGTTGTAGCGGTGCTGATGCCGAAATCGGTGTCTAAATCCAAGCTTGCAACGAAAAGCCGACGAGCCACACATGCATACGAAATAGCCGAAATGATGGGGCAACTTGCAACAAAATCAGTAAGTACAAATGTATGCATGCAAAATAGCCGAAATGATTGGGCAACTCGCAATAAAAAACAGCGAGTAAAAATAAACAAATAGCCGAAATGATTGGGCACCGCAAAAAATAGCCGAAATGATTGGACAATCGCGACTTTCGCGATATAAAAGCTGAAATGATAGAGCATCGTGGAAAGAAAAAATATATAAAATGAAATCTTTTGCCCTACAGGTGATATCACATCAATCACTGTATACAATTCAGGGGCGCAAACAAAGAGGGAATCACACCTTCCCTCCCCAGGCTATATCAGATAAAGAAACCAAATCTCAACGGTTCACAGACAGCCTGGAGATCATCTCAACATGCGATGCAACATCAAACAAAGCGGAACAGCGGCAATTCCCATCTATCAAGTATCAACAATGCTTTATATATGAGAGACTTTTCTGTTGACCTCCATCTATAATTCCCTCTTCTTATGGGCACAGTTGTGAATATTGTCAAAGATATATGGTCCCATGTGTGGACCAGCTCATGTTTCTAATTTCTCAGAGCTGCTCTTCTTTGGGCCAGTGATGAAAGTGCTGGAGCATGTAAAGGTTATGATACCATGTAAGCAGAGTGGGTATGGATTATGGAAACTAGGTAAGTGATGAAAGTGCTATTGATTGTTGACCAAGTACTGATTCCCTTTGGTAGGAATAATTATTACGTGCATAAATGTAGATGAAGCTCATGACTCTAACGTTGCATTGACCAATTAGTGTTGGAATATCTTTTTCGTAAGTAGCGATTATCCTGCTGATATTTTCTCATGTGATATAATTGCAGATACTTCTGGTTTTAGGGTGAAAAAGGCTGGATTAGTCGTTTTTTTTCTGAATGTCTTTTTTAAAGCTGGAGTGGGTGTAGGGAGTTGGATTCTGTTGGAGTTTGGACAGAGCTGGGGAGAAGCGTCTTTTCAGTGATTCCTGATTCCATTTGTAAAGGATCGGATTCTATCGGAACTGGAAGCAATATCCAGACTATTAGAGGTGATATCTCCTCCTCTGACTTCGAGCAGATACTGATAGTACAAATATTTTCTAAAATATATGTTTGGTTGTTGCTTTTTAATACTTGCCTAGTATCTGATGGAGACATGTTATCGCCTTTTCTGCTCAGATCATAAATGTTACATATCTCTTGTCAATTGTGGGCAATACTACCTTTGAATTGGAAGAGGTACCATTCAGTAAAATATACCACCTGTTTGAGTGGTATCTCATAATGACTGACCGGATATTATAGTGAGGTTAAAGTTGATTGGTTGCTTTTCTTCTCTTTCAATACTGAAAGCTTGTTTTGTTAACTACATTGATAACATATTATCCTTTTTAGTAAATGCTTTATGAGTTTTGAATGGCTGTTTTGAGAGGAATTCGGGTACTGGAAATACCTGACTTACAATTTGTGCTACCCAGTAATTGAAAATTTATAAAATGTAGCACATAAATACTTGCTTGTGTAACTCTATGAACACACACATTTGCTTGAGTAACTATTAGAAAATATAGCAAATTTACATGTAAGATATGATATTTAATATCATGAGTACTATGATAGCGTAATCTATAATATACTATTGGATAAACAAGATGTGTACTAAATATACTATCGGATAAATACGATGTGTACTATGTAATGTAATTATGCCCATTCTGATTTCTGGTTGAGTGCAACATAATCATGAGGCAACGATGGCCCCCCAGCCCACTCTTTCCCTACATCCTTTTTCGTGTTAAATATACTCCTATGGAAATAAAGGTAATGATTAAAAATATGGATTTGATCTCATCCTTTAGCTTGCCGTTTGAAATGATCAGATCTTGCAGTATGGTGAGTTGGTCATTGATCAAAAAAATTTCATTATGAAGCTAGATATCTCTTGGATTCTTGAAGTCAAGAGTCATGGAATTATTCAGTGTTTTAAAAGTGAAATGCGACCTTAAGGCGACGAAGCTAGCCTATCACTTGAGACGAAAGGTGCTAAAAAGGCGACTGCATGAGTGAAGTGAGGCGAATATTTAGATCGCCAACATAACTTTACTAGGTTGGCTTGAGGGTTAAAGAAAGAATGTGAAAGAAAAGAATAAAAGACTTTCAAATTTGGAATTAAAAACCTAGCTTTTTCGTCATTTTTTGTTTAATTTTGTTCTCATAAAAGACTGCTCTATGATTAAGAAGAAAGCAAGCATATATAAAAAAAAAATGAGATTGAAATAATATGAAATTTGTTTTATTTTTATTTTTAAAATAAAATCCACTTAAATGCTCGTCTCATAGTCTCGTCTTGGACGCTAAGACGATCACATGGGCACTTGAGGCGATAGTAGTTCAGATCGTCTCTCCGGGGTGCCTGAGGCACCAAGGCGCCTTTAAAACACTGGAATTATTAATTTATTTTTTGCTCTTTATATACTTCTTTTGGTGGGGCAAAAAGGTTCGAACTCGAGACCTTCTGCTCTGTGGCCGGAAGCTTTACCATTATCACTATAATATAGTGGTACCCACCTATTTGGTTACTCATATGCAACAGTGCGATTACTTATACCACTAGGTTATAGAAGCTTCACTTCACCACTACGTGCAACATCATATTCATTGATAATTTGCAATTCTGATAAAATTCTAAAATCGAAATTCATATGTTTAGTTAGAATGAAACTTGAATTGTAATTATGGTTGCAAATAGAATTTCTATTATCACAACACAAACCAAATCGAGCAATTTATCTCAATCCAATAGGAGTGTATTTTGCAAGCTATAGATCGGCTTCTATTGCATGAGTTGTAATATGCCAATATGACATGTAATATGCTTAATAATAATCTATCCAATTTATTGCAATTCAAGCACCCAAAAAATTATGGGTGTTGTAGCTTGTTGTGTACGTATTGGCCACCATGTGAGTTCCCACCAAGGGTTAAAATCTCGACATCAGTATCGGAATGTCACTTTTAAGATTAGAATCGGTCATATCGGCCATCTCGTATTGGAAATATTGGACTTTATATATCGTTCAACCAAGGTTTAAAATCTCGAAATCGGTATCGGTATCGAGTGGTTACTTTTTGGATCAGAATCGGCCATCTTGGATCGGAAATATCATATTATATATAATTTGACAAAACAAAATCTTTAAATTAGGAAATTCTTTAAATAATTTGTACATGCAGTTATAAATAAATTGGTGAATTCTTTACCAATTAATGATGTTAAGCATGGTTGTTATAATACTTGGTAAAAATAACTATAATATTTTTAATATACTTTTTAGTAATTAATGATGCCAAATAAATTGTAATTTAATAACTTATTATTTAATCCACTAACCCATTAATAAACTTAGGACTAGAGCCCTACTTGTCAAATGATAAACCCACTGTAACTCGAAATTGGAACTCATATGGTCAAATTTTGGATCAGAATAGGCCATCTAGGATCAGGTTCGGCTGAGATTTCAAACATGCATTCAAATAAATTGTAAGTTAATAACTTATTATTTAATCCACTAACCCATTAATAAACTTAGGACTAGAGCCCTACTTATCAAATGATAAACCCACTGTAACTCGAAATCGGAACTCATATGGTCAAATTTTGGATCAGAATAGGCCATCTAGGATCAGGTTCGGCTGATAAACCCACTGTAACTCGAAATCAGAACTCATATGGTCAAATTTTGGATCGGATTAGGCCATCTAGAATCAGGGTTGGCTGAGATTTCAAACATGCATTTAACAAAATTTTTCTTAAGAACTAGTAAATTGTTTAAATAGATAGTAAAAGCAAACTATAAATAATTTGGAAAACTCTTTAGCAATGATGTCTAAAATGGTTGTTTTGAAAATAGCTTGTTTTTTTTGGATATATATGCAATAGTTGATGGTGTCAAGTAAATTGTAATTGAATAACTAGTAAACCAACTAAACCTACTAATCAAATGGTAAATCCATATCGACTCGGTATCACTCGTTATAGTTTCAGAAAGATTGTCATTTCTTGGATCAGGATCTGCCATCTCGGATTGGAACCTGCTGGGTTTCAAAACCATTGTTGTCACAACTCAAGCATAAAGCTTTGGGAGCTACAATTACCCAATAACTCAGAATTTTGTAAATCTTGCATTTCTATGTATGTAAGCTGGAACCTTGATTTGGAAGGCATACAAGGGAATGCAACCAAATGACCTCAATTGTCCCTGGTAAGGCTAATATTTGGTATACAGGTACAATGTGAAAAAGTTTGATGATTGAACTGGAGTATCAAAGGTGCACAATTATAAAGGTTTTTACATGAAGGCGAAACATTTTGTACGAGGCGTGTAATATGGTGTTGTGTATTTGTGCAACCTATTTATTTATGTAAATTTTATCAACATGGGTTCCTTTATGTAAAAGTATCAATGGAAGATCTAACAACATTTTATCAGAGCTCCGAAGGGGCTGCTCAACCCTAGCCATCATTAGAATCAGATCTTATATCAAAATTTTGCTCATAATTTATCTGACCTTGCCTTGCAGTATTTTATGGTACATTATCTCTTCCCTTAACTCTAGACACATCTCCGTTGAATCCGACAGGAAACTGAAGTCAGATTCACAGTTAACTGCTAGTCAAGATCTTGAGCCGTCTGGAGAATTGAATCAGGTGAATGAACTGCTCTAAAAACTTCGTTAGAAAATTGAACAAGCCAAGCCAGGTTCTGACCAAGTGGATGTTTGCTAGAGGAAGTCAACATCTTAGGCTTTTAGGGTTATGTATTTAAAATAAAAAGGGTTTAAGCCTGTTTCTATACAACACTGAAATGTATTATTGAATATATTTGTTCAGAAAACCTGTAGGAATATGGGAGGAGACTGTCTGGGATCACATATAGCCTTTTTTACCCAAGTATTTACATCTTAAGTTAAGAGCTCATCTCTTGTAGTTGATGGCATTATAAATTTCTACATGCACAACATCTAAAATCTCTAGCACACAAGAAGGAATACGTTTCTAAATGCTGTTTGCGCACATTTAGATTCTTTAATATCTGATTCACTGATATACCTATTAACTGCAGCAAGCCGTATTATGATCTTCTAAAGGCAGATGTAATGAATAATCGTCATCTTGCTATTCCATGTGGCATCAAACATAGGATGCATATATGCACCCTGTATAGTGATTTTATTTCATGTGTTATCATACACATATTACATATCTTGATTCCTTGAAAACTGTTGTATCATGCTAGCTGATGTGCTGCATAAATGTTACCTACATACCCATACAAAACAAATGAAGATATATTTGGATCAAAGCAAACTTCTTCAGGAGTACCGAACTTCGGACGCCGTTATTGTTATTTTCCTGACTGCAGGAAATAAACGCGGCTTTCCATGACCACTAAATAATTGGAATCAAATTATCATAATTCTTTATGTTAGTACTAATCTCTCTCTGAAAATTTGAAGTGGATATGCTTCAATGAATTTGAGTACCAACTCATGCTACCACATCTTTTTCTCTGTTCTTTGATAAACTAGCTGTATGGTTGTGTTAGTTCTATATATATCATGAATAGCTCATTAAATTATGAGTTGGAGTAATCATTTAACTTGGATCTTATTGTTTTTTTCATTTGTGAGGTTGATCGCCAGCTAAATGTTATTGTGGATCAATCAAGCAGTGCTTTGCATGAATGCTTTGTCTAATTGCCACGCCTAATAGGACTGTTGTATATGACAAATTAAAGATGTTTGCTAAAGGATCCATGTTGTGGTTTAAGGTTCTTCAGTATCAACACAGCTTGGGAGGCAATGATGTCTGAAATCCTTTGGTAAATTGGCACAAGCAGATTGGCTCAAGGGCTTCCTCTAGAAGTCGCAGATTTAACCAGGAACTTTATTAAATGAGTGATTCGTTCTGAGGGTAACGTTGCATGGTCATAGTAGATGTTACTGCTATTTTCCTTGAACTGAATCAGTTTGGCTTATTGTCTGAAAGGGACAGCTTGCATCACAGGTTTGGAGTTGCTATTTATTTTATAACCAATACGAAGCACAAGCTGCGTTCTTTTATCTACATCATGGACTCATTCGTATATTGGTTTTATTTTAAGAAGTTATCTGGTATTAATATCACAAGTAGATGACACTATCACTAATTTGTTAGGGAATTCAGAGAAGTTGATGCTCTTACCGAGATGTAACGCTTAAAATGTCATTTATAGTGTGTTATACATGTTAAAAATGTTGGTTAAATTTGCAACCATGTGCCTGACTCTTTATTTGAGCAATTAATACTTCATCATTAAAAATATCATTCTCCGACACTATATGTTAAAGGGTGACACTGACCCGTTAAGTTTTACCATGAAAGAAAAGACCAAGTATAGATGGGGATTTTAATACATCTAGTGGAATGGATGAAAGAGATGCAGTACTTGTAGTTACAAGTAATAATATAAGTATTTCTTCTGCTATCAAAATTATTATGGACCGAATTCCAGTCTTGCTTCTGTAAAGTTTGCTCTTGTAAATGGACTCATAGAATGGTCAGAAAATGGCTATAGAATTGTTGATGCTTAAGCAGACAACCTTTTTCTTTCTGTTTTTGTTTGCTGCAAGGTAAAAAAATATGCCAGGAAATTCTGGAATTTGCAAGAACTTATATACTTCTAATTTATCTCAATTTTGGATGGTATCATCACCTCTCTTAGGCATGTGAGTAAGGAGGTCAGGCATACACCTCCTGTGGAATAACTCTTCCAAATATTAATTACATATACAAAGGGTTAGCTGGGTCCCAGAGATGTTCCAAGCAAAAAGAACTAGGGAGCAAGAAGTTCAAATTCCAAATATAGAAAAATACATCTTGCCTTACACCTTTCATAAATTTTGAAACATGTCAATGGCATAGAATGTATTAACTACCTGTTCACATGTTGTTACTGCAGACTTGTAGAGCAGGAAGCAGGCAGGATAGCATATTTAAGCATATCACGATCCATAAGCTTTGACCACAACATAAAAAAGAACTTAGTTATGCCAATATCAAAGATTTATCTACATAAAAGTAGTACATATTCTCTGTGCATTTGATGAGCATGTTGTCTAGTCTTGTGGTTCATATAAGGAAAATAAAATTTTAACTTCTAAAGCTTTCTAAAGAATTCCTGAAACATCGGGTAATCATTACTAAGCTTAAGTAATATAATTTGTTTACAGTTCAAGAACTTTTCGCTTACTCAGGATATATATTACTGCTTTTTGCCAAATCCTCATCATTTAGATAAAAATAAATATCATTCAATGGATGATGAATGCATATAAGTGCTTATTTCATATTGAACTCTTAAGTTGAACTGACCCCCTTGTAGTTAGATAGTTTATGGCGTATAAGTTATAATAAAGCATGTACGACCTTACATTTGTGCTATAGTAGGCTCTTATCACTTCTCCCGGATGATGACACAAATTAATCTGCATTTGGATGAAGGTTGGGTCATGAGAGAGTCTTACATGAGTTGGAAGAGAGCCAAATTAAGCCGCAGATGACTCCCCAGCTACCTGCAGTTAGTACTGATCATGCCTCTGCCAATTGTGGCAAGTCATCCTTGGCTTAATTTCTCTATCTTCCTTCTCAGGTAAGCTCTTCCATGAGCACTATGTATAACTTTTCGTCTCCATATTTCCTCTCTTTTCTTTTGTGTTCTTGTGCTGCATTTGATCTTGTATTATTGATGTCCTATATATAGATGTGTGGTTTATGAAGCTAATGCTTTTATGCTTAAAGGGCATCCATAACTTTTCAAGGACTTAAAGTGGGACCGAGAGAGATCTGGATAATATTTTGTTTTAGGGTTCAAGTATTTGTTAGTTGGTTCTGGGAGGCGAATCTTTCTTGTAGGTTGGAAAGATCTTGAAAAAGGCAGCACAAACTCTTATTTGACTATTTGTTACAAATTATGCTTATGGCATTGATGCATATCAGAGGATGAAGGCATCCAATTTTCTTGCCTTGATTCCTCTAGGCTGGAAGTTTTTACCTCAATTTTTACTTTATATATATATATATATATATATATATATATATATATATATTGATCTATTGCAAATCGGTCCGTATTTTTTTTAAAACGGGAACTCTTGATTCACAACATATTTGAACGATCCGAACCGTTCAAGTTGATCACCCCATCCTCAAATTTATGCGTATGAAAAATCAAAGGGTTTGAAGACCTCTAACCCATGCATCAAATGAGTACAAAATGAACGTTTTTCAATATAGCAACATAAACTCCATCCCATGCATAGGCAAGAGGTCTTCAAATCCTTTGATTTTTCATACATATAGACTTGAAGGTAGGGTGATCAACTTGAATGGTTTGGATCGTTCAAATATGTCGTGGATCGAAAGATCCCGTTTTTAAAATACACGGACCGGTTTGCAATGGAGCGCTCTCATATTTATATAGTTTTTTATGAGAAAGGTTAGATGCTTATATGATAATGATCAGTTTATCTGTAGTTGGAAAAACAAGAAAAGCGGAGGACATTTAGTGGGATAGAGAATCCTGCAGTTTCTTATTTATGCAATGTTAGGTTGCAATCTTACCAACTGACTGATTACGTAGTAAACTTATAAAGAGAAGGTGAAGACAACAATTTTGTTGTATTATTTAGAAATGTCCTCTTGGTCGTGACCTAGCATAGGCGTGATAATCTTTTAGTCATCATGGTGATCCCTTCACAACTGTATTAGTTGGAATTCTCATGTTTTGAAATTAACAAATTTTGATTGTGAGTACACAATGATCAATTCTTAGAATGAGCATGTGAATTGTAATTCTAGGTATAATTGAGTAGCCACCGATTACCTAGTGACTAAAATAGGGCATTCCACCAAATTAGAATCACCCCTTTATTATCTTTTTGTTTTTATTTTTATAAAATTTTCAAGAGCAAAGAGAAATGCACTTTCTTCTAAGTATTCCTCACCTATTCTAGTATCTAAAAATTTCCTAGTTATCAGCGAAACTATTCAACTATGATTTTAATTATTTTTATCCTATCATATTGGTCCTTGATGAACTTTATGGGAATAATTGAAGCTTCAATAGATATGGATAAAGCAAGTCATGCTGAATGTCTAGACGATATGTTTTAGACCTCAAACAGCTGTTATTCCGTGTAATACCTTATCCAGTTTTAACAAACGCCTTCAGTTGGATCGAGGCGCTTATCTTTTGTACTTTGGCTTGACTGTCTAACTCACTGTATAGTTCAGATCATCCAACTGGCACTTAAGATGGTTATGCTCTGAATTTTCTAGCTTCATTTTGGTCTGAATTGGATTTTTTCAAACATAAATGGTCATCACCAATGTTTTGTATATGATAGATCTATCATATATGACAGATTTATTATTCCCTTTTCTTATGGGCGCATTTATAGATCTTGTTGAAGATATATGTTTTCATGTGTGAGTTAGCTCATGTATCCACTTTCTTGGTGCATCTCTTAGAGCATGAAAAAGTTACTATTACCATGTAAGCAGTGTGAGTATGGTCTTGGAAACTAGGAAATATATATTTCAATTCAACTGCATGTAAGGAGTGATGAAAGTGCTATTCGCTGTCGTGTTTACTACTGATTCCCTTTTCTAGGAATAATTATCACATGCAAAAATGTAGATGAACCTCATCAATCCAACATTGCATTGACTAAGCAGTGTCGAGGTATCTCTTGCAAGTAGACATTATTCTGAATAGCTAATGCTGTCCTTCTGATCACAGTTGCAGATAATTCTGGTTCGATTAAGGTGCAAATGGCTGAGTTTATTTAAACTATTCTTTCTGAATGTCCCTTTGAAGCTTGAGAAGGTGGGTGGTTGGGGGAGGGGGTGGACTCCACTGGAACGTGGAAGAGGGGAGAGTGGCTTTTTAGTTAATACCGGTTCCTTTTGGAAAGGAATTGAATTCTGTCAAACTTGAAGTGATAACCAGACTACTAGAGGTGACATTCTCCTCGGACTTCAAATCGATAACTTCTAATAGATAACAATAATAAAAAGTTTCCTGAAATATAATTTGATCCATGCTTTATTTTTTTTAATACTTGCAAAGTATTTGTTGGAGGTATATTTTCGCCCTGATTGGTTCAGATCATTATTAATGCATGCCTCTTGTCAATTGTAACAAATTAAACAAAATTGAATTAGAAGAGGCGGCATTCGTTAATATAATTACCTGTGTGATTCTCTCTTGGGTTATATAATGACTACACATATACTGGGTAGGTAAAGGTTGACTAGCTGCTTTTCTAGTCTTTCAATGCCAAAATGTTGTGTTGACTATGTTGACACCATAATGTCATTTGTATGAAAATATTTTGTGAGTTATGAAAATCTCTCTTGATTTGGGCTTCGTGAATTACCTGACTCACAAATCACACTAACTCGATAACTGATTAAATTTATAAAATGTAGCGCACAAATTTTAGCTTATGTAACACAATGAACATAAATATTTAATTATATAAAACTACGAGAGAAGTGAAAATGTCCGGTGTAAGACTTCCTGTGTAAGACATGACATTTCATCTCACTAATACTATGAAAGTGTAATCAATAATATGCTCTTGAATAAACGAGATGCAAACTATGCTATCCTACCTACTTTCTTTTGTCTCTTATTCCGCAGTTTAAAGACTCATGACACTCACGTAATGCACCTAGTTTTATTTCCTTACCCCAATCTGGTCGTGTAACATAATCATGAGACAATGTTGAGCCCACTCTTTCCCCACATATTTTTCCTTGTTAAATATAATTCTACAATAATCCTGAAGGTAATCACTGAAAGATGGATTTGGTTTTATTTATTAAAGAAAAAAAGTGATTGTTGTATAGTAATGTGGTCGTCAATCAGCAATTTCTCATTATTGTTACTTGTATTTAAGCCTGGAACCTTTGAATTCGTGAAGTCCAGAATCATGGAATTGTTAATGTTATTTGTGTTGTTTGGTTACTATTTTTGGCGGTGCATTTAGGGATTGAACCCCAGACCTCATGCTAGATGGCTAGAAGCTTTACCTTCATCACTGTGCTATATTGGCACTTGCCTATTTGATTACTTATAATTGAGGTTTATTGATCAAATAAATTTTGTTCTTGTTTGGCTGGATATACATTCTCCACTCCAGTCATGAATTATATGCAATTCTTTTGCTAAAATTTTGAAACTGAAATTCACAGGTCTTATCAGAAGAACCCAATTTAGTGGAAAAACTTGAATTGGAAATATGATTGTAAGTGGATTTTCCAATGTTACAAACCAAATAGAGTTATTCTTCTCAATTTAAACTACAGTGTGTGCTGTGAGCTATAAATTTAGCATATATTGCTTGACTTGTATAGTATGACAATAAGACATGTAGTTAGCTTAATAATAAGTTACATGATTCCTGTAATTCAAGCAACCCAGAAAGTATGAGTTTTTGTTTCTTGTAGTCACTCATATTGGACACCTCCTGAGTTTTCACAGGTCAAGCATTAAGCTTCGGGAGCTACATTTTACCACAGAACCGTGAATTTTGTAAATCGTGAACTTTCCATAGATAAATAATTGGGAATCATTGCTAGGAAGGGAATGTAGCCAAATTACCTAAACTGTTCATGTTAAGTCTAATATGCAGTAATGACACTCCAAGTGGGGGGTTTCGAACCCAAGTCGTCCCACCAAGTAGGGTAGTGTCATTGCCGCTCGAGCAAAGGCTTTTTGGCGGCGGCGGCGCGGCGGCGGGGGGTGGGGGGGGAGGGGGGTTCAACCAATTATGTGGATAAATTTCCCATAGACCAAGATGCCCAAGCTTCCCTCCCCCGAAGACTATGGGCCGTTGACAAAAAAAGAGGCTAAAATGGAGTAGACAAGTATGATGTGACAAAAAGTTTAGTATCAAAGGTGCACAATTAAATAGGCGAAGGTAACTTTTCAGTGTATGTACTGGTGTATTAGAGTCCAGTATTAAATTTAATTGTAGGGAGTTTTATGTAAATTTTATCAACATGGTGGTGTTTATGTGAATTTATTAACTGAGATCCAAGTGGTTGTTGGACTGCTCTCAAAACGTGGTATTAGCACTCCGAAGAGCCTGCTCAACCCTAGCCGACAAAATCAATTTAATGACAAAAGCTGGCTCGCCTCTTATCTCACAATGCCGTATTTCTTGGTTGCATCTCTCTCCTGTCTTCTTAGACCCATCTGTTGTTTTAAGAAACAAGAAGTCTACAGGAAATTGAAGACAGATTTTGAGCTAAGTACCAATTAAGATATGAAGTCATCAGAAGAATTGAAATCAGGTGATTGAACCGCGTTAAAAACTTCTTCAAGAAATTGAAGAAGCCAAGCTAAGGTGATAGGAAGTCCGTTAGAGGGAACCAACATCTTAGGCTTTTTGAATAGGTTTAGGCATGTATATCTGTACAACATTGAGATTTGTATATTCAAAAAACCTGTAGGAGTTTGCGAGGAGTCTGTCAGTGATGTCGTTTGGGCTTTTTTTAAATTAAGATTTTTAATTGTAATCAGGAACCCATCTCTTGTACTCGATGGTATTTAAAATTAACACTACAGGACATCTGAGATTCCTAGTTCCTGATAAGGGATATGTTTCTAATTGCTACTTGTGCACATTTGGAAGTTATACTACTCGATTTACCTATGTACATGGTAAATGCCTTAAAATGTTTAATTATCTTGTTAATCCATATGCATAATGGCCTTCATTGTAAAAGGATTGTTTTATCGTATGAATATCTAAATGCATATATCTTGTAGCATGGGACATGGGATGCATATATGCGACCTGTACTGGTAGTTCTTATAACTGTTTTATCATACACATATTGGATACCTTGATTCCCTGAAAGCTGTTGTATTATGTGAGCAGATGTGCTGCACAAATCTCATGATACATACCTAAATATATTGAGTTATATTTCAAATCAAGGGGAACGTCTTCATGAGGACTGAACTTTGCTCATGTCTTAGATATTTTCTTAAAATATAAACAGCTGGATATGCTTCGATTAATTTGAGCACCGACTCATGCTACCAGTACATCTTTTCTCAATATAATTTGTTAAAATTGTATGTACAGTTACTAATTATATTTATATTATGAAGAACTTGTGAAATATGAATTATAATAACCATTTAACTTGGATCTACTTATTATATTTCAAATGAAAGATTGATCACTGACTATGTGTCATTGTGGATTCATCAAGCAATGCTTTGACATGAATGTTTTGTCAAATTGCCATGACTAATAGGACCTTTGTATATTGCAAATTAACGACGTTTGCTTAAGGATCCGGTTTTGACTGGGTTCAGGTTATTCAGTGCCAAGACAGCTTGGGAGGCAATGACGTCTAAAATCGTGAATTAAATTGAAACAAGAAGATTTGGCTCAAGGGCTTCATCTTACTGGAAACTTCATAAAAGGGGTGGTTCATGTAAAGGGTAACATTGCAAGGTCTTCGTATATGCTGCTGCTATTATCCTTAAACTGATCCGATTTGGCATATTTTCTCAGAGAGACAACTTGCATCACAGGTTTGAAGTTTCTCTATATTAGTTTCTCTATATTTTATTTTTAATATACAAGTAGCATTCTTTAACCTACAGTATTGACTTGTTCTCAAACTGGAATTCTCTTAAGGAATATTCTGCGGTTAATTTGATAAGCAGACGGTGCCACACTAGCTAGGGAATGCGGAGTTGCTGTTGTTCATACTTCTTACAGAAATGATAATTGTTAAAAACTTAAAATGTCATTTATAGAGTTTATACATGTCAAAAATATTGGGTGCAATTGCAACCATGGAGAAAATCCTAATTATTTAGCTGAGAAACTAATACTTCATGATTTTAAAAATCAGCTCGGACACTATGAGTAAAAGGGTGACACTGACTCCTTACCACTAAAGTGAAGACTGAATACAGACGGGGATTGGAAACCATCAAGTGAAATGAATGAAAGAGATGCAATATTTAGGAGTAATGATTGTTATTTTTTACATTATTGAAGAAAGTTTCAGACGTGCTTATGAAAGTTTTGCTCTTAGAGATGGACTCATGTAATGTTGGGAAAAGGCTATAGATTTGTTGATGCTTTGGCAGGTACTTTTTTCTTTCTTTTTGTCATGTTCATGCAAGGGAAATCTGTCGTGGAATTCTGAAATATGCAAAAACTTCTGTTTTCTGTTAAAATTTATCTCACTTTTGAATAGTTTCATCACTTCGCAGAGATGTTTAAGGGGGTTAGGCATGCTCCTCAATAAATATTGAAATAGTTCTTCCAATCATCCTGCCGTCAAAGAGAAGCTCCAACCAAAAAGAATGAGGAAGCAAGAATTTCAAATATAGGAAAATACATCTTGCGTTATACCTTTCATAAATTTGAAACACCTCCCCAACTACTGGACTTGTAGTGCAGGAAGCAGGCAGGCTAGCATATTTAAGGACATCACAATACGTGTATACATAATATTTGACCGAAACAAAAATTAAAAGTAAGCTATGCTAATAAGAATAACCAAATTCAGTACATATTTTGTGTACTTTTGATGAATTTGTTGTCAACTCTTGCGGTTCTTCAGAAATTGCAATTCAAAACTTCTAAAGCTTTTTAATAAGCTACTAAAAAATAGGGAAGCATTTAGCTTTAGCAATATAATAAAGTAGTTAATAGTTCAAGAACTTTTCACTTGTTCAGAAAATTTACGTAACTGCTATTCCCAAATCCACATCATGTAATGAACGAAGTAATATCATTAAAGTATCTACTCATTTTGAAGACACAACTTATTCCATATAGTTGGATAATATATGATAATTGAAGATATGACTGCACAAAGACCTCACACTTGTAAACAAAAGACCCTTATTGCTTCTGACCTGAGTAATCTACATTTGGATGAAGGCTGGGTCATGCAAGATTCTTACATGAGTTAGAAGAGAGCCAAATTAAGCCGCAGATGACTCCCCATCTGCATGTAGTTAGTGCTGAGCACGCTGTTACCAATTGTGGCAAGTCATCCTTGGCTTAATTTCTCTCTCTTCCTTCTCAGGTAAGCCTCTGCCATGAGCACTAATGTGCGACTCTTATCTCCGTGGTTCCTCTCTTTCTTTTGTGTTCTTGTGTTGCATTTGATCTCATATTAGTAATGGCCTATATATAGATGTCCGGTTTATCAAGTGTGTTTCTCTTCCGCTTAAAGGGCATCCCACCGCTTTTAGGTGGATCCAAAGGGCATCCCATCTAGAGAGATTTAGATAACGATTCGTTTTAGGGGCCAAGTGCTTGTTGGTTAATTCACTTAATTGTGGGACTCGAATCTCTCTTCTAGGTCGGAAAGACATTGAAAAAAGTCAACGCACGAGGTTCTCATTTACTACTTGTCGCAAATTATGCCGATGGCAGAGGATGACAGGCACTCATTTTTCTTGCTTTGATGCATTTCCTAGACTGAAAGTTCTTCTTTTCCACCCACCTTTTAACTTGCAATTTGTATATATTTTTAATGAGATGGTTTAGATGCTGAGATGATAATGATCAGTTTAGTTGTAGTTGGAAAAACAAGTGCAATTGGAGTACATATGTACTTATGTAGTTGAGATTGAGGATCATGTAGTTTTTGTCTGTTGGTATTTAGTTTCTTATTGTGAAATGTTGAGTTTCAACCTTACAATTGGCTCACTAGACTTCAAAAATAGAAGATGAAGACACTACTTTTGTTGAATTATTAGAAATGTACGAGCTAGTTGGATGATCATCTTTTAGGTGTAGTTGAAGCCCTATACGGTATCAACTACACGAAATTATAAAATCAAGTGTTTGGTTTCAAGTAGTCGCTACTTCAACTTACAACTCTATTAGTGGGAATTCTCATTTTTGAAATCAACCATTGATTAGAATTAACATCTGAATTATAATTATAGGTATAATTGAGAAGTCATCCAATTATTTTGTGATTGAATGGAGATCATCTCATAATCCACCAAATTGGAAGCACCTCTTTTTTCATTTTGGAAATTTCAATACGAAGAGAAAAGCACTTGATTCTAACAATACCTCAACTATTCCAAAACCTAATAATTTCTAGTGATTAAACGTCAGCAAAAATCTATACAGCTGTGATTTTAATTGTTTTCCTGTCATATTGGTCCCTGGTATACCTTCTGGGAATAACTGTAGCTTTCATAGATATGGATAAGGCAAATCATACTTAATGCCAGGTAATATGTCTGGACCACAAACCGCCCTTATTCTATATAGTACCTTATCCAGGTTTAGCAGATGCCTTAAGTTGGATCAAGGTGCTTATCTGCTGGACTTTCCACGTCAATCTGTAGATCAGATTATCTAATTGGCACCTAAGATGGTAACCGAATATTCTAGATTCGCCTTGGAGGGAATTGGATTTTCTCAAACATAAAATGCTATCAATAATGGTTTATATGCGAGTCTTTTCCGTTGACCTCTATCAATTATTCCCTCACGGACACAATTATGAACATTGTCGAAGATTTATGTTCCCATGTGTAGTCCAGCTAATGTCTCTATTTTCTCGGTGCATCTGTTCTTTGGGACAGTGATGAAAGTGCTATTAACTTGATCTTTCTAAAGCAATCAAAAGCTATGATACCATGTAAGCAGTGCAGGTATGAAATATGGAAACTAGGAAATATTTTCTTTTGTCTAATTCCATGCAAGCAGTGATGAAAGTGCTATTTATTGTTGCATTGACTACCGACTCCCTTTGGTATTAAGAAATTATCTAATGCATAAGTAGATGAAGCTCATCAATCCAGCATTGCATTGACTAAGTAGTGTCGGAATATCTTTTGCAAGTAGCTGTTATTCCTAATAGCTGTAGGTATGAATTATGGAAACTAGGAAATATTTTTTTCCGTTTAACTCCATGGAAGCAGTGATGAAAGTGCTATTTGCTGTTGCATTGACTACTGACACCCTTTGGTATCAAGAAATTATCTCATGCATAAAAGTAGATGAAGCTCATCAATCCAGCATTGCATTGATTAAGTAGTGTCGGAATATCTTTTGCAAGTAGCTGTTATTCCTAATAGCTAATGTTATAGTATCCAATCACATTTTCAGATAATTCAAGTTTGATTAAGGTGCAATTGGCTGGACTCAAAATTTTCTATCTGAATGTCTCTTTGAAGTTGGAGAGGGTGTAGGAGTTGGACTCTGCTGGAATGTGGAAAGATGAGTGAGAGTGCATACCTTTTTGTTCTTTTCCCCTGGCCCTTCTATAAAGAATTGGATTCTGTAGAAACATGAAGTGATATCCGGACTATTCGATGAGGTATTCTCCTCTGACTTCAAACAGAATGATACTACAAAGATTTCTTGTAGTATTATATGATCTTTGCTTTTATGTTCTTGCTTGGAGTTTGCTGGAGATATATTTTTCATTGACTGGTTTAGATCATCTTTGTAATATCTCGTCAGTTTTGACAAAGTAAACCAATTTGAATTGGGACAGGTGTCATTCGATTATATATTACCTATGTCAGTGTTAACCCTCTCAGGATATATTATGACTACATATATTCTGGGTAGGTGATAGTATACTAGCTAGCTACTTTTGAAATACATTGAAATCATATAATCATTTGTATTATAATGTTTATGAGCTGTGATGGGCTGTCTTGAGAAGTATTTGATTATGGGACATAGTCTGTTTACATATTGTACTAACTAATAGCTTATACAAGTTATAAAATTTACCATATAGAAGTTTGATTATTTAACAGTACGTACAAGCAATATTTGCTTATATGAAACTATGAAAATATAGGAACTTTTCCAGTGTAAGACATGGTAATTAATCTCATGTATACTATGAGAGAGTTATCTATACTATACTTTCGAATAAACAAGATGTATACTATGTTATCCTACCGCCATTTTAGGGCTCACTCACTTGTGGCCAAAGTTTGTTGCCTTAACTTGGTCACGAGGCAACAACGGGTGCACTCTTTCCCAACATCTTTTATGTGATTGAATATTATTCCATGAAATATAATCCTGAAACAAGGTTACAATCTCGGTATCGGTATTGGAGGGCCATTTTTTTGGATCAGAATCTGCTGTCTCGGGGCTTCTCGGATTTGGAAAATTAGATTTTTTGTATTGATTGAAATAGGAAAGTAAAATTTTATCAATAATCTTACATAGATAATAAAAATAACTAGATATATTTCTGACATATTTTCGAATAATTTTATACTTTTCAATATGATATTAGATTACTGTTTTCATTTTTGTACATTAAAATTGTATTTTAATTATTACTCTATATAATCCATGGTCTTTGACAAAATTTGTACTATGGTTTTAAAAATTTATCCAAATTTAATTCAGTTACAATATACTTTTTAATTATCCTAATTTAGTTACAATATATATTTTTTAAGTATCTAACAATACTGTCGTTCACGACTCAACTAGACTCGACCCGAAGCGGTCCGATCTAGACCTGTCCAGACAAAAAAATTATCAATGCTATGCTTCAATCTGCCGGGCCCAAATTTTGAACTAGAGATTGTACATTCCCCTAGAAAACCTGATTGGATCCACCCGACGCGGATCGCAGTTTGCCAATTTTTGAATCCTTTCCCTGAAGGTGGTGGCTGAAAGATGGATTTAATTTTATCTATTAGTTTGCTTGTCGAAATTACAAACCAAAAAGTGATCTTGCGGTATATTAATTTGGTCGTCAATCAGCACTTTTCATTATGGTTACTTATAAATGGAAGCCGAATACCTTTCGAATTCATGAAGTGCAGAATCATGGAATTGTTAATGCGGTTTTGCAATTTGGTTACTCTTTTTTTTGGGTGGTACAAGGTGGTTTGAACACCAATCCTCTTGCTTGATGGCTAGAAGCTTTACCTTTATCGCTATGTGCAACATCTTAGTTGTGGATAGTTTTCTTTCTTTTTTTTCCTTCACAAAATTCTTGAACTAAAATAAATATGTTTATTATAAAATTCCAGTTCTGGTGAAATCTGAATTATTTATGGTTGTAAGTAGAATTTTCTATATTAGAAACTAAATAGAGCTATTTCTCTCTAATCCAGCAAGAGTGTGCTTAATAAGCTATAGCTTCAGCCTTTATGTTGTATAAAAATAGGACATGTCATTTGCTTAATGATAAACTACACATTTATTGCAATTTAAGCAGTCAAAAAGGTATTGGTTGTTGTAGGTTCTTGTACACCCATATTGGCCAGCGACCACCATGTGAGTTCCATAAAATTTGGTCAGAAAACCTGTACGGATTTGGGAGGCGATTGCCAGGGGTTAAATCATTAGTTAGTAATTATCTAAGATTCCTAATTCATGAAAAGGAATAAGTTTCTAAATGCTAGTTGTGCATATTTGGATGTTATAGTATCTGATTTACCACTAAAGTATCCGGTTCCTTGAGAACTGCATGGATCTCATGAAACATATCGTTAATTATATTTCGGATCAAGGTGAACTTCGTGAGGACTGAACTTCGCACATGGTCTTTTTGATATATTCCTGACTGCAGTAAATAGATGTGGCTCTCCTTGACTACTAAGTAATTGGAATCAAGTTATTATAATTCTCACGTATGTTTATACTGATCTCTCTCTCTAATTATCTAAACCGCTGGAAATACTTCAATTAATCTGAGCACCAACCCATGCTACTAGTACATCTTTCGGCTATACTTTGATAAACTACATGTATAGTTGTATTGGTTTTGTTTCTATTATGAAGAACATGTGAAATTTTGAATTGTAGTAATCATTTAAATTGAATCTTATGTTTCGAATGAGAGCTGATCATCGATTGAATGTTATTGTGGATTCATCAGGCAATGCTTTGGCATGGATGTTTTGTCTAGCTGCCATGCCTAAACCTTTGTATATGAGAAATTAAGGACATTTTCAAAAGATTTATGCTTCAGTTCTTCAGTGTCAGCTCGGGACGCGGTGCTTCTAAAATCCTGAAGTAGATTGACACATGATGGTTTGGCTCAAGAACCTCCTCTAAAATCTGCCTATTTAACTGGAAACTTCAATAAAGGGGTGATCCACATAGAGGGTAACATTGCAAGATCCTAGTAGATGTTGCTGCTATTATCCTAAAATAAAATCTGTTCGGCATATCTTCTTGTAGGAACAGATTGCATCACAGGTTTGGAGTTGCTATCTGTTCCTATTCTAGTATGAAGCACAAACTGCATTCTCTTACCTAATTCATCTCGTTGATTTATTGGCATTCTTTTAAGAAATTATCTGCTGTTAATATCATAAGTTATGGCTTACAATTTTGTGGGGAAATGTGAAGAAGTTGATGCTCTTATGGAAATGATAATTGTTAATATGCATCTACAGACTGTGATACATGTTAAAATTGTAGGGTAGATCCATAACTCTTTATTTGACAAACTAACACATCATGATTTATAACATCATACTCTGAGTCCTCCTTTAGCATTACTCCCAAAGGAAAGACTATATATGGTCGGAAATTGCAAACCATCGAGTGGAATGGATGGAAAGATGCAATACTCAGGACTCACAAAATAAGTATTTTTTGCTTTATTGAAATTATTTTTGATGAAGTTCCACACTAACTACTCAGAATTTTGTACTTGGATATGGACTCGTGGTATTCTTGGAAAAAAGCTTTAGATGTGTTGATGCTTGGGCGGACAATTTCTGTCGGGACAAACCTGCTGTAACGCCCCAATTTCCGGAATACGAAAATATGGGCCGAAACTGCTAGTGCTCTTAAACAAGGGAAATGTCTTGTCATAGTCACACCTAAGGCTCCAGCTTAACATGTCCGATAATATCCAAGATATAATACTAATATAATGCCGCATAAATAACAAATAATACTGATAAATCCACGAGATGAAGATAGAGTCAATAAAAGATAAAAAAAAACAATGGGTTCCGAGTAAACGAAATACAGGATCCAAAAAAGATACATTATTCCTAATGTCTCGTGAGGGCGCACATTCTAATAGCAACTGAAATAAAATAGAAATAAACCTACAAATATTACTAATTTTCGGCAAACTCCTGATAGTCACTCTGATCCTGTCCTGCCTGTGAATCAGTTTCTAAACCTGAGATGCCAAGTCTCAGGGATGTCGGAACATCCCAACAAGTACTCATTCGTAATAGTGTGTATGTGATAGCATGAATATGTGAGTGTAGTGAAGCCCGTGTGCATAAGTAGATATAGATATGACAATAATATGAAGTAAGTATGTAAACATGCCAAGTTGGTCAAGTCATATCCTAGTTGGTTACTAAAAGGGTAATCTGTTTTATCGTGAGTTCGGATGGGTATGTCAACCTCTGCAGGAGTATTCCTAACCCAAGGGTAGGGCCCCAAGGTCCCAAATGTGGAATGAACAAACGACCGTATATAGCCCGGTACGAGCTGTAAGAACAAGCGACCGATATAGCCCGGTACGAGCTGCAGTAACAAGTGGCCGATATAGCCCGGTACGAGCTGCCGGTATGGGACTCCTGAGATCCTGTTGAATGAATACATACTCAAATTAACCCAACACCTTGTGTATTTATAACTAACATGGCAGTGAACTCGACAACTAAATAAAATACTGACTGAACTGAAACTTGTAATGTCATGTTACCGGTATGAAATAGAAGCTCGGAAGCAGGAATTATTGGGGTAATGACATGTAACTCAGCATTCCAATAGTGATCTCGTTTTAATGCAAGGAAACAGTAATCGTGAACAGGCATGTCATGTCAAGCAAGTGATGTTAAATAAATAGTCTCAAATAGCATGTCAAGTACAGTCGATATAATATGATATTATCAATAATGTAAACAAGAATCTATATGAATTTGCAAGCACCTCCATTAATATCATCTAAAAAATACTGTTATATGAAATACAATGCTACATATCTGATTATATTTAAAATAAATACTAATAAAAATGAATATAATTATGTACTCTTAATTACTATCGGTGACTAATATACTTGTATGTATAATATGATTACTATGATACTATCATACCCAATACCATTATTAATTAACATAAACCGAACATGCGACTTTTAATATTAATGTACTATAATCTAATAATGTATTGAGCAATTCGCCGATATTGTATCGACAAAAAGAAAGGAGCAAGAGTACTTGCCTTGAGACGGCTAAATACGACAACACGAAATGCAAACCAAACTCGAACGCTCGGCTAGAGAATCTCGATCACGTTGATCGTTGTTCTGAAGTTGGGTGCGGTTGATGATGGGTGCTCGGCAACTTTTAAAGGAAGAAGGAGATTTGAGAGATGAATATAGGTTTAGAATTATATATATATATATATATATATATATATATATATATATATATATATATGGTGAAGAGGGAGAGAAAAGGGGGAGAGAAATATTCTGATCGGGAAGAAAGAGATTCCGATTGGAGAGAGATTAAGTTTAGATAAAATATGTGTATTATTTTATATTGGTTAGGATAAGATTGGTAGAAGAGAAGATTTGTTAAACAAGATAAAACAATATATCACAAAACTCCCATAAGAACTATTTGTTAAAGATTTTAAGAGATCTCCTTAATTATTTATTATAACCAAAATAATTTACCATATATTTATGGTTACAAAAATATTATAGACAGTATATATATCGTATGTATATTAATTAATATAAATATAAATTAGCATACCAATAAATATCTTAAACAAACTAGATAATCAATAAATATATATATATACACACACACACGGTTAAAATAGGTGTAGGGTTTGTTATTATATAGGATAATAGGAAATATTTATATGAATATATATTGGGTCTTAAATAGATATGATGTATATAGATTAGTTTAAATGTGTATAATTAAAATAGGTATAGATTTGTTTGGAGAGATAAAATATATTTGGAGAGAGTATAAGAAAATATATATAAGTTTAGGAAAATAATTCTCATAACTCCCAATAGTTTAATTTGAAAGATTTAAAACATGATTTAAAAATTAAAAGATTATTAATAATATATCATGGTAGACAAAATATTGTACTAGAATATAAATAAGATATGATTAGATTTAGCAAAACAAAACTTTAAAAGTTAAATATCATATACTTAACTAACTTTGATAACCATAATATATTTGTTTACATATCTAGCATTTGAAAATATATTAAATGCAAATTAAATTAAGATATTAATAAATTATCAAACAACCTTAAATACTAATTATCTTTTGTTAAAACAACCATATAATATTATCTATTTAGTTATGAACCTAATGTCTGACAAATAAATATTATATGTATAGAAATTTAAGATATTAATCAAATAGTAAACAAACATAAATAATAATATACTTATTTAACAAACTTGGAAAACCATAACTATAACAAACTTAAAGCAATCATAATAATATGTTCTATTTTAACTAGAAAGTATTAAACTCCAATAATAATAATAATAATAATATAACAAAACCTAACACATTCAAAAAAAAGAAAAAACAAAAACCTTACGATCGGACTGGAGTGTTGCACCTGCCATAAATTTCTGGAATGTCGAGAACACTATACATTTTTAGAGTCTCACTTTTGAATAGTAGCATCACTAAGATGTGTAAGTAAAGAGGTCAGGCATTCGCCTCCACAATTATTTAAGTAATTCTTTCAATTATTGATTATATATCCAAAGGGTTAGCTGGGGTCCTAGAGAATATCCAGCAAAAAAGACTAGGGACCAAGAAGGTCAAATATAAGAAAATACATCTTGCATTATATCTTTCATTAGTTTTAAAACACCCTCAGTGACAATGAGCGTTTGACCCAGTACCTGTTCACATTCTTACTTTAGTCTTGTGGAAGCAGGCGAACATACAAGGATACGACAATCCAGATATACTTTTCTTTGATGGAAAAAAAGAGTAGCTATGCCAATCAGTACACAATTTGTTTAGTTTTTGATGAACATGGTGTCAAGTTGTGTGCTTCATATAAAGGAAATGAAATTCACAATCTAGTGACCTACTAAAGCTTTCTTACAAGTGAAAAACCAGGAAATCATTTAGCTTAAGCAATATAGGTTAGTGAATAGTCAAACTTTGAAATTTGGATATAAAACAACTATTGCCAGATCCACATTATGTAAAAAAAAATAAAAAATATATCATTCAACAAATAGTTATACCAGTATTTATTTCTTTTTGAAGACAAAACTACCTCCATATAGTTGGATTATATATGACATTTAAGTTTAAAGAACACATGTAAGACCTTATGCTTGTATCATAGAAGGCTTTTATCGGTTCTGCTGCTGATGACATGACTACTTTACATTTGGATGAAGGTTGAGTCATGTGAGTCTCACATGAGTTGGATGAGAGCCAAATTAAACTGCGGATGACTCTCCAGCTATTCACAGTCAGCACTGATCATGCTTTTGCTAACTGTGGCAAGTCATCCTTGGCTTAATTCCTCTCACTTCCTCCTCAGGTAAGGCTCTTCCATGAGCACCAGTGCATAACTTTCATCTCATTTTTCATCTTTTTTGTGTTCTTGTGCTGCATTTGATCTCATATTGTGGCCTATATATAAATGTGTGGTTTATAAGTGGTGTTTTTAGTATGCTTAGTGGGTATCCTTGAGGTGGATTTGAAGTGGGGCTGAGAAAAATACATTTTATTTCCTTCTATAAGGCAGTTTTAGGGGGGTCGTAGGAGTCGAATCTATCTTGTAGAATGGTAAGATGTTAAGGTCAGTGCACGAACTCTTATTTTGACTACTTGCTGCAAGTTATGCTTGTGCTAAATCTACTGCAGCTAATCTACTGCATTGATGCATGGCAGAGGATGAGAGGCATTCAATTTTCTTGCCATAATGCATTTCCTCAGTTTGAAAGGTTTTCTTGTATGCTCACCTTTTACTTGCCGTATTTTTTTATGATAAAAAGGGTTGGATGCTGAAATGACAATGATCATTTTATTTCTAGTTGGAACAAGTGGAATTGGAATTCATATAGTTGATATTGTTGAGAATCGTGCAGTTTCCAGTCAACGGTATTTAGTTTCTTATATGTGAACTGTTGAATTAATAACTTGCTAGATTTCAAATTATATATTTAAAAAAAAAAGACGAGCAAGGAAGAAGACTCCATTTTTTCCAGATTTTATTAGAAACATGTCGTGTGCAATTTAGGCATGGCCATCTTTTAGTAATCATGGTGATCCCTTCATGACTCTACAAGTCGGAATCTTGTGTTTTTAAAATCCACACGTTTTGATTGTGACCAAATGATTAATTGTTAAACTGAACATCTGAATTGTAATTATAGGTATAAGTGAGAAGCCACCAAATATTGAGCGCCCGGATAGGGAATTCCACCAAATTCGAACCATCTCTTTATTTAATCCCCATTTTCTTAAACTTCAATGCGAAGAGAAACACTGTCTATTCTAAGTATACTCAAACTGTTCCACTATCCAAGTAATTTTAAGGAATAAAAAGCCAGATAAATCTGCATGACTATGACTTTTGATTATTTTCCTGCCACATTGGTCCTTGATGCCATTTATAGGAATTATTGTAGCTTTAATAGATATGGATAAGGCAAATCGTGTATAATGTGCAATTGATATGTTTTGGACCACAAACAGCTGTTAGTTATTCCTTGTACTACCTTATCCAGTTCAAGCAGATGCCTTGAGCTGTATCAAGGTTCTTATCTGCTGTCCATTGGCTGGAGTTTCAACCTCAACCTGTAGTCTACACATCCAATTGGCACCTGATCTTCTAGGTTCATCTTGAAGGGAATTGGATTTTGTCAAACATAATGTGCTATCAACAATGTTTTATATATAAGAGTCTTCCATCGACCTCCATATATAATTCCCTTTCCTAACGGGTAGATTTAAGGATATTTATTTATTTTTGTGAGGACATATGTCTCCCGTTTTTTCCCAGTCATGTCCCTACTCTGTCGGTGCATCTATTCTGTGGGCCAGTGGTGAAAGTGCTAAACCATGTAAGCAGTGTAGGTATGGTTTATGGAAACTACATGACCACATAATCTACAAGGCTTCTAATATGCGAATATTTAACGGCAAACTCTTATGGTTGGGGTTGCCTCTGCCTATATACTATTCTTCTGTTCGTAATGGTCATTGCCTTGATTAAGATACCTACTTGAATATTTTAACTGCGTTCATCCATATCCATTTAGGCCTACCTCTGCCCATTATTACTCTATAACTACAATTTTATCGCTCCTAACATCTAATCAACCTCCGTCACACATGTCTAAACAAGGTTGTAAATCGCATATGGCGGTCCATGATGGTTGGGGGTTTCATGGCGGATATCGGATAGCGGCCTTTATATATAAATGGCTCTACAAGTGTTATGGAATGAAGTTCATTATAGAATTTAGATTAAATAACATTTCATGTAAGTTTCCATACACATCAATGTTCAAAATAAAAGGAACAATTATCATCATTATCCAAAACCAAAAAGCAAAAGTGCTAGTAAACAACCATAAGTTTCATGCATCATAATTCAAAAAACCGAAATGAAATAAATTTTCAACAAACAATCAAGCATCACAAAAGCAAACTCAATCATCTCCATCAACATCGGAGTCGGAGGTAGAATCATCATTTACGGACGCCATGGCGTCCTCTATACTACAAATATTACGGGCAGTGGGCGCCATGGCGTCCACTACGTCCTAACCCGCTATAAAACCATACCAGTGCATCCCGTATAGCGCCTGAGAGTCTAAAACGCTATAGCGGCGCTATTGCGGCCGCTATGGCCGCAATTTAAAACATTGTGTCTAAACCATCTCAATTGATTGTTAATTGTTTATTCTCAATGGGAGCTACTTTTAACTTCTTATGAATGCAGCCGTTTCATCTCTCTTTCATATTTTCCACCATCTCCACTTCTCATTTCAGCTACATGTTTCTTGAACTATTTTCTTAATAGTCCAACATTTTGAGCCATAAACCAATGCTATCTTTTAACCGTCCTATAGAGACTTCTTTTCGTTCAATTTCATGGATATTTATATTCACGTTAAAGTACAGAAGCAATTATCATCTTTAACCACCATGCTGTGATTTATGAACCATATCTTAAACCAATGTTATGTGTTTCTTGGCCATTCATGTGACCGACACCCCCCCCCCCCAAAAAAAAGAACAAAAAAAACAAAAACAAAATTAAAGTTTCGTTTATCTACTGCTCATCAATAAGAAACATTCATCATGGTAATGCTGAAAATTCATAATAAGCTCATACATTAGTAATCCAAATACATGATGACTTAATGCTGTCCCGTGGAGTAGCCTATGGATAGAGATCAACTCTCTCTTCCTTCCAATTGTTGTCTCTCTACTAAGTGCTCAACATTGTGAGGGGCCTCTTGCAACTGAGCAAGAGGCCTAGGGTTCAAACCCTGCATGAGGTTACGGCCTATTCTTCAAATAAGAAAAAACGCAGATATCTTCGATCACATCAGACTACACGAAATACTTGCTTGTCACACAAATCCATGTTATCTTTTTAGGGCCCAATCATAATTTCTCTAGGAAAATGAACTAGTTGGATGTTTCCAAGTTAAAAACTTAAATTAGCCATTTATTTGACCCTATCTGCCTTTTTTGTGTATAATTATCTACGAACTAGTTTGTAGATAACTCCCACCCTCTCCTTCCTAGGGTAGAAAATACTTGCAAAAATGTTGGGAAGCACTCTACCAACATTCCATGTTTCCTTCCCAAGCCCATAAGTCCAGATAAAGTGAATCTTCTTAGCAATATCATAAGAAGTCAACTACATCTATATGTTTCTCTTGCATTATGTAGTACTTGTGAATTTAAATTTTTTTGGCTCCAATTCTTCTGGTGGTGGTATAGAGATTGGAAAAATTATAATGTATGAAGCATGATTGGAGGTACCACTTGACTGTGAAATGTAATGTGTGATATGAGGAATTGTCGCTTCATTCCATCATATCCTCCCTAAATTATCCTTTATATTATCTTCCAAAATTTTTACCTTAGGTCTTAACCACGTCAGCACACTAGACTATAGGTGATAAATAAGATGCCCTAGATAACATCTAATTCTTTGGATGTGATTTCCAGAAAGAAACTTTTTGAAAGTTTCAATGTACAGTAGACCACTGATCCCCTTCAATAAGAATAATTATTAGGTCATTGCTAAATATGAATCGCATTAATTATAACATGCAGCTGCTGCTTATCCACTGTCCAGCTTTCACCTTGTTTCCCCACAACTATTTTCTGGCGAAGTTCTTTCTCATAATTGGTGCAGTTACTATGATCCTTTTAACTTTTATGTGCTAGTTTAAAATTTTGCATTGTTGGTGTATAATATCGGCGTCTGTCTGAGTATATTCATATTTCTGTTCCTGCTTCTTAGCTGTGCAATTAACAAGGTAAATTCTCTTCTCTTTTCCATAGTGAGCTGCACAAAGCTCACAGCCTGCAGTACAAGTTCATCAACTCTTTGTTGATGATTTCAATATTGGTGATTCCGATGAATGCCATAGGAGCCATTCATATTGCAATGTTGTGGTCCATAAGTTATATTAGATGATATTACACCGATTGCACACTAATGTAAAATAGCAATAATTAAAATTAATATTTCAGAAAATAGAGTTGGAAGTTTCACTGAAACCTTCAATATTTAACCTGTTCTTTAATTACCAGCAGGAATATAAAGTTAAATCAAATTTATGTCCAAGATTGCAAATATGAAATTAGCGAATAACATTATGCTTGGAAGAAGCCAGATCACTACATCCATCATTTCAAATTATTATAGACAATTTTGTTCCTCTTGTTCTTCTCACTGCGTTCGTGTACTCTGAATCTTGTTCATATAAGCATATCAAATCCTAGTAGAATCCATCTAAACAAAGGGGAAGGGAACTGCAGTAACCTTTGTAAATATAGGTATGCTTTTAATATGACAAACATTGCTGGCCCAAATTCTAATCTAATGTTTTAGGTGAAAGGGGTTAATGTATACCATCGAAAGCTGCACACTATTACATTCACAAACTAAAGTTACAATGCAAACAATTAATATAAAGATATAGTAATAGTCACTTGATGATAAAATCTGATTCTCCATAAATTGTAAAGACAGCCATCTCAGTCATGTAAGATAATTATGCTGTCAATAGGCCAATAGGTAAAATTATAGCTTATATACTATTATCTCTATCAATCAATTCCTTATGACATGTTTTAGCGATATAAAATTTTCATGCTTGAACTATTGTTAAGTAGATGTGTTACATGGATCTCAGAATGTACATATAAACCATTGGCAATTTTTTTAAAAAGGACAAGAAATGTAGTTCTGCAGCATATACTTGAAATCATATGGGGATTGAACTCTGCATGGTGCAAGAAATGTGATCTTCCAACCAAAGTTCATAATAGACTAATGGATCTATGTGGACCGGGGTAATTGGGTGCGGTGTATCATTATATCCTTAATTTACATTGCATTAAAATGATCTTGCATCGGTATACATGATTCATAATTTCATATACATATGTTAATTTATAAGTATACAAACTTTGTAGTTATATACGGTAGTTTCTTCGTCTGTCATTCTGTCTGTATGGTTATTTGATCTAAACATGTGACCACTAGATAGGTTAAGTGTTAACTGACCATGTGTTTTCTTTTAGAGGGGTAGAATTTCGATAGGTTACAAGTATAATTTTATTTACATCTATTTTTTAGAACTTTTGAATGTATGTTGGATACAACTATTATTTTAGGTCGAGAGCTTGGTGAATGGATCTATTTTATTGTTGATTCATGAGATGATAATTTTGGTGTTTTCCCCCATTTGAATTCCATTCCAACTATGAGATTTTCATATGACAAATTAAAGGCATTTGACTAAGTGGCATCAGGATTGAGTTATTGTTTCTTGTCTGAATCTACCTTAGACCAACCACCAGAGATAAGATAATCTGCTCCTTAGGATCGAAATCTGGAACCACGGTCTAGATTTGGCCCTGTGATTGTACCTGCAACGAGTCTATATATGTCCTGAAGCAAGTATACCACCCATGTATGCACCGTTATATCACCATATCTTCGACATGCACAAATTGTTACCATAATCTTGGATCTTGAAACTGCGAGTCATTCGACTGAGGAAACTTTTGATCAAAAGGTTAACTCATCTGGCCTTGTGTCCTAGTTACATACTAGGCACTCATTATTTCTCATTTGAGTGTTTTTAAAAAGATGTGACAAGATCTTCCTTATTAATAGTCAAATTATATCTCATAAAATTCTCTACCTTCGAAACGGTTCGTTTCTGTTGTTGATGTAAAAAATAAAGTTGTACCTTAGAGCTTTATAAGTTACTGTGAATCAGACAGCTAGTAAATCTAAATTGATTTAAAAACTTTTCAATTGTTTATAAATAATGTGATTCATTGGCTGCCAAATCCTCATCCCACAGAAAGGAATGATCATTTCATGGATGAAGCATATATTTCACCTTTGGAGGAACAACACATGTCATATACATGCATATATAGTACACTACACGCACATGTGCATACCAACACACATGTATGAATGACTGTATTTGCGTATGTGATCATAGTTCCTATCCTCTGATGTGGTTGTGCATTAAAAACTTGCAATATTAGTGCCCAGTATGCACCGTGTCTTTAAACCGAGCGTGATCCATAATCCAATGAATCTTATCATTTGGTCAATGGTTGAGAAGTGTCCCAAAGGTGTCTCCATAGACAACAAGCTAAGGAGTCATTCAAAAATCACTTTCAATGATCCTTTCAATCATTGTGATCGTCATTACCATGCGTAAATTGTGTAGCCTAAAATATAACCCAAAAGCTTAAGCTTTTGGTTTGTGAGTATATTTTAAATTGACAATAATGAGGTTTAAAACTGAGACCTCTTCAAATCTAGTGCACTCTCATACCATGTCAAGAACCATGTTATCGAAAAGCATAAGCTCTTGGGTTGTGGGATAACAATGCATATCAAACTAATACAATCTTAACATATAAATGATATAATTTCTTCTATTATCGAAAATTCATTCATTTTAAGACCTTATAATTGAATTATAGAATGTTCTTACCCATTTCCTGTGTTATGACATGAATGATCCAAGTTTGGGTCATGTGAGAGTCTTACATGAGTTAGAAGAGAGCCAAATGAAAGCCGACGACGACTTCCCAGCTGCTTGCAGCCAGCACTGATGGCGCTTTCTGCAAATTGTGGCAAGTCATCCTTGGCTCAACTTCTCTCTCTTCCGCCTCAGGTAAGCCGCTTCCATGAACACTGATGCAGGACTTTGATCTCCATATTTCCTCTCTTTCTTTTGTGTTCTTGTGTTGCACTTAATCTCATATGAGTAATTGTAATACCCTTAAAAAAAGGGAAAGAGATGTTTTGTTGGAACCGCACAATAAATATATAAAGTATAAGGTGTTTTATATAATTGTGCGTAATATTGATAATATATATATATATATATATATATATATATATATAAGAATAATGGAGGAAAGATGCCATAGGAGGGAATTTCCTCCTATGGCGTCGAAAAAATACATCCTCCCTCAATTTTTTTCGCCGATCGGCACCCACCATCTTCATCGTTATCATCTAAGATGTGGGTACACCAAATTTCATGTGATTCTACAACCATTTCACCATTGATTTAGCAATGTAAAATGTTCTATTGTCGGTAAACCATTAATTTTGAACCCACTAAATCAACGGTGAAAAAATTGTAGAATTACATGAAATTTGGTGTACCCACATCTTAGATGATAACGATGCAGATGGTGGGTGCCGATCGTCGGAAAAAATGAGGGAGGGTGTATTTTTTCGACGCCATAGGAGGAAATCCCCTCCTATGGCCTCTTTCCTCCATTAATCTCTCTCTCTCTCTATATATATATATATAACCTTTTCCCCAAAATTAACCTAACCCTAACCTCACCTAGCCGCTCTCTCTCTCTCTCGCCCTCATTTCTCTCTTTCGGTCCTCTCACTCAATTCTCTCCTTTTAATCGTCAGGGATCCCTTGAGACCTCTCTGGTTTGCTGGCGAGAAGTCAATGATTTTCTCCCTTGATCATTCTCCGTTTTTTTGGGTTCTTATGGATTTAGGGTATGAATCAATTTTCTTTTATTAGTTTATTATTTTAGATCATATCTTTTTAGTGAATATAAATTTGCAACTTGCGTTTGTTGTGAGATTTACCACAATGATGATTATCGCTCATAGAAAAAGATTTGTTGGAGTTTGGATTTGATTAGGTTGGCAAAACAGACATTATTTCTATTGATAAATATGGATTCAAATTCTTGATTTAAAGAAACTAAATAGCTTGCAATCGGAAATTATAGGATATGATCTAGCCCTTTTATAATTCTTAATAGTATCCAACCTTCTTTGTTAAATCATAGCATATCAAGTTTATAAAGTATATTAGAAATAAAATGGCTAGTCTATATTCCTTTAATTTGGTTTTCTATATATTGATGTGTAAGGCTTGATGATTAGTGATTAGAAATTTAAGAAGTGAGGCTTTTAGAATATGTATTAATTATAATATTTATATGTTTCATAGAGATCGATTTGGATTTCGAGATCTGGGTATGTAGCCACATCAAACTTTATCCTTTGAGTACTGTAATTGGGAATACATTGTTTAACAATTATTTATCATATTTGGTCCTTGTCCCTTTACAAATATTATAATTGGTTGAATGTTTTGTATGTGATACTTATATATGTATGTGTATCTATATAATATGGTTGTATGCAATGATTATATTGATATTGTACGTTAGTGGGCTAACTAGTTTTATAAGACCATGTTGGGTACATATGAACAATTATTGTTATGCATGTAACAAACTGTTGATGTGAAGTTTATATGAAGTTATGAGATAAACTTATTATATAGAATCATATTTTTCATATAGTTAATGAGATGCGTATACATGTGCCGTGATTTGGATATTGATTTTGTACATATGGCACAACCGTTGCATTATTGGTTGAAATATTGGGCACGTGGTTGTCGTTGGTTATGATAAGTTTCAACTATATTTTGGCGCATAGGTTGTATGCATCTCATAAGTCAATACCGGTATGATTATGAAAATTTAAGTGAATTACAACACATGCTAGTAGTGTAGCTCCATTGGGGCTATTACGCGCGCCACATGGTAATCTCACCGCGGGTCAATGTCAGTTCTCCCTACCACGGGCTATTAATAGTGGCGTTTTACGTATGTCGACCGAGATAGATGTGTTGACCGTACTTGGACGTAATCCACTAGTTTTCTATCGCAGGAAAATATAATTTTCTAAACTATTGCATATTCTATTGGATGAGCTTGGTTATTTCAGTGAAATTATTGACTTATTATGCCTATTTATTTTAATTTATTATTATTATGTTTGTTGTTTGGTGTAATACATTTTCTTATATAAATTGTTGGACATCATATGTATTTCTCTTGCTGAGTGTTAATACTCTCCCATCTTTTATGTGGCAGCTAATCAAAATGCGGATTATTATATCTAAAAAAAGAAGCTTTCAAGAGAATTAAGAAAATAACGATTTTTTGTTGCGGAAACCGAGGTGTGCGTATGGATTGAGATTTTATATTTATCGTTAGTAGTGTCTTTTATTGAGATAGGCCTTGCAGTCTTCTTGAGGAGAAGATTGCGGCATGTCACGTTTGGAATTTTTAAATAATATTTCTATATGATTTTGGGGTGTGACAGAAATGATATCAGAGTTTAGATTTCAAGGGAATTTGATGATAAGTTAGAAGTTGAACAATATTTTACAAATAGATGGTTTATGCTCATTTAAGGGTCGACTAAAGATTTTTTTAAGTGATTCATTATATATATATATATATATATATATCTCCGAGAATGACTAATTTGAATGGAAATAGATTTTGAGAGAATTTGGCGTTGAATTGGCAAATAAATTTTTGAGGATTGATTGCTCAAAGATTCAGAATAAATTGTTTTATGAAATTTTGACGACATTTAGGATCATCAATTGTCTTTTATGTTTATAGCGCACCTTATGATCTTATAGCATGGCTTACTTTAGGTTGGAGGTATTTGAAACAATTTTCTAGCGGTCATTCTTATAGCACCTATATTGTATAAGAACGAACCAGACTTGCTCAGGGTATGGGACATAAGTAGAGCTGTTGAAGGTATGTGATTTTGGATTTAGAGATTGGATTAAATATTTCATAAGCCGGAGTATAGTCTTGTGAAGGAATTAGGGTGCTATGGTGTGAATGACTGTTTTGGCTGTGTTTACATTGATATGGTGTATATATTTTCCATACATATACATATAGTATAGTATAGTATAGTATATGAGTTTAAGAATTTTTAGAATCTGTGTTACAAGGAAAATCTACTGTAATATTTATTAAGAATTGATTATTGATGAAATAAAACTGTATGTGAGAAGTTTTACGTTGATGATCTTAAGATGATGTTACTTGCTTGGAAATAATATAATGATGTTGGTTATGATAATGATGATGATTACAATTATGATGATAGTGATGAACGTATTGGTTGTACGGGTAACTTTAGAATGAGACCAATTGCAAATGGTATGATAAAAGAGAAAAGAATAGATCAATTCACTGTAAATTGTATTTTATATAATTGTTTATCTTATTTATAGATTAGGTACCAAGATCTAATGATTTACAATAATTGTCTATCGTAAGATGATTATGGGTGAAATCTTGTACTAATATTTAAAGATATATTGTTGTTATAGAAGGATGTGTTGGTATTCAATATAATCACGAACAAAAGTTAAACTTTTTTAAATTTTATTTTGTCTTTCAAATCAACAATATGGCTTATGATAAGTTAGTATGCAATATTTAATTTTTTATTTCCATTTAAGGAGGTTTATGTATGTAAATAATTTTCCAAGATTTATGATTTTTCTGTGCGGTTATGACGATATATTTTGGAGCAACGATTCTGGATTTTTGTGATGCAATGATACTCGAAATTTCCTTTTTATATATTTTCAAAAAAACTTTAAAATAAAGTTGTCATGGTATATGTTTCAAATATTGCTCTCGATATCATGTTTTATGATTATTTGTCTTATATTAACTCATGCACTCATTTCTTATAGTCATTTCATTCATACTTAACTATGATGCATTAGCTTAATTATAGACATGATTATATTTATTTCACTGTTATTATTTCACACGTGTGAGGTTGTGCATATATTATTATTATGAATATAATATTTGGGAATATTTTCAAAGAACTTTGGGTAAGATAATGATTGTTATTTATTTTTAAAATAATATTTTAGTTGATATGATAGATTTTGCATGTATCGCATATTTGTTGGAAAAAAAATTCATTTATAGCTTGGATTGGAATTTGATTTTAATGATGTTTTTTACATTTTTAATTGGTCTAACAAACATTCTAATAATACTAATTTTTGTGTTTGTTTATTTATTTATTTTCAGATTTAAAATTTAAAATCTGAAGTGTGACATATTCTACTCGTGTTCTAGTTATAATAGTAAAGATAAATGGGATGATATGATTCTCAAATTATAAATAATTAGCTTTTAATTTATGTCAACTATATTTTTTTCTTTTTTGAATTTATAACCTTTAAAAAATTGATACGAGGAGTCTTTTGTTAAATAATATGTAGAGATATACATGTTCCTTTGAGTTATAAGCATATTTCATTAAAAATTATATCGTGCTTTTCTATTTATAGGTTTGAATTATATTGTTCCTCTATTTTTAAATGTGTTATTTTCATGGTAAGGGAATATCAACCTCTTTGATTATTTAAATGAATTTGTTTTAATGATTTTGTTTCGGTGAATGCTGGTTATTTCTATGCTTTTTTATATGTACTTCTTACATAGGGATCAATTTTTTGTGGTTACCGTGGAAATTATACAATCGCTTTTTTCTTAAGAAATAAATATTAGTTGTAGAGATTGTCTTGCAGTCTAATACAATATCGTTTCATAATACGTCATAAATATTATTCTGGTTATCCAATTTACATATAGGCATATATGATTTTATGATCATTTCTCTATATACATCTTGCACGCAAAGGTTTTAAGATTTTAGATAGATTTATATGTATATGTTGTCCTTAACAAAACGATAAAATAAACTAGCCAATACTATAATTATATGCAATTTATCTTTGTAATTTTTATCAAGATTCTTGTAATTATATTAGTTATCGATTTATACGTTGGTTATTAATTCTTTAGAACTTTTCATAAGATTTCTATTTAACTTTTATATTTTATTATTATGCTACTTAAACAAGTCTTCTATCATAGATTATGGTATACCCCGTTTGGAACAAACCATATGAATCTTTATTTATTCCCATTATCTTGAATTTCGATTCAGAATTATATTTTTTTCCGTAAGTGTTTAGTTGATATTTGATTATGGATTTGTGGATTATTCGATTAGTGTTATTGTGTAGTTGGATATGAACTTGTGAATTGATGGAAAAAGAAATAATGTTTGGATTGTTGATTGATTGTATTTGTTTTAATATAAAAAAAACTATTGATATGATTTTATTTTGTAGTTTATGTTGTACGATATACTATTCAAAATTTTCATTTATTATGTAATTTAGTGGATTATGTTTTATGCTCTTTTAGTTCAAATTTTGTTGACACGCGTTGATAGGAATGCGGGATATACTCAAGTTTCTTTGATCTTTATTCTTCCAACTTTTTGCTTCTACCTTAAATACCTAATGATATGATATAAATACTTGGTGTTTGTTTTCTAAAATTTAAAATTTATAGTGATATAAATTCTATGACATGTATTTATCCTATTTGAATAATGTATACTTTTTTTTCAATGCCTAGATTTGTGAAACTAAAATGATAGATTAAATTTTATTTTATAATTCAACATCTATTTAGAAGGTTTTAATTATTAGCTAACATAATAAGGTCGTTTTTTTATATAATTTTTTATCTTCATAAGAAATAATTTAGTAGAGGTTACACTTGAAAATTTCCAATTCTTTACCTTTTGGCTTTTTCTCATTTTTTATGAATTCTAACGGGGAAAAAGAATGGCTCGTTTTTTATGCATCCTTACTCAAATAATAGCAAAATTCTTTTAGCAGAAGATTGAGCCATCCGAACTTGTATCTTTTCTTGTCATTTTTTTATTATAGTAGTTGCCTCCATATTGATAATTTTGCTACAATATTTTAGATTAAAGTTTAAACTGGTTCATTCTGATATGATTTTAGTTTTACATTGTAATATATATGAAATACTTGAAAAGTATTTTGCCGGTCTTCTTTGTTATATATACGAATATATCTATAAAAATCGTGTTGCTAATTTTATTCGGCATAGATAATTTATATTGTTTTCTACTTCTTTAGTCGAAACCCTACAATAATAATGTAATATTTCTATTAGTATTTTAGTTATAGATATTTTCAGTTTCGAGCACGAAACTTATTTTAAGGGGGATATAATGTAATACCCTAAAAAGGGAGGGAAAGAGATGTTTTGTTGGAACAGCACAATAAATATATAAAGTATAAAGCGTTTTATATAATTGTGCATAATATTTAATATATATTCTAACATTTCCCCCAAAATTAACCTACCGCTAACCTCACTTAGCCGCCTCTCTCTTTCTCTCTCGTTCTCTTTCTTTCTCTCTCTCGCTCTCGTTCCTCTCTCTCTCTCTTGCTCTCGTCTCTCCCTCCCGCTCTTTCGGCTCTCTCGTTCTCTCTCCCCCTCTCGGTTCTCTTTCTCTCCCCTCTCGGTTCTCTTCTTTTAATCGTCAGGGATCCCTTGAGGCCTCTCTGGTTTGCTAGCGAGAAGTCGGCGATTTTCTTCTTTGATCATCCTTCGTACTTTATGGATTTAGGGTATGAATCAATTTTCTTTTATTAGTTTATAAATTTAGATCTTATCTTTTTAATGAATATAAATTTGCAAGTTGCGTTTGTTGCGAAATTTACCGCAATAATGATTGTAACTCATAGAAAAAGATTTGTTGAAGTTTGGATTTGATTAGGTTGGCAAAACGGACATTATTTCTATTGATAAATATGAATTTAAATTCTTAATTTAGAGAAATTAAATAGTATGCAATCGGAAATTATAGGATATGATCTAGCCCTTTTATTATTCTTAATAGTATCCAACCCCTTTGCAAGATCATAGTATATCAAGTTTATAAAGTATATTAGAAATAAAATGACTAGTCTATATTCCTTTAATTTGGTTTTCCATATATTGAGCTTTAAAGTTTAATGTTTAGTGATTAGAAATTTAACAAGTGAGGCTTTTAGAATATGTATTAATTATAATATTTATATATTTCATAGAGATCGATTTGGATTTCAAGATCTATATATGGAGCCACATCAAATTTTGTGTTTTGAGTACTGTAAAGTGCGAATCATTGTTTAACAATTATTTATCATATTTGATGCTTGCCCCTTTACAAATACTATAATTGGTTGAATGTTTTGTGTGTGGTGCTTATATATGTGTGTGTCTATTTAATATGGTTGTATGCAATGATTATATTGATATTGTGCGTTAGTTAGCTAACTAGTTTTATGAGACTATCTGGGGTATATATGAACAGTGATTGTTATGCATGTAACGAACTCGTTGATGTGAAGTTTATATGAAGTTATGAGATAAATTATTCTATAGAAATCATATTTTTCATATAGATAATGAGATGCGTATACATGTGATGTGATTTTGATATTTGTTTTGTGCATATGGCACAACAGTTGCATTATTGGTTGAAATATTGGGCACGTGGTTGTCGTTGATTATGACAAGCTTCAACTATATTTTGGCACATAGGTTGCATGCTCTCATAGGTCAATACCGGTATTATTATGGAAAGTTAAGTGGACAACGCATGCTAATAGTGTAGCTCCGTTGGGGTTATTGCACGCGTCATATGGCAATCTCACCACGGGTCAATATCGGTTTTCCTTACCACGGGCTATTAATAGTGGCGTTTCACTCATGTCAATCGAGTTAGAGGTGTTGATTGTACTTTAGCCGTAATCCACTAGTCTTTCATCGTATGAAAATATAATTTTCCAAACTATTGCATATTCTATTTGATGTTCTTGGTTATTTCAGCGAAATTATCGACTTATTATGCCTATTTATTTTAATTTATTATTATTATGTTTGTTGTAATTCATTTTCTTATATAAATTGTTAAACATCATATGTATTTCTCTTGCTAAGTGTTAATTCCCACTTACCTTTTATGTGTCTGCTAATCAAAATGCATGTTATTATATCTAAAGGAAGAAACTTTTAAGAGAATTAAGAAAACGACGAATTTTTTGTTGCGGAAACCGAGGTATGCGAATGGATTGAGATTTTATATTTATCGTTAGTGGTGTCTTTTATTGAGATAGGTCTTGCAGTCTTCTTGAGGAGAAGATTGCGGCATGTCATTCTTGGAATTTTTAAAGAATATTTCTGTATGATTTTGGGGCGTGACAGTAATGGCCTATATATAGATGCGCTCATGAAATGCGTTTACTCATACTCTTAAAGGGAATCTCAGCATAACAAAGTTCTTTGAAGCGGATCTGAAGTGGGGCCGAGAAAGATATATAGATGTTCTTTGCTTCCATAGGGCAGTTATAGTGGCCAGTAGACAGGAATTTGCCAAAGTTGAATCTTTGTTGTAGGTCAAATAGATGTTTATATTTAGAAATGTGTTTTTCTGGTGGATAATTTGAGCATAAGATTGTGTCACTAATCATTCCTTAGAATAATTGTAGTTTTTACAGATATGGATAAGATTCATCGTGTTTAACATATATCCGAATTGCACTTTGTGATTCCCTTATAATTTTCTTATCCGATTGCAGATACGGATGCGAATGCTTTTTGAGTCGGGTCAAGGTGCGTATTTTCTGTCGATTGGCTGCCATTTCCACGTATTTTAATTTGAGATCAGATGGTAAATGAGTTGATAATTGCTATAAAAATTCTTTTTGAAGGAATTGGGTTCTGTGACTTGAGCATAAAGTGCAAATAGCAATGTGCTAATGAGATTGTTGTCTCTCCATTGACTTTGAGCAATTATCTTTATTTTTTGGGTGCAGTTCTGCAGCTTGTTGAAGATTTTATTCTCCCATGTGAAAAGATCAGCTTATTGTTTCCAAGTGTATTTGCTTTGGGCCCCTGATGATGGTAGTTGTAGGGAATAAATTGATGCCAAGCAATGCAAATCTGTGAGATACGAACCAAATTAACTGCTTGCAGTTATGGAAAACTAGTCTTCTCTGATCATATTAATCTACTTTAGTTTCCTCGGAACTTGCCGAACTAGTTAAGAGGAGGTTGATGTTGCCAACCACCGCTGTAAACTTTTGTCAAACCGTTAGTGGAGCGTTGCTGCATTGCCAATCCATTTCGGTCGAAACAGCTTTTATGTGATTTATCGACTTAAGTTACTTCGGTGCGGTTTTGAGAAACCTGAAATTATACAGTGGAAAGTGTAATAACTTTGAGAACGTATAGCTCTGGCGCTTGGTTTCTATGTTTTGTATGTGCTGAAATTCGAATACTTGAACTATATTTATTTTTAAGGCGCTTAATTCTTCAAGTTTTAAGTTCGGTTTTTGCCGTAGTTTTCTCTGATCAACATAAGTTGATGACAATTAACTAGCGTTGATTTTTATATTCCTTTTCTCGATCCTATTGCTTTGATTGGAAAAGACATGGATGATGTTATGATTGAGCTTGATTCATTTGCAATGGATTTTATCATTACCACCCCTCATAAGATTGCTTGATAGGCGTCCTTAAACTCATAATTTCGTAGCTAATGCTTTCAATTTTGCCGAGAGCCAAGTGTCAAAAGGTTGGAAATTCAAATTTCTTTTCCTATAATTAATCCTTTTACTACATCCAAGCTTATGTTTTCTTATTAACAATAGATCTTATAACTGTCTTTTTGGATCCGACGTGTATTGAACCGGTTGTCTTTCATTTTGGAGAGAGAAAGTTTTACAGTAAGAGTCATGCTCCTTATGTGATAGAACTGGTAAACTAGTGAGCTTGGATTTGATAATAGTTGTGTAGAGCCAACACAATTCTTTCGGGCCTTCACATGCTGTATTCTCTAAGTAGGCCTGTCAATGGGTTGGGTCTAGACTCGAACCTGCTGATAAAATTCGGGTATGGTATAAACTCGTCTAGATCCAGACCCGACCCATACCCATTTAACTGCTTAATAAATGGATCGTATATGGATGTGTTTGGTTCGTACACATTTAGACCCGACCCGTATATCTTGTATTGATAATTAATCTAAACCCTAATCTACATGTATGAAAGTGAAGTCGTTTTGAACTTTTAATTTTCTCCCTATGTCTTTCATCTGCATCTCTTTTCAAGCAAGTTTTATATGTTGTGGATTATAATTATTAAGTTATATCAGTTGCTAATTTTAGAAATAGGTTTGTTAATCATTAGACTTGATTTTTTTAATTAGATTTTAGCATTTGAAAGTTATTCCTAAACTTTTGAGTTACAGGAATGCATTTATAACTTAATAAATTGGTCCGGATAAACGGGTCTAACCCAATTAATAATGGGTCCGGGCCTGGGCCTATTCAGTACAGACCCGTCGACTAAATTTATGGATCTGGATCTATAACAAATAAACATGTATGTTTATGGAATCCGACCCATTTACGGGGTCCATCTCTAGGGTGCTTTTTGGGTCCCACACGGACCTTCTAATGTGTTTATGGGTTGACAACACAGTTCGGTTCCTGCATATGCATTCAAGCCAGACACAAAAGAATTTGGGTGTTACCAATGAGCTATACCCAAGTCGGTATAGCACTTCTCTCTTGGAAAAAATGCATGGTCTATCCACAGGATCCCTAGGAAAGGAAGTTGGCACAAGTTAATGTTTTCAGGATAAATTTATGGGTCCTATGGGTGCATGTGTGTATTGTACGAGTTGGTGTGTTGTGTACATTTAGCTTAGAAAATTTTTATTGGCTCTTTAATCAATATTATCACTCTTTTATCTCATAAGCTAAGCTTACATGGTAGAAAAATAATAAACGGGCTCTCGTTTTAAAATCTTTTTCTATTTTATCTCACTACTTAGGTTGTACTAGCAAAATATTGAAATCTGAAAATTTTCACAATTTTTGTATGGCGGCATGCAAAACATTGAAAAATAGAAGGAAAAAAAACAGAAAGCTTTTTTGAGTTAAAATTTTTGCAATTTTGGTTTAGTATTAATAGAAATAATATGGAAAACTAAAGAAGACAAATTTTTTTAACATTTTTAAAAACTTCTTTATTTTCAATGCTATAACATATAAAATATTAAATTTCTGAAGGAAAAAGAAAATTTGAGATTTTCGAAAATTTCATGATGTCCGTATGTTATATAGTATGCATAATATTGAAACAATGAAAGAAAACAAAATTCTTGCAATTATCTTGTGATACATTTAAAATATAGAAAACGAAAATAAATAAAAAATACTGAGACCATTGAAAATTTCATGATTTTCGTGTGCTAGCAAACAAATAATATTGATAACCGAAGAAAACATAAATTTATTAAGATTTTTGAAGATTTTGCAATTTTTTATATGCTATAAAAAGCAAAATATTGAAAAACCAAAGATAATATAAAATGTTGAGATTTTTGAAAATATCGCGATTTTACATGGTACACCATGCAAAATATTGGAAGTTTAAAGAATCAAAATATTTTAGGACATCTTAAAAATTCATAATTTTTGTGTGGTTTCAAGGGTTCCCGGTTACACGGAGTTTAGTCACTCGTATCGGACTAGATTCTTAATAGTAATCGATGGCTTCTCTTTTTTAACTTTGTATAGTTTTTTGTTTCCTTGATATCTGAAAGTATTCCAAAAGTATTTGCAACTAAAATACTAGAAAAACAAAGAAAACATAAATTTCTGAGATTTTTAAAATTTTATGATTTGTGTGCTTTACACCATGCAAAATAATGATAAAAAAGAAGAAAATAGATTTTTTTTCTTTCGGGAAATTCTTTGAAAATTTTGTAATATTATAAAAAATATTGAAAAGTGAACAAAACATAAACTTTTAAGACTTCTAAAATTTTGCAATTTTTGTTGTTATAACAAGCAATATGTTGAAAAATCAATGAAAACGACAAATTCTGAGATTTTTAAAATATTGCAATTTTCATGTTCTGTATAGCAAGCAAAATAATAAAAAACCGAAGAATACATAAAAATTGTTGTGGTCATATAAAACTTTGTAAAACATTAAAAATATAGATTTATTATAATTTAACAATTTTGGTATGCAGAAGCAAAATATTGAAAAATGGAAAAAGCAAAAAAAAATTGATATTTTTGAAATGTTCACAATCTTTGTGTGTAGCAAACAAAATATTGAAAAATAAATAAAAAAGAATATTGAGATTTATGAAAATTTCACGATTTTCATGTGTTATACATGCCAAATATTGAAAATCTGAAAGAAAATGGAAAAAATATTGAAAATTTAAAAATTCACGATTTTCGTGTTACATATAAAATATCGAAAATTTTAAGAAAATAAAAAATTTTAGGATTTCTAAAGATATTATGTTTTTCATGTGGTTTAACAAGCAAAATATTAAAAAATCGAAAAGCACAAAATTTTTTGATATATTTGAAACTTCCATGATTTTCATATGCTATGCAAAATATTGAAAAATTGAAAAAATTTGAATAATTTGAAAATTTCACGATTTTCGATTATTATTACAAACAAAAATCGAAAAAACCATAACAAAAAAATATTTTATTTTTGAAAATTTAATGATTTTCTTGTGTTATAGAAACCAAAATATTGGAATACCAAGAAAACAAGTATCTAGAGATGTTTAAAATTTTGTTATATTCGTGTATAGTGGGCAAGTGTATAGTGTGCAAAATGTTGAAAAATTTGAAGAAAACAGAAAAAAAAGTTGTATTTTTTTTTATATTTCTTGAATCTCATGTGTAATAACAATCAACATATTGAAAAACCAAAAGACGAAAATTTTGATATTTTAAAATTTTTCATGGTTTTCATATCGGCTTATATACCCAAATTTATCTTAAAGTTCAACCATTTGCAAAGAGACTTCCCTAAAGTTTGAAAATTAAGGAAACGGTCATCGTTTAAAAATATTTGCTATGTCCATTTTGTCCTCATACAAAATATAATTAATTATCTTAAATGTTTATTAATTAAATTATTATAATTATTATAGTAATTAGGGCGAGGGTTAAGGTTAGAGGACAGGGCGAGGCATCGGCGATGGCGAGGCATCCACAACAAGGAGGAAGTGACGGCGGTCGGGATAGGGTTTTTTTTTTTTTTTTGAAATAGGTTAGTTTGATTTTAAAATTATAAAAATAGGATAGTTTGTTTTATATTTATAATAATAGGGTGGTTTGTGGACCCTACATAATTTAATTTTTTTTATAATAGAGGACGGGATTGAGAACCCGCCCTCTTTAAAATTGAGGGAAGGACGGGTAAAATTGAGGGGAGGGCGGGTTTAGAACCCGTCCTTCCCTATAATAGGTAGAGGATGGGTTATAGGAACCCACCTTCTAAACTGGAAAAGGAGATGAGATCCACCAAACCGTCTTATTTTCACAAATAAAAATCTAACTACCCTACTTTTATAATTTTAAATTCAAACAATTCTATTTCAAAAAAAAAACCTCGGATAGGAAGGTGAAGAAGATGATGACAACGACGACGATGGAGGCGGCGGCGGAGATCGGGGAGGAGAGGGGAGCAATGACGGGGCCGACAACAATATAGGATCAGCGGCGTGGTCGAAGAAGAGGAGGAAAGCAACTCAAGCGGAGGTGGAGAACAGAGGGGGAGCTCAAAGGGAGTTGGGGAACATAGGGGAGACTGGGAGAGCTTGAGGAGAGATCTGGGATTGATGGGCGGCGGCGGCGGAGGAAGAAACCGTATGTGATGATGATGATGATGATATGGGTTGTTGTGGCAACGATTTTGGTTGGGGTTTCATCGGCGATGCCGGTGGCGGTGGAGGGGAGGATGTGAGGGTGACGGAAGGTGATTTGGGTGGAGGTGTTAATGATGATGAAATTATCAATGTTGACGATGCTGATGGTGAAGCGATTTGGATTTGGTTATCCCAGCGACGGTGGGCATGGACAGTGGGTGACGGGGTGTGTAAAGGGAGGGGGATGAAAATGACGGCGGCTAAGGTTTGGGATAAGATTTGGAGAAGATGAAGTTTATGAGTAGTTGGGGATTTTTCTTTTTTTTTATGAAATGGCAATTTCCAAACCTTAGGGTGGTTTTCTTGGAAAAGCTAGATACTTTAGAATAGTTTTTGGTATCATGCCTATAGTATTTTACAGCAAAGAAAATAGAGAAAAAATTATTTTAAAATGTCGAAATATTTACAAACTAATATTATATATATTTTCCATATGAAATTTATAAATAGAGAATAATGGAGAAGAGGCACCATAGAATAATGGAGAAGCTAGATACTTAAGAATAGTTTTTGGTATTATGCCTTTCCTATTTTACAGCAAAGAAAATAATGAAATATTTTACAACCATTGATTTTTGATACACCATAGGAGGGATCGAAAAAATACATATACATCATGCATGATTTTTTTTTACCATCAACGCTCATCATCTCTTTATAATTTAAGACGTTGATGCACCAAATTTTATATGACTCGGACAGTTTCCAACCATTCCAACCATTGATTTAGTGATGCAAAATTAACAGCTCACCGACAATATAACTTTTTACATTGCTAATTCAATGGTGAAAAGGTTATAAAATCAAATGAAATTTGGTGGATCCACATCTTAGAAGATAATTAGACGATAAAGATGATAATGATGGACGCCGATCGTCGAATAAAACAGAGTGTGGTTTTTTGACGCCACCTAATAAAAAAGCCTCGTATGGCCTCTTTTATCTATTATTCTCAAATAAATATGAGATATTACAACTTATAAATCAAATAACAATAAACATTTAAATTAATATGATTTTTCTTCACTTTCATAAGCCCTTGCCAGTCATAGCTCAAGACAATCATTATATCACAAATATCATAATTAAGAACTGTCAACAAAGTAAAACATAAATATATCTTAGAGAAAAAATACAAAAAATGGAGAAATCCATCTTTGAATCAGGATTCAAATCTCACAAGGCAACAAAATGAAAGGCAAACAGAAAATGGATGACCAAGGAAGCTTTTGTTGTGGGATCAACTTCACATATTTACAGAGCATGTATTTTTCTATTAATTTTGCTCCCTGCAAAAATTACTCGTCATGGTCTTTGCCGATATTAGTGTGTTCAAACTCATCATGTTTTTCATTAAAGGATTCTAACTCCTGAAGTGCAACCATGCCTCCAAGAAACTTGAATTGGTTTCAACCTTGTACCTCTTTACGTTCGACAGTAATCCAGAATTAAAAATGCTTCACAATCTTGAATTATTAGTTACATCGACTAGAAAAAAAATATTCTTATAACACCATCAATTCCATCTTTGTAAATTTGGCAATGGTAACAGAATTGAGCATTAACGGCATAAATCTCTTGCTTAGGAAAATTCTTTGGGAACATCATTTACAAAGTACCATACTGCAGCAGAATTGTTTGCAATAAAAAGGGTCTATGCAATAAAAGCAGAAATACTGTAAGATATTGGGAAAGAAAAACTTCAGACATAATCTTCGAGAACTGATTCAAATTTGCAATTGGAGCATATTGAATCTAAAGGTTTCTTGATTCTGCACCTCGCAACGCAAATTTTGCAGGTATGCATGCATGGAAAAGGCATCTCTAGAAAAATTCTCCATGATGAGTAAATAGTTGCATAAAAAGCAATAAATGTACTATTGGATTCAAAATGACTGGCTTGCATTTCAAATTTTGGCAGGAACATGTTCTTGATCAATATAACTGGACAGAGTAACATTCCCAATTAACATTTGTCAATTTCGGTTTTGATTATTTTAATCTTATTTATGGGTACTGTATAAAATTTTACTATACATTATTGTTTTCTTTTATCCCTCCAAATTTCATATCTAGAGGATGATCGGTATCTCAACATATTCTAATGATCCTTTAGGCATATTAAGGTGCATAAAGACCTTGTTCTTTCATACTTTTAGTGCAAGTAGCACGGTTTTGAATACGGATGCAGGACACAATATGAGTCCGATTAGCGGATTCACAATTTTCCTAAAATCTAAGTTACAATTTGTTAGGATATGTTGACTTTTTGCTGCTTAAATACATATACAAGATAACAAAAAAAAAAATCACAATTTTAGGGAATCTTAACTAAGATTACAAAATTATTGGCGAATAAATTGTTGGTATCTTAGCCATTAATACATGTTCAATGCATCTAGAATGTAATATAAATATTATGAGGTGCCTCTTCACAAGTTTTTCTGGTGATTCCAGAAGACTCCGCGCATTGTATACGTATCCAATATGGATAGGTCGCCTTAATGATGAATCCGTGTAACATAGCTTTTAGTGTCATTGATGTATAATAAAAAGAACCAACTCCTATCTGCCACATAAGTTTTGTCCATGAACTAGAAGTCGTTTTATTCATATTCAAGAAAAAAAAACTCTATTCGTTTGCAATTTCCAGCTTATCATGAGAAATATAACCAATTGAGAGCAATTAAACAATGTAAACAAATGAAACATATTTGACAAAGTTTGGCATATTTCTGAGGGCTCTAAGGTTCCAAACTTGAAGGATTTTCTTATAGCAGAAAAAAGTACTAAGAATATTGGAGATATATGAAAAAGGATATATGGAAGAGCTTGTGCAAGTACTCTTTCACCTGGAACTTCCTCAGTAGAACTGTAGTTGGTTTTACTTTCCACAAATGCCTCAAAATAGTCCACATAGCCTGTTCTAGAGAAAGATGAACTTGTAACCTTCATCATTTCCATAGCCTGAAGAAACAATGTATTCTCGTTTTCATTAATTCATGGAAAATCTTGATTTTCTTTGCTTATTGTTAATTTAAGAACAAAACTCGATCATAAAGTAAGTATGATTCAAGTTACCTGAAAACTAAACACAAATTGTCTTGCTCTCTTGCTCACTTGGGCATTTGGATGAGATTGAAGCTTCTCATAAAATGCTCCACGCCTCATTTGACCTGCCAACATGTTAACTTGATTTTCAACTCACATAGAAGAAAAAATATAGACATTCAAGAACATTAGTATAAAAAAACGTCATGGCCGCAGATTGAAAGGCTCCGCATTTGCAGTGTAACAGTGTTTGCTAAGAACTTTGATGTATAATAATTCCTTTGACCATGAGATTTAAAGATTACTAGCCCTTTCAAAGATGAATCTTCTTAAAGCTTTCATTTTTAACCACATTTAGGCCATCAAGTGAGAACAAGACTGAAGTATATGACCTCTGGGGGAATTTTTGAGGTGCAAAAAACAAAATTGCAATGCTGAACTCCAAACCAAAGCAGCTAAAATGTCTTGTTTAGTTACCTACATTTTCATCCAACTAAATTTTTAGAACTTGATATACTCTATCACAAAAGTCAGCAACCAAGACCCGCTGTGGCTTTCTTCCTGGATGCTGTATATACATTGTTCAAGCAACCAACATATGATACAGCATCAAGTTCCACCATCTATCTGCTAATAAACTCATGAAGAACATCTTTTTAAGTTAGAAGTCAATTCTAAATGGAAGATGTTTAAACACGTGGAAAGCCAATTCAAACTTGCACAGCATTTGTGAATTTGGATTTATATTTACCTATTCATGTTTCTGTCTTGGTTACTAGTTTGTGTTTGATTAGGACTAGAATTTGTTCCTTTATCTTTAGTCACAATTTATCATACATATGGAATTTGAACAATTGAATTAAGACTATGTTTCAGCGCTGCGTCTACGAATAAGGCTGCTTCTACTTAAGATGTTCTACTGAAGAATGAAACTTGTTTTTAGGGAATTGAGGTTTATACATTGAGCATCGAGAACTTTCGTGCAACACGACGTTAGTCCGAAACTACCTACAAAATTTCCAGGTATACTCGCTTGCCTTTCTTTGCAGTTCCACAAATCACTTATACTTGCTGCTGTCACGCACATTTTGTTGCTCCTTGGTCATCTACTTCTCCCTCCACAGATAATGGCACTTGTGAACATAGGGTTTTAAAAATGGTTTGGAGGCAATACGATATTAATAATGTGATTAATGGATTTGAATTTGATATTGAATCTACCGCAGTAATGCAGGTTAAATTGAATCATTTTAACGAAGTTGAAATTCACATCTTATATCATCCAACAGGACCAATGCAACTTCAAGGCATCGTAAAGAGAGTATACAGTATAATAAGTTTAGGAATATCATCTACAGCATGTCACAGCTCCCTACAGTTTTAAAATCCAATACCGAAGATTTCCTGAAATTCTTTAGCTTGATATCAGCTTTTCTTGCAAAAATAGTTTTCATCCGATATTATTGTGTGTTGTAGCAAAGTTGCCGGTCTCAAAAGTTAACAATCATGACAAATGCTGCAACCTTGTTTAAATAGTTACACCAATGATACCTTCTCAGTGAGTCTTGACAAACAGACCATAGCAAAGCAGCCAATCTGTGCAGTTCACTCTGCATATCAAAAAGTATAACTAACCAATGTTACAAGGTATGAAAATGTAAGTGACAAAAATACAATTCCACGGTATTAATTTTCAGAGGCTTAGGAGGCGGCATTTATTTATCCAATCAAAATATCAAATATCAGGGAGCACTGGCTTCAAAACTTTGTTTATATATGGACATAACTGAAAGACATTTCTGAGAGGAAAGATAGTGGAAATGAACTGAAAAGTTGCATTGGTCCTGAACTGTAAAGTTGCAGGAATCGAGATGTTGTCTCTAAAAAAATAATTCCTTGTGCCCTGAATAGATAAGATGCAGTTATCAAAATGATAGGATATATTAAAATGTTTTGGAGGCAAAATAAGTTTGATTAAAGTAAAACACGGATATCTTGGGGTGTGATTCGGATTAGTTTATTTTGCATTAGAGTAAAATTGTATTTCATAACCTTTGATGCTTGGTTAATAGGATATTTTAGAAAACTATTTAAATCAAATTACAATTTCTCATGCTTAAACATTTATAGATTTTTAATCAAAGTTGTTTTCAAGCAAATATCAAGTCATAATCAGACCATATTACCTGAAAGACCACATCCTTCATTACTTTCTCATAGTAAGGCAATGCTTCTCGTAGTTTTCCAAGCTCCATCTAGTCAGCATCTTCTTTCAGTGCCTAAATATGCAAACATAAAGAAGTCATCCTGGATTTTATTTTCATATGGTTATTTTATATGTCAACAAAAGTACATACTACATAGCAGAAATAAGGTTTGCTTATTACTTATAAAATCCCTCTTAGCAGAAATAAGGTTTGCTTATTACTTATAAAATCCCTCTAAATTGAAATGATCGCTTACATGGCACTGTTCCCCAGGCTCACGCAATTCAAATATTTTCATGTTTAACATTAAGGAAGATGTCAGAATCACATATACAATGATGAGTCGCGTTACTACACTAGTTGGAAGACTTAATATTTCCACAAATTCATTACTGAAAACTTCATAAATATTCTTTGGAAAAAAGGGAAACACTTCACATAAGGATATCAGTAGCATTATCTCTTCCTTGTGCTTATATGCAACTCTTTTACTGGCAGACCCAAGCCTGGACTGCTGACTGCCATGCTAGGTTGCCACCAGATCTATATAAATGGATCCATCCAAAGTACACAGAGCACCCGAAGTAAAACACTCTTGGTTCAAATCACACAGTAAACATATTAAAGCAAATGTTTCCCTCTAAATGACTCGTCTTTAACGTGAGTGACGGTGTTCGATGGAATAAAACAATTGATGGCCCATAATTCACTGCCTTGACCTTTAGGAATTAGAACAAGTGATTTAACAAATGCCATATTACAGATGTTTGCTAAATGATAACTTCTCTTTACATGGTAGAAGAAATCCAGTCATTTTCTAGATTATTATGCAGACCTTGGGGTAGAGTCGGTAGACACCTTCTGCATCGACTAAAGTGCAACGCTTGAAGTTTGTTGGCATAATCTGAGTCATTTGCTGCCTTGAGAGATTTTCAAATATTTACTCGATGTGAGCATGGCTTCTCCCTATCCCCCCCCCCCGGCTTGCTTCTTCCTAAATAGTACAATCAATTGGTTTCCTGTGGTGCATCATCTGTCTTCATATGTTGCAACTTTGGGGGTAAATTTGATGCTCTCTTTGGCTCCATAAAGGCCATGATCTTCCATGGACGCATTCAAGATTTGCATCCCAAAAAGGCAAGACATCAGACCCTATTTTATTACAACTAATATTTTTTAAGATTTGCTTGAAAAATGTTCTTCTTTTTCATTGCATCAGATATAGTAAAAAGAAAATTAAGGGATATGATATCTTCCTTAACAATAGGTAATTGCGCCCATATGTAGTCAAAAGGAACTTGACCTTAGATTTTCTTTTCCATATGGAGTTGAATAAATTTAAACACTTAATAAATATATACAAGCCCAAGTAGGACATGGTATAACATGTCCTTGAGAAAGAGAGAATAAATTTTGGACAAAACAAGAAGAAAGAAAATTCAATTAGCTCGATCATTATTCCAGTATCTATAAGATCTAAATACTCATCAAATATTAAAGAACAAGAAGACTACAGACATGTTTTGTTTGACATGGTACCTTCTTGCATTCAGCCTTTATTTTTGGGTTAATAGTTATGCCCATCTTTCTTTTATGTGCTGCAATTAATTCACTAGTACGCTTTTGCTTTGCCTCTTTATCTTTTACAGTTTCAAGCGCTTCACCAGGCTGAATAGTTCGTCCGCCACCAAACTGGACATGAAAAGATAAAAAGATAAATAAACGATATGCATGTAATAAAAATAAATTAGGTACAACTAAATCTTGATAACTTGAATGGTAAAACACAGGAGCGAAGAATTTAAGAGGAAGGTTTCCAAGAGATACAAGATCTATATCTCAAAAATATGAAACAATATTATACCTTCTTAGAGATATTGCCTGGCCTTGGGAAGACTCCCCAAGTAGAAACCCTAGGCTTGTACAAGTCCGCGTTGTCAGCATCTAAGGTTGAACTCTTCATTTATGGTGTTGTAGACTCAAACTTACTGGCATCCCCCACAATAATCTCCACTTCAGGAATTTCTCCATCCAAAAGGGGTTCGCTAATTGGAGTTAATCCAGGAGGCATACCTCTATATTTCTTTTTTTCAGAACATTCAAGCCCCATAAAATCAATGCTTGAAATGCTTGGCCCTTCCTTCTTATTTACCTTGTTTGTTAGTAGACCGCCCTTTCTGTTTGTGACATTCATATCGTCTGGAGAAAGGATGTCAATGATTATAAACTATTTTTCACAATGCAGGGATTAGACAAAATGAGATGCAGATGTCCTATGTTGGGTTTTCTAATTAATTAAAGTCTTCTTTTCAATAGATAACTAAGATAAGCTTGTAAGCAAAACAAACTCTAATAGTCATAATTTAGATGCACACTTTTCTTGACCATATGATGGTCTTTTCAAACAAATTAAATTAGTTACTGGATTAACGTTCTAATAAGAGTATATACAAGTCATATTAGATTCTTAATGTGTCAGACACCCAAGACATTGACTTATGTAACCATGTGGATAATCCAACAACATACTTAAACAATCAATAGTTAACTAACAGATGATGGTTATATATGATGTTAGTGTGCAAAGAAAAGTAATATTGAATGTGCCGTGCGATTAAAGGAATTTGGGATACCATTGTGTCCAAGTTTGCAAGATGAAGAATAATATTTAATGATGTTTGAGAATCAACTGGGCATCAAGATCTATATGATTTCAATTTAACTCGTGAAAAAAATCCTCCCAAAGTCATAATGCGGTTCATGTGTGTAAGCCCAGGATTTTATTATCTATTTCAACATAAACTAATCAATAAATGCAATGGTGGCTTCAAACATGACAAAAACATTATTTTTTGAATAAACCTCTATTTATGTTGAATGAAATTGTATAAGGCTTTGGGTAATGGGACAGAAGAATTGAAAATAGAAGTATTTGTCAGGCATAGTGGCTTCAAAAGTCAGCACATAAGGAATTCTTCTTTTCGTCTTTGGATATAGAATCTACTCAAACCAATGAATGAATAACACAATTTATTCAATAAACTGCTCTAGTTATACCAACAAGTCACTCAAATTAAAAGGAGACATAAGGATATGAATAGTGCATATAATGGCAATACTCCCCTTCTAGATTTCCTATTACATTCTAGAAGAAAATTGTAGGCACCGATTATCAAGGACATGTATTATAACTCCCACCCTTATCCTCATCTTCTTTGTCATATTGGCAATCTGTCATAAAATCTTGTCAAAATATTTCACGAGACATTTTGTTTGTAGTTGACCCAGAAAATGTTTACCGGTGACGGAAGACAGCATAATGTAATTCGATACACGGCAATACGTCTTCCTTATTTAGGTTCATCAAATTACCTTTGTTAAGTGATGCAATTCCACAGAGTATATTCTATCTAAACTATCAATGCCTGATACGTCATGAGTTTAAGATGCGTGTTAAGATCATTAGAATAGATTCACAATATAGTCATTGTCATAAATTATATTAAGAACTTGCTATATTAAGTTCAGTTTTCTGTCCGAGATATGAACTTCATGATTATAAATCAACCAAAAAATCGATTTTTTCAATTTCTCACATCACGATTTACCTCTTACAAGTCCGTATCATAATCATATCAATGTTAATAGTTATTTTTATCATTTTCCCAAAAACAAATCGTAAAAATATATAAAAGATACTCAAATCAGTGACTACTTGAAAAGAAAATTGCAAATGAAACTCAATGACAATATCTTGGAAAAAGATTTACCAAAATTTTGTACTTTTTTCCTAATTGTCTCAGGTTTCGCTCCTTCGTTCTTCTTGTATTCTCTGGCTTTCTCCATGGCGAGCTTCACAGTATCCATGGCCTCAGGGGCCGATTCATCTCCCTCAACTACTTCACTCTTCGATTTCTTGTAAGTCTCCGCCTTGGCTAGCGCGAGCTTCACTGGGTCTGACGAGGCTCGAGCTCTTCGTTGCTGGTTGAAGAAGCGAAGACGGGCTTCAAAGATTTGAACTTTTTTGTGATTGGATTGGGGGAGAGAGACCATATTGGTGCTGGGATGATGGAAGCCGTTGAAATTTTAGCCCTAGGGTTTTAGAGGAGATGGAGATGAAATTTATGAAAAATATCCCATTTTTTCCTCTTTTTCTTTTGTTCCTCTTTTTATTTCAGTGGGGCAATTTTAGGATGAGACTTAGGGATGGGGAGCACGTGATATAAGAATTTATACAAAATTTTGAATTATAATAATATTTGTTTTTAGGGCATTAAAATAAGTTATGTTCGATGCATTAGAATAAAGTTTATATTTACAAAATTTTAATTTGGATGTGTGTTGGAGAAGACGGAGCGTGAGACTTATGGGTTCAGGTTGGATCGGGTTTGACCCGAAGCCAATTCTACCTGACCCGATATTTCCGGTTTTATTTTTTTGACATCCCGACCAAACCAGAACTGTCGTGTTGAAATTAGAACTCAAAACTTTTGGGTCGGATATGGGTTTAGTATAAAACTTGCGTCATCCAATCCTTGAATCTGACCCGAACGGAAGTATACACGCAAAAGGGGTGGTCATTTGATTTTGAAATTGATTAATGACATGGCTTCCCATCTTTTCAGAGAAATTAAACAAAAAAACACCATGTTTTATGTACAGTGCACGTTATTAAATTCCATGTAATTATTATTTTATAAGTGTGATGCAAGTAGAAATTATAAAAGAAATTTACAATATTTTTTTTCAAAATTACGTGCACGTGCCAAAAACTCTGGTGTACATTTAATTGTAAATGCAAGGTAAAGTGGTAAAGTAATGTATTACATGTAATTGGTACAATGTGTAAATTTTTATTACAAATATAAAATATAAAATTTAATATAGCTTCTAAAAATTATGAACTTTACATATATATTTGATAGAATTTTACACAGGTTTATTATTTTGATTCTTTTAGTAATTTATAGAGGGCCAAGCCATAAAAACAGGCTGCACCCACCGAAAAAATCTCTTGTATCAGAATCTCATTCCATATATGTTTAATCGGGTTTATCGGTTCGGTAACCATGTTAAGATTAATATCGGTATCGCTTGATCGGTCCACTGATCCTTGCAAGGATCCATTTATCTTTGAAAAAAATTGGTTCATTGTCTTTGCCAGTGGGTCATATCATATTCTCTCATAACACCTTCTCGAAAATTTCGAAGCCTCCTAAGATATTTGAGCTTGGATCTCTAAGTTCGGACATGGAGAACATGGCACAGATAAAATATTTTATCTTCATGAGTTGCACCAGTTTGCTTTGTGCATGAAGCATAATTTGCTGCCATATTATTATAAATAAACCAACATTCATGGTTTTGCAGCGAATAAGCAATAGCTCAGTTGGTATGAACACTTTTCTTTTAGAGAGTACGGAGTTTGAACCCAGAGAGGAAGTGATTATAAATTAACGTTTTCGGGGCAAATGCATGGGTCCCCTGGATATGCCTGGTGCGGTGTACACGAATGTGTTGGTGTTTGCTTTTTAGGTTAAGCTTACATCAATGCCCAAAAAAAAAGGCTTCAATATTTTGAAAACAAGTACCCTCAAATTTTTTAAACCCCTTCATCTCTTAAGTGATGGATTTTAGCTGCATCCCTAGGGGTAGAGTAGATTAACGTCTTTTTTTATATGTATTTTTTGCATTCGAATGAAAATTTGATTTCAAGAATGTTTGCTTATTTCTCATTTGATGATCATAAGTGTCTTGATTTCTTTAAAAAACATAGGCCTACTAAATATTTCTTTGTCATGTCCATCAACTTCAAGCTGAGCATTCTTTTTTTAACTCGATTTGCTCGATATACATTGGGGTTAAAATGAAGTGGTGATTTATCGAAATTTATTCATTGTTCCGGCCAAAAAACCTAAAACTATAGGATGGACTTAGCCTTACAAAGATTCATACGATGTGACTCTCCAGCTCTCCAAAAATCAACAAATCATCGGTAAATATTAAGTGAGAAAGATATAGCTCTTCAATTGATTTTCATTTCCGTGGAAGATCCTTCTGCTTCCGCTTCTTCAAAGAGAAAGGAAAGAGCTTTTGAACAAAGAATGAACACATAAAAAGATTGCAGACACCCTTGTCGCAGTTTGTTTATTAGGTTTGAAATTGACCGAGATAAAAGTTGACAGTTGTAATATGCAAAGCAAAAATACTCGTAAACAATAATAGGTAGATCTCCACGAGACTGCTTTTTCCGTGACGGATTTCAAACTTTTCCGTCATGGATACGTTTTCACGATGGAATATTACATTTTAGTGACGAAAATTTCCATTGCCAATAAGCATCTTTCTAGTAGTGCAGAAGTTTTTAGAGTAATACTTTTCCTACTGGTGCTGTGGAATCCATGTAGGTTATATGGATTCTCATTGGATACAAGATTGGTATACGATGCAAGCATCTTGGTAATGGATAATGAGAGAGCATGGATCTGAGACAGTTTGGGCTTTATCAATAGATTTGTAGGATGGAAGTCTTGGGCAAAGGCCCCACCGCCGGATCTTCAATCCTGCAAGGGAAAGGGAGCTGAAATTATACTTCAATTTCTCCTCCGATGATAAAATCAATCTAGCTTTCTTAGAAAGGTAGGGTTTCTATTTTTGGAGAGAATGTAGCATACCTTTGCTCTCATGTTGGAGGGGTTTATATAGGCATCACATACGGTGGTGATGCAATCAATGAAAATTCGATTAGTTATCTAGGATTTTGTGACGACATAAGTTGTCTTCTTCGTACAAAGATCTCTTGGTGGGCCTTATGAACTGAGTATCATGGGTTTGAACCCGTGCTCGGCCTCATGGGCCCAGTGGAATCGGGTCGGACCTGTAATTGGTTACTCTATGCAGTATCAATACCCCCTACTCCGAGCTGTCAGTTCTAAGTGCTCGGTGTGAAACTTAATACGGTTGGAATACAACGATCGTAGTTCTTCGTCCTCGTCACACGTGTCTTTCATTTGTAGGTTCTACTGCCCTGTCTTATCATGCGGCCATTAATCAATCATGCCTCTACTTAGAGAAAGGGGAAACTTGGAGAGGAAGCGTCGCCATTTCTTTTGCTTAGGGATTCCCAAATTCACAAGTTGTCGTTGATTTCGTCGCCCAAGAAGATCCATATTTTTCTTCTAGCGCTTCTTCACTAAGTCATCTTCTCTTAATTTCTTGTAACTATGTCTTCTGGTGTCTTGAGCGTCGAGGATCAGGGGAGAAAGTTAGGGGTTTAAGTCTTCTTTGTCGATTTCTTTGGTGGAAAATAGGTGTAGGTCTTCCTCCCCTTCTGTCGACTTCAAAACTGACTCTAAGCTCTCCACCCTCGATCCCCTTGAAGGGTATATCGGTTTGTACCATGAATCCATCTTTGCCAGTCTTCGATTTCCTGTTCCCCCAATTATTCAACGTATCCTTAGGGATTTGGATCTTGCCCTCTCTCAAATTGCGGCTAATGGTTAGTATGTGATTATCGCTTTTGTCTTCGCTCTTTCCATGGTAAGGAGGGATTACTCACCTGATCTTCTTCATGCCTATATAAGAGTTAGCTTCCCCACCGGAAGCCAACGTCCCTGGGCTCATCTTCAGGGTAAGGTCAACATAGTTGGGGACTAAAGTCCAAAATCACCAACTGGAAAAAACGGTTCCTCTTTTATCGCAATTCCGACTCCCCTCGGAGTTTCTGACATCTTGGAGGGGAGAGAATAAGGGTGCTATCTTCAAAACATACATGAAGAATCTTCCTTCCGGCCTTAAAGGCATAGCCGAGTATCTCATGGATTTCCAAGGAGAATATTAGGTGTGGATGAGTTTTTCACCGAGGCTAACTTCATCTTGTGCGGCCTCGCCTTTCCCGACCCCGAAGTTGATCTTACCAAGGGTTACGAGAGCATGTAGTATAATCGTGGGCGATTATCTAAGGGTAAGAGCATCGAGCACCCCATGTGGGAGGAATAAATGTTCCTCAAGCTGCAACATCCTTCCCACCCCCCTTCTAAGGTATCCCCGACACATTCTGTGGATCCAACTGGAGAGGCTTTTCCGACCACCGGCCGTATTCTTGATCCCAGTCCTTCTAAAGCTTCTAGTGTAGAGTCCACTTCGCACCCTCCTATTCTATCTTTGAAGAACTTGCCCTATCAGAGTTCGTCCTCTCGCCGAGATGGTAAGAGGCCGCCGGGTAACGTAAAGAAGGCATTTTCCATCCTAGGGATTGGTAAGGCTCAAAAAAGGAAAACTTCCCCCTCCACCGCCCCCGCCCCCGCTGGAGAGATTGTCGTCCATCCCTTTCCCAGCCCGGGGAGAAAGAATCAGGTCCTTTGAGTCATGTAGTTTGTGTGGGAGGTATCCTTCGGTCTAGCCATTTAGCGAAGCGTTCAAGTGCTTGGTTGTAGCTTTTATCTGATGTTGTTTTATTTCTTCCCTTTTAAGATCAAATCGACATGAACAATATCTTTAGGAGCAAAGCCTCGGCATCAGGTGGTTCTGTCATGCCCCGCTTCCAAGAGTGCGTTAACTACGGCACGTGACAGAGCCAAGCATACTACCTGTGGATAGGAATCATCCTTCCACAATCACATTACGACTGTCTATACGATATCAAGAACAGTAAAATATATAAAAGCTATCTAGTACATATCCATTTGCCAAAATAAAAGAGTCAAGAAAATGTATAAGCGGAAACGATAATAATATCCAATAAACAACGTCTGGAAATACGTCCCAATATGGGCTCACATCAAGAAATAGAAGTGCGGAAAAATAAGCTAAGAGTGTAAAAGTTAGACATCTCTAAATCACACATAAACAATTACTCACTGCTCAGCCTGACGGCTAAAGTACTCCTGTTTAGCCCGCGATAGAGATATAAGAACTGGGCCATACAAAACCCAGACGTCAGTACGTCATAACATCAAAATAACAATAATAACCAGGATGTAACAATATAGGTAAACATGAATACATAAGAGAACACAGGTATAAAACAGTGAGGTGAATGTATGTGATGTGTAATCTAAGGTCTATACTTCTAAGTTATCTATTTTAAAAGTCTTTGAAATCAATTTAATGGAATCGTAGATATAACTCAATAGTATCCCGTGCGTGCCCGGGACCACGGTCAAGATTCTCGGGCTGAATCCGAGATGTGCCGCTAGGCAGTAAACATGTAACATGTATAGATGAATGATGTCAGCAACATCATCCCGGAGCTGGCCTAAGCCGTAAATACTGATCAGTATAAGTATCGAACTGTTGAGTTACAAGTCAGGTTTCATGATTGATTTCTCCTTACCCCCAAGGTTATGTGTTCAAGTCAGGTATTGAAGATATGAATCTAATGCCAACACAGGATCAAGCAGATACAAGTTTTGTCTATGCAGACAACAGGTTACATCCGTCAGGACAACAACTCAGGATTGTCGGCATTAGTAACAAGATCAAAGTATCAAGTCAAGTAGCATGTTAGGATATGTCATGTGATGCATGTGTATCAAGTGGATACCAAACATGAAATTGTAATCGATATCGGAATCACGGTAAATAGTGCTGATGCCAGGATGCATATGTGTCTATCTGTAATAACCTGTTATACGTCCATGACTACTTATGATGCAATCTAGATAACACGTCACACCAATATAGAAGTAACATGATATAATGAAGTTCTGGCATACACGGTCGCGATCACGGTCGCGATCTGGTGCATGGTCTGGTGGTGGTCTGGTCGCGATCCGGTGCATGGTCTAGTGTAAGGTCTGGTGGTGGCATGGTCGTGGTCTGGTGGTGGCACGGTCGTTATCTGGTGGTGGCACAGTTAACGCATAGAAGTGGTGATGGTATGATTATAGTGTTGTGGTGGTATTGTGGTGATGGTATGGTTCGTCTGGATCGTCGGCGACATGCGCGACTCCAACGACGGCCGGAAAACAGAAACTAGAAAGAAAAGAAAAGAAAGAAAGAAGAAGAGAAGAGAGAAGGAGAGTGGGGTGTATCTTGGATTGGGGTTTTTGAGGACAGAAGACATGAGGAGACGACGGCGGCGATGATGGGTAACGGCGAAAGCAAAGGTGTTTCTTGAGTTGGTTGTGTGCTCGGGTTCTTAGTGCTCGGGGTTTGTGGTGTTGGGGGTCTGCAGGGAGATGAGGAGAAGGAGGGGTGACGACGACGAAGTCGGAGGTCTCCGGCGATGAGAGGTGCCGGGTTCTTGGGCTCGTGGGTATGGGTTCTCAGGTGAAGTTGCTGGGGTCGTGGTGGTGGCGTTGTGGTGTCGGGGTGCAGGAGCTCAGGAATGGAGGAGGAGGAGGTAGTGGTGATGGTGGTGTTGAGGGTGGTGAGACAAGGTGATCGGCGACGAAGTGTTGCAGGTGTGGGCATCGCGGCTGTAGGGTGCGGGGTGTTCTCGGGTCGTGGGTTTCTTAGAAGAGGGCTCGGGAAGATGGGAGAAGATGTCGAGGTGGTCGAGGGCGAGGAGATGTTGAGGTTGGGATGGTGAGATGATTGGCGGTGATGGAGCAGCATCGGGGTTCTTACGTTGGCGTTGTCGGGGGTTGTGGGTTCTCCGGGTTGGAGAAGAAGGAGACGATGTGGTGGAGGTGGTGATGATAAGGGTGAGGAGACGAGGGTGGTGAGGTGATGAGGTCGGGGTCGGTGACATCAAGGTGAGGGCTAGGGTTCGGGTTCGGGTTTCGTGGCAGTAGAGAATAAAAAGAGGAGAGAGACGAGGGGTTATAATATATATAGGTTATTATAATATAAATTATATATGATGTTAATGGAAGAAAGGTGCCATGGGAGGGAATTTCCTCCTATGGCGTCGGAAAAATGCACCCTCCATGATTTTTTTCGACGATCTGCATACACCACGTCCATCTTTATCATCTAAGATGTGGATACACCAATTTTCATGTGATTATACCATTTTTCACCGTTGATTTAGTTGTTACAAAATTAATGGTTTACCTACAATAAAACTTTTTACATTGCTAATTCAAAGATGAAAAAATGGTGGATTCATATGAAATTTGGTGTATGCACATCTTAGATGATAACGATGATAATGATGGATGCCGATCGTCGAAAAAAATGGTGGAGGTTGTATTTTTTTCGATGCCATACCCATGGCCTCTTTCCTCCATTATTCTCATTATATATATATTATTAAGAGAACTAGAGAAAGAGGTAATAATATGTTAGTTATAATATATTATTATATTTTATTATATATATAAACTGTTTATATATACCACTTAGATTTTAAATATATATATATATATATATATATATATATTTGGTTTTAACAGTTAATGTCAAAATATTCCGAAAATTATTCGGGTTTCTTCTAAAAATCTAGTTTTAAAATATGGATAATATACGTATCGGTTAAAACTATAATGCGATGTTCGGTTTGTAAAAATGCATACCCCTAAGAACGGATATACGTAAATACACGTAGCGATCCAAACGAGTCTGTTTTAGCGATCTGGACACGAACACGATGTATGGATGCACTCACAATATATGGGGTATGATAATATACCATGCTAGATATTAAAAAATATGATTGTATTATTTAAAGATATGCAGATGCCAAAATATATGATACATGTATATAAAATATAGATGTGCACAGATCCTCTGTACTGATAATTATATGACGTAATCTTAAACCATACTGGATTTCAAGCATGCGGGTCGGGTCGGATATTAACCACAGATACCAAATGCATTATCCGCACCTAAAAACAATAATAAACAAGAAGACTGTCGCAAGATCGTAAAACTCCAAATAAAATATGGTATAAATGCACTAGGGTGTTACATTATACCCAACTACAAAATAATTTCGTTCTCGAAATTCATGAAACAGGAAAAGATAAGAAGATACAGATCTAAGGAATGAGATGAGAAAACTTCTGTCGGATCTCGTCTTCACGTTTCTAAGTTGATTCTCCGTGCGAACGATTCCCCCATGAAACAAGTATTAGAGGGATAACCTTGTTCTTGAGGATCTTTTCTCGTCGATCCATAATCTCCATCAGTCGTTCTTCATATGTCAAGTCCTCCCTTACCGTTAGCTCCGAATGATCTAGGACGTGCGCCTCATCTTGAACAAACTTACGGAGTTGAGATACATGAAACACGTCATGAACACTCACCATGGATGATGGTAAAGCCAATCGATAAGCTACTTCTCCAACGCACTCGATAATACCGAAAGGCCCCACGAATCGAGGACTGAGCTTGCCTCGACTACCAAATCGAATCACTCTTCTGGTCGGTGGTATCTTTAAGAATACAAGATCACCAACTGTGAACTCCAGAGGTCTTCGTCCTGTATCGGCCCAATTTTTCTGTCGATCTTGTGTCGCCTTCATATGATTTCGGATCACGTTGACTTTCTCCACTATTTGAACAATAAGATCCGGTCCCAATAATTTTCATTCTCCAACATCGTCCCAACAGACGGGCGATGACACTTACAAACATATAATGCTTAGAATGGAGCCATCTGTATACTCGCCTGAAAATTGTTATTATATGAAAACTCCACCAAGTGCAAATGATCCTCCCATGAACCCTAGAAGTCTAACATGCATGCTCTCAACATATCTTCAAGATTTTGGATCGTTCTTTCGGACTGGCCATCTATCTGCGGATGATAGGTGGTGCTAAACTTCAATCGAGTCTCCAAACTTTCCTGTAGACTCCTCCAAAAGTGCGATAAGAATCGGATATCACGATCGGAAGCGATGCTCAAAGATACCCCATGCAATCTCATAATCTCCTGCATGTACCGCTCTACTAAAACCTCTATTGACTGACCAACTTGAAATGGTATAAAATGAGCTATCTTGGTCAATCGATCAACAATCACCCAAATTGCATTATTGCCCCTTGGACTTCGCGGTAAAGCTGTCACGAAATCCATGGTTATATGTTCACACTTCTATTGAGGAATCGGAAGTGGTTGTAATAAACCAGCCACCCTTTGATGTTCAGTCTTGACTTGCTGACACACCAAACACTTCGATACATAGCGAGCAATCTCCCTTTTCATGCCTTCCCACTGGAAATGTTGTCGTAGATCTCGGTACATCTTTGTGCCTCCCGGATGTACGGAATATAAAAAAATTCACCTCCTTAATAACTTCTTCACAAATATCTCCTTTAGGCACACATAAATGACTACCATATCGTAACGAACCATTTTCATGAATCAACAAGTTTGTTCGAAGTCCCGCTTCTACCTGTTCCCGAAATTTCCGCAACCTTGGATCGTGCGACCGCGCTGCTTTAATGCTATCGATCAAGGATGACTGTACTTGCAATTGTATCAACTGTCCCGAAGAATACGGTAGTACAATCTTCAACTCGAACTTTTAAAAATCAGCTATAATCTCCTTCTGTGCAGTCAACATCCGTATTGCTGGCAACCGACTTAGCGCATCCGGCACTACATTAACTTTCCCCGGATGGTATTTTAGATCAAGATCATAGTCAGCCATCAGCTTTAACCATTTACATTGCCTCATGTTGAGCTCTTTCTATGTGAACACATATGTTAGGCTTTTGTGATCGGTAAATACTTCTACCCTTTCGCCCAATAAGTAGTGTCTCCAAATTTTCAAAGGAAAAATCACTGCTGCAAGCTCCAAATCATGAGTTGGGTAGTTCTTCTCACGAGTCTTCAATTTTCTCGATGCGTAGGCTATAACATTCCCATTCTACATTAGAACGCATCCCAAGCCTTTTCCAGATGCGTCGTTGTGAATAACCAACCCTCCGGAACTGTCTGGCACTGTCAAGATAGGAGCGGTGGTCAATCTTTGCTTCAACTCTTCGAAAGCCGACGCACATTTCTCCGTCCATACGAACAGTACCTCTTTTCGTGTTAGCTTGGTCAATGGTTCAGCAATTCGAGAGAAATTCTCCACGAACCATCTATAATATCCAGCAAGCCCAAGAAAACTTCTGATCTCCTCTACGTTCCTTGGAATCGGCCAACCATGAACTGCTGCAATCTTTTTAGGATCCACAGCAATTCCATCTCCGGATACGACATGACCCAACTTCTTCGAGCCAAAACTTGTACTTGCTCATCTTAGCATATAATCTTTCTTGCCTCAATATTTGCAATGCGATCTTTAAGTGTTCTGCATGCTCTTCTTGGCTCCTCGAATAGACCAGAATGTCATCAATAAACACTACTACAAACTGGTCTAAATACGGTGAAAAGATTTGGTTCATCAAATCCATAAATATCGCCGGTGCGTTCATGACTCCGAATGGCATCACTAAGTACTCGTAATGCCCATATCAAGTTCGGAATGCTGTCCTGCAAATATCTTCTGATTTTATTCGAACTTGATGATATCCGGATTGCAAATCCAGATTCGAGAATACTCTCGCGCCACTGAGTTGATCGAATAATTTGCCGATGCGAGGGATTGAGTACTTATTCTTAATAGTCATCCGGTTTAATTCTCAATAATCGATGCACATCCTCCGCGTGCTATCCTTCTTCTTAACTAGAAGAACTGGAGCTCCCCATGGTGAATTGCTGCTGCGAATCCAACCCTTCTCTAGCGATTCGGCAACCCGTTTCTTTATCTCTTCTAGTTCCACCGATGCCATCGGATAATACGCCTTTGAAATCGGCGCTGCTCTAGGAATAAGATGAATCACGAACTCCACATCTCATTTTGATGGTAAACTTAAGATGTCTTCGAACACGTCCATAAACTCTCAAACTACTGCCATCAGCGCTTCATCTGCAACTTGTTTACGAACTTCACCTTTCAGTAAACGGTTTCCTTCATCATGAATTTGCAAGTTTGTTCTAAGACTTGTGGGTTATTAGCCCAACACTCTTCCGCTGCGCTACTCTGATAATCTGAGGCGGGTTCATCGGAACGCCTTGAAACATCCTACATCTAAATGGTTTTGAAGCAGTCTGTACTATTGCAATCAAAAGCTTCTTCTGTGTTTCTCCTTATTCTTCGAAACACAAACGGATTGGTCACTACGGGACAAGGGGAAAGATACAACGCGGTTGTTGGATTCAAGCTTGCGGTAAAATATAAACTGGTAAGTAATGAAACCGAGAGGAACAAGGTAATATAACGACCATAAATCAAGAAAATGAATAAAAAATAATAGGACTCCAAGTTACTTAAAAGAGTACCGTATTGTAACCATGCCGCGATACATAGTTGCAATAACATAATTCCATTCAAATCGCCCAAATGCTACTATTAGAATTGAAGGAATAAGAAGGGAGAAACAATAAGGAATCAGGAGGATTCCAAGTTGAGACGCAAAGTCATTAAAGGAAAGATAAGATTCAAAAATTTGAATGACAAGATAATAATGTGGCAGGATATGTTCTTAATTCCAGGTTTCCTGGTTAGTGTATTGGGTTCAATACCCAACTACAAAATAACCAAACCCGATTAATCCTAAATCCTATGGCTCTGATACCAAACAAACTCTGTTACGTCCCACTTCCTATAGTGCGTTAATTACGGCACATGATAAAACCAACTATGCTACCTGTGGATAGGAATCATCCCTCCACGGTCACATTACGGCTATCTATAAGATACCAAGAACAATAAAATATATAAAAGCTATCTAGTACATGTCCATTTGCCAAAATAAAAGATTCAAGAAATTGTATAAGCGGAAACGATAATAATATCCAATAAACAACACCTGGAAATACGTCCCAATATGGGCTCACATCAAGAAATAAAAGTGCGAAAAATTAAGCTAAGAGTCTAAAATCTAGACATCTCTAAACCATACATAAACAATTCCTCACTGCTCGGCCTGACGGCTAAAGTACTCCTGTTCAGCCTGTGATAGAGATAGAGGAACCGGACCATGCTAAATCCATACGTCAGTGCGTCATAACATCAAAATAACAATAATAACCAGAATGTAATGATATAGGTAAATATGAATATAAAAGAGAACACAGGTATAAAACAGTGAGGTGTATGTATGTGACATGTAACCTAAGGTCTGTATTTCTAAGTTATCTATTCTAAAACTCTTTGAAATCAATTTAAGAGAATTGTTGATGTAACTCAATAGTATCCCATGCGTGCCCGGGACCACGGTCAAGATTCTCGGGCTGAATCCGAGACGTGCCGCCAGGAAGTAAACAGGTAACATGTACAGATGAATGATGTCAGCAGCAGCATCCCGGGGCTGGCCTAACCCGTAAAGACTGATCAGTATAAGCATTGAACTGTTGAGTTACAAGTCATGTTTCATTATTGTTTTCCCATTACCCCCAAGGTTATATGTTCAAGTCAGGTATTGAAGATATGAATCTAATGCCAATACAGGATCAAGCAGGTATAGGTTTTTTTTATGTAGACAACAGGTTACGTCCGTCAGGACAACAAGTCAGGATTGTCGGAATTAGTAACAAGATCAAAGTACCAAGTCAAGTAGTGTGTTAGGACATGTCATGTGATGCATGTGTATCAAGTGGATACCAAACATGAAACTGTAATCGATGTCGGAATCACGGTAAATAGTGCTGATGCCAGGATGCATATGTGTCAATCTGTAATAACCTGTTATACGTCCATGACTACTTATGATGCAATCTAGATAACACGTCATACTGATATAGAAATAACATGATATAATGAAGTTCCGGCATACAACTAGATATGCAATTGACAGTACGGATATGAACGGATATCGAAAAATGGTAAAACTATAACATTGGATGCACAATTAAAATACATGTATTATTTTTATTCATATGGATATAAATATATTAACATAGCATGTTGCAAGATAAACTTTCCTCGGAAACAACAGTCGATGTGCAGACGGCTTGGTGCGACACGACACGACACGGTGCGTGGGCCTTGCGGTGACATGGGACTGATATGATGGTGGCACCCAAGTGGCATGAGCCGAGCACGAAGTGGGCATGGCATGGTATAAGAGCAGGGCACATGGTGTGACATGGTCTGGCTATGGTGATGACATGGTCATGGCATGGGTTGGGTCTGGTGGATGGTCTGGTGCATGGTCTGGTCGCAGTCTGGTGCATGGTCTGGTCGCGGTCTGGTGGCGATCTGGTTGCGGTCTGGTGCATGGTCCGGTGGTGGCCAGATCACGGTCGCGATCTGGTGCATGGTCTGGTGGTGGTCTGGTCGCGGTCTGGTCGCGATCCGGTGCATGGTCTGGTGCAAGGTCTGGTGGTGGCATGGTCGTGGTCTGGTGGTGGCACGGTCGTTATCTGGTGGTGGCACAGTCAACGCATAGAAGTGGTGATGGTATGATTATAGTGTTGTGGTGGTATTGTGGTGATGGTATGGTTCGTCTGGATCGTCGGCGACGTGTGCGACTCCAACGACGGCCGGAAAACAGAAACTAGAAAGAAAAGAAAAGAAAGAAAGAAGAAGAGAAGAGAGAAGGAGAGTGGGGTGTATCTTGGATTGGGGTTTTTGAGGACAGAAGACATGAGAAGACGACGGCGGCGATGATGGCTGCCGTCGATGATGGGTAACGGCGAAAGAAAAGGTGTTTCTTGAGTTGGTTGTGTGCTCGGGTTCTTAGTGCTCGGGGTTTGTGGTGTTGGGGGTCTGCAGGGAGATGTGGAGAAGGAGGGGTGATGACGACGAAGTCGGAGGTCTCCGGCGATGAGAGGTGCCGGGTTCTTGGGCTCGTGGGTATGGGTTCTCAGGTGAAGTTGCTGGGGTCGTGGTGGTGGCGTTGTGGTGTCGGGGTGCAGGAGCTCAGGAATGGAGGAGGAGGAGGTAGTGGTGATGGTGGTGTTGAGGGTGGTGAGACAAGGTGATCGGCGATGAAGTGTTGCAGGTGTGGGCGTCGCGGCTGTAGGGTGCGGGGTGTTCTCGGGTCGTGGGTTTCTTGGAAGAGGGCTCGTGAAGATGGGAGAAGATGTCGAGGTGGTCGAGGGCGAGGAGATGTTGAGGTTGGGATGGTGAGATGATTGGCGGTGATGGAGCAGCATCAGGGTTCTTACGTTGGCGTTGTCGGGGGTTGTGGGTTCTCCGGGTTGGAGAAGAAGGAGACGATGTGGTGGATGTGGTGATGATAAGGGTGAGGAGACGAGGGTGGTGAGGTGATGAGGTCGGGGTCGGTGACATCAAGGTGAGGGCTAGGGTTCGGGTTCGGGTTTCGTGGCAGTAGAGAATAAAAAGAGGAGAGAGACGAGGGGTTATAATATATATAGGTTATTATAATATAAATTATATATGATGTTAATGGAGGAAAGGTGCCATGGGAGGGAATTTCCTCCTATGGCGTCGGAAAAATGCACCCTCCATGATTTTTTTCGACGATCTGCATACACCACGTCCATCTTTATCATCTAAGATGTGGATACACCAATTTTCATGTGATTATACCATTTGTCACCGTTGATTTAGTTGTTACAAAATTAATGGTTTACCTACAATAAAACTTTTGACATTGCTAATTCAACGACGAAAAAATGGTGGATTCACATGAAATTTGGTGTATGCACATCTTAGATGATAACGATGATAATGATGGATGCCGATCGTCGAAAAAAATGGTGAGGTTGTATTTTTTTCGATGCCATACCCATGGCCTCTTTCCTCCATTATTCTCATTATATATATATTATTAAGAGAACTAGAGAAAGAGGTAATAATATGTTAGTTATAATATATTATTATATTTTATTATATATATAAACTGTTATATATACCACTTAGATTTTAAATATATATATATATATATATATATATATATTTGGTTTTAACAGTTAATGTCAAAATATTCCGAAAATTATTCGGGTTTCTTCTAAAAATCTAGTTTTAAAATATGGATAATATACGTATCAGTTAAAACTATAATGCGATGTTCGGTTTGTAAAAATGCATACCCCCAAGAACGGATTTACGTAAATACACGTAGCGATCCAAACGAGTCTGTTTTAGCGATCTGGACACGAACACGATGTATGGATGCACTCACAATATATGGGGTATGATAATATACCATGCTAGATATTAAAAAATATTATTGTATTATTCAAAGATATGCAGATGCCGAAATATGCGATACATGTATATAGAACATAGATGTTCACAGATCTTCTGTACTAGTAATTATATGACGTAATCTTAAACTATACCGGGTTTCAAGCATGCGGTCGGGTTGGATACTAACCACAGATACTAAATGCATTATCCGCACCCAAAAACAATAATAAACAAGAAGACTGTCGCAAGATCGTAAAACTTCAAATAAAATATGGTATAAATGCATTAGGGTGTTACAGGTTCTAAGCCTCCGATCTCCGACGTCTCTTCCAAGAGTGCTAAGCGTCATATGGACGAGGGGCCTCCTAAATCGAACAAAAAGGGGCGACACTCCACCCTTACTAATGACGGTTTTGTACGAGCTGCAGAAATGTTGCACCCTTTCCTGATCTTTGCTCCCCCATCCTTGACTGCTGCACTTTCTCATGCGAAGGCTTTGTGAGAGATAGTCGCTCATTTAGTCGAGGTGATGGAGTCTTATTATTTACCTTTGGTGTGCGATTTTCTTCCCTTTGAGTTTTGCTAACATGGCTTGAAATGTGCAGGCCACTCTCCTACGTCTGACCTTGGGCGCAGGGACCGGGCTTGTGACGAGGCACTGGTTCGGGAGAGGGAGGAATGGAAAGAGAAGATGGTTGAACTTTCCAAGTGCAGGAGGAAGCTCGAGCTGGAAGTGGGGCAGGCGAAAACTGAGCGGGATGCCGCCAAGGCTGTCGAGGAGAGCTAGAAGAAGAATGCCGCCTCATTCGGTGAGAAGCCATTGAGGCCGTCATAAGCTGGAGCTGTCACGCCCCGCTTCCCAAAAACGACAAACGAAGGCGACAAACCCGCGGCGTATTCATACCGAGAAGCACCCCTTCCCGATATGAATACGCTAAGCATCTGAATTAAGCATGATAAATATAAAACCAACAAGAATTTAAAATAAATAAATATCATCCATCAATATTTATTACAAGTGTTAAGTTTACTAATAAAAGTCTAATGACTTCAAATAAATAAACAAGAGTTAGAGAAAAATGCTTTAAACTTTTAGTCACACTAATTGAAAAGGAAAATTAGAGCTCGGCTTGACTAGAAAAATATTGACTGTCCTTCTCAGTTGGAACCACCTCGTACCTAGCCTCTTCTTCTGTACCAATGTCGTCTGACGGCATTCCTCAGAAAAGAAAACAGAAAACAGGAATGCCGTCAGCAAATTAAAGTTCGGTAAGTTTCCATTTTATAAAAAACAGTATTTGAAACAAAACATGGTATACATAATATTAGGCATTTTGTTCCTGATATGTTGCAACTTAACAAAAGGTCATACAAGATTATTGTCGGTTTTCTTACATAACTAAATAACATAGTATAAAAAGATATTTAATTATTAGCTATTATAAAGTATATTCTAATTAATCATTAATTATTGCAGTATAATTAAACAAGTATATAATGTTTCAGTATTGATATGTAAAGCATGTTCTGAACATCAATTTTATAATCTAACTATTCTAGTTTATTTAACATCAAATATTATGCAATGTATACATTTATATATATTCTAATTAAAGGTTGGTGTAATTCATTATTTTAATATGCATTATTGGATTATGTTATTCCAAGTGTTAATCATATAATAGATTGATTACTAAATTAGTTACACAGTAGGTAGTATGTATTAGCAGTATCAGTATAAGGCATGAGCATAACCGTGAACAGTAAACGGGAGTGTGTGTCATGCCCCGCTTCCCAAAGAGCGGTAACGGGTACGTGACAAGCCCGCGGCGTATTTATTTTAAGAAAATCGCTTCTCACAATAAATACGCTAAGCGTAATAAACAATATAACATAAAGCAAGAATAAATATGATAATAAAATTCCAACAACTAAATTATTGCATTCAGAGTTACACAGAGTTTAAAACTGAAAACAAGATGTCTCAAATAGATTATGATAATAAGGAAGCCTTAAACATAAGGCATACTGAAAATAACAACTGAAATGGAAACTAATTGTCCACTTGTGATGCGAGTTGAGAATACTCCTCTTCCGTCGCTTCTATTTCCTTTATCTCAAAGTCACTTAACGAACATTCCAAAGAAAGAAAGAAAACAGAGTGGAATGCTTGTTAGCGAACTTACACTCGTGTAAATCCCTAAAAGAGATGTGAATTATATAATAATGTGTAAGGCGACATGTAATATAGCATGAATGGAAATCATGAACATGTGGACAGGTATAGCATGGTAATGTACATGGTAATTAAATGATACATGAGCATGGTAAAATAGTATAATATGTGTTGGTCAACATAAATATGTAATAAGTGTATGTGGTGAATATGAAGTGGATGTCAATGTGTCCTAACAGGTCTCTACAAGGTAAATTAACCTAACGACAATCCAAGTGTGAATGTCGACCAATCTTCAGAGTATTCTCGAACCCAAGGGCAGGGCCCGAAAGGCAAGGAATCACGGGCTCGAATAAAGAGTGTTAGTAACGGGACTTCAATCGTAATTGAAGTATTCCAAACCTAAGGTTTGGTTCCCAGAGGCTTAGAAACACGGGCCCTAGATTGTATATTATGTTAGTAGACATGGATTAATGAATTAGGGGGACTCCTAAAATTTCGTTGGATTCATACTCAAACTATCCCAACACCCCGCATTTTTTTAAAATTACAATTAATGTCATAAGTTTAACTCGAAGCCATGAATACATAAAAGAGAGAGAGAGAGAGAGTACAAGTTCATGTTTTAAATTGAGTTCATGTCAAGTGCATGTATTCATGTAAAGTGTCAAGCGTTCATATAAAATGTCAAGCATTCATGTCAAATGATATTCATGTTTTGAGTTGAGTCAAGTGAAGCATGTACTAGATGTGTTTACATAAGACATATAAGTTCAGCAACAATGAGTACATGGTATGAGATGAGATATGTATGGTGTAGTAAAATAAGCATTGTAGATGTATATCAAATTAAGTCACATGTTAGATATTAATTTAGTGTGAATATCAGCAGGAGACGACTCAAGATTACTTAAGACGGCTCACAAGTCATCTACAATTATGTTTTGGATTTCAGGTTGCATGAGATGGCTCAAAATGTTTTTGAGATGGCTCGACACGAGCTTGAAATAGCACAATCAGAATTGAGCCGGCTCATGCCAAGCCAAGAATGGGGTTTTACTTCTCTGGATCCATGAGATGGCTCGCTATAAGGTTGAGCCGGCTCAACCATGTCTTGAGACGGTTCAAGATTTCTTGACATGGCTCACGACATGTCAAAAGGTGGTTTCTAACTCTCTGGGTGTATGAGATAGCTCATGTTTTTTTGAGCCGGATCAAAGACCGATTGTTCAGACGACCAGGTTTTAAGTTCAGTTATATTTTCATGTCTATACACATTTGTGTGAACTCATTCCGTAGCATCAAATATGTGTATTTACAATATCCGTGTCATGTATGAGTTTTAGTAATTATGAGAAGCAATATTTGATATAGATTTGATCGGAAATAACAATTAATTCTAACCAATTCATGTGTAACCAATTCTATGCATTTGAAAACCATATTTCATTTGGGATTTCTACGAGGCAAGAGTAACGATTTCATGGAGAAGTCAAGATAAGGAAAATAGAAGAGTAAGCCAAGAGAGAAATCGAGGAGAGGATGAGACTTACAGTTGTGTGAGTCGGGATAACAACCGACTCGCCGTTTCTAAAGGGAGAAGAACTCGATTCGGGGTTTGAGCGGAAATCTTGATTTCCTACGGTGATTTGATCTTCCAAAAGACTTGAGAGGAATTCTTAGGGGGAATTTCAGATAGGAATTTTCAGAGGAGAAGAATTTTGGATAGAAAAAATAATGAGGAAGAAGAAGAACAATTTAAAAGGATTTTGTATCAGAAAGAATTAAAATACATTAAAAGTGAATGAATGACATTAAATGAGGATTTATAGAGGAAAATGAAAGGTTATAGGGTTAAAGAATTGATTGGCGGTTTTTGGATCTAATACAAATAGTCTTGAGTTTAAACGGCGTGTCTCTTGAGTTTCTGAAGCATTTCAAGGCTGAGAGGGTGCATGAGACGGCTCAAAATGTTGTTGAGCCGATTCATGATAAAAAAGAACAAAAATAACTTTACAGGCAAGTTTTGAGACAGCTCAAACTTCTTTTGAGCCGGTTCAAGGGGTCAGAGAAAGAATTAGAAGGTTTGGAATGTAAAAATGAACATACGAGAGACCAAGGGCACATGCTCACCAGATGGGCACATGTGGGCCCCACCTTGCTGCCCGAAGCACTCTATGAGCTGCCTAGGGCGGGTCAACCTCACTCGATGGGTTCGATCTTCGAACTCCAGGCTCGAGTCTATGTAGACGGTCCAAAAATGTCTATCATTTTTTCTATAAAACTTCTTAACTTCGTGCATCGCTCGTGAAAGTCTCCAGGGCTTGAAAACGACAAAAAGAATATAAAGAAAAGAATTGGGCTGCAAGGATTTGAACACGCGGATTGAAGGACAACAATGTAAAGACTTAACTAATGGGCTACAAGCTGATTCATGCATATATTCAACAAATATTAAATATATACTAGATTTCCAAAAGAAAACAATATTTTAATAAAAAAGATAATGCGAAGGTATAGAAATTTTGGGGTCATTATATTCTACCCTCCTTAGAAAAATTTCGTCCTTGAAATTTTCAAGAAGAGAATGTCGTAAGGGTAAGCAAAGGTAAGGATGATGCAGTCGTATTTCGTCTTCTTGACTCCCAAGTGTTGATGTATCGTCAGGAAAAGCAAAAAAGGATTCCAGGGGTGAGATTCAAGGGATAGGATTTAAGAAAATGATTCAAAGGATATGATTCAAAGGAATTTGAAATGCAAGGAATGTAATAGTTATTAGATTTCTTAATTCTTGTATTACATTGCTTATGATGTTCATGCAGAACTGACATGATTGGGCCACTAACAAAAACCCGTCACGCCCTACTTTCTAAAGAGCGGCAGCGAGTACGTGACAAGCCCACAACATATTTATTTCGAGAAAGTCACTTCTCGCAACAAATACGCTAAGCGTAATAAGTAATATAACAAAAAGCAAGAATAAACATGATAATAAAATTCCAACAACTAAATTATTACATTTAGAGTTCCACAGAGTTTAAAACTAAAAACAAGATGTCTTAAATAGATTACGATAATAAGGAAGTCTTAACATGAGGCATACTGAAAATAACAACTGAAATGGAAACTAGGCATCTGCTTGTATGTGAGTTGAAAGTACTCCTCTTCCGTCACTTCTATTTCCTCTGTCTCAAAGTCACCTGACGATCATTCTAGGGAAAATATGAAAACAGCGTGGAATGCCCGTTAGCGAACTTGCACTCGTGTAAGTCCCCAAAAGAGGTATGAATTATATAATGAAGTGCAAGGCGACATGTAATATAGCATGAATGGAAATCATGAACATGTGGACGGGTATATCATAATAATGTACATGGCAACTAAATGATATATGTGCATGGCAATATAATATTATATACGTTGGTCAATGAAAACATGTAATAAGTGTATGTGGTGAACATGAACTGAATATCAATGTGTCCTAACAGGTCTCTACAAGATAAACTAACCTAACGACAGTCCAAATGTGAATGTCAACCAATCTCAAGAGTATTCTCAAACCAAGGATAGGACCCCACGGGCAAGGAATTACGGCCCGAATCAAGAGTGTTAGTAACGGGACTTCAATCGTCATTGAAGTATTCCAAACCCAAAGGTAGATCCCAGAGGTTTGGAATCGCAGGTCCTCATGATTGTATATTGTGTTAGTAGACACGGATTCATGAACTAGAGGGACTCCGGAGATTTCGTTGGATGCATACTCAAACTACCCCAACATCCCGCGTTTTTTTAATTTACAATTAATGTCACAAGTCTAACTTGAAGCCATGAATACATCAGAGAGAGAGAGAGAGAGTACAAGTTCATATTTCAAATTGAGTTCAACTCAAGTGTATGTATTCATATAAAATGTCAGGCATTCATATAAAATGTCAAGCATTCATGTCAAATGATATTCATGATTCCAGTTGAGTCAAGTGGAGCATGCATTAGATGTGTTTACATATGTCATGACCCAAAATTTTGTTCGTAACCGGCACTTAGATCACGCAACGTCTAAAGGCGCAACATAATTCAAGTAAGCCGAAGCCCAGAAATCTAAATCTTTTTAAGAAAATAAAAGAGGTGAAGTTTTGAAATAAAGGTATGATGAAATCTAATGTTTTCTTAAATGCATAGATCAAGGAACATGAAAAATGCAAGTGGATTTTACAAGTTGTAAAACATGGTTCGTCTTTTAAAAATTTGGGCAGCACCTCCCTTGTATATTTTGATCCAAAACCATATATACAAGATAATATAAAATGCATCCCCAAGCGGGAGCTAGCTCTTCGCCAATCGGCGGAATCACAACCACACAAGATAGAAATATATGTATACGACGCCCAACGGCGAAGATCAACACAAAGAATAATGTAAAGCAAGACATCAAACCCATCAAGCGGACATATAACCCATCGCTCAAAATCTTGCAACTACAAGTCTTGCTAAGTCTTATTACTTATACAAATATTAGTTTCTGATTGATGGAGTTGACTAGATACAATAGGAATAATAAATACAAGAGTGGCACGATCCAATATGTACCACCTACCAAAATAAGTCATCCGAATGCAAGCTGTGTGCCAGCGATACCGCTACTGATCCATGCGGTCAACCTGCAAGAACGGTGGCACAACGAGGGTGAGTTTCCAACTCGTGAGTAGAAAACATCATCAGGTAGAAATCGAATAAAACAATGATTCCTAGGTCAACTATATTATAAAGGTAATACTATGATATCTAGGGTGACCGTATCCACATATGTGCCAGTAATATAATCAATGCCTAACTGCATGTGGATAACATCTACGTGTCTATCAATGACACAACAACATCATGCATGTAAATATCATGAAAGCATATGCATGTAAATATGAGGATATCAATCAACGTGTGTCCATCAACGACACATCAAAATCATAGAACCTGAGTGTCCAATATCGACACTCGAAACATCATGAAACCCGTGTCCAACATCGACACGTAAATCCTCATATTTCGGGCTCCGTCAGTCCGGATCAGCCCACGGGCTCCGTCAGTCCGGATCGGCCCATATCATCTCACGACTCCGGTCGGTATCCTCCGGATAACCGCCGAGCCCAAATACTATCACCGGTAGGTAGTGGTCTCTCTGCCAGGCTCATCGTCTACTGCACAACATACCTTTCTTACCCCGGGGTACCATACCGGGTCCACCATGTACCCGCAAACTGTCTCATCCTGCTCCTCGAATCGGGTATCACATAACTCATAACCGAGAAAACACATGGTGGACATCTCGAAATATCATATCAAGAGAAACCGGGTTTTTAAAACAATACATACTTTCTTATGAAATATAACCACGGTTCTCAAATCCAGAATCTCATGAAAATATCATCTCAATGCATATAATCGTAAAGCATGATGTATGCAAACATATAACAGAAATGTGAGCATATCCGTATATCATGCAGCATAGAATAGTGATGTGAGTATATCAGTATATCATGCGACATATCATAATGATGTGAGCATAGCAAGTATATCATGCAGCATAGCATAATGATGCGACAATTCTACTGTGTAAGTGACATAGCAATTATCGATGATGAAAGTGTGTGAGCCGACAAATCTGTGTAAGTGTAACATACGCATCATCGATAATGGTGTAGGTGTACTAGCACAGGTACATAAATAATAAGATGAGAATATCACGAACGTAGCAGCAAGTAAATCGTAAACTCAAAGCTATAAGGTATACGTATCTATAACATAACCGAGTCGGTGAATCTATCAGTCGACATCCAGCCTCACAACATTATGTACGGTACAATCTATCGTACGGACTCCTCTAGTCAAGGGTATGGATCAATCATCAGGTAAAACTCATCACGTACGGTAATCTATCGTACGACGGTATTAAACAATTAGGGATCCTATCAACCTATATGACAATGAGGGTACGGATCTAACTCTCGTACGGCATATCACTCATTATTCACATCATTATCCATATATATATATATATATACCTATCTCTCAGGTCACATCCGTATCAATCTAATATCATGGGATCGGCAAAGGTATCAATTATCTCATATCGACTCGCATCCATATAACAACATATCAAACCAAGTCATCATATCTCATCGTATACTCTTTTCATCACATCAATATCTCACATCAAGTCATTTTACATATACATTCTATCTTATAAATCTCATGTCATGCTACTCTAAATCTCATACTTAATCTCGTGCAACTACATATCTATATATCGTGATTCACATTCACTTTTCATATCCTTATATATCAATTTGAGACATCATTTCTATCATATCATGTCAAAGAGTCATATCCCTATAGCTTTCATCTCATATCTCGATATATATATATATATATATATTCAATCATTCATATCATCTCTAACTATCTTTTTAACCATATCCATAGTTTTCTAATATAGGTTTCTCCGACTGTATTCTATATATCGGTTTCCATTCATAATTTGTGGGGGTGCTATACACCATCCACCCGACTTCCCCCGTAGATATAAATCTACTCACCTGCGGAACTCCTCGCTAAGCTGAAGTCGATGTGTATCGTCGTCTCGGAATCTATGCGAAGGTACCTAAAAATCAACACATATCGCAATGTTATGAAAACCAAGTCTGAAAACCGATACGGCACACGAATTGCCTATAGCTTAGAACCCATAGCTTACGCATGCAAAAACAATCAAACAACCCTTGTCGTTGACGTACAAATGCCCAACAACCAAATACAAATCCAAACATCCAAACCAAGAATTCAAACCTCGGAAAACTTTGCCTAAATACTCACAACAACTCCCAGATTTTATCTCAGGTTAATTGGGACAAAACTAGCAAGTATAAGGGATAGGTTATAGGTATTAGGAGCTTCATTCAAAAACACAACCCCAGACCCCACTAGAAAACCAGCGACATCATTCCCAGATCCGAACTCGCCGGCCATAAGGAGGAATTGGTATCTTTTGCTTGGGTGGTGGTCTTCTGGTCATTTGCGTAGGTCTATGGACTTGCTAGATTTTCTCGTAAATGCCCAAGATAGCTCCAGATACCCTGTAGGTTACAAAACCACTACAAAACCGACATAAGACCATTCCTAAGTCCGTATTTTGGTTCTAATCCCGGGTCTAGGCCAGTAAAACATCACTAGGGTCTTGTAAACAGTCACTAAACATCATAAGTCCACACAATCACCCAAACCCTTTCTAGGAATTTCTAAATTCACAAATCCACACTTAATCAACTTCTAAACTAAACTAGAATACACTAAACATAATAACTTAACTAAAAGATATGTGTTTTACCTCATTTGGCAACTCAAGAATTTTCTTGAGTTGCTCAAAGTCTTCAAAATCCAACTTTGAAACATCCATTGGGTTCGTAGAGAGTTGGGGATCATTTTTAATGAAAAGAGTATAGGGTTTTGGTGAAGATTTTGTGATGAATCATGAGGGTAGAAGTGAGGGAGCTTAAAGAAGAAGGAGTTGAAGAAAATAATGGGGGAAATGAATGAAGGCAACCCCCTCTCTCTCCCATCCTCACTCTCTTTTATTCTCACCCCTCACAAGCCCATGCCTCACTCTCTCTCCCTCCAATAATTTACTAATTTTTTCCTTTTTCTTATTTTCTTTTCTCTAAAATTCAAATATCAACAAATACCAATGAAACAACATGCAACCAAATGCAACATTTCATGGTGCAATAACCATGGAAAAATGTAGAAACACGGATTTGGCTTAATCACGATTAGTAGTGCACTAATCAATTTTTATTCAAACTGCATATACTTAATTATAAAAATGCCAAATCCGATAAATATATTTTTAAATAAATAAATCATTTTAATCTTCAATTATTTCACAATTATAGGTATATATTTATACCATTTTACGAAAACCCCAAATTCGCAAATCAGGTAGTTTTCGCGAAATATATTATTTTAATATTAATTTCCAAAAATAATATTTTATATTTTCTGAAATGTTACAACATAAGACATGTAAGTTCAGCAATAATGAGTACATGTCATGAGATGAGACATGTATGGTGCAGTAAAACAAGCGATGTAGATGTATATCAGATTAAGTCATATGTCAGATATTAATTTAGTCTGAATATCAGCAAGTGACTGCTCAAGATTGTTTGAGAGGGTTCACAAGTCATCTACAATTATGTTTTAGATTTCAGGTTGCAAGAGATTGTTAGTGTAATATGTCCTAGAGGCCATTATTGTATAGTACTAGTTTGTATATTATATTTTGGAAGCTTGGGATATATACACGGATTTATGAAAGTCTTGCTCAATATGGTAGTATGCTACTTGGTTTGTATCTATCTTAATATGTGTATATATTTCTTTTGACGTATTACTAATACATATTGGTAGAGCCCTTAGGATCTTTACTTGACTACCAGCGTTGTGATGGTAGTCACACTAGTGGGGCTGGGTAGTCTACATGCACATCCTTATAAAGGTCTTTAATCATAGGATTATCGAAATAGGGCAAATATACTCTAGAGTAGACTAGTGTATACGCTTCTCATCCCAGCAGGGGAGATGGTCTATCCTACAGCTATCAGTACGTCGTACTGGAGATAGTATGCAGGTGCTCATTAGGTTATGAGTTACACTGGACGGACTCGTGGGGAAATGCTGGTTGGTACTATACCTATCGTTAGGTAGCAGTTCCCAGGTGACATGAGTACAGCATAGTCCGTTGACTTGACACTGCTACTTCGCCTCAAGTGTGTTCCCATCGTTCTTAGATTACTACCCTACCACGGCTCTATTGAGTCGTGCAAACATGTAGTAGTTGGGTGCAGTCCCGAAGCACTTGGAGGCAGTGGCAGTTAGATAGGATTCGTCTCTCCCGGTATTGGGGGTTGATATCGCGCTGTGTTCGGAAAGCCATTACACAAAGTCCCTGGCCAGGGCAAGCGATATTTGCTGGTAGGTACTCCAGTAGTTTCTCAGGGTGTCTTTAGGCTGCACTCCGACACGACTTATTATGCTATTAGGGGTCTGACGTTTACCGCCCCCTAGGCCCGATATGCGATACTCTTAGACGAACAGACCAGACTGTATGGAGATTGCCACAGACAGACTCAGTAGGAGTTCGGATGAGTTTGCTCATCGGCCTTCTTATCGACATATACCTGGGTAACCGTTATGTGCAGCTAGTACCACTGACATGCTTGTGGTTAAACCCGGCCAGCGTACTATCGAGTCTTTAGAGTTCCATACAGAGGGTTTCTCTGCTTCGGGCGAAACGATGTAGAGGTCGTATGGTTTTATGACAGGGTTCGATCACATACGTGTACTTGTGCGCATATGATGTTCGGGCGGACAATACTAGTTGGCTTTGATTTAGGCCAGATCTTAGTATTTGATTATTGGATTAATTTCGTCTCATTGTATTCGTATTTCTCGGAATACGGATGCGGGTATGTATATACGGTTGAGAGGGGCATTCTTGTGATTTGATCAAGATTGTTTCTAGAAGTGAGACACCTCAATTAGGGTTTTTCTTTTTTGATTAAATCTTTTGTGAGGTGGAGGAAATGAGGTGGGATACTTTGTGGTATTTTAGTGAATTATGAACATTGCTTCATATTGACTTTCTTGGACTTATATGAGATTTGAAGACTTAGATATTTTGAGATATTTGTGTGAGATATTTTCATTTGCTTTAAAGTCTAAAAAAATGAGCCATTTTCATTTATCATTATCACATTACAGATACTCTACTCTCTTTCATTCTCCTCATGCTCTCTTCTCATCTCTCAAACCCTAATTGTCTCATGAGTTGAGAATCCTAGGGTTTGTGAGAAACTAGATTCCTAATTACTCTCTACACACTCTAGGCTCTAGTTACCTTATCTTGGAGGTGAAAGCTCAAGGTAGACACTCTCGGGTGGATATTCTTTGACTTGGAGAAACCGACGAGGGGGCGCGATCCATTCTCACTTCGAGGAGCTCACGACGAGGAGAAGGACAGCAAGGAGAAGAAAGACTTGTAACTTGAGGTATATCATTCTTACATAGTAGTTAAACCGTCGTGTTAGTTTGTTAGCTAGGGTTTAGTAACGATCCTGGAGTTTAGTCGATGTTACGAAGCACTTAAAAATCGTTTTTTGCAAACTCCACCTCCCCGAGAATACGTAGGGTGCATGGCATCGACTTACAGTGGTATCAGAGCCAACTAAACCATAACTAACAGATTAAACGACAAGTAAAACTACGAAACCGAAATAACTCCAAAACATCGAAGCGTAGATCTTAGTTTCTGTTGATTTTTCACGAGGCTCTAAATTTTTTTTAAAACAATTGCAGAGTTCTCCTTTACTTGTAAAATGAACACACACCAAAAACGAGACATTTCTTTCGGAATTAGACCGACCACATTGCCAGAAAATCCGGCCTCACCCGTTTTGTAGAGGGGAAATGCTTCGTGTTTTGTTCTGTGGTCTTATTACTTGGATCTAGGGTTTCAGGAGTTGTTTGTTTTTTTCCAATTCTGAATATGCTGTCAATTCTTTACTGTGGCAATACGGGGTGTTTCAAAATCGCAGTTTTAACGCTGTTTAATGTTTCAAGTTGTGATATATGTGTTCGTAAACTTCCGCTAATTGCTATATGTCAGTTAGTTGGGGGTTGTACATATCTGTAATGCTTTTGTGGTTTGTGTATATGAATTTGTTGGATCGTCGTGGATGAATAGCCAGGGTTGTGAGATAAGATTTTTCATTCTTTCAATCAAATGCAAATTGTAATTTGTTGTAATATTTTTTCGTGGGGAACATCCGGGTTGAGGTTATAGCCACCGTTGTATTATTTCATTTACTGTTTATTGCTTCTAGGATAGACCCAAGGTGGGGTGCACAAATTACCGGGTACTTTGAAGTGCCGAGTAGCCTACTCATTTTATTGAGGGAGGTTGCTTCATTTCAGGTATTTGGCGGGATGTTTGCCGCACCCGTAGGGGTCCAGGGTGTGGTTTTGGCTATTCATCATGACCGTGGAATCTGTTTTTTGTTACAGGCTTGAACGAAAAGCAAAATTCCTAGTATATCCAATATATTCATCTGTGATTTGGAATGCCTATTATTGTATTTGACGAATGGATATTATATATATATATTTATATATTATATAATAGACGTTGCTTATGTTTTGCATCCATGCTAGTCCAGCCCCCAGCTCTGGCGTTAGTTATCTAACCTAACGGTGTAAGACGGGGCCCAGTGGAGAATGCGGATGTTATAAGCGTACGTTGTATTTTCGTCATTTTCTCTGCAATGGTAGGTTAATTGATAGGACTGCATTAAATTAATGCAAAGCAAATAAACCAAAGCTGAATCGTTGGAACAATTTTAAAACCACTCGGTTTTTTCAAAACAGAAAAACTTTTTAAAAGCGGAGCTTAAAACACTCCTTTTAAAAGCTATCAGGTTCCTTCGATTATATCAAGTTCATTACGTTCACGGTTACGCCAAAACCATTCGTAGCCCTCCGTCATTTCAGTTGGGTATTCAGTAGTATTCAAACCATGTATTTTGACCTTCACCAAGGCATCGTGATTGATAGATACTGAATATTCATCTGTAGCATAAATAGATGCGTTGGTTTGGGACAATCGTACTACTATTTTGGCCTTCGTCAAGGGTATGTACGGGTGGGTTCAAATTAAACTGGACAATGATGGGTAGAACTTGACATGTGACTTATGATATGTTGGCCTTCGTCAAGGTCATAAGTGCATGGAGCAAAAATCCACATCGGGAGTTTTTAAAGAAACTGAAACTTGCTAGTGTTACATACCATTTGGAGTGTGATAATTTTGGTAGGATTCCTTCGACTTTATCACATGATGATATTTGGATCCCGATCCTACTTTGAGTATATGCTACTCCTTGGGAGATTTTTTCACTTAACGATCAATGCTATAAACCAAGTAGGTGTCTAGAAAGGTGTTAGCGGGGCCACGCCTCCAGGGAAAAGAGGTTATTTAATTAAGGAGCTTCACGAAAGCGTCATAAAACCTCCCTCAAAATATCGATACTAGCCTGGCTGAAAGGTTAAGCAAGTATTGTACGGTGAGATTAATCCTGACCAATTCTTCTTTTATGGTTTGAGGAAGGATTCAAGAAACAGTGGGAGCCATCCTGTTTAGATAAACTAAAAACTAATCTAAACTTGCAAGAGTATCATGCTAAAGTGTTTCTTCTCTCTCTCCTAATTGCAACGACCAACACGACTGGTCTTAAGTTACTATTAGATAAAAACATATTGATGGGGCTAAACTATAAAGATTGGTTCAGGAATGTCAAGATGGCAATCACATATGACAAATTGGGCTATATTCTTACTACTAAAGCCCCCGCCGTCCTAGGTCCAGATTCCAGTGTCGCGGATAAGGAAATCCGTAAGACCTGGGAAATTGATAGCGCAAAAGCCAAGTGCCTCGTGCTGGCCTCTATGGACAATGAACACCAGAGGCGGCACGAGAATATGGATCTTGAATCTATATTCCTCCATACCAAGGAATTATATGGAAAGCAATCTCGTATCGCAAGATACGAGACCTCGAAGAAGCTATTTCAGGCGAGATTGGCTATCGGGTCATCTGCAGGGGAACACGTCCTTAAGATGATCGGCTACATTGAGGAGCTCACGGACCTAGGGACCACGTTGGAGAACGAGCTGTATACAGACTTGATTCTGCAGTCCTTCCCTTCCACCTACGCCCAGTTTATCTTGAATTTTAATATTCAAGGTAAATAAGTTGAACTTCCGGAACTCCTCAACATGTTAAGGAGTGCTGAAGGCAGAAATCCAGGGAAATACCCGCTCTGCTTGTTGGTGGAGCTTCCTCTTCTAGATCCAAGGTGAAAGCTAAGGGAAAGAAGAAAAAGGCCCCCACCAAGTCGAGAGGCGGTGTTAGTAAGGTGGAAGCGAAGGGCAAGGCAAAAGTGGCGGGGCAAGGCAAAAGGGAAGGAAGAATGCTTCTACTGTCATAAGAAGGGCCATTGGAAGAAAGATTGCAGGGTCTGGAGAGCCAAGAACCAGGACTCGAAGCAGGTTATGGCTTCGGCTTCAGGTGTGTTTGTAATTGAAAATTGTCTATCAATCAACTCTACTTCCTGGGTATTGGATACTGGATCAGAATCTCATATCTGTAATTCTTTGCAGACACTGAGAAGCCGTAGAGTTCTGACGATCGGTGATATGACCCTCGGGGTTGCTAACGAGGCGAGCGTGGATGCTGTATCCGTAGGGGAATATCACTCAGGGTTGACAAATGGACATATTTTGGTTTTGCGCAACTGTTTTTGTGTACCTAGTTTGACTTGTAATATCATTTCTGTATCTTTGTTATCTAAAGAAGGTTATGATTTTACATTTGTAAGCGATGTCGTAAACATCCACCTTAATCATGGTTTGATTGGGTCAGGTATTCTAAACAACGATATATACGTATTAAACCAACTATAAGTTTTCAATGTTCAGAACACACATAAAAGAAAGACTCCAGAATTAAATCAAGCTTTCTTATGGAATTGTAGACTGGGTCACATCAATGAAACAAGGTTGACCAAGTTACATGAAGAAGGATATTTGGATCCGTTCGAATATAAATCTTATGCAACTTGTCAATCATGTCTCAAAGGAAAGATGATAAAGACTCCGTTCACTGGACATGGAGTAAGAGCAAGCGAGCTCTTTGGACTCATACACAATGACGTGTGTGGTCCAATGTCTACACATGCAAGAAGTGGTTATTCCTATTTCATTACTTTTACGGATGATTTCTCTAGGTATGGACATGTCTTCTTGATGAAACATAAATCCGAGGCCTTTGAGAAATTCCGAGAATATAAGAATGAAGTGGAAAAACAAACCGGGAAAAGTATCAAGACACTGAGATCTGATCGAGGTGGTGAATACTTGAGTGCCGAGTTCCTGGCTTACATAAAAGAGAATGGAATTCTCTTTCAGCTTACTTCTCCATACACGCCACAACACAACGGTGTATCGGAGAGACGGAACTGAACTTTATTGGATATAGTACGTTCCATGATGAGTAAAGCTGAGTTACCGCGATCATTCTGGGGCTATGCACTAGAATCAGCTGCATATCTTTTGAAAAAGGTTCCTACCAAGACTGTGCCTACCACACCATATCAGATGTGGAGTGGGAAGAAACCCTGTCTTCAGTATTTGAAGATATGGGGATGTCCAGCTTTTGTCAAAAAGCAGCATGTGGACACGCTCGAGGCACGCTCAGTACTGTGTAAGTTTGTGGGATACCCAAAGAACTCCATGGGGTATCTTTTCTATTACGCAGAGGAACAAAAGGTTTTTGTTTCTCATCATGCCCATTTTTTGGAAAATCAATTTTTAGAAAAGGAAACTAGTGGGAGCGCAATAGAACTGGAAGAAATTCCAGAACCACAATCTATTACTGAAAGTATGGTGGAACCAGAAGTTTCAAAATAACAGGACATTCCCGCGCCGCCCCGCTGGAGTAGTAGGCTGTCTCATCCGCCCGAGAGATACTACGGTTTTCTCATAGACGGGGATAGAGAGGATTGCATCATTGATAATGATGAGCCAACTAACTTCCAGTAAGCCATTCAGAGCACAGACTCGGTAAAATGGCTGGATGTAATGCAGACCGAGACGGAGTCCATGTACACCAACAAAGTATGGACTTTGGACATTACTCCAGAAGGGATAAAACCCGTAGGCTGCAAATGGAACTTCAGAAAGAAGATTGGTATAGATGGACAGGTTGAAATCTATAAGGCTAGATTTGTTGCAAAAGGATTTTGTCCAAGACCTGGTTTGGATTATGATGAAGCTTTTTCACCAGTGGCTATTCTCAAATCCATTCGGATCTTTCTTGCTATTGCTGCCTTCCACGATTATGAGATTTGGCAGATGATGTAAAGACCGCTTTTCTAAATGGAAATTTGGAAGAGTGCATCTATATGGACCAACCAGAGGGTTTCATTCAAAGTGGGAGCAGCGAGAAAGTGTGCAAGTTGCTTAAGTCCATTTATGGACTAAAGCAGGCATCGCGGGGTTGGAACATCTGTTTTGATGAGACGGTCAAAGAATTTTACTTTATCAAAAATCCAGATGAACCATGCATCTATAGTAAGATTGTAGCAAGAACTGTTGTATTCCTCGTCTTGTACATGGATGACATTATCTTGATAGGAAATGACATTCTTATGCTACAATCTGTCAAAGGATTCTTGTCACAAAGGTTCTCCATGAAAGATCTGGGTGATGCCTCTTACATTCTGGGGATCCAGATCTATCATGATGGATCTAAGAGGATATTGTGTAGCACCTTGAATTTCGTTTAGGTTAATTTCGTGTTAAGTAGCGATAATGCGTGTTTTCATAAAACTTCGTTAATAGTTATTTTTTTCACATAAACCGGAATAAACCTATTTTAATTGTGAAATGTGTAAATATATGTATAATTATGTTTTTATTAATTAATAATTGAATTAGTGTTCACATATTTAACTAAATTCCTAAACTATTATGTTTTAACCAAAATTTTGTTAGCATGCACAACACAATTTTCACCCTAGGTTTAATGTAACATGTCTACCATTTTCAAATTTCCCTCATGGTTTTATTTCTTTATTAATTCAAAACAAAACAATCAAATAAAGATAAATAAGAAAAGAAATGGGAAAAGGGAAGCATGGGGCTTTAAATGAGGCATGGGACACTTTGACCTTGGGTTCTCTCTCTCTCTCTCTCTCTCTTTCTTTTCCCTCTCAGCAGCAGCAGCTCCTGCAGCCTTCCCCCCTTCATTCTCCTTCTTCTCATCATTTCAAGCTCATCTCCATATAAAAAATCCATCATTTACCACACCAACCTCTCATTTAACACACCAAAATCATTCCTTTGTTGGTTCTTGAATCTACTCCGAGTTTTAGGAGGCAAGGCTAGCAAGTTTGTGCCACTACTTGACCATTGTGAGCTATTAAGCTTACCCTATTATTTATCTTGCTAAACTTGTAGTTTAATTAGCTTAAATTAGTGTTTATATGGGTTTTTATTCTAATTATGCGGTTTAAGTGGAGATTAGGATAAGTTAGGTTTTTTAGGGCTTGATTAGCTTAATTAAGTGTTGTAGGTGTCGTTTAAACCAAGTCTTTGCACCTGATTACACTAAAATACCATATTGTTTTAATTTAGCATTTAATTAGTGTTTTAGTTAAGATTTTAGGTTGTTTTTGGATCTGCTTTCACACCCGATGCTTCAGGCAAAAGTTGCATTTACTGGAGCTTGGTTACTAGACCTAGATCACACACACGAAGCACGGGGCCCCCTCTCCCCTACTTGGCCGCAAAAAATGTGTTCTGGCCGCAAATTGCAGCCAGAGTGAGGAGTTGGGTGTCAGGGTTTGGGCTATAGGTGTCTGCTACATATTTAAGACCTTTGGTATATGCAACTTTTCCTATTTCAACTTGTCTAAAAATCTGGAACCAAATACGTTGTTTTTAGCACTTTTAAACTAGCGTGACACGTGCATTATGGGTTTGGGTTTGGTGTTTGCTTTGTATCACAGCGTGTCAGGGTGGTTTCAGACGTTGCATACACGTATCAGCTTTTCGATTGCACACACGTTTAGCTTGCGACGCTAGTTTCTCGTATGGTCTTGATATCGTGTTTTTGCAGGATTTTAGCCTCACGTGTGTTGCTTTGTGTAAATTCTAGGATCTATCATGGAGACATCGGACGCGGCGCGGAAAGAAAAGGCGGTGATCGGATCAGACTAGTGGAGGCGTTCCGGTGAGTAGATGTACACATCTACGGGGGAAATCGTTCGGATGGCGCAAGACGCCTGATACTTAGAATTTCGTTTAGTACTTAATTATATGCGTAGTTCCTAGTTATTCATCCTGTTGCATTGCATCATTCATCATGTGTATATATACTGTGCTAGTACCTCATAGGACACTCGCACTATTACCATTGGTTTATGCTGCACGGACACTATTCATGGGGACACACAAATTGCTGTGCCACAAACACTTTATAACTTGTTTAAATCCACATCTTATCACTTGCGCTAATTATTGATTAATAAACCTGTAATTGTTATATTTAATTCATTAATATGGATATGTAGGATTACTAGACACATGTACATACCTTATTACATCATTGTTCATGCATAGCTTTCTAGTTTCCGCATTTCATTGCACATTGTTAATATCATAGGTATTCATGTATTATGATTTTATCGAGGATTTCCATAGTTATGAGATTTATGGATTTTTAGAAAACACAAGGATTTGAAAACGTATTACCATTTTAAAAATGTAAGTTGCGGTTTTCTCGTGTTATGATGCATCTATCATCCACCATGAGATTTCTTGGTGCCTGAGCAGTATCATATACCCGATTCGAGGAGGAGGAGGAACCATTTGTGGATGCATGGTGGACCCGGTGCGGTACCCCAGGGCAAGATGGTCACAGATGATGGCGTTGAGCCTGGCAGGGGAGCACTACTGATCGGTTATTTATGACGTGGCGGATATCCGGAGGATACCGACGTAGTCTTGTGTTTTGATGATATGGGCCAGTCTGGATTTTCCGGAGCCCTAGATCAGATATTTTGGGCCAGTCCGGATTGCCGGAGCCCTGGATAATTGAGATATTCATATTTAGTGTCGAAACTTGACACAGATTTATATTGATTTCATTGATGAAACTAATGTTAAATTACAAAAGTTTATTAAGAAACGAATATAGATTTTTTCCTATGTTAATTATATTCAACATCGCATTGTTTATTGCATTCATGTTGCATACATATTATTACATCGCATCATATTAGTATATGTAGGTTGTGACATCATTGTGTACATGCTTACGATAGCCTTATTAGATGTTACTTATTACTCACGAGTTGGCAACTCACCCCCGTTGTGCCATAGTGTTTTGCAGGTCTGACCCGCCAGCACAGTAGCGGTGGACGCACCTTATCTCTTGCTCCTTTTGCTTTGACTCGCAGCTTTGTTCGTAGATGGGTTGTGGGGTTATTTTGTTTCCACCTTATATCATCATTGTATCTAGGGTACTCCATCTACCTTATCTACTATTTGTACTGATGTACTTGTGACCTAGAGACGAGACAGTGAGATTTGTGTACTTATATGTTATTTCTCTGGGTCAAGCTTACTTGAGCCGACATGATATTTTACTTTATTAGTGCTTTTATTTACTTATTCTGCACAGTTATGATATATATTGCGTGTGATTGTGAATCCGCTTTTGGGCGAAGAGCTAGCTCCCGCTTGGGGATGCTTTATTTCTTGTTGTTTATATATATCCTTGTTTGTACCTGTTTGGGGCCAGTTTTTATAAAAGAGACTCTGCCAAATTTTTCGGAAAATGGACGTTGCTTTTAAAAGGCTTGATGCGACTTATTTGTTTAAAAATCGTTTCTATAACTTGGGTTTCCTTCACTCTATTGCTCTTTTTGGTTTTGATTTCTGGGTTTTGGTTTACTTAGATTACTTATGCCTTGAGACGATTCGTAATTTACGTGCCAGTCACGCTCCGTACTTTTCGGGTCGCGACAAAGTTGGTATCAGAGCATTAGGTTTTACCTTTTTGAGTGTAGGATGACCCTCGGTAGATGGAGTAGGTGGCTTGAGTAAAGTAACGTACCGTACGTATGTTCCGCGGCATATTTACGATACGATACTCCATTTGAGAAACCTTAGGATGTACATACATTGAGATATTTGATTCTATTTTTTTTCATGATCATACCCTTGTTGATTCCGTTCCTCCTTATGATCATGTATCCATTTTTGGGATCTGTTGATTCCTTTCATTCCATTGTTATGGTTTCATCGATACATGCTTGAGGTTCCTGTCACCATGGTTTAAGCGCAGATCGAGCTGCTGCTAGTGTTACGGTCAGGGCGAGCTCGTCATGGACGAGGACTGACCATCGTATTTTCTGGTGACACGAGAACGTCTCGACTTTGTATTGATGTTGTGACTTCTCGTTTGAGGCGAGTGTTCGGCGTTGCACTGTATGATCGGGACGTTGATAGAGGCTGCCGGTTGTGTGAGGACTGTTGATATACAGCATACCTCAGAGTTTATGATGTCGTCTACCGTGTGGAAAGATGACCCAGCTGTTGCTGAGATTGATGTGATGTCGCTTCCAGAGCTCATGAGCTGAGATCGCTGGAGCTTTCCGGCAGAGATACGACAGATGATAGCTAGCCTATCTTGAGTTGAGAGACGAAGAGTATTCACATGTTTCCTAGGCAAAGTTAAAAGTTCGAACGAATGTCAGAAACCTATTTTTCCAAGTTTAAAGTATTCGGAGGAACATGCAAGTAACTCTGTGGACCCTCTAGAAGAATGAAACCCTAACTCGACATGATGACCATGGAACCGCTTTTGAACCTTAGGGTTTGCGGCAGTTTAGCGGTGCCATCAGTGAGGCTTAGGTTTGCCCTTCTACGGTTGGTCCATAGGTACTGTGGCGTGTACTAGATATTATTAAACTGTGCTCAGAGTTGAGCTTTTGGGGAATTATGGGACTTGACAAATCGAACGAAAAGTTTAACGTCGTCCGGACATCATGTGATAGGAGACCAGTAAGCGGACCAGCTTCAGATAGAGGACCTCACCCAGATGCGTTGTGAGCTGATCGAGAACAGACGAGTATTGAGTATTCCTCCAAGGGTATGGACGAGTTCCCGAGGACGTGTTCGGCTAGAGATCTTCTACAGAGTGATGAAGATACCGGGTTCGTGATTTCGAGTCCGTGTGAGAGACTCCGGATTGACTGTAGCCGAGACAATTGCAGTACGCAGATAGCTTGGCGTAGCGTCGAAGCAGACGATAATAAAGACGAGCGGAACAAGAGGTTCGTGCGAGATGTCAAATGAGCTGTTTCTACTCCCCGTTGAGATTAGAGATTTGATATGTATACAGAGGCGTGATATACGACCAGTTCCCGAGGAAAAGCTGTGCTGAGAACGCAGATGCCCAGAAAGCGAGGAAAGATTAGGTAAGAATACCATCCTCCATATAGTTCGGCATAGGCAAGATCGGAATAGACCCTGAGCAGGTTCCTTCCAGGACACTTCTACAATAAGATTTGCACCCAGGATCAGACGTGTGACGAGTATTCAGAGGACCAGAGGCCGACACCAGTGACGTGCTGTTTTACGAGTGGTCATACTAATTGGCCAGGAGACGACCAGAGAAGTTTCAGAGCGGAATCGTTTCCGTTAGCACACCTGACTAAACCGATGAGCCGATAGATTGCGAGATTGGTAATCCATAGAGAAATGAGGACCCAGAGACAGAGGACGCCAGACCGTGAGCAGGAGGCAAGCGGATATTCTTGCTCTGCCAGTTTTGGGAGCACCAATAGATTCTTTTCGACATTGTAGGAGGTGTATCTCGATGTCATTTGTTGCAATTTGCGTTGTGATCCGAGTATCATGCTTATATCGCTTGGATTTGAGTTTTGATGATGAGTTTTATGATATCGATTTCGTGCACCATTGCTGCACCTACTGGGTATTTACATTTCGTGCATAATTATTGCACTTGATACATGTTTTTTATACACCGTTGTGTTGATTTATGATTTGTGCATATCTATTGCACTTGATATTGGTTTTGTGCCTTGGCTGCACATGTTTATGATTTCACGGATTTCATACAGTTGAGTTGATTTTGTGCATGTGGTACGCACCCGGTTTGAGCTTGCACTCGGTATGGCTTATAAGTGCTTGCAGTGCATTGATACGTGTTTTGTGCACGCAGTTGCACACGTTTATGATTTTATACACCTTGGTACACTCGGTGTTGCTTTTTATGCACTTGAGTTATTGTTTGGTATTTTGTGCATTTGATACACCAGATTTGTATTTTATGCATTTGTTACATCAGACTTATATTTTTTGTATATGCTACTGCACTAGATGTTTTTACGGACCTGACGCGTTTGATTTGGATTTTTGCGCATGATATGAGATGTGATTTTGTGCACACCGGATACACTCAATTGAGATTTTCGTGCACAATAGTTACACTAGATATTGTTGTCGTGCACACCCGTTGCACTGGACAGATACTTTTGTACACACCCGTTGCACTTAGTTTTGCGTTGTGCATATTGTGGGACCTATGTTGGAATTTGATTTTCGTGCGCACCAGACGCACGTGGTTGTTGGATATGCCTTTTTAGGCTGATTTTGCTTTTGAGCACCTTGTATTTGTTTGGGGCACTATATTGTGTAGTAGCCAAATAGGACTGATCTGGGGACAGTACCTGAGTATTTTGCATGCATTAAAAGTTTAACCAGAGGTTTTCAAAAAGGAGCTATAGTCTCGCTATTTCTTACGTGTGCGCGAGCGACACGAACAATTACAACAAAAACCTTTTGGGATATTTAAAAAGCGGCGGAACGTATAATTTGAGCAAAAACATATATAAGTATATTTACTACTTTACAGATGAGCGTCCGCCCCTTATGCCGTGAGTTACGCATCACACGGCAAATTAGAAAAGATTTTTCATGTGTTTTATTCGGTTTTAGGACTTTTCTCCAAGGATGCGTGCTATATATATTATAGTATTTGACTGTGCATATTGGGTTTCAGTAGTGGATTTCGAGATCTGTATCTCCTTTGTCACTCCGATGATATGCGTGGCACTTGACGGAGTTCGATTTTGAGTTATATTCGTATTCAGGCGCACGCGATGCGCTATGACTTTCTACATCTTCCATGATTTCGGAGTTCTTGATTTTTGACTGGAGTGTGCTATGTTTATGGACTCGTTTGTGTATACCGGGTACCGATGGGTAGATCCTAGAGCGGGCACATCGGTCAGCTTTTTGTGTTCACCCAAGTTCTTCCAAGATGCAACGTGACTTGAGAGATAGTTACGGGTGGGCAGTGATGAAGAGTGATGTTTCAGAGTTCGTTTTGAGGTTCCTGACTTGTCAGCGAGCTAAGGCTGGGCATTTGAGACCGGCAGGAGAGTTGCAACCTTTTACTGTTCCGGAGTGGGAATGGGAGCAGATCTTCATGGATTTCGTTGTGGGTCTACCCAGGTCTAGTCAAGGGTATGACTCCATTTGGGTGATTGTTGTCCGATTATGCTCGGTATGCTCAGTTTGCTCTTTTGTATGTCGACAAGTTTGTGCGTTTGCACAGAGTTCCTCCATGCGATGTATCCAATCGAGGCACCAGTTCACTAGCCGTAGTTGGCAGGAGCTTCAGGAAGCTTTGGGTACCTAGTTGAGCTTTAGCTCCGCTTTCCATCCGTAGGCTGATGGTCAGACAGAGCAGACTATACAGACACTGGAGGATATGCTTCGAGCGTGAGTACTTAAGTTTGTTAGCAGTTGGGATCGTCACTTGCCATGGATGGATCTCTCCTACGATAACAGTTATCAGGAGACGTTTCAGATGGCAAGTTTTAGGCTTTTTATGGTAGATTGTGTTGATCGCCAGTCTGTTTTACTGACTCCACGAGAGCAAGATTTTGGACCCCGGCTAGTCATGAGACTACGGAGAAGATCTAGTTGGTTCAGGTCAGGATGAGAGCAGCCCAGTGCAGATAGAAGTTTTATGCCGACCGTCGTTGTCGGAGACTTGAGTTCGCAGTGGGAGATCATGTATTCCTATGGATTTTCCGATGAATGGCGTGTTGAGTTTTGGGAAGATCAGTCCCAGAATTGTAGGTCCTTTTGAGATCCTTGAAGTGAGTTAGTACCGTTGCCTCGTGTGGCTCTTCCGCCTAGATTTCCGGATATTCACCCCGTATTTCTTGTGTCGATACTTCGCAATTACCTTCATGGCCCTTCTCACATGATTCAGTACCAAACCATTCAACCAGGACGTGATCTTTCACTCACCAAACAGCCGATAGTTATATTGTATCGGTAGGTGGAGAAACTTCGGTCAAAGGTCTTGTCATCTGTGAAGGCTCTTTGGCGTAGCCCGTCTAGTGAAGAAATCACTTGGGAGGCTGCGAGAAAGATGCGGAAGAAATTTTCTCATCTCTTCGAAGGTACGCGTAGCTAGATTTTGTAAATTCGGGGACCAAATTTTTTTAAGGGGGGAAGATTGTAGCACCTTGAATTTCGTTTAGGTTAATTTCGTGTTAAGTAGCGATAATGCGTGTTTTTCATAAAACTTCGTTAACAGTTATTTTTTTCACATAAACCGGAATAAACCTATTTTAATTGTGAAATGTGTAAATATATGTATAATTATGTTTTATTAATTAATAATTGAATTAGTATTCACATATTTAACTAAATTCCTAAACTATTATGTTTCAAGCAAAATTTTGTTAGCATGCACAACACAATTTTCACCCTAGGTTTAATGTAACATGTCTACCATTTTCAAATTTCCCTCATGGTTTTATTTCCTTATTAATTCAAAACAAAACAATCAAATAAAGATAAATAAGAAAAGAAATGGGAAAAGGGAAGCATGGGGCATTAAATGAGGCATGGGACACTTTGACCTTGGGTTTTTCTCTCTCTCTCTCTTTTCCCTCTCAGCAGCAGTAGCAGCAGCTCCTGCAACCTCCCCCCTTCATTCTCCTTCTTCTCATCATTTCAAGCTCATCTCCATATCAAAAATCCATCATTTATCACACCAACCTCTCATTTAACACACCAAAATCACTTATTTGTTGGTTTTTGAATCCACTCTGAGCTCTAGGAGGCAAGGCCAACAAGTTTGTGCCACCACTTGACCATTGTGAGGTATTAAGCATACCCTATTACTTATTTTGCTAAACTTGTAGTTTAATTAGCTTAAAGTAGTGTTTATATGGGTTTTTATGCTAATTATGTGGTTTAAGTGGAGATTAGGATAAGTTAGGTTTTTTAGGGCTTGATTAGCTTAATTAAGTGTTGTAGGTGTCGTTTAAACCAAGTCTTTGCACATGATTACACTAAAATACCATATTGTTTTAATTTAGTGTTTAATTCGTGTTTTAGTTAAGATTTTGGGTTGTTTTTGGATCTGCTTTCACACCCGATACTTCAGGCAAAAGTTGCATTTACTGGAGCTTGGTTACTAGACCTAGATCACACACACGAAACACGGGGCCCCCTCTCCCCTACTTGGCCGCAAAAATATGTGTTCTGGCCGCAAATTGAAGCCAGAGTGAGGAGCTAGGTGTCGGGGTTTGGGCTATAGGTTTCTGCTACATATTTAAGACCTTTGGTATATGGAACTTTTCCTATTTCAACTTGTGTCAAAATCCGGAACCAAATACGTTGTTTTTAGCACTTTTAAACTTGCATGACATGTGCGTTATGGGTTTGGGTTTGGTGTTTGCTGTGTATCACAGCGTGTCAGGGTGGTTTCAGATGTTGCATACACGTATCGGCGTTTCGATTGCACACGCGTTTAGCTTGCGACGCTAGTTTCTTGTATGGTCTTGATGTCGTGTTTTTGCAGGATTTTAGCCTCACATGTGTTGCTTTGTGTAAATTTTAGGATCCATCGCGGAGACATCGGACGCGGCACGGAAAGGAAAGGCAGTGATCGGATCAGACTAGTGGAGGCGTTCCGGTGAGTAGATGTACACATCTACGGGGGAAATCATTCGGATGGCGCAAGACGCCCGATACTTAGAATTTTGTTTAGTACTTAATTATATGCGTAGTTCCTAGTTATTCATCCTGTTGCATTGCATCATTCATCATGTGTATATATACTATGCTAGTACCTCATAGGATACTCGCATTATTACCATTGGTTTATGCTGCACGAGTACTATTCATGGGGACACACACGCCTTGGTAATTGCTATGCCACAAACACTTTATAACTTGTTTAAATCCATATCTTATCACTTGCGCTAATTATTGATTAATAAACCTGCAATTGTTATATTTAATTCATTAATATGGATATGTAGGATTACTAGACACATGTACATACCTTATTGCATCATTGTTCATGCATATCTTTCTAGTTTCCGCATTACATTGCACATTGTTAATATCATAGGTATTCATGTATTATGATTTTATCGAGGATTTCCATAGTTATGAGATTTATGGATTTTGATAAAACGCAAGGATTTGAAAACGTATTTCCATTTTAAAAATGTAAGTTGCGGTTTTCTCGTGTTATGATGCATCTATCGTCCACCATGAGATTTCTCGGTGCCTGAGCAGTATCATACACCAGATTCGAAGAGGAGGAGGAACCGTTTGTGGGTGCATGGTGGACCCGGTGCGGTACCCCGGGGCAAGATGGTCTCAGATGATGGCGTTGAGCCTGGCAGGGGAGCACTACCGACCGGTTATTTATGACGCGGCGGATATCCGGAGGATACCGACGTAGTCTTGTGTTTTGATGATATGGGCCAGTCCGGATTTGTCGGAGCCCTAGATCAGATATTTTGGGCCAGTCCGGATTGCCGGAGCCCTGGATAACTGAGAATTTCATATTTAGTGTCGAAGCTTGACACAGATTTATATTGATTTCATTGATGAAACTAATGTTAAATTACAGAAGTTTATTAAGAAATGAATACAGAATTTTTCCCCTGTTAATTATATTCAACATCACATTGTTTATTGCATTCATGTTGCATACATATTATTACATCGCATCATATTAGTATATATAGGTTGTGAAATCATTGTGTACATACTTACGATAGCCTTATTAGATGTTAGTTATTACTCATGAGTTGGCAACTCACCCCGTTGTGCCATAGTGTTTTGCAGGTCTGACCCGTCAGCACAGTAGCGGCGGGCGCACCTTATCTCTTGCTCCTTTTGCTTTGACTCGCAGCTTTGTTCGTAGGTGGGTTGCGGGGTTATTTTGTTGCCACCTTATATCATCATTGTATCTAGTATATTCCATCTACCTTATCTACTATTTATACTGATGTACTTGTGACCTAGAGACGAGACAGTGAGATTTGTGTACTTATATGTTATTTCTCTGGGTCAAGTTCACTTGAGCCGACATGATGTTTTACTTTATTTGTGCTTTTATTTACTTATTCTGCACAGTTATGATATATATTGCGTGGGATTGTGAACCCGCTTTTGGGCGAAGAGCTAGCTCCCGCTTGGGGATGCCTTATTTCTTGTTATTTATATATATCCTTGTTTGTACCCGTTTGGGGCCAGTTTTTACAAAAGTGACTCTGCCGATTTTTTCGGAAAATGGACGTTGCTTTTAAAAGGCTTGATGCGACTTATTTATTTAAAAATCGTTTCTATAACTTTGTTTTCCTTCACTCTACTGCTCTTTTTGGTTTTGATTTCTGGGTTTTGGCTTACTTAGATTACATACGCCTTGAGACGATTCGTAATTTAAGTGGTAGTCACGCTCCGTAATTTTCGGGTCGTGACATGTTGGGACTTTCACAGTCTAGGTATATCGACACCATACTGAAGAGATTCAGCATGGAAGATTCAAAGCTCGGTAATTTACCGGCTTGTCATGGAATCACCCTCTCTAAAGAGATGTCTCCCAAGATTGATTTGGAAAGGGATCGCATGTCTATTATACCCTAGGCTTCTGCAGTAGGCTCTATAATGTATGCGATGTTGTGTACCAGACCAGATGTTGCTTACACACTAAGCGTGGTAAGCCGGTATCAGTAAAACCCTGGGGAAAAGCACTGGATAGCAGTAAAAAACATTCTCAAGTACCTGAGAAGGACTAAGGAAATGTTCTTGGTGTACGGCTGAAAAGACCTCTAGATCGAGTCCTTTGCTGACTCCAGCTTCCAGAGTGACAAGGATGACTCAAAGTACATGTCGGGTTATGTCTTTACCCTCAATGGAGGGGCGGTCTGTTGGAAGAGTTCCAAGCAGGACACCGTTGCTGACTTGACGATGGAAGCGGAGTATATCGCAGCTTGTGATGCTGCAAAAGAAGCAGTCTAGATGAGGAAGTTCTTAACAGAACTTTAGGTGGTTCCGTCCATTGTTGATCCAATACCTCTGTATTATGACAACAACGGGGCTATAGCTTTAGCAAAGGAACCCAAGTCCCATCAGAAGTCCACACACATTTTGAGGCGGTATCACCTGATCATGGAGATTGTGGATCGCCGGGAGATCGAGGTGTGGAGAGTTGCTACTGAGTACAACACTGCAAATCCACTCACAAAGGCTATCTCTCAGACGCAGTTCGAGAGGCTGTTCGAGATGATAGATCTGCGATATGCCAGCATATGGCCTTAGTGTAAATGGGAGATTGTTAGTGTAATATACTCTAGAGGCCATTATTGTATAGTACTAGTTTGTATATTACATTTTGGAAGCTTGGGATATATACACGGATTTATTACAGTCTTACTCAATATGATAGTATACTACTCGGTTTGTATATATCTTATTATGTGTATATGTTTCTTTTGACGTATCGCTAATACATATTGGTAGAGCCTTTAGGATCTTTGCTTGACTGCCAGCGTTGTGATGGCAGTCACACTAGTGGGGCTAGGTAGTCTACAAGCACATCCTTATAAAGGTCCCTAGTTGTAGGATTATCGAGACAGGGCATCGATACTCCATAGTAGACTAATGTATACGCTTCTCATCCCAGCAGGGGAGATGGTCTGTCCTACAGCCATTAGTACGTCGTACTGGAGATAGTATGCAGGTGCTCATTGGGTTATGAGTTACATTGGACGGACTCATGGGGAACTGCTGGTTGGTACTATACTTATCGTCAGGTAGCAGTTCCCAGGTGACATGAGTACAATATAGTCCGTTAACTTGATACTGCTACTTCGCCTCAAGTGTGTTCCGACTGTTCTTAGATTACTACCCTACCACGGCTCTATTGAGTCGTGTAAACAGGTAGTAGTTGGGTGCAGTCCCGAAGCACTTGGAGGCAGTGGCGGTTAGATAGGATTCGTCTCTCCCGGTATTGGGGGTTGATATTGCGCTGTGTTCGGAAAGCCATTACATAAAGTCCCTGGCCAGGGCAAGCGAGATTTGCTGGTAGGTACTCCAGTAGATTCTCAGGGTGTTTTTGGGCTGCAATCCGACACGACTTATTACGCTATTAGGGGTCTGACGTTTACCGCCCCTAGACCCGATATGCGATACTCTTAGACGAACAGACCGGACTGTACGGAGATTGCCATAGACAGACTCAGTAGGAGTTCGGATGAGTTTGCTTGTCGGCCTTCTTATCGACAGATACCTGGGTAGCCGTTACATGCAGCTAGTACCGCAGACGTGCTTGTGGTTAATGTAGGGTTACTAGGCACTGTCACAAGGGTCTATAAGACATCAACCATACCCGATTTAAAATTTAGACGTGCCGAACAACCTAAAGTGAGAATCTTTGCTAGATAATTAGGATTAAACATGCAAGTAAACAACTTTACTTCTAAGAGTTAGGGATTACAACCTTTGTAGTCCGTTCCTTCACTTCTAAAGCTCCGTTTTGAGGTCCCTTCGCTGCGATCATCGAGTACCCGGACTCTAGAGAGGCTCCATGAAGAGAAAGATGCAACCTTGCTTCCGATCTTCAATAACAAAGATGATCTACCTTGAAGAAATTCAAACCCAAGCTCTTGCTTTGCTAATCAAGTATTAGCAAAGCAAACACCCTAATCTAAGTGGCAAGAATAGATAAGGATGATGAAGTAGGAATTTAGCTCTCATTTGTTTTAAATTTCTCACTCATTTTCATCACACATGAAAAAGCTAGAAAGCTTTTCATCAAAGGAAGAAGAAGAAGAAGATTACTTTGTGATGAATAATGAAATATTAGTTATGGTTACAAATCAACCCTTGGTTAAGAAACAAAAGACTTAACCATTGTAGAGAATAAACCATGGTAAAGGGTTTGGGTTGGGTTAAGTAAACATCTTCAAAATATCATAACAAAATATCTTTGCTTAAAACAAAACATAAAGCTTCTAGAAGCTTCATGAAAGTGCTAACTTAAATCAAACCCTAATCATGTTTAATCTCCACAAAACATGTTGCATTAGTAATCATAACTTGTTACAATTTTATATATCACATATACAATATTTATTGTAACAAAATAAAAATAATACAATTAACATATATCACATATATATCAATGTATTACCCGAGTGAGAAAGAGAATCTTTAAGTGAGCTTATATTAGTTAATGTAATTTAATATATCAAATATATAATTATATATTAAATTATCGAATCAACACTTGATCCGATAATCCGGCTATTTCATAAATAACCGACTAATATAATCTGTATCAGTTCATCGAATCAACACTTGATCCGAGGACCCGGCTATATCTCATATACCCGGCCGATATCTCATATCGCGAGAATCTAATATGGTATTGCATACACGTATCATTCTCGGTCCCGCACATATCACATATGTGCTCCTACTCCGTTTTGCCTGAGCCAGGAAACCTCTGTGTAGGATTCTAAAGAATCGTCAATACGCCGGCAGTAGGTGATGATCATATCAAACACCCACAAGCTGCAACCGGTCAGCTAAACGTAACAGCCACCCAGGTATTGAGCAATCAGAAGATCAACAAGCAAGCCTGTACATTCTCCCATGAATCCAACCAGTAACACTCCCATACAGTCTGGTCTCTTCGTCTGATATGTCGCATATCTCGCCTAGGGGTGGTAAATGTTAGACCCCAGTAGCTTGATAAGTCGTGTCGATATGAGGTCCATAAAAGTTCGAGAAACTACTGATAACACTTACCAGTAAATCTCAGCAACCCTGACCAGGGATTTCCAGTTATAGCCAATCGAACACAGCGCAACATCAACTCCCTATACCGGGAGAGACGAAACCCCTCCTATCGCTCATTGCCTCCATGTGATTCGGGACTGTACCCAAAAGCCACCGTTTTGCATGCCCTCTTGGACGTGGTATGATGGAAATCAAAGCACAGTGGGAATCACACAAGACTCTATGACGATCTCGGGTCTACAGACTAACCTGTACCAGTGTCACGAGAGAACTGCCATCTGACGTGAGGTATAATATGATCTGGGAGTTCTCGGCGAGTCCGTCCAGTGTACCCAGTCTCACTGAGCACCCGTATACCTTCTCTGATGTCAAACACCAATAGATATGGGATCATCCATCGCCCATCATATAGGTCAAGAAGTGCATACGCTAGTCTACTCTGAAGTATCGATGCCCTGTCTCGGTACTCCCACGACTAGGAACATATGAAGGATGTACTTGGCGACTACACTGTCTCCACTAGTATGATCTACATCATAGTCCTGGTAGTCAAGTACTCATCCTAAGGGCTTTATCAACATGTGACATAGAGACAATCAGAGTACATGTTAAGATAAAGGGTAATCAGATAGCATACTATCATGTCGAGCAAGAAAGTCCTCCCTATATATGCCCAAGCATCCACTACAATATACAACGTATGTACAGTAATGGCCTCTAGGGCATACATATAACTAACAATCTCTCACTTGCACTAGGGCCATCTGTTGTAGTATCTCATACCCAACAATAAGCTGTGGTTGAAGTATCTTATACTCAACCATCCCATAAAAGTCTCTTATGGGAAATAAACCTTTGTGAGTAGATCCGCGCTGTTGTCCTCTGTGTCTACTCTCCTAACCTCGACCTCCCTGGAGATCAACCATCTATGATCAGGCGATACTGTCTAAGAATATGTCTGGATCTCAGATGGGACTGGGGTTCCTTGGCATAAGCCACAACTCCATTGTTACACAATGGCAGGAACGAAGTTCATCTCATGAACTAAAATATATCCAGACCGCCTCTTTAGTAGCATCCTTGGTAATGATGTATCTTGCCTTTAATCGTCTAGTAAGTCACGGTATCCAGCTTGGAACTCTTCCAACATACCGTCCCTCCACTGAGGGTAAAGACAACGCCTGCGACTGACATTCAGTCGTCCTTATCACCCTGGAACCTTTCCAGTGATTCTCCCCAGGATCGATTGATACCATCTCACTACAACTAGTGAGAATCCTAACATCCAATTAGATCTATCTCATAGATCCATAACCCAGGATTTAGGAGGTATCACCTTGAACCTATATGGAGAATCTTTGTGATAAGAGGAGATTGACCGAGTGTAGCATAGGAAACTCCTTCCCTATCAAGAGTATGTCATCCACGTACTCTATGAGGATCACCACCATACTCTCTACTACCTTTTTGTATATACAAGGTTCATCTACCATTTTGATGGAGTCAAACTCTTTGACTACCACATCAAAACAGACGTTCCAACTCCGCGATACCTGATTTATCACATAAAACAACTTACACACGTTTCCGCTGCTCCCACTGTCTACGAAGCCCTCTGGCTGTGTACTTATAGACGCTCTCTTCCAAATCACTATTTAGAAAAGCAGTCATGGCACCCAACCGCTAGATATCGTAGTCATGGTATGTAGCCGTGGCAAGTAGGATCTGGATGGACTTAAGCATAGCTTTGAAAGTCTCAACTTTTCCATGTACACTAAGTAATCTTCTCAAGATATACTTGCTCCTGATGGGGATTTAACCCTTCAGATAAAGCAACCAAAGTCTATACTTTGTTGGTGTATAAGGATTCCATCTCAGATCGCTAAGCATCCAGCCATTCTTACAGAGTCCCACTCCTGATGGCCTGCTCGAAACTAGTTGGGTCATCATCTCATGATGCAATCCTCGCTCCCACTGTCATAGAGAGACCGAAGTATCTCTCAGGTGGATGAGGAACCCTACCAGATCGGCGGAGAGGCTGAGGTTTGTTGGAAACTATTGAATCCTCCGGGTTTACCAAATCATCAGCCGCAGTTTGTATAGCTGGAAGTCCTTCCAGTTCTACCTCATAACCACTAATTTCTTCACAAGAAATTCCCTTTTTCTCAAAAAGTGGTATACCGAGAAATAAAACATCTTTTGTTCCTCGGTGTGGTAGAAGATATTCCCTTGCGAATGCTTGGGATATCCAACAAACTTCCACAGAACTGACCTTGCCTCGAGCTTATCCGGATTTTTCTTTTGACATAGGCCGGACAACCTTAAATCTTAACTTCCTTAAGAGATGGGATCTTCTCATACCATATCACATATGGAGTGGTAGGCATCTGATTTGATTAGAACCCTATTCAATAGACATGCAACTTCTCAAGTGCATAACCCCAAAAGAAAATAGGCTACTCAGTAGTACTCATCATAGAGCACACCATATCACATAGGGTGTAATTGCTCTACCCCGATACACCGACGTGCTGTGGTGTATTCGGAGGAGTAATGCCGAGAGAGAATCTCATTCTCCTTTAGAATAGTCCAGGAATTCCGTGCTCAAGTATTCTCCTCCTTGATCTCATCAAAGGACATAATACTTATACCCGTTTTTAGTTCTTTACTTCTAACTTATATTCTGTGATTATCTCAAAAGTTTCGGACTTATGTTTCAACAGGAGCATATGTTTGAATTTTGAGAGATTATCAGTGAATGTAATGAAGTACAAAGAACCTGTCCTAGCATATGTAGACATGGGACTATCATACATCATCATGTATCAATCCCAAGAGTTCACTAACTCTTTCTCTGTTTCCAATAAACGGAGCTGTGGTCATCTTATCTTTGTGACATGACTGGCAAGTTTTACAAGATGTAAATCCAAACTAATTTAAATATGCATCTTTATGTAACTTCAGCTAGTCAGGTCACATTGATATGACCTAGTCTACAATGCCTTAAGAAGGATTCATTCATTTCTGAACTCTTCCTCTTTTGTGTGTTCTGTACGTTAAGAACTGTGGTTTGCTTTAGAACGTCTATGCTTTTAGATAACGTGCCTGAACCGATCAACTCTTGATATAGGAAATGTTCAAAACATTATCCAACAATACAAAATTATATCCTTCTTTACTAATAAAGAGACTGATATGATGTTGTATATCAGATTCAATATCTAATAACATTCGTTCAGAATCAATGTATTCTGATAATACAGAGTGATAACTGCCAACAAACTTGGCTGCAACACTTGCATCATTTCCAACTCTTGAAACTTATCACTCGTTCTCAGTTCTCTACTTATCTGTAGCCCATGCAACAGATTACATTTGCGGGATCCTGATCCGGTATCTCATACCCAGGACGTAAAGGATACTGAGAAACAGTTCTCGGTAATGAACACACCCGAAGAAGATGTATCAGCATGCACTTTCTTCGTTTGGGTGGCACGGGAATTCTGGTAATCCCCTATTTCCTGCTCTATCTTATAACAATTATAAGTTGGAGCAGGACCAACGTTCCCTAGCGCAGTATAATAAGCGGGTTCGGTCAATACATCCGTATTATTATCTTGATAAGGCGTGACATGGTCGCTACCTGGAGATAGATAGAAGAAAACACTCAGCGTATGCTTTTGCAAGATTAGATTGGTTATTAATATATCTAATCAGGATGTCTCCCACTGTTTTAGTCAAATCTTCCTTCAAACCCTAAAAAGAAAGACTAGCCGGAATTAATTACACTCTACAAGTTCGCCAATCTTTTAGCCAGGCCAGTGCCGGTACTTTGAGGGAAATTCCCCGCGCTTTCGCACGGACCTAATTAAAATAAATCTCGTTTTCCCAGGGCCATAACCCCGTTGACACCTTTCTAGACACTGATTGTTAGAGGTTCTGCGTGTTCAAGTTTTAGTTAAATACCGCAATCAAGACGGTTTCGCTCGTAGCTAGCCGGTTGAGTACGGGTCGTCCGCAGGGAGATGGGAATCTTTTTCTATGTGCTTTAACGAGTTAAGTCCAGTTTTTTAGATTTTGTTGTGATTAGTTAAGCGGTAAAATGATATGTAAAGAGAGCTTGTTAGAGTTAGGATTATGTTAGTTTGAGTTAGGATTCTCCACATCTTTCGTTTCCCCTCTTAATATCGGTGTTACGGTAATCGGCAACAACGGGGATTAGCACGACTAGGAAGGAACTTGCGAGTATAAGCTAGGCTTTCCAACGCATAAGTTCTTCCTTTTGGTGCTTGTCCGTCCGTTCTTGGCTCTTAGCCATAACCTCCGGTTAATTCAACCACAACCGGTCTCACTACGGAATCACCGCTATCATGTAGGATAGGGTGCCGTAAGGAGCGGATTGTGGTTCAATTAACGGGAGTCGAATTAAGCTGTTGGGCAAGGAAAGAGTGAGAGAGATTTCCTTCTCTCAAACTTCCCTTATCCTACCCTAACAAGTATGAACTACTCACACATCATGATACGGAAAAATAAAACAAAACAAAAGAGGAAGATAGAAAGAAAGAGACTAGAAGAATACGACTAGCTATTTGCGACCTCACCTTGGCGAGGATCGAGCGTAAGCATCATTGTCGTATTAAGGATAAAGAAAAAAAGAAGAAAGAAACAACAAGAAAATAACAACAACTACTTAACGAATAAAAATTACAACAATTAACAAGATAAATAGACAAGCATGATAATAAATGGTTCTTCTTTATTCATCACTCTTCACTCACAAGCTCACTACAAGTTTCAATGGAGAAGAAGTGAGAAGAGGAAGAAGAAACACAACTAATCCTAGCAAAATGAAAATACAAGAATGGCCCCTTCCTTCACAAAGTTCTGGGCTATTTATAGGCCAAAAAATGAAAACCTAGGGCAACCACCAGAACCCAAACAAAAAGACCAAAATACCCTCAAAAACTCTGCAGATGCGGCGCCTAGACGGCCGCGGATCTGCGGCCTAGACCCCCCTTTAGCCGCGGATCCGCGGCCTTCTGGTTGAGTTGGGCCCTCCAAAATTCTGTGGTTCCCTGGTTCTCTGTCCCCTTTATTCTGGTATATGTATTTTCTGGAAATTTCTTCACGAATTTTCCAGAATTTCTGTTGAGGGAAAGGTGGACTTTTTGTCAAGATTTGGCATGATTGCCTCGAGCTCCGTGTAGATTTTCTTGGATCTTGTGCTGCCATTGAGCCTTGTGCCTGAAAACGACATTGATTTGACATTTTGTCTTCCTAAACTGGTATCTGGCAACATACGGATGAAGAGTGGAGACCGTGTTTTATCTGTGGTTGGCAGGAACCCGGATTTTGTCGTGTTTTCCATGAATTTCACCGTTTTAGAACCGAGAACCTGTATCCTGCAATTGACTAGCAAACACGGCTCAAGAGTATCTACCGATATGCAATGTGATAAAAATTGGGCGGTATGAAAATGCAAAAATCTGATATGAACAAATACCCCCAAACTAATCATTTGCTCGTCCCGAGCAAAACCAATTTATTCACAAAAAATTTCCTAACCTCACTTTCGCAGGGAACGCGATTGCACTGAGCAAGTGCAACAAGCCGTTAAACCTCTAGGTGTCCCTAGTAGGAGGAGTGTTGTCTCCTGAGGGTTTTCAGCGGATACTACCCACAAAATCCGGTCAAGTTGGTTTTGTAAAATAACTAAGATTCAAACCCTAAAGTTTTGTTTCAGAAAATAACAATTCTATAATCCTAAGTCTAGACCATCGAACCTTTATTTTTCACACCTCGCTTCTTATTTAACTACAGATTTTATATGTCTTTACGTGCAGTGCAAATAGTGTCGTTAAGTTCCAGAAGGATCGATTAAAGTCATCATGTCGCACAATAAAGCCCAGATAACAATTTTAAAAGGATCACATACGTTTTATAAAGAGTTAAGCATTTTTCAAGTTTCGTTTTCCAGTAAGGTTTCAACTTCAGAATTTCTATCTTCCTTAACAGGAAACTAAGTCGTATTCTTCACTCCACCTTTTTCTTGTTTTCATTTCATACACACCTCTGTGAACGTGCAATAGTCTTTATCACAGAATAAAACCTTCATATCTCCGCTAATTTTTTTTTTATAAAAGCCTGTCTTTTATCAAGATTATTCTCACACAAAGAACCGTTAGGAATTTTAACTCGGAGAGAACACTTGCTTGACTTTGTTTTAAACTGGACTTTCTAGGCTTCTTAGCGAGCTTTGGGCCAATGCACCCAAACCAGTTGGTTTTAGGGCATTAGGTGTAGAAACACCCCAGCGGACTTAATTACTCAAGTTACCTAGGTCCAAAAACAAAAGACAGTTTGGCGTGAAAATCAGATGATTTGATACGAACGGAGATATAACCGGCAGTTCAAATATTTTTTTTTTTGGATAAAAGACGTGTTGGGTGGGTTCGGTATGTAATCATTCCAATCAAGTTTCAGATGGGTTATTTTTCAGACTTAGTTCCAATTACGGCATCAATAACATTCCTTCATATTCGCTTTACTTCATAAACTATTCTTGACATTATTTATTTCAGAACAAACCTATTTGATCCTCAGAAAATCATCTATCTGTTTAAAAGTTTTTGAACATAACAGACTTGTCATCTAATTCCAAAAAACTCACGACACGTGTAGTGTGATGTAAAGACGTATATCAGCTATAGTTAACTTCAAAGGAGAGTTATCTTTCAGGTTTTCAAAATCTAAACATAAGATTTAGTTATTCCTATTTTTTCAAACAAAAAACCGTCGAAATTTTGAATCAGAGTTTTTCCACAAGCTAACTTGACAGAAAAGTTTTTATGTTTTTAGAAAATTTTCAGATTTTTATGGATTTTATGGATTTTAATATGCAGATGCAAAATATACATATGAATGCGAAGGTAAGAACTGCGTACCGAGCGTACCCCCAAACTTAAACTGGACAGTGTCCTCACTGTCGTTGCATGAAAAGATCATTTGAAGGGTCAAAATTGTCGGTTAGCGATACACGAATTTTTATTTTTGTTTTTGTTTTTGAAGAAAAGAAAAAGAATATACACAAGTATATACAAAATGGTTTATACAGACCCCCAAACTTATTTGGACCAGTGTCCACTGTTCTTGGCAGGATAACCGAAGTTTGGAGGTAGGCAGAGGAAGATTAGGCAGGGTAAACCGGCTCCTGTAGGAACAGGAGCTCCTCTGTTGGTTCGGCGCTAAGGTACGGTTTGCATCGGTGTCCATTTACTTTAAAAAGTGAACCGTCCTTTGGATTTTCCAAATCCACAGCGCCCTGCGGATATACATTCCGCACAAAATACGGCCCTTTCCAGCGAGATCTGAGCTTTCCTGGATGGAAGTGAAGTCGGGTGTCGTAAAGCAGTACCTGTTGACCAGGTACGAAGGTTTTGCGCAAAAGGTGTTTATCGTGAAACACCTTCGTTCGGTTCTTAACGACAACCGCGTTATTGTAAGCCTCATCCCTAAGCTCGCTTAGTTCGTTCAACTGCAGCTTCCGATGGCTGCCCGCATCCTCGAGAGACAGATTCAGCTCCTTTATCGCCCAAAATGCGTGATGCTCTATTTCGACAGGAAGGTGGCAGGCTTTTCCGTACACAAGCCGATAGGGAGACATGCCAAGGTCGGTCTTATAAGCGGTTCGAAATGCCCAAAGGGCATCAGTGAGTTTCAGCGACCAATCCTTACGGTTCTTGGAAACCGTCTTCTCCAGTATCTGCTTGATTTGCCTATTTGAAACTTCGGCCTGCCCGCAGGTTTGGGGGTGGTAGGGCGTAGAAAGCCTATGATTAATGGAATATTTCCGCATCAAGGCCTCGAAGGTTTTGTTGCAGAAATGACTTCTATTGTCGCTAATGATCGCTCGGGGGTGCCCAAACCGGGAGAAAATGTTTTCTTTAAGGAACCTAACGACAACCTTGTTGTCGTTAGTCCGGCTGGGCACAGCCTCGACCCATTTAGAGACGTAATCAACAGCTAGAAGGATGTACAAGTTCCCAAAAGAGCTGGGAAACGACCCCATGAAATCTATCCCCCAAACATCGAAAATCTCCACAACCAAGATCGGTTGGAGCGGCATCTCGTTCCTCCGGGATATCCGGCCCATGTGTTGGCATCGGGAGCAAGTCTTGCAATAGTCATGAGCGTCTTTGAAGAGTTGTGGCCAGTAGAAACCACATTGCAAGATCTTCTCAGCTGTCTTTCTGGGGCCAAAATGCCCGCCACACGCTTGATCGTGGCAAAATGACAGCACACTCTTGAATTCCTCATCAGGGACACACCGACGAATAATCTGGTCGGGACAGTACTTGAACAGATAGGGTTCGTCTCAGTAAAAGTGTTTTACTTGGGATAAAAAGCGAAGTCTGTCCTGACTTGACCATTCGGTCGGTAGTAATCCCGTGGCCAAATAGTTCACAATATCTGCGAACCAGGGTTCGCAAGATACTGTCAAGAGCTGTTCATCCGGGAAAACGTCGTTGATCGGAATTGGAAGCGAAGGCGAAGAAGGAAGTCGTGAGAGATGGTCGGCAACCACGTTTTCACATCCTCGTTTGTCCTTAATGACAAGGTCAAACTCTTGAAGCAAGAGGATCCAACGGATTAACCGAGATTTTGCATCTTTCTTCGCAAAAAGATGGCGCAGAGCAGAATGGTCAGTGTAGACAATGACTGGAGAGCCGATGAGGTAGGGCCTGAACTTTTCTAAAGAAAATACAACAGCTAAGAATTCCTTCTCAGTTGTTGTATAATTGAGTTGTGCGTCGTTCAGGGTTCGGCTCGCATAATAGATTACGTGCGGCATCTTGTTGATGTGTTGTCCAAGGACAGCACCAATGGCAAAGTCGGATGCATCGCACATAATCTCAAATGGGTGCGTCTAATCAGGTGAGGAAAGAACGTGAGCAGAAGTGAGTGAACGTTTCAGTGACTCGAATGCAGTCACACAGCTCGAGTTGAAGTCGAAAGGCGTATCCTTGGCCAGCAAAAGAGTCAAGGGCCTAGCAATCTTGCTAAAGTCCTTGATAAACCGTCTATAAAAACCGGCATGGCCAAGGAAGGCTCGGATATCTCTGACGCATCGGGGAGGAGGCAGATTGGAAATGACCTCAATCTTTGCTTTGTCAACCTCTATGCCATTTTGCGAGATGATATGTCCTAAGACAATACCCTCGCGCACCATGAAGTGGCATTTCTCCCAGTTCAAAGTGAGATTCTTGTCCTTACATCGGGTAAGGACAGCGTCAAGATGCAGCAAACACTCGTTGAAGGAATCGCCGAAGATGGAGAAGTCATCCATGAAAATCTCCAGAAATTTTTCCACCATGTCTGAGAAAATTCCCATCATACACCGCTGGAAGGTAGCGGGCGCATTGCATAACCCAAAGGGCATGCGACGATATGCAAACGTGCCGAAAGGACAAGTGAAAGTGGTCTTGTCCTGGTCTTTTTCGGCGATGGGAATTTGATTATAGCCGGAGTAGCCATCAAGAAAGCAGTAGTACTCGTGTCCGGCCAATCGTTCAAGCATCTGGTCAATGAAAGGTAGCGGAAAGTGGTCTTTCCGCGTTGCGGCGTTGAGTTTTCTGTAATCAATGCAAACTCGCCACCCAGTTTGGGTGCGAGTAGGGATTAACTCGTTCGCCTCGTTAGTGATGACCGTGATGCCCGACTTCTTGGGGACAACATGAATGGGGCTAACCCACTGGCTATCAGAGATAGGGTAAATGATACCACTATCTAGACATTTTACGATCTCCTTCTTCACAGCCTCTTTCATGACTGGATTGAGACGTCTTTGTGGATCCCGGGCTGGTTTGGCATCATCCATCAGATGAATGTGATGCTCAACGATCAGGGGACTAATCCCCTTGATGTCCGCCATGGACCAGCCAAAAGCTTGCCTGTTGCTGTGCAAGACCGCGAGAAGGGCTTTCTCTTGCTCGGAAGCTAGAGAAGCCGAAATGATGACAAGGAGGGTCTCGTTCTCACCTAAGTAAGCATACTTAAGGTGAGACGGCAACGGCTTGAGTTCGAGCGTTGGAGGTGAAACGATGGAAGGCAAGACTGGTGCAAAGGTCTCGAACTCAAAGGACTCCAGCAAAGGTTCAAAACGAGTGTAGGCAACCGAGTTGGATGGTTCAGGTAACTCATCCGGAAAGTCGAAGGATTCAAACTCGGGTTGTGCGCAGCTAAGATCGTTTGAAAACGTGAAACACTCGTAGTCATTGTCTGGCGCAGAAACAGCAGCAGGTTCGAAGAGAAACGCACTAGTGGCGTCAAGATTATCGTGATCAAACAGAAACTCCTCGAATTCACATTCTTCTGGAGTGATCTCCTGGATCGAGCAGACGTCCAGTATATGAGCATTAGGTTCGGCGGGCTGATTCCCCAACCTAAAAATGTTGAGTTCAATCGTCATGTTTCCAAAAGAGAGGTTCATAGAACCATTGCGACAATTGATCACAGCATTTGAGGTTGCGAGAAATGGGCGACCGAGTATCACCGGAATTTGATTCCGGGGGTTAGCTACAGGCTGTGTGTCTAATACAATGAAGTCAACGGGGAATATGAAGTCCCCGACTTTGATTAACACATCCTCTAGCTCACCGCTAGGGTGGGTGATCGATCGGTCGGCCATTTGGAGAGTGCAGTGCGTGGGTTTCAGCTCTCCGACGCCTAATTGCTCGTATACTGAATACGGAAGCAGGTTAACACTGGCACCAAGATCTAATAGTGCGCGGTTGATGTTCTTATCCCCAATAGTAATTGAAATCGTAGGACAGCCAGGGTCCTTCCGTTTTTGTGGTAAAGATTGGGTAAGGGCATCACTCACAGCACTAGCCAAGAAAACTTTCTTGGGTACCTGAGACTTCCTCTTTTTCGTGCACAAGTCCTTTAAGATTTTCGCGTAAGACGGGACTTGTTGGACAGCATCTAAAAGAGGAATGTTAATTTTAACCTGCTTAAATAACTCCAGAATCTTCTCCATTTGAGGATTTTGTTTATTAGACTTCAACCGGTTTGGAAATGGAACATTTTGAAAATTGGTTGAGTCTAATGCTGGAGGAGCAGATTGTGGAGTTGGAACGGATCCCAGAATAGGTGTCTTCGTGGAGTGAGAAGTGGGTCCGTTCAGAGCAGAAGAAGAGGGAGGGGAGCCTTGTGAAGAACGGAGAATAGGCTCAGAAGACGAAGAAGAAGAAGAAGAAGAAGAAGAAGAAGCGGCCGGGGTGAAATTGTTGATCTGTTTGCCAATGTTGTTTTGCAGTATCCTCCCCGATCTCAGTGTGGTCACGGCACTCACATTATGGTTTTGTTGTTCAAGAGCAACATGCGCATTATGTGGGTGACCGGGATTTGGAAGTGGCTGGGACGGGAGCTTCCCCTTTTCTCGCTCGCTTAAGGCCGCGTTCAGCTGTGCAATCTGGGCCTCGATGGTTTTGGTGCTTTGCCCGTGTGCGGCAGTGTGTTGCACTAAAGATTAAATGGAAGACTGGATGTTGGCGGTGGATTGAGTCGATTGTTTAACAAACGCCTCCAGACTTCATTCGAGCGAGGAAACCTTATCGTTGTTTGACGGAACAAAGTTGTTTGGTGGAAAAGAATTGTTGGGTGCAAAGTTGTTCGTCTGATTTTGGAAAGGTTGGGGTTGGAAGGGCTGCTGATATTGATGTTGAGTTTGTTGTTGCGCTTGTTGTTGCGGCGGAGGGGCCCTTTGGAAATTGTTGCCCTGGAATTGATTCTGATTCTGATTCCAGGCGAAATTGGGGTGGTTCCTCCAACCGGGATTGTAGGTGGAAGAGTATGGATCATTCCTCGGTCTTTGCTGGAAGGCAGCATTAACCTGATCCTGTCCTTGCGAGGGTGGATTGTAAGGACATTCTTCGGTCAAGTGAGAAGGATCGGAACAACAAGCGCAGATGGTACGAAGGGGAAGAACAGGGGCAGGGGCAGGAGAAGAAAATTTGCTCTCTATCGCTTCAAGCTTCCTTGTTATTGCAGCCATTTCAGCTTTCATCGCAATAGAGACATCAAGTTGGTGAATTCCTACCCTAGACTGACCGGTGGAGGTAGAAGAAGAAGTCGTCGGTCTGGTGCTCTCCCACTGTAGCGTTTGCTCCGCAAGGTCGTCAAAGAACTGCCACGCTTCCTCGTCAGATTTCGATAGGAAGTGGCCTTGACAGATGGTTTCCAACAACTGCTTCGTTGCTGGGTTCAGTCCCTCGTATAAGGTTTGGAAAAGTTGCCATTTCTCTATACCGTGGTGAGGACACTGAACAAGAAGGTCTTTGTATCGGTCAAAGCACTTCCAGAAGGGTTCAGAAGGAAGCTGGGAGAATTGGTTGATTTCATTTCGAATCCTTGCGGTTTTATGATTCGGATAGAATTTTTTCAGAAACGCTTTAACAAACTCGTCCCAGCTGGTGATTGAGTGGGAAGTGGTGCTATACAGCCATTTTTCAGCAAGATCGCATAAAGTGAACGGAATGACCCGTAGACGTATAGCATCATCCGACAGCTGGGTGGTCTTCATCATGGCACAGACGTTTTGAAATTTGTTGATGAAGATATAGGCATCTTCAGATTCAAGCCCATGAAAACGTGGAAGCATGTTGATGAAGTGGGGCTTAATTTCAAAGTTGTCCCCATTGGCCGGAGGAAGAGAAAGGCAGGTGGGAAGTGCAGAACGGGTGGGATAGAAACGATCCTGGAGTGCGATTCGCTGCGGCGCTACAACAGGCGGTGGTGGTGGGATATTGGTCTCCGTAGGAGGTGGAGCCAATCCAGCGGTGGTCAAAGAGATGTTCGGATTAAATTCCGACATCGCGGAAGAAGAGGTTGGTGAAGGTGAAGGTGAAGATGTATGAACAGAATTCCGGTCAACGTCGGAGTTGGCCGGCAAAGGAAGGGGTGAAAGAGGAGTGGACGGAGTATCGACTTCGGAGTCGATCGCGTAGTTGGTAGCGACTAACGTAACGCGGACTAGACGGGCGCTAGTGTCCCGAGTCCAAGCGGACATACACTAAACGAGTTTAGTATAGTCAAAGCGGAGAAGGTGAGGGTAAGAAAACGTCAATGGAGAAAGGCAATGGGTGGTGGGTGAAAAATAGAATTGGCGACAAAAGGGCAAGTTTTTATAAAAGTTTTTGGTTTTTTTTTCTTTTTTTTTTTGGAAAGATTTTTACAGAAATATGTACGGAAATACGGCTTAAGCAATCACAAACAAGGTATGCACAATCACACCTAGATCTAGGGTAACCTAGGTCTACTAGACCTGCTCCTGAACTTGATTGTCGAAGTTAAACAGTGTTGAGAAACGGGCTTAAAAATACACTGATCACGAGGCCAGGTAAGTGCAGAGATAAGGGAAGGTTGTCCAACGCTTTTGCGAAGTTCCTTAATTAAATAACCCTTTCTCTTTCGGCGGTTGCGCCTTTAACACTTTCCTAGACACCCCGTAAACAATATACCGTTAAGCGAGGTTCTAAACACGGTTTATCTTCTCCTAATGAGCGCGAAGTCCTTAGGGCTGAAGTCTAGTATTTTTTAATTTACAATGGACAATGCATATGTTTTAGTGATTTTTGGGGTCCTGGGAAGGGTGATGAAATCCCCACCCAATCTGGATTGGTTTCAAGCCCCTTAAGTCCGTATTAAAGAAATGCAAAGTAGTAACAAATCAACTGCAAACAATTTTTATTTGCGGCGCAAAGAATCCTGCACAAGAACAGTTTATTGGAAGGGGGAGAAGAATTTGCGCAAAGAAGGCTGCAGAAAATACAATTCAGTGGAGTCCAGAGGAGTGGAGAGGAGCAGAGAGATTTACAGAGAGAATTTGGCAGCCCAAGGGCACCAAGTGGCCGCGGATCCGCGGCCTAAGCCTTCTATTGCCGCGGATCCGCGGCAGTAAGGAGAGATTGGGACTTCATGTTTTCTGTGGGTGCTGGTATGGGTCTCCTCTGCTTGTCTGGATCTTCTGAATTTTTACTTGCTCACTGTACCTGCTCCAGATCTTGACAGTAGACCGTATGCTTCGTTTTGTCCGTCGCGGTGTAGCCGCGAAATGTGGGTCTATCTTCCCACGTCTTTGGCACTGTACTTGAACTCCGTATTTTCAACGTCTTGGTCACCGAACTCGAACCTTGTATTTTCCTGCACACTTGCACAAAAACTAATCAAAAAAAACAAGATGGTTTCTTTTACAAAGTATATTTTTTTTTGTTTTGTTTTTCGGTTAAATTTACAAGTTAACCCGAAATTACACAAGGAAATAAACTACCGTCTCCCCGGCAACGGCGCCATTTGATTGTTAGAGGTTCTGCGTGTTCAAGTTTTAGTTAAATACCGCAATCAAGACGGTTTCGCTCGTAGCTAGCCGGTTGAGTACGGGTCGTCCGCAGGGAGATGGGAATCTTTTTCTATGTGCTTTAACGAGTTAAGTCCAGTTTTTTAGATTTTGTTGTGATTAGTTAAGCGGTAAAATGATATGTAAAGAGAGCTTGTTAGAGTTAGGATTAGGTTAGTTTGAGTTAGGAGTCTCCACATCTTTCGTTTCCCCTCTTAATATCGGTGTTACGGTAATCGGCAACAACGGGGATTAGCACGACTAGGAAGGAACTTGCGAGTATAAGCTAGGCTTTCCAACGCATAAGTTCTTCCTTTTGGTGCTTGTCCGTCCGTTCTTGGCTCTTAGCCATAACCTCCGGTTAATTCAACCACAACCGGTCTCACTACGGAATCACCGCTATCATGTAGGATAGGGTGCCGTAAGGAGCGGATTGTGGTTCAATTAACGGGAGTCGAATTAAGCTGTTGGGCAAGGAAAGAGTGAGAGAGATTTCCTTCTCTCAAACTTCCCTTATCCTACCCTAACAAGTATGAACTACTCACACATTATGATACGGAAAAATAAAACAAAACAAAAGAGGAAGATAGAAAGAAAGAGACTAGAAGAATACGACTAGCTATTTGCGACCTCACCTTGGCGAGGATCGAGCGTAAGCATCATTGTCGTATTAAGGATAAAGAAAAAGAGAAGAAAGAAACAACAAGAAAATAACAACAACTACTTAACGAATAAAAATTACAACAATTAACAAGATAAATAGACAAGCATGATAATAAATGGTTCTTCTTTATTCATCACTCTTCACTCACAAGCTCACTACAAGTTTCAATGGAGAAGAGGTGAGAAGAGGAAGAAGAAACACAACTAATCCTAGCAAAATGAAAATACAAGAATGGCCCCTTCCTTCACAAAGTTCTGGGCTATTTATAGGCCAAAAAATGAAAACCTAGGGCAACCACCAGAACCCAAACAAAAAGACCAAAATACCCTCAAAAACTCTGCAGATGCGGCGCCTAGATGGCCGCGGATCCGCGGCCTAGACCCCCCTTTAGCCGCGGATCCGCGGCCTTCTGGTTGAGTTGGGCCCTCTAAAATTCTGTGGTTCCCTGGTTCTCTGTCCCCTTTATTGTGGTATATGTATTTTCTGGAAATTTCTTCACGAATTTTCCAGAATTTCTGTTGAGGGAAAGGTGGACTTTTTGTCAAGATTTGGCATGATTGCCTCGAGCTCCGCGTAGATTTTCTTGGATCTTGTGCTGCCATTGAGCCTTGTGCCTGAAAACGACATTGATTTGACATTTTGTCTTCCTAAACTGGTATCTGGCAACATACGGATGAAGAGCGGAGACCGTGTTTTATCTGTGGTTGGCAGGAACCCGGATTTTGTCGTGTTTTCCATGAATTTCACCGTTTTAGAACCGAGAACCTGTATCCTGCAATTGACTAGCAAACACGGCTCAAGAGTATCTACCGATATGCAATGTGATAAAAATTGGGCGGTATGAAAATGCAAAAATCTGATATGAACAGACACCTTCTTGATCGGCTAATTGTAATGTGTAAAACTCTTTCAGGAGTAACTCTTACTCGCAGCGGGTATCGGGATCCAACTATCTTATAGAAGGTATGCAATCTCATTGCAAATTTTAACTCTTGAAATTCCCAATAATATTTTACCCCTAGCGTTCTATGACCTTGACGAATTCCAAACAATCCATAGTCCGCTAGTCAAGTTCAACCCGTACATTTCTTGATTGAATTAAACCCACCCGCACGACCCTTGACGAATGCCAAACAACGCCGTATGAATACCCTAATCCAATCGTATCGTACGCTAGCAGATAAGCACTAGTTAGCTACCGTACACTACACCTTGACGAATGCCAAACTACCATAGTACGAATACTAAGTAGTACTTATCTGAAATGACGGAGGGCTACGACAGGTTTTTAAGAAAACCCTTTGCATAAAGTACTTGATATCGTTGTAGAATCGAGTGATTTTAATTGGAATGTTTTTGAGGCCTTTTCTAGTTTTGCTAAAGAGGTCACTCCCAGTGAAGGGATCGTCGGCTCTTTCCTTATCAAATAAGGTGCAGGATATTTCACAAATATCACCATGCAAAGCAAAAACTATAAAAACAATCAAAAGACAAACCGAGTTTGTAGTATCTGCTAGTTTCGCTAAAGAGGTCACTCCCGGTGAAGGGATCTCGGCTCTTTCCTTAACGAATAAAGTGCTGGATGTTCTACAAGGAACACCGCTATGCAAAGCAAGAACTAGAGCTACCGGTTTTTAAGACAAGTTTCTACAATATCTTCAGGTTTCTTTTAGTTTCATTAATCTCATTAATGAAGTCCCATTTTATTATGCTTCACAAGCATCACATTTGAAACGAAATCAACAATATACAATATATATCTCATATATATAATATAAACATTCGTCTCAGGCAGTAATATGATCTCATCACAGAACATTACAGCAGAAGATAGCATATGAAATATTGGATATACCAGGACATCCGTGTTTTATATCGAGCCTGCATAAAACATGGATTCCACGGTCGCAATGAATAGCCAAACCCACATCCCTAGACCCCTACGAGAGCGGCAAGCAACACTGCCAATTCTAGGGTTAGGAGACCCGGTCTCGACTCTTCGAGATGGTCTCCCACTGGACCCTAGAACCCGGTTACTTGTGCTCCCCGCCTTGGGTCTACCTAATGCGGAAAAGTAAATAATATACAACGGTGACATCATTCTCATCCCGGAAGTGCCCCAATAAAAGAATATTACATACAATGAATTTTACATGAATGAAAATAAAAACCCTCATCTCACATAAAACCCCCGGCTATTCAAAACGCGACGATCCAATATAACATATCACAGCAACACATAACATCACATGTCATCAACGTAAGTAAATATGCGTATCCCAATTGTCGTTGATGTATAGCAACGAAACCGGCGATACACCACATATTACACTTACGGTCGCAGAAAAGAAAGTGTAAAACTACAACAGTTGGAATCCGCAACCTTCTTAGACATCTCATGCCTAACCAAATGAATTCCTTAGACATCGCATGCCTAAAAATTATAAACCCCGCATTTTAGTCTCGATCTCGAAAACACTTTTCAATATCTAGTTGGGCAATTCAACAAGATTCCCAACATCCTGATCGAATGCTCGTCGCAAACTTTAGTAGACGGCCGCACCTCCGGATGCCGTTGACGAAGTGCACTAAGGCGGAACACCGCTACCGCGAGCACCCAAACGGATGCTTTTGGCGACGGGGTTCTCCTACAGTCACTTGGTCGGGGCTATGGGGCGTGGCTATCTATTAAGTTTACCCAGCGAGTATCCACGTACGCTGCGTGATTGCGACGGATTTTTGATCACATCAAAATCCCGTGGCAACCGATCAAATGAGACTAAACTGCTAGATTTATAACATTCAAATTAGTTATCTCATAACTACTTGTGCATTCCAAATATTGTATCACATTCCAGATAAATAGACAATGTTAAACTTTCTGATCGAATAAACAAACACCCAAGATTTCCCAAATAGCTCAACACTTGAGCGGAGTTCAAAAAGTATCCATCACATGCCACAGCACCAATGGTCCAGCCGTAGAAGGGTCAAACCAACGCCTCACATGTGGCAACGCCGTACTGCCCCAAACCCTAAGGTTTAGAGGCGGTTCAGACGGTCACATAATCGAGTTAAGGTTTGTGTTCTTCTAGAGGGTCCACCGCGTTACTTGCACGACTATGAATGTTCTTTAATTAAGGAAAAAATCCAACACTTGGGAAATTTTCCGGCAGGGGAAAAAGTGAGTTATTGATATCCGTTCGAACTTTTTAACACGTTCTAAATTACCCGGAAAAACTTAAACGAAGTTAAACTTTCCGATCGAATCAACGAATATAAAAGATCACCAGAAAACTCAACACTTGAGTAGAATTAAAAATTCCCAGAAGCATGCAAAAGTACTTACGGATGTTACTGTGACAAAAGCTAACCCTAATACCCCTGTACGGCCGCGGAACCGCTGCGCAAGGCATGATATTGCCGCGGTTCAACGACGCTTTAAGGGAATTAGGATGTCGTTTTTCACAGTAATCCTTAGAATTCCCTGCTTAATTTTCTGAGTATTTTTAATACAGAAAAAATCAACATTTTAAAAAATTTCCAGAGAGGGGGTGTATATTGACGTTTCGGGGTTCGATCGGATTTTAAACTTCGTCTAGACTTCGCCTAAAGCTCTAACCTGGCTTTGATACCACTGTAGGGATACTAGGCACTGTCACAAGGGTCTATAAGGCATCAACCATGCCCGATTTAAAATTTAGACGTGCCGAACAACCTAAAGCAAGGATCTTTACTAGATAATTAGGGTTAAACATGCAAGTAAACAACTTTACTTCTAAGAGTTAGGGATTACAACCTTTGTAGTTTGTTCCTTCACTTCTAAAGCTCCGTGTTGAGGTCCCTTCGTTACGATCATCGAGTACCCGGACTCTAGAGAGGCTCCATGAAGAGAAAGATGCAAGCTTGCTTCCGATCTTCAATAACAAAGATGATCTACCTTAAAGAAACTCAAACCCAAGCTCTTGCTTTGCTAATCAAGTATTAGCAAAGCAAACACCCTAATCTAAGCGGCAAGAATAGATGAGGATGATGAAGTAGGAATTTAGCTCTCATTTGTTTTCAATTTCTCACTCATTTTCATCACACATGAAAAAACTAGAAAGCTTTTCATCAAAGGAAGAAGAAGAAGAAGATTACTTTGTGATGAATAATGAAATCATTAGTTATGGTTACAAATCAACCCTTGGTTAAGAAACAAAAGACTTAACCATTGTAGAGAATAAACCATGGTACAGGGTTTGGGTTGGGTTAAGTAAATATCTTCAAAATATCATAACAAAATATCTTTGCTTAAAACAAAACATAAAGCTTCTAGAAACTTCATGAAAGTGCTAACCCAAATCAAACGCTAATCATGTTTAATCTCCACAAAACATGTTGCATTAGTAATCATAACTTGTTACAATTTTATATATCACATATACAATATATATTGTAACAAAATAAAAATAATACAATTAACATATATCACATATATATCAATGTATTACCCGAGTGAGAAAAAGAATCTTTAAGTGAGCTTATATTAGTTAATGTAATTTAATATATCAAATATATAATTATAAATTAAATTATCGAATCAACACTTGATCTGATAATCCGGCTATTTCACAAATAACCGACTAATATAATCTGTATCAGTTCATTGAATCAACACTTGATCCGATGACCCGGCTATATCTCATATACCCGGCCGATATCTCATATCGCGAGAATCTAATACGGTATCGCATACACGTATCATTCTCGGTCCTGCACATATCACATATGTGCTCCTACTCCGTTTTGTCTGAGCCAGGAAACCTCTGTGTAGGACTCTAAAGAATCGTCAATACGCCGACAGTAGGTGATGATCATATCAAACACCCACAAGCTGCAAGCGGTCAGCTAAACGTAACAGCCACCCATGTATTGAGCAATCAGAAGATCAACAAGCAAGCCTGTACATTCTCCCATGAATCCAACCAGTAACACTCTCGTACAGTCCGGTCTCTTCGTCTGATATGTCGCATGTCTCGTCTAGGGGTGGTAAACGTCAGACCCCAGTAGCTTGATAAGTCGTGTCGATATGAGGTCCATAACAGTTCGAGAAACTACTGATAACACTTACCAGTAAATCTCAGCAACCCTGGCCAGGGATTTCCAGTTATAGCCAATCGAACACAGCGCAACATCAACTCCCTATACCGGGAGAGACGAAACCCCTCCTATCGCTCATTGCCTCCATGTAATTCGGGAATGTACCCAAAAGCCACCGTTTTACATGCCCTCTTGGCCGTGGTATGATGGAAATCAAAGCACAGTGGGAATCACACAAGACTCTATGACGATCTCGGGTCTACAGACTAACCTGTACCAATGTCACCAGAGAACTGCCATCTGACGTGAGGTATAATACCATCTGGGAGTTCTCGGCGAGTCCGTCCAGTGTACCTAGTCTCCACTGAGCACTCGTATACCTTCTCTGATGTCAAACACTAATGGATATAGGATCATCCATCGCCCATCATATGGGTCAAGAAGCGCATACGCTAGTCTACTCTGGAGTATCGATGCCCTGTCTCGGTACTCCCATGACTAGGAACATTTGAAGGATGTACTTGGCGACTACACTGTCCCCACTAGTATGATCTGCATCATAGTCCTGGTAGTCAAGTACTCATCCTAAGGGCTTTATCAACATGTGACATAGAGACAATCAGAGTACATGTTAAGATAAAGGGTAACCAGATAGCATACTATCATGTCGAGCAAGAAAGTCCTCCCTATATATGCCCAAGCATCCACTACAATATACAACGTATGTACAGTAATGGCCTCTAGGCATACATATAACTAACAGTTAAACCCACCGCCAGCGTACTGTCGAGTCTTTAGAGTCCCACACAGAGGGTTTCCCTGCTTCGGCGAAACGATGTAGAGGTCGTATGGTTTTACGACAGGGTTTGATCACATACGTGTACTTGTGCGCATATGATGTTCGGACGGACAATACTAGTGGGCTTTGGTTTAAGCCGAATCCTAGCATTTGATTATTGGATTAGTTTCGTCTCATTGTATTCGTATTTCTCGGAATACGGACGCGGGTATGTATATACGGTTGAGAGGGGCATTCTTGTGATTTGATCAAGATTGTTTCTAGAAGTGAGACACCTTAATTAGTGTTTTTCTTTTTTGATTAAATCTTTTGTGAGGTGGAGGAAATGAGGTGGGATACTTTGTGGTATTTTAGTGAATTATGAACATGGCTTCATGTTGACTTTCTTGTTCTTATATGAGATTTGAAGACTTAGATATTTTGAGATATTTTTGTGATATTTGTGTGAGACATTTTCATTTGCTTTAAAGTCTAAAAAAATGAGCCATTTTCATTTATCATTATCACATTACAGATACTCTACTCTCTCTCATTCTCCTCAAGCTCTCTTCTTACCTCTCAAACCCTAATTGTCTTATGAGTTGAGAATCCTAGGGTTTGTGAGACAATTAGATCCCTAATCACTTTCTACACACTCTAGGCTACTTAGTTTAGCACACCAAGTGACCTAGTTACCTCATCTTGGAGGTGAAAGCTCAAGGTAGACACTCTCGGGTGGATCTTCTTTGACTTGGAGAAATCGACGAGGGGGCGCGATCCATTCTCACTTCGAGGAGAAGGACAACGAGGAGAAGGACTTGTAACTTGAGGTATAACATTCTCACATAGTAGTTAAACCTCTGAGTTAGTTTTTTATCTAGGGTTTAGTATCGATCCTAGAGTTTAGTCGATGTTATGAATGTTAGTGTATATGCCCTAGAGGCCATTACTGTATCATACTAGTTTGTATATTACTTGATGGAAGCTTGGGATATTCACCTTGTATAAACAATCTTGCTCAATATAGTAGTTTGCTACTTGGTTTGTTTCTACTTCAATGTGTACTTGTGTTTATTTCAGTATATCACTTATACGCATTAGTGGAGCCCTTAGGATCTTTGCCTGATTACCAGCGTTGTGATGGCAGTCACACTAGTGGGGGCTGGGTAATCTATAGGCACATCCTTATACAGGTCCCTAGTCGTAGGACTATCGAGACAGGGCATCGATACTCCGGAGTAGACTAGCGTATGCGCTTCTCATCCCAGTGTGGGAGATGGTCTGTCCCACAGCCATCAGTACGTCGTACTGGAGATAGTATACGGGTGCTCGTTGGGTTTCGAGTACACTGGACAGGACTCGTCGGGAACTGACAGGTTGGTATTATACCTATCGTCAGTTATCAGTTCCCAGGTGACATGAGTACAGCTTAGTCCGCTGACTTGACACTGACACTTCGCCTCGAGTGTGTTCCCACTGCACTTTGATCACTACCCTACCACGGCTCAAAGGAGTCGTGCAAACAGGTGGTGGTTGGGTGCAGTCCCGAAGCACTTGGAGGCAGTGACGGTTAGACAGGATTCGTCTCTCCCGGTATTGGGGGTTGACATCGCGCTGTGTCTAGGAGAGCCATTACACGAGTAGTCCCTGGCCAGGGCAAGCGAGATATACTGGTAGGTTTCCAGTGTTATCTCAGGGTGTTTTGGGCTTCACTCCGACACGACTTGTACCGCTATTGGGGGACTGACGTTTTACCGCCCCCTAGGCCCGCCATGCGATGTATCAGACGAACAGACCGGACTGTACGGAGAATGTCACATTCAGACTCAGTAGGAGTTCAGATGGGGGTTCACCTCGTCAGCCTTCTTGTCGGCATCTACCTGGGGACCGTTACGCACAGCTAGTGCCGCTTGCGGTCTGTGGTTAAACCCACTGCCAGCGTAGTGTCGAGTCTTTAGAGTCCCACACAGAGGGTATTCGCCTCTGGGCAAAACAGAGTAGAGGTCGCATGGTTTTGCGACAGGGTTCGTTCTCATCCGCGCACTTGTGCACGTTTGGAGTCCGGACGGATTATACTGGCAGGCTCTGGTTTGAGCCAGATACTGGTATATGTTTTTGGGGTTGCTTTTATATCTTGGTATTCTTGTTCCTCGGAACGAGAATGCAGGTGTGTATGCACAGTTGCTTGAGGCAGAGAATGAGGTTTTTCATTAGGGTTTCGGATCGGGTGCGTATGCACAGTTGACAGTTATCATTTTCCAAACCCTAATGGATTTGTATATTATCTATTAATAATAGTAATTAAATAAGAATTATGTTATGGTTGTTTTTCTTGTTGACTTGTTGACCTTGGTTGACTTGTTGACCATTGACCACTTTTTATGCCTTGAAAGTCTTCCTTGATTCATGCTTACACTTCATTAAAAGAGGTATGATAGTGGTCATTCCAAAATAACCATCAACTATTCTTATTTCAATTATTATCATTTAGATAATTCATTTCTTTTGCAATATGGTTGCAAGAAATGAATTATTGAGCTCATTCTATCATTCTCACTCTCTCTCCTCATTTCATCTTCTTCCTCCTCTTGAAAAGAGAAACCTTCTCATGTGTTGAGATTCATTCTCTTTAGATAGAAAAGCAAATCCTAATCACTCTCTACTCATTCTAGGATGAAGGATTAGCAAGCCGGAAACCCTAGTTCACTCAAAGATCGAGGAAGAGCCCAAAGTCGAACCTTCGAGGTGGATCCATCTTCGACGGGAGAAGGCGACGAAAAGAGAACCATCAACCTCTACAAGGTTTGAAGAAGAAGGAGTTCAAGTTTAGGTATAACCATCTTCCATAGTAGCTAACTCTCTTTAGCTTGTTAACTAGTTTTAGTTTAGACAACGATCCCGACAAAGTTTAGTCCATGTTGCCTCTTGCGATAAAAATTCGTTTTTTATACCGTTTCCGCCTCCCCGTAAGTACCGGGGGTCGCAATATGGACTTACAGTGGTATCAGAGCCTAACTAAACTTAAACTAGCTTGGTAGTGAAGTGTAACGAAGTTCGGAACCGAAAAATCGCAAAACCGGAAAAACGAAAACCTAACTTTCTGTTGAATTTTTTTCTGCTCAAAATGAAAAACTTTATACTTGTAAAATCGTCTCAGGGTTTTCTAAGAACACACAAGAAAAACGATATCATGTTCTCTCCAAACCGCCGCGCTTCCGCGGCCTCACCTATTCATCTGGCCGCGGAACCGCCGCAAGTTGGTGTCTTCTTTGCATCGTTTTTCGTGCAGTGTTCTTCTGTGTTGGTTTTGGGATTTTTAAGATATATTATATGTACCCAGATTTTCCAGAACTGAAATTCACTTTTGGGGTCCTATAATTCCGTATTTTTTTTCCGAACTTCACTGCACTTTGGCTATGTTGGTTATATCTGTGATGTTTGCATGTATTGAACGTCGGCTAATCGCTATAAGTCGATTAGTCGGGGTTATACATGATCTGTAATGTTCTGGAATGTGTATATGAATGTGTTGGACTGTCGCGGGTGAATAGCCGGGGTGGATGTGAGATGAGCTTTTGTTTTTCTTTCATTCATTGTAAATGTAAATTGATGTAATTATATTATTTGTTTGGCCGCACAACCGGGTCGGGGTTGTAGCCGTCATTGTATAATTCTTTTACTGTTTTTGCTCCTAGGATAGACCCATGGTGGGGTGCACAAACTACCGGGGACATGGAGGGTAGTTTGCCGCACCCGTAGGGGTCTTGGGTGGGGTATTTGCTATTCACCGCGACCGTGTTATCCGCTTTTCGTTTCAGGCTCGAAAGGATTGCGGATTGCTAGTATATCCAATGTATTCATCTGTGATCTGTAATGTCTATCATTGCTTTCTATTTAGGCGTTGCTTATGTTTTACAGCCGCGCTAGCCCAGCCCCCGCTCTGTCGTTAGTTAAGTAACCTAACGAGTGATGACGGGACCCCGTGGCGAATGCGAATGGCATAAGCGTACGTCATATTTTGGTTGTTTTCTGCAATGGTAGGAATTAAATGATGGGACGCATTAAAAGAACTAATGCAAGAATATCACGCATTAAAAGAACTAATGCAAGATAATAAAACCAAGTTTAAGTCGATGGAACACTTTCGAAAAACCACTCGGTTCTTTTCAAAAACTAACTTTTAAATGCGGAGCTTGAGCCACTCCTTCTAAAAGCTATCTCGTTCCATCGATTATATCAAGTTCACTACGTTCACGGTTTCGCCAAAACCATTCGTAGCCCTCCATCATTTCAGTTAGATATACGGTAGTATTCAAGCTATGTATTTTGACCTCACGCCAAGGCATAGTGATTGGTAGCTGCCGGATATTTATCTGTTGCATAGATAGAATGCGTTGTTTTGAGACAGTCGTACCACCATTTTGGCCTACGTCAAGGGTAGGTACGGGTGGATTCAAATCAACCGGGATAATGATGGGAAGAACTTGACATGTGACTTATGACATTTTGACCTCACGCCAAGGTCATAAGAGCATGGGGCAAAAATCCACATCGGGAGTTTCATAAGTACTGAAACTTGCTAGATTTGCATACCATTTGGAGTGTGATGATTATGGTAGGATTCCTTCATTTTCGTCACGCGATGATATTTGGATCCCGATCCTACTGTGAGTATATGCTACTCCTCGGGAAATTTCTCACTAAACGATCAATGCTATAAACCTAGTAGGTGCCTAGAAAGGTGTTAGCGGGGCTACGCCCCCAGGGAAAAGAGGTTCTTAAATTAAGGAACTTCGCGAAAGCGTTGGAAAACCTCCTTCGAAGTACCGACACTGGCCTGGCTGAACGGTTAAGCAAGTATTGTACGGTGGGATTGATCCCGGCTAATTCTTCCTTTATGGTTTGAGGAGGGATTCGAGAGACAGTGGGAGCCATCCTGTTTAGACAAATTAAAAACCATTCTAAACTTGCAAGAGCATCGTGCTAAGTGTTTCTTCTCTCCCCCTGCAGCGACCAAATCGAAATGACTGGACTTAAGTTACTTCTAGATAAAAACATATTGACAGGGCCAAACTACAAAGATTGGCTCAGGAATGTCAAATTGGCAATCTCTTACGACAAGCTGGGGTATCTTCTTACCAGCAAAGCTCCCCCCGTCCCAGGTCCCACCTCCAGCGTCGCGGATAAGGAAATCCGTAAGACTTGGGAGATTGACAGCGCGAAGGCCAGATGCCTCGTACTTGCCTCGATGGACAATGACCATCAGAGGAGGCACGATAATATGGATTTGGAGTCCATATTTCTTCATACAAAAGAACTGTATGGAGAGCAGTCTCGTATCGCAAGATACGAAGTGTCGAAGAAGTTATTTTCGACTAAGTTGGCCGTCGGATCATCGGTAGCGGACCACGTGCTTAAGATGATTGGCTACACTGAGGAGCTCGCGGAACTTGGGACCACGTTGGATAGTGAACTCTACACAGATATAATTCTCCAGTCCCTTCCATCCACTTACGCCAAGTTCATACTGAATTTCAACTTGCAAGAAAAGGAAGTTGAACTTTCAGAACTCCTCAACCTGCTGAGGAGCGCAGAGGGCACCCTACAGAAGGGTAGGGATACATCCACTTTGTTTGTAGGAGGATCTTCTTCTTCTAGGTCCAAGGCGAAAGCCAAGGGAAAGAAGAGGAAAGCCCCCGCCAAACCAAGGGGCGGTGTTAGTAAAGTGGGTGCGAAGGGAAAGGAAAAGGCAACAAAGATAGCGGGGAAGCTTGTTGGTAAAGAGGAATGCTTCTATTGTCACAAGAGTGGACACTGGAAGAAAGATTGCAGGGCTTGGAAAGCCAGGACACAGGAACTGAAGCAGGTTGCGGCTTCAGCTTCAGGTGTGTATGTTATTGAAAACTGTCTTTCTATAAACTCTACTTCCTGGGTATTGGATACCGGATCAGGATCTCATATCTGTAATTCTTTGCAGGCGTTGAGAAACCGTAGGTTTTTGAAGGAAGGTGACATGACCCTCAGAGTTGCGAACGGAGCTAGCATGGATGCTAAAGCCGTGGGGGACTATCACCTAGGAATGTCAGATGGACATGTTTTGGTTTTGCGTAATTGCTTTTTTGTACCCAACGCAACTTGTAATATCATTTCTGTATCTTTAGTTTCTAAAGAAGGTTATGAATTTGCGTTTGTAAGTAATGTTGTTAACATTCACCTTAATCAAGTTCTGATTGGGTCAGGTACATTGAGCAATGGTATATACGTATTAAACCAACCACAGATTTTCAATGTCCAGAATACACACAAAAGAAAGTCACCAGATATTAATCAGACTTTCTTATGGCATTGTAGATTGGGTCACATCAATGAGAGAAGGTTGACGAAGTTACATACAGAAGGGTATTTGAATGCGTTCGAATATCAATCGTATGCCACTTGTCAATCCTGTCTCAAGGGAAAGATGACAAAGACTCCGTTTACTGGACATGGAGTAAGAGCGAGCGAGCTCTTGGGACTCGTACACAGTGACGTGTGCGGTCCAATGTCTACACATGCCCGAAGCGGACATTCTTACTTCATTACTTTTACGGATGACTTCTCAAGGTACGGTTATGTCTTCTTAATGAAACATAAGTCCGAGGACTTTGGAAAATTCCAGGAGTATAAGAATGAAGTAGAGAAACAGACCGGCAAAAGTATTAAGATTCTAAGATCGGATCGAGGTGGAGAATACTTAAGTGCCGAATTCCTGGACTATTTAAAAGAGAATGGGATTCTCTCTCAGCTTACTCCTCCATACACCCCGCAACATAACGGTGTATCGGAGAGACGGAATCGCACCCTATTGGATATGGTACGGTCTATGATGAGTAACGCTGAGTTACCGCGATCATTCTGGGGGTATGCGCTAGAAACAGCTGCATACCTATTGAACCGAGTTCCTACTAAGACTGTGCCTACCACACCATATGAGTTATGGAGTGGGAAGAAACCCTATCTTCAGTACCTGAAGATTTGGGGATGTCCAGCTTATGTTAAAAAGCAGCATGCGGACAAGCTCGAGGCGCGCTCAGTACTGTGCAAGTTTGTGGGATACCCAAAGAACTCCAGGGGGTATCTTTTCTATTACGCAGAGGAGCAAAAAGTCCTTGTTTCTCGTAATGCCCATTTTCTGGAACATCAGTTCTTAGAAAAAGAAGTAAGTGGGAGCGAAATAGAACTGGAAGAAATTCCAGAACCACAGACTATTACTGAAAGCTTAATGGAACCAGAGGGTTCAAATGAACAGGACATTCCTATGCCGCTCCGCAGAAGTAGTAGGCAGTCTCATCCGCCCGAGAGATACTACGGTTTTCTCATAGACGGGGATAGAGAGGATTGCATCATAGACTATGATGAGCCTACTAGCTTCCAGCAGGCCGTTCAGAGCATTGACTCGGTAAAATGGCTGGATGCAATGCGGACCGAAATGGAGTCCATGTACACCAACAAAGTATGGACGTTGGACATTGCTCCAGACGGGGTAAAACCCGTAGGATGCAAGTGGATCTTCAAAAGGAAGATTGGTGTAGATGGACAGGTTGAGACCTATAAAGCTAGACTTGTAGCAAAGGGTTTCCGTCAAAGACCTGGCTTGGACTACGACGAAACCTTTTCTCCAGTGGCTATGCTGAAATCCATTCGGATCCTTCTTGCCATTGCTGCCTTCCACGATTATGAGATTTGGCAGATGGACGTAAAGACCGCTTTTCTAAATGGAAATTTAGAGGAGTGTGTCTATATGGATCAGCCAGAGGGTTTCATTCAGAGTGGGAGCAGCGGAAAGGTGTGCAAGTTGCTTAAGTCCATCTATGGACTAAAGCAGGCATCGCGGAGTTGGAACATCTGTTTTGATGAGACAGTCAAGGAATTTGACTTTATCAAAAATCCAGATGAACCGTGCATCTATAGTAGATTTGCAGCGAGAACTGTGGTATTCCTTGTTTTATACGTGGATGACATTCTCTTAATAGGAAATGACATTCCTATGCTACAATCTGTCAAGGGTTTCTTGTCACACAGGTTCTCCATGAAAGACCTGGGTGATGCCTCTTACATCCTGGGGATCCGGATCCATCGTGATAGATCCAAGAGGATATTGGGACTTTCTCAGTCCAGGTACATCGACACCATAGTGAAAAGATTCAGTATGGAAGATTCCAAGCGCGGTAACCTACCGGCTTGTCACGGGATCACCCTCTCTAAAGAGATGTCTCCCAAGACTGATTTGGAGAGGGATCGCATGTCTATTATACCCTACGCTTCTGCGGTAGGCTCTATAATGTATGCGATGTTGTGTACCAGACCGGATGTAGCTTATGCACTGAGTGTGGTAAGCCGGTATCAGTCTAACCCTGGGGAGAAACATTGGATAGCGGTAAAGAACATTCTCAAGTACCTGAGGAGGACTAAGGAGATGTTCTTGGTGTATGGCGGAAAAGACCTCCAGATTGAGGCCTTTGCTGACTCCAGCTTCCAGAGTGACAAGGATGATTCCAAGTCCATGTCGGGTTTTGTATTTACCCTCAACGGAGGGGCGGTGTGTTGGAAGAGTTCCAAACAGGAAACCGTTGCAGACTCGACCATGGAAGCGGAATACATCGCTGCATCTGATGCCGCAAAAGAAGCTGTCTGGATAAGGAAGTTCTTAAAAGAACTTCAGGTGGTTCCGTCCATTGTTGACCCAGTACCTCTGTATTGCGACAACAACGGGGCTATAGCTTTAGCAAAGGAACCCAGGTCCCATCAGAGATCCAGGCACATCTTGAGGCGGTATCACCTGATCAGGGAGATCGTGGATCGCAAGGAGATCGAGGTTCGGAGGGTTGCTTCAGAAGAGAACACTGCAGATCCATTCACCAAGGCCCTACCCCAGACTCAGTTCGAGCGGCTGATCGAGATGATAGGTCTTCGATACGCCAGTACATGGCCTTAGTGCAAGTGGGAGATTGTTAGTGTATATGCCCTAGAGGCCATTACTGTATCATACTAGTTTGTATATTACTTGATGGAAGCTTGGGATATTCACCTTGTATAAACAATCTTGCTCAATATAGTAGTTTGCTACTTGGTTTGTTTCTACTTCAATGTGTACTTGTGTTTATTTCAGTATATCACTTATACGCATTAGTGGAGCCCTTAGGATCTTTGCCTGATTACCAGCGTTGTGATGGCAGTCACACTAGTGGGGGCTGGGTAATCTATAGGCACATCCTTATACAGGTCCCTAGTCGTAGGACTATCGAGACAGGGCATCGATACTCCGGAGTAGACTAGCGTATGCGCTTCTCATCCCAGTGTGGGAGATGGTCTGTCCCACAGCCATCAGTACGTCGTACTGGAGATAGTATACGGGTGCTCGTTGGGTTTCGAGTACACTGGACAGGACTCGTCGGGAACTGACAGGTTGGTATTATACCTATCGTCAGTTATCAGTTCCCAGGTGACATGAGTACAGCTTAGTCCGCTGACTTGACACTGACACTTCGCCTCGAGTGTGTTCCCACTGCACTTTGATCACTACCCTACCACGGCTCAAAGGAGTCGTGCAAACAGGTGGTGGTTGGGTGCAGTCCCGAAGCACTTGGAGGCAGTGACGGTTAGACAGGATTCGTCTCTCCCGGTATTGGGGGTTGACATCGCGCTGTGTCTAGGAGAGCCATTACACGAGTAGTCCCTGGCCAGGGCAAGCGAGATATACTGGTAGGTTTCCAGTGTTATCTCAGGGTGTTTTGGGCTTCACTCCGACACGACTTGTACCGCTATTGGGGGACTGACATTTTACCGCCCCCTAGGCCCGCCATGCGATGTATCAGACGAACAGACCGGACTGTACGGAGAATGTCACATTCAGACTCAGTAGGAGTTCAGATGGGGGTTCACCTCGTCAGCCTTCTTGTCGGCATCTACCTGGGGACCGTTACGCACAGCTAGTGCCGCTTGCGGTCTGTGGTTAAACCCACTGCCAGCGTAGTGTCGAGTCTTTAGAGTCCCACACAGAGGGTATTCGCCTCTGGGCAAAACAGAGTAGAGGTCGCATGGTTTTGCGACAGGGTTCGTTCTCATCCGCGCACTTGTGCACGTTTGGAGTCCGGACGGATTATACTGGCAGGCTCTGGTTTGAGCCAGATACTGGTATATGTTTTTGGGGTTGCTTTTATATCTTGGTATTCTTGTTCCTCGGAACGAGAATGCAGGTGTGTATGCACAGTTGCTTGAGGCAGAGAATGAGGTTTTTCATTAGGGTTTCGGATCGGGTGCGTATGCACAGTTGACAGTTATCATTTTCCAAACCCTAATGGATTTGTATATTATCTATTAATAATAGTAATTAAATAAGAATTATGTTATGGTTGTTTTTCTTGTTGACTTGTTGACCTTGGTTGACTTGTTGACCATTGACCACTTTTTATGCCTTGAAAGTCTTCCTTGATTCATGCTTACACTTCATTAAAAGAGGTATGATAGTGGTCATTCCAAAATAACCATCAACTATTCTTATTTCAATTATTATCATTTAGATAATTCATTTCTTTTGCAATATGGTTGCAAGAAATGAATTATTGAGCTCATTCTATCATTCTCACTCTCTCTCCTCATTTCATCTTCTTCCTCCTCTTGAAAAGAGAAACCTTCTCATGTGTTGAGATTCATTCTCTTTAGATAGAAAAGCAAATCCTAATCACTCTCTACTCATTCTAGGATGAAGGATTAGCAAGCCGGAAACCCTAGTTCACTCAAAGATCGAGGAAGAGCCCAAAGTCGAACCTTCGAGGTGGATCCATCTTCGACGGGAGAAGGCGACGAAAAGAGAACCATCAACCTCTACAAGGTTTGAAGAAGAAGGAGTTCAAGTTTAGGTATAACCATCTTCCATAGTAGCTAACTCTCTTTAGCTTGTTAACTAGTTTTAGTTTAGACAACGATCCCGACAAAGTTTAGTCCATGTTGCCTCTTGCGATAAAAATTCGTTTTTTATACCGTTTCCGCCTCCCCGTAAGTACCGGGGGTCGCAATATGGACTTACAATGAAGCACTTAAAAATCGTTTTTGCAAATTCTGCCTCCCCGCGAACACGTAGGATGCGTGGCATCGACTTACAGAGATGGCTAAAAATGTTCTTGAGACGGCTTGACATGAGCTTGAGTCGGCTCATGCCATGCCAAGAACGGGGTTTTAATTTTCTGGATCCATGAGACGACTCGTTGTAAGGTTGAGCCGGATCGACCATGTCTTGAGACGGTTCAAGATTGCTTAAGATGGTTTACGACATGTCAAAAGGTGGTTTCTAACTCTCTGGGTGTATGAGAAAGCTCATGTTCTTTTAAGCCGACTCAAAGCCTGATTGTTCAGACGATCAGGTTTTAAGTTCAGTTATATTTTTATGTCGATACACTTTTGTGTGAACTCATTCTGTAGCATCAAATATGTGTATTTACAATATCCGTGGCATGTATGAGTTGTAGTTATCATGCTAAGCAATATTTGATATAAATTTGATCGGAAATAACAAAGATTCTAACTAATTCATGTGTAATCAATTCTACACATTTAAAACCATATTTCGTTAGGGATTTCTATGAGGAAAGAGTAACAATTTCATGGAGAAGTCAAGACAAGGAAAATAGAAGAGTAGACCAAGAGAGAAATCGAGGAGAGGATGGGACTTACAGTTGTGTGAGTCGGTATAACAACCGGTTTACCATTTCTAAAGGGAGAAGAACTCGATTCGGGGTTTGAGCAGAAACTTTGATTTCATACGGTGATTTGATCTTCCAAAAGACTTTAGAGGAATTCTTTGGGGGAATTTTCAGATAGGAATTTTCAAAGGAGAAGAATTTTGGGTAGAAAAAATAATGAAGAAGAAGAAGAACAATTTAAAAGGATTTTTTATTAGAAGGAATTAAAATACATTAAAAGAGAATTAATGACATTAAAATAGGATTTATGGAGGAAAATGAAAGGTTATGGGGTTAAAGAATTGATTGGGCGGTTTTAGGATGTGAACAAATAGTCCCGAGTCTAAACGGCGCGTCTCTTGAGTTTCTGAAGCATTTCAAGGACGAGAGGGTGCATGAGACGGCTCAAAATGTTTTTCAGCCGGCTCATGATAATAGGGAACAAAAATAACTTTACATACAAGTTTTGAGTCGTCTCAAACTTCTTTTGAGCTGGCTCAAAGGGCCAGAGAAAGAATTGGAAGGTTTGGAATGTGAAAATGATCAGACGAGAGACCAAAGGACACGTGCTCACGAGCTGGCGATTGTTAAAATTTTGCTATGCATTCTATGTGTTCCTACTTACCGCAATCAAGACGGTTTCTCTTGTGTCTAGCTGGTTGAGTACGGGTCGATCCACGGAGAGACGGGAGTCTTTTTCTTAATGTTTTAATAAGTTAAGTCAAATTTGTCCGAGTTTATTCGACGCTAACTGTGTGTTTTGATATGTATGTGAATGTAAGTTTGTTAGGGTTAGGATTATATTAGTTTGAGTTAGAAGTTCGCACACTTCTTTCAATTGCCTCTCTTGATATTGATGTTACGGTAATCGGCAACAACGGGGATTAGCACGACTAGGAAGGATACTTGCGAGTATAAACTAAACTTTCCAACACTTTGTTCTTTCCTTTTGGTTCTTATCCGTCCATTCATTGCTCTTAGCCATAACCTTCAGTCAATTCAACCACAACCGGTCTCACTAGGGTGTCATCACTATCATAGAGGATAGGGTGCCATAGAGAGCGGATTGTGGATGCTTTGATGAAAGTTCAATTCAAGCTATTGGGCAAAGGAAAGAGTGAGGGAGATTTCCTTCTCTCAAACTTCTCTTATCCTACCCTAACAAGTGAGAAAAATACCCACTCATTATATAAAAAAAAGAAAATAAAAACAAGTAGAGAAGATAGAAAGAAATGAGGTAGAGGACTGCAACTAACTACTTGGGATCTCACCTAAGTAAGAATCGTACTCGAGTATCATGGTTGCAATGATAAATAAAAATAGAAAAAGATGAAATAAAAATCGATAAATAACAATTTATACTACTAAGGAAAATAAAACCAAGTAAGTAGAACTAGTTAACAATTATGCAAGACATGAACATATGAACCCTCAACTTCATTAATCATCCACTCAAAAAGCTTTCATACAATTTTTAATGGAGGAAAAATGAAGTAGAAAAAAAGTTACACTAAATTCTAACTAAAACTAGGTGAAAATATACATCCTTGGTTTGGTTCTGATCTGGAGTATTTATAGGCAGAGGAGTGAAGCTCTAGGGCTATATTCTGAGCCCATATAAAATTACAAAACTACCTGTGAAAATTGGTCGCGAGATACGATGGTCAGACCGCGGATCCGTCGCCAATAGGGGCCAAACTTCAAGGATCCGTGGTCGTTTGGTTGACTTGGCACGCCGTTTTCCCTGTGATTCTTCGTGTTGCTTTGTTCTTTTGTTTAGTACACCTGTATTTATAAAATCATTCCAAATTACTCCCAGATTTTCAACCGTCCCAAAGATGAAAATGTGTGGACTTTTGCCTTGATTTTCTTCAAGCTTCGCATTTCCTTCTTGATTCTTGTGCTGCCTCTCTCATGCTCTGTGCTTGTTCGAGACACGAATGACCTTTGCTCGATCTTGTCTCCTGAACTGGTGGGCGGCACCTGACGGATGGTGAGTGGAACCCGTATTTTTATCCGTTTGTGATAATTGTCTTGAATTTGTCATGACTGTTCGTGATTTGCATTGTTTTAGATTGAGAACCTGTAACCTGTAATTATGTAGCAAACACGGATCAAAAGCACTTACCTATATGCAATGCGATCAAGAATGAGTGGTATAAAAGTGCAAAATTCTGATATGAACAAATACCCCCAAACTTATCCTTTGCTCGTTCCGAGCAAAACCATTTTATTTTCAAAAAGTCTTAAGCTCGCTTTCGTAGGTGACACAGTTGCACTTAGCATGTTCAACATGCCGTTAAACCCTAGGTTGCCCTAGAGGATGAGTTTTGTCTCTTGAGGGTTTTCAGCGGAGACTACACATAAAATCCCGTTAAGTTAGTTTCGCAAAATCACGGTTGATTCTAATCCTAGGGTTTAGTATCCAAACTAGAAATTCTATTATCTTAAGTTAAAAACATCAAACCCTTATTTTTCACACCTCACTTCTTGCTTAATGTCATGACCCAAATTAGGAACACGACCGGCACTTAAATCACGCAACGTCTGAAGGCGTAATGTAATTCAAGTAAGCCGAAAAACCCAGAAATCTAAACCATAAAAGATAGAGTGGTAAAAACAGTTAAAACATTTAAAAAAAAAATTTAAAATCTCAAGTTAAAATCTCAAAACTTAAATCTATTTTCTAAAAAAAATTCGGCAGCACCTCCTTTGTAAAAACTAGCCCCAAACGGGTACAAAACATAGAATATAAATAAAGTATCCCCAAACGGGAGCATCTCACGCCTAAAAGCGGAACACAACCACAACAGGTAAATATACGACGCCGTAGCGAAGAAGTAAGTAAATAAGAGGTAAAACAACATAATAAGAGGTAAAACAAAATCGCAGCATGAAATAAAAGCCGGCTCACACGAGCGCGACAACCAGAAACACAGATAATATATAATATCGATCCTCACAATATCGTCTCTAAATCAAATACATGTAAGTGGTAGATGGAGAGTACTAGATACAAAATAAGATATATAATGGAGTTATACGGATATTCACAAAAACCTACCTACCAAAAAGGTCTCACACCCAACAGTAGCGGTATCCGCAGAAGTAGATGCAATAAAGAGCCTGCCGCGACTATACTGAGAGTCAACCCTGCAAAACACTGTGGCACAATGGGGGTGAGTTGCTAACTCGTGAGAAGTAGATAACATCGTACAGGTAATCACATGCATGCACGATAACTAACCAACCTTACGTATACAGTCATGATGATATATGCACAATAATATGAGATGCAGCATAATCCAAATCAAGGTACTACATTGGGGTACAACACTATGTGTACATAATATATCATAAAAGTCCTGAGTGTTGGATAAAAACAGAGCCATCCTCAATAAATCATCATCATAGAAATCCAGTGTCCATCAACGACACCTCAAAATCCCAAAATCTCAGGCGCCGTCACTCTGATCGGCCCTCGTATCCATCTCATCATCTAACTCCGAGCGGTATCCTCCGGATATCCGTCGAGTTTCCATACAATCACCGGTAGGTATTACTCCCTCCGCCAGGCTCATCGTCATCCTCATAAACTTTTCGCCCCGGGGTACCCACAGACGGTTCATCCAACTCCTTGAATCGGGTATGCTCATAGCTCAGAATCGAAAAAACTCATGGTGGACATGAAATTTCATATCAAGAGAAAATCACACTTTTTAAATATTTCAAATTTTCAAAACGTACTTTGCGGTTTCCCAAATCCACGAAACAGAAATCTCATGAAAACATCATATGAGATATATCACTATAGCAATGTATGTATGATGCAAATCATGATGCGTACTAGCACAAAAATCATTGCTAACTGTCAATAATGAATGCGGTAAAACATATATTTATCCATGGCAATTCTATAGTATGAGTGGCATGGCAATTACCAACGGTGTGTGTGGCATATAAATCGGTGCTCGTGCAATATGAACCGCCAAACAGGCGATTCCCCCGTAGATATTAAATCTACTCACCGGAACGCGTAGGCTAATCGAATCCGACCACCGCCTTCGCTTTCCTTACCGCGTCCGACGTCTCCGCAACCGATCCTAGAATCGTACAAATATAACATATAAGACTAGACATTCGATAAAACGCGAAGACAAAACGATACGAAAGAACTAACACTCACAAGCTAAACACGTGTGCACTTGGTGCACAAAATGTGCGTGGCATCGTCACAACCCACACCTATGGGCCGTTTTCTATAGAAACCGCCAAACCAAGAATAGAATCGTATGTATCGTATATAGACAAAACACTCACATTAAAGCAAAATGGTCTCATATTTTATCTGCAGCTGAACTAGGAAAAACAAACAATACCAAATTGTAACATTTCAGAAATATAAAATATTATTTTTGGAAATTTAATATTAAAATAATATATTTCGCGAAAGCTATTCGATTTGCGAATAGGTATTTTTCGTAAAATGGTATAAGTATATACCAGTATTTGGAAATTAATCAGAGATTAAAATAATTTATTTATTTTAATGATATTTATCGGATTTTTGGTCAAATCCGTGTTTTTACATTTTTCCGTGACTTATGCACCATGTCATGTGCATGTTGGTTTTTGTGTTTGTGACTTGTGAATTTTATAAGAATGAGATGTAGAAAAGAAAAGCAAAAGAAAAGAAAACAAAAGGGAAAGAAAAGAAAAGAAACAAAGAAAAGAGAAGAGTTATGGAGAAAGAAACAAAAGAGAAGGAAAAAGAAGCAGATATTTTAGAGAGAGAGTGAGGGTAAGGGAGAGTGAGGTTAAGAGAGAGAGATATCTTTGACTTCTTCACAATTCTTCTTCCTTCTTCATTCCTTCACTAATTCCTTCACTCTCCATTGTTTTCTTCATCTCCTTCAACCTCCACTATCTCATGCAACATCTCAAATCCTTTGCCAAAACCCCATGCCACCTTCACACAAAACATGCACTAACTCATTCTAATCCCTTGGAACCTTTCAAGTTTAGATTTTGAAGACTTTGGGTAACTCAAGATTTTTCTTTAGTTGCTAATGAGGTATATCCATACACTTTTAGTTAAGTATTTGGTTAATACATCCTATTCTAGTTTAGATATTGATTTAGTTAGGTTTGTGATCTTAGAAAATTATAAGATGCTGTTAAGTGGTTAATTGAGGTGCAGTCGCCAAGACCTAAGACTAGAACCCAAAACACGAACTTTGAAATCGGCCGATATCGTATTTTTTGGATTTTTTGATAGGATTCTGAGATCTGCTCTAACCCGGAGGACCTGAGAATTATTTAGCAAACATAGAGAGATGAGCAGGCAATCTAGAAGCACCCCTAGAAACACGAGCCCATTCCCTTAACTTATGGCTGCAAATTAATTCATTGTGGCCGTAAATTGCGGCCACATCAGAGTGGAACCTGGTGATTTTTGTTCTGTAGCTTCCTTATCCTATATCTAGAGCAACCCTTTGTGCAAAATTTGCTAATTTTACCTGAGTTAAAATCTGGGATAGATTTCCCTTGTTGCTGAAATTCTTTTTCCGATTTCTAAAACGTGGTTTTTATATTTGAGTTTAGATTCCGTCGTTTGGCATTTGAACGTCAACGACGAGGGTTATTTGGTTGTGTTTTGCATGCGAAGCTATAGGTTTTAACCTACGAGCGAACCGTGTGCCGTATCGATTTTTGGACATTGGTTTTAATAGAATTGCATTTCGATGTGTATTGATTATAGGTACTTCGTGTGGACTTCCGATACGACAAAGCACATTGACTTCGGCTAAGCGATGAGTTTAGCTGGTGAGTAGATTTATATCTACGAGGGAAGTCGGGTGGATAGCGTATAGCACCCCGCAACCATTGATATGGAAGTTTATGATATAATTATAATTTGATAAAGAATATACTACGAGCTTAAGATAATCTCATTATAGGATTTAGTAATAGGATTTAGTAAAGAGATAATATGATAGAAGTTGGCACTAATGGATATTAATAATATAATATAGGTATAACAGATAACATGATGTAGATATAGACGACTCGGATCGATATATGAAAATATGAAATGAGAAGTGAATCATGATAAGTATGAATTGAAAGATGACAAGTATGAGTTGATAATGATAGGATATGAGATCGAGATCGATAAACACAACACGATATTGAGATAGAGGTGTGGTGGAATTAATAAGATATGACGTTTATACAAATGTGATTTGAGATATATGTGTATATATATATATTTATGAGTATAATGAGTGATATGCCGTACGAGACTTTAGATCCGTACCCTCATTATTGTATAGGTCGATAGATTCCCTATTCTTTTTGATGACCCCGTACGATGGATTACCGTACGCGATGAAATGTACCGGATGATTGATCCGCGCTAGTGATTTGAGGATGATGATCGATGATTATTGTCATATCGGATGTTATGAGGCGGGATCGCCGATATAAAAATTGCCACCTGAACCATACCATTTTTCAAAACGATGATGTGTATCGTTTAAAAGTGACCGTATGATTCTTGTGTAGATAGACACCCAATTATTGTTCATGTTATGTAGGATATTACCCCTCGTGATGTACATACCACGTGCCGGTATTTAATGCTATATGATATCATTAGCTAGTACACCTGCACAATTACCGTTGATGCGCATGTTACACATACACAGATTTGCCGGCTCACACACATTCTTCATCGGTAACTGCCATGTCACTAACACAGTGGAATTGCCATGTCACTTATGCAGTTGAATTGTCGTGCCAATTACACAGTAGAACTTCCATATTATGAGATTAATATTAAAAGTAAAGGTACATTTATTGTTCATTACTATCAGTTGACATGCTTGCATGATATACCCGATATGCTCATATTACTACTCTATGTTGTATATACCGTACCTTATGCTTATATGCTTGCATGATATACCCGATATGCTCATATTACTACTCTATGTTGCATACATTGTACTATATGGTTATATGCTTTAAGATGTTGTTTTTATGAGATCTCTGGATTTGAGAACCGTGGTATATTTCAAAGGAAATGGTGTATTGTTTAAAAAAAACCCGGTTTCTCTTGATTTGATATTTCGAGACGTCCACCATGAGTTTTCTCAGTTCTGAGCTTGTTTTCGAGACCCGATTCGAGGAGTTGGAAGATGCCGTTTGCGGGTACATGGTGGACCCGGTATGGTACCCCGGGGCAAGAAATGATTTTTGTGGTGTAGACGATGAGCCTGGCAGAGGGAACACTACCTACCGGTGATTGTATAGAGCTCGGCGGATATCTGGAGGATACCGTTTTGGAGTTATGATATGAGATGGATATGGGGACCGATTTGAGGATGCGACACCTGAGATGAGATATGAGGGCCGATATGAGTATGCGGCGCCTGAGATATGAGGATTTACGTGTCGATACTGGACACGGGTTTTCATGATGTTTCGAGTGTCGGTGTTGGACATTCAGGTTCCATGATTTTGATGTGTCGTTGATAGACACACGCGTTTGATATCCTCATATATATATACAGGCATATGTTTTCATGATGTTCTAGTATCGGTGTTGGACACTCAGGTTCCATGATATTGTTTGTGTCGTAGATGGACACGTGGATGATATCCACATGCATACAGGCGTATGATGTCAGATGTTTATTTATATATGTCATTGCACTGATAGATTGTTGACATATATACGTACTTTGTCACCCTAGATATTATAGTATTACCTTCAGGATATAGTTACCTAGGAAATCGTTGTTTTATTCGATTTCTACTTGCTGATGTTTTCTACTTACGAGTTGGCAACTCACCCCCGTTGTGCCACACATCTTGCAGGTTTGACCGCCTGGGATCAGTTGCGGTATTGCTGGCACACAGCTTCTTCCAGGGTGCTTTGTTTTGGTAGGTGGGACACACGTTGGATCGTGCCCACTCTCGTACTATTATTTTCTATTGTATCTAGATAAACTTCATCACATCAGATCAAATCAAATCAGAGACTAGAATTGTATATTGGTAGACCTAGTCAGACTTGGGTTTTGTGCGAGACTTAGAGAGATGAGTTTATGATCGCTTTCTTGAGTTTGATGTCTTTCTTCTTTATTTGTTCTTTCTGGTTTGATCTTCGCCGTTGGGCGTCGTATATATGTTGTTGCGTGGTTGTGATTCCGCCAGTTGGCGAAGAGCTAGCTTCCGCTTGGGGATGCCTATATATTGTTGTGTATATGGTTTTGGATCAAAATATACAAGGGAGGTGCTGCCCAAATTTTAAAAGACAAAACATGATTCATTATACCTTATTTCAAAACTGCACCCCCACTATTTTCCGCAAAAAAGTTTAGATTTTCTGGGCTTTGGCTTACTTGATTTACGTCACGCTTTTAGACTTTGAAAAATTTAAGTGCCGGTCACGTGCTTAATTAGAGGTCGTGACAAAGTTGGTATCAGAGCGTTATGTTTAACTTTGGTTTGAGTCTGAGTTTGACTTTGCGAAGTCTAGGGCATTTATATTTCGGAACCTAGGCTTGACCTTACGGAACTTAGACTTAACGGGGGAGAGGGGGGTATTAGACCCGAACTTTCATTTCATAGGTTGACCTTTATTGATGGAGTAGGTAGCTTGAGTAGAGTGACGTACCGTATGTATGTTCCGCTGCATATTTACGATACGATACTCCACTTAAGAAGCCTTAGGATGTACATATCTTGAGATGATACTATTCGTTCCTTTGATCATATATCCATTTGGGATCTGTTGATTTCTTTCATTCATTGATCTATCTTTATCGATACCTGCTTGAGCTTCCTGTCACCATGGTTTGAGCACAGATTGAGCTGCTGCTAGTTTTGCGGTCAGAGCGTGCTCGTCATGGACGAGGACTGACCATGTTGTTTTCTGGTGACATGGGGACGTGTAGGTATAGTGTTGTGTTGTGATCTCTCGTTTGAGGCGAGTGTTCGGTTTTGCACTGGATGATCGGGCCATTGATAGAGGCTTCCGGATTGAGAGGATTGTTGATGTACAATATACCTCAGAGATCGTGATGTTGTCTACCATGCAGATGGATGACCCAGCTGTTGCTGAGATTGATAGGATGTCATTTCCAGAGTTTATGAGCTGAAACCGCTGGAGCTTTCAGACAATGACGTGACAGGAGATAGCTAGTCTATCTCGAGTGGAGCGACGGATATAATTCGCCAGATTTGATGTGCCGATGCAGACTCAGTTGAGTTGAAGAATTCCAGTTGAAGGATCTTACTTAGATCTAGAGTAGATCGATTAAGAGAGGATGTTGTTCGTTGGATGCTCCGATATGAGATTGGTAAGTTGACCAGTTTCAGATAGAAGGACCTCACCAGATGTGTTGTGAGTTGATCGAGAACGGATGAATAAAGTGTATTCCTCCGATGATTTGGACGAGTTCCCGAGGACGTGTTCGGCTAGATATATTCCACAGAGTGATGAAGGTACCGAGCTTGTAATTTCAAGTCCGTGTGAGAGACTCCAGATTGACCGTAGCTGAGAATGAATTGCAATATGCAGACAGCAAGAGATGATGTCGAAGTGGACGATAATAAAGACGGGTGGTACAAGAAGTTCGTGCGAGATGTTAGAGAGCGGTTTTTACGCTCCGTTGATGCCAAAGGATTGATACGTGTGCAGAGGCGTTAGATACAACCAAATTTCAGAGAAAGCCGTGCAGAGGACACAGTTGTCCGGTTATGAGAAAAGAGTTACGCAAGAGTGCCAACCTTCGTATAGTTCGGCATAGGTGAGATCGGAAGAAGCCATGAGCAGGTTCTTTCCAGGACACCGCAGAGATAAGGATTTGCACCCAGGATCAGTTATATCGTGCGTATTCAGAGGGCCAGATGCCGCTGTCAGTAATGTGCCATTTGCGAGTGGTCATGTTGATTGGCCAAACAGTGATCAGATGAGTTCCAGAGCGGGACTGTTCCGTTAGTACACCTGACCGGGCCGACGAGCAGAAGGATTGCGAGATTGGTAATCCAGAGAGGAACAGGGAACCCAGAGACCGGAGATGCCAGATCGTGAGCAGGAGGCAAGTAGATGATCTTGCTCTGCAAGTTTGGGCGCACCGACATATTTTTCGATATTGTAGGAGGTGTACCTCAATATCATTTATTGCGATTGCGTTTTGTGATCCGAGTATCACACTTATATCGCTTGGACATGATTTTCGATAATTGGGTTTCGTGATTTATGTTTTTGTGCGCTATGGCTGCACCTATTGGAGATTATATTTTGTGCACAGTTATTGCACTTGATTTATGTTTTATACACCGCTACATTGGTTTATGATTTGTGCATATCTATTGCACTTGGTATCGATTTGTGCCTTTGTTGCACGTATTTATGGTTTCGTGGATTCGATACCGTCGAATTGATTTCGTGCATGTTGTATGCACTTGCCTTTACTTATGCACTCGGTATAGCTTATATGTGCTTGCCGTGCATCGATACGTGTTTTGTACACACAGTTGCACCCGTTTATGATTCTATACACCTTGGTATACTCGGTGTTGTTTTTGTGATCATCTGAGATATTGATGAGTTTTCATGCATTGGTGGCACCCGATTTATATTTCGTGTATTTGTTGCACCAGATTTATAATTTCATGAGCGTCTGCACTTGATGTTCGTTATCGTGCATACTATTGTACTAGATGTTTTATACGGACCTGACGCACTTGATTTGGATTTTCGCGCATATTGAGCGCATGATATGAGATTTTGTGTACACCAGGATGCACTTGATAGTGATTTATATTCGTGCATGTTTGATGCACTTGATTGATTTTTTTATTCGTGCATGTTGGATGCACTTGATTGGGATTTTCATTCGTGCATGTTAGTTGCACTGGGTAGAGATTTTCGTGCACTATAGATGCACTTGATATTGTTGTCATGTACATCCGTTGCACTGGACAGATACTTTCGTGCACACCTTTTGCACTTAGTTTTTCTTTTGTGCATATTGTGGCACTTGTATTGGATTTGGTTTTCCACGCACCAGACGCACGTGATGTTGGATACGCCTTTTGAGGCCGATTTTATTTATGAGTATCGCGTTTTGATGATGGATACTATATTATATAGTAGTCGAGCAGGACTGGTCTGAGGACACTGCCTGAGTACTTTTGGATGCATAAAAATTACCAAGAGGTTTCAAAAAAAAGGGGGGTATAGTGTCGTTATTTTCTACGTTTCCGAGAGTGACACAAAATTTTTACAAGGAAAACCTTCTGGGATATTTCAAAAGGCGGGACGTATAATTTGAGCAAAACATATATAAGTATATATTTACTACTTTACAAATGATCGTCCGCCACTTGTGCTGTGAACTACGTATAGCACAGAGATTTGGGAAAGATTTGGCATGAGTATTTCAGGTTTTAAAATGGTTTTACAAAGATGCGTGTTATATACGTATTATGTTTTGACTATAGTGCATTTGAATTCCAGTAGTGGATTTTGAGATTTGCATCTCCTTTATAACTCTAGTTATTGCGTGATGCTTGACGGAGTTTGATTTTGAGTTTCGTACTCTTTTTTAGGCGCACATGATGCGCTGTGGTATTTCTGTATCTTCCGTATTTTCGGAGCCCCGTTGATTTGAGCAGATTATTGAAATGTTTTTGTATTTAGGGGTTTAAATTTAAATTCGGGGACCGAATTTATTTAAGGGGGGAAGATTGTAACATTTCAGAAATATAAAATATTATTTTTGGAAATTTAATATTAAAATAATATATTTCGCGAAAACTATTCGATTTGCGAATAGGGATTTTTCGTAAAATGGTATAAGTATATATCAGTATTTGGAAATTAATCAGAGATTAAAATGATATATTTATTTTAATGATATTTATCGGATTTTTGGTCAAATCCATGTTTTTACATTTTTCCGTGACTTATGCACCATGTCATGTGCATGTTGGTTTTTGTGTTTGCGACTTGTGAGTTTTATAAGAATGAGATGTAGAAAAGAAAAGCAAAAGAAAAGAAAACAAAAGGGAAAGAAAAGAAAGGAAACAAAGAAAAGAGAAGAGTTAAGAGAAAGAAACAAAAGAGAAGGAAAAAGAAGAAGATATTTTAGAGAGAGAGTGAGGGTAAGGGAGAGTGAGGTTAAGAGAGAGAGAGAGAGAGAAAGAGAGAGAGAGAGAGATCTTTGACTTCTTCACAATTCTTCTTCCTTCTTCATTCCTTCACTAATTCCTTCACTCTCCATTGTTTTCTTCATCTCCTTCAACCTCCACTATCTCATGCAACATCTCAAATCCTTTGCCAAAACCCCATGCCCCCTTCACACAAAACATGCACAAACTCATTCTAATCCCTTGGAACCCTTCAAGTTTGGATTTTGAAGACTTTGGGCAACTCAAGATTTTTCATTAGTTGCTAATGAGTTATATCCATACACTTTTAGTTAAGTATTTGTGTTAATATATCCTATTCTAGTTTAGATATTGATTTAGTTAGATTTGTGATCTTAGAAAATTATAAGATGCTGTTAAGTGGTTAATTGAGACCTTAGAGAGTGTTTTACTGGCCAAGACCTGAGACTAGAACCCAAAACACAAACTTTGAAATCGGCCGATATCGTATTTTGTGGATTTTGTGATAGGATTCTGAGATCTGCTCTAACGTGGAGGACCTGCGAATTATTTAGCAAATATAGAGAGATGAGCAGGCAACCTAGAAGCACCCCTTGAAACACGAGCCCATTCCCTTAACTTATGGCCGCAAATTAATTCATTGTGGCCGCAAATTGCGGCCACATCAGAGTGGAACCTGGTGATTTTTGTTCTGTAGCTTTCTTATCCTATATCTAGAGCAACCCTATGTGCAAAATTTGCTAATTTTACCTGAGTCAAAATCTAGGATAGATTTCCCTTGTTGCTGAAATTCTTTTTCCGATTTCTAAAACGTGGTTTTTAGATTTGAGTTTAGATTCCGTCGTTTGGTGTTTGAACATCAACGACGAGGGTTATTTGGTTGTGTTTTGCATGCGAAGCTATAGGTTTTAACCTACGAGCGAACCGTTTGCCGTATCGATTTTTGGATATTGGTTTTAATAGAATTGCATTTCAATGTGTATTGATTATAGGTACTTCACGTGGACTTCCGAGACGACGAAGCACATCGATTTCGGCTAAACGATGAGTTTAGCAGGTGGGTAGATTTATATCTACGGGTGAAGTCGGGTGGATGGCGTATAGCACCTCTGCAACCATTGATATAGAAGTTTATGATATAATTATAATTTGATAAAGAATATACTACGAGCTTAAGATAACCTCATTATAGGATTTAGTAATAGGATTTAGTAAAGAGATAATATGATAAAAGTTGGCACTAATGGATATTAATAATATAATATAGGTATAACAGATAACATGATGTAGATATATATGACTCGGATCGATATATGAAAATATGAAAAGAGAAGTGAATCATGATAAGTATGAATTGAAAGATGACAAGTATGAGTTGATAATGATAGGATATGAGATCGAGATCGATAAACACGACACGATATTGAGATAGAGGTGTGGTGGAATCAATAAGATATGACGTTTATACAAATGTGATTTGAGATATATGTGTATATATATATATATATTTATGAGTATAATGAGTGATATGCCGTACGAGACTTTAGATCCGTACCCTCATTATTGTATAGGTCGATAGATTCTCTATTCTTTTTGATGACCCCGTACGATGGATTACCGTACGCGATGAGATGTACCGGATGATTGATCCGCGCTAGTGATTTGAGGATGATGATCGATGATTATTGTCATATCGGATGTTATGAGGCGGGATCGCCGATATAAAAATTGCCACCTGAACCATACCAATTTTCAAAACGACGATGTGTATCGTTTAAAAGTGACCGTATGATTCTTGTGTAGATAGATACACCCAATTATTGTTCATGTTATGTAGGATATTACCCCTTGTGATGTACATACCACGTGCCGGTATTTAATGCTATATGATATCATTTGCTAGTACACCTGCATAATTACCGTTGATGCGCATGTTACACATACACAGATTTTGCCGGCTCACACATTTTCTTCATCGGTAACTGCCATGTCACTAACAAAGTGGAATTGCCATGTGATTGATTCAAAAATATTAATTTACCGCAATCAGAAACGGCGTCGCTTCGCAGCTAGCCGGTGAGTACGGGTCGATCCACAGAGACGGGTAAATTTCTTTAAAGTGATTTAACGAGTTGATTCTTTTTGTAGTTTTGGTAGGTTTATAAAAATCTAAAGACTGGATTTAATTAATTTAATTAAGAATCTTGCTAGGGTTAGGATTAGGGGAAGTTTTGGAAATTAAAGATTTTTCCTCACCGCTTTCAATACCTTCCTTTTTTAGATCTCTTAGATGTTAAGTTAATTATCCATAAAGTGGATACAAATCTTTTGGGAAGATGTTTCTTCCTCTAGATTTGTACCCTACCTTTATTGATAATTATCTTAACCCTCACGGAAAACGCGCGGAACCGGCCCTTTATACTACGGTTCATCGTTACCTCGAAGGGTAGGATGCCGCAGGGAGCGGTTGTGCTCGTATGCGTGAAGTTCTTATTCATTAGGTGAAGGTGGTATTGAAAGGGGCGAGAGATTTCATCTCTCAACCCTTTCCCTAAGGCTAACCCTAACAAGCGAGGAGACTACTCGCTCATTAGGGGATGAGAAGACATTAAATTAAAAGAGATAAAAATACTTACTAGTTGATGGCTCCCTCCAAACAAGAAGAACAGATCTGAATTTTTATCTCAGAAATTCTGAATTTTATTGATTGAAAAGAGGCATGAGAATTTACAAGGTATTGGGTTCTATTTATAGGACATAGAAACCCTAGGGCTACAGATTGCACCGCATGTCTACAATTACAAATATACCCCCAGAAAATCTTTTCACAGCCGCCAAAGAAATATGGTAAAAAGAAATGCGCACTAGGGCTCAGGAAGGCCGCGGAAGCGCCGCGTATATGGGCTTTGGGCCGCGGAAGCGCGGCCCAATGATGAGGTCATGTTTGGGTTTTTCTTGGGCTTCTTGGGGTTCTTCTGGTATTCTTGGTTCTGTATTCAGGTTATCATTTGGGCTTCTACAGTGATACCAGATTTTCAACGAACACTTTGCAATGGATCTTGTAACCGTCTTTCTTGTAAATTTGGATATTTTGTTGTCTTGTTGATGGTGAACCGTTCTTCTGCTGAGCTTTACTAAGATCTTCTTATTTGTTGGTCAAAATCCTTCTTTTGTGTCTTCTTTTGTGTTTTTCACTGTTTTTGCTCCAACAACCTGTAACCTGTAACATGTAGCAGACATGGGTCAAAAGCACCTGTTTTTATTGTAAAATGCATAAGAATGGGGAATATAAAATACAATATTATGGTGTGAACAAATACCCCCAAACTTATCTTTTGCTCGTCCTCGAGCAAACTTATTGTTTTATTCTCTACAAAAATCCTAACCGCACTTTCGCAGGGAAACGCGATTGCACTGAGCTCGTGCAACAAGCCGTTAAACCTCTAGGTGTCCCTAGTAGGAGGAGTGTTGTCTCCTGAGGGTTTTCAGCGGATTACACCCACAAAATCCTATCAACTCGGCCCATTGACTTTTGTTCTCCAATTAGGTTTTCTAACAAGGAATTCTATTATCGTCGACCCGCAAATTATCCACCCATATTCTTCACACTTCCTCATTATTTAACTTAAGATTATATATGTTATGTAGAATTACTTAGCTTTCGGCATTTCTTAAGTCTTCCTTCTAGGGTTACATCTCCACTTAGGAATTTTTATCAACTCTACTAAAGATACAAGTTCTATTCTTCATTCCTTTCTCTTATCTAGATTCCAATCACATACCCCTACGTGTGTGTATAGATCACCCCTACACTTGGAAATTCAAATCAAGCAATCGTACTCTCATCCATTGTCCAAAGTACTAATTAGTTGGTGAATTAAAATGAAATTTGCTTACTCATTCTTCATGCGACCGTTAATACTTCTTGAGGTACCAACGACCGATTACAAAATGCGTTTGCACTTTAAAGCGTACTTCCTAGTCTTTGCAACCCCCAAGGCTTTAGCAGTGACTCCCAAACCAGTTGGTCTAAGGCACTAGGTGATGAAGCACCCTCGCTAAATATTTTTCTATTTTTACAGCCTTAAGTAATCACAAAACCCAGTGTCCATTTTTTTTTATTCACCCCTTTTTTTTTTATTGTACTAAGGACTTTAGACAAGAGCATTTCAAGGTCTCCTCTACTATTCCAAGTTTCAAGGTGCGTGATTGTGCAAATTGTAGGGTATACATTTTCAGAATCTAGATTTAAGCTAGGAACTATTTTTCAAACTTATACTCTAATAAGAACATCAATACTCTTCCCTCATTTCGACTTAGCCCAAGAAGTGAACCCAAAATTTGCCTATTTCTAAATAAACTACAAGGCATATACTTTCTACCGTTAAACTCTAAGAAAGGTTATTTTTAGGGTTTTTAATTTACTAAGTCTAAGATCTAGTTGTTCCTAGCTAGTTAACCTATTTGTCAAACTCTAGTCAATTAGCCAAAATTGAATACATTAATTTTTATAATTTTTGAAATTTTTCAAATTTTTATAGGTTTTCAAATAAGTATGCAAATGCAAAAATGTACATATGAATGCGAAGGAAGAAGACGTACCGAGCATACCCCCAAACTTGAACTTGACAGTGTCCTCACTGTCATGCTAAACCAAGAGGGTCAAAATGCCGATACTCTCCTGCTTATTTATTTACAAATTTTTTTATATTTTTAATGTTTTGAAATTTTTTTTTTTTTAATTTTTAGAGAAAAAGAAAACAAAAATATATACAAAAAGACCCTCCCCCAAACTTCAATCAAACTATGTTAGACAATACTGCCCAACTTTGCATAGGCCAAAAGTCAACACCAACCATTCGAAAAATTTATCAGTAAAGAATATTGGTGGGTGAAAAAATAAGTAGTGGTGGTCCGCAAAGAATTGGGGAAGATAGAAGTAGTGGAATGGGAGGTGTGGAGGTGAATAAACAGGTGATGGTGATGCATCGATACGAGAATGTAAGTGATCAGCAATCAGTGGAGTGTTGGCATTCTCGTACCGTATTAAAAGAAATGGGGGTATGTCAACTTCTAAGGGAGGAGGTTGACTCACCACAATACCCCCAAGATGTTCCCGTGTGTCCTCTATTGACATGGCATCATCCATCAAATGTGTATGATATTTACTTAGGAGGGAACTGATCTCCTCAATGTCCGCCATAGTCCTACCGAAAACTTGCCGCCTATCTTGTAAGACTTTTAAAATAGCGTTCTCTTGCTCGAAGGCTAGAGAGGCTGATATGATAATGGGAAAAGTCTCATTCTCACCTATATAAGCATATCTACGGTGAGATGGCAAGGGCATGAGTTCGAATTTCTGAGGCGAAAGAACCATTGCGGAATCTACCTCGAACTCAAAGGACTCTAACACAGGTTCGAAATCATTGCAAACAACCGATTCGGATGGTTCTACTGACTCATCCAAAAACTCAAACGACTCATATTCGGGCTGTGAGTCGTCGTCATCCGAAAAAGTGAAACATTGATAATCAGCATCGGTTGTGTCAACAGTAGTAGGCTCAAGGAGGGACGCACTAGTGGCGTCAAAACTGTTTTCATCAAATAGAAATCCTTCAAGCTCGCAGTCCTCCTGCGTGATTTCGTGAATAGAGCAAACTTCTCGTGTACTAGTTTTAGGCACGGGGGGCAGACTTCCCATCTTATAAATATTGAACTCACTAGACCTCTTTCCGAAGGATAGAGTCATGGAGCCATTGCGACAATTTATTATGGCATTGGAAGTGGCCAAAAATGGTCGACCAAGAATCACCGGAATTTGGTTTCTTGGGTTAACAACAGGTTGTGTATCCATAACGATAAAATCAACGGGGAATATGAATTCCCCGACTTTGATCAACACATCCTCTAGTTGACCCCTTGGATAGGTGATTGATCGATCAGCCATTTGGAGAGTGCAACGAGTGGGTTTCAACTCTCCAACCCCTAATTGTTCGTACACGGAGTAAGGAATCAGGTTAACACTAGACCCAAGATCTAAAAGTGCTCGATTAATTTGCTTATCCCCAATTGTGATTGAAATAGTAGGACAGCCGGGGTCCTTTCGTTTTTGGGGTAAGGTTTGATGGTGGTTAATAGCATTGCTCACTGCACTAGCCACTAGCACTTTCTTGGGTACTTGAGATGCCTTTCTCTTCGAGGTGCACAAGCCCTTTAAGATTTTCGCGTATGAAGGGACTTGTTGGATAGCATCCAAGAGAGGTATATTTATGCTAACCTGCTTAAAGATCTCCACAATCTTCTCCACTTGTGCATTTGGTTTATTAGGACTCAACCTGTTTGGAAATGGTGCATTTTGAAAATTTGTTGAGTCACAAGTCTGTGGAGTAGAATGTGGAATAGGAACGGATCCCAGTGTGGATGTGTTCGTGTTGTTAGAAATGGGTCCGTTCGAGTCAGAAGAAGTAGAGCCGTGTGAAGGGTGGAGAATAGGCTCTAAAGAAAAAGGTGAAGAAGGAAGTGAAGAAAATGAAGAAGGGGAAGAAGAACCACCGGCGGGGATGTCATCACTAGTTTCCACATTATTTTGCAACTCTCTTCCGGATCTCAACGTGGTCACCGCATTCACATTGTGATTGTTATATGCGTTTAGTGTGTGACCGGGATTGGGCAATGGTTGAGATGGAAGCTTTCCCTTTTCTCTCTCGCTCAACGCAGCAGTTAATTGTGCAATTTGTGCCTCAATAGATTTGATACTTTGATCGTGTGAGGCATCGTTATTCATTAAAGATTGCACATAACTTTCAAATCTTGCTGCGGAATCTGTAGTTTGTTTGAGAAATGCTTCAAGACTTTTCTCGAGCGAGCTAACCTTATCATCATTAGGTTGAACCAAGTTGTTCGTTTGATTTGTATAAGGTTGTTGTTGGAAAGGTTGCTGGTTTTGAGTTTGTAAGGGTGCTTGTTGTTGTTGTGGAGGAGCTCTTTGAAAATTGTTATTCCCTTGGAACTGTTGATTTGGGTGACTCCTCCACCCCTGATTGTATGTCGAAGAGTAAGGATCGTTTCTTTGTCTTTGCTGGAATGCAGCATTGACTTGATCCTGCCCTTGAATGGGTGCATTATAAGGGCACTCTTCGGTGAGATGTGATGGATTAGAACAACAAGCACAAACAGTTCGTGTGGGCAGAGTAGGGGCAGGAGAAGTCGATGAGATTTTGGTCTCAATCGCTTCTAGCTTTTTCATAAGTGAGGCCATCTCGGCCTTCATAGCGATCGACATATCTATTTGATGTATGCCTGCCCTAGATTGACCAACTGAAGAAGATGATGTGGTCTTGGTACTCTCCCACTGAATTGTTTGCTCACTTAGGTCCTCAAGAAACTGCCAAGCTTCGTCGCTAGATTTAGAGAGAAAATGACCTTGACATATTGTTTCTAGCAACTGCTTCGTTGCTGCGTTCAATCCCTCGTATAATGTTTGGCAAAGTTGCCACTTTTCTATCCCATGATGAGGGCATTGAACAAGTAGGTCTTTAAATCTCTCGAAACACTTCCAGAATGGTTCGGACGGAAGCTGTGAAAATTGTATGATTTCGTTTCGGATTCTAGCAGTTTTGTGGTGAGGGTAGAACTTTTTCAGAAAAGCTCTCACAAACTCGTCCCAATTTCTAATGGAGTGTGATGCGGTGCTGTATAGCCACTTCTCGGCTAGGTCACATAAGGTAAAAGGAATGACCCTTAGCCTTATTGCGTCATCACTTAATTGGGTTGTCTTCATCATGCCGCAAACGTTTTGGAATTTATTAATAAAAATATATGCATCCTCGGATTCCAAACCATGAAACTTAGGCAGCATATTGATGAAGTGTGGTTTTATCTCAAAGTTGTCCCCATTAGCCGGTGGGAGGGAAAGACAAGTGGGAAGGGCGGTGCGGACGGGGTAGAAATGATCCTGGAGCGCGACTCGTGCGGGCGCTTCGACAGGCGGGAGATTCGGGTTATTCGCACCTAACGGAGGCGGAATCATTCCCGTCGGCAAGGTATAGTTGGGGTCGTGTCCCGACATACCTTCGAAAGAAGAATTTGAAGATGGAGGTAAGGAGAAAAAGGGAACGTCGACGAAGGGTTCGTCGAAGGGTTCGTTGGTCGGTACCAACGAAACACGGACTAATCGGGCGTTAGTATCCCTAGTCCAAGATGACATACACTAAAGGGTAGTGCAGTCAGAAAACAGAATGTGAGGGTAAGAAAACGACTTTGAGAAGAAGTGGTGTAAGTGAGTGCAAAGATTCTTTAGCGACAAGTTGCAAGTTTTTTTTTTAAAAGATTTTCCTTTTCTTTTTTAAGTGAGCTTTTGCAAAAAGATTTTGAAAAGAGACTAGTGACACAACTGCAATTAACCACACATGCACAATCAGACCTAAGTCTAGGGTCACCTAGGTCAGCTAGACAGCTCCTAACTGTTCCAAAGGGCTAGAGATAGAACCTCAAACCGCCTCTTCACGGACAAGTACGGCCAGGTAAGTGGGAAGGAACCACCACTACAGTGGGCCTAATTAAAAACCACTAGCCTAGTCACCGCAATGTCGGTTAGGATAAACGGCCGATGCCTATACTAGTCCTCTGTCCTATTGAGCTCGACGTCCTTAGGGCTGAGTCTAATATTTTTTTAGATTAAAAGTGGTCAATGCAGATGCTTTAAGTGATTTCTGGGGTCCTGGGAAGGGTAATGAAATCCCCACCCAATCTGAATTGGTCAATAGCCCCTTAAAGTCAGATTAAAGTATGCAAAGCAGTAAATCACTTGCAATCAATTTGCTTTTAAAGGCGGCGCAAAGAATCCTGCAAAAAAAATCAATTATTGAAAGGGGAAAGAAGATTTTTTAGCGCGAAGAATCCTGCAGAAGATTTGACAGAGATATATGGAGATTTGAAGAGGGGAAGAATAAGGAAACAAACAGTGCAAAAATTTCGCAGAGAAGGCTCCAAGTTGCGGCGGAAGCGCGGCGTGAGGTAGAGTTATGCGGCGGAAGGGCGGCGCTTTGGGGGCTTCAGGTCTCCAACTTTCTTCAGCTGCTCTGGACTTCCAATATCCTCCTGTTCTGATGTATAGTTCTCTGTTTCCCTTCCTGTGTTGTTTCAGATCCGTCAAACCTGCAAAGATTCACAAAGAGTACCCTTCAAACAATAAAAGATGATATTTTTTTTTTATATTTTTGATTTTTTCAGATTTTTATAATTTTTTAAATTTTATATCAACCCGAAAATTCACAAAAAAGAAAGATTACGCCGTCCCCGGCAACGGCGCCATTTGATTGATTCAAAAATATTAATTTACCGCAATCAGAAACGGCGTCGCTTCGCAGCTAGCCGGTGAGTACGGGTCGATCCACAGAGACGGGTAAATTTCTTTAAAGTGATTTAACGAGTTGATTCTTTTTGTAGTTTTGGTAGGTTTATAAAAATCTAAAGACTGGATTTAATTAATTTAATTAAGAATCTTGCTAGGGTTAGGATTAGGGGAAGTTTTGGAAATTAAAGATTTTTCCTCACCGCTTTCAATACCTTCCTTTTTTAGATCTCTTAGATGTTAAGTTAATTATCCATAAAGTGGATACAAATCTTTTGGGAAGATGTTTCTTCCTCTAGATTTGTACCCTACCTTTATTGATAATTATCTTAACCCTCACGGAAAACGCGCGGAACCGGCCCTTTATACTACGGTTCATCGTTACCTCGAAGGGTAGGATGCCGCAGGGAGCGGTTGTGCTCGTATGCGTGAAGTTCTTATTCATTAGGTGAAGGTGGTATTGAAAGGGGCGAGAGATTTCATCTCTCAACCCTTTCCCTAAGGCTAACCCTAACAAGCGAGGAGACTACTCGCTCATTAGGGGATGAGAAGACATTAAATTAAAAGAGATAAAAATACTTACTAGTTGATGGCTCCCTCCAAACAAGAAGAACAGATCTGAATTTTTATCTCAGAAATTCTGAATTTTATTGATTGAAAAGAGGCATGAGAATTTACAAGGTATTGGGTTCTATTTATAGGACATAGAAACCCTAGGGCTACAGATTGCACCGCATGTCTACAATTACAAATATACCCCCAGAAAATCTTTTCACAGCCGCCAAAGAAATATGGTAAAAAGAAATGCGCACTAGGGCTCAGGAAGGCCGCGGAAGCGCCGCGTATATGGGCTTTGGGCCGCGGAAGCGCGGCCCAATGATGAGGTCATGTTTGGGTTTTTCTTGGGCTTCTTGGGGTTCTTCTGGTATTCTTGGTTCTGTATTCAGGTTATCATTTGGGCTTCTACAGTGATACCAGATTTTCAACGAACACTTTGCAATGGATCTTGTAACCGTCTTTCTTGTAAATTTGGATATTTTGTTGTCTTGTTGATGGTGAACCGTTCTTCTGCTGAGCTTTACTAAGATCTTCTTATTTGTTGGTCAAAATCCTTCTTTTGTGTCTTCTTTTGTGTTTTTCACTGTTTTTGCTCCAACAACCTGTAACCTGTAACATGTAGCAGACATGGGTCAAAAGCACCTGTTTTTATTGTAAAATGCATAAGAATGGGGAATATAAAATACAATATTATGGTGTGAACACCATGTCACTTATGCAGTTGAATTGTCGTGCCAATTACACAGTAGAACTTCCATATTATGAGATTAATATTAAAAGTAAAGGTACATTCATTGTTCATTACTATCACTTGACATGCTTGCATGATATACCCGATATGCTCATATTACTACTCTATGTTGCATATATCGTACCTTATGCTTATATGCTTGCATGATATACCCGATATGCTCATATTACTACTCTATGTTGCATACATTGTACTTTATGGTTATATGCATTGAGATGCTGTTTTTATGAGATCTTTGGATTTGAGAACCGTGGTATATTTCAAAGGAAATGGTGTATTATTTAAAAAAAAAACCCGGTTTCTCTTGTTATGATATTTTAAGACGTCCACCATGAGTTTTCTCAGTTCTGAGCTTGTTTTCGAGACCCGATTCGAGGAGTTGGCAGATGCCGTTTGTGGGTACATGGTGGACTCGGTATGGTACCCCGGAGCAAGAAATGATTTTTGTGGTGTAGACGATGAGCCTGGAAGAGGGAACACTACCTACCGGTGATTGTATAGAGCTCGGCGGATATCCGGAGGATACCGTTTTAGAGTTATGATATGAGATGGATATGATGACCGATCTGAGGATGCGGCGTCTGAGATGAGATATGAGGGCCGATATGAGTATGCGGCGCCTGAGATATGAGAATTTACGTGTCGATACTAGACACGAGTTTTCATGATGTTTCGAGTGTCGGTGTTGGACATTCAGGTTCCATGATTTTGATGTGTCGTTGATAGACACACGTGTTTGATATCCTCATATATATATACATGCATATGTTTTCATGATGTTCGAGTGTCGGTGTTGGACACTCAGGTTCCATGATATTGTTTGTGTCGTAGATGGATACGTGGATGATATCCACATGCATACAGGCATATGTTGTCAGATGTTTATTTATATATGTCATTGCATTGATAGATTGTTGACATATATGCGTACTTGGTCACCCTAGATATCATAGTATTACCTTTAGGATATAGTGACCCAGGAAATCGTTGTTTTATTTGATTTCTACTTACTGATATTTTCTACTCACGAGTTGGCAACTCACCCCCGTTGTGCCACACATCTTGCAGGTTTGACCGCTTGGGATCAGTTGCGGTATTGCTGGCACACAGCTTCTTCCAGGGTGATTTGTTTTGGTAGGTGGGACACACGTTGGATCATGCCCACTCTCATACTGTTATTTTCTATTGTATCTAGATAAACTCCATCACATCAGATCAAATCAAATCAAAGACTAGAATTGTATATTGGTAGACCTAGTCAGACTTAGGTTTTGTGCGAGACTTAGAGCGACGGGTTTATGATCGCTTTCTTGAGTTTGATGTCTTACTTCTTTATTTGTTCTTCCTGGGTTGATCTTCGCCGTTTGGCGTTGTATATATGTTGTTGCGTGGTTGTGATTCCGCCAGTTGGCGAAGACCTTGCTCCCGTTTGGGGATGCCTATTTATTGTTGTGTATATGGTTTTGGATCAAAATATACAAGGGAGGTGCTGCCCAAATTTTAAAAGACAAAACATGATTCATTATACCTTATTTCAAAACTGCACCCCCACTATTTTTCACAAAAAGTTTAGATTTTCTGGGCTTTGGCTTACTTGATTTACGTCACGCCTTTAGATGTTGCGTAATTTAAGTGCCGATCACGTGCTTAATTACGGGTCGTGACACAAATACCTTAAAAGACCCCCCAGAGAACTGCCTACAAAAACCCAACACCTAAATTTACTGGTAGGCCGACGACGTCCGGAAAATCTCCATTCTCGACGGTCGAAGTGCATGGGCTTGGCTTCGGGTTTCTGGGGTAAACTCAGAGTTCTAATACTACTCTACTGCCTTGTTAGATTAAATAGTAGATCAAAACAACAGTAGCAGATCACAAAAATCACAAAACTTAACTAAAAACTGTACTAAAACACTAAATTAAAACAATATGGTGTTTTAGTGCAAATTTGCTGGATTAATAAGACTATTAGGTACTAATCTACTCTTAGTTACTCTAATAAGCCATAAAACCTTGAACTTATCCTAACCCTCTCTTAAAAATCTAAACATGCATTAAAAATGACTTAAACACCTAATTAAGCCTAATTAAAGCAAAGGTTGGCAAAGCAATATGTAAACTTGGTTTTCATACCTCAAAGGATTTGTAAAAGACCCCGCTAGATAAGATTGCCACCAAAGATGAGGACTTGCTTCAAGAACTCATAAGAGGTTTTGGAATAAAAATGTATTTTGAAGTGATTTTAAAAGGATTAGTGTTGAATTTGTTGGTTTATAAGATGAGGTAGAAAGGGTTTTAGCAAGAGAGAAAGGGAGAGAAAGAAGGGGGCTGCTATTGTGAGGGGGAGAGAGAGAGAGTGTGAGAATACCAAGTCATGGCATGCCCCATGCCTCATTAAAACACCATGCCTGCTTTTTCTTTTTACTTTTTTCTAAAATAGCAAAATTCTAGAACCATCTCTCATGTTGAAATAAAAGCATGCTGACAAAAAGAGTTTAGGTTGCCATGGTTGCAATAACTTGATTAACCTAGACTAATCCATGATTAACACTAGATTAGTGTGTAAGTGGAAGTTAAAATAATTTTTAATAATTAATAAATAAGGAAATAATTAAGGAAATAATTAAGTAAACAAGTAATTAAATAAATAACTAATAAAACACAATTAATTAAGTAATTACGTAAGTGAACCAGTAAAATTATGTCGATGTGGGAAAAATAATTATAACTAGGTTTTATGGAAAACACGTGTTATCACTAATTAACATACAATTATCCTAAACGATTTCTAAAGCGTTACAATCTTCCCCCTTAAAGAAATTCGGTCCCCGAATTTAAAATCTAACTACGCGTACCTTCGAAGAAGTGGGAAAATTTCTTCCGCATCTCGCCTTCGACTTCCCAGGTGACCTCTTCGCTGTTCGGGCCACGCCAAAGAACCTTCACGGACGGTAAGATCTTTGATCTCAATTTCTTCACCTGCTGGTCCAGAATGACTACCGGCTACTCGGTGAAAGAAAGATCGCGTTCCAGCTGGATCATCTGGTGCTAAATCGCATGAGAGGGGTCATGAAGTTACTTGCGAAGTATCGATACATGAAATACGGCGTGAACATCCAGAAAACTGGATGGAAGAGCCAAATGATAAGCAACTGCATCGGCTCGCTCAAGAATCTCGAAGGGACCTACATATCTGGGACTAAGCTTCCTTTTCTTCCCAAACCTCATCACGCCCTTCATCTGAGAAACCCGCAAGAAAACATGATCACCAATGGTGAACTCAAGTCTGCGACGACGTCTATCAGTATAAGATTTCTGTCTGCTATGGGCCGCTCTCATCCTGTCCTGAATCAACTGGATCTTCTCTGTAGTCTCTGTTTCCTTATAAAAAGAAGAAGAAGAAAAAGAAGATGAGAGAAAGAAAGGGGGAAACTTCCCACTAAACAAAGTCTCACGTGTTAAACACATGAGCGCCTATATGCAAAACATATAGACATAGCAATTAAACTACAGATAGGCTAAACAAAGCCTTACGTGTTAAACACGTGAGCGCCTATATGCAAAACATATAGGCGTTGCAATTAAACTACAGATAGGCTAAACAAAGCCCCACGTGTTAAACACATGAGCGCCTATATGCAAAGCATATAGGCGCTACAATTAAACTACAGATAGGCTAAACAAATCCTCATGTGTTAAACACGTGAGCGCCTATATGCAAAGCATATAGGCGCTGCAATCAAACAATAGATAGGCTAAACAAAGCCTCACATGCTAAACACGTGAGGACACCTCCTTACGTAGAATTAAATCCTACTTAATGAACCGTTGGATCAAGGATCCAATGGTGATTAAATATAGAATTAAATTCTATTGGGAAAAATATTTTCTGTTAGACAAAGAGTTAATGGATCAAAGATCCAAAATATTTCTTTATCTTTCGAAACAGAGAAAGATTATACTCTGTTAAATTAAGCACCCTTGGATTAAAAATCAAATGATGATTAAAATGTCACCGCTAGATAGAATTTGATTCTATATATGGGAGAATATCCCCAATTTTTTTTTTAAAACAAGAACAATATCTTCTGCAAAACAGAAGTCCTTGGATCAATAATCCAACGGCGGGTAAAATTCCCCAAATCAATTCTGAAACCAATTAAATCAATGGGGATCTCTCAATGAGAGATTTTCTGAGAATCAAACAAACTTCTCTCCACTATATAAAGAACGCGAGACTTCAAATCCCAGGGAGAAGGAAGGAAAAAAGAGAGAGACAGAGAGAGAGAGAGAGAGAACTCCCCAGAGGCTAAAAAAGGAAGTGAATATACAATGAGCTTTTGAGGAACATGAGAATTTAATTCTCAAAGAAAAAAGACTTGCTTCCTTGAAACGCTAGGTAAAAAGAAAACACCTATCCTTTTCCTCTCTAAGGGTTTAACCCTTCGTATAAGAACTCAGTTCTTTCCTTTGGTTGAGATTTGCAGAAGCAAATCTCTCCACAAGTTGAGAATTTAATTCTCATCGGGGAGAACTTTCTCTGCAAGATTCAAAACCTAGGGGAAAAGAACTAAGTTATATAAAAAAAAGAGAGAAGAAGAACAAGAACACACAGGAATTTAATTCCTCCAAAGATTAGGGTTTAACCCTATATATATAAGAACTTAGTTTTTCAATAAAAAAATAGCGATCCAAGATCTCCAAGGCCAAATCGTTGGTGCTTAGCACTATTTCGAAGACTCACGTGTTTCCCACGTGGGTGCTTCAAACGAACAAAGAAAATAACCAAAACTTGCTCACGTGTTTACCACGTGATTTGTTTAAGAGGAAACAAGTAAAAGAAAGAGGAAACTACAGTACTCCAGCATCAATAAAGGAAAATGGGACACCCACGTGCTTTGCATGAGAGCCAAGTGCTTAGCACTTATATAAAAGAGGGGGGAATAAAACCCAAAGAGCAGTGCCTATATTTGGGGCGCCTCACGTGTGTGACGTGAACGCCATAAAACTCTAGTGTTTAACACTAGTCTGGTGCCCATATTTGGGGTGCCTTACGTGTGTCACGTGAGCGCCATAAAACAATAGTGTTTAACACTAGTTTGGTGCCAATATTTGGGATGCCTCACGTGTGTCACGTGAGCGCCATAAAACTCTAGTGTTTAACACTAATCCAGTGTCCACGTGAAACGTACGTGAGCACTTTATTCCTCAGTACTTAGCACTGTTGGAGACTCAATCTTAGCCCAAATTGGCTAGGTTTTCTGAGGTTAGACCTCTTCGATACTGAAACAACCGATCCCCTGTGCCTATGTTTTCCCAAATTGACCTTAGTCTCAAATATGACTAGTGGTCTCCCATTGATGATATCCCAAATGATACTCATCTTATATTTCCTAAGATAGTTTTAGTCTCAAACATGATTAACATTTCTTAGGTCTACAGCAGCACCATCTTTCCTTCAAACATGGGATTTGTTTTAAGGGTACATATCTCCACAACTATGATATATGTCGTTGTAATTATTCAACGTCTTCAGAGAGGTGGCGGGTCCCGACAACTAACAACTCGTTGATGCACTTCCAAATTGACGTGCACACCTCAAATCGGAGCGCACCCCAAACTGGGTGCATCCCATATCATCGTTGTTTGTCCCGTCACGTAACAAATACACGTGCGTGCAAGATGATCAACGGATCGAAACGTCCTTAAACTAAAATCTTACCTCCAAAATAGTGATCAACGGACCGAAATGTCCTTAAACTAACTGTTGCCTCCAAAATGGCAACAACGGACCGAAACGTTCTTAAACTAAAACCTCACCTCCAAAATGGCGATCAACGGACCGGGACGTCCTTAAATTAAAACCTTACCTCCAAAATGGTGATCAACGGAACGAGACGTTCTTAAACTAAAACCTCACCTCAACAGACCGAGATGTCCTCAAACTAAAACTTCGCTTCCAAATTGGCGATAACGGACCGAAACGTCCTTAAACTAAAACAATAGAGCCCAAATTTTCTTTTGTTGGATCTGAAGCAAAAATGATCCTATGACCTTATTAAGTAGATTTTAGTCTCAAATTAGAGTAACGTATCCTTAACAAAAAACAAACCGAGCCCCAACTGCTCATATACATTTAAGTTGATCTTAATCTCAAACTAGATTAACGATCCTTAAATAAAACAAACCCAAATATAAGATATACGGATTTGGACTAATTCACGCCCTACAGGCGACAACATAAATTAGTCTCCATATACAATCCATGGACAACCTAAACAAATAAAAAACACACGGCATGAAGTGAACTTCCGGAGCAGGAGAAAGTGGTTATTGTGATGCAATAACGTAATTAACTATAGGGGCTTGCGCCTGGAGGGAAGTGCGTCCCCACAATCAAAAACCCCTCGAAAAACGAGGGGGAATTTGATGAAGTCACGCTACAACGGCCGCATCCGTCCAAACCTCCGATATATAGTGCCATAAATCAACTTGGCATCTTCGGAGAGGTGGACGGATAAATCCAAATAGTATATGCTCCTAAATTCAGGCAAGATGATACATCCCGTTTCGTCTCTGTTTTCGGCGGCAAACAGATTCTGGCACGCCCGGTGGGACCTTTTCCTCTTTCCACTCCACACTTCGTGTGTCGTGTTTCGCGAACAAAAATCGCGATTTGCTATAGTTGCTCTTGGATTCGAGATACTAAGATTTGGTGTCTTGTTCCTGTGAAGAAAGAAGAAGTGAACATCAATGGCTTCCAGTTGCACAAACTGCAACAACAACTCCCGCTCCGTCCTAACTGGAGGAGTGACATACGGGCCTAATGATGCCTCCATCTTTTCAATGCCGGTGGGGCAGGCGACACAAGCCACCACCGGATTGTTCTTCGGAACCATGCTTCCACCAGCAAGTTTCAATGCCCCAGTGTCACCACAGGAAGCTCCCAAGAAGTCGGTCTTTGATCGACTTGCAACCACCATGACCCCTCTCCACGGGTCGTCCAAGTCTGCCAACTCAGTCTTCAACAGGCTGAGCCGAAGCTCAAGCGGGCCCGCAAAGACGCTCACGATACCCGAAGGGGCTATCCCAAAACGGATAGTCCTCCCAACTCCTCCGGCTGGTGAAGTCATCAAAAGTGCTTCCCTTACCATATAGTCGGCCTTCGAAATATTGGCCATTCTCTCTCAAAGGACGTCAGCCTTCGATAGGCTAGCACCAGCAGCAGCCCCTCACCAAAGCAGGAGGCATAATGGAGCCGCTTCTACAACTGAGGTGGTCCCATCTGCAAGGCACGCTCGACGTTGCCATTGGCGACGAGTGAGAAGAGCTGAGGGCAACTCCCTCTCCAGACTCACCCCACCAGCTCCAATGGTGGAAGTTGACGCTGCTGTTCCAACTGGGAACAACTTTGAACCGTTTAGGAGGGTGCGAAAGAAATCCCTAACCACGGTGTTGAAGAAATATCCACTTCCTGCTGAAAACATGACGCAAGCAAAACTGGAGCAGTCCCCTTAATGGATCTCCTCGCAAATTCACAGGGTCTGGCGAAAAGTCCAAGACTCTGTGATCAGCAAAGATTACTCTCGTCGACCGAAGAAATCGAAGGCTCGGCAAGAGGAAGACCATCCCTCCACCATACAGCGAGGGACTTCTTCCACACGGGTTCCCGTTACAACGGCTCCTTCAACTTCGACATCCCACAAAAGGAGGAGGCCGGAGAAAATCCCACCGCTTGCGGAAAATTCCAAAGGCGATGGACCTAAACGCCCCAAGGCTGGGGGCATGATCGTGCTTACGGTTTACATGGCTTCCGGGAAAGAAGAAAGCCGTGCTTCTGTTGGTCATCGACCGCAAACTTGGTCACTAACAAAAGCTTAGGAGCAACAACAAAAGCTCTAAGAGATGTTGACCAAAATGACAGCACTTAACGGGCAGAAAGAAAGTCCGGAACTAGCAGCCGAACAACGCCAAGAACAAAAGACCGATACAGAGTTTCTACGAAGGGTGCTTGAAAGAAAAGACAAGGAAGCCGCAGAGCATGTTGCTAACATAAAGTAGATGGCTCTCTTGTTCTAAGACATGGTTGGAAAGATGATCCAGCCAGAACCTCCAGCTGAAGACCCGCCGATAATCATCAAAGACGACAGAGGGAAAAAATCAAACCCCCTTCCAGCTTTATCAACAGCCAGGGAGGAAACGATCTCCAAAGCTGCCCTTGATGATTACATAGCTCAACAAATACGAGCTCATCAGGCAAGTGAAGCGGCTGGCCAAGTCGTCAGAACTAGGCAACCGTATCTGGGCTGGTATGACCAAATCAAATACCCACCAGGATATATGATCCCCAAGTTCCATGTGTATAAGGGGATAGGAAATCCTCATCAGAACGTCGCTCAGTTCAGAGCTCTATGCGGCAATACTGGAGGTGACGACAAATTGCTGCTTCGCCAGTTTGTTGGCAGCCTGTCAGAAACGGCATTTGAATGGTACTCGGAGCTCCCAAATGACCTTGTCAAAACATTCACGGAAATGGAATTGCTGTTCACGCAGCGATTCTCCAGCGCAAGCGAGTGCACCCCGATCACGGCATTAATCAACGCCAGGGTGAAGCCAGGAGAGACCTGGGTTCGATACGCGATCCGGTGGCGGAGCCTCTGGTCAAAATATGAACAATGCATCGAAGAAGCTTCTGCTGTGGGCATGTTCATAGGGACTCTGGATCCTCAGGAGACTGTGCCCCAGTTCATGACATTCTTTAAGCCGACCACCTTCCAGGCTCTGATCGATAAGTTGGCCCAAATGGACTAGATAGGCCACGGACCTTCCTCTTCAAAAATGGACCCTCAGAATGCAAAAGGGTAAAGGGAAAGCGACCTTCATTGCCAACACTCAACAACAACCGAGTGACCCGAAACTGGCTGCTCACCAAAACAACGCGTGCCCGCGCCAATCCCGGAAAGAAAAGCTAGGACGTGCTTACTCGTTTCCCCGTGATAAAACGAGGAGACTGTTTGAATTGGAAGTGTGCAACAAACTCATCACTCTGCCGGACCCAAAACATCCACCGCTTGTCAGTGACGTCAATAATCCCAACTACTGCTCTTATCGCCGAATGGTGAGCCACCCCATTGAGAATTGCTACATCTTCAAGAATTGGGTCGAGGACCAGTACCGTCAAGGGAAATTAGCGCTGTCAGAGAATTGGAGGGTGAACCTAATTGCTAGAGATTTTATGTGTTTAAATTTACCGCAATCAAGAAGGTGTCTCTTGGTAGCTAGCCGGTTGAGTACGGGTCGATCCAGAGGGAGATGTAATCCTTTTCTTTATGTTTTAACGAGTTAAATCCGATTAATTCGGGTTTTGTTTTAAGATCTTCGAATGAGATAAAAAATGATAAAATGCTTGCTAGGGTTAGGATTAGGTTAATTTGAGTTTAGGAAATTCGTACTTCTTTCAATGCCTTAGTTATGAATATCGGTGTTAAGGTAATCAGCAACAACGGAGATTAGGACGACTAGGAAGAAACTTATAAGTCTAAGCTAGGTTTTCCATGCTTAGTTTCTTCCTTTTGGTCCTTGTCCGTCTGTTCTTGTCTCTTAGCCCTAACCTCCAATTAATTCAACCACAACCGGTCTAACTAGGGAATCACCGCTATCACATAGGATAGGTTGTCATAGTGAGCGGATTATGGTTCAATTAATTGGAGTCCGAATTTTAAGGTGTTGGGCAAAGAAAGGAGTGAGAGAGATTTCCTTCTCTCAAACCTTCCTTCTCCTAGCCCTAATAAGTGAGGAATTACTCATCCATTAAAAAGATAAAAGTAAAATTCAGGATAAGAAAAATGCAGATTAAATTCTACGACTAAGTTTACAAATAGAAATTGCAGATAAAAAAATGCGATAAAAAAATGCGAGAAAGATAAAAAGAACTTACTTTATTGATACCTCTTAAAAGCTCATTACAATGGATAATTAAATTCTAGATCTAGAAATAAAAAAAATAAAAAAAAAAAGATGCATGCCTTCATTTGGCTTTAAGCTCTCCTATTTATAGATAAGAAACCCTAGGTTTACATTCTGATCCAATCACTAATTTATAAAACTACCCCAAGAGAGCCGAGTCAAAGCACCGACACTGCCATCGACACATGCATAACACGGCCACGGTTCCGCGGTAGAAGTGCATGTTTGGCCTCGGTTCCGCGGCCGTTTGGTGGAATCATGGGGCCATCTCTTCAGGGTTTCTCCATGTTGCTTTCATCTTCTGTTTTATTCACTTGGTTTCTCAGAATCTCTTCAATCTCCTTCCAGATTTCCCACAGTGCAGAATGATATGGACTCTTGCCTTGAGCTCCGCGTTGAAGTCTTGGATCTTGTGCTGTCTTTGTGTTTTTTGCATTGAAATGCCCAATGATTTTCCATTTGTTCCTTGAACTGGTAGGCGGCATAATACGGATAATGTGCGGAAACCCGTAATTCTTTGTTTGTTGGTCGTAGTCCCACATTTGTTGCGACTTTTCATGAATTTCACTGTAAAGAGCCGAGAAGCTATAACCTGCAACTATTTAGCAGATATGGATCAAAAGTACCTACTTATATGCAATGTGATTAAGAATGGGCGGTATAAAAATGCAAAAATCTGATATGAACAAATACCCCCAAAATTATCTTTTGCTCGTCCCGAGCAAAGCCAATTTTATTCTGAAAAAGTCCTAACCTCACTTTCGCAGGGAACACGATTGCACTGAGCTCATGCAACAAGCCGTTAAACCTCTAGGTGTCCCTAGTAGGAGGAATGTTGTCTCCTGAGGGTTTTCAGCGGATACTACCCACAAAATTCGATCAATTTGGCCGTTGACTCTAATTCTTCAATTCAGTATTCTAGCAAGAAGTTCTATTATCTTCAACTTAGAAACCATCAACCCGTATTTTTCACGCTTCATTTTCATTTAACTTAAGATCAGATACATTTTGCAAGTTTATAAAGCTTTCAGTATCTCCTAAGTTTTCTTTCTAAGGTGCAATCTTAACTCAGGAATTTTTATCATCTCTATTGAAGATATAAGCCTATCTTCAATTATATACCCCTACGTGTATGTAATTATCACCTCTACACTTATAAATTCAATTCAAGCTATCATACTCTTGTCTATCTTCCAAAATACTTTTAGTTAGTGATTCTCAGATGAAATTGCTCACACATTCTTCATGCGACCTTTAATACTTCTTGAGATACTAAACGACCGATTACAAAATGTGCTAGCACATTTAGGCGTAATTCCTCGTCTTGCAATACCTAAGGCTTAGCAGTGACTCCCAAACTAGTTGGTCTAAGACACTAGGTGATAAAGCACCCCCGCTATATTTTTTATTTATGCTGCCTTAAGTAATTACAAAACCAGTGTTCATTTTTTTTCCTCTTTATTCACCACTTATACTTTTATTTATTTTCCTTCATACTAAGGATTTTAGACAAGATAATTTCAAGGTATCCTTTACTATCCCAAGTTTCAAGATGTGTGTGAATGCGTAAAGTAGGGTGTATATTTTCAGAATTTGGACTTAAGGTTCAGAATTATTTTTCAGACTTATACTTCAAATAGAGCTTTCAATACTCTTCCCTTATTTCGACTTAGCCCAAGAACTGAACTCAAAATTTTCCTATTTCTAAATAAACTACAAGGACGTATATTTATTATAGAGTTAAACTTTAAGAAAGGTTATTTTTAGGGTTTTTAATTTACTAAGTTTAGGATCTATTTTTTCCTAACTAGTCAACCGTCAAGTTGAACTTAAGTAAAATATGACCAAAATTAAACTTTTCAATTTTTATAATTTTTGATTTTTATGGGTTTTAAAATAAGTATGCAAATGCAAAAATATACACATGAATGCGAAGGAAGAAAGTTTACCGAGCACACCCTAAAACTTAAACTTGACAGTGCCCTCACTGTCAGGCTACACCAAGAGAATCAAAATTGTCGGCACTCCCATTTTTGTTTATTTATTATATTTTTTTATTATTAACAGAAAAAGAAAACAAAATATATATATACAAAAGGGTCCCCCCAAACTTATTTGAAACAGTGTTTCCATTGTTGCCATTTTTTTTAAATCTCTTAAACCTGTAAACTTGGGAGGAAAAATTTATTAACGGGGACATGAAATATGATTGTGAAAATCTCCTCCAAACTTATTTTTGGCTTACCACTTTGAGTTAAAAAAATAATTATTTTCAAGAGCCAAATTATACCCCCCCAAACTTAAGTTAAACAATGCTACGCTTTTAAAGAGGGGGGGTCAAAGTTACCGGTCAATGCCAAGCTTTGCAAAGACCAAAAGTCAACATTTATCAGTGAAATGCACCGGTTGGTGGAAGAACATGTTGTATGGAGCCAGGAAGAAGTGGGGAAGAGATAAGTGGTGTAAAAGAAAAGGTTTACGTCTCGATTTGTAGAGACAAAACAATAATGGTGGACGGAAACGAGAATGTGGATGATTAGGAATGGGAAGAATGGTCACATTCTCATATGGGATAAGAAGAAATGGTGGTGGTTCGACTTCTTCAGGTGGAGGTTGATTAATCACAAAATCCGTGTCGTTTAGGATTGCGAATTCGTCGGCGAAAATATCTTCGAAACTTTTATCGATGGTCCGATTGAACGTTTCAATGTCAATAAGTGTCACGCCAGAATTCAACACACTTGATTTTTCAAAAATTATTGAGGTAGGAGACTCGTAAGGCTCATCTACCTTATTCTCAAAAGAGTCTAAATCAAGTTGTTTTCTAGAATTATCGAATTCAAAATATCGGATTGTGATTCATTAACACTCGCTATCATTAAAGGAAGATTAGAAGAAAAACCAGAGAAAGTGGGAGAAAGAAGTGAAAAACGAACTTGAGGGTGGAAATGGAGTGTATAAATTAGCACAATTTGTAATGACCAATGTGTAAAAAGCGATTGTGCTAATCTATCAACCCACTGAGAAATGAGGTCAAATCCCTTAAGATTCGTGAGAAAACATCGGTACGTCGAATTTGGTAAACCAGACATTGAAAATGAAAGTGTAGCGGTTTCTTGTAAGGTCGGAACGAGGATGGAGGGAAGTGATTGAGGAAGGGTATCGGTTAAAGATTCAGGAGGGCGTGCGCAATCAATGAAAGGGATAGAATGAATTGAAAAATCCGACTCCTCAAGTAAAACTGCTTCATCCTCAATAATTTCCTCAATACTCTCCTCAAAATTTAGCTTATCCATGCAATTCTCATCAAAATCAAGACGCATATGAAGTTCAGGAGAAACATTTAATGTCTCGGAAAGATGAATTGGAAGGAAAAACTCATCTAAAACTGCTGGTTCATCATCCAAAATATTCCCTGCGTCAATATCCTTGATCAAGTGAAAATCAAGTTTCTCATACACCTCATCAAAAGCATGGGTATCAATTAATTCATGTTCTTGAGTGGAGGTGTAGAGGTCAAAAGGATTGGGTGTGGGTTCACTTGAAAGGGACCCTTCACAATCAGGCAAATCAAACACTACAAAGTCGCACAACTCATTAATCATTCTATCTTCAATTGATGAATCACATGGGACACTCGATAGACATTCAAAACCGGAGTTGTGGGATTCAATTGGAGACTGGAATGTTTGATTTGGAAGGGTGTACAACTCACTTTCTCCATTCAAATTCTCAACCTGTCCTACCGCCCATCATAAATTGGGAAATGTGGAGCTAGTTGGAAACTAGCTGCCGGTTCGTTAGATTGTATGAGGGCGGCCATGGACGCATTCAAATCTATCATCTGTTGGTACGACGCTACCCGGAAGTCTTCTAACGACTGTTCCAGACTAGACATGGGTTGTGACGGGGTTTCAGTAAAAGATTCAAAGTTGTTTAGATACGTGAAACTCCCAAATGGCTGTGTAGAAGCAATGTCTAGGGAAGGTGCAAAAGTCGGGTAGGACTGGTAGGAATTGAATGGTTGGAAAGGAGTAGGATCGACATTTGGATAACAAGGTGAATGGAATTGTTGATCCAAAGAATTTGCAGTGGTGAAAGGAGTGAAAGATCGGTTACGAGATTGTTCAATATGTTCAGCAATAAACATGGGTTTCGGAGTTACAACAGGACTCGAAAAAGGAGTATCAACGTAAGAAGGCGGTGAAGGTTAAAATGGTTGATACAAGGTGGATTGCGGAGTCCAATTGGTTTTCTTAGACGCGTCTATTCAATTTTTCAAAGAAATTTTGGGCATGGAGGGGTCGTTCGAAATTCGACCAAAACAAGAACCGTAGGAAGTAATGTCTGGTTGTGGGTACCAAAGTTCGGCAAGAGTTTTACGAGGTGGGGTACCCATGATGTGATGAGAGAAAGGAGAAGAAAAAGAGTGTGATTTTTTTTTGTTTTGTAATTATATTATTTTTTTATTTATAAAAAAATTGTTTGTTTTTGGAGTTTAGAAATTTTTGAAAGTGTTTTTTTAGAAAGAGTTTTTGCAAGAATGTGTACGGAATTACGGCAAAATTTCAAACAATCACAGTTTAAAACATGCACAATCAAACCTAGAGCTATGGTCTTCTAGGTCCACTAGACTGCTCCTAACTGTTCCAAAGCGACAAGTTGTGAGATAACCCTCAAATTGTCTCTTCACTGCCAATTGTGGCCAGGTAAGCACAAATGAAGAAAGGAGGGTTCCGCTCACGAATCACCGTGAGACGGGCCTTTTAAAGTTACCTTTCTCACTTGTCTAGCCTAGGCACCACAAAGTCAAGTTTAGATAAATGATTGAATGCTCACAACCTTCCTCTGTCCTAATGAGCACGGCAATCCATAGTTGGCTGAGTCTAGATATTTTTTAATTCAGCTCAAGGGTGATGCGTATGCTTTTAGTGATTTTTAGGGTCTTAGGAAGGGTAATGAATTCCCCACCCAATCTTGATTGGTGTTATAGCCCCTTAGATTCCGTATTAATTGTGCAAAGCAGTAACATACCAAAAATCTAAAACTCTTGCAATTTTTTTTCTTATTTGGCAGCGCAAAGAATCCTGCACAAAAACAATTTATTGGATAGAAGAAAGAGAATCTTTGCGAAGAAACCTACAGGAAAAATATTTCAGTAGAGTTCAGAGGAGAGGAAAGGAGAAAAGAGATACTTACAGAGAAAATTGGGTGTTGACGTCACCAGTTGACTGCGGTTCCACGGTCAAACCCTTGCTTCTGCCGCGGTTCTGCGGCTTAACAGAAGGTTGATTGCTTCAAATTTTGTCTCTGTGCTGAGTTGGTTTTCCTCTACCTGTTTAGATTCCCTGATTCTGGATTTGTTCACTGAGTTTGCTGCAGATTTGAATCAGGCCTTCTTCCAATCCTGCACAGTTGCACAAAGATTTTTCAAAAAATAACAAGATGATTTTTATGTTTTATGTTTTTTAATTTTTTAATTTTTATGTTTTTAATTAACCCGAAATTTCACAAAGAAAGAAACTACCGTCTCCCCGGCAATGGCGCCATTTGATTGTTAGAGATTTTCTGTGTTTAAATTTACCGCAATCAAGACGGTGTCGCTTGGTAGCTAGCCGGTTGAGTACGGGTTGATCCACAGGAAGATGGAATCCTTTTTTTATATTTTAACGAGTTAAATCCGATTAAGTCGGGTGTTGTTTTAAGATCTACGAATGAGATAAAAGATGATAAAATGCTTGCTAGGGTTAGGATTAGGTTAATTTGAGTTTAGGAAATTCGTACTTCTTTCAATGCCTTAGTTATGAATATCGGTGTTAAGGTAATCAGCAACAACGGGGATTAGGACGACTAGGAAGAAACTTACAAGTGTAAGCTAGGCTCTCCATGCTTAGTTTCTTCCTTTTGGTCCTTATCCGTCCGTTCTTGTCTCTTAGCCCTAACCTCCAATTAATTCAACCACAACCGGTCTAACTAGGGAATCACCGCTATCATGTAGGATAGGGTGCCGTAGTGAGCGGATTATGGTTCAATTAATTGGAGTCCGAATTTTAAGGTGTTGGGCAAAGAAATGAGTGAGAGAAATTTCCTTCTATCAAACCTTCCTTCTCCTAGCCCTAACAAGTGAGGAATTACTCATACATTAAAAAGATAAAAGTAAAATTCGGGATAAGAAAAATGCAGATTAAATTCTACGACTAAGTTTACAAATAGAAATTGCAGATAATAAAATGCGATAAAAAAATGCGAGAAAGATAAAGAACTTACTTTTATTGATACCTCTTAAAAGCTCATTACAATGGATAATTAAATTCTAGATCTAGAAATAAAAAAAAGAAAAAAAAAAGAGGCATGCCTTCATTTGGCTTTGAGCTCTCCTATTTATAGATAAGAAACCCTAGGTTTACATTCTGATCCAATCACTAATTTACAAAACTACCCTAAGAGAGCCGAGTCAAAGCACCGACACTGCCACCGACATGTGCATAACACGGTCGCGGTTCCGCGGTAGAAGTGCATGTTTCGTTTGGTGGAATCATGGGGCCATCTCTCCAGGGTTTCTTCATGTTTCTTTCATCTTCTGTTTTATTCACTTAGTTTCTCAGAATCTCTTCAATCTCCTTCCAGATTTCCCACAGTGCAGAATGATATGGACTCTTGCCTTGAGTTCCGCGTTGAAGTCTTGGATCTTGTGCCGCCTTTGTATTTTGTGCATTGAAATGCCCAATGATTTTCCATTTGTTCCTTGAACTGGTAGGCGGCATTATACGGATAGTGTGCGGAAACCCGTATTTCTCTGTTTGTTGGTCGTAGTCCCACATTTGTTGCGACTTTTTATGAATTTCACTGTAAAGAGCTGAGAACCTGTAACCTGCAACTATTTAGCAGACATGGATCAAAAGTACCTACTTATATGCAATGTGATTAAGAATGGGCGGTATAAAAATGAAAAAATCTGATATGAACAGAACCCGCCACAGAGGCACGCTCCTAAAAAGGTGGATACACCGAGGGCATCATGTTCGATTGTGGAAGAACCTCCGTGGGAAGTTGTCCTTTCAGCTAAAACCAAAAGAATGCTGAAGGATCTTCAAGCATGTCTGGCGATCAGGTGGAAAAGCCCGCTGGAGTCCGAGATCATTGAGGGGATGCTGAAACGGCGGCCCACACCGAAAACTACTAACGATGGGCAAAACACCCAAGTCAAGCCTTCAAAGTCTTCGAAGGGAAAGAAGAAGACCAAGAAGCCGGTGCAGCCTGACAACAAACGCACGGACCTGCAAAAGTACATTGACGCGCTAGAAGAATACAACCAGAAGGTGCGGACACCAGTCACTCTCGAAGAGTTTCTCAACTATATCCTTGAAAATGAAGATAGTGACGATGATGAGGAACATGACTCATCAAGAGGAACCCAAGACTGTGTAGCAAGTTGCCACATGGTTTCTTATTCGTCGTCAAATGGTGAAGAAGCCCCCTCGGCGTTAGAAAACAACGCAGAGGAACTGGGGGCAGGGCCGGTGCCAAAATCCCTGGAACTGTCAGAAGACTCAATTGACAGGCTGCTAAACGAAGCCTTTCAAAAGAGCAATGCTGACCGAGAACGTGAAACGACCATATACGAAAAGGCCAAGCGTCGGCGTCAGGATGAAGAAAACGCGGCAAGGAAGAGTCGTAAAGTACTCCAACCAGACCAACGCACGCCTGCGGCAAACAAAATCAGGATCAAGACAGAAAAGCGGTTTACCAAAGCCCTATCAATGGGAATGAAGCTGCCACCTCTCAAGGGAAATATTCCTGGGGCCACATGCCTCAATATAGAGGTTTCATATCCAAACTACTGCCTATATCATCGGAGGTTCACCCACCCCACCGAAGTGTGCAATGCCTTCAAGAAGTGGTGGCAAGGATACATTGCTCACCGACAACACTTCAAGCGGATGAAGCGCAAAGCTCGTCGGCAGCAAAGAAGCACGACAGATGAGCGTGAAGGAACGGCTGGCAACTTTCATATGGTTGATACCAGTTCGACAAAAGGAAAATCCTAAGTTCTTACATTCGGGAGCGATTCTGTGGAAGAAATAACCTTCGGCCCTCTCTTCAAAGAATCCACCTCCGGAAAAGAAGAAGAGGAGAAGAACTGCGAGAATATTCAGCTGCGTAACCGCACGCTGCCTGAAAATAATCTCGGGTCTACAAACAAATGTTCGAGCAAAAGAGACAAGGGGAAGGAAAAAGTCCCTGATGAAATTTCCCTCGATGATAGAGTCGTCAAAGAGCTCGCAGCCAAGGAACCGCCTAAGAAAAACAAGGTGGATTACAATGTCCTGGCGCATCTGAGGAAGATGCCCTCACAACTGAGCATATTGGATTCTCTCCTCCTGTCTAAAGAAGCAAGAGATTCTCTGATCGGGGCATTACAAGATCCCGATCAATTCCAAACCTTCCTTGCAGAAGAAAAGATGAAGGACGAGCTGGTAGAGGTTCATACAGCTGACATTACATTCGGCGATGAAGATCTCTTCCTCGAAACATGCGAGCGCAACTGTCCTCTATATGTCACCGGGTACTGACACAACATCAAGATAGGGGAGATCCTGGTCGACAACGGGTTCTCTGTCAACCTTCTCAACGTGAAGGTGCTGAAGGAGATTTGCATGAATGTTCAGCACCTGGCTCGGGACAAAATTATCATCTCTGAGTTCGACTCACAGTTATCACGGATGCTTGGGTCCGTAATATTAACGTTATGCTTTGGGCTACTTGTCACTGACATCAAATTTCATGTCATCGATGCCAAGACTTGCTACAACGCTTTGCTCGGTAGGTCTTGGTTGCACGAGTACAACGTCATCCCTTCTATACAACACCAGTGTATGAAGTATTTCAAAGATGGCCTCGAGTACACCGTTACGGCGGAGCTAAATCCATTCTCCGTAAACAAAGTCCGAAAATATGAAGACGCCAAGTACTTCCTACCAGACTTCAAAGACATGGAAAGATGTCATAAGCCGGAGAATAAACAAAAAGCCGTCACCACTATACCGATCTTTGGGAGTGATACCGAGGAGGATGAAGAGATAGTCTACTGGGGGAAACCCCAAGGCAACAGGCCCGGCCCATCTGCTCCTATTTTGGTCTTCGGAAGTGAATCTGAGGATGAGGCCAACGCCGTGTTCTCCACTCGCCCGTCAGCACAAACTGTTACTGAAGCTGATCAAAGTTTACAAATCACCATGGTTCCGCCACGGCATTATAAAGAACTTGATGCGCTTGATACATACAGCGTACAAGAGCTGCAGACCTTCTATGTCCCTCCCAGGTGAAGAGGTGAAAAGACAATCCTCTTCTATTAATCTATGGAGACCAAAGTAGAGAAAGAAGTCTAGCATGGTGCCGAGCTTGCGCTTGACAAGCTTCAACCAATCCGTCTGCCCAGATATTACGCAGAGGGATTGAAAAGGCTATTAAGATGCTAAGGCGTATCTTTCAAACAAACCGTTCGACAAGCCCAGTTCTACAACAAGATCTGGGACGTTCCCCGGGACTTAGCGAAATATGCCCAACGGAAGGATGGAGACGACTGGGCTTGGATATGTTCGGTCAAATAAACGGGAGCGATTCCATAACTGCCGCGTCATAAATAACTCCAGTGGAGAAAAGAATGCTTTTCTAGATAGCCGTGACGTTGAAACAGAACGAGATCCCGCTCTAAGAACATTAAGTCCATCGTTCGAAGAACAAGTTGACAAGCTAGTAAAAGAAGCCTGTCAAAAGATTCAGGATAACCACAGTCGTGAAATGGCAAAGGCCAGGACGCAATGCCTCAACTAGCAGTCCGCAGAGACAGAAGACTATAGCTCCCTCCATCCCCAGATCGCTGTATGTTCTCGCAAGAAGGAAAAATCCCGAAATAGAGGCAAAAACGGGACATAGAGAGCAAACAACGTTCGCAAACGACAGGGTATATCTAAGAAGCCGTGCTATCAAGAAAAACGTGGTTGGAACCCATCCTTTATCAAGAAGATGGGTCGGGAATACTCTTTCCCTCAAGATAAGACAAGGAAAATATTCAACCTTGTCATGAAGTATCAAATGATGATGGTCCTGGAGCCTCGGTATCCCAAACAGATAAATGAGTTCCATCACCCGGATTATTGCTCCTACCACCGAGCAACAGGTCATCCCCTTGAAGACTGCTTCACCTTTAAAGACTGGGTCGAAGACCAATATCAACAAGGCAGGATCGATCTATCCTACAGTTGGAGGGTAACCCCACCGTGAAAGCATGAGCCAAAAGCAACCTATATTGCGAGAGTAGGGCCAGATCAACATCGAGCATGGAAACGAACTCGTTCCTGCCACGTGATAACATTCCTAAAAGAGGGGAACCAAAAGAATATGGTTGACCTCTCCAGATGCTTCGTAGATGAGGATGAGGAAGAGGTGATATCAGAATTTCCACCGGTGCCAAAAGAGCTGGAAGATCGGATACACACCACGGCGGACAATCTAAGGAAAATTGACTTGGGAACGGTAAATGATCCGAGGCCAACGTTCGTCAGTGAGCTGCTATCTAAAAAGTAGGTGGCTAATTTAACAAATGTATTCATGCAATATAAGGACTTCTTTTCATGGAATTATTCCGAGATGCTGGGACTAGATCCAGAAATAGCGGTACATAAACTGGCTATATTGCCGGACGTTAAGCCAGTTAAACAGGCGCCAAGAAGAATGCGGCTCGAACTCGAGATAGGTATCAATGCCGAAGTCAAGAAACTAATTGACTCTGGTTTCATCCAAGAAGTTCAGTATCCCGATTGGATTGCCAACATTGTTCCAGTGATAAAGAAAAATGGAACAGTGCGCATCTGCGTGGACTTTCGAGACCTTAACAAAGCTTGTCTAAAGGATGACTTCCCAGTACCTGTTACCGAGCTAATGATCGATAACACGTCCACTCGTGAGGTCTTCTCCTTTATGGATGGATCTTCAGGCTACAATCAAATAAAAATGCATCCTGAAGACTAAAAGCACACCGCCTTCCGGACTCCGCTAGGCATATTCTGCTATAAGGTGATGCCCTTCGGTTTGAAGAACGCAGGCGCTACCTGCCAGAGGGCCATGACGAAGATCTTCGATGACCTCATACATGAGATTGCCGAATGCTATATTGACGACCTTGTGGTGAAAAGCAAATCGTACGAGAAGCACTCGGAACATCTGAACATAGTGTTCCAGCGTCTTCGGAAATACAGTCTAAAGATGATTCCTCTGAAAAGCGCGTTTGGAGTCTCCTTAGGCAAATTCCTAGGATTCATTATACGACACTGAGGCATTGAAATAGACCCATCAAAGATCAAGACGATTATGGAAATGCCCATGCCAAGAACTCTTAAACAACTGCGGTCTCTCTAAGGAAAGCTCGCGTATATCCGGCGGTTCATAGCCAACCTCTCCAGCAAATGCCACCCCTACAGCCATCTAATGAAGAAGGGGACCCCGTTCGTTTGGGATCATAAATGCCAAAGTGCAATGGACGAAATCAAGCAATACCTGCAGATACCGCCGGTACTGACTGCTCCGGTCAAAGGAAAAGCCCCCTATCCTGTACACAAAGGCCCTTAAAGGTTGGGCACAGGAGAACGATCAGGAAAAGGAGAGAGCTCTCTACTATTTAAGTCGAGTTCTCCTGGGGGCAGAAAATAACTACTCCCCCATCGAAAAGCATTTTCTGTCACCGATCTTTGCGATAACGAAGCTCAGGCACTATGCCTTGGTACATGAGGTCCATCTCATATCAAAGGTGGATCCTTTCAAATATTTGATGTCAAGAGCTATACTATCAGGAAGGCTAGCCAAATAGGCCCTCCTTTTGATGGAATCCTCGATAACGTATCGACCCCTCAAAGAAGTGAAAGGCCCGGCCAACGCCGACTTTCTCGCTGAGCATCCGATACCAGTCGATTCTCCCTTAAATTGCGAATTGATAGACGAACACACGTTTGACACAATCGAAGAGGAGAAGGAAGAAAATAATGTCCAATGGGAACTCTACTTCGATGGAGTATCTTCCATGAATAGGCGGGAGCATAACACCCCTATAATCAAAGCCGGAGTGGGACTCATCTTCGTGACTCCGCAAGGAGGGATAATGCGTTTCGCCCTTTCCTTAACGGAACCAAGAACAAACAACATGGCTGAATATGAAGCTTTGATAGCGGGTCTTGAGATCTCTATGGATATGGGAATCAAAAACCTCCTCATATATAGAGACTCCTAGCTGGTCGTTACCCAAGTTAATGGTGACTATTAGACATGCAAGCTAGAACTGATCAGGTATGGTGAAAAAGTGTAGCAACTGCTGACACAAATCCCCTCCTACATCCTGGATAGCATACCGCGTGTGGAAAATAGCAATGCGGATGCATTAGCCAAGCTTTCTAAGGAACTGGCTGACGAAAACCTCGATGACGTAAGTATCGTTGTGCAAAGCCGCTGGGTTCTTGTGCCAACAGAAATATCGTCGGGGGATTTAACAGAGTCATCTGAAGGAAAGGAAGAGACTAAACAAGTATTCTTTCAAATAAAAGACGAAGAAAAGATCAAGGATTAGAGGGAAGTCTTTATAGACTACTTCAAATCCCATCGAACGCCCGACATCAGCTCATGAAACGGGCTTTGTCTTTCGCCTTCGTCAATAATACTCTATACAAGAGGTCGCTTGACTGTCTGTGGCTAAGGTGCTTGGGTCCAGAAGAAGCAAAGAGGGTCATCCAAGAAACTCACGACGGACTTTGCGGTTTTCATCAAGTCGGGCCAAAGATGAAGCTGAAGATCAAAAGAATGGGTTACTATTGGTCCACAATGATTCAGGTCTGTCTCGAATATGCGAAGCAGTGTCACTCGTGTCAGATTCATGGGGACTTCATCCACCAACATCCAAATCCGCTACACCCAACGATAGCTAGTTGGCCATTCGAAATGTGGGGAACCGACATAATTGGCCCCATTGAACCAGCGTCATCCAAAGGATATCGGTTCATACTGGCAACGACTGACTACTTTTCTAAGTGGGCGGAAGCAGTAGCACTAGAGGAGGTGAAGACGGAGAATATTCTCTATTTCTTCAAGACACATGTCATCTACCGGTTCGGTACTCCGCGACGGATAATCCTGGATAATGGGCCAGCCTATAGGAGCCATAAAATCAGCCGCTTCGTAGAACATCACAAAATAGACTGGAGATACTCTTCCTTCTATAATCCCCGAGCTAATGGTCAAGCTGAAGCTTTCAACAAGACCTTGACCAAGATTATAAGGAAAACGGTGTCCAGAAGCAAAAAAGACTGGCACGAAAGACTGCACGAAGCTCTCTTGGCGTACCGGACGACATTCAAGACAGCCATGAATACAACCCCATACGCGTTGGTATTCGGCATGGAAGCAGTCCTTTCTTTGGAAATAGAACTCCCTTCTCTCCGAGTAGCGGTTCAATACAGACTGACAGATGAAGAAAACGCTCATCTCCGACTTAAGGAGATCGACGCCCTCGACGAAACCCGCCTTATAGCGCAGCAAAATCTGGAGGCTTATAAGGCAAGAATGATTCCGTCATACGAAAAACTGACCAGGCCGAGAACATTCCGCAAAGGCAAACTCGTGCTAGTCTTCAAAAGACCTATGATCCCTAATCGTGCAAAACAGGGGAAATTCAAGCCGAACTATGAGGGCCCATACATGATAGACAAGGTCTACCAAGGTGGGACCTATTTTTTCATGGATATGCATGGCGAAAGACCTTTCCGGCCAATAAACGGCCGATTCCTCAAAAAATACCACGTTTGACGAGTCACGACTTAGGTCAATGATAGATGAAGATGCTCATGTCCGCTCGCTATCTTCCTGAGTCAAAACTCTAAGTGGTATTTGGAAAAACTTCGCCTCAAACATGGCGACAACGGACCGTAATGTCCTTAAACTAAAGCTTCACCTCAAAAATGGCGACAATGGACCGAGATGTCCCTAAACTAACAATGGACCGAGATGTCCTTAAACTAATAATGGACCGAGATGTCCCTAAACTAATAATGGACCGAGATGTCCCTAAACTAACAATGGACCGAGATGTCCCTAAACAACAATAGACCGGAACGAACCTAAACTAGTGCGTCGCCCCAGATATGACGATACGGTATCTTGAGATCCATATTGCAATCAAAGTCTTGATAGCAAAGATCCCAACTCAAATTCTACTGACTGTGCAGCTACTTCAGCGACAAAGCCACCCCTAAATACCACCGGCAAAAAAAAACGGTGTGTCTATAAGCAAAATGAGCACGGATGAAAACCCGAAAGGGCGCGTGAGTAAAAACAACAAGGCTACCGGTGAGCTTATGAAAACCCGAAAGGGCGCAACCTCGGTTAAACAAAAAAAACGGTATGTACATAAGAAAAATGGGCACGGATGAAAACCCGAAAGGGCGCCGTGAGTAAAAACAGCAGGGCTATCGGCGAGCTTGTGAAAACCCGAAAGGAAGCAATCTCGTAAAATTTTCACTTACGAGATCCTCTCAACTCGTAAGGAGAACTCCCCCTATGAGACCCTCATGGCTCATAGGATTCAAATCCTCAAGCTACAGGGACCTGGAACTATTCTTAAGCCGTCGTATTCCCCAAGTTGTCCTACAGGCGGTCCAATATTGGCCCTTGTATACAATCCACGGGCACAAATAAACGATTTCCTCACCAAGTTCCACCAATGATGAGAAATGTCCTCATGTGGTGAACGACATTTGTAAGTCCTCTCGACTTATAAGGATAAAATACTCTTATAAGATTCTTATGACTTATCAGAGAACACACACTTAGGAATCCCCGTGATTCCTATGGAGAAAATACGCCTACGAGATCCTCACGACCCGTAGGGAGAAATAATTTTATGAGACCCTTACGGCTTAGTCATCGGGATCCTAAATCTGTGTACTAAGCCACCTTTATTCAAATCAGCACAGGTAAATGATGATTCGTTCCTAGCAATATCCCAGTTGCAGCGATGCTGATGCCTAAATTGGTGTCAAACTCCAAGTCCTTTCACGGCAAATGATGATTCGCTCCTGGCAATATTCCAGTCGCAGCGATGCTGATGCCAAGATTGGTATCAGATCTTAAGTTCCATACTCGCAACAAAAATCAGCGAGCAAAAAATGCATATAAAAATAGCCGAAATGATGGGGCAAATCGCAATAAAAATCAGCGAGCAAAAAGTATATGCATATGAAATAGTTGAAATGATGGGGCAACTCGCAATAAAAATCAGCGAGCAAAAAAATCTATGCATATGAAATAGCCGAAATGTTTCGGTAACTCGCAATAAAAAGCAGCGAGAAAATATAAAAATAGCCGAAATGATTGGGCACCACGATAAATAGCCGAAATGATTGGAAAATCGCGGCTTTCGCGATATGAAAAACTGAAAAGATAGAGCATCGCGGAAATAAAAAATAAAATAAAATAAAATTTCCTCTTCCCTGCAGGCGAGTCTACACCGACCCTGTATACAATCCATGGGCACAAATAAAAAAGGGAACCATGTTTTTCTACCAGGCTCCATCAAAGGGAGAGACAGATCTTAACGGTTCATATACAAACTAGAGACAACCCCGGCATACCTTCTCATTCCAGCAGGATGCAGACGCGACGTCAACAGATCCCAGGTTCGAAACAAAACGGAGCCATGACAAAATTCCTAGATCTAAGTCTTGACGGTTCACAAAACAACCAAAAGACTACCTCAGCATTCGTCTTGTTACAACAGACGCAATGTTAACAACGGTGTTCCCTCTCACTCCAGCAGGATGCAGACGCGACGTCAACAAAAGACCCCAGGGTCGAAACAAAACAGAACCATGGAAAAATTCCTAGCTCCAAGTCTTGACAGTTCACAAAACAACCTAAAGACTACCTCAACATTCGTCTCGTTACAGCAGATGCAATGTCAACAACGACGTTCCCTCTCATTCCAACAGGATGCAGACGCGACATCAACAAAAGACCCCGGGGTCGAAACAAAACGGAGCCATGGCAAAATTCCTAGCTCCAAGTCTTAACGGTTCACAAAACAACTTAAAGACTATCCCGAAATTTTTCTCGTTACAGCAGACGCAATGTCAACAAAGGCTCCAAAATAGCTAAATCAAAAGGAAGCGAAGGCAAAATTCCTAGCTTCAGGGTCTTGACGGCAACTCAAATAAAACCCGAAAGACTATCGGAGATCATCCCACACCAGTGCGGAGTGGTTTTGACTCATCGGGGCTCCTAAACCGAGCCTAACCTCAAGTGGAAAGCGACATGGAAAAATTCCTAACGCTTGCTCTTCTGACGGTCAAACTGCCTGAGATGATTACTTGAAGACATCTTATCAACCCCTGAAGGGATCAGTGACACGACAGTCGCGGGGCTACTCGAACATCAGCGTAAAGTCTGCATATCGGGGAATGCATTAGCCAATGCGACGGTACCACGAACTAAAACCCTAGTACCATAAAGCCTAACGGACCTCTGTCACAAAGATCAGGGGTTATCTATGAAGTTAGGACAAGTTTTCCTATAAACCCAAAGGAGGTAAACTAAATAAACTTCGAAATGAGTCCATAAACTAGAGACTCCGGAATGAGTGAATAAACTATAAACTCCGAAATGAGTCCATAAACTAGAGACTCCAAAATGAGTGAATAAACTACAAACTCCGAAATGAGTACATAAACTACTTTATGCCAAGACAAGATATCGACAGAAAGAGAAGTGCTAGTATGAAATGAAATATGTCTTTTATTCATGAGTTTAAGTGAATACATTTTATTCAGGGATCAAAATGAATGCAAAAAGAAATGAATATATAGCAACAAAAGTTCTAAGACGACATACGGTTCAATAAGCCCGCAAGTTCGTCATTTTTCCGCCGGACTTCTGCTTCGAGCTCTATCAGCGCCGCAAGACGAGTCCCTGCCTGCGCCTGTTGATTCTGGTATGAAGCGAACCGACTTTCAAGCTCTTTCTAGGCGACTTTGTAGGCTTCACCCATCTCATGTGTAAAAATAACGGCTTTATCGAGAGCCACCACTTCTGTGATGGCCTCTTGAAGAACCCGCCAAATTTCATTTGCACGAGTGGTCTTGACAGTGAGCTGGGCTTGAAGCTCCCCTAAAGCCTTCAAAGCCAACTCCCTCACTGAAAACTTCCGGTTGAGTCTTTTCTTGCATGACTGGAGATTAGCCGCACATCATTCGATCCATCCACGCAGGCTCGCTTTTACAGACAAGATGTCGGAGGGAAGGCGTATGCATTCAATCCACATGTAGACAGACCTCCACTCTGCGGCAATACTTAACCCAGGTACACACCAATGCCTCGTCATGATAAGTGGCAAGTACAGATAAGAAAGCGTTGGCTTTAGCAGCGAATTCTTCGGTCGCGACAGAAGTGCCAGCGCGAAGATCTTCGATGAGAGCCGCCAGGGAATAAACGCTCTGTTTTACCATCCTCTCAGATACGCGTCGGGCATAAGGACCTGGTGGCATGGGGATCCAAGACTCTAAAGGGGTCAGGGCTGGCAAAGCTGTGAAGATATATATGTGGTCAGTTGTATTTTCAAATATAGAGTAAGCAAAACGAAGCCAAAAATAAATCGTCACTTACCCACAGTCATGCGAGGCGGGTTTGAGAGATCCCCAGGTCCATCAAGAATCTCGACTTCGTCGTTGGCTTCCAGAACTATGGTTTAAAATGAAAGTCATATCAGCATCATGATAAAATATAAAACAAAAAGGGAAAAAGAATACCAACCTTGGCTAGAAGAGAGCACTATGCTTTGTGGAGGTATCGCTTGTGGGGCCGCCATATCAAGCAATCGCTGGAAGGTTTCCTCCGGGAAAGATCCACGATGGAAGCCGCCAGCTCCCACAATTTTGTGGGAAGGAAAAGTTCAGATAACGGAGGGGTCGTTAAACAAAATGTGTATGCATAGAAGATTACCTTTGATACTTCGCCCGCCTTGAACTGGAGGGATGTCAGCTTCAGCAGCCTCCTATACACCCTCAGGCGCATCACTGAGGATATTTGTGAAATCTATAGCTGGCATGGCAGTCTCCAATAGAGGAACAAAAGCCACCACGGAAGGCCCCGAGGTGGGGATAACAGTTTCAGCAATCTCTTCTACACCCTCTGGTGCGTCACTAGAGATATCCATGGGATCTATGGCCGGCAAGACCACCTCTGCTGGAGGAGTAGATGCTGAAGGGACAGAAGCCACCATCGGGATCTCTACAGCAAGGGTGGCAGCTTCAGTAATCTCCTTTACACCCTTCGGTGCATCACGGAAGATATTCGTCGAATCCGCAGCCATGGCTCAATCTAAGCTCAAACCCACTTCCGCTGCAGAAGTCCCTGCAAAGTTTTTGCAAATATAAGGAGACGTGAAAGTAATACAAATTGCTCACCAAAAGAATAACACGAAAAGTACGCATACCAATACGCCAAGAAGCCTGAAGTATGGTTTTTTCGAGCCGTTGTTCTTTTTTGATCAAATGCGCTCGCCGGTTTTCAATTGCAAGTAAATGGCTGCCCGTCTTCAGTGCAAGCTCGTCTTCAGAAACAACCGAGATGGGCTGTTTGAGAGCCCGTTCTTCTTCCATTAACAGAGGACCCATGGGTACCATACGTAATGATGGGTCAACGTCATAGAATACAACGGGGGGGAGGCTTTCTTTGGGACATACACGTTTTCAGTCTCATCTCGTGAGTGCCTTAAATCCTCGGCCAACAGCGCGGCCTCCTCGGCAGAAGAGTCAGGAAAGAGAAGACCGTCGTCTATCTCCTACATAGATATCGGCTCGTTCTGAATAAATGGCTCGGATTCAAGAAAAGTGTCGAGTAGGCCAGCGACCAATTTCTTTCTTCTTTTGGAGCTTGTGTTAACGCTAGCGGAGGAGCGCTTACTCCCTTTTGGTGCTTTGGCACGGTGCTGCCCAATTTCGCCTTCAGTATCACTCTTTGGTGACACCACCGCGGGTACTTTATCAGAAACTTCAGCCTCGGTGCTAGTACGCACCGGCATACCAGCAGTGTGAGGGGCTGATTCTACTTCTGCGGCTTTAGGGATAAGCACCGAACTGCTATCCCTCAGAGGAGGGCGAACTACCGACCGCGGCCACAATGGGGCGCTGGTGACCTTAGCCGGAACGGGATCTCTACACTCGAAAAGCACCCGTCTCTCCTCTGCAATGACGGGGCCGACCCGATGGCGATACCAACCCTTGAAGGACCCCTCAGGCCTTGGAAGATAGTCGGGCTCCGGGATCATGAAGAGGGAGCCAGTGTTTAACCGCATGAAAAGGTGAATGACATCGCGAGTAACCTCCAGGGAGAGGGCAGGCTCAACTAAAAATGCCTCGAGAGGAATGCCCTGATTGAAGACTAACTGCTGGGCGAAGCGATGTGGATTATACCGCATGAAGAGAGCGGTGTCATTCTGGCGGAACACCAAATAACCCGGCCTGATTGAGTATAGATGCATAATTTCCTTAGGCTTTAAAGCTGGAACCCTATTCTTTGACAAATCAAACAATTACTGAACGGGCCTGCTGGAGCAGAGAGGACTCGATCGCTAAAAACCATTCCGCCTTCATTCGAATATGGTTTGAGAAGTACACGGAGAGCCCCTAACTGGGTCAGATCGGGAGTGGAAGCATCAACCAACCTCATGATCCGTGGGAAGGTATATGAATCATAAAAATCTGGCCGCCGGTGTGCAGCGAGCTCTCTTAACACGTGCATCTCGATCCACAACGTGAAGTAGTGGAGGGAGAAATTCATGGTATCCGCACCCGGGCTCGAAGTATTAGCGGAAACGCTTAACCCGTGATATAAATGCGATAATCCCGCAATGCCAACAGCTAATCGCGTCCCTTAAGATATGCGGTGAGCAGGGTAGAAGATGGAGTCTCTTATGAAACGTCGATGCATCGGCATGGCAAACCAGCTGAGCCAGAGACTGATAAAGCCGATAAAGAAAGTTTCTTCGTCCATGCTAGGGGCCGCGATCGCATCGAAAGCTATGGCCGACGAGTTTGGAATATAAACTGCGGCAAGGGTCTTCAATTTTCGCGAATTTTGGAGCCTTCTTGGATAAGACATCCTTGCAGAGAAAGCAGGTAATGAAAGCGTCAAAAGTGACACATTGCCCTTCCGATGTCACGAAATTTTTTTCAAAAATACCCAGGGTTTTGATTAGACCTGGGTGCTTATGACGAACGACGTTCTCATTCATCAGGCCATCAAGCATAGCGGGCACTGTTGCAAACACGTACTCATCAGGAGGCAGTAACTCTTCGTAATGCTCTCCCTTGATCGGCAACCTTGAAATTTCACGAAACTCTTCTAGTGAGATCGAGACTTCGCGATCCCCTATCAAGAACGTGTTTGTGGGAAGATTCTATTGGTTCAAGAAAGCCTTAACCCACCAGACATGGGGGGCTTGATAATAGAATAATTACGCGTACACTGCTTGGTACAACCCGACCTTCTGCAGCCGTGCGCGTTGGGCGGAGAGAATGTATCAAGCCCAAGAATGGTAGCCCACTGGATGGCGCAGGGTAATGCCTACCTTATACACCTGCCCCCAGGGTCAGGCTTTGCCCTGGCATATCCGACGCCCCATGATATCAATGGCCATCATAGGTTGATTAGGTATCCCAGTCGTCAACGGCTCAAGCTGGCCCGTGGGGGTCTAATTAACCGCTTCCACAGCATAAGCCGTGCGCGGACGCTCTATCAATGATATCGAGCGGATAGGTTCTGTTGGCACTCCACAAGTAAAGCTATGGCAGCCCCCGATGATATGACCGTACCACACCCCGCATAAGAGAAGACTCATATGGCCCTTGTCATGCGCCCTAATCATCGCCATAACTTCCTCATCCGATGGGGATTGCGGAAAAGCGACTTCTGAGCGAGTGTAAGGGAAGTCAAGAAGTGAGGCCATCGTTCCTGAAATTAGAGGGGAAAGGAAAAACCCATTTAAAAAAAATATAATAAAAAAAATAATATAAAATAAACGCGATGTTTGTTTCACGGGACCATTGGCTGCAAAACTAATGGACCCCACAAAATCAATACGGCGGCTCACCAATGGTGAGACAAGATAATCATTGTGAGAATAAAAAAGGATTCTAATTAAATAGACACTGGAGTTTAAACAAACTCTGGGCATCCTCAAAGAAAAATGAGTTCTGTTAAAATACCCAACAAGTTCAAATTTGTGGAAATAAGGGGTAAAACCCTATAATGGAAATATACTCAAGAATACCAGGGAATACAATTCCCAAAAGGCCTTCTTAATTTTTCAGAGTTAAGCTCTTTGATAAAGAATTAAATTCCTTTTAAGCAATGTAATTAAATTCTAGAAACCCCTATGATGGGAAACAAAAAAATGGAATTAAAATTCCAAAAATCCTCAAAGATCAGAGGAGAAATGCCTGATCTTCGAAGACAGTGGGGTTACTACACAAAAGATTATGTCGTTTTGGATCTCTAAGAGATCGGTTCCAGAAGAGAGCAAAGCTCTTGCAGTGGATTTAAAATCCAGAAAAAAATTAGAGAAAAGGGGTTTCTTGTTCCTAAGAGATAAATGTTGTTCAAGATCTTTACCCAAAAGAGTTTCTTTTTTAACAGAGTTTAACTTTGAAATTTCAACGGGTAGAGAACTGAGCTCTGAAAGGAGAATTAAATTCTCAAGAGAAAGGATAAGGAAGAAGACGAAGAAACAGTGGCCATCTCAAGAGCTAAGCTCTCATATTTATAAGACATGATGAGAACGGTTCATCTCCCCGTTCCCTTAGGCAATCTAACGACTATAAAAGTGGACAGCGTTGCACTCACGTGCAAGACACGTAAGAGAAACGCTGTGGGGGCATTTGTTTCCTTATAAAAAAAGAAGAAGAAAAAGAAGATGAGAGAAAGAAAGGGAGAACTTCCCACTAAACAAGCCTCACGTGTTAAACACGTGAGCGCCTATATGCAAAGCATATAGGCACCGCAATTAAACTACAGATAGGCTAAACAAAGCCTCACGTGTTAAACATGTGAGTGCCTATATGCAAAGTATATAGGCGCTGCGATTAAACTACAGATAGGCTAAACAAAGCCTCACATGTTAAACACGTGATCGCCTATATGGAAAGCATATAGGCGCTGCAATTAAACTACAGATAGGCTAAACAAAGCCTCACGTGTTAAACACGTGAGCGCCTATATGCAAAGCATATAGGCGCTGCAATTAAACTACAGATAGGCTAGACAAAGTCTCACATGTTAAACACGTGAGCGCCTATATGCAAAGCATATAAGCGCTGCAATTAAACTACAAATAGGCTAAAAAAGCCTCACGTGTCATACACGTGAGCGCCTATATGCAAAGCATATAAACGCTGCAATTAAACTATAGATAGGCTAAACAAAGGCTCACGTGTTAAACACGTGAGCGCCTATATGCAAAGCATATAGGCGCTGTAATCAAACAATAGATAGGCTAAACAAAGCCTCACGTGCTAAACACGTGAGGACACCTCCTTACGTCCTACTTAATGAACCGTTGGGTCAAGGATCCAATGGTGATTAAACATAAAATTAAATTCTATTGTGAAAAATATTTTCTGTTAGACAGAGAGTTAATGGATCAAAAATCCAAAATATTTTCTATATCTTTCTAAACAGAGAAAGATTATACTTTGTTAAATTAAGCACCCTTGGATTAAAAATCCAATGGTGATTAAAATGTCACCGATCGATAGAATTTGATTCTATATATGGGAGAATATCCCCAATGTTGTTAAAAAATAAGAACAATATTTTCTGTAAAACAGAAGTTCTTGGATCAAAAATCCAACAGCGAGTAAACTTCTCCAAATCAATTCTGAAACCAATTAAATCAATGGGGATCTCTCAATGAGAAATTTTCTGAGAATCAAACAAACTTCTCTCCACTATATAAAGAACCCGAGACTTCAAGTCTTAGGGAGAAGGAAAGAAAAAAAGAGAGATAGAGACCCAGAGAGAGAGAGAGAGAGAGAACTCCCCAGAGGCTAAAAAAAGGAAGAGAATATACAGTGAGCTTTTGAGGAACAGGAGAATTTAATTCTTAAAGAAAAGACTTGCTTCCTTGAAACACTAGGTAAAAAGAAAAAACCTATCCTTTGCCTCTCTAAGGGTTTAACCCTTCATATAAGAAATCAGTTCTTTCCTTTGGTTGAGATTTGCTTCTGCAAATCTCCCCACAAGTTGAGAATTTAATTCTCATCGGGGAGATTTTGCTTTGCAAGATTCAAAACCTAGGGGAAAAGAACTAAGTTATATAAAAAAGAGAAAGAAGAAGAACGGAAACACACAGGAATTTAATTCCTCCAAAGATTAGGGTTTAACTCTATATATATGAGAACTTAGTTCTTCACTAAAAAAAATAGTGATCCAAGATCTCTAAGGCCAAATTGTTGGTGCTTAGCACTATTTCGAACCCTCACGTGTTTCCCATGTGAGTACTTCAAACAAACAGGGAAAATAACCAAAACTTCCTCACGTGTTTACCATGTGATTTGTTTAAGAGGAAAACAAGTAAAAGAAAAAGGAAACTATAGTACTCCAGCATCAATAAAGGAAAAGGGGACACCCACGTGCATTGCACGAGAGCCAAGTGCTTAGCACTTATATAAAAGAGGGGGGAATAAAACTCAAAGAGCAGTGCCCATATTTGGGGCGCCTCACGTGTGTGACGTGGGCGCCATAAAACTCTAGTGTTTAACACTAGTCTGGTGCCCATATTTGGGATGCCTCACGTGTGTCACGTGAGTGCCATAAAACTCAAGTGTTTAACACTAATCCAGTGTCTACGTGAAACACACGTGAGCACTGTATTCCTCACTACTTAGCACTATTGGAGACTCAATCTTAGCCCAAATTGGCTAAGTTTTCTGAGGTTAGACCTCTTTGATACCGAAACAACCGAGCCCATGTGCTCATGTTTTCCCAAATTGACCTTAGTCTCAAAAATGATTAGTGGTCTCCCATTGATGATATCCCAAATGATACTCATCTTATATCTCCTAAGATAATTTTAGTTTCAAATATGACTAACATTTCTTAGGTCTATAGCAGCACCATCTTTCCCTCAAACATGGGATTTGGTTTAAGGGTACATCTCTCCACACCTCTGATATACGTCGTTGTAATTCTTCAACGTCTTCAAAGAGGTGGCGGGTCCTCACAACCAACAACTCGTTGATGCACTTCCAAATTGACGTGCACAATTCAAATCGGAGCGCACCCGAAACTGGGTACATCCCATATCATCGTTGTTCATCACGTCACATAACAAATACACGTACGCGCAAGATGATCAACGGACCGACGTCCTTAAACTAAAATCTCACCTCCAAAATGGTGATCAACGGAACGAAATGTCCTTAAACTGACTATTGCCTCTAAAATGGCAACAACGGACCAAAATATCCTTAAACTAAAACCTCACCTCCAAAATGGTGATCAACGGACCGAGACGTCCTTAAACTAAAAGCTCACCTCCGAAATGGTGATCAACGGACCGAGACGTTCTTAAACGAAAACCTCACCTCAACAGACCGAGATGTCCTCAAACTAAAACTTCGCCTCCAAAATTGCGATAACGGACCGAAACGTTCTTAAATTAAAACAACAGAGCCCAAAAGTTCTTTTGTTGGATCTGGAGCAAAAATGATCTTAAGATCTTGTTAAGCAGATATTAATCTCAAATTGGACTAACGTATCTTTAAAAAAAACCAACCGAGCCCCAACTACTCATATACATTTAAGTTGATTTTAATCTCAAACCAGATTAACGATCCTTAAATAAAACAAACCCAAATCTAAGATATACGGATTTGGACTAATCTACGCCCTACGTGCGACAACATAAATTAGTCTCCGTATACAATCCACGGGCAACCTAAACAAATAAAAAACACACGACACGAAGTGAACCTCTGGAGCAGGAGAAAGTGGTTATCGTGACGCAATAACGTAATTAACTGCAGAGGCTTATGCCTGCAGGGAAAGAGCGTCCCTACAATAAAAAAAACCCGTCGAAAAACGAGGGGGAATATAAAGAAGTCACGCTACAACGGCCGCATCCGTCCAAACCTCCGATATATGGCGCCATAAATCAACTTGGTATCTTCGGAGAGGTGGAAGGATAAATCCAAATTGCATCTTCCCCCAAATTCAGGCAAGATGATCCATCCCAGTTCGTCTCTGTTTTCGGCGGTAAACAGTCTCCTGCACTAGCTGCGATACTAAAATACTGCTCTCACTGAGCTCTGTCCAACAAACGGACGATCGACACTTTCTCCCATACAAGATCTTGAAAGGTGCCATTTAAATCATCTTCTGGAAGCTGTTATTGTAAGACAACTCTATCAAGGGAAAGTGACGATCCCAACTGCCACCGAAATCTTGAACGCACGCTCGGAGCATATCCTTGAGAGTCTGTATGGTCCGCTCTGACTAACCATCGGTCTATGGATGAAAAGCTATACTGAAACTCAATCGGGTACCCAAAGCTTCCTGAAGTTTTTGCCAAATACGGCTGGTAAACTGGGTGCCTCTTTAGGATACAATGTATGTAGGAATGCTGTGAGAATGCACAATCTCATCAATGTACAGTTGAGCATACTGAGCAAATCCGAAAGTAGTCTTCACTGGAAGGAAGTGAGCCGCTTTCATTAAGCGGTCCACAATCACCCAAATAGATTCATACCTTCGACTCGTCCTCGATAGACCCACGATGAAATCCATAGAGATCTGCTCCCATTTCCACTCCGGAGCAACCAAAGGCTGTAACTCTCCTGCCGGCCTCTGATACTCGGCCTTGACTTACTGGCAAGTCAGGCATCTCGAAACGAAATCTGCAACATCTTTCTTCATCCCTTCCCACCAATAGACATCTCTCAAATCATGATACATCTTGGTGGAACCCGGATGAACACTGTATGCTGACTGATGCGCCTCCTTTAAGATCTCGCGTCTCAGCCCCTCGGAATCTGGCACACATAGAGGAGTACCAAATTTTAGCACTCCCTAATCATCGATCACGAACTCTGAACCTCTACCTTACCGAACCTGCTCCATAATCTCTGAAAAACGAGCATCGTCAGACTGTGCCTCCCAGATGCGATCAAGTAACTGTAGACGGGCATGGACATGAGCAAGCTGTCCTCCGGTCGAAGTACACTCAAACTGTACCCGGCTGTCGCATAAGATTTTCCAATCTGTAGAAGACCATCTCTGAACTGCACTCAAATAGGACAAGCTACCTCCGGGCCTCCGACTCAAAGCATCAGCTACAACATTCGCCTTGCCCGGATGATAAAAAATTTCACAGTCATAGTCTTTCACGAGCTCCATCCAACGACGCTGCCTCAAATTCAGATCCCGCTGCTGGAAGATGTATTTTAAGCTTTTGTGTTCCGTGAATATCTGGCATGACTCGCCGTATAAGTAATGCTTCCAAATCTTAAGTGCAAAGACCACCGCAGCCATCTCTAGATTGTGAGTGGGATAGTTCTGTAGGGTTCCTAGGCATACTATAGAGGTCTCACAAGGCATTAACCATGCCAATTTCAAATTTTACGGTGCCGAGAAACCCTAGACTAGATCGTTGGCTAGAAATTTAGGTGATAAACGAATCTAGTTAACAACTTAACTAAAGATAAGAAGCTACAACCTTTGTAGATCCGGATATCCACTTTCTTGGCTCCACGTAGGCGTCCTCTCGCTGTCCATCTCGAATCCCGGACTCAATCGTCGGCTTGATCGGAGAAATGGGCGGACTAGGTCGTCGGCTTCGTGCCGAAGATGATCTACGTCGAGGCATCACAAGTTCAAGCTCCGACTTCACAAATTTGTGAAACTTATGAAGAAAACACCCAAAACAACTTGGAAAGAGGTAGAGGGTGAAGAAATAGGAGGTGGGTTCACTTTGGAATTGGATTTCTCACTTTAGAACTCAAGTTGCCATTGATGGCATCAAGCTTTCTTGAAGAAGAAGATGATGAAGAAGAAGAAAGAATATGATAAGTGTTTTATTAAAATGAAAAATAATACAATACTTATCATAAGCTAACCATAGTAGAGTGTAGAGAATAGACCATGGTTACTTGGATGGGTTAGGGTTAAGCATGAAGACAAGAATGGTTAAGAAGTCAAAGCTTCATGAAGCTTCAACTAGAAACAAATAAAGCCACCATTCTTATCTAAATCATTTCCAAATAAATAAATGAACAAATAAATAAATAAATGAATATGCAAAACCCTAATTATCAAATTAACCATGGTTTAATTCTATACACTTAACTATATGATCAAGTATCATCAAACATGATACAAATATGTGCACAAAAGTATATCACATATACTTCTTGCACATCAAGTGAGAAAATCCATTTAAAATGAACCAATACTAGTTAATGCAAAGTAATATATCAAATATATAATTATACATTAAATCATTAAATCAACACTTGATTTAACGATCCGGTCATATCGCATATAACCGACTAGTATCCAATGTATCGACTCATCGAATCAATCTACGATTCGATAACTAGGTTATATCGCATATAACCAATCGAAACATTCATCGCGAGAATGAAATACGGTATCACATACACGCATCATTCTCGGTCCTGCACATATCTCATATGCACTCCTATTTCGTTTCGCTTGAGCCAGGAAACCTCTGTGTAGGACTCTAAAGACTCGTCAATACGCCGGTAGCAGATGATGATCATATCAAGCACCCACAAGCCGCAAGCGGTCTGCTAAACGTAACGGCCATCCGGGTATTGAGCGATCAGAAGATCGACGAGCTAGCCCGCTCACACTCCTGTGAATCCAACCAGTAACACTTACCGTACAGTCCGGTCTGTTCGTCTGATATGTCGCATATCAAGTCTAGGGGTGGTATACGTCAGACCCCAATAACCGATAAGTCGTGCCGATGTGAGGCTCATAACGGGTCGAGAAACTACTGGTAACACTTACCAGCAAATCTCTGATCAGCCCTGGCCAGGGACTTCCCTGTTACGGCCAATCGAGCACAGCGCAAAATCAACCCCCAATACCGGGAGAGACGAAACCCCTCCTATCGCTCATTGCCTCCATGTGACTCGGGACTGTACCCAAAGACAACCGTTTTGCACGCCCTCATGGATGTGGTAAGGTGGAGATCAATGCACAGTGGGAATCACACAAGACTCTATGACGATCTCGGGTCTACAGACTAACCTGCACAAGTGTCACCTGAGAACTGCCATCTGACGTGAGGTATAATACCATCTGGGAGTTCTCGGCGAGTCCGTCCAGTGTACCCAGTCTCTACTGAGCATCCGCACACCATCTCTGATGTCAAACACCAATGGATATGGGATCATCCATCGCCCATCTCATGGGTCAAGAAGCGTATACGCTAGTCTACACTGGTATATCGATGCCCCGTCTTGATACACCTACGACTAGGGACCTTGAAGGATGTACTTATGGACTACCATGTCCCCACTAGTATGATCTGCATCATAGTCCAGGTAGTCAAGTACACATCCTAAGGGCTTTATCAACATGTAACTATAAGACAGTTTAAAGAGACAAGTGTACATGTTAAGATAAAGAGTAACCAGATAGCATACTATCATATCGAGCAAAAAAGTCATCTCTATATATGTCCAAGCATCCAATATAATATACATCATCTGTACAATACTGGCCTCTAGGGCATACATACAACTAACAATCTCCCAGTTGAACTAGGGCCAGCTGCTGTAGTATCGCATACCGAGCATCCCGAAGAGTCTCTCAAACTGTATCTGGGGAATGGCCTTCGTGAGTGGATCCGCCGTGTTGTTCTTCGTGTCAACCCTCTTGACCTCGATCTCCCGGCGATCAACTATCTCCCGGATCAGGTGATACCGCCTCAGAATATGCCTGGATCGCTGATGGGACCTGGGTTCCTTGGCCAAAGCCACCGCTCCATTGTTATCACAATACAAAGGTATTGGATGCTCAATGGATGGAACCACTCCAAGTTCAGTAATGAACTTCTTGATCCAGACAGCCTCTTTGGCAGCATCGTTGGCAGCGATGTATTCAGCCTCCATCGTCGAGTCTGCCACGGTTTCCTGCTTGGAACTCTTCCAGCTAACCGCCCATCCTTAAAGGGTAAAGACAAATCCCGACTGCGACTTAGAGTCGTCCTTATCACTCTGGAAGCTTGAATCGGTAAAGGACTCCACTTGGAGTTCTCCATTACCATACACCAAGAGCATCTCTTTAGTCCTTCGTAAGTACTTGAGAATGCTCTTCACAGCTGTCCAGTGACTCTCTCCAGGATCAGCTTGATACCTGCTCACTATACTTAGTGAGTATGCTACATCGGGTCTGGTACATAGCATCGCATACATGATAGAGCCTACAGCCGAAGCATAGGGTATCCCTTGCATGCGAGCTCTCTCCAAATCAGTCTTGGGAGACATCCCTTTGGAGAGAGTGACTCCAGAGATCGTGGGCAAGTTCCCACGCTTGGATTCTTCCATACTAAACCTCTTTAGTATGGTGTCAATGTACCTGGATTGGGACAATCCCAATATCCTTTTGGATCTATCTCTATAGATCCTGATTTCCAATATGCAGGAGGCATCACCAAGATCTTTCATCGAGAATCTTTGTGATAAGAAGAGCTTGACCGATTGCAGCATAGGAATATCATTTCATATCAAGAGTATGTCGTCCACGTACAATACGAGGAAGACAACCTTACTCTCTGCCACCTTCTTGTAGATACAAGGTTCATCTGGATTTTTGACGAAATCAAACTCTTTGATAACGACGTCAAAGCAGATGTTCCAACTCCGCGATGCTTGCTTTAATCCATAAATGGATTTAAGCAGCTTACACACCTTCCCGCTGCTCCCACTGTCTACGAAGCCCTCTGGCTGAGTCATGTACACGCACTCTTCTAAATCACCATTTAGAAAGGCGGTCTTAACATCCATTTGCCAGATTTCGTAATCATGATATGCAGCGATGGCAAGCATGATCCGGATGGATTTAAGCATAGCCACTGGAGAAAAGGTTTCGTCATAGTCCACACCCGGTCTTTGACAAAAACCCTTTGCTACAAGTCTAGCTTTGAAAGTCTCCACTTTCCCATCTACACCAAGTTTCTTCTTGAAGATCCACTTGCTCCCAATGGGTTTTACCCCTTCAGGAGCAACTTCCAAAGTCCATACTTTGTTGGTGTACATGGATTCCATCTCGGACCGCATAGCATCCAGCCATTTCACTGAGTCCCTACTCGTGATGGCCTGCTCGAAGCTAGTTGGGTCATCATCCTCCATGATGCAATCCTCGCTCCCTCCATCCATGAGAAAACCTTAGTATCTCTCAGGTTGGCGAGGAACCTTACTAGATCGGCGGAGAGGCTGAGGTTCATTGGGAGCCACTGAATCTTCTGATTTCACTAAATCTTCAGTTACGGTTTGTATATCTGGAACTTCTTCCAGCTCTACCACTTTGCCACTAATTTCTTTTTCAAGGAATTCCTTTTCTAAAAAGGTGGCATATTGAGAAACAAACACCTTTTGTTCTTCAGCATGGTAGAAAAGATACCCTTGTGAATTCTTAGGATATCTCACAAACTTGCAAAGAACTGACCGTGCCTCGAGTTTGTCTGGATTTTGCCTTTTGACATAGGCCGGACAACTCCATATCTTAACACGTTTAAAATATGGTCTCTTCCCACTCCATATCTCATATGGCATGGTAGGTACAGATTTAGATGGAACTTGATTCAATAGGTATGCTGCTGTTTCCAGCGCATATCCCCAGAAAGAAATAGGTAACTCAGCTGTGCTCATCATAGAGCGCACCATATCTAATAGGGTGCGGTTCCTCCGTTCTGATACACCGTTGTGCTGTGGTGTATATGGAGGAGTCAACTGAGAGAGAATCCCATTCTCTTTTAGGAAGTCCAGGAATTCATTGCTCAAGTATTCACCTCCTCGATCAGATCGAAGGATTTTAATATTTTTTCCGGTTTGGTTCTCGACTTCTTGTTTATATTCTCTAAATTTCTCAAAAGCTTCTGATTTGTGTTTTATCAGGAACACATATCCGAATCTAGAGAGATCGTCAGTGAATGTAATGAAGTACGAAGAACCATCCCTGGCATGTGTAGACATGGGACCGCATACATCACTATGTATTAGTCCCAAGAGTTCGGTAACTCTTTCTCCGTGTCCCGTAAACGGAGTTTTGGTCATCTTGCCTTTGAGACATGACTGGCAAGTGTCATAAGATGAAAATTCGAATGGTTTCAAATATCCATCCTTATGCAACTTAGCCAGTCGTGTCGCATTGATGTGACCCAGTCTACAATGCCACAAGAAGGATTCGTTCAATTCTGAACTCTTCCTCTTGTGTGTGTTTGTTATGCTCAGAACTGTTGATTGATTTAGAACATAAATGCTATTGCACAATGTGCCTGATCCAACCAACTTTTGGTTACGGAAAATGTTCATAACATTATCCTGTAATACAAAATTATATCCCTCTTTACTTAGCAAAGAAACCGATATAATGTTGCATATCAGGTTCGGCATGTAATAGCATTCGTTCAGAACCAATGTATTACCAGTTGGTAATACAAGGTGATATTCCCCGACAGTCTTAGCTGCAACAATTGCACCATTTCCAACTCTAATGTCTTTATCACCTTCTCCAAGTTCTCTACCTTTCCTAAGCCCATGTAACTGATTACATATATGGGATCCTGACCCGGTATCCAATACCCAGGACGTAGGGCAAATGGAGAAACAGTTCTCTGTAACGAACACACCCGAAGAAAATGCATCAACATGTACTTTCTTCAATCGGGTGGCATGGGAATCCTGGTATTCCCCTATATCCTGTTCATTCCTATAACTCTTATAAGAAAGAACGGAACCAACGTTCCCCAGCACAGTATAACATGCGGGTTCGGTCAATACATCCATATTATTATCTTGATTAAGGCATGAAATGGTCGCTACCTGGAGAGAGAGAGAAGAAAACACTTTAGCGTATGCTCGTGCAAGATCAGATTGGTTATTGTCTTATCTAATCAGGATGGCTCCCACTGGTTTTTATCAAATCTTCCTTCAAACCCTAAAAGGAAAGACTAGCCGGGATTAATTACACCCTACAACTTCGTCGATCTTTCAGCCAGGCCAGTGTCGGTACTTTGAGGGAGGTTCCCCGGGCTTTCGCACGGACCTAATTAATGTAAACCTCGTTTTCCCAGAGGCGTAACCCCGTTGACACCTTTCTAGACACCTACTTGATCGGCTAATTGTAGTGTGCAAAACTCTCCCAGGAGTAACTCTTACTCGCAGTGGGTATCGGGATCCAACTATCTCATAGAAGGTATGCAATCTCATTGCAAATTTCAACACTTGAAATTCCCGATAATATTTTGCCCCTAGCAGCTATATGACCTTAACATAGTCAACAAATCATAAGTGCTAGTCAAGTTCAACCCGTCATTTCCTGATTGAATTAAACCCACCCGCACGACCCTTAACATAGTCAACAAAGTCGCACGACTACCCTAATCCAATCTGCATCATATGCATAAGCAGATAAATACTGGTCAGCTACCGCACACTACGCCTTAACATAGTCAACAAACGTAGCACGAATACTAACTAGTACTTATCTGAAATGACGGAGGGCTACGACAGGTTTTTCTGAAAACCTATTGCGTAATGAACTTGATATCGTTGTAGAATCAAATGAAGTTTTGAAATGGAGTGATTTTGAGGCTTTTCTAGTTTTGCTAAAGGGGTCACTCCCGGTGAAGGGATCGTTGGCCCTTTCCTCGTCGAATGAGGTGCGGGATATATCATATATATCACTGTGCAAAGCAAAACTCAAAAACGATCAAAAGCAAACCGAGTATGTAGCATCTGCCAGTTATTGCTAAAGGAGTCACTCCCGGTGAAGGGATCTCGGTCCTTTCCTCATCGAATAAGGTGCAGGATATATCACATATACCGCTGTGCAAAGCAAGAACTGTAGCTACCTGTTTTGTTTAAAATTTGATTCTACAACATCTTAGGTTTCTTTTCTTTCATTAATCACATTAATGAAGTCCCATCATTTAAATACCTAAACATCACAGATAAATACGACGTACACTTATGCCATCCGCATTCGCCTCGATGTCCCCTCGTGCACCGTTAGGTTAGGTAACTAACGACAGAGCAGGGCAGGGCTAGTGCGGGTGCAAAACATAAGTAACGTCTATATAATATATCATATATACTATATTCTGTATCTATCACAGAACATCACATGATCACATCACAGATATCGCAGCAGAAGAAACATATGAAACATTGGATATACTAGGACGTCCGTGTTTTCAATACGAGCCAGTATAAAACACGGATTCCACGGTCGTGATGAATAGCTAATCCCACACCCCTAGACCCCTACGAGAGCGGCAAGCAACCCTGCCAATTCTAGGGTTAGGAGACCCGGACTCGACTCCTCGAGTTGGTCTCCCACTGGACCCCAGAACCCGGTTACTTGTGCTCCCCTCCTTGGGTCTATCCTAATGCGGAAAAGTAAATAATATACAAAAGGTGACATCTTCCGCAACCTGGAAGTGCCCCAAATAAAAGAATATTACATACAAGTTTTTACATGAATGAAAATGAAAAACACTCATCTCACATAAAAACCCCCGGCTATTCAAACACGACGATCCAATATAACATATCCAGCAACACATAACATCACATGTCATCAACGTAAGTAAATATGCGCATCCCAATTGTCGTTGATATATAGCAACGAAACCGGCGATATCACATATTACACTTACGGGCACAGAAAAGAAAGTGTAAAACTACAACAGTTGGAATCCGCAACCTCTTTAGACATCACATGCCTAATCAAATGAAATACTTAGACATCACATGCCTAACAGTTATAAACCCCGCATTTTAGTCTCATTATCGAAAACTCTTTTCAATATCAAGTGAAACTAAACCGCTAGATTTATAACATTCATTCAGTTATCTCATAACTGTTTGTGAATTCCAATTATTGTATCCTATTCCGGATAAATAGAAAATATTAAACTTTCCGATCGAACATTCGAACACCCAAGTTTTCCCGAAACCGTCCAACACATGAAATAGGTTAAAAGACATTCACTTCATGCCTCAGTACCAACGGTCCAGCCGTAGAAGGGTCAAGCCAACGCCTCACATGTGGCACGCCGTACTGCCCCAAACCCGAAGGTTCAAAGGGCAGTTCAAGACGGTCACATAATCGAATTAAGGTTTGTTGTCTTCTAGAGGAACCATCACATTACTTGCACTACTCAGAACGTCCTTAAACCACACAAAAATCCAACACTTGGATATTTTCCGGCAGGGGAAAAGTTGGGTATTTATATCCGGTCGGACTTTTTAACATATTCTAAAGTTATCCGGAAAAACACATAGACGAAGTTTAACAATCCGATCGAATCTACGATTCCCAATGCAACCCCAGAATACTCAACTCTTGAGTCAATTTAAAAATTCCCAGAAAACTAAGCATAATTAAATAGGAGTTACTGTGCAAACGAGGAGGGATGACGTCATCATCAGGCCGCGGAACCGCCGCATAAGGCATGCTTATGCCGCGGTTCCGCCGCACTATGTACTGTTCATGTGAAAAAATTTGCACCGTAATTCTTAGAATTCCCTGCTGAATTTTTTAAGCATTTTTAATATGGAAAAATCCCAGATTTTAGAAAAAGTCCAGAGAGCATGAAAAAGTTAGGGTTTCGGGTTCGATCGGGTTTCAAACATCGTCTAAGTATCGTCTAAGGCTCTAGCTAGGCTCTGATACCACTGTAGGGTTCCTAGGCACACTATAGAGGTCTCACAAGGCATCAACCATGCCAATTTCAAATTTTACGGTGCCGAGAAACCCTAGACTAGATCGTTGGCTAGAAATTTAGGTGATAAACGAATCTAGTTAACAACTTAACTAAAGATAAGAAGCTACAACCTTTGTAGATCCAGATATCCACTTCCTTGGCTCCACGTAGGCGTCCTCTCGCTGTCCATCTCGAATCCCGGACTCAATCGTCGGCTTGATCAGAGAAATGGGCGGACTAGGTCGTCGGCTTCGTGCCGAAGATGATCTACGTCGAGGCATCACAAGTTCAAGCTCCGACTTCACAAATTTGTGAAACTTGTGAATAAAACACCCAAAACAACTTGGCAAGAGGTAAAGGGTGAAGAAATAGGAGGTGGGTTCACTTTGGAATTGGATTTCTCACTTTAGAACTCAAGTTGCCATTGATGGCATCAAGCTTTCTTGAAGAAGAAGATGATGAAGAAGAAGAAAGAATATGATAAGTGTTTTATTAAAATGAAAAATAATCCAATACTTATCATAAGCTAACCATAGTAGAGTGTAGAGAATAGACCATGGTTACTTGGATGGGTTAGGGTTAAGCATGAAGACAAGAATGGTTAAGAAGTCAAAGCTTCATGAAGCTTCAACTAGAAACAAATAAAGCCACCATTCTTATCTAAATCATTTCCAAATAAATAAATGAACAAATAAATAAATAAATGAATATGCAAAACCCTAATTATCAAATTAACCATGGTTTAATTCTATACACTTAACTATATGATCAAGTATCATCAAACATGATATAAATATGTGCATAAAAGTATATCACATATACTTCTTGCACATCAAGTGAGAAAATCCATTTAAAATGAACCAATACTAGTTAATGCAAAGTAATATATCAAATATATAATTATACATTAAATCATTAAATCAACACTTGATTTAACGATCCGGTCATATCGCATATAACCGACTAGTATCCAATGTATCGACCCATCGAATCAAACTACGATTCGATAACTAGGTTATATCGCATATAACCAATCGATACATTCATCGCGAGAATGAAATACGGTATCACATACACGCATCATTCTCGGTCCTGCACATATCTCATATGCACTCCTATTTCGTTTCGCTTGAGCCAGGAAATCTCTGTGTAGGACTCTAAAGACTCATCAATACGCCGGTAGCAGATGATGATCATATCAAGCACCCACAAGCCGCAAGCGGTCTGCTAAACATAACGGCCATCCGGGTATTGAGCGATCAGAAGATCGACGAGCTAGCCCGCTCACACTCCTGTGAATCCAACCAGTAACACTTACCGTACAGTCCGGTCTGTTCGTCTGATATGTCGCATATCAAGTCTAAGGGTGGTATACGTCAGACCCCAATAACCGATAAGTCGTGCCGATGTGAGGCTCATAACGGGTCGAGAAACTACTGGTAACACTTACCAGCAAATCTCTGATCAGCCCTGGCCAGGGACTTCCCTGTTACGGCCAATCGAGCACAGCGCAACATCAACCCCCAATACCGGGAGAGACGAAACCCCTCCTATCGCTCATTGCCTCCATGTGACTCGGGACTGTACCCAAAGACCACCGTTTTGCACGCCCTCATGGACGTGGTAAGGTGGAGATCAAAGCACAGTGGGAATCACACAAGACTCTATGACGATCTCGGGTCTACAGACTAACCTGCACAAGTGTCACCTGAGAACTGCCATCTGACGTGAGGTATAATACCATATGGGAGTTCTCGGCGAGTCCGTCCAGTGTACCCAGTCTCCACTGAGCACCCACACACCATCTCTGATGTTAAACACCAATGGATATAGGATCATCCATCGCCCATCTCATGGGTCGAGAAGTGTATACGCTAGTGTACACTGGTATATCGATGCCCCGTCTCGATACACCTACGACTAGGGACCTTGAAGGATATACTTATGGACTACCATGTCCCCACTAGTATGATCTGCATCATAGTCCAGGTAGTCAAGTACACATCCTAAGGGCTTTACCGACATGTAACTATAAGACAGTTTAAAGAGACAAGTGTACATGTTAAGATAAAGAGTAACCAGATAGCATACTATCATATCGAGCACGAAAGTCATCTCTATATATGTCCAAGCATCCAATATAATATACATCATCTGTACAATACTGGCCTCTAGGGCATACATACAACTAACAAGTTCTGCTCATACTTCTTCAACTGCCGAGAAGCATAAGCGATGACCCTGCCATGCTGCATTAACACACAGCCTAAACCCACTCGAGAAGCATCGCAATAGACAACAAAGCCGCCTGACCCTGAAGGCAAAGATAAAACTGGTGCAGTCGTTAAACGAGTCTTCAACTGCTGAAAACTCTTCTCACATTCCTCGGTCCAAAGAGAAGGAACTCCCTTCCGGGTTAACCCGGTCAGCGGTGTAGTGATACGAGAAAAATACTGTACAAAGCGTCGGTAGTAACCGGCCAAACCCAAGAAGATGCGAATCTTCGTCACTGATACAGGTCTGGGCTAATGCTGTACGACCTCGATCTTCTTCGGGTCCACACGTATGTCATCTCTCATAACCACATGACCCAAGAAGTCAATGCTATCAAGACAGAAAGCGCACTTGGAGAATTTGGTAAACAGCTGGTGCTTTCTTAAAGTCTGCAACGTAATCCTCAAATGCTACTCATGCTCTGCTTGACTCCGAGAGTAAACTAGAATATCGTCAATGAACACAATAATGAACTGGTCGAGAAACGGCCTGAAGATGCGGTTCATCAAATCCATGAACGCTGCTGGGGCATTGGTGAGCTCAAACGACATCACCAGTAACTCATAATGCCCTTAGCGTGTACGGAAAGCAGTTTTCGAAAAATCCTGATACTTGCAATACCTGGTTCTCTACTTTATTCTTGTACCTATAACTTCTCAAAACTTTGACCTTGTATTTCTACGAAACACATGTCTAAAAACTAGAGAAGTCACAAGTAAACAGAATATAGTACGAGTACCAACCCCTCTGTCTTAATGGACAATGGACAACATACAGTACTTTGTATAAGTCCGCTGAGTTGAATAACTCATACCCTGTGCGTCGTAGGTTGAAAACTGTACTTATGGTAATGAGGAATTACACCGCTGTTCAATGCTCCTTACCTAACCATCAACTGATGTAGGTAAATTTCATCGACATAATTTCAAAAAGTTATATCTCACTTTATAAAAATAAACGTACAGATATATCAGTTTGAAATTGGCGCACAACAACGGATACTCTAAACCAAATACTTACCGTCCGGCAAAAACCTAGGCGATTTCCTCAAATATCACCAATAACAACGAATTCCGATATAATGAGGATGATCACCTAATTCCCAATAACTTACTCCCACTCAACATCTGTGAAACCATATAAATGTGAGAATCATACCTGGTAAATACATACCCTGGAGTAAGGTCTAAATGGGAAATTAGTTTTCTATTAACAATGCATAGTGAAACTGAAACATGAATATGTTTCGAAGGGGTATCCGGGTATTCCTAGTAACGCCTCTTCAATTACCAAATACAATACCCACCAGAATATACGATCCCGAAGTTCCATATATATAAAGGAACTGGAAACCCAAAGCAGCACATCACCCAGTTCAGGTCCAAATATGGCAATACTGGAAGTAATGATATATTGCTCCTTCGACAGTTCGTTAGCATTCTAGCGGATGTGGCTTTTGAATGGTATTCAAAGATTCCTATTGAATCGATCAAAACCTTTGATGAGATGGGGCTCCTCTTTTTTCAGAGATTCGCTAGTGCGAGTTAGCGCACTACCGTGCCCACCTTGATCAATGAGAGGGCAAGATCGAATGAGACATGGGTTCAGTACACGATGAGAAGGAGAAATCTTTGGTCCAAGTGCAAACAAAGAATCGCTGAAGCTCCGGCCATAAGTATGTGAGTACTCTCGATAAAAAGGCGCAAGTATTCCCATATCTGGCCTTTCTTAGCCCAGCAAATTTTCAAGAACTCATCGATAAGTTAGCTCGGCTGGATGCAATAAACCAAGGTCCTGCCTTTTCTTATAGAAATTCACGAAACTTCAAGGGCAAGGGTAAGGCAGCGTTTGTCATGAATACACAACAACAACCGAATGGTCCAAAAGCGTCTGGTCGTCAAAATAACAACTGCACGGGACCCACTCTTGAAGAAAGGATGGGATGAGAATATTCGTGATAAAACAAGGAAGTTATTAGACCTTGCAATAAAGAGCAACTTTCCGACTTTGCCTGAGCCACGGCGACCGGCCCAAGCCAATGACTTCAACAGTCCAACTTATTGCCCATATCATTGGGTGGTAAGTCATCTGATTAAAGACTGGTATGTCTTCAAGAACTGGGTCGAGGACCAGTATAAACAGGGTAAGTTCATGCTCTCCGATAAATGGAAAATGAATCTTCCTCAGAAGCATATCTCTAAAAGAACCAGTACACATGGGGCATCCTACTTGTTCGTTAAAGAAACCTCATGTGAGGTGATGTTGTCTCCCAAAATGAAGAGAATGTTAAAAGATTTCCAAGCATGTCCTACGATCAGGTAGAAAATCCCGCTTGAACCAGAGTGTTAGCAATAGTGCCCTCAAGGCAGTTATTGTAATCACAGGCAGGTGATTATGATGATTGAGGGAAGACCTATACGGATAGAACAGTCTTACTCAAAATGATAGTATGCTATCTGGTTTGTCTTTATCATCATGTACATGCATTATGTGGTATTACAGATCACTATTACATGTTGATAGAGCCAATAGGATTCTTGCTTGACTACCAGCATTATGATGGCGATCATATACGTGAGAGCTGGATGGTCTATAAGCACATCCTTAAATGTCCCTAGTCGTGCGAGTATCGAGACTGGGCATTGATACTCCAGAGTATACTAGTGTGTGAAGGGTTCCTTAGCACCCTTACTATGTTTTCTAAGGCATTTAGCATGCAATTTTAAAAAAACCTAGAGTGCTAAGCAACCCGGAATGAGGATATAACTAGAGGATTAGGGATATAACTAGAGGATTAGGGTTACAACTAAGCAAGTAAAAAACTTTACTCTAAGTGAACAAGGAATACAACCTTTGCAGACCGGTCCTTCACTTCTAAAGCTCCGTGTAGTAGTCCATTTACTCCAAGTAGTGACCTCTTGGACTCTCGTTAGGCTCCACTATGCGAAAGGAACAAGCTTGCTTGAAGAATTTCGAGGCCGAAGATGGTCTACGTCGAAGAATCTCTAACTCAAGCTACCCCTTCACTAATTGATGAACTAGTGAAGAAACAACCTATACTAAATGGTTAGTTTGGTATAGATCGGTGAAGTAGGAATTTTGCTCACTTTAGAATTATTTTTCTTTCTTTCTTTTCTTTTCTCACTCAAAGCTAGAGAGCAAATGGAGGAGATGAAGAAAATGAACAAGTGATCAACCCATGAACCATGGGTAAGAAAATATCATATATCACTCATGTAGAGACTTAACCAAGGCTAAAGATCATGGTTATGTTAATAAATATCTAAAATAAAACAAAATTAGTGGACTAAGTCAAGGTTTCCACAAGCTTCTCCAAGCTTCACAAGCCTTGAAAAATTTCCACCTAATTTTGATTTTCTCTTAATAATTAAAACCCTACATTATCTTAAGTATGTTATGAGTCTCATACACCCAAGTCCAATGTATCATCTAGCATGACACAAAAAATAAATACATTAACATATATATTAAATGTATAAAGAGAAAACATTTTCTTAAGTGAGCTAATATTAGTTAATTTATATTAATATATCAAATATATAATTACACATTAAATTATTAAATCAACACTTGATTTAATAACCCGGTTGTATCGCATACAACCGAATAATATCATTTATATGCATATCACATATACATATAACATATCTGAATCAACACTTGATTCAACAATCCGGTTATATCACATATAACCAATATCGCGAGATTAGAATACTGTATTACATACACGAATTAATCTCGGCCCCGCACATATCACATATGTGACCTACTTCGTTTCTCATGAGCTAGGAAACCTATGTGTAGGACTCTAATGACTCGTCAATACGCCGGCAGTAGGTGATGATCATATCAGTCACCCATAAGCCTTCAGCAGTATTAGCTAGACGTAACGGCTACCGGGTATTGAGCGATCAGAAGATCTGTAGGAATGCCTAGCACGACAACAAGGTTTCGGGAGGCATCGTCTATGCCATTTTCTAAATTTTGCCATGCTAAACAATCCTAACCCTAGAATCTTAACTAGAGATTTAGATAATACAATATATAAACAACTTTACATCTAAGTGAATATGGAATACATCCTTTGTAGACTGGTCCTTCACTTCAATAGCTCCGTGTAGTAGTCCCTTCGCTCCAAGTAGTGATCTTCCGGACTCTAGAATGGCTCCATAAGATGGAAGGAACGAGCTTGCACGAACTCTTAGAGGCCGAAGATGATCTACGTCGAGAATACACTAACCAAAGCTACCTCTTCACTAATGAGGGATTAGTGAAGCTAACACCCTAAACTAAATGGCTAATCTAGTAGAGGATGATGAAGTAGGATTTTTGCTCACTTTAGAATTAATTTTCTCACTCTTTTTCTTCTCCTCTCAAAAACCTAGAGAGCTAAGCTCTTGATGAAGAAGAAGAAGCAAAAATGGATGAAAAAGTGAATAGCAACCATGGGTGAGAAATATCTCATATAACTCAAGTAGAGACTTAACCATGGCTTAAGTTAATGGCTAGGTTAATAAATATCTAGTGTAAGATAAAACCATTGGACCAAGTCAATGGTTCTACAAGCTTCCACTAAGCTAACCCATGTGACTAATTTCCAACTGATATTTGATTTACTCTAAATAAATAAACCCTACATTATCATGAGCATGACATGAGTCTCATACACCCATGTAGCATGTGGCATCAAGCATGACACAAAAAAGAAATACAATAAATATATATCACATATATATTAAATGCATAAGTGAGAAAAAGAAAAACTTGAGCTAATATTAGTTAATGTAAATTAATATATCAAATATATAATTATATATTAAATCATTAAATCAACACTTGATTTAATAATTCGGCTATATCTCATATGAACGACTAATATTATTTGTATCAACTTATCGAATCAACACTTGATTCGATAACCCGGCTATATCTCATATAACCGACCGATATCATAAATTGCGAGAATAGAATACGGTATCACATACTCGTATTAATCTCGGTCCCGCACATATCACATATGTTCTCTTACTTCGTTTTTCCTGAGCCATTAAACCTCTGTGTAGGACTCTAAAGACTCGTCAATACACTGGCAGTTGGTGATGATCATATCAGGCACCCACAAGCTGTCAGCGGTACTAGCTGGACATAACGGCTACCCGGGTATTGAGCGATCAGAAGATCAACAAGCATGCCCTCTTTAACGCCTGTAAAGCCTGTCAGTAACACTACCGTACAGTCCGGTCTTTTCGTCTGATATGTCGCATATCCAGTTTAGGGGTGGTCAACGTCAGACCCCAGTAACCGACAAGTCATGCCGATGTGAGGCTCATAACGGATCGAAAAACTACTGATAACAGTTACCAGTAGATCTTTGAATCAGCCATGGCAAGGGACTTCCTGTTATAGCCAATCGAGCACATCGCAACATCAACCCCCTATACCGGGAGAGACGAATCCCCTCCTATCGCTCATGGCCTCTATGTGGTTCAGGACTATACCCAAAATCCACCGTTTTGCACGTTCTCTTGAATGTGGTAAGGTGGAAATCAAAGTACAGTGAGAATCACACAAGACTCAATGACGATCTCGGGTCTACAGACTAACCTGTACCAGTATCTGATGATAAGTATAATACCAACTAGAAGTTCTCGGCGAGTCCGTTCAGTGTACCCAGTCTCCACTGAGCACCCGTATATCATCTTTGAAGTCAAACACCAATGGATGTGGGATCATCCATCGCCCATCATATGGGTCAAAAAGCGTATACGCTAGTCTACTCCGGAATATCGATGTCCTGTCTCGATACACTCTTGACTAGGAACAATTATAGGATGTACTTATGGACTACCCTTGGCCCTACTATTATGATCTCCATCATAGTTCGGGTAGTCAAGTACACATCCTAAGGGCTTTATCAACATGTGAGAGCAAGACGGTATCACAATACAAGTCTACACGTTAAGATAAAGAGCAACCAGATAGCATACTATCATGTCGAGTAAGAAAGTCCTCTCTATATATATCCAAGCATCCACTATAATATACATCATATGTACAATAATGGCCTCTAGGGCATATATATAACTAACAATCTCCCACTTGCACTAAGGCCAGATGTTGTAGTATCTCATACCCAACATTCCGAAGAGTCTCTCAAATTGTATCTGGGGTATGGCCTTTGTGAGTGGATCCGCTGTGTTTTCCTTCGTGTCAACTCTCCTGACCTCGATCTCCCGGCGATCAACTATACCCCGGATCAGGTGATATCGCCTCTGAATATACCTGGATCGCTGATGCGACCTGGGTTCCTTGGCCAACGGTACTGATCCATTGTTATCGCAATACAAAGGTATTGGATGCTCAATGGATGGAACCACACCAAGTTCAGTTATGAACTTCTTCATCCAGATAGCCTCTTTGGCAGCATCGTTGGCAGCGGTGTATTCAGCCTCCATCGTCGAGTCTGCCACGGTTTCCTGCTTGGAACTCTTCCAACAAACCACCCCTCCATTGAGGGTAAAGACAAATCCCGAGACCGACTTAGAGTCATCCCGATCACTCTGGAAGCTCGAATCGGTAAAGGACTTCACTTGGAGTTCACCGTTACTATACACCAAGAACATCTCTTTAGTCCTTCTCAAGTACTTGAGAATGTTCTTCACAGCTGTCCAGTGACTCTCTCCTAGATCTGCTTGATACCTACTCACTACACTTAGTGAGTATGCTACATCGGGTCTGGTACATAACATCGCATACATGATAGAGCCTACTGCCGAAGCATAGGGTATCCCTTGCATGCGAGCTCTCTCCAAATTAGTCTTGGGAGACATCTCATTGGAGAGAGTGAGTCCTGTGATCGTGGGTAAATTCCCACGCTTGGATTCTTCCATACTAAACCTCTTTAGTATGGTGTCAATATACCTGGATTGGGACAATCCCAGTATCCATTTAGATCTATCTCTATAGATCTTATTCCCCAAGATGTAAGATGCATCACCTAGATCTTTCATTGAGAATCTTTGTGATAAGAAGAGCTTGACCGAGTGCAGCATAGGAACATCATTTCCTATCAAGAGTATGCCATCCACGTAAAATACGAGGAAGACAACCTTACTCTCTGCCACCTTCTTGTATATACAAGGTTCATCTACGTTTTTGATGAAGTCAAACTCTTTGACTACCACATCAAAACAGATGTTCCAACTCCGCGATGTCTGCTTTAACCCGTATATGGATTTAAGCAGCTTTCATACCTTCCCGCTGCTCCCATTGTCCATGAAGCCCTCTGGCTGATTCATGTACACGCTCTATTCTAAATCACCATTTAGAAAGGCGGTCTTAACATCCATCTGCCAGATTTCGTAGTCATGGTCTGCAGCGATGGCAAGTAGGATCCGGATGGACTTAAGCATAGCCACTGGAGAAAAGGTTTCATCATAATCTACACCTGGTCGTTGACGAAAACATTTTGCAACAAGTCTAGCTTTGAAAGTCTCAACTTTTCCATCTACACCAAATTTTTTCTTTAAGATCCACTTGCTCCCGATGGGTTTTACCCCTTCAGGAGCATCTTCCAAAGTCCATATTTTGTTGGTGTACATGGATTCCATCTCAGATCGCATTGCATCCAGCCATTTCACAGAGTCCCCACTCGTGATGGCCTGCTCAAAGCTAGTTGGGTCATCATCTTCCATGATGCAATCCTCGCTCCTACCATCTCCGAGAAAACCGTAGCATCTTTCAGGTGTATGAGGAACCCTACTAGATCGGCGGAGAGGCTGAGGTTCGTTGGGAGCTATCGAATTCTCTGGTTCTACCAAATCTTCTGTCGTAGTTTGTATCGCTGGAACTTCTTCCAGTTCTACCTCCTCGCCACTAATTTCCTTTGCAAGAAATTCCTTATCTAAAAAGGTGGCATGTTGAGCAACAAACACCTTTTGTTCCTCAGGGTGGTAGAAGATATGTTCTCGCAAATGATTGGGATATCCTACAAACTTGCACAGAACTAACCTTGCCTCGAGCTTGTCCGGATTTTGCTTTTTAACATAGGCCGGGCATCCCCATATCATAACAAAATTAAGACACGGTCTCTTCCCCTCCCATATCTCATATGGAGTGGTAGGCAATGATTTGGTTGGAACACTATTCAATAGGTATGCTGCTGTCTCAAGTGCATAACCCCAAAAAGAAATAGGTAACTCAGCAGTGCTCATCATAGAGCCTACCATATCTAATAGGGTGTGATTCCTTCGTTCCGATACACCGTTCTGCTGTGGTGTATATGGAGGAGTAAGCTGAGAGAGAATCTCATTCTCTTTTAGATAGTCCAGGAACTCATTGCTCAAGTATTCTCCTCCCCGATCAGATCGTAGGATTTTAATACTTTTACCCGTTTTGTACTCAACTTCATGCTTATATTCTTTAAAATTCTCAAAAGCTTCAGACTTGTGTTTCAACAGGAACACATGTCCGTATCTTGAGAGATCGTCAGTGAATGTAATAAAGTATGAGGAACCATTCCTGGCATGTATAGACATGGGACCGCATACATCATTATGTATCAGTCCAAAGAGTTCCATAACTCTTTCTCCGTGTCCAGTAAACGGAGTTTTGGTCATCTTGCCTTTGAGACATGAATAGCAAGTTTCATAAGATGATAATTCGAACGGATTCAAATATCTATCCTTATGTAACTTAGCTAGTCGGGTCGCATTGATATGACCTAGTCTACAGCGCCACAAGAAGGATTCGTTCATTTCTGAACTCGTCCTCTTGTGTGTGTTTTGTACGTTAAGAATTGTGGTTTGATTTAGAATGTATATGTCATTATTTTGCGAGCCCGATCCAATCAACTTTTGATCCAGGAAGATGTTCATAACATTATCTTGTACTACAAAACTATATTCTTGTTTACTTAATAAAGAAACTGATATAAGATTGCATATCAGGGTCGGTATGTAATAGCATTCATTCAGAATCAATGTATTACTGTCACGACCCATAATTTAGCACGTGACCGGCACTTGAATCACGCAACGTCCAAAGGCGTAACGTAATTCAAGTAAGCCGAAGCCCAGAAAATCTAAACCTTTTTACGGAAAATAGTGGGGGTGCAGTTTTGAAATAAAGGCATAATGAAATAAAGTTTATCTATAAATGCATAACTAATGATATAAGAAAACGCAAGTAGAATGTACTAAATTTGAGAACATTGTTCATCTTTAAAAATTTGGGCAGTACCTCCCTTGTATATTTTGAACCGAAACGACATATACATGACAATAATAAAAGGCATCCCCAAGCGAGAGCTAGCTATTCGCCAAATGGCGGAATCACAACCACGCAAGCAATGTATACGACGCCCAACGGCGAAGATCAACCCAGAAAGAATAAAATGAATAAAGCAAGACATTAATCCACACATAGCGACCTTATACCCATCGCTCTAAGTCTCGCAAACAAAAGTCTTTCTAAGTCTTACTAAATATACAAATACTGGTTTTCTGATTGATGGAGTTTATCTAGATACAATAGGAATACTAAATACAAGAGTGGGAACAATCTAATGTGTCCCACCTACCATAGCAAAACATCCGAATGCAAGCTGCGTGCCAGCGATACCGCTACTGATCCCAAGCAGTCAAACTTGCAAGAACTATGGTACAATGGGGGTGAGTTGCCAACTCGTGAATAGAAAATATCAGCAGGTAGAAATCGAATAAAACAACGATTTCCTAGGTCACTATACCAAGAAGGTAATACTATGATATCTAGGATGACCATGTATGCGTATATGTCAACAATATAATCAATGCCAATAACATATACAATAAACATCTGAATCATATGCCTATATGCAGGTGGATATCATCCATGTGTCCATCAATGACACAAACAACATCATGGAACCTGAGTGTCCAACATCGACACTCGAAACATCATGAAAGCATAAACATGTATATATATGAGGATAACAACCAACGTGTGTCCATCAACGACACATCAAAATCATGGAACCTGAGTATCTAACATCGACACTCGAAACATCATGAAACCCGTGTCCAACATCGACATGTAAATCCTCATATCTCGGGTTCCGTCAGTCCGGATCGGCCCATAGGCTCCTTCAGTCCGGATCGGTTCATATCCATCTCATGACTCCGGTCAGTATCCTTCGAATAACCGCCGGGTCCAAACTCTCACCGGTAGGTAGTAGTCCCTCTGCCAGGCTTATCGTCTACTGCACAACTTACCTTTCTTGCCCCGGAGTACCATACCGGGTTCACCATGTACCCGCAAATAGTTCATCCAGCTCCTCGAATCGGGTATCACATAGCTCATAACTGAGAAAACACATGGTGGACGCATCGAAATATCATATCAAGGGAAACCGAGTTTTTAAAACAATACATGCTTTCCTTTGAAATAAAACCACGGTTCTCAAATCCAGAATATCATGAAAAGAGCATCTCAATGCGTATAATCGTAAAGCATGATGTATGCAAACATAGACAGAAATGCGAGCATATCAGTATATCATGCAACATAGAATAGTGATGTGAGCATATCGGTATATCATGCAAACGATTCATATGATAATACTAAACCATTAAGAGTAATAGCATGACATAGCAAGTTGACTGTGTGAGTGACATAGCAATTACCGATGATGAAAGTATGTGAGCCGGCAATCTGTGCAAGTGTAACATACGTATCATCGATAATTGTGCAGGTGTACTAGCCGACGATATCATAACAAATAATAGAAGCACAGGTATACGTAATGCAAATGAGAATATCGTAAACGTAGCAGAAGGTAAATCGTAAGCGCACTATTATAAGGTATACATATCTAATCTAACATCTACATAAGGGCTAAACTAAGTAGTGTAGACAGGGATTAACAATATCTACAACATATCCGAGTCGATGAATCTATCAATCGGCAGTCCAGCCTCACAGCATCACGTACGGTAAAATTTATCGTACGGCATCCTTGAGTCAAGGGTATGGATCAATCATCGGGTAAAACTTATCGTTTATGGTAATCCATCGTACGGCGACATTAAACAAATATGGATTCTATTAACCTATACAACAATGAGGGTACGAATCTAACATCTCGTACGGTATATCACTCATTATTCTCATAAATATATATATCTCTTAAGTCACATCCGTATCAATCTCATATCATGTCTTGGCAACAGTATCTATATTCACATATCGCCTCGCATCCGCATATTAACATATTAAGCCAAGTCATCTTATTTCATCATATTCTCTTTTCATCACATCAATATCTCACATCAGGTAATCTTATATATATTTATCTTATTTTACCGATCTCATAACACATTATATCTCAATCTTATCATATTCATCGCTCTCATATCATATCCTTATAACTTTCGTCTCATATCTCGATATAGGTATTCAATCTTTCATATCATCTCCAATTAACTTTTTGATCATATCCATAGTTTCCTGGTATAGGTTTCTCCGAATATATTCTACATATCGGTTTCCATTTATAATTGCGGGGGTGCTATACCCCATCCACCCGACCTCCCCCGTAGATATAAATCTACTCACCTGCAATACTCCTCGCTAAGCCGAAGTCGATGTGCTTCGTCGTCTCGGAAGTCCACGTGAAGTACCTACAAATCAGCACATATCGCAACGTTATGAAAACCAAGTTCGAAAACCGATACGGCACATGAAGTTCTCATAGGTTAGAACCTATAGCTTACGCATGCAACAACAACCAAATAACCCTCTTCGTTGACGTACAAATGTCCAACGAACAAATACAATATCAATATCAAAACCCAAGTTCATAAATCGGAAAACCAAATTCAGCAACTTAGGAAATCATTCCCAAATTTCACCCTAGGCCAAAGTAGGGAAATTTTCATATATGGTTGCTCTAGATATCATATAAAGGAACTACCAACCAAAAATCACCAAAATCCACCACGACCAGGCCGCAAATTGCGGCCTGGGGGAATTTATCTGCGGCCATGAAATGGAAATAGGGGCTCGCGGTCTCAGGGGTAGATACATGGTTGCCTGCACGTCTCTCTGTCATGGGAACTTATTTTATAGTGGTCTCGGGTCATCCCAGATTCCCATATACCATCACAAACTGTCAAATAATCGATGTCGGGCAATTTCTATGTTCGTATTTTGGGTTTCTAGTCTTTGGTCTTGGCCATAAAAACATCACCTAAGGTTTGCAAACACTCACTACACCTTAATCTATCACTCACAAGTCAAGTCTCTCACTAAAAATCAACTTGGAAAATTCTAAGATCACAATCCACACTAAAATGAACTCTAAACTAAACTATAAGGTTAAGAAACTAATTACAAGATGAGAGAATTTATACCTAATGGGAGCAACCCAAGAAAAACCCTAGATGCCCAAAGTCTTCAAAATCCAAATTTGATTGGTTCAAAGGGTTTAGGATGAGGTGGGGATCATTTTTAGTGAAGGGAGTATAAGGTTTTGGTGAAGGATTGGAGATGCTTTCATGGGATAGAGGAGGTGGAGGAGGGAGGTGAGGAAGAAGAAGGAGGAGTTGGAGAAACAAATGAGGATGAGATGAAGGAAAAAGGTCAAGTGTGGAGCCATACTCTCATCTCTCTCTCATCACATGCCATGTCTCATCATGGGTCCTCCCCCCCTCTCTCTTCAATTATCCTCTCATGTCCCCTCTTTTCTTTTTTCTCTTTTCCCAAATAAATCACAAGTCACAAATACAATAACCAAAATGCGATATGTCATGGTGCACTAGCCATGACTAATTAAAAATACGGATTTGGCATAATCGTGATTAGTAGTGCACTAATCAGGTTTAAAACTTGCATATAATTAATTATAAAAATGCCCAAATTCGATAAATATATTTTTAAATGAATAAATCATTTTAATCTCCAATTATTTCACAAATATTGGTATATATTTATTCCATTTTACGAAAACCCCGAATTCGCAAATCGAATAGTTTTCAAGAAATATATTATTTTAATATTAAATTCCAAAATTAATATTTTATATTTCTGAAATGTTATAATCTTCCCCCTTAAATAAATTCGTTTCCCGAATTAAATTTAAACCCCCCAAATACTAAAACATTTCAATAATCAGCTCCACTCAATGGGGCTCCGAAGTCACGGAAGATACAGAAATACCACAGCGCATCAAGTGCGCATGAAAACGAGTATAAAACTCAAGGTCAAACTCCGTCAAGCGTAACGCAATCATCGGAGTTATAATGGAGATATCGATCTTGAAATCCACTACTGAAATCTAATATACTATAGTCAAAATCATAATACGTATATAGTACGCATCCCTTTTAATTTCCTCTAAAAACTGGATAAAATATATGCAAAATCCTTTCCGAATCGCCGTGCGATGCGTAGCTCTTGGCACAAGTGGCGGACGCTCAATTGTAAAGTACTAAATATATCTATATATGTTTTGCTCAAAATATACGTCCCGCCTTTTAGAAATATCCCATAGGTTTTTCTTTGTAAAGATTCGTGTCTCTTATGGACACTCAAGAAATAGCGAGGCTATAGCTCATTTTTGAAATCCTCTTGGTAAACTTTTGAAGCATGCAAAAGTACTCAGGCACTGTCCTCATAGCAGTCCTGCTCGGCTACTACATAATATAGTACTCAATATCAAAATATAATACTCAAGAGAAAAAATTAGCCTCAAAAGGTGTATCCAATCTCCACGTGCGGCTGGTGCGCACGGAAATCAAGCCCAATACAAGTGCCATGATTGTGCATAAAAGCCAAACTAAGTGCAACAGGTGTGCATAAAAACATCTGTCAAATGCAACTGGTGAGCATGACAACAACATCAAGTGCATCTAGAGTGCACGAAAATCTCAATCAAGTGCAACAACCATGCACAAATAAAGTCTCCATCAAGTGCATCCAACATGCGCGAATAAAAATCTCAATCGGGTGCATCCGACATGCATGAATAAAATCTCAATCAATTGCATCCAACAAACACGAATAAAATCTTAATCAAGTGCACCCAGTGTGCACAAAACTACCTCTCATGCGCCCAGTGTGCGTAAAAATCTAAATCAAATACATTAAGTCCTTATATAAAGCATCTAGTGCAGTAGCATGCACGATAACGAACGTCAAGTGCAAACGCGCACGAAAATATAAATCTGGTGAAACAAATACTTGAAGACATAAATCGGGTGCAACCAATGTACGTAGTATAAATTTAGTGCAACCAATGCACGAAATACAAACCTAGTGCATCAATATCTCAAATGCGTATAAAAACAACACCGAGTGTACCAAGGTGTATAAAATCATAAACGTGTGTAAATGCATGCACAAAACACGTATCAATGCACTGCAAGCACATGTGAACTATACCGAGTGCAAAAATCAAATCGAGTGCGTACCACATGCACAAAACCAAATCAACCGTATGAAATCCACGAAATCATAAACACGTGCAGCCAAGACACAAAATCAATATCAAGTGCAATAGATATGAACTAATCATAAACCAGTGTAGCGGTGTATAACATAAATCGAGTGCAATAACTGTGCACAAAAATATAATCTCCAGTAGGTGCAGACATAGTACACGAAAACAATATCATGAAACTCAAATCCAAGTGATAAAAGTGTGATACTCAGATCACAAAACACGAATCGCAATAAATGATATTGAGGTACACCTCCTTCAATATCTGTAACATTTCAAAAAAATAAAATATTATTTTTGGGAATTTTTATAATTAAATAATTAAATATTGAATATTTTAATAAGGCGGTATAATTAAATACCGATAAACTGGGGATTTTTTTTTAAAATTTTGGAAATTACTAAAATAGGGTCTTTCATGTGAATTATGCAAATTTTAAGTTTTTATAATTAATTATACGCTATTTTAGTGCTAATCGCGATTAAAAATCGCTAATTGCGGATTAAGCGTATTTTGTGCAAAACATGCACCATGTCTTTTTTCACTTGCTACATTTTCCTACATGATTTGGAGTGTATGGGTATTTGTTTTGGGTTTACTATTGAGGAGAGAAGAAAAGAAAAGAAAAGGAATAGAAAAGAATAGAATATTAGGTATGGGTGAGAGAGAGAAGGTAAGGGTTACTTTGACTTGGCCATTCCCTCTTCATTCTTCACCTATTTCCTCTCCACCTCCCAAAAACACCATGAAAATCACCTCAAAACCCAAATCCCATTTCATTAAATAGATGCACAAGCTCAAGGGAAGCACATTGGACCAAGAAAAATCAAATTTTGGACACTTGGGGCAACTCAAGAAAATTCTTGAGTTGCCAAATGAGCTATTTTATGAACCTTTAGCTTAGTATTTCCATTGCTTTTACCCCCATATTAGATTAGAACCGATATCGTGTGGTTTGGGTGAATTTTGAAAATTCTAGTTAGGGTTAATGGAAATTGAGAGTCGTGATGTGAAATTGAGCTCGGTAGAGGCCACACAAACCCCCCAGTGCTAGAATTCAGACCTAAACCAGAGACTAGAACCCCGGAATACGGATTTAGAAAACCCGATATCGGAAAATTGTGGATTCTATGGATGTAAAATGAAATCTGCTAACACCCGGAGCCTCTGAAAATTATTTTGCAAGGACAGTGATACATGCAGGTGATTTAGAACATACCACCAAAACCCTAGCCCCTAACCCTCAACCATGGCCGCAATTAAATTCATTCTGGCCGCAATTTGCGGCCAGACCAGTGAGGATTTGACTCGTGTTTGTTCTGTGGCTTTATCTCCTGTAAATTAGACCCCTGGCATATGCAGAATTGACCAATTTGACCTAGGGTGAAATCTTGGACCATTTTCAATAGTTGCTGTTTTGATTCGGGGTTTGTTTCTCGTATTTTGAATTCTGGATTTGCGTATTTGTGTTTTACCTCGATCACTTGATGTATGTACGATGATATCGAGGGTTGTTTGATGGCTTTGAAAGCGTAGTCCATAGGTTCTAACCTATAGGCCTTAGCGTGTCGTTTTGGTTTTCCGATGTGATTTTAATGTGCATTTGCGATTGTGTTATCTTTGTAGGTACCTTCATGAGGGTTTCATATGATGAAGAGGATGAAGGCGACATCGACACCGACACGCAGGATACAGTGTGAGTAGATTATATCTACGGGGAAAGTCGGGTGGATGGCGTATAGCACCCCCGCAGTTCGATATTTTGTATACTATATATATACTTTATATATATATATATATATATATATATATATATATATATATGATAGCATTAGGTGTGACATGGATTTTCAAGATGTGATTAGGTATACTATGGTTAGATTAGGGTTTAGAAGTAAACTAGTATAGTTTCCTAGTTGCGAACCCTAAAATAGGTTTACACCCACACGCACACACATGCTTATTTGTTATACTTATACCTGGATGATGAGGTTAGTGGATGATATTTGGAGATGAGTCGATGAGTTTGGGCATAGTGCCATGAGATCGGTGATATGATGTGGTTCGTATTTGGGATACGATATGAGATTTTAGCGGGCCTTTGGACGTGTGTTTTACACACGTATTTATATTTACATAGATGGTATCGGTTTGTACTGGACTTAGATCATGTATCCCAGTTCATGAGATATGAAGATAAAGATACCAGTTAATTGATGAGATGAATATAATATTGATCCGTACCCAGATTTGGGATGCCGTACGATGATTTACCGTACGTGCTTTATTGATGATAGATCCGCACTCATGACTCGAGAATGTCATATGATATGTTGTATTGTACGTGATACTATTGAGGCGGGATCACCGACTATTATATGTATATATATCGACTCAGATTTAGGTGGTTTCCATACCCTTCCGATTAGCTTATTAGTTAGATCTGTAGTTTACTTAGTAGATGTTAAACTAGACATGTTAAACTAGACCCGAGTCATACCTATTTCAAAACCAACGAATCGTGAGTATTTTTAAGATAGGTAAAGGGATTCTACGGATATTTTCAAAGACGCATCTTTTCTTAAAAACACCGTGACCCTTATTTTTTCTAAACCCCACGATTCGTGTTATTTCAAATGGAAAAACTGTATGACATTTACATATTGATGTAGATTCTTCACTGTTGCGTTGATTATCCGATTTCCGCATATTCATGCTATTCGTATCGCATTGCATGTGTAAATGTGTTTATTGCTATATTAGACCCATGTTGTTAGGACACTACCACCATTATCGATGATGCGTATGTTCCACGTACACCTGCTTGCTGGCTCACACACTTCATTATCGATAATTGCCATGTCACTTTACAGTAGGATTGTTGCATCAGGATATGACCCTTGCATGACATACTTACGTACACACATATTGTACACCCATACTTGCATACATACGTATTTGCCCTTACATAGATGATTCTGGCTTGATTTGGAGATTTGGAAACCGCAAGATATATTTTAAAACTGGATTCATTTTAAAAGAGTGGTTCCCCCGATATGTGCATACTATTATTCCATGTTGCATGATATACTGCTATGCTTACATTTCCTTTGTATGTCGCATACATCATGCTTATGATTATACGCATTGAGATATTTGTTTTCATGAGATTTCTGGATTTGAGAACCGTGGTTATTTCAAAAGAGAATATGTATTGTTTTAAAAACCCGGTTTCCCTTGATATGATATTTTAGTGCGTCCACCATGCGTTTTCTCGGTTCTAAGACGTGTGCCATGTGAACCCGAATCGAGCAGCTGGATGAGGCTGATTGCGGGTACATGATGGACCCGGTATAGTTCCCCAGGGCGAGAAATGTTTTTCGTGGAGCAGACGATGAGCCTGGCAGGATGGCTAGTACCTACCGGTGATAGTATTTAGGCCCGGCGGATGTCCGGAGGATACCGACCGGAGTCGAGAGATGATATGGGCCGATTCGGACTGACGGAGCCTGTGGGCCGATCCGGATTGACGGAGCCCGATATATAAGGATTTATGTGCCGATACTGGACACAGGTTTCATGATGTTTTCGAGTGTCGATGCTAGATACTCAGGTTCCATGATTTTGATATGTCGCAAGGGACACATGTTGATTTATATCCTCATACTTTCATGCATATGCTTTTATGACTTTTACATGCATGATGTTGTTATGTTATTGGTTGACACGTGGACGAGATCCACATACATACAGACACTGATTACATTGATCATACCTCATATTTATGATATGTTGCTACCTGAGGCACTGGCACGAGCAATTGGTACTACACTTATGTATAGATGTTTACCCTTGCCACCTTATCATGCTTCAGACTTATTCATATTGAGGATATTATTATTACTGATCGTATTGACCTAGGATTGTGTCATATATACGATTTCTTCTCTGCAATGTTTTCTATTCACGAGTTGGCAACTCACCCCCGTTGTGCCACAGTTCTTGCAGGTTTTGCCGTACAGGTTTCATTGCGGCTTTTCTGGCACCAGCTTCCTTTCTGGGTGATTGCTTTGGTAGGTGGGTTCACTCGCATCGTGACCACTCTTGTATTTATTTTAATCAGTTGTATCTAGTAATTCCATCAGCCAAACTTGTTTATTGTTTCAGATTTAGAAAACCAGTTGTGTATTATTTCGACCTTAGAGTCGCGCGATGTAGTATTATGGTTTTCTTGATATTTTGAGTTTCTTTTTGAGTTTGATCCTCGCCCTTTGGCATTGTATATTATACTGCTTGCATGGTTGTGACCGTCGATTGACGAAGAGCTAGCTCCCGCTTGGGGATGCCTTTTTCCATTGTATATATATTATTCATGTTGTACCCCGTTCGGGGCCAGTATTTACAAAGGAAACTCTGCCGAAATTTTCAGAAAAAGACTAAAGATTTGTAAAAATGCATATTCGGCTTACTTATTTAAAAACCTTGCTTTTAAGCATGTTTTCTTACTTCTTAAAAACTGGTTTTCTTTATTTACTCCTTTAAATGGTTTTAGATTTCTGGGTTTTTGGCTTACTTGGATTAGATGAGGCCCTATAGACTTCATATGATTCAAGGGCCAGTCACGTGCTATTTCGGGTCGTGACAAAGTTGGTATCAGAACGCTAGGTTAACCTTGGTTCGAGTCTAAGTTTGACTATGTGGAGCCTAGAGCGTTTATATATATACGGAACTTAGGCTTGACCTTACGGAACTTAGACTTAGTCGAGGGGGTATTATACCCGAACTTTCGTCACGTAGGTTGACCCTGGTTGATGGTACAGGTGACTTCAGTAGAGTGGCGTACCGTGTGTATGTTCCGCGGCATACTTACGATACGCCACTCCGCTTAAGGAGCCTTAGGATGTACATTTCCTTGCACAGTATTATATTCATTCCTATGATCTATCCTCATCGATATTGGTTATGATTTTGCTGCCACGATTGCACAGGAAGAGAGAGCTACAGCTAGAGTTGCGTCAGCATGAGCTCGTCATGGACGAGGCGTGATTCCAGAGACGTACGATTGCATAGAGAGGCTTCGTTTTATTGTGTTTTCGTGCCATGAGCATTTGACAGATCGCTTTTACGAGATTTCTCGGACGTGTAAATCAGCACCAGAGGATCAGGCCACTGCTAGAGGCCAGTCTGAATGTGATGACCATTGATATATCGCTTATTCATGATGATTGAGGCGCTGTTCAGCGTACAGACGAATGAGCCAGCTGTTGCTGCAAATGACGAGATATGCCCAGATGTTGGAGCTATTGCAGTATGAGTATATACTTAGAGATATGATGGAAGGTCGCTAGTCACCCATGGATGAACGACTAGGACATGTGGTTCGTTCGCTTACCCCGATGCAAGGTCATCAGATAGATTGATTCCAGCTAGAGACGACTTCACGTAGATTCGTTGGTAGTCGATAGAGACGATCGAATGTCAAGAACCCATTTCCAAGTTTAAAGTATTCGGAAGACAATGCAAGTAATGATATGGACCCTCTAGAAGAATGAAACCCTAACTCGACGTAATGACCATGGAACGCCTTCAAACCTTAGGGTTTGCGGCAGTTTAGCGGTGCCATTTATGAGGCTTGGGTTTGCCCTTCTACGGTTGGTCCACAGGTGCTGTGGCATGTACTGGAATACTATTAAACTGTACTCAAGATGTTGATCTCTTGGGGGATTATGAGGTTTTGACAATCGATCGGATGGTTCGACATCATTCGGATATTATGTAATGGGATACATTGCTTGGGAGACTCCAGATACGAGTATAGCCGTTGGAGCGCAGTCCATGCAGCCACGAGAAGACGAGTCCGAATCAGTCGACATTGGAACAGGGTGGAGTAAAGAGTTCGCATGAGATTCGACGAGATGACGCTCCACTCTGCTGACATCAGAGATGCGATACGCATGCAGAGGCGTTGATTATGGATATATCTTCCAGAAGGAGTCATGAAGAGAATGCAGCCGTTCCGGAACAAGAAATATATATAGTGAAGGGGTGAGAACTTCCGGGCAGTTCGGCAGAAACGAGATTTGAGAGAGACCTCGATAGGACATTTCTGGAATACTATACGAGAAGACTTGGACCCAGGAGCGGTCATATTGCGCACACCCAGCAGGCCAGAGTTCGGCATCGTTGACGAGATAGTTAGCCAGAGATCTGTAGATGGATGTGCCAGAGCGGGACTGTTTCCGTCGTCATTCCATATTGGGCCGTTGAGCCGAGGAGCTATATACCTAGCAACACATAGTGAGAGACAAGAGCCTAAAAGCACCAGGCACCAGATCATGAACAGGAAGCAAGTAGATATCTTGCTCTGCTAGTATTGGATGCGCCGACACCTTCTCGACTTTGAAGGAGGAAATATCGACGACGGTATTTATGATTTGTGATTTGGTGGTTCGATTATCACGTATCCGTCACCGCGGATTTCGGTATTTTGGGCGATTTATTCACATGATTTAGTCTTGATGACTGAGTTTCATGGTATTTATTTGTGTGTACCACGGTTGCACCTGACTTCGGTTTGATATCATTCGATATGTTGATTTTGATTTCATGCCTATGTTATGCATGTGATTTGACTTATGCTTTCGGCATAGTTTTTATGCACTTTTAGTGTTTTGATTTGGTTTGTGCATGCTGATGCACATGGTTGTGAGATTATATACCACGGTATACCTGATTTGGATTGAACTTTATTGTATACCGTCGATTTCGAGTATGATATTGATGTTGATTTCGTGCACTCTGTACATTTAATTTAGATTTTATTCGTGAATGATGGATGCACCTGATTTGGATTTTTGCGCGTGTTGAGCGCATGTTTTGAGATGCGATTTTGGTGCACACCCGATGCACTAAATCGGGATTCTTCGTGCATGTCAGATGCACCTGATTTTGCTGTCAGGCACACACGTTGCCTATGACAGATGTTTCGCGCACACCCGTTGCACCTAGATGTTGTTTCTGTGCACATGTATGGCACATATATGGATTTTGATTTCCGTGCACACCAGATGTACAGGGTAGTCTTATATACATTTTGGGATTGATTTCTGATGGAGCAGTACGTTTTTATGATATTTGCTATTGTTTCGTACCGAGCAGGACTAGTCAGAGGACAGTACCTGGATATATTTTGCATGCATTGATAGTTATCGAAGGGATTTCCAAAAAGGGGGCTATAATCTCAGTATATACCTACGTGTCTGATATGACACGAAACGTTTAAAACAAGGAAACCCTACTAAATTGTTTTCAAAACGGCGGAACGTACTTATTAAACAAAAGATATATACATATATGGTTATTTTCTTAAAATAGACATCCGCCACTGTGCAGTGTTATGCATATCGCACAGCGACTTAAAAAGGTTTGGTATGCATTTCCTTCAGCTATTTACATGTATAGATTTGATGTCTACATGTATAATTTTGATGTATATCATATTGGTTTTGTTTTGGATTTGACATTTGTGTCTTTACCATGACTCCGATGATTGCGGGATGCTTGACGGAGTTTTGTTTTTGAGTTATCTGCTCATTGTTCATACGCATGCATTGCGCTATGATGCGTCTTATGAATTGATGATTTCGGAGCCCCGACGACTTGGACTTTTACTGAAATGTTTTAGTACTTGAGGGGTTTAAATTTAAATTCGGGGACCGAATTTATTTAAGGGGGGAAGATTGTAACATTTCAAAAAAATAAAATATTATTTTTGGGAATTTTTATAATTAAATAATAAAATATTGAATATTTTAATAAGGCGGTATAATTAAATACCGATAAACTGGGGATTTTTTTTTAAAATTTTGGAAATTATTAAAAGAGGGTGTTTCATGTGAATTATGCAAATTTTAAGTTTTTATAATTAATTATACGCTATTTTAGTGCTAATCGCGATTAAAAATCGCTAATCGCAGATTAAGCGTATTTTGTGCAAAACATGCACCATGTCTTTTTTCACTTGTTACATTTTCCTACATGATTTGGGGTGTATGGGTATTTGTTTTGGGTTTACTATTGAGGAGAGAAGAAAAGAAAAGAAAAGGAAAAGAAAAGAATAGAATATTAGGTATGAGTGAGAGAGAGAAGGTAAGGGTTACTTTGACTTGGCCATTCCCTCTTCATTCTTCACCTATTTCCTCTCCCCTCCTCATCATTTCTACTGCTGCTGCTACCCTAGCTCCCTCCCCTCTTCACCTCCCTAAAACACCATGAAAATCACCTCAAAACCCAAATCCCATTTCATTAAATAGATGCACAAGCTCAAGGGAAGCATATTGGACCAAGAAAAATCAAATTTTGGACACTTGGGAGCAACTCAAGAAAATTCTTGAGTTGCTAAATGAGCTATTTTCTGAACCTTTAGCTTAGTATTTCCATTGCTTTTACCCCCATGTTATATTAGAACCGATATCGTGTGGTTTGGGTGAACTTTGAAAATTCTAGTTAGGCTTAATGGAAATTGAGAGTCGTGATGTGAAATTGAGCTCGGTAGAGGCCACACAAACCCCCTAGTGCTAGAATTCAGACCTAAACCAGAGACTAGAACCCCAGAATATGGATTTAGAAAACCCGATATCGAAAAATTGTGGATTCTGTGGATGTAAAATGAAATCTGCTAACACCCGGAGCCTCTGAAAATTATTTTGCAAGGACAGTGATACAAGCAGGTGATTTAGAACATACCACCAAAACCCTAGCCCCTAACCCTCAACCATGGCCGTAATTAAATTCATTCTAGCCGCAATTTGCGGCCAGACCAGTGAGGATTTGACTCGTGTTTGTTCTGTGTCTTTATCTCCTGTAAATTAGACCCCTGGCATATGTAGAATTGACCAATTTGACCTAGGGTGAAATCTGGGACCATTTTCAATTGTTGTTGTTTTGATTCGGGGTTTGTTTCTCGTATTTTGAATTCTGGATTTACGTATTTGTGTTTTACCTCGATCACTTGACATTTGTACGACGATATCGAGGGTTGTTTGATGGCTTTGAAAGCACAGTCCATAGGTTCTAACTTATAGGCCTTAGCGTGTCGTTTTGGTCTTCCGATATGATTTTAATATGCATTTGCGATTGTGTTATCTTTGTAGGTACATTCATGAGGGTTTCATATGATGAAGAGGATGAAGGCGACATCAACACTGACATGCAGGATGCAATGTGAGTAGATTATATCTACGGGGGAAGTCGGGTGGATGGCGTATAGCACCCCCGCAGTTCGATATTTAGTATAATATATATATACTTTATATATATATATGTATATATATATATATATATATATATATATATATATATATGATAGCGTTAGGTGTGACATGGATTTTCAAGATGTGATCAGGTGTACTCTGGTTAGATTAGGGTTTAGAAGTAAACTATTATAGTTTCCTAGTTGGGAACCCTAGAATAGGTTTACACCCACACGCACACACATGCTTATTTGTTATACTTATACCTGATGATGAGATTAGTGGATGATATTTGGAGATGAGTTGATGAGATTGTGCATAGTGCCGTGAGATCGGTGATATGATGTGGTTCGTATTTGGGATACGACATGAGATTTTTGTGGGCCTTTGGACGTGTGTTTTACACACGCATTTATATTTACATAGATGGTATCGGTTTGTACTAGACTTAGATCGTGTACCCCAGTTCATGAGATATGATGATAAAGATACCAGTTAATTGATGAGATAAATGTGATATTGACCTGTACCCAGATTTGGGATGCCGTACGATGATTTACCATACGAGCTTTATTGATGATAAATCCGCACTCATGACTCGAGGATGTCATATGATATATTGTATTGTACGTGATACTATTGAGGCAGTATCACCGACTATTATATGTATATATATCGACTCAGATTTAGGTGGTTTCCAAACCCTTCCGATTAGCTTATTAGTTAGATCTGTAGTTTACTTAGTAAATGTTAAACTAGACCCGAGTCATACCTATTTCAAAACCAACGAATCGTGAGTATTTTTAAGATAGGTAAAGGGATTCTACGGATATTTTCAAAGGCACATCTTTTCTTAAAAACACCGTGACCCTTATTTTTCTAAACCCCACGATTCGTGTTATTTCAAATGGCAAAACTGTATGACATTTACATATTGATGTAGATTCTTCACTGCTACGTTGATTATTCGATTTCCGCATATTCATGCTATTCGTATCGCATTGCATGTGTAAATGTGTTTATTGCTATATTAGACCCATGTTGTTAGGACACTAGCACTATTATCGATGATACGTATGTTCCACGTACACCTGCTTGCCGGCTCACACACTTCATCATTGATAATTGCCATGTCACTACACAGTAGGATTGTTGCATCAGGATACATCATTGATAATTGCCATGTCACACACTTCATCATTGATAATTGCCATGTCACTACATAGTAGGATTGTTGCATCTCTCTCTGCCCAGACTCTTTCAAGTCTATATCTGTGGTTCCAGAAATGGAACAAGAGTTGACAGCTCGACTTCGTCCCAGGAAGCGAAACATAGTCTTTCAAAGCCCGGAAGGTTGAGCGGGGACAGGATTCGAACCTGCAGTCTTCAGGTCATGAGCCTGATGAGTCGACCAATTCCTCTACCCCCAGTAGTTGATCTTTCTTCTTAGCTCTTGCTTTTCAATTACTTCTTCTTTTGCGATGTGAATCCATCGGGAAATTCATTCGGGCGAGACAGATTACGATAAGCCAGCAGGCGAAGATTGAATGGATTTGGTCCTCTTTCTTTGTTTTCTGAGAAAGCTTGACTGGATGAATGGAATGGAAGAGAATTCGAATTCGAAAAAAAAACCGGGAGATACTCGATAATCACTCCAGGTGATTTACATTTTCACCGAGTAAGGGAACATCTCGATAATGTTCTAAATGCCAACCATTACCGGGAGGCGCTGACTAGTGAATTAGTCGAGCACTAGTATATGGTGATATCCAACTCTAAAGCCCGAACACAAACAAGCTTGAAAACGGATGTGCTACCGCACCATTCAAACCAATATCGAGACCTCCGTCTTAAAGCCCGACCTTCAAGTCCGAGGCAATTCAAGTGCAGAAATAGAGATTTTAGGCGCAATAGAAAGGAATGCTGTCACCGGGGTGGGTGAACATTCAAAGCCTCATCGACCTCAAAATCACGAGTTTTTGAACGATCTAGGTTCACAGTTCCGCCGTTGATGTCCCCGAGAAGCTCACCTTGCCTATTTGACCGGCAGAAAGGGATGGGTCACCCCTTCGCTTCCCTCCAAACAACGGAGTGAGCGCCTAGCGCGAAAGCCTATGAGAAAGAAAGGACAGGAATGCTTGCCTAGGAGTTTCAGGTCCACAAGACTGGCTATCTCGAAATTCAATGCCTCAAGTGAGGCTATATGTCTAAGCTAAGCTGTGTCGATCCCCGGATCGCAAGCTGGTTCAGCCCAGGATTTAGAGTTGGAAGAGGACCAGTTCGTCTAAGTCATTTAATACAAAGAATGGAATATTAGAATCTGGTGGCTGATTCAAGTGAAACCTGTCGGGAATAAGTACCTATCCCTTACGGGAATCGAACCCGTGAGGCGAGCGTTAGTGAGGCCTGTGACGACCCGTCGAATCGTGCAACTCTTTCCCGACAGTCACGGACGATCCAACTCTCATAAAGTGCGGAGAATCGGAGGTTTACAAATTCCCATGCCCCCATATAAAAAAAAAGTAAGTTGTAGTTGCTCGAGTTAAAGACCTCGCTTACATACACACATACACCCATACTTGCATACATACGTATTTGCACATACATAGATGATTCTGGCTTGATTTGGAGATTTGGGAACCGCAAGATATATTTTAAAACTGGATTCATTTTAAAAGAGTGGTTTCCCCCGATATGTATATACTATTATTCCATGTTGCATGATATACTGCTATACTTACATTTTCTTTATATGTCGCATACATCATGCTTATGATTATACGCATTGAGATATTTGTTTTCATGAGATTTCTGGATTTGGGAACCGTGGTTATTTCAAAAGAGAACATGTATTGTTTTAAAAACCCGGTTTCCCTTGATATGATATTTTAGTGCGTCCATCATGCGTTTTCTCAGTTCTGAGACGTGTGACATGTGAACCCAAATCGAGGAGCTGGATGAGGCCGATTGCGGGTACATGCGGTATGGTTCCCCGGGGTGAGAAATGTTTTTCGTGGAGCAGACGATGAGCCTGGCAGGGTGGCTAGTACCTACCGGTGATAGTATTTAGGCCCGGCGGATGTCCGGAGGATACCGACCGGAGTCGAGAGATGATATGGGCCGATCTGGACTGACGGAGCCCGCGGGCCAATCCAGACTGATGGAGCCCGATATATGAGGATTTACGTGCCGATACTGGGCACAGGTTTCATGATGTTTTCGAGTGTCGATGCTATTCCATGATTTTGATATGTCGCAAGGGACACATAATGATTTATATTCTCATACTTTTATGCATATGCTTTTATGACTTTTACATGCATGATGTTATTATGTCATTGGTTGACACGTGGACGAGATCCACATATATACAGACACTGATTACATTGATCATACCTCATATTTATGATATGTTGCTACCTGAGGCACTGGCACGAGCAATTGGTACTACACTTATGTATAGATGTTTACCCTTGCCACCTTATCATACTTCAGACTTATTCATATTGAGGATATTATTATTACTGATCGCATTGACCTAGGATTGTGTCATACATACGATTTCTGCTCTACGATATTTTCTATTCACGAGTTGGCAACTCACCCCCGCTATGCCACGGTTTTTTGCAGGTTTTGCCATATAGGTTTCATTGCGTCTTTTCTGGCACCAGCTTCCTTTCTGGGTGATTGTTTTGGTAGGTGGGTTCACCCGCATCGTGACCACCCTTGTATTTATTTTAATCAGTTGTATCTAGTAATTCCATCAGCTAAACTTGTTTATTGTTTCAGACTTAGAAAACCAGTTGTGTATTATTTCGACCTTAGAGTCGCGCGATGTAGTATTATGGTTTTCTTGATATTTTGAGTTTCCTTTTGAGTTTGATCCTCGCCCTTTGGCATTGTATATTATACTGCTTGCGTGGTTGTGACCGTCGATTGACGAAGAGCTAGCTCCCGCTTGGGGATGCCTTTTTCCATTGCATATATATTATTCATGTTGTACTCCGTTCGGGGCCAGTATTTACAAAGGAAACTCTGCCAAAATTTTCAGAAAAAGACTAGAGATTTTTAAAAATGCATATTCGGCTTACTTATTTAAAAACCTTGCTTTTAAACATGTTTTCTTACTTCTTAAAAACTAGTTTTCTTTATTTACGCCTTAAAATGGTTTTAGATTTCTGGGTTTTTGGCTTACTTGGATTAGATTAGGCCCTATAGACTTCATATGATTCAAGGGCCAATCACGTGCTATTTCGGGTTGTGACAATGTTGAAAATATGTCGGTGCGCCCAAACTGGCAAAGCAAGGTCATCTACTTGCCTCCTGCTCACGATCTGGCGTCTTCGGTCTCTGGGTCCTCGTTTACTCTCTGAGTTACCAATCTCGCAATTCTTCGTCTCGTCGGCCCGGTCAGGTGTACTAGCGGAACAGTCCGCTCTAGCACTCCGCAGATCATCTCTTGGCCAATTATCATGACCACTCGCAAACGGCACGTTACTGATGTCAGAATCTGGCCCTCTGAATACACGCGACACAACCGATCCTGGGTGCAAGTCATATCGCAGCAGTGCCCTGGAAAGAACCTGCTAAAGGTCTCTCCCGATCTCACCTATGCCGAACTACACGGAGGTTGGCACTCTTTAATAAATCCTTTCTCGTTTTCTGGACATTTGCGTTCTCAGCACAACTTCCCTCTAAATCGGCCATAACTAATGCCCTTGCACACATATCCATCCTCTGGAATCAACGGAGAGTAACCACCGCTCGTTAACATCTCGCACGAACCTCTTGTTCCACTCGTCTTTATTATCGTCCATTTTGACGTCATCTCTTGCTGTCTGCATATTGCAATTCGTCCTAGGCTACGGTCAATCCGGAGTCTCTCACACGGACTCGAAATTTCGAACTCGGTATCTTCATCACTCTGTAGAAGATATCTAGCAGAACACGTCCTCGGGAACTCATCCAAATGATCGGAGGAATACACTTTATTCATCCGTTCTCGATCGACTCACAACGCATCTGGGTTAGTTCCTCTATCCGAATCTGGTCAACTTACTGATCTCCTATCGGAGCATTCGACGAACAACGTCCTCTCTGGATCGATCTACTCTATCTCTGAGTAAGAATCTCCACACTGGAAATCTTCAACTCCTCTAGGCCTGCGTCGGCACATCAAATCAGATGAATCATCTTCGTCTCTTAACTCAAGATAGACTAGCTATCTTCTGTCATATCTCTGCCTGAGAGCTCCAGCGATCTCAGCTCATAACTCTGGAGGTGACATCCATCAATCTCAGCAACAGCTGGGTCATCTGTCTGCATGGTAGACAACACCGCGATCTCTGAGGTAGGCTGTACATCAACAGTCCTCTCAATCTGGCAGCCTCTATCAATGGCCCGATCATCCGGTGCAAAACCAAACACCCGCCTCAAACGAGAGATCACAATACAAACACCATACCTACACGTTCCTATATCACCAGAAAACATCATGGTCAGCCATCGTCCGTGAAGAGCTCGCTTTGACCGCAACACTAGCAGCAGCTCAATCTGCGCTCAAACCATGGTGACAGGAAGCTCAAGCAGGTATCGATGAAGATAAATCAGAGGGACGAAAGAAATCAACAGATCCAAAATGGATACATGATCATAAGGAGGAACGAAATCAATGAGAGTATGATCATTGGATGGAATAGACACACGGATCTCAAGAATATACATCCTAAAGTTTGTTAAGTGGAGTATCGTATCGTAAGTATGCCGCGGAACAAACGTACGGTATGTCACTCTCCTCAAGCTACCTACTCCATCAATCATGGTCAACCTATGAAACGAAAGTTTGGGTCAAATACCCCCCGTCAAGTCTAAGTTCGGTAAGGTCAAGCTTAGGTTCCGAAATATATATGCCCTAGACTCCCCATAGTCAAACCCAGACTCAACCAAGGTTAAACCTAACGCTCTGATACCAATTTTGTCACGACCCATAATTTAGCACATGACCGGCACTTAAATCACACAACGTCCAAAGGCGTAACGTAATCCAAGTAAGCCGAAGCCCAGAAAATCTAAACCTTTTTACGGAAAATAGTGGGGGTGTAGTTTTGAAATAAAGGTATAATGAAATAAAGTTTATCTATAAATGCATAACTAATGATATAAGAAAACGCAAGTAGAATGTACTAAAATTGAGAACATTGTTCGTCTTTAAAAATTTAGGCAGCACCTCCCTTGTATATTTTGAACCGAAACCACATATACATGACAATAATAAAAGGCATCCCTAAGCGGGAGCTAGCTCTTCGCCAAATGGCAGAATCACAACCATGCAAGCATTGTATACGACGCCCAACGGCGAAGATCAACCCAGAAAGAATAATATGAATAAAGCAAGACATTAATCCACACATAGCGACCATATACCTATCGCTCTAAGTCTCACAAACAAAAGTCTTTCTAAGTCTTACTAAATATACAAATACTAGTTTTCTGATTGATAAAGTTTATCTAGATACAATAGGAATACTAAATACAAGAGTGGGCACGATCCAATGTGTCCCACCTACCATAGCAAAACACCCGAATGCAAGTTGCGTGCCATTGATACCGCTACTGATCCCAAGCGGTCAAACCTGCAAGAATTGTAGCACAACGGGGGTGAGTTGCCAACTCGTGAGTAGAAAACATCAGCAGGTAGAATCGAATAAAACAACGATTTCCTTGGTAATTATATTAAGAAGGTAATACTATGATATCTAGGGTGACCATGTATGCGTATATGTCAACAATATAATCAATGCCAATGACATATACAATAAACATCTGAATCATATGCCTATATGCAGGTGGATATCATCCACGTGTCCATCAATGACACAAACAACATCATGGAATCTGAGTGTCCAACATCGACACTCGAAACATCATGAAAGCATAAGCATGTATATATATGAGGATAACAACCAACGTGTGTCCATCAACGACACATCAAAATCATGGAACCTGAGTGTCCAACATCGACACTCGAAACATCATAAAACCCGTGTCCATCATCGACACGAAAATCCTCATATCTCGGGCACCGTCAGTACGGATCGGCCCATATCCATCTCACGAGTCCGGTCGGTATCCTCCGGATAACCGCCGGGTCCAAACTATCACCGGTAGGTAGTAGTCCCTCTGCCAGGCTCATCGTCTACTGTACAACATACATTTCTTTGCCTGGGGTACCATACCGGGTCCACCATGTACCCGCAAACGGTTCATCCAGCTCCTCGAATCGGGTATTACATAGCTCATAACCGAGAACACTCATGGTGGACGCATCGAAATATCATATCAAGAGAAACCGGGTTTTTAAAACAATACATACTTTCCTTTGAAATACAACCACGGTTCTCAAATCCAGAATCTCATGAAAACAACATCTCAATGCGTATAATCGTAAAGCATGATGTATGCAAACATAGACAGAAATGTGAGCATATCAGTATATCATGCAACATAGAATAGTGATGTGAGCATATCAGTATATCATGCAAACGAGTCATGTGATAATACTAAACCATTAAGAGTAATAGCATGCCATAGCAAGTTGACTGTGTGAGTAACATAGCAATTACCGATGAAGAAAGTGTGTGAGCCGGCAATCTGTGTAAGTATAACATACGCATCATCGATAATTGTGCAGGTGTACTAGCTGACGATATCATAACAAATAATGGAAGCACAGGTATACGTAATGGAAATGAGAATATTGTAAACGTAGCAGAAGGTAAATCGTAAGCGCATTATTATAAGGTATATGTATCTAATCTAACATCTACATAAGGGCTAAACTAAGTAGTGTAGACAGTGATTAACAATATCTACAACATATCCGAGTCGATGAATCTATCAATCGGCAGTCCAGCCTCACAGCATCACGTACGGTATAATCCATCGTACGGCATCCTCGAGTTAAGGGTATTGATCAATCATCAGGTAAAACTCATCGCGTACGGTAATCTATCGTACGGAGGCATTAAACAAATAGGGATTCAATCAACCTATACAACAATGAGGGTACGGATCTAATGTCTCGTACGGTATATCACTCATTATTCTTATAAAAAAAAATATATCTCAAATCACATCCGTATCAATATCATATCATGTCTTGGCAACAGTATCTATATTAACATATCGCCTCGCATCCGCATATTGACATATTAAGCCAAGTCATCTTATTTCATCATATTCTCTTTTCATCAGATCAATATCTCACATCAGGTAATCTTATATATATTTATCTTATTTTACCGATCTCATAACACATTCTATCTCAATCCTATCATATTCATCGCTCTCATGTCATATCCTTATAACTTTCGTCTCATATCTCGATATAGGAATTCAATCATTCATATCATCTCCAATTAACTTTTTGATCATATCCATAGTTTCCTAGTATAGGTTTCTCCGACTATATTCTACATATCGGTTTCCATTTATAATTTGCAGGGGTGCTATACGCCATCCACCCGACTTTCCCCGTAGATATAAATCTACTCACCTGCAATACTCCTTGCTAAGCTGAAGTCGATGTGCTTCGTTGTCTCGGAAGTCCATGCAAGGTACCTACAAATCAACACATATCGCAACGTTATGAAAACCAAGTCCGAAAACCGATACGGCACACGAAGTGCTCATAGGTTAGAACCTATAGCTTACGCATGCAACAACAACTAAATAACTTCGTCGTTGACGTACAAACGTCCAACAACCAAATACAATATCAAAATCAAAACCAAAGTTCATAAATCGGAAAACCAAATTCAGCAACGAAGGAAATCATTCCCAGATTTTACCCTAGGCCAAACAAGGGAATTTTTCATATAGGGTTGCTCTAGATATCACATAAGGGAACAACCAACCAAAAATCACCCAAATCCAACATGACCAGGCCCCAAATTGCGGCCTGGGGGAATTTATCCGCGGCCATGAAATGGAAATAGGGGCTCGGGTCTCAGGGGTAGATACATGGTTGCCTGCACGTCTCTCTGTCATGGGAACTTATTTTATAGTGGTCTCGGGTCATCCCAGATTCTCATATACCATCAAAAACTGTCAAATAATCGATGTCGGGTAATTTCTAAGTTCTTATTTTGGGTTTCTAGTCTCTGGTCTTGGCCATAAAAACATCACCTGAGGTTTTCAAACACTCACTACACCTTAATCTACTACTCACAAGTCAAGTCTTTCACTAAACATCAACTTGGAAAATTCTAAGATCACAATCCACACTAAAATGAACTCTAAACTAAACTATAAGGTTAAGAAACTAATTACAAGATGAGAAGTGGAATTTATACCTCATGAGAGCAACTCAAGAAAAATCCTAGATGCCTAAAGTCTTCAAATCCAAATTTGATTGGTTCAAAGGGTTTAGGATGAGGTGGGGATCATTTTTAGTGAAGAGAGTATAGGGTTTTGGTGAAGGATTGGAGATGCTTTCATGGGGTAGAGGAGGTGGAGGAGGGAGGTGAGGAAGAAGAAGGAGGAGTTGGAGAAACAAATGAGATGAAGGAAAAAGTTCAAGTGTGGAGCCATACTCTCATCTCTCTCTCATCATATGCCATGCCTCATCATGGGCCCCCCTTTCTCTCTTCAATTATCCTCTCACGTCTTCTCTTTTCTTTTTTCTCTTTTCCCAATAAATCACAAGTCACAAATACAATGAACAACATGCAACCAAAATGCGACATGTCATGATGCACTAGCCATGACTAATTAAAAATACGGATTTGGCATAATCGTGATTAGTAGTGCACTAATCAGGTTTAATTTAAACTTGCATATAATTAATTATAAAAATGCCCATATCTGATAAATATATTTTTAACTGAATAAATCATTTTAATCTCTAATTATTTCACAAATATTGGTATATATTTATACCATTTTACGAAAACCCCGAATTCGAAAATCGAATAGTTTTCGCGAATATATTATTTTAGTATTAAATTCCAAAAATAATATTTTATATTTCTGAAATGTTACAATTACCATTAGGTAATACAAGGTGATATTCGCCAACTGTTTTGGCTACAACATTTGTACCATTCCCTACTAGTATGGAATGATCACCTATTCCCAGTTCTCTACATTTGGTTAGCCCATGTAACATATTACATATGTGGGATCCCGATTCAATATCTAATACTCAGGACGTAGAGTGTACTGAGAAACAGTTCTGGGTGACTAACACACCCGAAGAAGATGCATCAACATACTCATTCTTCGTTTGGGTGGCTTTGAAATCCGGATATTTTCCTATTTCCTGCTCGGACTTATAACAATTATAAGTTGGAGCGGATCCAACGTTCCCCTGCTCAGTATAACAAGCGGGTTCGGTCAATACATCCATATTATTATCTTGATTAAGACCTAACATGGTCGCTACCTGGAGAGAGAGAGAAGAAAACACTTAGCGTATGCTCTTGCAAGATTAGATTGGTTATTATCTTATTTAATCAGGATGACTCCCACTGTTTTTATCAAATCTTCATTCAAACTCTAAAAGGTAAGACTAGCCGGCATTAATTACACCTTATAAGTTCGCCAATTTTTCATCCAGGTCAGTGTCGGTACTTTGAGAGAGGTTCCTCGTGCTTTCGCACGGACCTAATTAAAATAAACCTTTTTTTCCCAAGGGGCGTAACCCCGTTAACACCTTTCTAGACACCTATTTGATCGGCTAATTGGAATGTGTAAAACTCTCCCAGGAGTAACTCTTACTCGCAGTGGGTATCGGGATCCAACTATCTCATAGAAGGTATGCAATCTCATTGCAAATTTCAACACTTGAAATTCCCGACAAAATTCTGCCCCTAGCGTCCTATGACCTTGACAAAGATTAACAAACCATAGGCTGCTAGTCAAGTTCAACCCGTATATTTCATGATTGAATTAAACCCACCTACACGATCCTTGACGGTGGTCAACAAGGTCGTACGACTACCCTAATCCAATCACATCATATGTAGCAGATAAGCACTAGTCAGCTACCATACACTACGCCTTGACGGAGGTCAACAAATGTAGCACGAATAATAAGTAGCATTTATTTGAAATAACGGAGGGCTACGACGGGTTTTTAAGAAAAACTTTTGCGTAATGAACTTGATATCGTTTTAGAAACAAGTGATTTTTGAAAAGGAGTGTTTTTTAGGCTTTTACTAGTTTTGCTAAAGAGGTCACGCCCGGTGAAGGGATCTCGGCTCTTTCCTTATCGAATAAGGTGCAGGATATTTCACAAATATAACTATGAAAAGTAACAACTAAAGAAGCAATCAAAAGACAAAACCAAGTGGGTTGTAGCATTTTCTAGTTTCGCTAAAGAGGTCACTCCCGATGAAGGGATCTACGAGGAATACCGCTATGCAAAGCAAAAAATAGAGCTACCCTTTTTGAAAATATGATTCTACAACATCTTTTAGGTTTCTTTTTTGTCATTAATCTCATTAATGAAGTCCCATCATTTATGCTCCCTAAGCATCACAGAAGAAACGAAAATGCAACGTATGCTTATGCCATCCACATTCGCCTCAGTGTCCCGTTATGCACTATTAGGTTATGTTAGTTATATGTATGCCCTAGAGGCCATTACTGTACATACGATTTATATTGTAGTGGATGCTTGGACATAAATAGGGAGGACTTTCTTGCTCGACATGATAGTATGCTATCTGGTTGCTCTTTATCTTAACATGTACTCTGATTGTCTCTATGTTACATGTTGATAAAGCCCTTAGGATAAGTACTTGACTACCAGGACTATGATGCAGATCATACTAGTGGGGACAGAGTAGTCGCCAAGTACATCCTTCAAATGTTCCTAGTCGTGGGAGTACCGAGACAGGGCATCGATACTCCAGAGTAGACTAGCGTATGCGTTTCTTGACCTATATGATGGGCGATGGATGATCCCATATCCATTGATGTTTGACATCAGAGAAGGTATATGGGTGCTCAGTGAAAACTGGGTACACTGGGCGGACTCGCCGAGAACTCCCAAATGGTATTATACCTCACGTCAGATGGCAGTTCTCTGGTGACACTGGTATAGGTTAGTCTGTTGACCCGAGATCGTCATAGAGTCTTGTGTGATTCCCACTGTGCTTTGATTTTCATCATACCACGTCCAATGGGGCGTGCAAAACGGTGGCTTTTGGGTACAGTCCCGAATCATATGGAGGCAATAAGCGATAGGAGGGGATTCGTCTCTCCCGGTATAGGGAGTTGATGTTGCGCTGTGTTTGATTGGCTATAACTGGAAATCCCTGGCCAGGGTTGCTGAGATTTACTGGTAAGTGTTATCAGTAGTTTCTCGAACTCTTATAGACCTCATATCGACACGACTTATCAAGCTACTGGGGTCTGACGTTTACCAGCCCTAGACGAGATATGCGACATATCAGACGAAGAGACCGGACTGTACGGGAGTGTTGCTGATTGGATTCGCTGGAGAAAGTATAGGCTTGCTTGTTGATCTTCTGATCGCTCAATACCCGGGTGGCCGTTACGTTTAGCAGACCGCTTGTGGCTTGTGGGTGTTTGATATGATCATCACCTACTGCCGGAGTATTGACGAGTCTTTAGAGTCCTACACAGAGGTTTTCTGGCTCAAACGAAACGGAGTAGGAGCGCATATGTGATATGTGCGGGAAAGAGATTAATGCGAGTATGTGATACCGCATTATATTCTCGCGATGTGTGACATGATTGGTTATATGTGATATGGCCGGATTATTAAATCAAGAGTTGATTTGATAATTTAATGTATAATTATATATTTGATATATTATAATACATTAACTAATATTTAGCTCACTATTGATTTCGTTTTCTCACATGATGTGCACATTGTGTGTGTGTGTGTGTGTGTGTGTGTGTATACGCGATATGTACATTTTTGTACATGGATTGTGTCATGTTTGATGATACATACAAGATGGGTGTATGAGATTAACACAATGCTAGGGTTAAGTTAGGGTTTCTATTTATGCTAAGCTAATTCAAAAGAGATTGAGTTTGTTATGCTAAAGCTTGCACAAAAGATTATGATAAGCTTATGGATAAGCTTTGACAAAGTCAACCCTTTTGTCTAGTTTACGATATTTATCAAACCAAACTTTTAACCATAGCCATGAGTTAATTCTCTACATGAGTTAGCCATGAGGGCTTAACTCAACCATAGGTCCAATAATTCATTTGGATGAATTATTCACAAGTCTTCTTTTTCTTCTTCAAGCTCCATGAAAAAGCTTGCTAGCTCTAATGGAGTTTTGAGATAAAGTGTGAGAAAATCAATTCTAAAGTGAGCCCACCTCCTACTTCTTCATCCTTTACCACTTGTCATGTAGTAGAGTGTGTTCTCTTCACAAAGTTCATGACCTAGTGAAGGAATAGCTTGATTCAGTGTCTCCTCGACGTAGATCATCTTCGGCCTCGAAGTCATCGATGAAAGCACGTTCGTTTCTTCATAGAGCCTCTCTAGAGTCCGGGGTTTGCGATCGCAGCGAAGGGGACTACTACACGGAGCTATTTGAAGTGAAGGACCGGACTACAAATGTTGTAATCCCAAACTCTTAGAAGTAAAGTTGTTTACTTGCTTATTGTTTTCGCATAATCTCTAGTATACGATCTTGGTTAGGGTTGTTCGGCATGTCTAAATTTTGAATCGGGTATGGTTGATGCCTTGCAGAACCTTGTGAGAGTGTCTAGTAACCCTACAGTGGTATCAGAGCCAAGCTAGAGCTTTAGGCGAAGTCTAGACGAACATTAAAGTCCGATCGAACCCGGAAACCCCGATTTATACCCTTCTCTGAAAATTTTTCAAAAATGTTGATTTTTTCATATTAAAAATACTCAAAAAAATCAGTCGGGTATTTTAGGAATTACTGTGCAAAACGACACCCTAAATCCACTAAAGCGCCGCGGAACCGCAGCCAAACCAGGGTATTGGCGGCAGTTCCGCGGCAAGACTTGGGTATTGAGGGTTAGATTTTGCTACAGTTGATCCGTAGGTACTTCCTGATGCTTCTGGGAATTTTTAAATTGTACTCAAGTGTTAAGTTTTCTGGGATGTATTGGGGACTCATTGTTTCGATCGGATAATTTAACTTCGTTTAAGTTTTTTTCGGATAATTTTAGAACGTGTTAAAAAGTTCGAACGGATATCAATAACTCACTTTTTCCCCTGTCGGATTTTTTTTCAAAAGTTGGATTTTTTCTCGAGTTTGAAAGTTCCGGAAAATCATGCAAGTAACGCGGTGGACCCTCTAGAAGACAACAAACCTTAACTCGATTATATGACCGTCTGAACCGCCTCTAAACCTTAGGGTTTGTGGCAGTACGGAGTTGCCATATGTGAGGCGTTGGCTTGACCCTTCTACGGCTGGACCACTGGTACTGTGGCATGTGATGGATACTTTTTGAACTCCGCTCAAGTGTTAAGCTATTTGGGAAATCTTGGGTATTTGTTTATTCGATCGGAAAGTTTAACATTGTCTATTTATCTGGAATGTGATACAATATTTGGAATCCACAAGTAGTTATGAGATAACTAATTTGAATGTTATAAATCTAGCAGTTTAGTCTCATTTGATCGGTTGCCACGGGATTTTGATGCGATCAAAAGTCCGTCGCAATCACGTAGCGTACGCGGATACTCGCCGGGTAAACTTAATAGATAGCCATGCCCCATAGCCCCGACCAAGTGACTGTAATAGAACCTCGTCGCCAAAAGCATCCGTTCGGATGCTCGTGGCAGCGGTGTTCCGCCTTAGTGCACTTCGTTGACGTCATCCGGGGGTGCGTCCGTCTACTAAAGTTTGCGACGAGCATTCGATCAGGATGTCGGGAATCGTGTTGAATTGCCCGACTTGATATTGAAAAGAGTTTTCGATACTGAGACTAAAATGCGGAGTTTATAATTTTAGGCATGTGATGTCTAAGGAATTCATTTGGTTAGGCATGAGATGTCTAAGGAAGTTGCGGATTCCAACTGTTGTATTTTTACACTTTCTTTTCTGTGACCGTAAGCGTAGTATGTAGTGTATCACCGGCTTCGTTGCTATACATCAACGACAATCGGGATACGCATACTTGCTTACGTTGATGATATGAGATATTATGTGTTGCTGTAATATGTTATATTGGATCGTCGCGTTCTGAATAGCCGGGTTTTTTTTATGTGAGATGAGAGTTTTTCTTTTTCATTCATGTAAAATTCATTTGTATGTAATATTCTTTTATTGGGGCACTTCCGGGCTGAGGATGATGTCACCATTGTATATTATTTACTTTTCCACATTAGGTAGACCCGAGGAGGGGAGCACAAGTAACCGGGTTCTGGGGTCCAGTGGGAGACCATCTCGAGGAGTCGAGACCGGGTCTCCTAACCCTAGAATTGGCAGTGTTGCTTGCCGCTCTCGTAGGGGTCTAGGGATGTGGGTTTGGCTATTCATCGCGACCGTGGAATCCGTGTTTTATACAGGTTCATATTAAAACATGGACGTCTTAGTATATCCAATATTTCATATGTGTTCTTCTGTTGCAATATTCTGTGATGAGATCATATTACTGGCTGAGACGAATGTTTATATTATATATATGAGATATATATTATATTGTTGATTTCGTTTCAAATGTGATACTTGTGAAGCATATTAAAATGGGACTTCATTAATGAGATCAATGAAATAAAAGAAACCTAAAGATGTTGTAGAAACTTGTCTCAAAAACAGGTAGCTCTAGTTCTTGCTTTGCATAGCGGTGTTCCTTGTAGAACATCCAGCACCTTATTCGATAAGGAAAGAGCCGAGATCCCTTCACCTGGAGTGACCTCTTTAGTGAAACTAGCAGATACTACAAACTCGGTTTGTCTTTTGATTGCTTCTATAGTTCTTGCTTTGCATAGTGATAATTATGAAATTTCCTGCACTTTATTCGATGAGGAAAGAGCCGACGATCCCTTCACCGGGAGTGACCACTTTAGCGAAACTAGAAAAGGCCTCAAGAACACTCCATTTAAAATCACTCGATTCTACAACGATATCAAGTTCATTACGCAAAAGGTTTTCTTAAAAACCTGTCGTAGCCCTCCGTCATTTTAGGAAGTAGAGTACTTAGTATTCGTGCTGCGTATGTCGATTTTAGTTGAGGCGTAGTGTACGGTAGCTAAGTGATGTCTTCCTACACAGTATATTATGCGATAAATTAGGACAATCATGTGATTATGTCGACCATAGTTGAGGGTCATGTGGGTGGGTCTAATTAATCATGAAATGACGGGTAGAACTTAACTAGTGCTTATGATATGTTGACCTTAGTTAAGGTCATAAGTACTAGGGGTAAAATATTATCGGGAATTTCAAGTGTTGAAATTTGCAATGAGATTGCATACCTTCTATGAGATAGTTGGATCCCGATACCCGCTGCGAGTAAGAGTTACTCCTGGGAGAGTTTTATGCATTACAATTAGCCAATCAAGTAGGTGTCTAGAAAGCTGTTAACGGGGTTACGCCCCTGAGAAAACGAGGTTTACTTTAATTAGGTCCGTGCGAAAGCATGGGGAACCTCCCTCAAAATACCGACACTGGCCTGGCTGAAAGATTGGCGAACTTGTAGCGTGTAATTAATCCCGGCTAGTCTTTCCTTTTAGGGTTTGAAGGAAGATTTGACTAAAACAGTAGGAGACATCTTGATTAGATAAATTGATAACCAATCTAATCTTGTAAAAGCGCACGCTGAGTGTTTTCTTCTCTCTCTCTCCTGGTTGCAACTATGTCACGCCTTAATCAAGATAATAATACGGATATATTGACCGAACCCGCTTGTTATACTGCGCTAAGGAACATTGGTCCCGCTCCAACTTATAATTGTTATAAGACAGAGCAGGAAATAGGGGATTACCAGAATTCCCGTGCCGCCCAAACAAAGAAAGTGCATGTTGATGCATCATCTTCGGGTGTGTTCATTACATAGAACTGTTTCTCAAAATATCCTTTACGTCCTGGGTATTTGATACCGGATCAGGATCCCACATATGTAATTTGTTACATGGGCTACAGATAGGTAGAGAACTGAGAACGGGTGATAAATTTCATGAGATAAAAACGGTGCAAGTGTTGCAGCCAAGTCTGTTGGTAGTTATCACCCTGTATTACCAGAATACATTGATTCTGAACGAATGTTATTAGATACCGAACCTGATATACAACATCATATCATTCTCTTTATTAGTAAAGAAGGATATAATTTTGTATTGTTGGATAATGTTTTGAACATTTTCTATATCAAGAGTTGATCGGTTCAGGCACGTTGTCTAAAAGCATAGACGTTCTAAATCAAACCACAGTTCTTAACGTACAGAACATACACAAGGGGAAGAGTTCAGAAATAAACGAATCCTTCTTGAGGCATTGTAGACTAGGTCATATCAATGCGACCCGACTAGCTGAAGTTACATATAGATGCATATTTAAATTAGTTTGAATTTACATCTTGTGAAACTTGCCGGTCATGTCACAGAGATAAAATGACCACAGCTCCGTTTATTGGAAACGGAGAAAGAGTTAGTGAACTCTTGGGATTGATACATGCTGATGTATGAAGGTTCCCTGTCTACACATGCCAGGACCGGTTCTTTGTACTTCATTACATTCACTGATGATCTCTCAAGATTCAGACATATGTTCCTGTTGAAACACAAGTCCGAAACTTTTGAGATAATCACAGAATATAAGTTAGAAGTAGAGAGCCTAAAACCGGGTAAAAGTATTATGTCCTTTGATGAGATCAAGGAGGAGAATACTTGAGCAACGAAATTCATGGACTATTCTAAAGGAGAATGAAATTCTCTCTCAGCATTACTCCTCCGTATACACCACAATACCGCGGTGTATCGGGGCGGAGCAATCACACCCTATGTGATATGGTGCGCTCTATGATGAGTACTACTGAGTTTCCTATTTTCTTTTGGGGTTATGCACTTGAGAAGTTGCATACCTATTGAATAGGGTTCAAATCAAATCAGTTGCCTACCACTTCATATGTGATATGGAATGGGAAGAGCCCATATCTTAAGTATGTTAAGATTTGGGGTTGTCCGGCCTATGTCTAAAAGTAAAATCCGGACAAGCTCGAGGCAAAATCAGTTCTGTGGAAGTTTGTTGGATATCCCAAGCATTCGCAAGGGAATATCTTCTACCAAACCGAGGAACAAAAAATGTTTTGTTTCTCAGCATGCCACCTTTGTGAAAGGGAATTTCTTGTGAAGAAATTATTGGTCATGAGGTAGAACTGGAAAGAGTTCCATCTATACAAACTGCAGCTGATGATTTGGTAGAACCAAAGGATTCAATAGTTTCCAACGAACCTCAGCCTCTCCGCCGATCTAGTAGGGTTCCTCACCCACCTGAGAGATACTTCGGTTTTCTCCATGACAGTGGGAGCGAGGATTGCATCATGAGATGATGACCCAACTAGTTTCGAGCTGGCCATCAGGAGTGGCACTCTGTAAGAATGGCTGGATGCTTAGCGATCTGAGATGGAATCCTTATACACCAACAAAGTATGGACTTTGGTTGCTTTATCTGAAGGGTTAAATCCCCATCAGGAGCAAGTATATCTTGAGAAGATTACTTGGTGTACATGGAAAAGTTGAGACTTTCAAAGCTATGCTTAAGTCCATCCAGATCCTACTTGCCACGGCTACATACCATGACTACGATATCTGGCGGTTGGGTGTCATGACTGCTTTTTCTAAATGATGATTTAGAAGAGAGCGTCTATAAGTACACAACCAGAGGGCTTCGTAGACAGTGGGAGCAGCGGAAACGTGAGCAAGATGTTTTATGTGATAAATCAGGCATCACGGAGTTGGAACGTCTGTTTTGATGAGGTAGTCAAAGAGTTTGACTTCATCAAAATGGTAGATGAACCTTGTATATACAAAAAGGTAGTAGAGAGTATGGTGATGATCCTTGTAGAGTACGTGGATGGCATACTCTTGATAGGGAAGGAGTTTCCTATGCTACGCTCGGTCAATCTCCTCTTATCACAATGATTCTCCATATAGGATCAAGGTGAGACCTCCTAAATCCTGTGTTATGGATCTATGGGATAGATCTATCTGGATGTTAGGAATCTCACTAGTTGTAGTGAGATGGTATCAATCGATCCAGGGGAGAATCACTGGAAAGGTTGCAGGGTGATAAAGACGACTGAATGTCAGTCGCAGGCATTGTCTTTACCCTCAGTGGATGGACGGTATGTTGGAAGAGTTCCAAGCTAGATACCGTGACATACTAGACGATTAAAGGCAAGATACATCGTTACCAAGGATGCTACCAAAGAGGCAGTCTGGATATATATAAGTTCATGAGATGAACTTTGTTCCTAGCATTGTGTGACAATGGAGTTCTGGCTTTTGCCAAGGAACCTCCGTCCCATCAGAGATCCAGACATATTCTTAGGCAGTATCGCCTGATCATGGAGATGGTTGATCTCAAGGAAGATCGAGGTTAGGAGAGTAGACACAGAGGAAAACAGCACGGATCCACTCACAAAGGCCTATTTCCCAGTAGAAACTTTTATGGGATGGTTGAGTATGAGATACATCAACCACTGCTGATTGTTGGGTATGCGATACTACAACAGATGGCCCTAGTGCAAGTGGGAGATGTTAGTTATATGTATGCCCTAGAGGCCATTACTGTACATACGATGTATATTGTAGTGGATGCTTGGACATAAATAGGGAGGACTTTCTTGCTCGACATGATAGTATGCTATCTGGTTGCTCTTTATCTTAACATGTACTCTGATTGTCTCTATGTTACATGTTGATAAAGCCCTTAGGATAAGTACTTGACTACCAGGACTATGATGCAGATCATACTAGTGGGGACAGAGTAGTCGCCAAGTATATCCTTCAAATGTTCCTAGTCGTGGGAGTACCGAGACAGGGCAACGATACTCCAAAGTAGACTAGCGTATGCGCTTCTTGCCTATATGATGGGCGATGGATGATCCCATATCCATTGGTGTTTGACATCAGACAAGGTATATGGGTGCTCGGTGAAAACTGGGTACACTGGACGGACTCGCCGAGAACTCCCAGATGGTATTATACCCCACGTCAGATGGCAGTTCTCTGGTGACACTGGTATATGTTAGTCTGTTGACCTGAGATTGTCATAGAGTCTTGTGTGATTCCCACTGTGCTTTGATTTTCATCATACCACGTCCAATGGGGCGTGCAAAACGGTGGTTTTTGGATACAGTCCCGAATTACATGGAGGCAATGAGCGATAGGAGGGGATTCGTCTCTCCCGGTATAGGGAGTTGATGTTGCGCTGTGTTTGATTGGCTATAACTGGAAATCCCTGGCCAGGGTTGCTGAGATTTACTGGTAAGTGTTATCAGTAGTTTCTTGAACTATTATAGACCTCATATCGACACGACTTATCAAGCTACTGGGGTTTGACGTTTACCACCCCAAGGCGAGATATGCGACATATCAGACGAAGAGACCGGACTGTACGGGAGTGTTGCTGATTGGATTCGCTGGAGAAAGTACAGCCTTACTTGTTGATCTTCTGATCGCTCAATACCCGGGTGGCCGTTACGTTTAGCAGACTGCTTGCGGCTTGTTGTTGTTTGATATGATCATCACCTACTACCGGCGTATTGACGAGTCTTTAGAGTCCTACACAGAGGTTTCCTGGCTCAAGCGAAACGGAGTAGGAGCGCATATGTGATATGTACGGGAACGAGATTAATGCGAGTATATGATACCGCATTATATTCTCGCGATGTGTGACATGATTGGTTATATGTGATATAGCCGAGTTATCGGATCAAGCATTGATTCGATAAGATGTTGCACTTGATATTAGTCGGTTATATGTGATATAGCCGGATTATTAAATCATGATTTGATTTGATAATTTAATGTATAATTATATATTTGATATATTATAATACATTAACTAATATTTAGCTCACTATTGATTTCTTTTTCTCACATGATGTGCACATTGTATATATATACGCGATATGTACATTTGTGTACATGGATTGTGTCATGTTTGATGATACATACAAGATGGGTGTATGAGATTAACATAATGCTAGGGTTAAGTTAGGGTTTCTATTTATGTTAAGCTAATTCAAAAGAGATTGAGTTTGTTATGCTAAAGCTTGCACAAAAGTTTATGATAAGCTTATGGATAAGCTTTGACAAAGTCAACCCTTTTGTCTAGTTTAAGATATTTATCAAACCCAACCTTTAACCATAGCCATGAGTTAATTATCTACATGAGTTAGCCATGAGGGCTTAACTCAACCATGGGTCCAATAATTCATTTGGATGAATTATTCACAAGTCTTCTTCTTCTTCTTCAAGCTCCATGAAAAAGCTTACTAGCTCTAATGGAGTTTTGAGATAAAGTGTGAGAAAATCAATTCTAAAGTGAGCCCACCTCCTACTTCTTCATCCTATACCACTTTCTATATAGTAGAGTGTGTTCTCTTCACAAAGTTCATGACCTAGTGAAGGAATAGCTTGATTCAGTATCTCCTCGACGTAGATCATCTTCGACCTCGAAGTCATCGATGCAAGCACGTTCGTTTCTTTGTAGAGCCTCTCTAGAGTCCGGGGTTTGCGATCGCAGCGAAGGGGACTACTACACGGAGCTATTTGAAGTGAAGGACCGGAATACAAAGGTTGTAATCCCAAACTCTTAGAAGTAAAGTTGTTTACTTGCTTATTGTTTTCACATAATCTCTAGTATACGATCTTGGTTGGTGTTGTTCGGCACGTCTAAATTTTGAATCGGGCATGGTTGATGCCTTGTACAACCTTGTGAGAGTGCCTAGTAACCCTACAGGTTACTTAACTAACGGCATAGCGGGGCAGTACTAGCACGGGTGCAAAACATAAGCAACGTTTATTATATATCATATATACAATAATAAAGCATCCGTCTCAGACATATAAAGTGATCACATCACAGAATAGCAGCAGAAGATAACATATGAAATATTGGATATACTAGGAATTCCGTGTTTTAAATTAAGCCAGTATAAAACACGGATTCTACGGTCGCGATGAATAGCAAAACCCATATCCCTAGACCTCTACGAGAGTGGCAAGCAACCCTACCAATTCTAGAGTTAGGAGACCCGGTCTCGACTCCTCGAGATGGTCTCCCACTAGACCCTAGAACCCGGTTACTTGTGCTCCCCTCCTTGGGTCTATCCTAATACGGAAAGGTAAATAATATACATCGATGGTGACATCATCCTTAATCCGGAAGTTCCCCAATAAAAGAATATTACATACAAGTTTTTATATGAATGAAAATGAAAAACTCTCATCTTACATAAAAAAAACCCGGGTATTCAAAACACGACGATCCAATATAATATATCCCAGCAACACATAACATCACATGTCATCAACGTAAGTAAATATGCGTATCCCAATTGTCATTGACATATAACAATGAAACCGGCGATACACCACATATTACACTTACGGTCGCAGAAAAGAAAATGTCAAACTATAACATTTGGAATTCACAATCACCTTAGACATCATAAACCTGAAATATCACATATTTCGGATTTCATGTCTAACTATATGAATTCCAGATATTGTATCACATTCCACAATAGCTAGATGATGTTAAACATTTCGATCGAATCAACAAACACCCAAAATTTCCCAAAAAGCCCAACACTTGAGCCCAGTTTAAAAATACTCAGAACATGCCACAGTACCTATGGACCAACCGTAGAAGGGTCAATCCTTGCCTCACCTATGGCGCCGCGGAATTACCGCAAACCCTAGGGTTTGGCGGCGGTTCTTAAAGTCATAGAATCGAGTTAGGGTTTTGTTCTTCTAGAGGGTCCATCGCATTACTTGCATAATTTTTGAATGTTCTTTAACTTGGAAAAATCCAACTCTTGGAAAATTTCCAACGAGGGTTAAAGTGGGTATTTGATATCCGTTCGAACTTTTTAATGCCGTCTAAATTACCCGAAATAATATTAGAATTACAACTACAAAATACTCCGAATTGCCTTTCTAGAAAATTAACATCTCATGCAATTTTAGAAAAAAACAAGCAACACCTGAAACACCAAAACCCAGAGACCAGAACACCAGACGAAGACGAACCCAAAAAGACAATGGGGGGCCGGCCAGGCCGGATTTTGGAAGCTTGTCACCGGGTCAAAACCGGTGGATTGGGTTCATATTTGTTTAGTGTTCATGTGACATCTCATATAATATTCTGCAGTTGCTTAAAAAAATTCGACGACTTAAAAAATTTGACAGAATCTAGGTTTTAGTTTCGAGTGTTTCGGAGTTGTTTTGGTTTCGTAATTCTACAAATATCGTCTAATTCTCTAGCTTGGCTCTGATACCACTGTAGGAATGCCTCGTACGACAACAAGGTTTCGTGAGGCATCGTCCATGCCATTTTCTAAATTTTTCCATGCTAAACAATCCTAACCCTAGAATCTTAACTAAAGATTTAGACAATACAATATGTAAACAATTTTACATCTAAGTGAATATGGAATACAACCTTTGTAGACCGGTCCTTCACTTCAATAGCTCCATGTAGTATTCCCTTCACTCCAAGTAGTGATCTTCCAGACTCTAGAATGACTCCACAAGATGAAAGGAATGAGTTTGCACGAAGTCTTCGAGGCCGAAGATGATCTACGTCGAGTAGGCACTAACCCAAGCTAGATCTTCACTAATGAGAGATTAGTGAAGCTAACACCCTAAACTAAATGGCTAATCTAGTAGAGGATGATGAAGTAGGATTTTTGCTCACTTTAGAATTAATTTTCTCACTCTTCTTCTTCTCCTCTCAAAAACCTAGAGAGCTAAGCTCTTGATGAATAAGAAGAAGAAAAAATGGATGAGAGAGTGAATGGCAACCATGGGTGAGAAATATCTCATATAACTCATCTTGAGACTTAACCATGGCTTAAATTAATGGTTGGGTTAATAAATATCTAGTGTAAGACAAAACTAGTGGACTGAGTCAATGGTTCTACAAGCTTCAACTAAGCTAACCCATGTGACTAATTTCTAACTAATATTTGATTTACTCTAAATAAATAAATCCTATATTATCATGAGCATGGTGTGAGTCTCATACACCCATGTAGCATGTGGCATCAAGCATGACACAAAAAGAAATACAATAAATATATATCACACATATATTAAATGCATAAGTGAGAAAAAGAAAAACTTAAGTGAGCTAATATTAGTTAATGTAAATTAATATATAAAATATATAATTATACATAAAATCATTAAATCAACACTTGATTTAATAATCCGGCTATATCTCATATGACTGACTAATATTATTTGTATCAACTTATCGAATAAACACTTGATTTGATAACCCGGCTATATCTCATATAACCGACCGATATCATAAATCGCGAAAATAGAATATGGTATCACATACTCATATTAATCTCGGTCCCGCACATATCACATATGTGCTCCTACTTCGTCTTGCCTGAGCCAGTAAACCTCTGTGTAGGACTCTAAAGACTCGTCAATACGCCGACAGTAGGTGATGATCATATCAGGCACCCACAAGCCGTCAGCGGTACTAGCTGGATGTAACGGCTACCCGGGTATTGAGCGATCAGAAGTTCAACAAGCAAGCCCGCTCTAACTCCTGCAAAGCCTGTCAGTAACAATACCGTACAGTCCGGTCTTTTCGTCTGATATGTCGTATATCCAGTCTAGGGGTGGTCAACGTCAGACCCCAGTAATCGATAAGTCGTGCCGATGTGAGGCTCATAACGGGTCGAGAAACTACTGATAACACTTACCAGTAGATCTCTGAATCAGCCCTGGCCAGGGACTTCCTGTTATATCCAATCGAGCACAGCGCAACATCAACCCCCTATACCGGGGGAGACGAATCACCTCCTATCGCTCATTGCCTCCATATGGTTCGGGACTGTACCCAAAAGCCACTATTTTGCACGTTCTCTTGAACGTAGTAAGATGGAAATAAAAACATAGTGGGAATCACACAAGACTCTATGACAATCTCAGGTCTACAGACTAACCTGTACCAGTGTCACCAGAGAACTGTTATCTGACGATAGGTATAATACCAACTAGGAGTTCTCGGTGACTCTGTTCCGTGTACCCAGTCTCCACTGATCACCCGTATACCATCTTTGATGTCAAACACCAATGGATGTAGGATCATCCATCACCCATCATATGGGTTAAGAAGCGTATACGCTAGTCTACTCTGGAATATCGATGCCCTGTCTCTATACACCCTCGAATAGGAACAATTATAGGATGTACTTGTGGAATACCCTTGACCCCACTAGTATGATCTCCATTATAGTCCTGGTAGTCAAGTACACATGCTAAGGGCTTTATCAACATGTGAGAGCAAGACAGTATCATAATACAAGTCTACATGTTAAGACAAAGAGCAACCAGATAGCATACTATCATGTCGAGCAAGAAAGTCCTCTCTATATATATCCAAGCATCCACTATAATATACATCACATGTACAATAATGGCCTCTAGGTCATACATATAACTAACAAGATCAACAAGCAAGCTTGTCCATACTCCTGTGAATCCAACAACAACACTACCGTACAGTCCGGTCTCTTCGTCTGATATGTCGCATATCTAGTCTAGGGGTGGTAAACGTCAGACCCCAGTAACTTTATAATTCATGCCGATGTGAGGCTCATAACTGGTCGAGAAACTACTGATAACACTTACCAGTAAATCTCAGTATTAGCCCTGGCCAGGGAATTCCTGTTTTAGCCAATCGAGCACAGCGCAACATCAACCCACAATACCGGGAGAGATGAAACCCCTCCTATCGCTCATTGTCTCTATGTGACTCGGGACTGTACCTAAAAACCACCATTTTGCACGCTCTCTTGAACGTGGTAAGGTGGAAATCAAAGCACAGTGGGAATCACACAAGACTCTATGACGATCTCGGGTCTACAGACTAACCTGTACCAGTGTCACCAGAGAACTACTATCTGACGTTAGGTATAAGACCATCTAGGAGTTCTCAGCGAGTCCTGTTCAGTGTACCCAGTCTCTACTGAGCATCCGTATACCATCTTTGATGTTAAACACCAATGGATATGGGATCATCCATCGCCCATCATATGGGTCAAGAAACATATACGCTTGTCTACTTTGGAATATCGATGCCACGTCTCGATACACCCTCGACTAGGAACAATTAAAGGATGTACTTATGGACTACCCTGGCCCTACTAGTATGATCTGCATCATAATCCTGGTAGTCAAGTATATGCTAAGGGCATTACCAACATGTGAGAGCAAGAAAGTATCACAATACAAGTCTACATGTTAAGATAAAGAGCAACCAGATAGCATACTATCATGTCGAGCAAGAACGTCCTCTATATATATGTCCAAGCATCCACTATAATATACAATCATGTACAATAATGGCCTCTAGGAAATACATACAACTAACAGTGTGTACTTATCGAGACCCCGACGAGCGGCGGTGGCCGGTCTTATAAGCCATTGGTGTTAGTCAGTCACCTAAGATAGTATACATGTGCTCATTGGGTTATGAGTACACTGGAAGGACTCGCCGGGAACATGCTAAATGGTATTATACCTATTGTCAGATAGAAATTTCCAGGTGACATGTGTACAGGTTAGTCTGTCGATCTGAGATCGTCATTTGTCTAGTGTGAGTTCCCACTGTTCTTTGATTACTACCCTACCACGGCTCAAAAGAGTCGTGCAAATAGGTTTTAGTTGGGTATATTCCTGAGCCATATGGAGGAAGTGAGCGGATCGTTGAGGATTCATCTCTCCCGGTATTGGGGGTTGATGTCGCGAGGTGCACGGGTGGCCATCACCAGAAATCCTTGGCCAAGCTAGTCGATAATTACTGATTTGGATCAGTAGTTTCTCAGTTGGTGATAGACTTCATATCGACACGAAATGTCGCGTTATTAGGAGTCTGACTTTATCCACCCCCTTAGACTCGATATGCGATACTCTTAGACGAACATACCGGACTAGACGGATATTGTCACGGACAGGCTCGGTAGGGGTTAGGATGGGTTTACTCGTCGGCCTTTCTTTCGCTCAATACCTAGGTAGCCGTTACGTACAGCTAGTGCCGCTGACGTGCTTGTGGTTAAACCTACTGCTAGCATATTGACGAGTTTTTAGAGTCCCACACAGAGGGTTTCCCTGCTTCGGGCGAAACAATGTAGAGGCCGTATGGTTTTGCGGCAGGATTCGATCATATACGTGCTTTTGTGCACGTATCATGATTCGGACGGTTTATACTAGTTGCTTTGGTTTAAGGCGGATTCTAATATTATATTGTTGGATTATTTTCGTCTCATTGTATTCATATTTTGTCGGAATACGGATACGGGTATGTATATACGGATGAGGAGTATTCTTGTAATTCATTACAAGGTGCTTCTAGAAGAAGACGCCTCATTATGTTTAATAACCATTTGGTTAAATGGTTATTTGAGGTGGAGGATGAGGTGTCCTTGGCTTTAATTGATTGCATGGCTCACTTGGTGACTCATGGTGTAACGTTTTAGAATTAAATAAATTAATAATTAAATAAATAAAATCCTTTAGATGGATTTTCTAATAATCGGTAAAATAAACCGTATTGTCCGTAAAACTTAACTATAATTATTTTTTTCAATACAGATTTTAATACGCCTATTTTAACTATATAATTACTAGTAAATGGTGTTTATTTAGTGACTTATAAATTATTAGTTTACTTAAATATTTTTCCTTAATTAATTAAATTCAAATATTGAGATAAGCTTTAATTATACATTAAATTAGTGTAAATTACAAATTTGAAATGGGTTAATTTTACAAAGTGAACCATGACAATTTAAAGCAAGTGTGTTTATGCAAAATTCCTTCTCAAATCTCTTCATGGTTCTAGATTTTTCTAGGATCATTTTTTTTGAAAAGAAAATTTAATAAATAAAGAAAATGATGAAAAGACTTAGAAGATGTATCATTTGAAGAACTTTCTACACCATTCTTCGTTCTTTTCTCTCTCTTTTTTCCTCCCTAGGGTTTGGCCGGCCTCCCCCATGGCAGCCCCCCCCCCATTTCTCCACTTCTTTTTGCTTTAAAAATATTCATCAAAATTCATGAAAAATCTATAAAAACATCACAAATTCCTAATTTAACCTATATCCATCATTCTTTGCTCATTCTAGCTTGGATTCTTGAGGCAAGAGAGCCATTTGGGAGGCTATGTGAGCATGCTAGATCTCTTGATTTGTGAGGTATAATTCTTATCCCAATGATTAATTGTAGTTAAATGCTTTAATCTAGCTTATTTAGATTTTTCTTAATTGATTCTAATTGCAAGATTTGAAATTCAAGAAGGGGTTTAAAAATAAAATTTGGGTTTTTATAACTTGCTCATGGTTGTAATGTGTGGTTTAATATCTTGAGTCATGCAAATTCTAGTCTAATTGTTAATTTGTAAAGTGTTACTTTAAAATTGTTAAAGTGTGAAGATTTTGCAAACTAGGTTTTTACAATATATATATATTGGTGAGATAAAATTATAATTAAGGTTCTTATCATTAGATTGTGGTTTTAATGAGGATATTAACATGTTAATGGAATGCAAAACCTAATCTAGTTATTAGTTTCAAATTGTTAGTTAATAAAATGTGATAAATATGCTATTTTGTAAGCTAGGTTTTAGAAATTAATTTAAAATGTGGGATTAAAAATCTAGTTAGGGTTTTAGCACATCATTAAGGTTTCCTTGAGTGGTTTAACAATTTAAAATATGCAAAATCAAGTTTAGATATGGAATTGTGAATTTTTGCTTAAAAGGTGTTGAAATTGGATAAAATTGCAAACTAGAATTTTCAATTTAATAAAAATTAGTGTGATAAAAGTATAGTAATGATTTGTATGACTTAGTTATGATATTTAGTGAATATTATGGCCATTAGTTTCGTTTAAATATGAAGTTTTAAAATGTAACGGTCAATTGACGCTTTCTAGGTTTTCGGAAATAAACCGATTTAATTTATTTTGAGTTTTCGATAAGTTGCAATTTATTGTATATTATAACTAGTAAGTTTTGGAACTATGATTTGTATGTTTGGGTTTTTCTCGAACAATCGGCGTTTGTACGCCGATGTCGAGGGCTATTTGGTTATTTTGCATGGGCGGGTCATTGGTTTTAACCTATGCGCACTTCGTGCGTCGTTTTGGGTTTTATCCATGATTCGGTTTACGATGTATATATATGTTTGCGTATAGGTACCCCTCACGTGGTCTTCGGACGATAAAGAAGAGGATGGCGGCATCGACTTCGGCAGACAAGGGCCAGGTGAGTAGATGTATATCTACGGGGGAAGTCGGGTGGATGGCGTTTAGCACCCCCGCAAACGTAGAATAGGAATATTACTTACTGTTATTAGGAAGTCGGACGTGACCTTAGATTCTTGGCGAGTAGGGTCCTACTAAAGACTTGAGTTTGGACTAGACTGATTTAGAAAAACTTAACCAGAGGATGAATATCTTGGAGGGAATTCGTAGGTTTCAGGTAGACACACACACGCACACACATACATTTGACTTGGTGTATATGTATATGTATATGTATATGTATATATGTGTATGTATATATATATATATATATATATATATATATATATATATGAATGTGTGTAGGTTTCTATGGGGGTGTGTGTGTGTGTATAACATATACACGTGATATGGGAAGGTTATATGGTATCTGGGGAGGAGTCAGTATGATTGGGCGTGATGCTATGAGTTAAAGATATACGATCAAGTATGATATGAAACGTACTATGATATTAGCGGATCGTTGGGAAATGAGAAATGTATATTTATATATAAACGATAATAGGTGATGATGACATTGAAATGTACGAGACTTTAGAATAGAACCTGCATTGTAATATGTGACTTAATCACGAGATGACATATGACATGATGTTAGAGTGGATCATTTGACGATGGATAATTACACAGACGATGATATACGTTTGATGATATTGGGATGCATGCGATTATAGTACAGATCAGGCATAACCAAAAGAATTGTGTAAAATAAGTGAATTTCTCTAGTTGATGGAACTCGTGAATATGGAAAAAAGAGGACCTTTGATCATGATATTGTTTGATGATGATATTATACAAATGATGATGTGCATAGGTGATAGTTGACCCGTACCCCGATTTTAGGATGTCGTACGATGGATTTTACCGTATGAGGCATAGATGCGATGATTGATCCGCACTCTTGACTCGAGAAAGTCGTACTATGTACGTGACACTATTGAGGCTGGATCGCCGACTATTAGAGCTATCGACTCAGACTTTAGGTGGATTCTTATTTCCCAATATACTAGTTTCTTTAGTTTAGTTCCTTAGTGGGTTAGATAGATACTAGTTTAGGCTCGAGTCATTTAGTTTGTAGTTACATATGTATATTCCAAATGAGTGGTTAATACACATTCACCTTTATATTCAGATTGTAATCATCATGTTGCATGTTCATACATATGTTTCTTTAGTTAATATGAAACTCTGCCTGTTAGGACACCAGCACCATTACCGATGATGCGCATGTTCCTCGTACACTTATTTGCTGGCTCACACACATCATCATCGGTAATTGCTATATCACGTACACTTTAGAACATGTTATCTTTTATTGATAGAATCAACTAAAGGCTAGATCAATATAATAGGGTATGATTACTCTTATGTGCTAGTTAGGCATTGCATTTATTACATAGACACTTCTTGCATTCATATTTTCATACTATCATGCAGTGTTGTGGGGCTTATGCCGATACTCATTATTACTTACTCATGATTTTGGGATTTTGGATTTCTATGAGATTTCTAGATTTGGGGAAAACTGCAAGAATATATATAAAAACTTCTCTCTCTCTCTCTCTCTCTCCCTCTCATTTTAAAATACAAGTTGCTGTTTTCTAGTGATGTATGTGTCATCCACCATGAGATTTCATGTTTTCTGTTAGATTTCGAGACCCGATTCGAGGAGTGGATGAACCGTCTTGGGTACATGGTGGGCCCGGTATGGTACCCCGGGGCAAGAAGATCGAGTTGTAGACGATGAGCCTAGCAGGGGAAGACTTCCTACTGGTGATGTCTGGCGCGGTGGATATCCGGAGGATAGCGACAGTTGTCGTGAGATTTGATGATATGGGCCGATCCGGACTGACGGAGCCCGAGAGATTGAGACTATGAGATATTGAGACTATGAGCTATTGAGATTTTGAGTTTTACATGTTTTGTGTCGATACTTGACACGGATTTCCATGGATTTCATTGCTGTTTCAGATTACCATACAAATTTTACTATGATAAAGTTAAAGATTTCTTATACAGATATACCCAGATTTCAGGGTTGATTATTTTACAATCATGATGCATGTATACTCATACACATGACATGTTACTACTTGAGGCACTGACACGAGCACTGAGCATTTGCACTTACGCATAGTTTATTACCCTGCCACTGCTAGATGACTAGTGATATATTATGTATATTATTATGACCTAGGAAAGCGTCGTGCATGCGATTTCTACTCGCAGATGTCTTCTACTCACGAGTTAGCAACTCACCCCCGTTGTGCCAAACTTTTCTTACAGGTTTCGATGAACAGATTTCCTTGGCAGCTTGCTGGCACATTATTTCATTCAGGGTGATTTGCTTGGTAGGTTGGTTTCACTTGTATCAGGACCGCCGTTGTACTTATATTATTTCATTTGTATCTATTAAGCTCCATCAACCAGACTTGTATTACTTGATAGTTTAGAAGACCAGTTGTTTTTATTTCGACCTTAGAGTCGCGCTTGTATTATTATGGTTTTTAGTGGGTTTGGTTTTCTTTTGAGTTTTGAGCCTCGCCCTTCGGCGTTGTATATTATAGTGCATTGTGTGGTTGTTTCCGCCTTTTGGCGTAGAGCTAGCTCTCACTTGGGGATGCCTTTTGATTATTTCATATGTATATATTCTTATTTGTACCCGTTTGGGGCCAGCTTTTACAAAGGAGACTCTGCCGAAATTTTTGAGGAATATGATGTTGTTTTTAAAACATGTTTTCCTTTACTTCTTCTTTTAAATGGTTTAGATTTTTGGGCTTCGGCTTGCTTAGATTACGATACGCCTCTAGACGTTTCGTAATTTAAGTGCCGGTCACGTTCCGTACCTTCGGGTCGTGACACATGGGGTGACTTATGGTCACTATTCTAGCATGATTGATATTTAGTTTGTGTTGTGAGATATTTCTTTAATGGATGACTCATTTTCATATGCTAACAACACTTAGCCATTTTTCTTGAGTTGTTTAATGCTTCACACTCTCATCTCCTCATGCTTCTTCTTCCTCTACCTCCATCCTAAAAGTCTCATATGTTGAGAAATCTAGGGTATTTAGAGACAAATCAATCCATCATTAGACTCTACATCTTCTAGGCTATCTAGTTTAGCGAACTAGATACCCTAGATACCTCGGCTATGAGGTTGGAGCTCGATTCATGGACTCTCAGGTGGATCATCTTTGATGGAGGGAGACCGGCAACCAAGTTTGATCATGGTGGCCACTAAGAGCTTGGGATGATGGTTCAAGACCGAAGGACATGGATCATTCGGTATAACCTTTCTAAACTCCTTTTATGTTTGCTAGATTAGGGTTAATGGTAGATCCGTAGCATCGGGTTATTATAGCGCCAGTTTGTAAAAATTTTGTTCCGCAATCGGCCATCGTTTGATGGCCATGGTGCTGGCATAACCCAACATGGTATCAGAGCCAACCCATAAACCCTATACTAGCAGTTTAAACGATGTTTTAAATAATGAAACCGAAACAACTCCGAAACAATACCCTAAATGTTCTAGTTTCTGTCGATTTTAAATTAGTCTTCAAAAATTATTTAAACAATTACAGAAGACTATTATTGTGACAACTAGAACATAACTAAAAAACGAGCCTAAAATTCTTTACTCTGGCCGGCGAGATCTGGGAAAAGACCGGCGTCTCTGGTTTTTGCATGGACTTGGAGCTTGGGTTTTTTGGTGTGTTCTGGTCACTAGAATTATTGTGACAACTAGAACACAACTAAAAAACGAGCATAAAATTCTTTACTCTGGCCGGCGAGATCGGGGAAAAGACCGGCGTCTCTGGTTTTTGCATGGACTTGGGGCTTGGGTTTTTTGGTGTGTTCTGGTCTCTGGAATATTGGATTTTAGGTATTGTTTGTTTTTTTCCCAAATTGCATATTGTGTTATCTTTGGTTTAGGAGCAATACGGAGTATTTCAAAGTCGCTATTTTTAACACTGTTTAAAAATTTTCAATACATACATTACTATCTACGACCGTGAATGTCATTAGAGCTGTACAACTCGTCTAATTGCTATATGTCTTTTAGACGGGTTTGCGAACATGACATTTACGTTGATGTTCTGTGTTGTGCTGAGGTTGTGGCTGGATCGTCGTGGTGGATAGCCGGTGGTGCAATGGTAGTATAGCTTAGATTCATTTGTACATTTGATATTGTGGGGTGAGCGTCTGACATGTCGACTGCCGTCTCTGCCAGTTTCTATATTATTTATTTGGGGTACGGCCGGGTTGAGGTCGATGTCACCCTTGTACATATATATTCTTTCTGTACTAGGATTACTCCACGGTGGAGTGCTCGAATAGACGAATTCTAGAAGGCAACGGACCCGCATCTCATGGTGTTGAGACAGAGGGGGCTTCACTCTAGAATCGGTAGGCTATGCGCCGCATTCGCAGGGGGTACAGGTTGACCCACGGAGGGGTGCTCAAGTTACCGGATTCCGTGAAGTGCTGGGTGGCCCATTCACTTTGTTGATTGGGGTTGCCTCACTTCTGGTATTGGCGGGTAACTTGCCGTGCTCATAAGGGTCTAGGTTTTCATTGCACAGGCTATCCACACGACAGGGATGTCGGGTCTAATTTGCGGGTCTAATGAAACCCGAGGCTCCGAGATTATCCACCATTTTGTGTTTCTTGCTGAGATTATGTTATGTTGCTTATATTATGCGTGGGATAAATTTTATATATATATTTATATATATACTAGTAGATGTTGTATATGTTTTGAATCCGCGCTAGTCCAGCCCCCGCTCTGCCGTTAGTTAAGTAACCTAACGGTGCATGACGGAACCCCGTGGCGAATGCGGATAGCATATATGTACATTGTATTTTTGTTCTTTTCTGGTGTGATATGGATTAATTGATGGGAATGCATTAACTCTAATTAATGCAAGGAAAACAAACCTATATGATGTTGCTGGAACCAAATTTTTTTTAAAACTGACATTACAGACGTTTCCTTTTGCTTTGCACAGTGATATTCGGTTATGAATATCCAGCACCTTATTCGATGAGGCAAGAGCCGAGATCCCTTCATCGGGAGTGTCCTCTTGAGCAAAAGTTTACGTCATCATAATAACTTCACTATAGTCGATTCTTTTGCTTTGCATCATGGTATTCAGTTTGGAATATCCTGCACCTCATTCGACGAGGAAAGAGCCGAGATCCCTTCACAGGGAGTGACCTCTTTAGCAAAAGTTTGCGCCACTAAATATTTGTAAAACCACTCGGTTCCTTCAACAATATCACGTTCATTACGTTAAAGTTTTTTCGCTAAAAACTAGCTGTAGACCTCCATCATTTCAGATAAGTGGCAGTTAGTATTCGTGCTATGTACGTTGGTCTCTATCAAGGCATAGTGAACGATAGCTGAATTTTACTTATCTGTTGCATCTTAGGATGCGATTAATTAGGACAGTCGCATAGCCACTTTGGTCTCTATAAAGGGCTTATGCGGGTGGGTCTAAGTTAATCCAGGATAATGACGGGTTGAACTTGACTTGCGACTTATAGTACGTTGGTCTCTATCAAGACCATTTGACGCTTGGAGTAAAAACCACATCAGGAGTTTCAAACATACAGGAAACTTTCCAGCCATGCGCATACCTTCTGGAGTGTGGTGACGTGAGTGGGTTCCATCAAGTTATCATGCAATAATAGTTGGATCCTGATTCCCAATGATGAGTAGGATTACTTCTCGGGTGATTTTAGATGATCCCGACTAATTCTCCTTTTAGGGTTTGAAGGAGAATTCGAGGAAAAAATGGGAGCCAACCAGATTAGATAAAGTGATTAACCAATCTGATCTAGGTTAGAGTGCACGCCGAGTGTTTCTTTTCTCTCTCTCTCTTTGGCAGCGACTATGGCCTGACCTTAAAAACTCATGAACCAACTTAACTGAATCTTCTTAAAAACACTTTGGCTTTTGGATTGTCATTTAGTCGCATATATCATTGTCGCTCCTACATTACCTTTGCATTTCTCCAGGACACTTAGTATCACTACGAAAATACATATAGCTTGGATATTCCATCATATAGTTACATACGAACTCGAAGGAACTTATTCCAGTTCGAGGATGGATTATGGTTCTGAAGAAATTGAATAGGATTATTCTGTTGTCTTTTCCCTTTACCTTCTCTCAGGTTGTGAGGGCTCCTGGTATTAGGAGAGTACGCCTATTGTGCTTATTGGATAGACTTCTTCCTAAGCATAGGCATGTGCCGAAAGGTGGGGAAGGAAGAAAACCAATTAGCCTAAGTATGGTGTACAGAAGGTAATAAGTAAAGACATATAAAGGGATTGGATAAAGGGTAAAGGAAATTGCGACTGTTATCATTCACGACGAAACTGCGTATACCCCTGCCACTTCTATATCACCTTTGCATTTCTCCGGAACACTCCGTATCACTACGAAGATCCATATTGCTTGGGTATGCTATCGTATAGTTACATACGAACTCGAAAGAACTTGTTCCAGTTCGAGGATGGTTTCTGGTTCTGGAGAAATAGAATAGGATTATTCAGTTGTCTTTTCCCTTTACATTCTCTCAGGTTGCGAGGGATCCTAATGTTAGGAGAGTACACTTATTACGCTTATTGGATAGTCTTCTTCCAAACCATAGGCTGGTGTCGAAGGGTAGGGAAGGAAGAAAATCAATTAGCCTAAGTGTGGTGTAAAGAAGGTAATAAGTAAAGACATATAAAGAGATTGGAGTGAGGGCAAGGAAGTATACGGTTACATTCATGAATCATGATAGTGGAAGAGGCATTACTAGAAATACCTGCTAACCCCTTCGAAACATTTTAATGTTTTAGTTTGACTGTGCGATATTAATTGAAAACTGTTTTCCCAGTTAGATTCTAACTCCAGGGTATGTATTTACCAGTTTTGATTCTCATATCTGTATGGCGTTATAGATGATGAGTGGGAGTAAGATATTGGGAATTGGGTAATTAGATCCTCATCATATCGGAATTCTTTGTAATTGGTGATATTTGAGGAAATCACCTGGGTTTTGCCTGACGGCAAATATTTGGTTTTGAATATTCGTTGTTATGCATCAATTTCAAATTGATATATCTATACGTTTATTTTATAAAGTGAGATATAACTTTTTGAAATTATGTCTATGACATTTACCCATATCATTTGACGATTAGGTAAGGATCATTCAACAACGGTGTAATTCTTCTTAACCGTAGTACAGTTTTCAACCTACGACGCACAAGGGTTTGAGTTATTAAACTCGGTAGACTTATACAGAGTGTTGTATGTTGTCCAGTGTCCGTTAGGACAAAAGGGTTTGTATTCGTATTATATTCTGTTTACTCATGACTTCTCTAGTTTTAGACAAGTATTTCCTTGAAATATAAGGTCCAAATTTTGAGAAGTTATAGGTATAAGAATAAAGTAGAGAACCATATGTCGCAATGTCACGACCCAAAATATTAGCTCGTGACCAGCACATAAATCACGCAACGTCTAAAGGCGTAACGTAATTCAAGTAAACTGAAACACAGAAATCTAAACCTTTTTAAGAAAATAAAAGAGGTGAAGTTTTGAAACAAAGGTATAATGAAATCAATGTTTTCATAAATGCATAGGTGATGGAACATGAAAAAAAAATGCAAGTTAGAAAACAGGTTTTCGTCTTTTAAAAATTTTGGACAGCACCTCCTTTGTATTTTTTGATCCAAAACCACCAATAAAAGATAATGATAAAGGCATCCCCAAGCGGAAGCTAGCTCTTCGCCAACCGGTGGATCTGCTAGTTATATGTATGCCCTAGAAGCCATTACTATACATGTGAAGTATATTGTAGTGGATGCTTGGACATATATAGGGAGGACTTTCTTGCTCGACATGATAGTATGCTATTTGGTTACTCTTTACCTTAACGTGTACACTGATTGTCTCTCTGTTGCATGTTGGTAAAGCCCTTAGGATGTGTACTTGACTACCTGGACTATGATGCGGATCGTACTAGTGGGGACATGGTAGTCCATAAGTACATCCTTCAAGGTCCCTAGTCGTGGGTGTATCGAGACGGGGCATCGATATACCAGAATAGACTAGCGTATACCTTCTCGACCCATACAGATGGGCGATGGATGATCTCATATCCATTGGTGTTTGACATCAGAGATGATATACGGGTGCTCAGTGGAGACTGGGTACACTGGACGGACTCGTCGAGAACTCCCAGATGGTATTATACCTTACGTCAGATGGCAGTTCTCTGGTGACACTGGTACAGGTTAGTCTGTAGACCCGAGATCGTCATAGAGTCTTGTATGATTCCCACTGTGCTTTGATTTCCACCTTACCACGTCCAAGAGGGCGTGCAAAACGGTGGTTTTAGGGTACAGTCCCGAGTCATATGGAGGCAATGAGCGATAGGAGGGGTTTCGTCTCTCCCGGTATTAGGGGTTGATGTTGCGCTATGCTCGATTGGCCATAACAGGGAAGTCCCTGGCCAGGGCTGGTTTAGAGATTTACTGGTAAGTGTTACCAGTAGTTTCTTGACCCGTTATGAGCCTCATATCGGCATGACTTATCGGTTATTAGGGTCTGACGTTTACCACCCCTAGAACTGATATGCGACATATCAGACGAGGAGACCGGACTGTACGGTAGTGTCACTGTCAGGCTTTTTGCAGGAGTTGGAGCGGGCTTGCTTGCTGATCTTCTGATCGCTCAATACCCGGGTAGCCGTTACGTCCACCTAGTATCGCTGACGGCTTGTGGGTGTTTGATATGATCATCACCTACTGCCGGCGTATTGACGAGTCTTTAGAGTCCTACATAGAGGTTATACTGGCTCAGGCAAAACGAAATAGGAGCACATATGTGATATGTGCGGGACCGAGAATAATGCGTGTATGTGATACCGTATTCTATTCTCGCGATTTGTATCATCGGACGGTTATATGAGATATAGCCGGGTTACCGAATCAAGTGTTGATTCGATACATTGATACACTTGATATTAGTCGGTTATATGCGATATGACCGGATTGTTAAATCAAGTGTTGATTTAATGATTTAATGTATAATTATATATTTTATATATTACTTTACATTAACTAGTATTGGTTCACTTAAGATTGATTTTCTCACTTGATGTGCACAAGTTGTATATGTGATATATTTTTTGCACAAGTTTGTATCATGTTTGATGATACATGCAAACTTGGGTATGTGTATGACTTACACTATATTTAGGTTAATAGTAAAGGTTTTTAATTATTTAGTAATTCAAAAATGGTGGTTATTTTTGAATTAGCTTGAAGCTTTATGAAGCTTTTAAGTATCTTTAACAAAGTCCACCATTTTTGTTTTGCATGACATTTTCATTACCTAACCATTAACCTAAACTCTAGTTTAGTCTCTACAAAGGTTTAACTCACCCATGGTTGCATTATGATAGACTTCACTTGATAATTCATTTTGATATTATTCTTTTCTTTTCTTCTTCTTCTTCTTGAAGAAAAAGAAAAAGCTTGCTAGAAATTATCAAGTGAAGATTAAGAGTGAGAAATCAAAATCTAAAGAGAACCCACTTCCTATTTCTCCATCCTCTACTAGACTAGCACTTTAGTTTAGGGTGTTTACTTCACTAATTCTCTAGTTAGTGAAGTAGAAGCTTGAGTTCGTATTCTCTCGACGTAGATCATCTTCGGCCTCGAAGACTTCAAGCGATCCTGTTGCAATTTTCTCATGGAGCCGTCCGAGAGTCCGGGAGTTGGATGATCACAGCGAAGGGACTACATCAAGGAGCATATGAAGTGAAGGACCGATCTACAAAGGTTGTATTTTGTATTCACTTTGTGTTAAATGTGATTTACTTGCATTTGTTCACCTTAATTTTCTAGCAAAGATCTTGTTTAGAGTTGTTCGGCACGACTCAAATTTTTAATCCGGCATGGTTGATGCCTTATAGATCCTTGTTAGTGTGCCTAGTAACCCTACAGGATCACAACCACGCAAGACAGTATATGTAAGTATACGACGCCCAACGGCGAAGTTCACCCCAAAAGATAAAAAAATAAGCAAGACATCAAAACCACAAGTAGCGGAAAACCCCTCGCTTTAAGTCTCGCAACCACAATCTCACTAAGTCTCATTACTTATACAAATTACTAATTTTGACTGATGGATTTGACTAGATACAATATGAAATATAAATACAAGAGTGGGTACGATACAAATGCCCCCACCTACTAATGCGAAACACCCACATGAAGCTATGTGCCAGTGATGTAATCAATACCTATATGTATACGGATATAATCCAACAATATAATCAATGTATGTATGCATGTGGATCTCATCCAACCATATAATTAATGTATATATGCATTTGGATCTCGTCCAACCATATAAATAATGTTTGTATGCAAGTGGATCTCGTCCAGCCATATAATCAATGTATGTATGCATGTGGATCTCGTCAACTGTATGTATGCATGTGGATCTCGTCCAACCATATAATCAATGTATGTATGCATGTAAGTAAGAGGATATAAATCAACGGCGTCCGTCGCGACACATCAAAATCATAGAACTTGGGTGTCCAACATCGACACCCAAAAACATCATGAAACCCGTGTCCAGCATCGACACGTAAATCCTCATATCTCGGGCTCCGTCAGTCCGGATCGGCCCTCGGGCTCCGTCAGTCCGGATCGGCCCATCTCATCTCTCGACTCTGGTCGGTATCCTCCGAGCCTAAATACTATCACCGGTAGGTAGTAGTCCCACTGCCAGGCTCACCGTCTACTGTACAACAATCCGTTCTCGCCCCCGGGTACCATACCGGGTCCACCATGTACCCGCAATCGGCCTCATCCAGCTCCTCGAATCGGGTTTCACATGTCATACGTCTCAGAACCGAGAAAACGCATGGTGGACGCACTGAAATATTATATCAAGAGAAACCGGGTTTTTAAATCAGTACATGCTTTCTTTTGAAATAGCTACGGTTCTCAAATCCAGAAATCTCATGAAAACAACATATCTCAATGCGTGTAATCATAAAGCATGATGTATGCGATATGTAACAGAAATGTTAGCATATCCGTATATCATGCAATAAGGAACAGTAATATGCACAAGTCGAGGGAATACCGCTCTTTTAAATGAATCTAGTTTTAAAATATATCATGTGGTTCCCAAATCTCCAAAATCGAATGCAATATCTTAAAAAGGTGCATATGTGTATGTACGCAAGGATGGACGTACAAATGTGTATGTCCGTAAGTATGGGTGTACAATATGTCTGTACGTAAGTATGGGTGTACAAAATGTCTGTACGCAAGTATGGACGTACAAATGTGTATGTCCGCAAGTATGGGTGTTCAATATGTATGTACGCAAGTAAGTAAGTATATACGCAAGTATGAGTGTAAAATGTGTATGTGCGCCAATATGGATGTACAAGTAGGTATATACGCAAGTATGAGTGTACAATATATATGTGCGCCAATATGGATGTAGCAATCCTACCGTGTAGTGACATGGAAATTATCGATGATGAAGTGTGTGAGCCGGCAAATCTGTGTAAGTATAAGATACGCATCATCGATAATAGTGCAGATATACTAGCACAAGTATAAGTAATGCAATGTGAAAAACATGAATGCAGCATAAGGTAAATCATATGCAAATGCTGACGGGTATACGTATTTAACATTACCGAGTCGGTGAATCTTTCAATCGGCATCCAGCCTCACAACATCACGTACGGTATAATCCATCGTACGGCAGCCTCTAGTCAAGGGTATGGATCAAACTTCAAGTCAAACTCATTACATACGGAAAATCAACGTACGGCGGAATTAAGCTATCAGGGATCCTATCAACCTATAAGACGAGGAGGGTACAGACCTAACGTCTTGTACGGCTATCACTCACGATTCACAACATATATAAATATCTCTATATACCTATGTCCCAGGTCACATGCGCAACAATCTGATATCAGGAGACCGGCAGGGTATCAATCATCTCAATCGACTCGCATCCGTATACCAATATATCATCAAATCATCATATCGCGTCATATATTCTTTTCATCGCATTTATATCCCACATCAAGTCAATGTTACAAATACATTCTACCTTTACTATAAGCATACATATCTAATTTAACATACACACCCGAACCATATAAACAGTTTTTGAAAGATGCGAATCGTAGTTTTGAAAGTAGGGGCTACGGTGTTTTTAAAAAAAAAGAATATCATTTGAAAATCCTTAACATCCCTCAAGGTATCTGTTTAAAAGATGCATAAGATTCTTCAGTTTGGAAATAGGTATGGTTCGAATGACATATCTACGTCGACTATCTAGTTCTATAGTACCCTAAACGGCAATATCATCAAATCTCATCCTCAAGTCCCGTCATCACATACTAGTCGTATCATATCACTTATAACTATCCTTAGTTCCTAATATGGTTCTCTAACTACCCTTTCACTCTATCTATAGTTTTCTATTAAAGGTTTTATTAACCATAATATATATATATATAAATCAGTTTCCATCAAAGTGTGCGGGGGTGCTATACGCCATCCACCCGACTTCCCCCGTAGATATAGATCTACTCACCTTGGTCTTCGCTTGCCAAAGTCGATGACGTCACGCTCCGTCGCATCGGAATCCACGCGAAGGCACCTACAATAACAACACATATCGCAACGCTATTAAAATCAAGTCTTTGAAATCCAAACGGCACGCGCATTGCCCACAGGTTAGAATCTATAGCTTACGCGTACAAAACCAACCAAACAACCCTTGTTGTTGATGTACAAACATCCAACAACCAAATACAAATCCAAATATCAAAACTAAACATTTCAAAATAAGGAAAACATAACCAAAATCACACTAATGTGCTCCCAGATTTTGACTCAGGCCAAAAGGAGTTGCACAAACAAGTCTAGGGTGTAGTACAAGGTGTATATGATCTACTGGACCAACCTAGACCCATACCCTCACAAAGTGGCCGGCCACTAACCCTCAAAATCCGGCCACCTCAGCCATGGTGCCTCAGTTAGGGTTCGTATGGTCGGGGTGGTTTCCTAGTATCCTAATTTGGTCCCTAGAGTTGTTTGCTAAGCTCAGAAATTCCCCGGGTTGCTCCAGATTCACAGTAGGCATGCTAACCCTCACAAAAACCGACATGGATCAATTTTTAAATCCGTATTTTGGTTTCTGTACTAAATCCCAACCCCTGAATTCAATCCCTAAGGTCTTGTACAGCCACTACACATCACCAATTCTACTCAATCACCCCAAACCCTTCTCCAGAAATTCTCAAGTTCACAAATCCACCATCAAACCAATTCTAAACTAAAACTAGAATAGAAAGAAGCTTAAAACTAACTAAATTGAAGAAGCCATACCTCTTTTAGGCCACTCTAGACAGCCCTAGCTTTTCAATGTCATCAAAATCCCACTTTGCTTGGTCCAATGTGTAGAGAAAGAGATTGGGATTAATTTTGTGAAGGGCGTATAAGGTTTTGGGGCTTATTTGGAGATGGATCTAGGGTTAGAAGTGGAGGGAAGTGAGGTTTGAGGAAGATGAAGAAGGAGGAGAAAATGATGGGGTAATAGACATGGCAGCAGCCCCCCCTCTCTCTCACTTATTCTCACTCTCTCTCTCTCTCTCTCTCTCTCCCCCATCATTCACCTTTTTAACTCTTTTCATTTTTTTTTCTTTTCTCTTTTAAATTTCAAAACCAAATCACATAATACCCATAAAAAAACACAAATGCAACATGTAACCAAATGTAACATGACATGGTGCACTAGCCATGAAAAACTGTAGAAACACGGATTTGGCTTAATTGCGATTAGCAGTGCACTAATCGTGTTTTTATCCAAACTGCATATATTAAATTATAAAAATGCCAAATCCAATAAATATATTTCTAAATGAATAATTCATTTTAATTCCCAATTATTTCATAATTTTTGGTATATATTTATACCCTTTTTCGAAAACCCCCATTTCGCAAATCGGGCGGTTTTCGGGAAATATATTATTTTAATATTAAATTCCAAAAATAATATTTTATATTTTCTGAAATGTTACAATCTTCCCCCCTTAAATAAATTCAGACCACGAATTTAAATTTAAACCCCCAAAATGTAAAACATTTCAATAATCAGCTCAAATCAACGGGGCTCCGAAATTACGGAAGATGCAGAAACAACACAGCGCGTCAAGTGCGAATGAAAACGAGTACAAAACTCAAAATCGAACTTTGTCAAGCGTCACGCAAATCATCGGATTTGCACGCATATCCTAGGAGTTACAATAGAGACACAGATCTCAAAATCCACTACTGAAATCCAATATACACTAGTCAAATACTATAATACGTGTATAGTACGTATCTTTGGAAAACTTTCAAGAACTAAATAATACTCATGCAAAAAAAATCTTTTCTAAATCTCCGCGTGAATGCATAACTCTCGGAATAACGGACGCTCATTTTAAAATAATAATATATGTCCATATATGTTTTCCTAAATACACGTTCTGTCATTTTCAAAATATCTCAAAAGGTTTTCCTTTAGAAACGTTCGTGTCGCTCACGGACACATAGGAAATAGTGAGACTATAGCTCTGTTTCAAAAACCTCTTGGTAAACTTTTAATGCATGCAAAGTACTCAGGCACTGTTCTCATATCAGTCATGTTTGGCTACTACACAATATTGTGCCCAACATGAAAACAAAGTGCTCAAAAGCAAAATCAGCTTCAAAAGGCGTATCCAGTAATCACGTGCGTCTGGTGCGCACGGAAAATAAATCCAAATACGAGTGCTGCGAATGTGCATAAAACCAAAACTAAGTGCAACGGGTGTGCACGAAAGTATCTGTCCAGTGCAACGGGTGTGCATGACAACAATATCAAGTGCATCTAGAGTGCATCCGGTGCAACTAACATGCACGAATGAAAATCCCAATTGAGTGCATCCGGTGCGCACAAAACCACATCTCATATCATTCGCCCAACATGAGCGAAAATCCAAATCAAGTGCATCCATCATGCACGAATGAAATCTAAATCAAGTGCATCAAACATGCACGAATAAAAGCTAAATCAAGTGCATCCTTCATGCACGAATAAAAGCTAAATCAAGCGCATCCATCATGCAGGAAAGAAATCTAAATCAAGGGCATCTGACATGCACGAGTAAAAATCTCACTCAAGTGCATCCGATGTGCACAAAATCCAAAATCAAGCGCCTAATATGCGCAAAAATCCAAACCAAGTGCGTCGGGTCTGTAAAAGCATATAGTGCAGTGGCATGTACGAAAACGAACGGCAAGTGCCAACGTGCACAAAAACACAAATCAGATAACATAAATGCTCAAAGACATAAATCGGTGCAGCAATGTATGGAGTATAAAGCTAGCGCAACCAATGCACAAAATACCGATTTGGCGCAACCAATCCACAAAACATAAATCCAGTGCAGCAAATGCACGAAAAGAAAATCTAGTACAACAAATGCATGAAACACAAATCCGGTGCATCCAGGGCACGAAATACAGTGCATAAATGCATAAATACAAATATGGTGTATCAAGTGCATGAAATACAAATACGGTGCATCCAGTGCATGAAATACAAATCCAGCGCATCCAGTGCACGAAATACTAATACAGTGCATCCTGTGGACAAAATACCGATCAATAACTCATATGCGTAAACAGCAACATCGAGTGTACCAAGGTGTATAAAATCATAAACGTGTGCAACTAAATGCACAAAACACATATCAATGCACTACAAGCACATATAATCTATACCGAGTGCAAAAATCAAATCGAGTGTGTACCACACGCACAAAAATCAAATCAACTGTATGAAATCCACGAAATCATAAACATGTGCAGCCAAGGCACAAAACCGATATCAAGTGCAATAAATATGCACAAATCAAAAACCAACACAACGGTGTACAAAAACATATCTCAAGTGCAATAACTATGCACAAAATGTAAATACCCAGTAGGTGCAGCCATTGTGCACGAAATCAATATAAAAAAACTCATCATCAAAACTCAAATCTAAGCGATATAAGCATGATACTCAGATCACAAACGCAAATCGCAACAAAGGACATTGAGGTACACCTTCTACAATGTTGAAGAATAAATCGGTGCGCCTAAAATCGGCAGAACAAGAACATCCACTTTCCTCCTTCTCACGGTCTGGTGTCCTCGGTTTCTGGGTCCTTATCTTCTTTGTGGATTTACCAATCTCGCAATCCATCGGCTCATCGGTCCAGTCAGGTGTGCTAACTGTAAGTGCACGGCGGCGCCCCCGCCATCTGAACGAGGCCAAAATGCGGAATATAAAACTTTTCTATAAACTAGAACCGGCACTACCGCGCACTTAGAAACCCGGATCGGGCCATTAATCTAATCCTAGCTAACTAGAGAAGGGGTAGAGAGATATACCGAGCGATCCGTGTCCTTCGGTCTTCTCGTCGTCGTCCCGATCTCCCCGCGGAATCTCCGGTCTTCATCTCCTCGTCGGAAGGGTACCACATCGCCGGGTTCTTTTACGGGCTCCCACCTCTGGACCGAGACAACTCGAGCACGAAGTTGGCGAGTCGACGTGCCCAAGGATTTTTGTAGAATGAAGTGTAGGATGGTTTGTCTCTCGCGGGTATGAAGTTGCCATGTATTGAGTGGAGGAATGAGATATCCTTTGGAGATGAACCAAGGTTTTTTTTACAAAGCCAAAGAGATCAAAAATCCCACACAAAAAATTGGGACAGCCCCCACTAGTTGTGGCCGGCCATATGCTTGAGGAATGAGAGAGTGGAGTGGATCAAAAAATGCAAGGAGGAATCATGAGTGATGATCATAACCAAGTCCATATCAACTCCCATCACCAACAACCAAGTAATCATCAACCAATGTCAACACAAAAGTCAAGCTATGATGAAGTCAAAAGAAGTCAATGGATGGTGCACCATCATGAAACCATCATGATGCAAAAGTCTCCTCAATTGTTAAATGCACAATTGCAAATAACCCCCTCCACCAAATTTCAGCCAAAGAAAGGAAACAAAGGAAAATGGCCGAAACGGAAAACAAACTAGCAACTTCAAAAAACTGATCCCGTAATAAATTACAGGAAAACCCCGCGACTGTATATACATACCCGCATTTGTATTCTGACCGAATACAAATGCAATGAGACAAAATCTACACAGTACAATACTAGGATCCGGCTTAAACCAAAGCCCGCTAGTATTATCCGTCTGATCATGATCCGTGCAATACCGCATGTATCTGATCGAACCCTGCCATATCTCCATACGGTCTCTACAGCGTTTCGCCCGAAACTTGAGAAAATGGTCTGTGGGGGACTCTAAAGACTCGTCAATACTTTGGCTGTGGATTTAACCACTAGCACGTCAGACGTATTAGCCATACGTAACGGGCTACCATGTATTGACCAAAAGGGACGTCGATGAGCGAACTCATCCTGACACCCTACTGAGCCTGACAGTGACAATATCCGTATAGTCCGGTCCGTTCGTCTATGAGCATCGCATGGCGGGCCTAGGGGTTGGTAAAAGTCAGACTCCCAAAAGTGGTACAAGTCGTGTCGGAGTGTAGCCCAGAACACCCTGAAATACTACTGGAATACCTACCAGTAAATCTCCTGTCTTGGCCAAAGACTTCGTGTAATGGCTCTCCTAGACACAGCGTGACCTCACCCCCAATACCGGGAGAGACGAACCCATGCAGATCCGCTCACTGCCTCCATGTGGCTTGGGACTGTACCCAACTAAAACATGTTTGCACGTCTCCTTTGAGCGTGGTAGGGTAGTAATCAAAGTACAGTGGGAACTCACACGAGACAAATGACGATCTCAGGTCGATGAACTAACCCGTACACATGTCACCAGGGAACTGCTATCTGACATCAGGTATAAGACCAACTAGCATGTTCCTGGCGAGTCCTGTCCGGTGTACTCATAACCCAATGAGCACCTATATACATCTTAGGTGAACCAACTGACACCAGTGGCTTGTGAGACCGGCCACCTCCCCTCGTCGGGGTCTCGACTGTATACACTAGTCTACTCTGGAGTATCGATGCCCTGTCTCGAAACTCCAACGACTAGGGACCTTTTAAGGATGTGCTTATAGACCCCAGCTCCCACATATATGATCGCCCTCATACTGCTGATAGTCAAGCAAGAATCCTAGGGGCTCTATCAACGTGCAATAGTGACCTGTAAGGTCACCTAAAGCAGTACACGATGATAAAGATAAACCTGATAGCATACTATCATCTTGAGTAAGACTATCCTACCGGTATAGGTCCTCCCTCAATCATTGCAATCACGTGCCTGTGATCCAATAATTGACTCTGAGGGCACTATCTCCAACAATCTCCCACTTGCACTCAAGGCTAATTATTACGATGTCGCATACTCACAGCCCGTGTGATACCGAACACCCAACTCCTCTACTAGTCAGTCTCACAAAACCCGTTTGCGTTCGAGGAATAGCCTCAGTGAGTGGATCCGCTCTAATGTTTCTTTCTATGTCTCTCTAAATCTCAAATTCGCGGAGAAACCCATCTCCCGAAATGAGCAACACCTGTCTTAGAATGTGTCTGGATGTCTGATGGGACTTAGCTCATAAGTGAACACCAAATCCAAACTTCTTAGACTGTATCATCAACTGAACTTAATCAGTATCCTGCATCATGCCTCCCTCAGTATCTGCTTGGATCACCTGTCCAAAATACTGCCCCTCGTCAGAGGAAAAACTATAACTTTGACAGCCACCCTGTCATCTAGGTCACCTTGGAAGCCTGGAATGATAACCGTCTCCCGAACGAGACTGTCGTTATCATATCCCTAGAACATCCACTTATGTTCTAAAACTGCTTCCTAAAGTTTCTCCAGGATTGGATCAATATCAACTTATTGTATCTCGTGCAAAAACAATATCTGGTGTGATACTTGACATCTCATGATTGACTCAATTGCCTAAGCAAGTGATCTGCCAATCATGCACATCTCTCTCCCCTTTAGTCTGTAAGACACCTTTAGAGAGGGTGACTCCATCACCTGCAGGTACACTACCGTGCCAGGAGTCGTCCATTCTAAAATACCTGTAGAATGCTGTCTAAGTACCCAGATTGGGAAACTACCCAAATCTAGATCTAAGACCATAGATATAGTAACCAGAATGTCTGATATAATATCCAAGTCCTATGTGGAGAAACCACTGTGTGACAACCAAAGTATAACCGATCGTAGTATAGGAATATCACTTCCTACTTTATGTATGTCATCCAGATACCAGGACATCACACCCTACTACCTTCTTAACAGATCCATCCCCTATTCTGATGAAGTCAAACCTATGACTGTCATATCAGAAATAGATGATCTATCTCCGCTACATTTGCTTTAGTCTCTTAATAGACATAAGCCACTTGTCCACCAATTCTTCCGCTGCTCCCACTGACTACGACAACCCTCTGGCAGAATCATATACACGTGCACTTCTAAAGCTTGTTTAGAACGACGCTATACTCATCCTCCTGCCGGGTCTCACAGTTTGGAACAACAGCAATGGCAAGTCTGGATAAACAAGAACCTTCATATCACCGTCTTTGAGCATACCGAAGTACCTCTCGAGTGCCTGAGGTTACCCACCATATCTGCGGAGTGGCCAATGGAATGTCAAACCAGATTGAATCTTTAGGTTCTTATCAAATTTTCAGTAATCGTTTGCGGTTTCGGAATCACTTCCAGTTCTACCATACTCCCACTATTGTTTTCGAAAAAATCTATTTTTATTAAAACTGTGGCGAGTCAAGAACGATATCACTATTGATCTTCCAGATGGTAGAAATGTAAGTCGATGTTCAACACCCCAATACTTGTGGGGAGGCGGAAATATGAAAAACGATCTCGTTCTTTGATTAAACATCGAATAACCGTATGAATCGTTTGCTAAACAATACTTAACAAAACCTATAGAGTTCTAAACTACTATGTTAAGAGATTATACCAAACGGTTCTAGTCCTTCGTCTTTATGTTATCTACGGCCTCTTTGGATCTCTACGTCCTCCTCGGCTTCCTTCCGTGATAGACGATCCACCCGAGAACCCTAATCCAAGCTATAACCTCTAAACTTGAGGTTACTTAGTTTCTCTAGTTGCTAAATAGAGTAGCTAAGGTGATGTAGAGATAGGTTATGGAGTAATTAGTCTTTCCTAATCCTTGTTCTCAACTCATGAGGGGTAGGATTAGGGATTGGTGAAGGAGAGAGAGCTTGAAGAGAGAGAGTGAGAAGATGATAATGATAATAATAATAATAATGAAATAGCTTCTCACTTGATATATGAAACATAATGAATTAAAAAGAAATGAATAATATGATATTATTCATCATGTTTCATAAATGTAAGTGGATGATTCATTATGTGAGTCATTAAGCATTTAATAATGCATTAATGACATGATGAATCACTCACCATGAGTCACTAAATCATTAAATGACAATGCCACCTCTCCCTCCAAGTCACATCCTTCTAGAAGCTTCTCGGAAAATTACGAGAACGCCCCTCTCATCCGTGAAAACACGGAAAAACTTTAGACTGTATAAATCCAATAACATGATACTAGAATCTGGCTTAAACCAAAGCCGGCTAGTAAAAACTGTCCGAATTTCGTACGTGCGTTTAAATACGTATGCGTCCGAACCTTTGTCGTAAAACCATACGACCTCTATATCTTTTCGCCTGGGTTTGGGAAATCTCTGTGTGGGACTCTAAAGACTCGACTACTACGCTGGTAGTGAGTTTAACCACAGACCGCAAGCGGCACTAACTGTACGTAACGGTCCCCAGGTAGTTGTCGATAAGAAAGCCGATGAGGTAACCCATTTGAAATCCTACTGAGCCTGTCCGTGACAATATCCGCGCAGTCTGGTCTGTTCGTCTAAGAGTATCGCATGTATGGTCTAGGGAGGTGGTGGACGTCAGACTCCTAATAACCGTACAAGTCGTGTCGGTATGGCTCTATCACCATCCGAGAATCTACTGATCAATCTATCAGTAATTCTCAATCAGCCCTGGCCAGGGACTTATGGTAATGACCAACCGATCACCGTGCAATATCAAATCCCTATACCGGGAGAGACGAATCCCTAACAGTCACTCACTGCCTCCACGTGGCTCGGGACTGTGCCCAACTAAAACCTGTTTGCACGACTCCTTTGAATTGTGGTAGGGTAATAATCAAAGCACAGTGGGAACTCACACGAGACAAATGATGACCTTAAGTCAACGGACTATCTGCACACATGTCACCTGAGAACTGCTATCTGACGTTAGGTATAATACCATCCAGTCAGTTCTCGTCGAGTCCTGTCCGGTGTACTCACACCCAGTGAGCATCTGTATACAATCTTAGGTGCACTCCACCAATGGCTGCGGGACCAGTCCATCGTCCCTCCTCAGGGTCTAGATATGTATACACTAGTCTACTCCGGAGTATCGATGCCCAGTCTCGATACTCCTGCGACCAGGGACATCTAAGGATGTGCCTATTGACTATCCAGCTCTCACAAGTATGACTGCCATCACAACGCCAGTAGTCAGGCAAACACCCTATGGTCTTTATCAACATACATATATAAATACCAAGTAAAATATATCATACGTTAAGACAAAGACAAACCAAATAGCGTACTATCATATCAAGCAAGACTGTCATGTACATACATATCCCAAGCATCCTATACAATGTAGGCCTCTAGGGCATATATATCCAACAATCTCCCACTTGCACTAAGGCCTATAATTGGCGCAATAAGTACCCACTGTCTCTACCAGATCCAGTTGCTGGCGTACCGCATGCCCAACATCTCAAACAGCCTCTCGAACTGCACTTGAGGGATGGCCTTGGTGAATGGATCTTCCGTGTTGTCTTTTGTGTCTACTCTCCGTATCTCGATCTCCCGACGATCCACGATCTCCCTGATCAGGTGAAACCGCCTTAAGATATGCCTGGATTTCTGATGGGACCTTTCTTCCTTCCCTAAAGCTACAGCGCCATTGTTAGCGCAATACAAAGGTATTGGATTGGAAATGGACGGAACCACCTGAAGTTCAGAAATGAACTTCTTCATCTAGACAGCTTCTTTTGCGGCTTCACTAGCAGCTATATACTCAGCCTCCATAGTTGAGTCTGCGACGGTATCCTGTTTGGAACTCTTCCAACATACCGCCCCTCCATTGAGGGTAAACACAAAACCCGAAATGGATTTAGAATCATATTTATCACTTTGGAAGCCAGAGTTGGTAAAAGCCTCTACCTGGAGGTCCCCACTACCGTAAATCAAGAACATCTCCTTAGTCCTTCTCAAGTACTTGAGAATGTTCTTCACCGCTATCCAATGTTTCTCACCTGGGTCAGACTGATACCTGCTTACCACACTAAGTGCGTAAGCTACATCCGGTCTGGTACATAACATCGCATACATTATTGATCCTACCGCCGAAGCGTAGGGTATAATGCTCATGCGAGCCCTCTCTTCATCAGTCTTTGGAGACATCTCTTTGGAGAGGGTGATTCCATGACAAGCGGGCATATTGCCACGCTTGGAATCTTCCATACTAAATCTCTTTAGTATGGTGTCAATATACCTGGACTGTGAAAGTCCCAACATTCTATTAGATCTATCACCATGGATCTTAATGCCCAGAATGTATGATGCATCTCCCAAATCTTTCATAGAGAATTTCTGTGACAAGAAGAGCTTTACTGATTGTAGCATAGGGATATCATTCCCTATTAGTAGTATATCGTCGACGTACAAAACGAGAAAGACTACTGCTCTTTCTATAATCTTCCTATAAATACATGGTTCATCTACATTTTTGATAAAGTCAAACTCTTTGACTGTCTCATCAAAGCAGATGTTCCAACTCCGCGATGCTTGCTTTAATCCATAAATCGATTTAAGCAACTTGCAGACTCTTCCGCTGCTCCCACTGTCTAAGAAACCTTCTGGTTGATCCATGTAAACACTCTCTTCTAAATGTCCATTTAGAAAAGCTGTTTTTATGTCCATCTGCCAGATTTCATAGTCATGGAAGGCAGCAATCGCAAGCAGGATCCGAATGGATTTAAGCATAGCTACAGGTGAAAAGGTTTCATCATAGTCCAATCCTGGTCTTTGACGAAAACCTTTTGCTACGAGTCTAGCTTTGTAGGTTTCCACTTGTCCAAATGCACCAATCTTCTTTTTGAAGATCCATTTGCATCCAACTGGTTTTACTCCAGGAGGAGCAACTTCTAAAGTCCATACTTTATTGGTGTACATGGATTCCATTTCGGATCTCATAGCATCCAGCCATTTCATCGAGTCACTACTCGTAATAGCCTGCTGAAAACTAGTAGGCTCATCATCATTGATGATGCAATCCTCTCGATCCCCATGTAGAAGAAAACCACAGTATCTTTCAGGAGGATGAGAAAGCCTACTAGATCTACGGAGTGGCGTTGGTTCGTCATGTTCTATTGAAATCTGAGGTTCTACTAAGTCCTCGGTAGCAGTTTGAGGTTCTGGAATTTCTTCCAGTTCTACCGCGCTCCCACTAATTTCTTTTGCAAGAAATTCGCTTTCTAAGAAGACAATGTGACGAGTGACAAACACCTTTTGTTCTTCAGTATGGTAGACCATATACCCTTTTGAATGCTTGGGGTATCCTACGAACTTGCATAAAACCGATCGTGCCTCGAGCTTGTCCGGATTATGCTTTTTAACATATACCGGGCACCCCCATATCTTGATATACTTGAGATATGGTCTCTTCCCGCTCCACATTTCATATGGAGTGGTAGGCATAGACTTAGTTGGAACTCTATTCAATAAGTATGCTGCTGATTCTAGAGCAAATCTCCAGAAGGAAAGTGGCAACTCAGCACTACTCATCATTGAACGCACCATATCTAATAGCGTGCGATTCCTCCTTTCCGATACACCATTATGCTGAGGTGTATAAGGTGGAGTAAGCTGAGAGAGAATTCCATTCTCTTTTAAGTATTCAAGGAAACTGGTACTTAAGTATTCTCTACCTCGATCAGATCGAAGTGTCTTGATGCTTTTACCAGTTTGTTTCTCTACTTCATTTTTATACTCCTTAAACTTCTCAAAAGCCTCGGATTTATGCTTCATTAAGAACACATGTCCATACCTAGAGAAGTCATCACTAAAAGTGATAAAGTAGGAGTGACCACTTCGTGCATGTATAGACATCGGACCATATACATCACTGTGTACTAGTCCCAAGAGTTCAGTGGCTCTTTCTCCGTGTCCGGTGAACGGAGATTTGGTCATTTTTCCTTTGATACATGATTGACAAGTTGCATATGATGAATATTCAAACGGATCTAAATATCCATCTTTATGTAACTTAGTTAACCTTGTTTCATTTATATGACCAATTCTACAATGCCATAGGAAGTCTTGATTCGAATCTGGAGCCTTTCTTTTACGCGTGTTTTGAATATAGAAAATTTGAGGTTGATTAAGTATGTATATGCCGTTTTCCAGTGTGCCATACCCAATCAGTTCTTGATTTAGGTGAATGTTCATGACATTTCTTTCAAGCGCAAAACTATATCCTTCATTCGATAACAAAGATACTGATATAATATTACACAACATACTGGGAATACAAAAACAGCTGTACAACACCAAAATGTGTCCACTAGTCAACCCTAGGTGATATTCCCCTGTTGCAATTGCATCTACATGCATTCCATTGCCCATCCGGAGAGTCATATCACCTGTCCCCAGCACTCTACTATTTCTCAGATCCTGCAATGAATTACAGATATGAGAACCAGAACCGGTATCAAGTACCCATGATGTAGAGTTAACTGAAAGACAATTTTCGATTACAAACACACCTGAAGTTGAAGCAACTACTTGCTTCATGTCCTTGGCTTTGAAGGCCCGACAATTCTTCTTCCCGTGCCCTTGCTTGTGACAATAGAAGCACTCGTTCTTTTCTGTCTTCACCCTTCCTGCCTTATTCGTTCCCTGCATCTTCTTGACCCCACCTTTCGGTTTGGTGGCTTTCATCTTCTTCTTCCCTTTAGCTTTCGCTTTAGATTTAGAAGAAGATGATTGGCCAACATACAGAACTGGGGTCTTCTCCTTTTTCAAGGAGGTCTCTGCTACCCTCAACATATTGAGGAGCTTTGGAAGATCCGCTTCCATTTCGTGCATGTTGAAGTTCAGCACGAACTGAGAGAAGGTGTGGGGAAGGGACTGCAAAATCAAGTCGATATACAAATCGTTCTCTAGCACGCATCCTAGATTTGCGAGTTCCTCAATGAGGATGATCATTTTGAGGATGTGCTCTCCTACAGGCGATTCTGGAGCTAACCTCATCTGGAAGAGTTTCCTTGAGGTTTCGTACCTCGCGATACGTGAGTGCTCTCCATACAACTCTTTGACATGGAGAAAGATGGATACAATATCCATACTCTCGTGCTGTTTCTGGAGTTCATTGTTCATGGATGCTAGCACGATACACTTAGCTCGCTCACAATCTAGATCCCAGGTTTTGCAGACTTCCCTGTCCACAACTGAGGAATCTGGTCCAGGGATAAGGGGAGGAACAGCGGTGGTAACATATGCTACTTTGTCATAAGTCAGCGCAATATTGACGTTCCTTAGCCAATCTTTATAGTTCTGCCCGGTCAGTATATTCTTTTCGAGTAATAGTTTTAATCCAGTCATGGTAGCTGCCAGAGAGAGAGAAAAGAAAACACTCAGCATATGCTCTTGCAAGTTTAGATTGGTTTATTAATTTATCTAAACAGGATGGCTCCCACTGTTTCCTCAAATCCTTCTTCAAAACCTAAAAGAAGAACTAGTCAGGATTTAATCACACGTCACAATACTTGCTTAACCTTTCAGCCAGGCTGGTGTTGGTACTTCGAGGGAGGTTTTCCAACGCTTTCGCGAAGTTCCTTAATTAAATAACCTCTTTTCCCTGGAGGCGTAGCCCCTCTAACACCTTTCTAGTCACCTACTTGGTTTATAGCATTGATTGTTAAGTGAGAAAAATTCCCGAGAGTAATCCTACTCATCGGTGGGATCGGGATCCAACTATCATTGCATGATGCCCTAGATGGAAGCCACTCTAGTCACCACACTCCAGAAGGTATACTTAATCTGCAAGTTTCCTTTATGTTTGAAACTCCCGATGTGATTTTTTACCCCAAGCTCTTATTGACCTTGACGTAGGCCAACAAGTCATAAGACGCAAGTCAAGTTCTACCCGTCGTTGTCCTGATCAATTTAAGTACATCGTACAAGCCCTTGACGTAGGCCAACAAGGTGTACGTCTGTATTAAACTAATGCATCTATCTATACAACAAATAGGCACACACACTGCTACCATACACTATGCCTTGACGTAGGCCAACAAGCATAGCATGAATACGATGTGCTGTCTATCTGAAACGACGGAGGGTTACGGCTGGTTTTTGGCAAAAAACCGTTAACGTAATGAATTTGATATGATCGAAGGAACTAAGATAGCTTTTATTAAAAGGAGTGGTTTAAGCTCCGCATTTAAAATTTGCTTTTTCAAGAAAACCGAGTGGTTTTTAGAAATTGTTCCAACGATTCAGTTTAGGTTTTATTTTCTTAGCATTAATAATAATGCGTCCCATCATTAACCTATCATTACAGATAACAACGAAAATACAACGTCCTCTTATGCCATCCGCATTCGCCACGGGGTCTCGTCATCACCCGTTAGGTTACTTAACTAACGGCAGAGCGGGGGCTGGGCTAGAGCGGGTGTAAAACATAAGTGACGTCTAAATAGCTATCATATATAGATATTGTACATTCGTCAGACGCAATAATAGGCATTCTAGATCACAGATAAACAATATTGGATTTGCAAGCAATCCGCATTTCTTTTGAGCCTGCAATGAAAGACGGATTACACAGTTGTGATGAATAGCCATTTACCCCACCCTAGACCCCTACGGGTACGGCAAACTACCCGCCAAGTACCAGAAGTGAAGCGGTCTACCTCAACACTTCAAAATACCTGGTAGTTTGTGTACCCCACCTTGGGTCTATCTTAGGAGAAAAAACAGTAAAAAGAATAATACAACGGCGGCTACAACCGCAACCTGGATGTGCCCCGCAAAATAAAATTACAACTTATTACAATTACATCGAATGAATTAATACAATAACCCATCACAAACCCGGCTAATCACCACAACAGTCCAATACAGTTTATATACACAAACAGATATATATCACATCACAGATATGTGCAACCCCCTGCCAACCGACATACCAGCAGTTAGGGGAGGTTTACGAACACATAATACATTTCACAGATATAATCAAACAAGCAAATACCGTATAATTTCGATCGATTAAACACATTTAATTTTGCTCCAATACTTCTCTGTAAATCTGAAATCTGAGCAAAAATAAAAATTACCAGAAAATACCAAATATCATAGAGAATCAACACAAGAAACTTGGGCTGATGAGTCGTCCAAAGCGCGGCGGAATCGCGGCGGATCGGTGGGATCCGCCGCGGTTCCGCGGCGCTATGGCCGATTCATGAGCCCAGTTTTCTTGGGTGTTCTAATATATTCATTTAGGTCATTCTGAAGGTACCTGAAAAATTTTTGGACCACATTTAAAATTCGACAGAAACTGCAAGATATCGGGGTTTTTCCGGTTTGTTTTTTCCGTTCGAAATTCATACAATTTTGCAAGTGTGTTAATTATTGTTTAGTGAGGCTCGGATACCACTGTAAGTCGATGTTCAACACCCCAATACTTATGGGGAGGCGGAAATATGAAAAACGATCTCGTTCTTTGATTAGACATCGAATAACCGTATGAATCGTTTGCTAAACAATACTTAACAAAACCGATAGAGTTCTAAACTACTATGTTAAGAGATTATACCAATCGGTTCTAGTCCTTCGTCTTTATGTTATCTACGGCCTCTTTGGATCTCTACGTCCTCCTCGGCTTCCTTCCGTGATAGACGATCCACCCGAGAACCCTAATCCAAGCTATAACCTCTAAACTTGAGGTTACTTAGTTTCTCTAGTTGCTAAATAGAGTAGCTAAGGTGATGTAGAGATAGGTTATGGAGTAATTAGTCTTTCCTAATCCTTGTTCTCAACTCATGAGGGGTAGGATTAGGGATTGGTGAAGGAGAGAGAGCTTGAAGAGAGAGAGAGTGAGAAGATGATAATGATAATAATAATAATAATGAAATAGCTTCTCACTTGATATATGAAACATAATGAATTAAAAAGAAATGAATAATATGAGATTATTCATCATGTTTCATAAATGCAAGTGGGTGATTCATTATGTGAGTCATTAAGCATTTAATAATGCATTAATGACATGATGAATCACTCACCATGAGTCACTAAATCATTAAATGACAATGCCACCTCTCCCTCCAAGTCACATCCTTCTAGAAGCTTCTCGGAAAATTACGAGAACGCCCCTTTCATCCGTGAAAACACGGAAAAACTTTAGACTGTATAAATCCAATAACCTGATACTAGAATCTGGCTTAAACCAAAGCCGGCTAGTAAAAACTGTCCGAATGTCGTACGTGCGTTTAAACACGTATGTGTCCGAACCTTTGTCGTAAAACCATACGACCTCTATATCTTTTCGCCTGGGTTTAGGAAATCTCTGTGTGGGACTCTAAAGACTCGACTACTATGCTGGCAGTGGGTTTAACCACAGACCGCAAGTGGCACTAACTGTACGTAACGGTCCCCACGTAGTTGTCGATAAGAAAGCCGATGAGGTAACCCATCTGAAATCCTACTGAGCCTGTCCGTGACAATATCCGCGCAGTCCGGTCTATTCGTCTAAGAGTATCGCATGTATGGTCTAGAGAGGTGGTGGACGTTAGACCCCTAATAACCGTACAAGTCGTGTCGGTATGGCTCTATCACCATCCGAGAATCTACTGATCAATCTATCAGTAATTCTCAATCAGCCCTGGCCAGGGACTTATGGTAATGACCAACCGATCACCGTGCGATATCAACTCCCTATACCGGGAGAGACGAATCCCTAACAGTCACTCACTGCCTCCACGTGGCTCGGGACTGTGCCCAACTAAAACCTGTTTGCACGACTCCTTTGAATCGTGGTAGGGTAATAATCAAAGCACAGTGGGAACTCACACGAGACAAATGATGATCTTAAGTCAACGGACTATCTGCACACATGTCACCTGAGAACTGCTATCTGACGTTAGGTATAATACCATCCAGTCAGTTCTCGTCGAGTCCTGTCCGGTGTACTCACACCCAGTGAGCATCTGTATACAATCTTAGGTGCACTCCACCAATGGCTGCGGGACCAGTCCATCGCCCCTCCTCAGGGTCTAGATATATATACACTAGTCTACTCCGGAGTATCGATGCCCAGTCTCGATACTCCTGCGACCAGGGACATCTAAGGATGTGCCTATTGACTATCCAGCTCCCACAAGTATGACTGCCATCACAACGCCAGTAGTCAGGCAAACACCCTATGGGCTTTATCAACATACATATATAAATACCAAGTAAAATATATCATACGTTAAGACAAAGACAAACCAAATAGCGTACTATCATATCAAGCAAGACTGTCATGTACATACATATCCCAAGTATCCTATACAATGTAGGCCTCTAGGGCATATATATCCAACAAGAAAGTCAACCCTCGTCATAGCCTGGGTCAACCCACAAACAGCCATTACAGAAACGTGCCTTGAGTTATCCAGGGTCAGGTTTTAAGCATATGCCAGACAACTCCCCGTATTTTAACATCGTTAAGATATGAACCGTTCTATATCCAATATAGAAACAGAGGCACTGATTTAATTGGAACCAGATTCAAATCATGCAACTGTCTTCAGTGCATGTCAACTAAATGGAGAGAGGCCGATCAGCATTACTCAACTTTGGAGTGCTTCCACTTATGAGTAACCTGAAAGAGAAGCAAGTTCTCTTAATCATTACTATCAACTGAATACCATACACAAGTATCTACATCTTCGATCACCTTGAAGAATCCCGATACTTGCAACACTTGGTTCTCTACTTTATTCATATACCTATAACTTCTCAAAACTCAGACCTTGTGTTTCTACGAATTACATGTCTAAGAACTAGAGAAGTCACAAGTAAATAGAATATAGTACGAGGACCAACCCCTCTGTCCTAATGGACACTGGACAATATACAATCCTCTGTATTAGTCCTCTGAGTCTAATAACTCAAACCCTGTGTGTCGTAGGTTGAAAACTGTACTTATGGTTAAGAAGAATTACACCGCTGTTTAATACTCCTTACCTAACCATCAACTGATATAGGTAAATGTCACCGACATAATTTTAAAAAGGTATATCTCACTCTATAAAAATAGACGTACAGATATATCAATTTGAAATTGGTGCATTAGAACGGATATTCAAAACCAAATATTTGCCGTCCGGCAAACAGCCCAGGTGACTTTCTCAAATATCACCAATTACAACGAATTCCGATATAGTGAGGATAATCACCTAATTCCCAATAGCTTACTCCCACTCATCATCTGTAAAACCATACAGATGTGAGAATCACACCTGGTAAATACATACCCTGGAGCAAGGGCTAATTGGGAAATCAGTTTTCCTTTAACAGTACACAGTGAAACTGAAACATTGAAATGTTCCGTAGGGGTATCCGGGTATTCCTAGTAATGCCTCTTCCATTATCCAGATTCACAACTGTAACCGTATATTTCTCTGCCATCTCTCCAAATCCCTTCATATGTCTTTAGTCATTACCTTCTGTACACCCCTTTAGGCCATATGGTTTTCTTCCTTCCCTACCGTTCGGCACCAGCCTATGGTTTGGAAGAAGACTATCCAATAAGCATAATGGGTGTACTGTCCTAATCCTAGGAACACTCGCAATGCGAGAGAAGGTGAAGATAAAAGACACCTGAATAAACCTTATTCCTATTTCTCCTGAACCAGAATCCATCCCCGAACTGGAACAAGTTCCTTTCGAGTTCGTATATAACCATACGATGGAATATCCAATAAACTGTGGATCTTCGTAGTGATACGGAGTGTCCTGGAGAAATACAAAGGTGAAGTGGGAGTGGTAATGAAATACTTGGTTTGGTCGTGAATATCAGTCGCAATTTACTTTGCCCTCCTTCTAATCCCTTTATTTGTCTTTACATAATACCTTCTGTACACCATCGTTAGGCTAATTGGTTTTCTTCATTCCTTACCGGTCGGCACCTGCATATGGTTTGGAAGAAAACTATCCAATTTGCGTAATAGGTATATTATCCCCTAATCTAAGGGGCACTCGCAATCTGAAAGAAGGTAAAAGGAAAAGACAACTGAATAGTCTTATTCGTTTTCCCCAGAACCGGAAACCATCCTCGAATAAATTCCTTCGAGTTCGTATATAACCATACGATGGTTTTATCCAATGGAAGTGGACGTTTGTAGTAATATGGGGTGTTCTGGAGAAAAGGGTAAAAGTAGGGGCGGCAATGAGGTAAGCAACTCGGACAATCCAAAAGCCAGTCTTATAAGAAGGTTCAGTCAACTTGGTCTCTGAGTCATAGTCTAGGGTCGGGTCAATGGTCGCTGCCAAAGAAAGAGAGAAAAGAAACACTCAGCGTGCATTCTAACCTAGATCAGAATGGTTACCAATTTATCTAATCAGGAAACCTCCCACTGTACCGTCAAATTCTCCTCCAAACCTGAAAGAAGAATTAGTCGGGATCACCCGAGGAGTAAACCAACTCATCAGTGGGAATCGGGATGATAACGTGACGGAATCCACTCACGTTATCACACTCCAGAAGGTATGCGCATATCTGGCAAGTTTCAGTTTCTTTAGAAACTCCCGATGTGATTTTTACCCCATGCTCTTATGACCTTGACTTTGGCCAAAAAATCATAAGTCACATGTTAAGTTCTACCCGTCATTCTCCAGGTTAATTTGAACCCACCCGTACCTACCCTTGACTTTGGCCAACAAGGCAGTACGACTGTCCCAAACCAACGCATCTATCTATGCTGCATATGAATACCCAATAGCTACCAAACACTGTGCCTTGACTTTGGCCAACAAACACAGCTTGAATACTATTAACTATCCATATGAAATGACGGAGGGTTACGAATGGTTTTTGGCGAAAAACCTTTAACGTAATGAACTTGATATCGTTGAAGGAACCGGATAGCTTTTATAAAAATATAGTGACGAAAACCTTTTCTAAAGAGGTCATTCCCGGTGAAGGGATCTCGGCTCTTTCCCCGTAGAATGAGGTGCAGGATATTCCAACTGAATACCATGATGCAAAGCAAAAGTAATCGGCTGTAGTGAAGTTATTGCCCTGATGCAAACTTATGTCCAAGTGGTCACTCCCGGTGAAGGGATCTCGGCCCTTGCCTCGTCGACTGAGGTGCAGGATATTCCAACTGAATATCACTGTGCAAAACAAAAGAGAACGTTCTTGCAATAACAGCTTTTTGAAAAATGTTCCAACAACATCAGAATAGGTTTGTTTAACTTGCATTGATTCGAATCAATGCAGTCCCATCAATTGATCACACCAATAAAGAACGAAAATAATGATGTACGTATATGCCATCCGCATTCGCCACTGGGTCCCGTCATCACCCGTTAGGTTACTTAACTAACGACAGAGTGGTGACTGGACTAGCGCGGATGCAAAACATATATAACATCTACTAGTATATATATCAATATATAATATTCGCTTAAGGCGTGATAAAAAGAAACATCACAGAAATGTAATAAGCATCGCAGAACAATACAGATATCTGGGATCCCTGGGTTTCATAGAGCCGCTACTGAAACCCGATATTCCCCTGGTCGTATGGATAGCTTGTGCAATGAAATCCTAGACCCCTACGGGCGCGGCAAGTTACCCGCCAAAACCTGAAGCGAGGCAGCCCCCTTCAGCAACGTGAATGGACCACCCAGCACTTCACGGAATCCGGTAACTTGGGTACCCCTCCTGGGTCAACCTGTACCCACTACGAGTGCGGCAAATAGCCCGCCAATTCTAGAGTAAAGCCCCCTCCGTCTCAATGCCATGAGATGCGGGCCCGTTGCCCTCTAGAACCCGGCTATCCGTGCACCCCTCCGCTGGGTAATCCTAGTACAGAAAGTAAAATATACATACAACGGGTACATCGACCTCAGCCCGGTCGTGCCCCAAAAGAATAATATACAAACAGGCAGTGACGGGCAGTCCACATGTCGGATGCTCGTCCCGCAATATCAAATGTACATAATATAACCAAAATGTACTAACATTGCATCCAGGCTATCCCCCACGACCGATCCGCAACATCACAGCACAACACAGAACATCAACGTGAATGTCACGTTCGCAAATCCTTCTAAAAGGGCAATAGCAGTTAGACAGGATTTACCGATCAAATGACATTCACGGTCACAGATATAATATAAATACTGTGAACTAACATGTTTAAAATTTTCGATCGACTAAATTTACCGAAGTGGGCCCCAAGCACTACTGTAGCACTCAAAGAAAATCTGGGCCCAAACAGAACATTCCAATAACCCCATTTCCAAGTATAAAGAGCTCTGTAGAAAATTGGTAGGGTGATCACACATTACTGCGGCGGAACCGCGGCCAGAACAGGGGTTTGGCCGCGGTTCCGCGGCCTGTCTACAGTATCACAATACCAATTTTTCACAGAAGTCTTAAAACTCCCTGCATGTATTTCTGCAACACTTTAAAAAAAATTTCGAGCACAAATAAAATCGACAGAAACTGATACTCTTGGAATCGCGGTTTTTGGAATTTTTGTTCGATCGAAAATGTAAACACGTTACAGCAAGCTAGACTAGGTTAATGGCGTGGCTTTGATACCAGTGTAAGTGCACGGCGGTGCCCCGACCGTCTGAACGAGGCCAAAATGCGGAATATAAAACTTTTCTATAAACTAGAACCGGCACTACCGCGCACTTAGAAACCCGGATCGGGCCATTAATCTAATCCTAGCTAACTAGAGAAGGGGTAGAGAGATATACCGAGCGATCCGTGTCCTTCGGTCTTCTCGTCGTCGTCCCGATCTCCTCGCGGAATCTCCGGTCTTCATCTCCTCTTCGGAAGGGCACCACATCGCTGGGTTCTTTTACGGGCTCCCACCTCGGGACCGAGGCAACTCGAGCACGAAGTTGGTGAGTCGACGCGCCCAAGGATTGCTGTAGAATGAAGTGTAGGATGGTTTGTCTCTCGCGGGTATGAAGTTGCCATGTATTGAGTGGAGGAATGAGATATCCATTGGAGATAAACCAAGGTTTTTTTTACAAAGCCAAAGAGATCAAAAATCCCACACAAAAAATTGGGACAGCCCCCACTAGTTGTGGCCGGCCATATGCTTGAGGAATGAGAGAGTGGAGTGGATCAAAAAATGCAAGAGGAATCATGAGTGATGATCACAACCAAGTCCATATCAACTCCCATCACCAACAACCAAGTAATCATCAACCAATGTCAACACAAAAGTCAAGCTATGATGAAGTCAAAAGAAGTCAATGGATGGTGCACCATCATGAAACCATCATGATGCAAAAGTCTCCTCAATTGTTAAATGCACAATTGCAAATAACCCCCTCCACCAAATTTCAGCCAAAGAAAAGAAACAAAGGAAAATGGCCGAAACGGAAAACAAACTGGCAACTTCAAAAAACTGATCCCGTAATAAATTATAGGAAAACCCCGCGACTGTATATACATACCCGCATTTGTATTCTAACCGAATACAAATGCATTGAGACAAAATCTACACAGTACAATACTAGGATCCGGCTTAAACCAAATCCCGCTAGTATTATCCGTCCGATCATGATCCGTGCAATACCGCACGTATCTGATCGAACCCTGCCATATCTCCATATGGCCTCTACAGCGTTTCGCCCGAAACTTGAGAAAACGGTCTGTGGGGGACTCTAAAGACTCGTCAATATTTTGGCTGTGGATTTAACCACTAGCACGTCAGAGGTATTAGCCATACGTAACGGGCTACCAGGTATTGACCAAAAGGGACGTCGATGAGCGAACTCATCCTGACACCCTACTGAGCCTGACAGTGACAATATCCTTACAGTCCGGTCCGTACGTCTATGAGCATCGCATGGCGGGCCTAGGGGGTTGGTAAAAGTCAGACCCCCAAAAGCGGTACAAGTCGTGTCGGAGTGTAGCCCGGAACACCCTGAGATACTACTGGAATACCTACCAGTAAATCTCCTGCCTTGGCCAAGGATTTTGTGTAATGGCTCTCCTAGACACAGCGGGACCTCACCCCCAATACCGAGTGAGATGAACCCCTGCAGATCCGCTCACTGCCTCCATGTGGCTCGGGACTATACCCAACTAAAACCTGTTTGCACGTCTCCTTTGAGCGTGGTAGGTTAGTAATCAAAGTACAGTGGGAACTTACACGAGACAAATGACAATCTCAGGTCGATGAACTAACCTGTACACATGTCACCAGGGAACTACTATCTGACGTCAGGTATAAGACCAACTAGTATGTTCCCGGCGAGTCCTGTACGGTGTACTCATAACCCAATGAGCACCTGTATACATCTTAGGTGAACCAACTGACACCAGTGGCTTGTGAGACTGGCCACCGCCCCTCGTCGGGGTCTCGACTGTATACACTAGTCTACTCTGGAGTATCGATGCCCTGTCTCGAAACTCCTACGACTAGGGACCTTTTAAGGATGTGCTTATAGACCCCAGCTCCCACGTATATGATCGCCCTCATACTGCTGGCAGTCAAGCAAGAATCCTAGGGGCTCTATCAACGTGCAATAGTGACCTGTAAGGTCACCTAAAGCAGTACACGATGATAAAGATAAACCTGATAGCATACTATCATCTTGAGTAAGACTGTCCTACCGGTATAGGTCCTCCCACAATCATTGCAATCACGTGCCTGTGATCCAATAATTGACTCTGAGGGCACTATCTCCAACACTAACGGGGACGATTCCGTCCTGGCACTTCTTCGGTCATCTCTCGGTCAATCATCACGACCAATCGTAAAGTAGAACGTCACTAGCGTCGGCTTCTGGTCCTCTGAATACTCGTGACACAACTGATCCTCGGTGCAAATCTTATTGCAGCAGTGTCCTGGAAGGAATCCTGCTCAAGGTCTCTTCCGATCTCGCCTATGCCGAACTGTACGGAGGCTGGTACTCTTGCATAATCTTTTCTCACTTTTCTGGGCATCTGCGTTTTCAGCACAACATTTCCTTAGGAATTGGCCACATCCCAACGCCTTTGTATACATATCAGATCTCTAATCTTGACGGAGAGTAACAACGGCTCGTCAGCGTCTCGCACAAACCTCTGGTTCCACTCGTCTGTATCATCGTCCATTATGACGTCACGCCATGCTATCTGCGCACTACAACTGTTCTTAGCCGCGGTCAATCCGGAGTCTCTCACACGGACTCGAAGTTATGAACTCGGTATCTTCATCACTCTGTAGAAGATATCTGGCCGAACACGTCCTCGGGAACTCGACCCAACCATCGGAGGAATACGCAATATCTCGTCCGTCCACGATCAACTCACAACGCATCTGGGTGAGGTCCTCTATCCGAAGCTGGTCAGCTTGCTGATCTCTTATCACATGATATCTGAATGAAGTTAAAACTTTTCGATCGAGTCATCGAGCTCCCAAAATTTCCCGAAGACTCAACACCTCAGCATAGTCTAAAAATATCTGGTACATACCACAGTACTTTTGGACCAGCCGCAGAAGGGCAAACCCAATCCTCACCGATGGCACCGCTAAACTGCCGCAAACCCTAAGGTTCAAAAGCGGTTCCATGGTCATCATATCGAGTTAGGGTTTCATTCTTCTAGAGGGTCCACAGAATCACTTGCATGTTCCTTCGAACACTTTAAACTTGGGAAAAATAGGTTTCTGACACTCGCTCGAACTTTTAGCTTCGCCTAGCTGACATGTGAATACCCTTCGTCCACAGGCTAAACAATGCATCAATCCTCCAGGAAAGGCGATATATCAACGGTCATCTCGGAGTCGGTCGACTCTAGATCTAAGTAAGACTATCCACACTGGAAATCTTCAACTTAACTGGGCCTGCGTTGGCGCATCAACCTGACGAATCATCCTCGTCTCTCAACTCGGGATAGACTAACTATCATCTGTCGCATCTCTGCCTGGAAGCTCCAGCGATCTCAGCTCGTAAACTCTGGAAGCGATATCCTATCAATCTCAGCAACAGCTGGGTCCTCTGTTTGCACGGTAGACGACATCACAATCTTTGAAGTAGGCTGTACATCAACAGTCCTCTCGCAACTGGCAGCTCTAAGAATGGCCCGATCATCCAGTGTAAAACCAAACACTCGCCTCCACAAGAGGTCAAAACTCAAACACTATATCGAGAAGTTCCTATGTCACCAGAAAACACAATGGTCAGCCCTCGTACCAGACGAGCTCGCCCTGACCGCAACACTAGCAGCATCTCAATCTGCGCTCAAACCATGCTGACAGGAACCTCAATCGAGTATCGAAGAAGGCAGATCAATGGTATGAAAGGAAACAACAGACCCAGAATTGATATATGATCATAAGAAGGAACAGCATCAATAAGAGTATGATCATGAAAATAAATAGAATCGAGGATCTCAAATGGATGTATAATCATGGGTACGAAGAGAATCATAGATCTCAAAATATTTACATCCTAAGGTTTCTTAAGTGGAGTATCGTATCGTAAATATACCGCGGAACATACGTACGGTATGTCACTCTACTCAAGCTACCTACTCCATCAATTATGGTCAGCCTATGAAACGAAAGTTCGGGTATAATACCCCCCGTTCAAGTTTAAGTTCCATAAGGTCAAGCCTAGGTTCCGAAATACATACCCGCCCTAGACTCCGCATAGTCAAACTTAGACTCGAACCAAGGTTAAACCTAGCGCTCTGATACCAACTTTGTCACGACCCGAAATATTAGCTCATGACCAGCACTTAAATCACGCAATGTCTAAAGGCGTAACGTAATTCAAGTAAGCTGAAACCCAGAAATCTAAACCTTTTAAAGAAAATAAAGGAGGTGAAGTTTTGAAACAAAAGTATAATGAAATCAATGTTTTCATAAATGCATAGGTGATGGAACATGAAAAAAAAATGCAAGTTGGAAAACAGGTTTTTGTCTTTTAAAAATTTTGGGCAGCACCTTCTTTGTATTTTTTGATCCAAAACCGCCAATACAAGATAATGATAAAGGCATCCCTAAGCGGGAGCTAGCTCTTCGCCAACCGGCAGATCACAACCATGCAAGACAGTATATGTAAGTATACGACGCACAACGGCGAACTTCACCCCAAAAGATAAAGAAATAAGTAAGACATCAAAACCACAAGTAGCGGGAAAACCCTTGCTCTAAGTCTCGCAACCACAATCTCACTAAGTCTCATTACTTATACAAATTACTAATTTTGAATGATGGAGTTGACTAGATACAATATGAAATATAAATACAAGAGTGGGTATGATACAAATGCCCCACCTACCAATGCGAAACACCCACATGAAGCTATGTGCCAGTGATGTAATCAATACCTATATGTATGCGGATATAATCCAACAATATAATCAATGTATGTATGCAAGTGGATCTCGTCCAACCATATAAAAAATGTATATATGCATGTGGATCTCGTCCAACCATATAATCAATGTATGTATGCATGTAGATCTCGTCCAACCATATAATCAAAGTATGTATGCATGTGGATCTCGTCCAACCATATAATCAATGTATGTATGCATGTAAGTATGAGGATATAAATCAATGGCGTCCCTCGCGGCACATCAAAATCATGGAACTTGGGTGTCCAACATCGACGCCCGAAAACATCATGAAACCCGTGTCCAGCATCGACACGTAAATCCTCATATCTCGGGCTCCGTCAGTCCGGATCGGCCCTCGAGCTCCATCAGTCCGGATCGGCCCATCTCATCTCTTGACTCCGGTCGGTATCCTCCGAATATCCGTCGAGTCCAAATACTATCACCGGTAGGTAGTAGTCCCACTGCTAGGCTCACCGTCTACTGCACAGCAATAAGTTCTCGCCCCAAGGTACCATATCGGGTCCACCATGTACCCGTAATCGGCCTCATCCAGCTCCTCGAATCGGATTTCACATGTCATACATCTCAGAATCGAGAAAACGTATGGTGGACGCACTGAAATATCATATTAAAAGAAACCAGGTTTTTAAAACAGTACATGCTTTCTTTTGAAATAGCCACGGTTCTCAAATCCAGAATTCTCATGAAAACAACATATCTCAATGCGTGTAATTATAAAGTATGATGTATGCAATATATAACAGAAATGTAACCATATCTGTATATCATGCAACATGGAACAGTAATATGCACAAGTCGAGGGAAAACCGCTCTTTTAAATGAATCCAGTTTTAAAATATATCATGTGGTTCCCAAATCTCCAAAATCGAATGCAATATCATAAAAATATGCATATGTGTATGTACGCAAGTATGGACGTACAAATGTGTATGCCCGCAAGTATGGGTGTACAATATGTCTGTACACAAGTATGGGTGTACAATATGTCTGTACGCAAGTATGGACGTATAAATGTGTATGTCCGCAAGTATGGGTATACAATATGTATGTATGCAAGTAAGTAGGTATATACGCAAGTATGAGTGTACAATGTGTATGTGCACCAATATGGATGTACAAGTAGGTATATAAGCAAGTATGAGTGTACAATATGTATGCGCGCCAATATGGATGTAGCAATCCTACCGTGTAGTGACATGGAAATTATCGATGATGAAGTGTGTGAGCCGGCAAATCCGTGTAAGTGTAACATACGCATCATCGATAATGGTATAGGTGTTCTAGCACAAGTATAAGTAATGCAATGCAAATAACATGAATGCAGCATAAGGTAAATCATATGCAAATGCTGACGGGTATACGTATCTAACATGACCGAGTCGGTGAATCTATCAATCGGCATCCAGCCTCACAACATCACGTACGGTATAATCCATCGTACGGCAGCCTCTAGTCAAGGGTATGGATCAAACCTCAAGTCAAACTCATGACGTTCGGAAAATTATCGTACGGCGGCATTAAGCTATCAGGGATCCTATCAACCTATAAGACGAGGAGGGTACGGACCTAACGACTCGTACGGCTATCACTCACGATTCACAACATGTATAAATATCTCTATATACCTATGTCCCAGGTCATATCCGCAACAATCAGATATCAGGGGACCGGCAGGGTATCAATCATCTCAATCGACTCGCATCTGTATACCAATATATCATCAAATCATCATATTGCGTCATATATTCTTTTCATCGCATTATATCCCACATCAAGTCAATGTTACAAATACATTCTACCTTTACTATAAGCATACATATCTAATCTAATATACACACCCGAACTATACAAACAGTTTTTGAAAGATGCGAATCGTAGTTTTGAAAGTAGGGGCTACGGTGTTTTGAAAGAAAGGATATCATTTGAAAATCCTTAACGTCTCTCAAGGTATCTGTTTAAAAGATGCATACGATTCTTCAGTTTGGAAATAGGTATGGTTCGGATGATACATCTACGTCGACTATCTAGTCCTATAGTACCCTAAACGACAATATCATCAAATCTCATCCTCAAGTCCCGTCATCACATACTAGTCATATTATATCACTTCTAACTATCTTTAGTTCCTAATATGGTTCTCTAACTGCCCTTTCACTCTGTCTATAATTTTTTATTAAAGGTTTCATTAACCATAATCTATATATAAATCAGTTTCCATCAAAGTGTGCGGGGGTGCTATAACCATCCACCCGACTTTCCCCTTAGATATAGATCTACTCACCTTGGTCTTTGCTTGCCGATGTCGATGACGCCATGCTCCGTCGCATCGAAATCCACGCAAAGGTACCTACAATAACAACACATATCGCAATGATATTAAAATCAAGTCTCTGAAATCCAAACGGCACGCGCATTGCCCATAGGTTAGAACCTATAGCTTACGCGTACAAAACCAACCAAACAACCCTTGTTGTTGATGTACAAATATCCAACAACCAAATATAAATCCAAATATCGAAACTAAACATTTCTAAATACGGAAAACATAGCCAAAATCACAGTGATGTGCTCCCAAATTTTGAATCAGGCCAAAAGGAGTTGCACAAACAAGTCTACGGTGTAGTACAAGGTGTATATGACCTACTGGACCAATCTAGACCCATACCCTCATAAAGTGGCCGGCCACTACCCCTCAAAATCCGGCCACCTCGGCCATGGTATCTCAGTTGGGGTTCGTATGGTCGGGATGGTCTCCTAGTATCCTAATTTGGTCTCTGGAGTTGTTTGCTAAGATCAGAAATTCCCCGGGTTGCTCCAGATTCACAGTAAGTATGCTAACCCTCACAAAAACTGACATGGATCAATTCTTAAATCCGTATTCTGATTTCTATACTAAATCCCAGCCCCTGAATTCAATCCCTAAGGTCTTGTACAGCCACTACACATCACCAATTCCACTTAATCACCCCAAACCCTTCTCTAGAAATTCTCAAGTTCACAAATCTACCATCAAACCAATTCTAAACTAAAACTAGAATAGAAAGAAACTTAAAACTAACTAAATGGAAGAAACTATACCTCATTTACGCCACTCTAGATAGCCCTAGCTTCCCAATGTCATCAAAATCCCACTTTTCTTGGTCCAATGTGTAGAGGAAGAGATGGGGATTAATTTTTGTGAAGGGGGTATAAGGTTTTGGGGCTTATTTGGAGATGGATCTAGGGTTAGAAGTGGAGGGAAGTGAGGTTGGAGGAAGATGAAGAAGGAGGAGAAAATGATGGGGTAATAGACATGGCAGCAGCCCCCCCTCACTTATTCTCTCTCTCTCTCTCTCTCTCCAATCATTTACCTTTTTAACCCTTTTCATTTCTTTTTCTTTTCTCTTTTAAATTTCAAAACCAAATCACATAATACCCATAAAACAACACAATTGCAACATGTAACCAAAAGTAACATGACATGGTGCACTAGCTATGGAAAACTGTAGAAACACGGATTTGGCTTAATTGCGATTATCAGTGCACTAATCGGGTTTTTATCCAAACTGCATATAATAAATTTTAAAAATGCCAAATCCAATAAATATATTTCTAAATGAATAATTTATTTTAATTCCCAATTATTTCACAATTATTGGTATATATTTATACCCTTTTTCGAAAACCCCAATTTCGCAAATCGGGCGGTTTCCGGGAAATATATTATTTTAATATTAAATTCCAAAAATAATATTTTATATTTTCTGAAATGTTACATGCAAGTATCAGGATTTTTCAAGGTGATCGAAAATGTAGATACTTGTGTTAAGTATTCCGTAGTAAGTAATAGTTTTGAGAACTTACTTCTCTTTCAGCTTACTCATACGTGGATGCATTCCTTGATGAGTAATGATGTATGGCCTTCTTCCATTTGGTTGAAATGCACTGAAAACAGATGCATGATTTTTGAATTTGGTTCAAATTAAATTAGTGCCTTTGTTTCTATATTGGATATATAGAATGGATTCATATCTTAACGATGTTAAGGTATATGGAGTTGTCCGGCTGATGCTTAAAACCAGAATCTGGATAAACTCTAGGCACGTTTCAGTAATGGCATTTTGTGGGTTATCCCGGACTTTGACGAGGGTTAGCTTTCTACCATCTAGAAGATCAATAGTTATATTGTTCTTGACTCGCCACAGTTTTAGTAAAATGGATTCTTTTCAGAAAACATTAGTGGGAGTATGATAGAACTGAAAGTGATTTCAGAACAACAAACGATTACTGAAAATTTAGTAGAACCTAAATATTCAATTGGTTTCGACAATCCATTAGCTACTCCGCAGATTTGGTGGGTAACCTCAGGCATCCGAAAGGTACTTCGGTCTTCTCAAAGACGGTGATAGGAAGGTTTTTGAATACCCAAACTTGTCACTATTGCTGTTCTAGACTATGAGACCTGGCAGGTGAATGAGTATAATGTCGTTCTAAAATATTTTTAGAAGTGCACGTGTATATGACTCTGCCAGAGGGTTGTTATAATCAGTGGGAGCTACGGAAGCATAGTGGGTAAGTAGCTTATGTCTATTTATAGACTAAAGTAGGTATAACAGAGATATATCATCTATTTTTGATGTGACAGTCATAGAGTTTGACTTCATCAGAATAAAAAATGGATCCGGTAAGAAGGTAGTAGGGAGTGATATCCTGAGTTTTGGATGACATGCACTTAATAGGAAGAGATCTTCCAATACTACGATTGGTTATACTGTGATTGTTACAAGGTGGTTTCTCTACATAGGATATGGATATAATATCAAGGATTGTGGTGACTAGATCTATGGTTTTAGATCTAGATTTGGGAAGTGTCTCAATTCGGATACTTTGACATTATTCTAAAGTACGTTAGAATGGATGACTCCTGGCGTGGTGGTGTACCAACATGTAATGGAGTCACCCTCTCTAAAGAGATGTCTTTTAGACCGATGAGGAGAGGGATTTGCATGATTGGCATATCACTTGCTTAGGCAATTGAGTCAATCATAAGATGTCGAGTACAATACCAGATATTGATTTAGCATAGGCTGTAATAAGTGTATATTAATCTAATCCTGGAGAAACATTGGGAAACAGTTATAAACATAAGTAGATGTTCTTGGTGTATGGTAATGGCAGCCTCCTTCAAAAGGCGGTTATCATTTATGGCTTCCATGGTGACCTGGATGACAGAGTGACTGTCAGAGTTGTTGTTTTCCCTCTTTTGAAGGGCAGTATGTTGGACAAGTGGTCCAAGCGGATATTGTGGTAGGCATGGCGCAGGATACTAATTAAATTTAGTGCATGATGCAGTCAAAGAAGTTTGTTGGATTTGGAGTTCATTTGTGAACTAGGTCCCATCAGATATCTAGACAAATTCTAAGTCATGTATTGCTCATTTCGGGGGATAGTCTTTCTCCGCGAAGTTGAGATATAGAGAGAGATAAAAATAGAAACACCGGAGCGGATCCACTCACTGAGGCTATTTCTCGAACGCAATAGTTTCACAAACGAGATTTGTGAGACTGATTAGTAGAAAAGTTGGGTGTTCGGTATCACATGAGCCGTGAGTATGCGACACCGCAATAATTAGGTTTAAGTACAAGTGGGAGATTGTTGGCTATAGTGCCCTCAAGACAGTTATTGTAATCACAGGAAGGTGATTATGACGATTGAGAGAGGACCCATACGGATAGAATAGTCTTACTCAAAATGATAGTATGCTATCTGGTTTGTCTTTATCATCATGTATATACATTATGTGGTATTACATATCACTATTACATATTGATAGAGCCCATAGGATTCTTGCTTGACTACCAGTATTATGATGGCGATCATATACGTGAGAGCTGGGTGGTCTATAAGCACATCCTTAAATGTCCCTAGTCATGGGAGTATCGAGACCGGGCATTGATACTCCAGAGTAGATTAGTGTATATTTATCGAGACCCCGACGAGGGGTGGCGGCTGGTCTCACAAACCATTGGTGTTAGTAAGTCACCTAAGATAGTATACAATTGCTCATTGGGTTATGAGTACACTGGACGGACTCACTGAGAACATGGTAGATGGTATTATACCTATTTGTTAGTGTATATGCCCTAGAGGCCATTACTGTATCATACTAGTTTGTATATTACTTAATGGAAGCTTGGGATATTCACCTTGTATAAACAATCTTGCTCAATATAGTAGTATGCTACTTGGTTTGTTTCTACTTCAATGTGTACATGTGTTTATTTTGCGATATCACCTATACGCATTAGTGGAGCCCTTAGGATCTTTGCTTGATTACCAGCGTTGTGATGGCAGTCATACTAGTGGGGGCTGGGTAATCTATAAGCACATCCTTATACAGGTCCCTAGTCGCAGGACTATCGAGACAGGGCATCGATACTCCGGAGTAGACTAGCGTATGCGCTTCTCATCCCAGAGTGGGAGATGGTCTGTCCCACAGCCATCAGTACGTCGTACTGGAGATAGTATACGGGTGCTCGTTAGGTTACGAGTACACTGGACAGGACTCGTCGGGAACTGACAAGTTGGTATTATACCTATCGTCAGTTATCAGTTCCCAGGTGACATGAGTACAGCTTAGTCCGCTGACTTGACACTGGCACTTCGCCTCGAGTGTGTTCCCACTGCACTTTGATCACTACCCTACCACGGCTCAAAGGAGTCGTGCAAACAGGTAGTGGTTGGGTGCAGTCCCGAAGCACTTGGAGGCAGTGACGGTTAGACAGGATTCGTCTCTCCCTGTATTGGGGGTTGACATCGCGCTGTGTCTAGGAGAGCCATTACACGAGTAGTCCCTGGCCAGGGCAAGCGAGATATACTGGTAGGCTTCCAGTGTTATCTCAGGGTGTTTTGGGCTTCACTCCGACACGACTTGTACCGCTATTGGGTGACTGACGTTTTACCGCCCCCTAGGCCCGACATGCGATGTATCAGACGAACAGATCGGACTGTACGGAGAATGTCACATTCAGACTCAGTAGGAGTTCAGATGGGGTTCACCTCATCAGCCTTCTTGTCGGCATCTACCTGGGGACCGTTACGCACAGCTAGTGCCGCTTGCGGTCTGTGGTTAAACCCACTGCCAGCGTAGTGTCGAGTCTTTAGAGTCCCACACAGAGGGTATTCGCCTCTGGGCAAAACAGAGTAGAGGTCGCATGGTTTTGCGACGGGGTTCGTTCTCATCCGCGCACTTGTGCACGTTTGGAGTCCGGACGGATATTGCCAGCAGGCTCTGGTTTGAGCCGGATACTGGTATATGTTTTGGAGTTGCTTTTATATCTCGGTATTCTTGTTCCTCGGAACGAGAATGCAGGTGTGTATGCACAGTTGCTTGAGGTGGAGGATGAGGTTTTTTCATTAGGGTTTCGGAACGGGTGCGTATGCACAGTTGACAGTCGTCATTTTCCAAACCCTAATAGATTTATGAAATATCAATTAATAATAGTAATTAAATGAAATATTGTTATGGTTGTTTTTGTGGACTTGTTGACCATGGTTGACTTGTTGACCATGGTTGAAGATTGACCACCATCATGCTTTGAAAGGATTCTCCTTGATTCATGCTTACACTCATTTAATGAAGCATGATAGTGGTCATTCCAAAACTACCATAAACTATTCTCATTTGAATTATTATTACTAATTAGATAATTCTTTTTCTTTTGATATGGTTGCAAAAAGGAAAAAGAGAGCTCATTCTTTCATAACCATTCTCTCTCCTCACTTCATCTTCTTCTTCCTCAAGCTCAAGGTGATTCCTTCTCATGTGTTGAGAATCCCTCACCTTGTAAAAGAAAGCACCCCATAGATACTCTCTACTCTCTCTAGGGTTCAAGGTTTAGCAAGCCGGAGATCCTAGTTCACTCAAAGTTCGAGTAAGAGCCCGAAGGTTGAACCCTCAGGTGGATCCATCTTTGACGGAAGAAGGCGACGAGGAAAGAACCATCAACTTCTACAAAAGTTTGAAGAAGAATGAGTTTAAGTTTAGGTATAACCATCTTTCCGAGTAGCTAACTCTCTTTAGCAAGTTTGCTAGTTTTAGTTTAGGAAAAGATCCCGACTTTGTTAGTCCATGTTGCCCCATGCGCTAAAAATTTGATTTTTATACCGTTTCCGCCTCCCCGTAAGAACCGGGGGTCGCAACGTGGACTTACAGTGGTATCAGAGCCTAACTAAACTTAAACTAGCTTGGTAGTGAAGTGTAACGAAGTTCGGAACCGTAAAAATCCAAAAACCAAACTTTTACAAAACCCTAGTTTCTGTTAAAAATTTTTCTGGTCAAAACAAGATTTGTTATACACCTAAAATCGGCTCAGGGTTTTGTGAGAACACCCAAGAAAAATGATCGCATGATTCCCTTAAAGCGCCGCGGTTCCGCGGCAATAGGTGGCTTAGGCCGCGGAACCGCCGCCGTTTTGTTTCCTCTTGTGATCGTTTTTAGTGCAGTGTTCTTCTGCTAGGATTTTGGGATTTTTAAGATATATTATATGTGCCCAGATTTTCCAGAACAGAAATTTACTTTTGGGGTCCTATAATTCCGTATTTTTTTTCCGAACTTCACTGCACTTTGACTATGATGGTTATATCTGTGATGTTTGCATGTATTGAACGTCGGCTAATCGCTATAAGTCGATTAGTCGGGGTTATACATCTCTGTGATCTGTGTTTGATATTGGAATGTGTATATGAATCTGTTGGACTGTTGCGGGTGAATAGCCGGGGTGGATGTGAGATGAGCTTTTGTTTTTCTTCCATTCATTTGTAAATGTAAATTGATGTAATATTATTATTTGTATGGCCGCACAACCGGGTCGGGGTTGTAGCCGTCATTGTATAATTCTTTTTACTGTTTTTGCTCCTAGGATTGACCCATGGAGGGGTGCACAAACTGCCGAGTACTTGGCGGGTAGTTTGCCGCACCCGTAGGGGTCTTGGGTGGGGTATTTGCTATTCACCGCGACCGTGTAATCCGCTTTTCGTTGCAGGCTCGAACGGATTGCGGATTGCTAGTATATCCAATGTATTCATCTGTGATCTGTAATGTCTATCATTGCTTTATATTTAGGCGTTGCTTATGTTTTACAGCCGTGCTAGCCCAGCCCCCGCTCTGTCTTTAGTTAAGTAACCTAACGAGTGATGACGGGACCCCGTGGCGAATGCGAATGGCATAAGCGTACGTCATATTTTGGTTTTTTTCTGCAATGGTAGGATTAAATGATGGGACGCATTAAAAGAACTAATGCAAGAATATCACGCATTAAAAGAACTAATGCAAGATAATAAACCAAGCTAAAGTCGTTGGAACACTTTCGAAAAACCACTCGGTTCTTTTCAAAACTAACTTTTAAATGCGGAGCTTGAGCCACTCCTTCTAAAAGCTATCTCGTTCCATCGATTATATCAAGTTCACTACGTTCACGGTTTCGCCAAAACCATTCGTAGCCCTCCGTCGTTTCGTATGAATATTCAATAGTATTCAAGCTATGTTTGTTGACCTTCGTCAAGACATAAAGATTGGTAGCTGTTGGGTGTTCATATGTAGCATAGATAGATGCGTTGGTTTGGGACAGTCGTATTGCCTTGTTGACCTTCGTCAAGGGTATATACGGGTGGGTTCAAATTAACCTGGATAATGACGGGCAGAACTTGACATGCGACTTATGATTTGTTGGCCTTCGTCAAGGTCATAAGAGCATGGGGCAAAAATCCACATCGGGAGTTTCATAAGTACTGAAACTTGCTAGATTTGCATACCATTTGGAGTGTGATGATTATGGTAGGATTCCTTCATTTTTCGTCACGCGATGATATTTGGATCCCGATCCTACTGTGAGTATATGCTACTCCTCGGGAAATTTCTCACTAAACGATCAATGCTATAAACCTAGTAGGTGCCTAGAAAGGTGTTAGCGGGGCTACGCCCCCAGGGAAAAGAGGTTCTTAAATTAAGGAACTTCGCGAAAGCGTTGGAAAACCTCCCTCGAAGTACCGACACTGGCCTGGCTGAACGGTTAAGCAAGTATTGTACGGTGGGATTGATCCCGACTAATTCTTCCTTTGTGGTTTGAGGAGGGATTCGAGAGACAGTGGGAGCCATCATGTTTAGACAAATTAAAAACCATTCTAAACTTGCAAGAGCATCGTGCTAAGTGTTTCTTCTCTCCCCCTGCAGCGACCAAATCGAAATGACTGGACTTAAGTTACTTCTAGATAAAAACATACTGACAGGGCCAAACTACAAAGATTGGCTCAGGAATGTAAAATTGGCAATCACTTACGACAAGCTGGGGTATCTTCTTACCACCAAAGCTCCCCCCGTCCCAGGTCCCACCTCCAGCGTCGCGGATAAGGAAATCCGTAAGACTTGGGAGATTGATTGCGCGAAGGCCAGGTGCCTCGTGCTTGCCTCTATGGACAACGAACATCAGAGGAGGCATGAGAATATGGACCTCGAGTCCATATTTCTCCATACAAAAGAACTGTATGGAGAGCAGTCTCGTATCGCAAGATACGAAGTGTCGAAGAAGTTATTTTCGACAAAGTTGGCCGTCGGATCATCGGTAGCGGACCACGTGCTTAAGATGATTGGCTACACTGAGGAGCTCGCGGAACTTGGGACCACGTTGGACAGTGAACTCTATACGGATTTAATTCTCCAGTCCCTTCCTTCCACTTATGCCCAGTTCATACTGAATTTCAACTTGCAAGAAAAGGAAGTTGAACTTTCAGAACTCCTCAACATGCTGAGGAGCGCAGAGGGCACCCTACAGAAGGGTAAGGAAACACCCGCTTTGTTTGTAGGAGGATCTTCTTCCTCTAGGTCCAAGGCAAAAGCCAAGGGAAAGAGGAAGAAAGCCCCCGCCAAACCAAGAGGCGGTGTTAGTAAAGTGGGTACGAAGGGAAAGGAAAAGGCAACAAAGATTGCGGGGAAGCTTGTTGGTAAAGAGGAATGCTTCTATTGTCACAAGAGTGGACACTGGAAGAAAGATTGCAGGGCTTGGAAAGCCAGGACACAGGAACTGAAGCAGGTTGCGGCTTCAGCTTCAGGTGTGTATGTTATTGAAAACTGTCTTTCTATAAACTCTACTTCCTGGGTATTGGATACCGGATCAGGATCTCATATCTGTAATTCTTTGCAGGCGTTGAGAAACCGTAGGTTTTTTAAGGCAGGTGACATGACCCTCAGAGTTGCGAACGGAGCTAGCATGGATGCTAAAGCCGTGGGGGACTATCACCTGGGAATGTCAGATGGGCATGTTTTGGTTTTGCGTAATTGCTTTTTTGTACCCAACACAACTTGTAATATCATTTCTGTATCTTTGGTTTCTAAAGAAGGTTATGAATTTGCGTTTGTAAGTAATGTTGTAAACATTCACCTTAATCAAGTTCTGATTGGGTCAGGTACACTGAGCAATGGTATATACGTATTAAACCAACCACAGATTTTCAATGTCCAGAATACACACAAAATAAAGTCTCCAGATATCAATCAGGCTTTCTTATGGCATTGTAGACTGGGTCACATCAATGAGACACGGTTGACTAAGTTACATAAAGAAGGATACTTGGATCCGTTCGAGTATCAGTCTTATACCACTTGTGAATCTTGTCTCATGGGAAAGATGACAAAGACTCCGTTCACTGGACACGGAGAAAGAGCGAGCGAGCTCTTGGGACTCATACACAGTGACGTGTGTGGTCCAATGTCTACACATGCGCGAAGCGGTTATTCATACTCCATTACTTTCACAGACGATTTCTCTAGGTATGGACATGTCTTCTTAATGAAGCACAAATCCGAGGCCTTTGAGAAATTTCGGGATTACAAGAATGAAGTTGAAAACCAAACAGGCAAAAGTATTAAGATTCTAAGATCGGATCGAGGTGGTGAATACTTGAGTGCCGAGTTCCTGGACTATTTAAAAGAGAATGGAATTCTCTCTCAGCGTACTCCTCCATACACTCCGCAACATAACGGTGTATCGGAAAGGAGGAATCGAACCCTATTGGATATGGTTCGTTCTATGATGAGTAAGGCTGAGTTACCGCGATCTTTCTGGGGCTATGCACTAGAAGTAGCTGCGTATCTCTTGAACAAGGCTCCCACCAAGACTGTGCCTACCACTCCATATCAGATGTGGAGTGGGAAGAAACCCTGTCTTAAGTACCTTAAGATATGGGGATGTCCAGCTTTTGTAAAAAAGCAGCATGCGGACAAGCTCGAGGCACGTTCTGTACAGTGTAAGTTTGTGGGATACCCAAAGAACTCCAGGGGGTATCTGTTCTATTCCGCTGAGGAACAAAAGGTTTTTGTTTCTCAACATGCCCGCTTCTTGGAAACTGAGTTTTTGGAAACCCAGATAAGTGGGAACGCAATAGAACTGGAAGAAATTTCAGAACCACAAGCTATTACTGAAAGCTTGGAAGAGCCAGTAAGTTCAAAAGAACAGAACATTCCTACGCCGCTCCGCAGGAGTAGTAGGCAGTCTCATCCGCCCGAGAGATACTACGGTTTTCTCATAGACGGGGATAGAGAGGATTGCATCATAGACTATGATGAGCCTACTAGCTTCCAGCAGGCCGTTCAGAGCGTTGACTCGGTAAAATGGCTGGATGCAATGCGGACCGAAATGGAGTCCATGTACACCAACAAAGTATGGACGTTGGACATTGCTCCAGACGGGGTAAAACCCGTAGGATGCAAGTGGATCTTCAAAAGGAAGATTGGTGTAGATGGACAGGTTGAGACCTATAAAGCTAGACTTGTAGCAAAGGGTTTCCGTCAAAGACCTGGCTTGGACTATGACGAAACCTTTTCTCCAGTGGCTATGCTGAAATCCATTCGGATCCTTCTTGCCATTGCTGCCTTCCACGATTATGAGATTTGGCAGATGGACGTAAAAACCGCTTTTCTAAATGGAAATTTAGAGGAGTGTGTCTATATGGATCAGCCAGAGGGTTTCATTCAGAGTGGGAGCAGCGGAAAGGTGTGCAAGTTGCTTAAGTCCATCTATGGACTAAAGCAGGCATCGCGGAGTTGGAACATCTGTTTTGATGAGACGGTCAAGGAATTTGACTTTATCAAAAATCCAGATGAACCATGCATCTATAGTAGATTTATAGCGAGAACTGTAGTATTCCTTGTTTTATACGTGGATGACATTCTCTTAATAGGAAATGACATTCCTATGCTACAATCTGTCAAGGGTTTCTTGTCACACAGGTTCTCCATGAAAGACCTGGGTGATGCCTCTTACATCCTGGGGATCCGGATCCATCGTGATAGATCCAAGAGGATATTAGGACTTTCACAGTCCAGGTACATCGACACCGTACTGAAAAGATTCAGTATGGAAGATTCCAAGCGCGGTAACCTACCGGCTTGTCACGGGATCACCCTCTCTAAAGAGATGTCTCCCAAGACTGATTTGGAGAGGGATCGCATGTCTATTATACCCTACGCTTCTGCGGTAGGCTCTATAATGTATGCGATGTTGTGTACCAGACCGGATGTAGCTTATGCACTGAGTGTAGTAAGCCGGTATCAGTCAAACCCTGGGGAGAAACACTGGATAGCAGTAAAGAACATTCTCAAGTACCTGAGGAGGACTAAGGAGATGTTCTTGGTGTATGGTGGAAAAGACCTCCAGATCGAGGCCTTTGCTGACTCCAGCTTCCAGAGTGACAAGGATGATTCCAAGTCCATGTCGGGTTTTGTCTTTACCCTCAATAGAGGGGCGGTGTGTTGGAAGAGTTCCAAACAGGAAACCGTTGCAGACTCGACGATGGAAGCGGCATACATTGCTGCATCTGATGCCGCAAAAGAAGCTGTCTGGATGAGGAAGTTCTTAAAAGAACTTCAGGTGGTTCCGTCCATTGTTGACCCAATACCTCTGTATTGCGACAACAACGGGGCTATAGCTTTAGCGAAGGAACCCAGGTCCCATCAGAGATCCAGGCACATCTTGAGGCGGTATCACCTGATCAGGGAGATCGTGGATCGCAAGGAGATCGAGGTTCGGAGGGTTGCTTCAGAAGAAAACACTGCAGATCCATTCACCAAGGCCCTACCCCAGACTCAGTTCGAGCGGCTGATCGAGATGATAGGTCTTCGATATGCCAGTACATGGCCTTAGTGCAAGTGGGAGATTGTTAGTGTATATGCCCTAGAGGCCATTACTGTATCATACTAGTTTGTATATTACTTAATGGAAGCTTGGGATATTCACCTTGTATAAACAATCTTGCTCAATATAGTAGTATGCTACTTGGTTTGTTTCTACTTCAATGTGTACATGTGTTTATTTTGCGATATCACCTATACGCATTAGTGGAGCCCTTAGGATCTTTGTTTGATTACCAGCGTTGTGATGGCAGTCACACTAGTGGGGGCTGGGTAATCTATAAGCACATCCTTATACAGGTCCCTAGTCGCAGGACTATCGAGACAGGGCATCGATACTCCGAAGTAGACTAGCGTATGCGCTTCTCATCCCAGAGTGGGAGATGGTCTGTCCCACAGCCATCAGTACGTCGTACTGGAGATAGTATACGGGTGCTCGTTAGGTTACGAGTACACTGGACAGGACTCGTCGGGAACTGACAGGTTGGTATTATACCTATCGTCAGTTATCAGTTCCCAGGTGACATGAGTACAGCTTAGTCCGCTGACTTGACACTGGCACTTCGCCTCGAGTGTGTTCCCACTGCACTTTGATCACTACCCTACCACGGCTCAAAGGAGTCGTGCAAACAGGTAGTGGTTGGGTGCAGTCCCGAAGCACTTGGAGGCAGTGACGGTTAGACAGGATTCGTCTCTCCCGGTATTGGGGGTTGACATCGCGCTGTGTCTAGGAGAGCCATTACACGAGTAGTCCCTGGCCAGGGCAAGCGAGATATACTGGTAGGCTTCCAGTGTTATCTCAGGGTGTTTTGGGCTTCACTCCGACACGACTTGTACCGCTATTAGGGGACTGACGTTTTACCGCCCCCTAGGCCCGACATGCGATGTATCAGACGAACAGACCGGACTGTACGGAGAATGTCATATTCAGACTCAGTAGGAGTTCAGATGGGGTTCACCTCGTCAGCCTTCTTGTCGGCATCTACCTGGGGACCGTTATGCACAGCTAGTGCCGCTTGCGGTCTGTAGTTAAACCCACTGCCAGCGTAGTGTCGAGTCTTTAGAGTCCCACACAGAGGGTATTCGCCTCTGGGCAAAACAGAGTAGAGGTCGCATGGTTTTGCGACGGGGTTCATTCTCATCCGCGCACTTGTGCACGTTTGGAGTCCGGACGGATATTGCCAGCAGGCTCTGGTTTGAGCCGGATACTGGTATATGTTTTGGAGTTGCTTTTATATCTCGGTATTCTTGTTCCTCGAAACGAGAATGCAGGTGTGTATGCACAGTTGCTTGAGGTGGAGGATGAGGTTTTTTCATTAGGGTTTCGGAACGGGTGCGTATGCACAGTTGACAGTCGTCATTTTCCAAACCCTAATAGATTTATGAAATATCAATTAATAATAGTAATTAAATGAAATATTGTTATGGTTGTTTTTGTGGACTTGTTGACCATGGTTGACTTGTTGACCATGGTTGAAGATTGACCACCATCATGCTTTGAAAGGATTCTCCTTGATTCATGCTTACACTCATTTAATGAAGCATGATAGTGGTCATTCCAAAACTACCATCAACTATTCTCATTTGAATTATTATTACTAATTAGATAATTCTTTTTCTTTTGATATGGTTGCAAAAAGGAAAAAGAGAGCTCATTCTTTCATAACCATTCTCTCTCCTCACTTCATCTTCTTCTTCCTCAAGCTCAAGGTGATTCCTTCTCATGTGTTGAGAATCCCTCACCTTGTAAAAGAAAGCACCCCATAGATACTCTCTACTCTCTCTAGGGTTCAAGGTTTAGCAAGCCGGAGATCCTATTTTACTCAAAGTTCGAGTAAGAGCCCGAAGGTTGAACCCTCAGGTGGATCCATCTTTGACAGAAGAAGGCGACGAGGAAAGAACCATCAACCTCTACAAAAGTTTGAAGAATGAGTTCAAGTTTAGGTATAACCATCTTTCCGAGTAGCTAACTCTCTTTAGCAAGTTTGCTAGTTTTAGTTTAGGAAAAGATCCCGACTTTGTTAGTCCATGTTGCCCCATGCGCTAAAAATTTGATTTTTATACCGTTTCCGCCTCCCCGTAAGAACCGGGGGTCGCAACGTGGACTTACACTATTGTCAGATAGCAGTTCCCAGGTGAAATGTGTACAGGTTAGTCTGTCGACCTGAGATCGTCATTTGTCTCGTGTGAGTTTCTACTGTGCTTTGATTACTACCCTTCCATGGCTCAAAAGAGTCGTGCAAACAGGTTTTAGTTAGGTACAGTCCCGAGCCATATAGAGGCAGTGAGCGAATCGTCGGGGATTCATCTCTTCCGGTATTGGGGGTTGATGTCGCGAAGTGCACGGATGAGCATCACCAGAAATCCTTGGCCAAGGTAGTCGAGAATTACTGATTTGGATCAGTGGTTTCTCAGTTGGTGATGGGCTTCTTACCGATACGAAACATCGCGTTATTAGGGGTCTAACTTTATCCACCCCCTAGACTCGATATGCAATACTCTTAGATGAATAGACCGGACTAGACGGATATTGTCACAAACAGGCTCAATAGGGGTCAGGATGAGTTTGATCGTCGGCCTTCCTTTCACTCAATACCTGAGTAGCCGTTACGTACAGCTAGTGCCGCTGACGTGCTTATGGTTAAACCCACTGCTAGTGTATTGACGAGTCTTTAGAGTCCCATACAGAAGGTTTCCCTGCTTCGGGCAAAACGATGTAGAGGCCGTATAGTTTTGCGGCAGGGTTTGATCATATACGTGCACTTGTGCACGTATCATGATTCGGACGGTTTATACTAGTGACTTTAGTTTAAGCCGTATTCTAGTATTATATTGTTGGATTATTTTCGTCTCATTGTATTCGTATTTTGTCATAATACGGATACGGGTATGTATAAACAGATGAGGGGTATTGTTGTAATTCATTACAAGGTGCTTCTAGAAGAAGACACCTCATTATGTTTAATAACCATTTAGTTAAATAGTTATTTGAGGTGGAAGATGAGGTGTCCTTGGCTTTAATTGATGGCATGGCTCACTTAGTGACTTATGGGGCGACTCATGTTCACTATTCTAGCATGCTTGATATTTAGTTTGTGTTGTGAGATATTTCTTTAGGGGATGACTCATTTTCATATGCTCACAACACTTAGCCATTTTTCTTGAGTTGTTTCATGCTTCACACTCTCATCTCCTCATGCTTCCTCTTCCTCTACCTCCACCCTAAAGTCTCATGTGTTGAGAAACCTATGATGTTTAAAGACAAATCAATACATCATTAGACTCTACATCTTCTAGGCTATCTAGTATAGTGAACTAGATACCCTAGTTACCTCGGCTATGAGGTTGGAGCTCGATTCATAGACTCTTAGGTGGATCATCTTCGATGGAGGGAGACTGGCGACCAAGCTTGATCATGGTGGCCACTAGGAGCTTGGGATGATGGTTCAAGACCGAAGGATGTGGATCATTCGGTATAACCTTTCTAATCTCATTTTAAGTTTGCTAGAATAGGGTTAATGGTAGATCCGTAGCATCGGGTTGTTCTAGCGCCAGTTTGTAAAATTTTTGTTCTGCAATCGGCTACAGTTTGATGGCCAGGGCGCTGGCATAACCCAACATAACCGGAGATCATAAAAAGGATGTTGTAGCCACGTCCCACTCTGAAGGCTATTAATAAACGGAAAATCCCCAAAGCTTAGCAGTCTTCCAAGAAGAAAAATAAGAAGAAAGTGAAGAAGCCTATACAGCCATCCGAGCATGTTGACAACCGTACAAATATCCAAAAGTATATTGACACGCTAGAAGAATATAATCAGAAAGTGCATTCGCCCGTTACTCTTGAGGAGTTTATCAGACACATCCTTGAAAATAGTAGAGAAGATGAGTGTAAGACTCGGAGCAAGAAACATAAGACCGTGTGGAAAGCTGCCACATGGTCTCTCATTCCTTCATCTATGATGATGAGGCTCCAGCCTCGTCCGAACACGATTCATACGAACAGGGGGAGAATCAATGCTTGAAGCTCTAAGTTCACCATAATAGAACCCAATTAAGAAGCTCCTAAGGGAAGCTTTTCAAAGAAGCAAGGAAAATCAAAGGCGTGAGCTGGCTATCTACAAAAAAAGCCAGACAGCAGCGTTTAAAAAGGCAGAGAGCGGAAGAAGTGAGTTATGTAGCTCCCCAACCAAAATAGAATGTACAACCGAAGCAGAAGATACTGCTGAGGAAAGGCAAGGCAGAGAAACACTACGCTAAGGCCTTATCCAAAGGGATGAAGCTGCCGCCTCTAAAGAAGTATACCCCAGAGGTTGTGGACTTCGAAAGTAGAGAAGAACATCCAAAATATTCTCTCTACCATCAGAAGGTCTGCCACTCCATCGACAAGTGTAAAGTGTTTAGGAAATGGTGGCGAAAGTACGTTCTCCATAACAGGCATCTAAAAAAGAGAAGCGGATGGCCAAGGCTCACCCGCACCAACATGATGGTTCCAAGGCAAATGACCAAGCAAGGACGATCACCAAAAACTGTTATTTGACTAAGGCTCAGACTTCATAAGGAGAAAGTTCAATAGTGCTGACTTTGGAAGTGATTCAGAAGATATACCTCCCGTCGATCTCCTCTTATGTAAGCTCCTCATCGAGAGACGAAGAAAAAGCAAAAGACCACAGTAATATTTGTTTGCGGAACCGCATTCTCCCCGAGAAGAACCTTGGGCTCGCAAATAAGGATCCCAAGAATCAAGATAAGGGTAAAGGGAAAATGCCCAAGAAGATTGCCCTAGATAAAGAGCTAGCTAAAGAGCTCACTGCTAAGGACCTACCTAAGAAGAATAAGGTGAACTATAATGTGTTAGCCAATATTAGGAAGTTACCTTCGCACTTGAGTATATACGACGCGCTACTCTTGTTAAAGGTGCTTTAGGAATATTTGATTAGATCTCTTGAAGAACCGGACATTTTCCAAGCGCTCTTTGCCGAAGAAAAGATGAAGGATAAAATTGTAGAGATACACACGGCCGACATCACCTTCAGCAAAGAAGATCTTTTCCTGGGAACGTTCAAGCACAATCGATCGCTCTATATCGCCGGGTAGTGCGATGATCAGAGGATAAATAAAATTATCGTCGACGACAGTTCTTCGGACAACCTGCTAAATGTTAAGGTACTAAAGCAGCTATCCATAGATATACGATACCTCGGCTGAGAGAAAATCACCATCTCCGAATTCGACTCCCAGTCTTCAAGAACGCTGTGGTCCATAGTGTTGGCGCTTCATTTTGGACAGCTCATCACGGACGTTAAATTCCATGTTTTCGAGGGCAAGACCTGCTATAGAGCTTAACTGGGTAGACCTTAGTTACACCAGTATAGCGTTATCCCTTCTACACAATATCAATGTATGAAGTATTTCAAGGATGGCCAAGATCACACCATCACCGGCGAGCTCAACCCGTTCGGTAAATGAAGTATGAAAATATAAAGATGTAAAGTACTTCTTTTTGAACTCCGAAAAGACAGAGAAGTGCGGCAAACCGAAGGACAAAAGTGCAAGCGGCCACCATCCCTATCTTCAGAAGCGACTCAGAAGAAGAGGAAGAAATAGTACTTATGGCTCAACCTCCAAGGAAAACTGATAAACCAAGCTCGTCAATTCCTATTCCGATCTTCGGCAGCGACTCGGCAGAAGAAACTGATACGGCTTTCTCTATTCATCCGTGAGTAAAGGTCCCTGATGAAGCCAACCGATCCCTACATATTATAATGGCTTTGTTGCATCACTATAAAGAACTAGATGCACTTAGCATCTACAGTGTGCAAGATCTAGTTACCTTTCATGTTCCTCCCAGATATAGAGGCAAGAAGGGGATTCTCTTCTATAAATCGGAAGAGACCAAGGTGGAGAAAGATATTTGGCATGAACTCGAGCCGAATCTCGATTGGTTACAACTAATCCCCATGCCAAGGTACTATACAAAGAGCTTAAAAGAACTCCTTCATCAGCAGAGAATACCGTTCGAACAGATTGTCCGTCAAGCCCAGTATTACAAGAGGATCTGGGAAGTGCCAGGGACCCGTCAACCAGCGTCCCATGGAAAGTTCGATACCACTAGTTTGGGCTATGTCCGACCCAAGAAGAAGGAGAGAGTTCATAGCTGTTATGTTTTAAGCGAAAGGGAAGATACTTGGATGGCAGAAAACTCAGCCGAGGAAAGTGAAGAAATCTCGCAAAGTACTCCAACTGGATAATCTTAAGTGCCGATTGAATTGCCGATGAAAGAAGTGATTCAAGAAGTTGATGAACTCGGAGATGGTATAATGGCCCTATGCAAAAAGGTCATGCAATTACCCTAATCGAGCGATATAATGAAGCAATGAGCTGTATTAATTCAGCTCGGCAAAATAATGTGACTCTACCACCTGAGGACTAAAATGAGAAGCTAATAAGAGAAGCCTATCGAATGATGAGACAGATTTGTATGTAGTAGCCAGAAGATCGCACCTAAGCAAGAAATATATGGGAGAGACGAGCTATAATCCTCATTCTCGACTGCTGCTTATACCTTCCTTTATAAATGAAAAAATTCACGGTGCCACATTGAAGATAGGACGCCATCCACATCCAAGCCATAAGGTCGCTCAACTCCACCTCTTATAGAGAGGATGGCATGGGGATATTCTTTTCCCCGGGATAAGATGAGGAAAATATTTAATCTCTTCATAAAGCACCAGATGTTAATACTGCTCAAGTCTAAGCAACCTTATGAAGCTAATCCTTTTGATCATACTGTCCCTACCATCGGGTCATTGATCATCCAATCGAAGATTGCTTTCCCTTCAAGGACTAAGTGGAAGAGCAATACAGGAAAGGAAAGTTCACACTGAATAACAACTAGAAAGTGGAACCACCTGTCATGACCCGAAGGTACGGAACGTGACAGGCACTTAAATTACGAAACGTCTAAAGGCGTAACGTAATCTAAGTAAGCCAAAGCCCATAAATATAAACCATTTAAAAGAAATGGAGTGAAGGAAAACATGTTTTAAAGAAAGTGGTTTAACAAAATAAGTCGCATTAAACATATTTAAAAACATCAAATTTTCCCGAAAATTTCGGCAGAGTCTCCTTTGTAAATACTGGCCCCAAACGGGTACAAAACAAGAATACATATAAGTAATGAATAAAGGCATCCTCGAGCGGGAGCTAGCTCTTCGCCAATGGCAGAATCACAACAACATGCAATATATATATTATAATAGAGCAAATAAGCATATAAAAGCACGAGGAATAGAAAACGTCGCGTCGGCTCAAGTGAGCTCGACACCAGAGAACAACACATAAACTAATCTCACCATCACATCTCTAGGTCACATATACAATGGTAGAAGCGGTAGATGGAGAACACTAGAGACAAATAATAATACAAGGTGGAACAAAAGTATCCTCGCAACCCACCTACGAGCAAAGCCGCAAGTCCAAGCAAAAGAAGCAAAAGAAGAAGTACGCCCGCTGCTACTATACTGACGGGTTGGACCTGAAAGATACTGTGGCAGAACGGGGTGAGTTGCCAACTCGGGAGTAGTAAATAACATCTGATAAGGCTATCGTAAGTATGCACGCAAACGCTTCACAGCCTACATATACTAATATGATGCGATGCACAAGTATGAATGCAACATGGATGTGTAATCAACACGAAATCATGATATATCTGATATGAGAAGATCTGTATCTTTAACTTAGTAAAACCTTTTGTAAAATAAAAATCGGATTATCATCAGTGAAATCGACAAAAATCCGTGTCAAATATCGACACAAAATATATCTCAATGTCTTAATATCTCAATATCTCAAAGTCTCAATATCTCAATATCTCGGGCTCTGTCAGTCCGGATCGACCCATATCATCAAATCTCACGACTACGTCGGTATCCTCCGGATATCCGCCGCGTCAATAATAATCGGTCGGTAATGCTCCTCTGCCGGGCTCAACGCCTTCTCAATACGTCCATCTTGCCCCGGGGTATGGCACCGGGTCTATCATGTACCCGCAGACGGTGCATCCCCCTCCTCGAATCGGGTATATGATACAGCTCAAGAACCGAGAAAATACATGGTGGACGCCACACACATCATATCATGATAAAACCGCAAATTTCTATTTTTAAAATGATAATAGGTTTATAAAATTCTTACGGTTTTTCCCAAAATCCAGAAATCTCATCAATACTGAAATTCTTGAGAAAAATCACAATATGTAAACATGTCGGTGATGATGGATGTCTATGATACGATAGTATATACTATGCGAAGTACAGACAGAATCTATGCATGAATCATGATGCAATGAAGTATGTATATATGACTAACAATCCTATGTATCCATACTGATAAAATGAATATACAAGTACAAGTCTACAGATCATATATGATGCAAATGCACAGATACCGATTCTAAGTAAGTTCTATATTTTTCATGACATAGCAATTACCAATGGCGTGTGTGTTCACATAAAATAGTGCACGTGCGGCATGGTCCAATGGTAATGGTGCAAGTGTCGTATAAGATAATATCATATATATATATATAAGATGATGCAATGAGATGAAATGAATGACTAGGATACTACGCATATAAATACAAGCACTACTAGTAATCCTAACTATCGGGCGCCTCGCGCCATCCAGACGATCCCCCCATAGATGTGTATATCTACTCACCGGGACGCCTCGGCTAATCAGATCTGATCACAGCCTTGTCTTTCCGTGCCGCGTCCGACGTCTCTACACCCGATCCTAGAATCGTACACAAGTAAATAAGAGGATAGATATATAAATAGTCGCGGACACAAACGATACAAGACAACCAATGCGCACTAACTAGACATGCACGCACTTGGTGCACAAAACACGCTCGCGACAACGCCACAAACCACAACTAGGGATCGTTATACGTGACAACCACCAGGCCTAGAACCCGATCGTACCGATCGCGCATTCACAACACTCTAAATATCATAGGAAATAGGTTGTAGGTCATCAAAATCTCAAACTAAATTAAAATATATTTTTTCTAAAAACCTAGTAAGCAACACTTAACCATTTTAGTGCAAAATTATATGTTTTAGCAAATCTAGTAGCCACAAATTTCACTTAATATCTTAATTAAGCCACACAAATCTTAACTAAATTTTAATATCACCCATTTACACACTAATCATCAAATTAGTTTGCAAGAAAATTTAATTATGACAATTTGAAGTAACGATTAGCAAATTAGCAACTAGATTGGATTTGTAAAACCACTCGAAATTAATCTACACTTAGTTAACTTAATTTAGTGATAAAAACCATAACTTGAACCCGAACCCTTTCTCTTTAAAACTTTATTTGTAACTAAAACTATATTAACACCTAATCTAAATTAGATTAAAGCAATTAATTATCAAAATAACAATTGGGTTAAGGTTTTATACCTCAACAATTTAGAAGATCAATTTGCTTGCCTTGCCACCAAAATGCCCACTTGCTATCAAGAAACATGCTAAGATTTTTTTAAAAAAATTTGTGATAATTTTAGTAGGGATTTGTGTTGGATTTTGTGGATTTTTTGATGGAAAAAATGAGGTTGAAATGAGATGAAGAAAGAGATTTGAAGATAGGGGAGGGCTGCTAGAATTCGGCAGCAGCAAAAGAGAAAGAAAGAGAGAGTGGTGTGTGTGCGTGTAGAAACATCCCCCCATACTCAATTAATGTACCATACATCAATCTTTTCCATTTTACTTTAATTTTTCCATTTTTCTTTTCTTTTTTATTTCCTTCTACAAAAATCTAGAACTTGCTTTATGTAGACATAAAAGTGTAAGTTAACAAAAATGAGATTTGGTGTCGTGGTTACATAAACTTGTTTAGCCTATTGTTAATTTGTGATTAACACTTAATTAGTATGTAAGTGAAATCTTAAAATAATATTTAAAAATAAATAATTAAGGAAAATAATTAAGTAATCTAGCAATTAATAAGTGGCTAATTAAACACCAATACTAGCAATTATATCGTTAAAATAGGTATATTTAAATTTATGTGGAAAAATAATTATATCTTGGTTTTTACGGAAAACACGTATTGTATTACTAATTTTCGGACAATTAACCTACATGAATTTTCAAAACGTCACAATCTTCTCCCTTAAGGAAATTCGGTCTCCGAATTTAAAATCTAACTACGCGTACCTTCGAAGAGATGGGGATATTTCTTCCTCATCTCGTCCTCGGCTTCACACGTGACCCTTTCGCTGTTCGGCCAAGCCAAAGAACCTTTACGGACGGTATGACCTCGGACCTCAGTTTCTTCACTTGCCGATCTAGAATGACTACTGGCTGCTTGGGGTAAGAAAGATCGCACTCCAGCCGGATCGTCTGGTACTAAATCACGTGAGAGGGGTCATGAAGGTACTTGCGGAATATCGATACATGTAACACGGGGTGAACATCAGGGAAGCTGGGTGGAAGAGCCAAATGATAAACAACTGTAGCGATATGCTCGAGAATCTCAAAGGGACCTACAAATCTTGGACTAAGCTTCCCTTTCTTTCCGAATCTCATCACGCCCTTCATTGGAGAAACCCTCAAGAAAACATGATCACCTTCAGCGAACTTAAGTCTGCGACGGCGTCTATGAGCATAAGACTTCTGCCTGCTCTGGGCCGCTCTTACTCTATCCCAAATCAACTGGATCTCCTCGATCGTCTCTTGCTCAAGCTGTGGTCCCAAAACACTGCTCTCACTGAACTCTGTCCAACAACTGGTGATCGACATTTTCTCCCATATAATGCCTCGAAGGGTGCCATCTGAATCTTCTCCTGGAAGCTGTTATTATAGGAAAACTCTATCAAAGGCAAGTGGCGATCCCAATTGCCACCAAAATCTAGAACGCAAGCTCGGAGCATATCCTCAAGAGTCTGAATGGTCCACTCTAATTGACCGTCGGTCTGCGGATAGAAAAATGCACTGAAACTCAATTGGTGCCCAAAGTCTCCTGAAGTTTCTATAATAGTCGGCTGGTGACCTGGATGCCTCTATCGGAAACAACGCAAGTCGGAACGTCATGTAATCGCACAATCTCATCAACATATATCTGAGCATACTGAACGAATCCGAATGTGGTCTTTACTGGCAAAAAGTGAGCTGCTTTCGTCAATCGATCTATGATCACCCAAATAGAATCATACCCTCGACTGTTCCTAGGTAGACCCACGATAAAATCCATAGAGATCTGCTCCCATTTCCACTCCGGAATGGGCAAAAGTTGCAATTCTCCTGCTGGCCTATGATGCTCGGCCTTGACTTGCTGACAAGTCAAGCATCCCGAAACGAAATCTGTGACATCTCTCTTCATCCCTTCCCACCAGTAAACATCTCTCAAATCATGGTACATCTTGGTGGAACCCGGATGAACACTATATACTGATCGATGTGCCTCCTCTAGAATTTCGTATCTCAGTCCCTCAGAATATGGTACGCACAGTCAAGATCCAAATCGTAGCACTCCCTGGTCATCAATCAAGAACCCTGAATCTCTGCCCTGTCGAACCTGCTCTATGATCTGTGACAAACGAACGTCGTCGGACTGTGCCTCACTAATGCGATCATGTAACTGTGGATGCGCACAGACATGGGCAAGTTTTCCCCCGGTCAAAGTAAACTCGAACTGTACTCGGCTGTCACATAGAATCTGCCAATCTACCGTTGACTGTCTCTGAACTGTGCTCAAACAAGACAAGCTACCTCCGGGCCTCCGACTCAAAGTATCTGCCACAACATTCATCTTGCCAGGATGATAAAGAATCTCGCCGTCATACTCTTTCACTAGCTCCATCCATCGGCGCTGTCTTAAATTTAGATCTCACTGCTGAAAAATGTACTTTTAAACTCTTGTGGTCCGTGAATATCTAGCACGAATCGCCGTATAAGTAGTGTCTCCAGATCTTGAGTGCAAAAATAACAGCAGCCATCTCTTAGTCATGAGTGGGATAATCCTGCTCGTGCTTCTTCAACTGCCGAGAAGTATCACAATAAACAACAAAACCGCCTGATCCTAAAGGCAAAGATAATACTGGCGCCGTAATCAAACGAGTCTTCAACTGCTGAAAGCTCTGCTCGCATGCCTTGGTCCAAAGAAAAGGAACTCCCTTCCGGGTTAACCCGATCAACGGTACAGCTACACGAGAAAAATCCTGTAAGAAACGTCGATAGAATCCGGCAAAACCCAAAAAGCTACGGACCTCTGTAACGGATACTGGTCTGGGCCAATGTTGAACGGCCTCGATCTTCTTCGGTTCTACACGTATACCATTTCCCGTAACCACAAGACCCAAGAAGTCAATACTATCTAGCCAGAAAACACACTTGGATAATTTAGCGAATAGCTGGTACTCCCTCAAAGTCTGCAACAAAATCCTCAAATGCTGCCCAGGCTTCTCTCGGCTCCAAAAGTATACTAGGATTTCATCGGTGAACATGATGATAAATTGATCTAGAAACGGCCTGAATATACGGTTTATCAAGTCCATGAACGCTGCTAGGGCATTGGTGAGCCGAACGACATCACCAACAACTCATAATGCCCGTAGCGCGTGCGAAAAGCAGTCTTCGGAATATCATCCTTTCGAACGCGCAACAGATGGTAACCTGACCGCAAGTCAAACTTCAAGAAGTGCCCCGCACCCTGGAGCTAATCTAACAAATTGTCAATGTGAGATAGGGAATATCTGTTCCGCACAGTCACTCGACTCAACTGACGGTAATCGATGCACAAACGCAAACTGCCGTCTTTCTGACGAACAGGACAGGAGCTCCCCAATGTAACGCACTCGGACGAACAAGCCCTTTATCTAACAAATCTTGCACTGATCTTTCAGCTCTTTAAGCTCCGCCGGGGCCATCCGATAAGGCGGTATAGAAATAAGCCCCATGCCGGGAATCAACTCAAAGCAGAACTCAATATCACGCTCCGGCGGCAATCCAGGCAACTCGTCAGGAAAGACATCAGAAATCTCGCTAACAATCAAGACCTAGTCCAACGAGATCTCTACGGCTCCAGCATCTCGAACATACGCTAAGAATCCCTGACATCCTTCTCTACAAGCTAACTAGCGTGAAGAGAAGAAATCAAACTGGGAAGGGTGGCACCTGAATAACAAGAACTGGCTCACCCGGAAAAACTAAATCTGACTGCCTTCTCACGGCAGTCCACAGACGCATAAAACGTGGCTAACCAATCCATGCCCAGAAGAACTTCGAAGTCAAACATATCGATAATAATCAAATTGACAGAAGAATCCCTAGCTCCGATACGAACGAAACAAACATGAATGAAAAACATATCGAGCGACAAAAGACTCGCCTACTGGAGTAATAACAATCAGCAGCAGATCAAGCAAGGACGACTCTCAGTCCATTCTCGGTACAAAGTGCGTAGATACAGGTTCAAACAACAAAAGATATACGCATCAAAGGAAAATACTGAAATAACACCTGTCACGACGTCTACCTAACCGCCTCTGAGCTGGCATACCGGTACGATTCCGCTTCAGTCCAGAAATGACCGAAATCTCAAAAATGCGCTCCTCCAACAGTAAGGTCATGTCCATAGCAGCGACGTAAGTGTCAAAATGCTGGGCGCCGATTGCAAGAAATAACTGCATGTCCAATCCCCGCACAAACCTCTTTATCCGTTTCTCTTCAGTATCCACCATGTAAAGAGCATATCGGGACAGCTGAGTAAACTGAATTTCGTACTCGGACACTGTCATCCCTGAAATCTTGTGCAAAGACTCGAAACTACGAGCTTGAGCATCTCGCATGCTCTCCGGAAGGAAACGAGCAAGCAGTGAACTCATCCCAAGTCATAGGAAGTATATCTGCAGCTTGGCCTCTCTCAACTGACTCGCACTATGTCTGAGCAAGACCCTCTAGACGAAAACTCGCAAGCTCAACCCATCTCTCGTCAGAACATCTTAGCGAATGACAAATCCTAGCCATCTTGTCGAGGAATGTCTGCAGATCCTCCACCGCATCTTTGCTGATAAAAACTGGAGGCTTCAGCCTCATAAACTCCTGCAAGGATACGGAAATAATCTTGGTAACAACAGGAACCACTGTCTGAGCAGCAGGTACAATCACAGTCCCTGCAGTAGGAGGGGCATCATTGGCTCTCGAAGCTCGTCTAACCTCGACTAACGATCTAACCATCTGTCGTAAGTCCTGAATACTCGACTCCAGCCTAGCTATGCGGCCTGGAAAAGGCGGATCAACCTGTCCCTGAGGGGTAGGCGTACCGCCCTGATCGGTCCTCTTCTCAGACGAGCCCGCTCTAATCTCATCCCTGGTGGCAGCCCTCTGAGCCCTCGTAGTCTTCGGCGACATAGTGGCTGGAACAAGAAACAATATTGATAGGAACATTGCAATCGAATCAAAAGGATTTAAGGAATCAAGGATGGAAGTACAAGCAAATATATATCCTAAGGTCACTTAGGCGGAGTACCATATCGTAAGTATGCCGCGGAACATACACACGCTACGTCACTCTGCGTAAATCACCTACTCCATCTACCAAGGGTCATCCTACACTCAGAAAGGTAAAACCTAACGCTCTGATACCAACTTTGTCATGACCCAAAGATACGGAACGTGACTGGCACTTAAATTACGAAACGTCTAATGGCGTAACGTAATCTAAGTAAGCTAAAGCTCAGAAATCTAAACCGTTTAAAAAGAAATGGAGTGAAGGAAAACATGTTTTAAAGAAAGTGGTTTACAAATATAAGTCGCATTAAACATATTTAAAAACATCAAATTTTCCCGAAAATTTCGGCAGAGTCTCCTTTGTAAATACTGGCCCCAAACGGGTACAAAACAAGAATACATATAAGTAATGAATAAAGGTATCCCCAAGCAGGAGCTAGCTCTTCGCCAATGGAGAAATCACAACAACACGCAATATATATATCATAATAGAGCAAATAAGCATATAAAATCACGAGGAAAAGAAAACGTCATGTCGGCTCAACTGAGCTCGACACCAGGGAACAACACATAAACTAATCTCACTATCACATCTCTAGGTCACATATAAATGGTAGAAGTGGTAGATAAAGAATACTAGATACAAATAATAATACAAGGTGGAACAAAAGTATCCTCTCAACCCACCTACGAGCAAAGCCGCAAGTCCAAGAAAAAGTAGCAAAAGAAGAATTATGCCCGCCGGTACTATGCTGATAGGTCGGACCTGCAAGATGCTGTGGCACAACGGGGGTGAGTTGCTAACTTGTGACTAGTAAGTAACATCTGATAAGGCTATAGTAAGCATGCACTCAAACGCGTCACAGCCTACATATACTAATATAATGCGATGCACAAGTATGAATGCAACATGGATGTGTAATCAACACGAAATCATGATATATCTGATATGAGAAGATCTGTATCTTTAACTTAGTAAAACCTTTTGTAAAATAAAAACTGGATTATCATCAGTGAAATCGACAAAAATCCGTGTCAAATATCTGTTAGTTGTATGTATGCCCTAGAGGCCAGTATTGTACAGATGATGTATATTATATTGGATGCTTGGACATATATAGAGATGACTTTCTTGCTCGACATGATAGTATGCTATCTGATTGCTCTTTATCTTAACATGTATACTAGTCTCTTTATATTGTCTTATAGTTACATGTTGGTAAAGCCCTTAGGATTTGTACTTGACTACCTGGACTATGATGCAGATCATACTAGTGGGGACATGGTAGTCCATAAGTACATCCTTCAAGGTCCCTAGTCGTGGGTGTATCGAGACGGGGCATCGATATACCAGAGTAGACTAGCGTATACGCTTCTCGACCCATGTGATGGGCGATGGATGATCCCATATCCATTGGTGTTTGACATCAGAGATAGTATACGGGTGCTCAGTGGAGACTGGGTACACTGGACGGACTCGCCGAGAACTCCCAGATGGTATTATACCTCACGTCAGATGGCAGTTCTCAGGTGACACTTGTACAGGTTAGTCTGTAGACCCGAGATCGTCATAGAGTCTTGTGTGATTCCCACTGTGCTTTGATCTCCACCTTACCACGTCCATGAGGGCGTGCAAAACGGTGGTCTTTGGGTACAGTCCCGAGTCACATGGAGGCAATGAGCGATATGAGGGGTTTCGTCTCTCCCGGTATTGGGGGTTGATGTTGCGCTGTGCTCGATTGGCCGTAACAGGGAAGTCCTTGGCCAGGGCTGATCAGAGATTTGCTGGTAAGTGTTACCAGTAGTTTCTCGACCCGTTATGAGCCTCACATCGGCACGACTTATTGGGTTATTGGGGTCTGACGTTTACCACCCCTAGACTTGATATGCGACATATCAGACGAAGAGACCGGACTGTACGGTAAGTGTTACTGGTCGGATTCGCAGGAGTGTGAGCGGGCTAGCTCGTCGATCTTCTGATCGCTCAATACCCGGGTGGCCGTTACGTTTAGCAGACCGCTTGCGGCTTGTGGGTGTTTGATATGATCATCATCTGCTACCGGCGTATTGACGAGTCTTTAGAGTCCTACACAGAGGTTTCCTGGTTCAAGCGAAACGAAATAGGAGCGCATATGAGATATGTGCAGGACCGAGAATAATGCGTGTATGTGATACCGTATTCCATTCTCGCGATATATGTATCGAATGGTCATATTCGATATAACCTAGTTATCGAATCGAAGATCGATTCGATAAGCCGATACATTGAATACTAGTCGGTCATGTGCGACATGACCGGATCATTGAATCAAGTGTTGATTTAATGATTTAATGTATAATTATATATTTGATATATTACTTTGCATTAACTAGTATTGGTTCACTTTAAACGGATTTTTCTCACTTGGATTGCACATTGTATATGTGATATGCTTTCGTGCACATTTTTGTATCATGTTTGATGATACTTGATCATTTAGTTAAGTGTATAGAATTAATCCATGGTTAATTTGATAATTAGGGTTTTGCATATTCATTTATTTATTTATTTGTTTATTTATTTATTTGAAATGGATTAAGATAAGAATGGTGGCTTTATTTGTTTTATGTTGAAGCTTCATGAAGCTTTGACTTTGCTAACCATTCTTGTCTTCATGCTTAACCCTAACCCACTCAAATGACCATGGTTTATTCTCTACACTTAACCCTAGTTTAAGTTATGATAAGTATTGATTTTCTATTTTCTTTTTAGATAGAACTTATCATAACCATCATCTTCTTCTTCTTCTTCAAGCTTGCTACATCAATGGCAACTTGAGTTTTAGTGAGAGAAATCCAAATCAAAAGTGAACCCACCTCCTATTTCTTCACCCTCTACCTCTTGCCAAGTTGTTTTGGGTGTTTACTTCACAAGTTTCACAAGTTTGTGAAGTCGGAGCTTGAACTTGTGCAACCTCGACGTAGATCATCTTCGGCACAAAGCCGACGACCTATTCCGCTCACTTCTCCGATGAAGCCGTCGCGAGAGTCCGAGATGGACAGCGAGGGGACGACCACATGGAGCTAAGCAAGTGGACATCCGGATCTACAAAGGTTATAGCATCTCAACTTTAGTTAAGTTGTTAACTAGTTTTGTATTTCGCCTAGACATCTAGCAACGATCCGTTAACTAGGGTTTCTCGGCACCATAATTTTTAAATTTGGCATGTTCGATGCCTTGTGAGACCTCTATAGGATGCCTAGGAACCCTACAGTGGTATCAGAGCCTAGCTAGAGCCTTAGGCGAAGTCTAGACGCAATTTGAAGTCTGAACGAACCCGAAACCCCAATTCTATAATACTCTCTGTACATTTTCTAAAAACCGGGATTTTTCCAGATTAAAAATGCCTAAAAAATTCAGCAGGAATATCTAAGAGTTATGGTGAAACACGATCTCTTGATTCATCTAAACAGCCGCGGAAACGCGGCAGAAGCATGCCTTCTGCCGCGCTTCCGCCGCTCACTGTTCATATTGCGCAATAATGTTTGCACAGTAACTCATATTTTATTATGCTGGATTTTCTGGGAATTTTTAATATTTATTCAAGAGTTGAATTTTCTGGAATTGTTTTGGGGATTCGGTGTTTCGATCGGAGTATCAAATTTCGTCTTTTTTTTTTCCGGATAATTTTTTAGAATATGTTAAAAAAGTTCAACCGGATATAAATACCCAATTTTTCCCCTGTCGGGAAATTTCCAAGTGTTGGATTTTTCCGTAGTTTAACGACGTTCTAAGTAGTGCAAGTAACGCGATGGACCCTCTAGAAGACAACAAACCTTAACTCGATTATGTGACCGTCTTGAACTGCCCTTTGAACCTTCGGGTTTGGGGCAGTACGGCGTGCCACATGTGAGGCGTTGGCTTGACCCTTCTACGGCTGGACCGTTGCTACTGAGGCACGAACTGAATGTTGTTAGACTTATTTCATGTGTTGAGCTGTATCGGGAAAACTTGGGTATTCGACTGTTCGATCGAAAAGTTTAACATTTTCTGTTTATCTGGAATGCGATACAATAATTGGAATTCACAAACAGTTATGAGATAACTAAATGAATGTTATAAATCTAGCAGTTTAGTCCCATATGATATTGAAAAAAGTTTTCGATAATGAGACTAAAATGCGGGATTTATATCTGTTAGGCATGTGATGTCTAAGTATTTCATTTGATTAGGCATGCGATGTCTAAAGTAGTTGCGGATTCCAATTGTTGTAGTTTTACACTTTCTTTTCTGTGACCGTAAGTGTAGTATGTTCATATCGCCGGTTTCGTTGCTATACATCAACGACAATTGGGGTATGCATACTTACTTACGTTGATGACATGTGATGTTATGTGTTGCTGGATATGTTGTATTGGATCGTCGTGTTCGAATAGCCGGGGTTTTTTATGTGAGATGAGTGTTTTTCTTTTTCATTCATGTAAAAACTTGTATGTAATATTCTTTTATTTGGGGCACTTCCAGGTAGCGGAAGCTGTCACCCTTTGTATATTATTTACTTTTCCGCATTAGGATAGACCCAAGGAGGGGAGCACAAGTAACCGGGTTCTGGGGTCCAGTGGGAGACCAACTCGAGGAGTCGAGTCCGGGTCTCCTAACCCTAGAATTGGCAGGGTTGCTTGCCGCTCTCGTAGGGGTCTAGGGGTGTGGGATTGGCTATTCATCACGACCGTGGAATCTGTGTTTTATACTGGCTCGTATTGAAAACACGGACGTCCTAGTATATCCAATATTTCATATGTTTATTCTGCTGCGATATCTGTGATGTGTTTCTGTGATGGATATAATATATAGTATATATGATATATTATATAGACGTTACTTATGTTTTACACCCGTGCTAGCCCTGCCCTGCTCTGTCGTTAGTTACCTAACCTAACGGTGCACGAGGGGACATCGAGGCGAATGCGGATGGCATAAGTGTACGTCATATCTATCTGTGATGTTTAGGTATTTAAATGATGGGACTTCATTAATGTGATAAATGAAAGATAAGAAACCTAAGATGTTGTGGAATCGAATTTTAAAATAAACAGGTAGCTACAGTTCTTGCTTTGCATAGCGGTATATATGATATACCCCGCACCTTATTCGATGAGGAAAGGACCGAGATCCCTTCACCGGGAGTGACTCCTTTAGCAATAACTGGCAGATGCTACAGACTCGGTTTACTTTTGACTGCTTTTGGGTTTTTGCTTTGCACAGCGATATATATGATATATCCCGCACCTCATTCGACGAGGAAAGGACCGAGATCCCTTCGCTGGGAGTGACTCCTTTAGCAAAACTAGAAAAAGCCTCAAAATCACTCCATTTCAAAACTTCATTTGATTCTCCAACGATATCAAGTTCATTACGCAATAGGTTTTCAGAAAAACCTGCGTAGCCCTCCGTCATTTCAGATAGGTTACATATAGTATTCGTGCTACATTTGTTGGCTTTCGTCAAGGTGTAGTGTGCGGTAGCTATGTGCTGTTTATCTGTTGCATATGATGCGACTGGATTAGGGTAGTCGTACGGCTTTGTTGGCTTTCGTCAAGGGTCGTGCGGGTGGGTTTAATTCAGTCAAGAAATGTACGGGTTGAACTTGACTAGCGGGCTGTGGTTTGTTGGCTTTCGTCAAGGTCATAGCACGCTAGGGGCAAAAGCATTATCGGGAATTTCAAGTGTTGAAATTTGCAATGAGATTGCATACCTTCTATGAGATAGTTGGATCTCGATACCCACTGCGAGTAAGAGTTACTCCTGGGAGAGTTTTACACATTGCAATTAGCTGATCAAGTAGGTGTCTAGAAAGGTGTCAACGGGGTTACGCCTCTGGGAAAACGAGGTTTACAGTAATTAGGTTCGTGCGAAAGCACGGGGGACCTCCCTCAAAGTACCGACACTGGCCTGGCTGAAAGATTGGCGAACTTGTAGTGTGTAATTAATCCCGGCTAGTCTTTCCTTTTAGGGTTTGGAGGAAGATTTGATAAAAAGCAGTGGGAGCCATCCTGATTAGATAAGATAATAACCAATCTGATCTTGCACGAGCTTACGCTAAAGTGTTTTCTTCTCTCTCTCTCCAGGTAGCGACCATTTCATGCCTTAATAAAGATAATAACATGGATGTATTGACCGAACCCGCATGTTATACTGTGCTGGGGAACGTTGGTTCCGTTCTTTCTTATAAGAGTTATAGGAATGAACAGGAAATAGGGGAATACCAGGATTCCCATGTCACCCGAATGAAGAAAGTACATGATGATGCATTTTCTTCGGGTGTGTTCGTTACTGAGAACTGTTTCTCCATTTGCTCTACGTCCTGGGTATTGGATACCGGGTCAGGATCCTATATATGTAATCAGTTACATGGGCTTAGGAAAGGTAGAGAACTTGGAGAAGGTGATAAAGACATTAGAGTTGGAAATGGTGCAATTGTTGCAGCTAAGACTGTCGGGGAATATCACCTTGTATTACCAACTGGTAATACATTGGTTCTGAACGAATGCTATTACATGCCGAACCTGATATGCAACATTATATCGGTTTCTTTGCTAAGTAAAGAAGGATATAATTTTGTATTACAGGACAATGTTATGAACATTTTCCATAACCAAAAGTTGGTTGGATCAGGCACGTTATGCAATGGCATTTATGTTCTAAATCAATCAACAGTTCTGAGTATAACAAACGCACACAAGAGGAAGAGTTCTGAACTCAACGAATCCTTCTTGTGGCATTGTAGACTAGGTCACATCAATGCGACACGACTAGCTAAGTTGCATAAAGATGGATATTTGAAACCATTCGAATATTCATCTTATGACACTTGCCAGTCATGTCTCAAAGGAAAGATGACCAAAACTCCGTTTACGGGACACGGAGAAAGAGTTACCGAACTCTTGGGACTGATACATAGTGATGTATGCGGTCCCATGTCTACACATGCCAGGGATGGTTCTTCGTACTTCATTACATTCACTGACGATCTCTCAAGATACGGACATGTGTACTTGATAAGACACAAATCTGAAGCTTTTGAGAAATTTAGAGAATATAAACAAGAAGTCGAAAACCAAACCGGAAAAAGTATTAAAATCCTTCGATCTGATCGAGGAGGTGAATACTTGAGCAATGAATTCCTGAACTTCCTAAAATAAAATGGGATTCTCTCTCAGCTGACTCCTCCATATACACCACAGCACAACGGTGTATCAGAACGGAGGAACCGCACCCTATTAGATATGGTGCGCTCTATGATGAGCACAGCTGAGTTACCTATTTCCTTCTGGGGGTATGCGCTTGAGACAGCCATACATCTATTGAATATGGTCCCAACCAAATCTGTGCCTACCACTCCATATGAGATTTGGAAGGGAAAGAGACCGAGTCTTAACTATGTTAAGATATGGGGTTGTCCAGCCTATGTCAAACGACAAAATCCGGACAAGCTCGAGGCACGGTCTGTTCTATGCAAATTTGTAGGATATCCCAAGAATTCTCAAGGGTATATCTTCTACCACCCTGAGGAACAAAGAGTGTTTGTTTCTCGGCATGCCACCTTTTTAGAAAAGGAATTTCTTGAAAAAGAGATTAGTAGTCATGAGGTAGAACTGGAAGAGGTTCCAGCTGCAGAAGCTACAACAGAAGATCTGGTGGAACCAGAGAATTCCGTAGTTCCCGATGAACCCCAGCCACTCCGCCGATCTAGTAGGGTTCCTCGCCAACCTGAGAGATACTACGGTTTTCTCATGGACGGTGGGAGCGAGGATTGAATCATGGAGGATGATGACCCAACTAGCTTCGAGCAGGCCATCACGAGTAGGGACTCAGTGAAATGGCTGGATGCTATGCGGTCCGAGATGGAATCCATGTACACCAACAAAGTATGGACTTTGGAAGTTGCTCCTGAAGGGGTAAAACCCATTGGGAGCAAGTGGATCTTCAAGAAGAAACTTGGTGTAGATGGGAAAGTGGAGACTTTCAAAGCTAGACTTGTAGCAAAGGGTTTTCGTCAAAGACCAGGTGTGGACTATGACGAAACCTTTTCTCCAGTGGCTATGCTTAAATCCATCCGAATCATGCTTGCCATCGCTGCATATCATGACTGCGAAATCTGGCAAATGGATGTTAAGACCGCCTTTCTAAATGGTGATTTAGAAGAGTGCGTGTACATGACTCAGCCAGAGGGCTTCGTAGACAGTGGGAGCAGCGGGAAGGTGTGCAAGCTGCTTAAATCCATTTATGGATTAAAGCAAGCATCGCGGAGTTGGAACATCTGCTTTGACGTCGTTATCAAAGAGTTTGATTTCGTCAAAAATCCAGATGAACCTTGTATCTACAAGAAGGTGGCAGAGAGTAAGGTTGTCTTCCTCGTATTGTACGTGGACGACATACTCTTGATAGGAAATAATATTCCTATGCTGCAATCGGTCAAGCTCTTCTTATCATAAAGATTCTCAATGAAAGATCTTGGTGATGCCTCCTGCATATTGAGGATTAGGATCTATAGAGATAGATCCAAACGGATTTTGGGATTGTCCCAATCCAGGTACATTGACACCATACTAAAGAGGTTTAGTATGGAAGAGTCCAAGCGTGGGAACTTACCCACGATCTCTGGAGTCACTCTCTCCAAAGAGATGTCTCCCAAGACTGATTTGGAGAGAGCTCGCATGCAACAGATACCCTATGCTTCGGCAGTAGGCTCTATCATGTATGCGATGCTATATACCAGACCCGATGTAGCATACTCACTAAGTATAGTGAGCAGGTATCAAGCTGATCCTGGAGAGAGTCACTGGACAGCTGTGAAGAGCATTCTCAAGTACTTACGAAGGACTAGAGATATGTTCTTGGTGTATGGTAACGGAGAACTCCAAGTGGAGTCCTTTACCGATTCCAGCTTCCAGAGTGATAAGGACGACTCTAAGTCACAGTCGGGTTTTGTCTTTACCCTTTACGGAGGGGCGGTTAGTTGGAAGAGTTCCAAGCAGGAAACCGTGGCAGACTCGACGATGGAGGCTGAATACATCGCTGCCAACGATGCTGCCAAAGAGGCTGTCTGGATCAAGAAGTTCATTACTGAACTTGGTGTGGTTCCATCCATTGAGCATCCAATACCTTTGTATTGCGATAACAATGGAGCAGTGGCTTTGGCCAAGGAACCCAGGTCCCATCAGCGATCCAGGCATATTCTGAGGCGGTATCACCTGATCCGGGAGATAGTTGATCGCCGGGAGATCGAGGTCAGGAGGGTTGACACGAAGGACAACACTGCGAATCCACTCACGAAGGCCATTCCCCAGATACAGTTTGAGAGACTCTTCGGGATGCTCGGTATGCGATACTACAGCAGCTGGCCCTAGTGCAAGTGGGAGATTGTTAGTTGTATGTATGCCCTAGAGGCCAGTATTGTACAGATGATGTATATTATATTGGATGCTTGGACATATATAGAGATGACTTTCTTGCTCGACATGATAGTATGCTATCTGGTTGCTCTTTATCTTAACATGTATACTAGTCTCTTTATACTGTCTTATAGTTACATGTTGGTAAAGCCCTTAGGATTTGTACTTGACTACCTGGACTATGATGCAGATCATACTAGTGGGGACATGGTAGTCCATAAGCACATCCTTCAAGGTCCCTAGTCGTGGGTGTATCGAGACGGGGCATCGATATACCAGAGTAGACTAGCGTATACGCTTCTCGACCCATGTGATGGGCGATGGATGATCCCATATCCATTGGTGTTTGACATCAGAGATAGTATACGGGTGCTCAGTGGAGACTGGGTACACTGGACGGACTCGCCGAGAACTCCCAGATGGTATTATACCTCACGTCAGATGGCAGTTCTCAGGTGACACTTGTACAGGTTAGTCTGTAGACCCGAGATCGTCATAGAGTCTTGTGTGATTCCCACTGTGCTTTGATCTCCACCTTACCACATCCATGAGGGCGTGCAAAACGGTGGTCTTTGGGTACAGTCCCGAGTCACATGGAGGCAATGAGCGATATGAGGGGTTTCGTCTCTCCCGGTATTGGGGGTTGATGTTGCGCTGTGCTCGATTGGCCGTAACAGGGAAGTCCCTGGCCAGGGCTGATCAGAGATTTGCTGGTAAGTGTTACCAGTAGTTTCTCGACCCGTTATGAGCCTCACATCGGCACGACTTATCGGATTATTGGGGTCTGACGTTTACCACCCCTAGACTTGATATGCGACATATCAGACGAAGAGACCGGACTGTACGGTAAGTGTTACTGGTCGGATTCACAGGAGTGTGAGCGGGCTAGCTCGTCGATCTTCTGATCGCTCAATACCCGGGTGACCGTTACGTTTAGCAGACCGCTTGCGGCTTGTGGGTGTTTGATATGATCATCATCTGCTACCGGCGTATTGACGAGTCTTTAGAGTCCTACACAGAGGTTTCCTGGTTCAAGCGAAACGAAATAGGAGCGCATATGAGATATGTGCAGGACTGAGAATAATGCGTGTATGTGATACCGTATTCCATTCTCGCGATATATGTATCGAATGGTCATATTCGATATAACCTCGTTATCGAATCGAAGATCGATTCGATAAGCCGATACATTGAATACTAGTCGGTCATGTGCGACATGACCGGATCATTGAATTAAGTGTTGATTTAATGATTTAATGTATAATTATATATTTGATATATTACTTTGCATTAACTAGTATTGGTTCACTTTAAACGGATTTTTCTCACTTGGATTGCACATTGTATATGTGATATGCTTTCGTGCACATTTTTGTATCATGTTTGATGATACTTGATCATTTAGTTAAGTGTATAGAATTAATCCATGGTTAATTTGATAATTAGGGTTTTGCATATTCATTTATTTATTTATTTGTTTATTTATTTATTTGAAATGGATTAAGATAAGAATGGTGGCTTTATTTGTTTTATGTTGAAGCTTCATGAAGCTTTGACTTTGCTAACCATTCTTGTCGTCATGCTTAACCCTAACCCACTCAAATGACCATGGTTTATTCTCTACACTTAACCCTAGTTTAAGTTATGATAAGTATTGATTTTCTATTTTCTTTTTAGATAGAACTTATCATAACCATCATCTTCTTCTTCTTCTTCAAGCTTGCTACATCAATGGCAACTTGAGTTTTAGTGAGAGAAATCCAAATCAAAAGTGAACCCACCTCCTATTTCTTCACCCTCTACCTCTTGCCAAGTTGTTTTGGGTGTTTACTTCACAAGTTTCACAAGTTTGTGAAGTCGGAGCTTGAACTTGTGCAACCTCGACGTAGATCATCTTCGGCACAAAGCCGACGACCTATTCCGCTCACTTCTCCGATGAAGCCGTCGCGAGAGTCCGAGATGGACAGCGAGGGGACGACCACATGGAGCTAAGCAAGTGGACATCCGGATCTACAAAGGTTGTAGCATCTCAACTTTAGTTAAGTTGTTAACTAGTTTTGTATTTCGCCTAGACATCAAGCAACGATCCGTTAACTAGGGTTTCTCGGCACCATAATTTTTAAATTTGGCATGTTCGATGCCTTGTGAGACCTCTATAGGATGCCTAGGAACCCTACAATATCGACACAAAATATGTATATCTCAATGTCTCAATATCTCAAAGTCTCAATATCTCAATATCTCGGGCTCGGTCAGTCCGGATCGACCCATATCATCAAATCTCACGACTACGTCGGTATCCTTCAGGTATCCGCCGTGTCAATAATAACCGGTCGGTAATGCTCCCATGCCGGGTTCAACGCCTTCTCAATACATCCATCTTGCCCCGGGATACCGCACCGGGTCTACCATATACCCACAAACGGTGTAGCCCCCTCCTCGAATCGGGTATATGATACAGCTAAGAACCGAGAAAACACATGGTGGATGCCACACATATCATATCACGAGAAAACCGCAAATTTCTATTTTTAAAATGATAATAGGTTTATAAAATTCTTGCGGTTTCCCCTAAAATCAAGAAATCTCATCAATATTGAAATCCTCGAGAAGAATCACATTATGTAAACATGTCGGTGATGATGGATGTCTATGATACGATAGTATATACCATGCGAAGTACGGCCAGAAGCTATGCATGAATCATGATGTAATGAGGTATGTATATATGACTAACAATCCTACGTATCCATCCTGATGAAATGAATATACAAGTACAAGTCTACAGATCATATATGATGCAAATGCACAGATACCGATTCTAAGAAAGTTCTATAGTGTTCGTGACATAGCAATTACCAATGGCGTGTGTGTTCACATAAAATAGTGCACGTGCGGCATGGACCAATGGTAATGGTGCAAGTGTCCTATAAGATAATATCAAATATATAAGATAATGCAATGAGATGAATGAGTAGGAGACTACGCATATAAATAAAAGCACTACTAGTAATCCTAACTAACGGCCGCCTTGTGCCAACCAGACGACCCCTCCCATAGATGTGTATATCTACTCACCGGGACGCCTCGGCTAATCAGATCCGATCATAGCCTTGCCTTTCCGTGCCGCGTCCGACGTCTCTGCATCCAATCCTAGAATCGCACACAAGTAAATAAGAGAATAGATATATAAATAGTCGCGGACACAAACGATACAAGACAACCAACGCGCACTAACTAGACGCGCACAAACTTGGCACACAAAACGCGCTCGCGACAACGCCACAAATCACAACTAGGGATCGTTATACGTGACAACCACCAGGCCTAGAACCCGATCGTACCGATCGCGCATTCACAACACTCTAAATATCATAGGAAATAGGTTGTAGGTCATCAAAATCTCAAACTAGATTAAAATATATTTTTTCTAAAAACCTAGTAAGCAACACTTAACCATTTTAGTGTAAAACTATATGTTTTAGCAAATCTAGTAGCCACAAATTTCACTTAATATCTTAATTAAGCCACACAAATCTTAACTAAAGTTTAATCTCACCTATTTACACACTAATCATCAAATTAGTTTGCAAGAACATTTAATTAGGACAATTTGAAGTAACGATTAGCAAATTAACAACTAGATTGGATTTGTAAAACCACTAGATATTAATCTATACTTAGTTAACTTAATTTAGTGATAAAAACCCTAACTTGAACCCAAACCCTTTCTCTTTAAAACTTTATTTGCAACTAAAACTTTATTAACACCTAATCTAAACTAGATTAAAGCAATTAATTATCAAAATAACAATTGGGTAAAGGTTTTATACCTCAACAATTTATAAGATCAATTTGCTTGCCTTGCCACCAAAATGCCCACTTGCTATCAAGAAACTTGCTAAGTTTTTAAAAGAAATTTTGTGATAATTTTAGTAGGGATTTGTGTTGGATTTTGTGGATTTTTTGATGGAAAAAATGAGGTTGAAATGAGATGAAGAAAGAGGTTTGAAGATAGGGGAGGGCCGCTGGAATTCGGCTGCAGCAAAAGAGAGAGAAAGTGAGAGTGGGGTGTGTGTGTGTGTGTAGAAACATCCCCCCCATACTCAATTAATGCACCATACATCAATCTTTTCCATTTTACTTTAATTTTTCCATTTTTCCTTTCTCTATTATTTCCTTCTACAAAAATCTAGAACATGCTTTATGTAGACATAAAAGTGTAAGTTAACAAAAATGTGATTTGGTGTCATGGTTACATAAACTTGTTTAGCCTATTGTTAATTTGTGATTAACACTTAATTAGTATGTAAGTGAAAGCTTAAAATAATATTTAAAAATAAATAATTAAGGAAAATAATTAAGTAATCTAGCAATTAATAAGTGGCTAATTAAACGCCAATACTAGCAATTATATCGTTAAAATAGGTATATTTAAATTTATGTGGAAAAATAATTATATCTTGATTTTTACGGAAAACACGTATTGTATTACTAATTTTCGGACTATTGACCTACATGAATTTTCAAAACGTCACACCTCCGCAAAAGCATGAGCTAATGTGAGACAACCACGCCAAATCATAGCGTAACCAGCCTAAGAAGCGGAAGCTCGCCCACACTTGCCATATGATAAGACTCCTCAATAAAAAGGGGATGAATATACACTTCAGTGCCTTGACTGTCTCACAAACGAAGAAGAGGAAATTTCGGAGCTACCGCCAGCGCCAAAAGAACTAGAAGATAAGATCCATACCACCACCGATGAATTGAAAAAATAAACTTGGGAACCGAAGAAAATCCTCGAACCACGTTTGTTAGCGGGATGCTTTCAGATGAACAAGTAGCTGGTTTTAAAGTATTACTGATGGAGTACAAAGACTGCTTCGCATGGAATTACTCCGAGATTCCAGGTTTTAATCCAGATGTAGCAGTTCACAAACTGTCCATAATGCTGGGAATAAAGCCTGTCAAACAATCTCCGAGGAGAATGCAACTTGAACTAGAGATGAGTGTCAGCACTGAAATTAAGAAGCATATAGATTCCGGTTTCATCCAAGAAGTTCAATACTCCGACTGGATTGCCAATATCGTCCCCGTGATGAAGAAGAACAGGACCACCCGGATCTGTATGGACTTTCGAGACCTCAAAAAGGTATGTCCAAAAGATGACTTCCCCGTACCATTCCCCGAAATGATTCTCAACAATACTTCTACTCATAAGGTCTTCTCCATCATTAATGGATCGTCAGGATATAATCAGATAAAGATTCATCCCGAAGATAAGAAGCATACGGCCTTCCGCACACCGTTAGGCATATACCGTTACAAAGTTATTCCTTTTGGACTAAAGAATGCTAGGGCGATATATCAAAGAGAGATAACCAACATATTCGGAGACATGATACACGATATCGTCGAATGCTATATCGACAATCTTGTAGTCAAGAGCATGTCACATGAAGAACACTTGGAGCTTCTAAGGACAGTCTTCAAGCGCCTTCGAAAATACAATTTGAAGATGAATCCGCTAAAATGTGCGTTCGGGGTCTTGTCAGGGAAGTTTCTGGGTTTTATAATCCATCACTGAGGAATCGAGATAGATCCCTCCAAAATCAAGGAAATTATGGAAACACCCCTCCAAGGATTCTCAAACAACTGCGGTCTCTCCAAGGAAAGTTCGTTTATTTCTGACGGTTCATTACCAACCTCTCCAGGAAATGCCGTCCACACAACCATCTGATGAAAGAAGGGACCCCGTTCAGATGGGACCAGAAATGTCAACAGGCGCTGGAGGAAATCAAGAAATATCTACATAATCCGCCGGTCTTAACCGTTGAGGTTAAGGGAAAGCCTCTTATTTTATATACAACTGCCATTGAGGGTTCTCTGGGCGGGCTATGGGCACAAGAGAATTACCAGGGAACAGAAAGGGCTCTATACTACTTAAGCTGAGTCCTGCAGGGAGCAGAAAGCAATTACTCTCCTATCGCAAAGCATTGCCTGGCATTGATTTTTGCCGTTATAAAGCTCAAACATTATGCCCTGGCACATGAATTCCATCTTATATCGAAGGTGGACCCCCTCAAGTACCTTATGATGAAGGCTATGCTGACAGAGAGGCTCGCCAAATAGGCCCTTCTGTTGATGGAATTCACAATAGTTTATCGCCCCTCAAAGCGGTAAAAGGACAGACCATCACTAACTTCCTCACAGAACATCCGATTTCGACTAACTCTCCGTTAAACAGCGAGCTGCCAAATGACTATGCATTCAACACAAGCGAAGAGATAGAAGAAACCGGAAAAACCCATTAGGAACTATACTTCGATGGAGCCTTCTCAATAAGAACGCGAAAGAAGAGTGTCCTAGTAATCAGGGCCGTGATAGGTCTTATCTTCATGACTCCACAAGACGGGATACTTTGCTATGCCTTCTTGTTGACAGAACCAAGAACCAACAATGAAACTAAATATGAAGCTCTCATTGCAGGTCTTAAAATCACAATCGATATCCGCATCAAGGATCTTGTTATATATAGAGACCTGCAGTTAGTCATCAATCAAGTGAATGACGACTACAAGACATGCAAGCTAGAGCTAATAATGTATAACGAAAGGGTACATAAACTATTAATGTAGATTCCCTTTTGTGTACTGGAAAGTGTGTCGCGAGCAGAAAACAGCAAGCAGACGCGTTAGCAAAACTTGCCAAAGAAATGGCAGATGAAAATCTCGAAGATGTAAGGATCAGTGTCTGAAGCCTCAAGATCTTATCGCCAACTGAATTTTCTTCGGATTCTCCAGTGGAAACGCCTAAAGAAGAAGAAGAGATACTTGGAGAGAAGGTTCTCCAAGCCGAAAAAGAAGAAGATGACGATTAGAGGCAAGTATTAATAGACCACTTCAAGTCCCAACGGATTCCTGAAGATGCATCGTAAATGCACCAGCTCATCAAACGAGCGTTTTCTTTCACCCTAATCGAGGGAACTTTATATAAAAGGTCTTTCGTTCATATATGGCCGAGTTGTTTAGGCCCGAAGGAAGTCAAAAAGGTCGTCCAAGAAATTCACGACGGTCTTTGTGGGTCCCATCAAGACAGCCTTAAGATGAAGTTGAAAATCAAAAAGATGGGTTACTACTGGCCCACGATGATTTAAGATTGCATCGAATATGCGAAGCGATGTCACTCATGCCAAATACACGGAGAATTTATACATCAGCACCCTAATCTGCTGCATCCGACCGTACCTAGTTGGCCGTTCGAAATGTGAGGAATGGATATAATCGTCCCCATTGAACCGGCGTCATCAAGAAGGCATCGATTCATCTTTTTGACAACTGACTACTTCTCCAAATGGGCAGAGGCGATACCGCTAAGAGAAGTAAAAACGGAGAATATCCTCCACTTCTTCAAACTCATGTAATATACCGATTAGGAGTTCCGCGGTGTATAATCTCGGACAACGGACCAGCATATAAAAGCCACAAAATAAGCCGCTTCGCCAAGCAACACAAGATTGACTGAAGATATTCCTCCATCTATAACTCTCGAGCCAACGGTCTAGCTGAAGCCTTCAACATGACGTTAACAAAGCTTATAAAAAAATGGTGTCCAAGAATAAAAAGGAATGGCACGAAAGGATGCATAAAACTATTTGGGCGTACCGAAAGACATTCAAGACAGCCACAAAGACATCACCTTATGACTTGGTGTTTGGAGCCGAAGCAGTGCTCTTGTTGGAGATAGAACTTCCTCGCTAAGGATAGCAGTTCACCACGAGCTTACGGATGAAGATAACGCTCATCTCCGACTCGAAGAACTTAATGCACTCGACGAGACCCGTTTCGCAGTACAGCAAAGCATGGAAGCCTATTGAGCAAGGATAACCCAAGCATATGAAATATTGATCAGATCGAGAACATTCTGCCAAAACGAACTCGTACTAGTTGTCAAAAGACCGATGATCCCTAACCGTGCAAAATGTGGGAAGTTCGAGCCGAATTATAAAGGCCTGTTTGTTATAGAGGAAGTCTACCAAGGTAGAGCTTACCAGCTCATGGATATGCACGGAGAAAGAATATATCGACCAATAAACGGTTGATTTCTTAAGAAGTATTATACTTGAAAGGTTGCAACTTAGGTCAATAATAAATGACGATGCCTATGTCCGCTCCTTATCTTCCTAAGTCGGAACTCTGAGAGCTAATCACCCCCAACATGTCCATATTGGATCGAAATGTCCCTAAACTAGCACTTTGCCCCAAATACAGGGTTGTTTGACCGAAATGTACCTAAACTAGCACTTAGCCCCAAATACGGGGATGTTGGACCGAAATATCCCTAAACTAGCATGTCTCTCCAAACACGGGGATGTTAGTATTTGCTGCTCTACGGAAAGTCTCCAAATTGACTACCGTATATGTTAGGAATTCACCCGCGCGTGCAATCGCGTATGTTTTGGAAACGGATATGATTTTAAGGAAATGGAATGCGCACGCGAGATCGTTCACGTTTTTAAAATTTATAAATCGCAAGTGCACGACGCGTTGTAGCAATCCGGCAAGTACGGGTCGATCCGCGGGTAATTGTGTATTATGTCTTACTGTTTAAGGTTCAACAAATAACGAATGGTTTGGTTTGTCATAAAAAACAGAAAATACGAAAACAAGGAAAACAAGTAAAGAAAGAAATGGCCGTGGCTTTGGTTCGGATGGTCGAATCGCGACGATTCTTTCGACGCTCCCTTACTCATGAGTTGTCCGTCCTTATGTCTATCCCGGCGTGAAGTATGACTTGTCAAGACGGTTGCGGAGCACAAGTCATCAAATTCCGATATTCAACGCAAAACACGAAACGAGTCCGTTTTGTTCACTTACCGTTTGTATGTCAAATCTTGAGATATCAACACTAAGCAAAATGGTTAGCAAGCATACGAAAACATCAAAACACAAAGTAGTGAGTGAAAGCAAATGATTTCCGTGTTAAGTGTGCTAAGTGTTTGTGATGGTATATGGTATATGAAACCAGGAGATTTGTCAAGTCACTTAATCACAAAATACCACATCCAAACTTAGCAAACTTAACACCAAATTGATTTCAACTTAAACATTGTGAAATGGGGAAAGAGAGTGAATATGGTATATGAAGAGGTTACAATGTAACCATGGTTTTAAAATATCATATCACATCAATACATAAAACAATCTCTAAGTTAGAATCACATCAAGCATATTAAACATAAACAAGAGGAGGAGGAAGGCAAGGCATTTCATCTCACTTCCTTACCATTACCACAACCAAAGAAGATTAGTTACACAACATAATGAAAAGAAATGAAAAGCAAGTAAAGAAAGGAAAGGAAATAAACAAATCAATATATATTAACACTTGAAGAAGAGGTGCAAGATATTGGTAACTTGTTCAACCTCCATAATGAAGCTCTCAAGAGGGAAGAAGAAGAAGAAACCAAGTGATAGCCCACTCACTCTCGTGCCTAAACCAAAAATAAATTAAAACAAAACATAACAATATATGCATCTCTTGCTCAATATCTGTTCTGGTATTTATAGGCTCAACTCCAAAATAAACAAACAATATAGATGGACTGATGTGACCCTAAGAAATGACCAGAAGAAAAATGAGGATGATTGGAGCAAGGGGAGCCGGCGTCGCCGGAAATATGGGGGGCCCGCCGGTCTAAATCCGAGCGCATGGGCTCATTTTGGCATGGTAGCTTTGTGTACTCTCTATAATCAAAATGATGCTGTTTAATTTATCTGTTTAAGCCTGATTTGCATTCAGAGATTTGGAAGGAACTTAATGCCATACATCACATCAAAACTTTTTAGCATTTATTACCTATGTCCCCCCATTTGCACAAGCCATCATTTGTGTGTGCCATGGGCAGCCCCACCATGGTCCATGCCAAAGAGTTGTGTGTACACTTGTATTGTGTTTGACCAAAATTGTGTGCACACATTTATTTGCAAAAGAACCCTTTGGATATCGATCGGTTTCCTGTTCCGATTGCAGTGTTGGCTCCCAAGTGTTATATCCGTGATATTGAATGTGTTTCTAGTATTTAATCACGAATACTTGTAAACTGTAATTACTGAGCAGACACTGATTAATAGTACCGATATATAACAAAATAGATAATGAATGAGCGGTATTAAAATGCAGTTTTCTGTGATGAACAAATACCCCAAACTTATCTTTTGCTCGTACCGAGAAAAACAAAAAATCCCAGCCTCACTTTCGCAGGGAACGCAATTGCTCTGAGCATGTGCAACAAGCCGTTTAACCTCTAGGTGTCCCTAGTAGGAGGAGTGTTGTCTCCTGAGGGTTTTCAGCGGATTACACCCAAAAAATCCAGTCAAGTTGAAACTGTTGATTCTAATCTTAAGTTAGAGATCAAAGTTAGAAGTTCTATCACCCAAATTAGAAACGTTAGACCCTATTTTTCACTCCTCACAATTTGTTTAACATAAACGTATATGCGTCTTTTCGTCATTGTGCAGATAGTGTCCATAAATTTTTAAGAACTTGATTAGGGTCATTATGTGATAAATTTGGACGAGGATAGACTTCTAAAGGATCACACGAGTTTGAAAGGAGTTATGATTTTCTCAAGTTTTATTCTCCAGTTAGGTTTCAAGTCAGAATATATATCATTTTTAACAGAGAACCTAAGTCTTATACTTCACTCCTACCTTTCACCTGTTTTTGTTCATACACACCCAAGTTATCGTGCAAAACGTATTTTATAAATATACCTTCATATCTCCGCGAAAAAACTGTTTTAATAGAAAACTTTTCTCCGCCAAGATTATTCTCCCACAAAGAACCATGAGGACTTTTAAGTCGGAGAGAACACTTGCTTAGCTTGCTTTATTTGGCGATTGGAAACTTAGCGAGTTTTGGGTCAATGACTCCCAAACCAGATGGTTTTAGGGCATTAGACGTGGAGACACCCCAAGGACTTAATTACCCAAGTTACCAAGACCACAAAACAAAAGACTCATTTTATTTAAAATATTCTGAACTCAGTGAAAACGGAGATATAGCCAGCATTTCTTTTAAATCCGAAGACGTTATGTGGATAAGGTGTATAATTACTCCAACAAGGTTCCAGATGGGTTATTTTCAGACTTATAGTTTCTATTAAAACCTCAATAATATCCATCATATCTACTTCACTGTATGAACAATTCTTGATATTACTTAACTCAGAAAAAACTTGTTTGATCCTAAAGATGTTTATCAATTCTAAAAAGTTTGAGACATGTTAGACCTTCATCAAATTCTCAAAAACATACGACACGTGTAAAGTGTTATAAAAGACATATATCAGCTATGGTTAAACACAAAGGAGGGTTATTTTTCGTGTTGTCAGTCTCACAAAAAGGATTTAGTTATTTCTAACTTATCAACCGAACCGTCAGACTTCGAATCTAAGTTACCTCGCTAGCTAACATGAAAAAGTTTTTATGTTTTTTGAAGAAATTTTTTCAATTTTTAATGGGTTTTTTAATATGTATGCAATGCAGAATATACATATGATGCAGCAAAACAAACGCAGTGCTCACCCCTAAACCTGAGTTTTACGATGTCCTCATCGTCGCCCCCGTCTGCGGTAGCTAGACTTAGACATCAGGGTGATAATTTTATTCAAAGAAAAAGAAAAAAAACCTAAGACTAATTACAGCATATACAAGTTAAAAGATTGAGTCAGTTCAGAAATTAATACAAGCCATTTAAAGATTTTGTCTATATAGTGCAATGGCTAGTAAAAGAATATATATATATAAAAAGAATAAAGAAAAGGAAAAGGTATATGTTAGATGTTAGTGAAGAGCATGAGCGTGTATATGTAGGGATCAGAAGACGTTGAAAGTGAAAATGAAGTTTTGAAGAGGTCAAAGAATTGTTTACTAAATGAATTGAATGTTAAAGAAGTATGTGTTGAGTTCCGAAGTCAAGTTCATTTAAAAACTGGAGTTCATCCGCAAAAAGTTCAGCAAAAGAAAGGTTTTTAGGATGTTCCCAAATTGATCCTGACTCAAACTCACCAAGAATATCAAGTTCATCAGCAAAAATTTCCTCAAAACTCTGCATGAACGAATGTTTTTCACGGCTGCTTTCCTCTCTCTGATTTTCCACAATCTTATTCTTATCAATTTTCTAATTCTCCCAGTACCGTTTCTTCCTCATCACATTCACAATTGGGTAGGTATATGTTATCCAAAAAAGTAGGTTTCCACACTAACGTTTCTTCCGAAACAATATCACTAGGTGATACAAAAATTGTGGGTTCCTGATCATTGATATCTTCTAACAATCTATCCAAACCATACCCGTCAAAATCACAACCTTCCTCCTCTAAAATTGGAATGTAAAAATCAGTCGGAGGTTTTTCTTGTGTGTCCTGATAACACTTAGTCAATTCATTTGCATCGCCATCTATGAAACCATCAAAATTAAATTGATCGTTTATCTTACTTGGGTGACTTCCTAGATGACAGATATTTACACTATGTGGTTCTAATTGACTGTGTTCACTCTTTAGAATCACTACAGCTACATGCTCTTCAATTCTAGCCAAAGATTGAGCTTGAGCATGAAACAATTGCTCAGAATGTTGTATACACAGGGCCAGCGTAGCAGCTATTTTATTCTCGACCGCAATCATCACTTCAATACCTTTCTCTAAAGCGGTCAACCTAGCATCCATCTCACCATCATTCCCTAAGGATGGGTCAGTTGTTTCGGGTTGAAAGGGTTGTGATGGTGGTGGTACTAAAGCAGTCAATCTATCGACCTCTTTCTCTAAATTTTCAATCATTTGTTCAATAATTGAAGTGGGACTGGGTTCAAGAGTGTTAGGTGGGTGACCATTATCAAAACTCTGGGACGGTTGGTCACCCCCTAATAAAGGACAGATGTCATGAATGTGGGAAGAATTTTGGCAATTTGAACAAGTGAATTGGGATTGAGTATAAACAAAAGAATAAGAATCGTGAACAATTGAATTGAAATGTGTGTCACCCATATTAACAAGAATTCAAAAATATCACAAAAACAAAGAATATCATACCCCTAGCAGTTTATGTTATGCTATGTCAACTAGACCTGCTCAAGAACCTGATTGTCGAAATAAAACTGTGTCGAGGAACGGGCTCAAGATATACGGATCACGAAGCCAGGTAAGTACAACAGATAAGGGGAGGTTTTCCAACGCTTTCACGAAGTTCCATAATTAGATAACCATTTCTCTTAAACACTTGCTTAGACACCCAGTGATCGATATACCATTAAGCGGTGTTCTAAACACAGTCAACTTCTCCTAATCAGTGCGAAGTCCTTAAAGTCAAAGTTCTAGTTGATTTTAAATTACTGTGGGTATGCAAGAATGCAGTTTTGTGATTTGTAGGCCACGGAGAAAGGTGATGAAATCCTTTACCGTATCTTGTTTGGTCTTTTTGCCCTTAAATTCTGTATTAAGATGCAAATGCGCAATCAATAAAAGAATTTAAGAAATCAAGTAATTTAAGCAATTATTTTTCTGTTTAAGTTTAAGTGATGCAATAAATACGGGTTAGTTCTCTGTGCATTTGGTGGCAAGTTTGTACGAAGAATTCTGCATAAGATAGAAATATTGGAATGCGTCGGATTCGAGAAGAATGTGTTAGGAAATACGTACCGATGCGATTTGGGTTAAGAAACCCCTTTGAAGTGATTACGGGTATTTGAATGTTCGCTTGCGCGGGTCAAACTACCCGAATCTTTGGCACTATACTTCATTAACGTTTTGCAATTGAATTTGAGCCTCGCTCCGCACGATCGCTGGTCGTAATTCCTTAAAAACTGAAATGTCGGAAAAATACGATATTTAGTGTCAAAAAGCGATATATATGCCTCAATTCCTGCACACACAAAATTACAAAAGTCAAACAATACCACTAGAATACCAATACGTCACTGGATATCACACAAAAATAAAAAAACAAAACCCCTACACTTGACCTGGCGAGGCCGGATTTTTCATTGATGTCGCCGGACAAATGAGGTTCAAAGGTGCTCAAATTTTGTATGAGTTCTCTAGGCTAGCTAAGTGATCTTATGGTATAACTTGATTTTTAAAATAAATATCAGGGTGTTAGCAGGTCTGAAGGACATAGAAATGGTCGTGGCTTTGGTTCGGATGGTCGAATCGCGACGATTCCTTCGACGCTCCCTTGCTCATGAGTTGTCCGTCCTTGTGTCGATCTCGGTGTGAAGCATGACTTGTCAAGGTGGTTACGGAGCATAAGTCATCAAATTCCGATATTCGATGCAAAACACGAAACGAGTCCATTTTGTTCACTTACCGTTTGTATGTCAAAGCTTGAGGTATCAACACTAAACAAAAGGGTTAGTAAGCATACGACAATATCAAAAACATAAAGTAGTGAGTGAAAGCAAATTATTTCCGTGTTAAGTGTGCTAAGTGTTTGTGATGGTATATGGTATATGAAACCAAGAGATTTGTTAAGTCACTTAATCACAAAATACTACATCGAAACATAGCAAACTTAATACCAAATTGATTTCAACTTAAACATTGTAAAATGGGGAAAGGGAGTGAATATGGTATATGAAGAGGTTACAAAGTAATCATGATTTCAAAATACCATATCACATCAATAAATAAAACAATCTCTAAGTTAGAATCACATTAAGCATATTAAACATAAACAAGACGAGGAGGAAGGCAAGGCCTTTCATCTCACTTCCTTACCATCACCACAACCAAAGAAGATTAGTTACACAACATAATGAAAAGAAAAGAAAAGAGGGTAAAGAAAGGAAAGAAAATAAACAAAGCAATATATATCAACACTTGAAGATGAGGTATAAGATATTGGTAACTTGTTCAACCTCCATAATGAAGCTCTCAAGAGGAAAGAAGAAGAAGAAACCAAGTGATAGCCCACTCACTCTCAAGCCTAAACCAAAAATAAACTAAAAAAAACATAACAATATATGCATCTCTTGCTCAATGTCTGTTCTGGTATTTATAGGCTCAACTCCAGAATAAACAAACAATATAGATGGACTGATGTGACCCTAAGAGATGACCAGAAGAAAAATGAGGATGATTGGAGCAAGGGGGCCAGTGTCGCCAGAAATATGGGGGGCCGCCGGTCTAAATCCGAGCGCATGGGCTCGTTATGGCATGGTGGGTTTGTGTGCTCTCTACAATCACAATAATGCTGTTTGATTTATCTATTTAAGCCTGGTTTGCATTCAGAGATTTGGAGGGAACATGATGCCGTACATCACATCAAAACTTTTTAGCATTTATTACCCATGTCCCCCCATTTGCACAAGCCATCATTTGTGTGTGCCATGGGAAGCCCCACCATAGTCTATGCCAAAGAGTTGTGTGTGCACTTGTATTGTGTTGGACCAAAATTGTGTGCACACATTTATTTGCAAAATAAATCTTTGGATATCGGTCGGTTTTCTGTTCCGATTGCATTGTTGGCTCCTAAGCGTTATATCCGTGATATTGAGTGTGTTTCCAGTTTAATCACGAATACCTGTAAACTGTAATTACTGAGCAGAAACTGATTAATAGTACCGATATATAATAAAATAGATAATGAATGAGCGGTATTATAATGCAATTTTCTGTGATGAACAGTATACAATCCACATGCATAAATAATCCATATCTCCATCAAATTCTACTGGCAAGGTTATACACCGAGTCCCCACCGGCTACATAGCTACTCCAGCGATGAATTCACCCGCATGTCCCGCCGATAAGCGATGTTGAAACACCATCTACGAAGATTCGTAAAAAAACGGCATGTCCACAAGCAAAATGGACACGGATGAAAACCCGAAAAGGCTTTGTGAGTAAAAACAGCTGGATTGCCTGCGAGCTTGTGAAAACCCGAAAGGGAGCAAAACCGTTTTTAAATAAAAGAGAATATTCACTTGCAAAGTCTTCTCGACTTGCAAGGAGAACACTTAAGTGAGATTCTTACGACTCATAAAGGTAAAAGACACTTAAGAATCCCCACAATTTCCAAAGAGAATATACACTTATGTGATCCCCTCAACTCGTAAGGAGAAAATGCCCCTCTATAAGACCATCAGGGCCTATAGAATTCAAAAGTCTTAGATTACAAATCTGACCTTGTTCCTAAGCCATCATATACCCCTATAAAATAGCCCTACAGATAGTTCGATCTCGACTCTTGTATACAATCCATGGGCACAAACAAATATAAACAAACTCAAGTTCCATATGGTGGAAGACACTTGTAAGTCCTCACGACTTGCAAGGAGAAAAGTCTCTTGCAGGATCCTTATGACTTACAAGATTCACTAAGGAGTCCTCGCTATTCTTAGGGAAAAAATGCACTTATAAGATCCTCTCGGCTCATAGGGAGAAGATAACTTTACGAGACCCTCACGGCTTGTAAACATTAAAAAGTATTAGTTAACGGGATCATAACCCCGTTTTCTAAGCCATCTTTTTCCAAAAAAGGCAATGGTAAATGATGAGTCACTCCTGACATTATGCTTCAGTGTTAGCGATATTGATACCAGACGACACCCAGAAACCCATGTTCCATATCCTCGACCCCTAAGTCGTTAAACTGGGGGGAAAAATAGAGATATGATAAAATGAAATAGCCGAAATGATCGGGCACCGTGAATAAATAGACGAAATGATTGGGCAATCGTGACTTTTGCGATATGAAAAGCTGAAATGATAGAGCATCAAGAAGAATAAAAAAATGATAAAATAAATTTTTTTCTGCCTTGCAGATGGTTCGAATCTCGACTTCTGTAGACAGTTCATGGACATAAAGGAGCGATGTGTTTCCCCACCCTCCGCCAGATGAATAACCAAGTCTTGATGGCACTTATATAGCACAGATACTATATAGATGTCCGAATCACTCCTATGAAGTACGATTACGGTGTCGTAAAGGACCCAAGGATCAAAATGGAGCAAAGTGATGGCGTATTCCTATTTTCGGGTCTTGATGGTAATATATACAAAGCCTAAAGACCATTGGATATTAACCTACCTCAGACGGATGGGGCTCTGACTTCCCTGAGACTCCTTAAACAAGGGAGTCTAACCTCAAGGTAAATCACCACGGTATCGCCTAACACTAAACCATTTGATGGCAATATGGATATACCGGCCTAGGAAGGTAACTTAAGACATTGTATCCTGCAACGCTAGGGTTGGGTTATACAGCAATTGCATAGATAATCGAGCTAGCAACCTGATTAGGATGCGGATCGAGAAAATATCAGATAATGCAAGGTGCGATGGACTAAACCCAGTATCACAAGTCCGATGGACGCTATCTACGAAAAGGGTTATGTATGTTTACTGTTAGGCCAAGTTTATTCATATGCCTAAGGGAAGGGTAAACTAAATGCTTCATGATGAGTAAGTAAATGAAGCTAAGCCATTTCAACGCAAACAAAAAGAAAGGAAAAGCAATTCACAGGAAATTCAATAAGAAAAGTCCAAAAGATATTTCTTCATTTATACATCCGAAAGTTAAAGAAAAACTACCAAAACAATGTGACTACAGCAAAAAAAACAACATTGCCCAAAGTCTAAGGGAGGGGCAAAAGACGAGCATTAATACATGCATTCTGAAATTCAAAAAGAAGGTCTTGCAGCGCATCCCAGGTAGAATCCTCCATCTACTTGTGCTTCCGCTCACGAATACAAGTATCTGGGTTTCTACTGATATCTTCTGCTTTTGCATATGAGGATATAATTTCCTTTTGCTGATAGATCCGGTGCAGAACATCTATTGAACGGTCCCTTTGGTTCTTAGAAATCAAGAAAATTAGATAAAGCGAGTGTACTTTATTTTCGGCCTGATCTAGTGCGTGAAGCGACATCATCCCGACAAGCCCAAGTGTAGCACTCCAGGTTGCGATGAAAACAATCTGTAAAAGGGAAAACCTGCGAGGGAGCAACTGCCCACAATAATTCTCAAGGCGGCGGAGTATGGCCTCATATTGGGCATCAGTGTAGGTAGACTCGTAAAAACGGATGTCAGCATGGGAAACAATCTTCCTGATAGAATATAGACGGCTAGCCATTATACCTGAAAGAAGACAAAAGAAGTATCAGCAAAGGGATGCAAGTTCAGATTGTGGAATCAGTAACTCCAAAGCTAGTGGACTCCATGAAATCAAAATGGCGGCTTATTAATAATGGAGCATGTGCTCATTGAGAGAATCAAAAAGGGTTTTCATAAAAGAATGAGCAGCTAGAGTTAAACTCCCAAGGTCCCAAAAAGTGGGTCCTTTAATAACAAAGAGTTCAACTCTGTTTAAAATGTGAAATAGGGATTAAAACCCTAAAAACCCCAAAGGGGAAGAATATTCAAGAACAGCAAGCCCTTTAAAAAGAAAATTAAAATGGAATAAAATTCTCAAAACTCCTAAAAGAGGAAACTGTTTCAAAAATCAAATCAGAGTTAAGCTCTATAAATAAGAAAATGGTAATGGGATTAAATCCCAAAATTCCCACTTGGGAAGCTTATGGGTTAACTATCAAACAATGGAATTAAATTCCAAGAATCCTTAAAACAAGAAATGTCAAAATTGACAACGGGGTAAAACCCCTAAAAAAGAAAATTAGAGTTAAACTCCAAAAATATCCATCGATTAGGATCTTGAATCAAAACATCAAGATCTGTGATTTATAAAAATGATGATGAATTTAAAATTCAAAGAACTGCAAAAGACGATAATATTCAAAATATGTTTTAGAGCTAAGCTCTGTCAATGATCCTTACCAAAAATTTGGCAAGGTCAATCTTGTTCGAAAGAACTTTGAGGGCAGAGAACAAATCTCTGAAAAAGAAATAAATTATCAAATAAAAAGAAAATAAACGAAGAAGATGAAGAAGCATTGTTATGTTCCATAGCTAAGCTCTATTTATAAGGGATAAGTGATCAGTTCAACTCTCCTATATCCCTATGTGATCCGACAGCTATAAAGTCAGCACCGTTGCACTCATGTACAAGGCACGCGAGAGCAATAGTGGGGGGCATTGGTTCCCTTATAAAAAACAGAAGGGCAGCCCCCACGTGTTAAATACGTGAGCACTTACATGTAAAGCACGTAGTACCGACTTCAGATATGGTTAAATCTTATAAAAGCACCCACGTGTTAAACATGTGAGCACTCACGTGCAGAGCATGTGAGCGCTGGAGCACAAAATCGTTCCCTTATAAAAAAAAATAGAAGGGAGGCTCCTACATGTTAAACACGTGAGAACACACCTGCAAAGCACATGAGTACCGTTTTCAGATATAATTAAATCCTATAAAAGCACCCACGTGTTAAACACGTGAGCGCTGGAGCCCAAAATCGTTCCTTTATAAAAAATAGAAGGGCAGCCCCTACATGTTAAATACGCGAGCACTCACATGTAAAGCATGTGAGAACCCTAGCCATAATTATATGGCAACAACCACGTGCTAGGCACGAGAGCGCCACTGCCATATATCTGGCAGTGCTCACGTGTTGTACACGTGAGCTCCTCAGTAGAATTAAATTCTATATGATAGAATTAAATTATATTCGGAAAATATTTCCCCCTGATCTTTCTAATAAAGAAAGATTATCTATGTTAAATAGAGAGACTTTGGATTTAAAATCCAACGGTGATTATTATATCACCGATTAGGTCATTTGATAGAATTAAATTCTATGTGAGGAAAATATTTTCCTAATTTTGTTAAAACGAAAAAGAAATATCTTCTGTTAAACAGAAAGTCACTGGATCAAAAATCCCCAATGGTGAATAAAATTCCCCAAGTGATCTTTAAGATCAATTAAATCAATTGATATCTTTCAATGAGAGATTTACTCAAACTTATTGATTGTTTTTTCTCTCCTATATAAAAGACCTGAGACTCCAAGTCTTATAGAAAGATGATACCCTCCATAAGCTTCTGCGAAAGAGAGACGATACCCTCCATAAGCTTCCACAAAAAAACAGAGAATTCAATTCTCTTCGAAGAAGATCATCTCCCTGCTCAAACCTTAGGTAAAGAAAATATAGAGATAAAAGAATCTCCTTTACCTATCATATACATATATAAGGGTTTAACCCTTTAAAAGAACTTAGTTCTTCCTCTAGATCTGAGATTCAGAAGACAAATCTCTTATAAAGAGAATTTAATTTTCACAAGGAAGATCTCTTTCTTTAAACTCAAAAATCCAAGGGAGAACAATGTTGTTTTACCACCTCCATACGAACATAAGGAAAGAATAAAAAAAGGAAAGAGGGAATTTATACTCCAGGAACTTAGTTCTTTCAAAATATGTTTCATAAAAAAAAGAAAAGAAAAGAATAGATAGATGGTTCTTTTATGAAGAAATTAAAGAACTTAATTCTTATGAAAAAGAAAAAGACAGAAGGAAACAGCAGCACACATGATATGCACATGAACGCCAATGAACAAATCAAAGAGGAGCGTCTCATATGAAAAGCACGTGAGCACTCGAGACTTGGAGTCTCACATGAACAGCACGTGAGCATCCAAGAAAATAGAGTCTCACGTGAAAATTACGTGAGCATCCAGGACTCAACGGCTCACATGATATGCACGTGAGCACCCATGAAGACAGCGGTTTACGTGATATCCAAATGAGCGCTATATGAGTTAGTGCTTAGCACTACTCACGTGATACTCATGTGAGCGCTATATAAGTGAGTGCATAGCACTATTCACGTGATAGCACGTGAGCGCCAAAGAAAACCAGTGACTCGCGTGATATCACATGAGCACTGAAGCAGGAAGGATATTATATCTTATATTGAAACTTAAGCTTCTAAGCCCAGTTCTTAGCACTGTTGGATTATGTAAAGCCCAAAACAAAATATGTGGTCTAGTGCTTAGTAATGTTGAGTAACACTGTTTGTGCTTGTTTAAGTGCGCATCAGATGTCAAGAGTGCACATAACGAAATTGTTTCGATCGTCTTGCGCACCTGTGTACAAGTGCACATGATGAAATTGGTTCGATCGGCTTGCGCACCTATACACATGCGCACATGAAGGCTAATGCAAGACATGTGCATATATGCTAATGACAAGCTCTTGCAACAAAAGCAAACTTTAGCACACAAAAAAAAGTGCGAATGTAAAAGAAGAGAGGCTTTTCATTAATATGTCAAAAAGGAGTATTACAGAATAATACTAAAAAGTAAAAGACAAATAAAAGTAAAGGCTGTTAGATTGCCCGAAAGTTCAGAGCGGCAACAGATTGACCGAGTTATAAGGATGAGTGAAGTCATAAACAGACTCTGATAAAGACATGAAAGCCTTATCCTCCATCCCTGTGCGCGTCTGTTTGCCTCTATCATATGCGGACAAGATCGTTCGCTGTAGGAAGATTACATGCAAAAGGGCAGTTGCACGATCTCAAAACCTTTTGGAGATAAACTTTGTCAGGAAAACTGAATGCACCTTATCCGCGGCTTGGTCAAGAGCAGGGAAAGGCATTACATCCATAGCCCCAGAAATGGTATTATGGATGGCTTAAATTATCAGTTGGAGCAAAATAGAGCGTCGATAAAGCTTTTACCCACCGTGAGCCTCATAACGACAAAGCACGTCTTCAAACTGAGTGTCACTAAAAGCCGGCTCATAAAAGCGGATGTCGGCAAGGGAAATAATTTCCCTGATCGAATAAAGACGACTGTTCATGACACCTGAAAGAAAATGACTGGAGAGACGTTAGTTCAGTAAAAGAGTAGACTAAGAATATCCAACTTCAAAAACTAAAAGATAAAAATTGATCGATTTAGACCAAACTTAAGTGACATCTTTGAAGTTAAAAGAAACTTTTAAGGTTTATGTTAAGTTAAGTGTGAAACCAAAAGGGTGTGCAGTTAAGTCAAATGCCCAACCAAAAGAGGTGTGCGGCTCAAATTGAGTGCGTAAAGGCAGAGGTGCGCAAACGCACTTACCAAATTAATAAAGAAGTAAAGGTTTCTAGTAGAAAACAAGAGCTTCAGGGAAGTACAAGTAAAAAGGGAGTAAAGAAAATGACACCTATTTATAGGGTCTGAAAAGTTGGTTCACATTCTTGCAAGTTCCAAGACAAAATCAATAAATCATATCTCGACACTTGTTTGTGGCTTCGAAAAACAGGCGAAGATATAAGTGCACATGCATGTTCAATGACAAAATCATATAACACGAGCATGCATGCAACAAGTGCGCGTATGACAGATGCTCATATATGCACGAGCAACGCACGGGCGCAATGCACACTTAATTAATAACAGGTGAAAGTACATGCGCATTCTCACAAACAAACACTTATTAAAAAGAAAATAAATCTTTATTAATGAGCAATCAAAATCCCTATTAACAGAAAAATATTCTGTTGGTTAAACACCTTAACAAGAAATATTTGTGGATCAAGAATCCAATGGTGCGCATGTCACCCTTAATTGATATAAATCAATTAAATCTTTTTGAATCAATCTGAAATCAGATTGTAATCGAAACAAACTAAAAGAAATCCTCATTTCTTCTCTCCTGTAAATAGGAGCATCATATGAAGAAATAGAGGACAAAAAATCCCTCCATAAGCTTGAAAAAATCTCAAGACTTCTCTTTCATCGGCAAAAATCACACAAGGTAGAAATAAAGAGAAAATTTTCTATTTTTCTCCATTTAAAAATTTTCGCTTTTATACAGAAGCCTTTGCTTAATAGCGAATCTATTGATTCGCTATTAAGAAATCAAATGATCTTAGGGTTCATCTCTCGTTCATAAAGTTTGTACTTTTGCGAGAGAATGATCCTAACATCTAAAAATAAAAATAAGACGCGCACTATCAAACACATGTATACTTGACTCAAAAATAGATGAAATCGAGGTTTTCATTTATCTGCAAATAAGATAATAAGAAAAGAAGATAAAACAGAAGCCATGACTTCTTAACGAAAGCTTGTGCTTTCTGATAGAAACAAGCGTGCACCCAAATCAGTGCGCGCTTAATGAAAAAGTTGTTGCCTTTGGGAAAATAATGCCCCGGGGATATGCGCACCACGTGATACACACGTGTACGCATTTAATAAAAATTGCCTCTGAAGGCATGCGAATCACGTGATACACACGTGTATGCACTTAATAAAAAACCGCCTCTGAAGGCATATGCATCACGTCATACCCACGTGTGCGCACTTAATGAAAATGGCCTCTGAAGGCATGCACATCACGTAATGCACACATGTGCGCACTTAATGAAAATCGCCTACGAAGACATGCTCACTAATGTGCAAATGTTATATGCAATGCATCTTGACTTAATATATACATACGTACATACATGTGCAATATCTTTGAAACAAAATTGTGTGGAATCATGTGCAATGCCCGTGCGTACACCATTTTCAAATGAAATAAACCGGCATGTGCTTCATATATACCTGCGCACTTGTACTAAAAAACATCATTTAATCACTTAAAAAAAGTTTAATTAAATGATGACGTTTCTAGTTTCTCAGATGTCATGTATTGATCAAAATATCAATAAACCTAAGTTATCTTAGTCTCAAAAATGACTAAAGGTTCTTAATCCATACTTGTTAAGTTGATCTTAATCCAAAACAGGATTAACGAACCTTAACCACATATTCCTGAGTCAACTTTAATCTCAAATATGAATAACGATCCTCAGATGACATATATCGAACTAATGGACCTCGTTCATACAAGATATGCGTCCTAAGTTCAAAACCAAATTTAATATACGGATTTGGATTAATCCGCACCCTACGGACGACGACATAAACTAGTCTCCGTATACAATTCACGGGCAACCAAAATAAATAAAATACAAAACGACATGAAGTGATCTACCTGGAGCAGGAGAAAGTTGTTATCGCAACGTGATAACGTAATTAACTGCAGAGGCTTGCGCCTGCAGGGAAGAGCGTCCTCATAATAATAAAAAACTCTCAAATGAGGGGGAATCTGATAAAATCTTCTACAACGGTCGCATCTGTCCAAACCTCCGATATACAGTGCCATAAATCAACTTGGCATCTTTAGAGAAGTGGATGGATATGTCCAAATAGTATCTGCCCCCAAATTAAAGCTAGACATTTCTGCATCTTGTTCTACTCTTCAGTGGTAAGCAAACACAAATCCTAATGTTTTGTCTAAAATAGAATAAGTCCTTGAAGTTTTAAACTTCTTTGATTTTAAAAGTCAATCAAGCTCATATGTTCATATATTTTAAGTCGGCCTTAATCTAAAACAATATTAATGGTCCTTAACCATATTTTAAGTCAATCTTAGTCTAAAACAAGATTAATGATTCTTAAACCTTTGAACTGATGGCAGATATAGCTTAGGTTCAATCCCAAATATGAGATTTACGGATTTCGACAAATCTGCGTCCTACAGACGATGACAAAATTAGTCTCTGTATTCAATCCAAGGGCAACCCTATAATAAACAATATGTACAACATAACATGAAGTGATATACTTGGAGAAAGTGAAAGTTTTTACCGCTTTACGATAACGAAATTAACTGAAGGGGCCTGCGCCTGCAGGAAAAAGCGTCCCCATAATCAAAATACCCTCACATATGAGGAGGAATCTGATAAGTCTGCTACAACGGTCGCATCCGTCTAAACCTCCGATATACAGTACCATAAATCAACTTGGTATCTTCGGAGAGATGGAAGGATATGTTCCATACAACATCTTCCCCTAAATTCAGGCAATACATTCTATCCCAGTTCGTCTCTGTTTTCTGTGGTAAACACGAAGGTATACGAATTTTGGGGTCATTACAATGTACATGTCAAATAAGTAACATGTTTAAATTAGTGAAAGATAACTATACTATCATAATATTTAAAATTCAGTGTTATTAATTATAAGTATAAGTTCAAATTGTATGAGTTTTATTATGTAACTAGGATATTCCATAATTCCCATGGAACAACAGCAACACGAGATTCACGAGATTCAGGATTTATATATAATGTAATGTACCGTTGTTTCCCCCAATCAGAGCAAAGTTCTGTTCAAAATTTTAAAATTTGAAATGAAGTAGCACATCATAGCAGCGCCAAGTGCGCAAAGCACGTAAACGCTGGCGCTAAGAGCGCTGCACTCTAAGCAGCACACCACGTGAAAAGAACGTGAGCGCTAGCGATAGAACAAAATGTTCTCGGCCCTTGGATCAAAGATCCAACGAACATAATTAAAAATTATCAATTGACCAGAATAAAATTCTGTTAAGGAAACATTCCTCAGAATCTTTCCAAACAGGAAAGATTGTGCTCTGAAAATCAGAGCACCGTTGGATCAATGATCCAGCGGTGATTAAAAATCACTAAAATACAGAATAAATTTTGTATGGGAAAAGATTTCCCAATTTTTTTAAACATAAAAAGATTGCCTTCTGTAAATCAGGAGCCCTTGGATCAAAAATCCAACGGTGGGGAAATCCCCAAATCAATTAGAGAAAAGATCTCCTTAACCGATTGAACAAATCAGCCTTCACTATATAAAGGCCCCAAGACTTCAAGTCTAATATAGAGGAACCCCCCATAAATTTTGAGAAATTTCAAAGACAAAGAGCAAGCTCTCAGAAAAAGAAGATTTTCTTCAAGGTAAAAAGATGGAGATATGAAATCATCTCATATAAAAAGAAGAATTTACTTCTTTTACTAAGATCATAGATCTATAAGACCAAGATTTTTCACAAAAAGAGATCGAAGTATCTCATCATAAAAAATAAGGGGAAGAACTTTATCTTCTTCATATCATAGATCTATAAGACAAATTGTCTTTCAGAGATCATAATATCTCATTATAAAGGGGGGAGAATAATTCAATTCTCTTAGGATCATAGATCCATAAAGGCAGAGCCTTTCACCAAAAACATAAGAGATTGAAACACCTCCTATAAAAAAATAGGAACTTTGTTCTTAAATCCATGAGACAAAGTCTCTTATAGAGAGAATTTAATTCTCAGGGCGCAAAGCTACCTAAAAAGAGCCTTAGTGCTCCAATTAAAGAAGAGCGCCTCTGCGCTCCAAATCTAGCGCACAGCGCTGCAGAGCCGTAGCGCTCCAAACTTAAACAAAAGCGCTTTGCGCTCATTGACATGCGTTCAACGCCAAGCGCGCCATGTGCTTCTCACGTGTGCGCTACTGCACTCTTTGAACTGGCGCTTAACGCCAAGCGAGCCACGTGCTCCTCACGTGTGCGCTATTGCGCTCTTTGAACTGGCACTCAACGCCAAGCACGCCATGTACTCCTCACGTGTGTGCTACTGCGCTCTTTGAACTGGCGCTTATTGCTAAGCGCGCTATGTGCTCCCCACGTGTGCGCTACTTAAACAGAAGCGCTTTGCGCTCTTTGGACTGGCGCTCAGCACCAAGCGCACTGCGTGCTCCTCACGTGTGTGCTAAGAGAACATAAATTTTTCTATAAATAAATCCCAGAGCTATAATGAATGCTCAGCATTCCATAAAAGACAAAAAGATTGTCAGAACTCAAACCAATGCTCAGCATTGTTAAATGTTTAACATTTTAACTGAATGGGCCGAGCCCAAGTGGGCCACAAAACCCTACCTCAGATTAATTGAGCCCATATGCTCATAAATCTTTGATCTTAGTCCCAAATTGGACTACAGATTTCCCAACCAATATTGGTTCAAGGGTACATCTCTTCACTCCTCTGATATTTGTCGTTGTAATCCTTTAACGTCTTCAGAGAGGTGACGGGTCCCGACAACCAGACATTCAACGGACTGTGGGGTCCTTAAACTCATGGACTATGATGTCCTTAAATTTTATGGACTGTGGGGTCCTTAAACTCATGGACTATGATGTCCTTAAACTTGACAGACTATGATGTCTCTAAACTACCATGGACTGTGAGGTCCTTAAACTCATTGACTATGATGTCTTTAAACTTTACAGACTATGACGTCTTTAAACTGGACCGCAAAGTCCCTAAACTAAAACAATGGAGCCCAAATACTCTTTTGTTGGATCTAAATGATCCCGTTAAGTTGATCTTAGTCTAAAATTAGACTAACGTATCCTTAACAAACGTTTAAGTTGATCTTAGTCTCAAATGAGATTAACGAATCCTTAAACCCAACCCCAAACCCAAATCTAAGAAAATACGGATTTGGACTAATCCATGCCCTACGAGCGATAACATAAATTAGTCTCCGTATACAATCCACGGGCAACCAAAAACAAAACAAACACACACGACACGAAGTGACCGTCTGGAGAAGGAGAAAGTGGTTACCGCGATGCGGTAGTGTAATTAACTGCAACAGCTTGCGCCTATAGGGAAGAGTGTCCCCACGATCAAAAACCCCTCAACGAGGGGGAATCTGATGAAGTCTGCTACATCGGCCACATCCGTTTAAACCTTCGATATATGGTGTCATAAATCAACTTGGCATCTTCGGAGAGGTGGACGGATAGCACCAAATAGCATCTTCCATCGAAATTCAGGCCGGACGTCCCAACGTCCCGGTCGCGTCTTTCGGCGGAGAACAGATTCTGGCACGCTGTCACGACCCGAAATGGCACGTGACTGGCACTTGAATCATATGAAGTCTATATGACCCCATCTAATTCAAGTAAGCCAAGAAATCCCAGAAATCTAAACCATTTTAAGGATGAAGTGAAGAAAACTAGTTTTAAAACAAGTGGTTTTAATAACATAAGCCGAAATATGCATTTTTAAAATCTCAAGACTTTTCTGAAAATTTTGGCAGAGTTTCCTTTGTAAATATTGGCCCCAAACGGGGTACAATATGAATAATACATGCACAATGATAAAAGGCATCCCCAAGTGGAAGCTAGCTTTTCGTCAATTGACGGTTACAACCACACAAGCAATATAATATACAACGCCGAAGGGCGAGGATCAAAACTCAAAAGAAAACTCAAAATCATCAAGAAAACCATACTAATACAACGCGCGACTCTAAGGTCGAAAGAATATACAATTGGTTTTCTAAGTCTGAAATAATATACAAGTCTGGTTGATGGAGTTTTACTAGATACAACTGAATATAAATAAATGGTACAATGGTGGTCACGATGCAAGTGAACCCACCTAACGAAGCAATCACCTGGAAAGGAAGCAGTGTGCCAGAAAGCCGCAATGAAACCTATACAGCAAGACCAGCAAGAACTGTGGCACAACGGGGGTAAGTTGCCAACTCGTCAGTAGAAAACATCACAGAGCAGAAATCGAATGTATGACTCAATCCTAGGTCAAACGATCAGTAATATATATATATCCTCAATATGATAAAGTCTGAAGTATAATAAAAAGGCAGGGGTAAACATCTAAACATAAGTGTAATCCCATGTGCTCGTATCAGTGCCTCAGGTAGCAATATATCGTAAATATGAGGTATGAATGCGGTAAAATGAAAACAGAAGACATCATGAATGAGAAAACTATTTTCTTAATATAGTGAGATTTTTGTATACACATTTAAGTATCATCAATGAAATCACCAGAAAATCAGTGTCAAGCATCGACATAAAATATATATTTTAATATCCCAAAATCAAGTAAATCTCATATATCAAATATCCAATATCGAGCACATAGGCCCCGAGCACATAGGCCCCTCTCATCGACCACATAGGCCCCTCACATCGAGCACATAGGCCCCGACCACATAGGCCCCTCTCATCGACCACATAGGCCCCTCACATCGAGCACATAGGCCCCTCTCATCGACTACATAGGCCCTTCACATCGAGCACATAGGCCCCGAGCATATAGGCCCCTCTCATCGACCACATAAGCCCCTCACATCGAGCACATAGGCCCCGAGCACATAGGCCCCTCTCATATAATGAATAAGTATATTTGCATATACCATTATGGTGATATATGATATCGGTGTATATATATAACAACGTCCCATACCACTTATATATATATATATATATATGTATATATATATATATATATACGATGGGTATACATATATATATATCAGCGTCCCATACCACTGATATATATACGCAGGAGTAAAACAATCTAGAAAACATCATATGAAAACCATATCTCAATGCGAAATCCATGAATATAATATATATGCAACATGAAACAGTAATATGAGCACATAAGGAAAAATCTCTATGTAACTGCAACAAGTTATAAAATATATCATGTGCTTCCTAAATTCTCCAAATCTATACCACATCATATAAAGGTGAACATGTAGCTATATCTCATATGTGTATATACCTATCACTAATGGTACAATACCATATAGGTATATGGGTAACTAGCATGTAAGTATGTCAAGACATATGTGTAAGCATGTAGCTATACAGGTATGCTATATATCATATGAATAATGGAATATGAATCAATAACATAAAAGTATGCAATGCAATACGAGCAGCAGAATAAATGGTAAATGAATAATAATGCAGCGACTAAGAAATCAACCACGACACTATCATCCAAATTCATAACACATATGTAAATATATAACATATCATCAACTACACCACGAACTGCGGGGGTGCTATACGCCATCCACCCGACATCCCCCGTAGATATATATCTACTCATCTTGATCCTCGCTTGCTGATGCCGATGATACCACGCTCATCCTCGTCGTCTTGAAATCACGTGGGGGTACCTAAAACCAATACACAATCGCAAACGCATATTAAAATCAAGTCGGAAAACCAAAACGGCACACGTTTCGCTCATAGGTTAAAACCTATAGCTTACGCCTGCAAAACCATCAAACAACTCCCGTCGCTGACGTACAAACACCAGACGACGGAACACAAAAACAAATACCAAATCCTAAATTAAAACGAAGTCGCAAAACAATGCAGCAACTCAAGAAAATGGTCTCAGATTTTACCCTAGGTGAAATTAGCCAATTTTGCACATATGGGGGGTCTAATTTACTGGAGATGGAACTACAGAACAAGCACGAACCAAAGTGCCCCAAGTCTGGCCGCAAATCGCGGCCAGAAGGATTATTTCTGTGTCCTGGTGGTTGGGTATGGGGCTAGGGTTTTAGTAGGGGGGTCCTAGGTGACCTGCATGTATCACTGTCTTTGCTAAATAATTTTCCAGGTCCCTGAGTGTTAGCAGATTCAATTTTCTCATCACAATTTCCACAAAATACGATATCGGCAGAATTTCAAAGTTCGTGAACTGGAGTTTGTCTTTGGTTTTGGGTCCAATATGATATCACTAAAGGGGTTTAAGGTCACTAATAACTCAATTATACTATCACAATTCAATTCAAACCCTAACCCTAAACTTAGAATTTCCAAACCTCAATAAACATCGCCTAATCACTTCTAAACATGCATGGAATCTAAGGTAAACCAAATACTACACTAATGGTTCAGAAATTACCTCATTTGGAAACTTAAGAAATTTCTTGAGTTGCCCCAAGTGTCCAAAATCCTTACTTTCTTGGTCCAAAGTGTTGCTAGTGAGCTTGTGCATGTTTTTATTGAATGGAGATAAGGTTTTGGTGAGTTTTTGAGTGTGTTGTGATGAGGTAGAGGAGGGAGATGATGTGTGCTGCCATGGGGATGAAGAGAGAAGAAAGAATGAGGAAGATGATGAAGGGAACAAAGAGATATGGTCCATGGTTGACCCCTCACCTCTCTCTCTCTCTCACCCATACCTTATTGTTTATTCCATTTTCTTTTCTTTTCTTTTCTTTTGTTATCTTTTCTTTTCTTTTCTCTTCAAATTAGAACCATACATGATAAATGAGAAAAGCCATGTTAAAATGTAACAAGTGTAAAATAACATAGTGCATGTCATGAAGCCTAAACACGCTTAATGCACAATTAGCGATATTTAATCGCAATTAGCATTAAAATAGTGTATAATAAATAGTAAAATTTCATAATTTGCATAAATCACATAAAGCACCCTCTTTTTAGTAATTTCTATAATTTTACAAATTTTTCCCAATTTATCGGTATTTAATTATACCGCCTTATTAAAATATTCAATATATTATTATTTAATTATAAAAATCCCCCAAATAATATTTTATTTTTTCTGAAATATTACAATCTTCCCCCTTAAATAAATTCGGTCCCCGAATTTAAATTTAAACCCCTCAAATACTAAAACATTTCAGTAAAAAGTCCAAGTCGTCGGGGCTCCGAAATCATCAATACATAAGACGCATCATAGCGCAATACATACGCATGAACAATGAGCAGATAACTCCAAATCAAAACTCCGTCAAGTATCTTGCAATCATCGGAGTCATGGTGAAGACACAAATGTCAAATCCAATACGAAAACCAATATGATATAAATGAAAACTATACATGTAAACATCTGAAGGAAATGCATGCCAAACCTTTCATGTTGCTGTACGATGCGCGTATCGCGGCACAATGGCGGACTTCTATTGTAAGAAAATAACTATATATATACTTATCCTTTGTTTAATATGTACGTCCCGCTATTTTTGAAAATAATTTAGAAGGGTTCACTTGTTTTAAACGTTTCGTGTCATATCAGACACGTAGGTAAATACTGAGACTATAGCTCCCTTTTTGGAAATCCCTTCGATAACTATCAATGCATGCAAAATATGTCCAGGTACTGTCCTCTGACTAGTCCTTCTCAGTACGAAAACAAATAGCAAATATCATAAAAACGTACCGCTCTATAAGAAATCAATCCCAAAATGTGCATATGAATGCTACATGCGTCTGGTGCGCACGGAAATCGAAACCCATGATTGTGCCATACATGTGCACAGAAACAACATCTAAGTGCATCGGGTGTGCACGAAACATCTGTCAAGAGCAACGGGTGTGCCTGACAGCAATATCAGGTGCATCTGATATGCACGAAGAATCTCGATTTAGTGCATCCGGTGTGCACAAAAATCGCATCAAGCGCCCAAGCATGCGCAAGAATCCAAATCAAGTGTACGAAAACAAATATCGAATATCAAAATCTAAATCGACGGTATATGACACATTCAATCCAAATCCAAATCAGATATACTGTGGTACATAATCTCACAACCATGTGCATCAGCGTGCGCAAAATCAAATCAAATACTAAAAGTTCATGAAAACTATGCCGAAAGTACAAGTTAAATCATAAGCATATCATAGGCATGAAATCAAAATCAATATCTCGAATGACATCAATCTAAGTCAAGTGCAACCGTAGTGTACAAAAATCTCAATCATGCAAACAAATCGTCCAAAATACCGAAATCCAAAAATGACGGATACGTGATAATCGAATCAGCAAATCACAAATCATAATTACCGTCGTCGATATGTCCTCTTTCAAAGTCGAGAAGGTGTTAGTGCATCCAATGCTAGCAGAGCAAGATATCTACTTGCCTACTGTTCGTGGCCTGTCGTCTGGTTCCCTTAGGCTCTCGTCTCTCACTGCAGATTGCTAAGTGCATAGCTTCTCGGCTCAACAGTCCAATATGGAAACGATAATGGAAGCAGTCCTCTCTGGCACATCCTCTAAAGACCTCTGGCCAACGATCATAGTCACTCATAACATGTCTCGTCGACGATGCCGAACTCTGGCCTGCTAGGTGTGCGTAATATGACCGATCCTGGGTCCAAGTCTCCTCGTATAATATTTCAGAAAGGTTCTGTCGAAGTCCCTCCTAAATCTCGTTTCTGCTAAACTGCCCGGAAGTTATCATCTTTTACTAAATCTGTATCTTGTTCCGGAATGGCTGCATACTCATCGCGACTCCTTCTGGAAGGTATATCCATATACAATTTCTCTGCATGCGTATCACATCTCGAATGTCGGCGGAGTGGAACGTCATCTCATCAAGATCTCGTACGAACCTCTTACTCCACTTTTCTCTAATGTCGACTACTTCGGACTCGTCTCTTCGTAGTTGTATGGACTGCGCTCCAATGGCTATACTCATATCTGGAGTCTCCCAAGCAATGTATCCCATCACGTGACATCCGAATGACGTCGAACCTTTCGATCGATTTGTCAAGTTCCATAATCCCCCAAGAGCTCAACATCTTGGATACAGTTTAATAGTATTCCAGTACATGCCACAGTACCTGTGGACCAACCGTAGAAGGGCAAACTCAAGCCTCACTAATGGCACCGCTGAACTGCAGAAAACCCTAATGTTTCAAAGCGTTCTCATGGTCATTATGTCAAGTTAGGGTTTCATTCTTCTAGAGGGTTCATATCATTACTTGCATTTGTCTCTGAATACTTTAAACTCAGAAAATGGGCTTCTGACATTCGATCGTCTCTATCGACTCCCAACGTACCTGCGTGAAGTCGTCTCTAGCTGGAACCAATCAATCTGATGACCTCGCATCGGGGTAGGCAACGAATCACATATCCTAGTCCTTCCTCCATGGATGACTAGCGATCTTCTATCATATCTCTAAGTACAACTTGTGCGACAATAGCTCCAAACATCTGGGGCGATATCTCGTCATTCGCAGCAACAATGGCTCATTACCTGCACGCTGAACAGTGCCTCAATCATCAAATAATCGGTGCATCGACGGTCATCACATTCTGGCTGGCCTCTAGCAATAGCCTGATCCTCTGGTGCTGATCTGCACGTCCGAGAAATCTCGTAAAAGTGATCCATCAAACGCTCATGGCGCGAAAACACAATAACACGACGGCTCTATGTAATCGTATGTCCCTGGAATCACGCCCTGGTTAGTCCTCGTCCGTGATGAGCTCGTACTGACGCAACTCTAGCCGTAGCTCCCTCTCTGCCCGTGCAATCGTGGCAGCTAAACCATAAACCGATATCAATGAGGATAGATCATGAATGAATATAATGTTGTGCAAGAAAATGTACATCCTAAGGCTCCCTAAGCGGAGTAACGTATCGTAAGTATGCCGCGGAACATACACACGGTACGTCGTTCTACTGAAGTCACCTACTCTATCAACCAAGGTTAACCTACGCGAAGAAAATTCGGGTCTAATACCCCTTCGACTAAGTCTAAGTTCCGTAAGGTCAAGCCTAGATTCCGTATATATACAAACGCCCTAGGCTCCGCATAGTCAAACATAGACTCGAATCAAGGTTAATCTAGCGCTCTGATACCAACTTTGTCACGATACGAAATGGCAAGTGACTGGCACTTGAATCATATGAAGCCTATAGGACCCCATCTAATTCAAGTAAGCCAAGAAATCCCAGAAATCTAAACCATTTTAAGGAAGAAATGAAGAAAACTAGTTTTAAAACAAGTGGTTTTAATAACATAAGCCGAAGTATGTATTTTTAAAATCTCAAGTCTTTTCTGAAAATTTCGGCAGAGTTTCCTTTGTAAACATTGGCCGCAAATGGGGTACAACATGAATAATACATGCACAATGATAAAAGGCATTCCCAAACAGGAGCTAGCTCTTCGTCAATCGACGGTCACAACCACGCAAGCAATATAATATACAACGCTGAAGGGTGAGGATCAAAACTCAAAAGGAAACTCAAAATCATCAAGAAAACCATACTAATACAATGCGCGACTCTAAGGTCGAAAGAATATACAATTGGTTTTCTAAGTCTGAAATAATATACAAGTCTGGTTGATGGAGTTTTACTAGATACAACTGAATATAAATAAATGGTACAATGGTGGTCACGATGCAAGTGAACCCACCTAACAAAGCAATCGCCCGGAAAGAAAGCAGTGTGCCAGAAAGCTGCAATGAAACCTGTACGGCAATACCTGCAAGAACTGTGGCATAACGGGGGTGAGTTGCCAACTCGTGAGTAGAAAACATCACAGAACAGAAATCGAATGTATGACTCAATTCTAGGTCAAACGATCAGCAATATATATATATATATATATATATATATATATATCCTCAATATGATAAAGTCTGAAGCATAATAAAAAGGCAGGGGTAAACATCTAAAAATAAGTGTAATCCCATGTGCTCATGTCAGTGCCTCAGGTAGCAATATATCGTAAATATGAGGTATGAATGCGGTAAAATGAAAACAGAAAATATCATGAATAAGAAAAATGTTTTCTTAATATAGTGAGATTTTTGTATAAACATTTAAGTATCATCAATGAAATCACCAGAAAATCAGTGTCAAGTATCAACACAAAATATATATTTCAAAATCCCAAAATCAAGTAAATCTCATATATCCAATATCCAATATCGAGCACATAGGCCCCGAGCATATAGGCCTCTCTCATCGACCACATAGGCCCTTCACATCGAGCACATAGGCCCCGAGCACATAGGCCCCTCTCATATAATGAATAAGTATATTTGCATATACCATTATGGTGATATATGATATCGGTGTGTATATATAACAGCATCCCGTACCATTGATATATATACGATGGGTATACATATATATATCAGCGTCCTATACCACTGATATATATACACAGGAGTAAAACAATCCAGAAAACATCATATAAAAACCATATCTCAATTCGAAATCCATGAATATAATATATATGCAACATGAAACAGTAATATGAGCATATAATGAAAAATCGTTATGTAACTACAACAAGTTATAAAATATATCATGCGGTTCCTAAATTCTCCAAATCCATACCACATCAAATAAAGGTGAACATGTAGCTATATCTCATATGTGTATATACCTATCACTAATGGTACAATACCATATAGGTATATGGATAACTTGCATGTAAGTATGTCAAGGTATATGTGTAAGCATGTAGGTATACAGGTATGCTATATGTCATATGCACAATGGAATATGAATCAATAATATAAAAGCATGCAATGCAATGCGAGCAGCAGAATAAATGGTAAATGAACAATAATGCAGCAATAAAGAAATATACATTCCTATATACGAGTCAGACATTCTTTGGTATTTGAAAGTTGCACGAATCGTGGTGTTTAAAAAATAGGGCTATGGTGTTTTTATGAAAAAGTACATCCTTTGAAAATATCCACAGTATCCCTTGGCCTTTCTTTAAAATACTTGCGATTCGTTAGTTTTTAAAATAGGTATGACTCGAGTCTAGTCTAATATCTACAAGTAAACTAGAGGATTAAACTAACAGGCTAATCGAAAAGATAAGGAAACCACCTAAATCTGAGTCGATACATATAAATATAATAGTCGGTGATCCCGCCTCAATAGCATCACATACGATACAATATATATTATGACATCCTCGAGTCAAAAGTGCGGATCTATCATCAATATATAGCTCGTACGTAAATCCGTCGTACGGCATCCCAAATGTGGGTACGGGTCAAATATCATATTTATCTCATTATTCATCTGGTATCCATTATCATCATATCCTGTATTAGGGGTACTGATCTAAGTCCAGTACAAACTAATACTATATATATATATATATATATATATATATATATATATATATATATGCGTGTATGAAAACACACGCCTAAAGGCCCGCTAAAATCTCATGTCGTGTCTCATAATACGAAACAAAATATATCACCGATCTCATAGTATCATGCTCTATCTCATCGACTCGTCTCTAAATATCATCCACTATCCTCATTATCCATGTATGTGTATACACACACACACATCTAGTCCCATACCTATGGGTGTGTATATATATATACGTATCCCCATATACGCACAAGTAATAATAATAATGCATGCAAGGGTGTGTGCACGTGTGTGCAAACCTATTCTATGGTCCGCGACTAAGAAATCAACCACGACACTATCATCCAAATTCACAACACATATGTAAATACATAACATATCATCAACTACACTAAGAACTGCGGGGGTGCTATACGCCATCTGTTAGGCTACGGCGGCGCCCCGGCCGTCAGAACGAGGCCAAAATGCGGAATCAAAACTTTTCTTTAAACAAGAAACCGGCGCTACCGCAGACTATAAACCCGGATCGGGCCATTAACCTACTCCTAGCAAACTAGAGAAGGGGTAGAGAGATATACCGAGCGATCCGTGTCCTTCGGTCTTCTCGTCGTCGTCCCGATCTCCCCGCGGAATCTCCAGTCTTCATCTCCTCGTCGGAAGGGCACCACATCGCCGGGTTCTTTTACGGGCTCCCACCTCTGGACCGAGGCAACTCAGGCACGAAGTTGGCGAGTCGACGTGTCCAAAAATGCTGTAGGCTAAGTGTAGTGCTCTTTGTCTCTATTGGGGTTGAAGTTTCCATGGTTTTGGTGGAGGAATGAGATGAAAGCTTTTTGAAATAAACAAGGGGATTTTTGCAAGCATCAAGAGATCAAAATACCTCACACAAATTTAGACAACCCCTACACTTGTGGCCGGCCCCTCTCACGAGGAAAATGAGAGAATGGAGGGAATGAGAATGAAAAATGAGTGAGACACCACATAATGCAAGAGAGAGAAAGGGTTATGATTATGAACAATGATCACCACACAAGTCAAAACAATAACCCATCTCCATCAACCATCATAACTCCAAAAGTCAAGCAATGATGAATATAAGAAGTCAATGTATGGTGGAACCATCATAAAACAACCAATTACAAGAAACACCCTCCACAATGCTAATTTGCACATTTGCAAATTGTAGGGTTCCTAGGCACACTCAAAAGGTTCCACAAGGCATCAACCATGCCAAATTAAAAATTTTCGGTGCCGAGAAACCCTAATCGAGATCGTTAACTAGATATTAGGCGAAACTACAAGCTACTAAACTGCTTTAGTACTAAGTGAACGGAAATACAACCTTTGTAGATCCGGTACTCCACCTCCATAGCTCCGTGTCGATGTCCCTTCGCTGCGATCATCGGATCCTGGACTCTAGCGATGGTTTCGTCGAAGAAATGATCGGGCTAGGTCGTCGACTTCAATGCCGAAGATGATCTAGGTCAAGGCAACTCTAACTCGAGCTCCAACTTCACCAAGTCATGAAACTTGTGAAGAAAACACCCTATACTACATGGAAAGTGGTAGAGGATGAAGAAATAGGAAGTGGGTTCACTTTGGATTTTGATTTCTCACTTGGAATCATCACTTGATCTTTTTCAAGCAAAGGTTTTCTTTTTCTCTTGAAGAAGAAGAAGAAGGAAAAAGAATTATGAATTAAAATTAAATCAAGTGATGGTTATCATTTTACAACCATGGGTGAGTGTAGAGAATAAACTAGGGTTTAGTTAAATGGTTAGGTTAAGCAAAAGAAACAAAATGGTTGAACTTTTCAAAGCTTCATGAAGCTTCAAAGAAAATCCAAAGTTAGCCACCATTTTATTTCTTGCTAAAATGAATAAATAAATAAAATAAATAATCAAGAAAAGATAGCAAAACCCTAACCATTCACTTAAACATGGTTTAAAGTAAACATACACCCAAGTTTGCATATATCATCAAACATGATACAATCTAGTGTACAAAACTATATCATATATACAATGTGCACATCAAGTGAGAAAATCCATCTTAAGTGAACAAATACTAGTTAATGTAAAGTAATATATCTAATATATAATTATACATTAAATCATTAAATCAACACTTGATTTAACAATCCGGTCATATCGAATATGACCGACTAATATCTAATGTATCGACTTATCGAATCAATTCTCGATTCGATAACTAGGTTATATCGCATACAACCAATCGATACATATATCGCGAGAATAGAATATGGTATCACATACACGCATTATTCTCAGTCCCGCACATATCTCATATGCGCTCCTATTTCATTTTGCTTGAGCCAGGAAACCTCTGTGTAGGACTCTAAAGACTCGTCAATACGCCGGCAGCAGGTGATGATCATATCAAACACCCACAAGCCGCAAGCGGTCTGCTAAACGTAACGGCCACCCGGGTATTGAGCGATCAGAAGATCGACGAGCAAGCTCGCTCACACTCCTGTGAATTCAACCAGTAACACTTACCGTACAGTCCGGTCTCGTCGTCTGATATGTCGCATATCTCGTCTAGGGGTGGTAAACGTCAGACCCCAATAGCTCGACAAGTCGTGTCGATATGAGGTCTATGACAGTTCGAGAAAGTACTGGTAACACTTACCAGTAAATCTCAGCAACCCTGGCCAGGGATTTCCGGTTATAGCCAATCGAACACAGCGCAACATCAACTCCCTATACCGGGAGAGACGAATCCCCTCCTATCGCTCATTGCCTCCATGTGAATCGGGACTGTACCCAAAAACCACCGTTTTGCACACCCTCTTGGACGTGGTAAGGTGGAAATCAAAGCACAGTGGGAATCACACAAGACTCTATGACGATCTCGGGTCTACAGACTAACCTGTACCAGTGTCACCAGAGAACTGCCATCTGACGTAAGGTATAATACCATCTGGGAGTTCTCGGCGAGTCTGTCCAGTGTACCCAGTCTCCACTGAGCACCCGTATATCATCTCTGATGTCAAACACCAATGGATATGGGATCATCCATCGCCCATCTGTATGGGTCGAGAAGGTATACGCTAGTCTACTCTGGTATATCGATGCCCCGTCTCGATACACCTACGACTAGGGACCTTGAAGGATGTACTTATGGACTACCATGTCCCCACTAGTATGATCCGCATCATAGTCCAGGTAGTCAAGTACACATCCTAAGGGCTTTACTAACATGTAACAGAGAGATAATCAGTGTACACGTTAAGGTATAGAGCAACCAGATAGCATACTATCATGTCGAGCAAGAAAGTCCTCCCTATATATGTCCAAGCATCCACTACAATATACATCCTATGTATAGTAATGGCCTCTAGGGCATACATATAACTAACAATCTCCCATTTGTACTAGGGCCATCTGATAGCAGTGGTTGTAGTATCTCATACTCAACCATCCCATAAAAGTTTCTCTCTGGGAAAAGGCCTTTGTGAGTGGATCCGCCGTGTTATCCTCTGAGTCTACTCTCCTAACCTCGATCACCCTGGAGATCAACTATCTCCATGATCAGGTGACACTGCCTCAGAATATGTCTGGATCACTGATGGGATGGGCGTTCCTAGGCATAATGTCACGACCCGAAAGTACGGAACATGACCGGCACTTAAACTACGAAACGTCTCGAAGCGTACGTAATCTAAGTAAGCCGAAAACCCAGAAATCCAAACCAAGAAAAGTAGTAGAGTGAAGGAAAACCAATTTAAAATCAAGTAGTTTTAATAGCATAAGCCGAGTTATGCGGTTTTTTAAAAACATCAAAAATTTCCTGAAAATTTCGGCAGAGTCTCCTTTGTAAATACTGGCTCCCAAACGGGATACAACTTGAATAGTATACGAAATCAATAAAAAGGCATCCCCAAGCGGGAGCTAGCTCTTCGTCAATCGACGGTCACAACCACACAAGCAATATAATATACAACGCCAACGGCGAGGATCAAAATTCAAAAGGAAACTCAAAACCATAAGAAAACCACAGAAATATAACGCGCGGCTCTAAGGTCAAAGGAATAACATTACTGGTCTCTATCTCAAAATAAATACATGTTTGGTTGATGGAACTTCTAGATACAACAGAATAATGATATACAAGATATATAATGGGGGTACGATACAAGTAAACCCACCTACTAACAAATCACCTGAACGAAACTATACCCGCAAAGCCGTAATGAAACATGTACGGCAAACCTGCAAGAAACTGGGGCACAACGGGGGTGAGTTGCCAACTCGTGAATAGAAAAACATCTACGGAAAGAAATCGCATAAATAACGCAACCTAGGTCAATGATCAGAATATATCCTCAAATATATGAATAACATGCAGCCTATAACAATGGCTAGGGTAATATGTAACCCGAGTGTGATCTCATGTGCCCGTGTTAGTGCCTCAGGTAGCAATATATCATATGAATGAGGTATGAATGCATGGAAAAGAATGTATGTACGGACGAAAACTGCTTTCATAAATCAGTGAGATTTCTGTATTTTAAAAGTGAGGTACCATAAATGAAATCAGCATAAAACAGTGCCCAGCATCGACACAAAACAAGTGTCCAAATATCTCGATATCTCTGTATCACAATCGTTGTACCTCAATATCTCAAATCACAATATCAAGGGCGCCGTCAATCCAGACCGGCCCCTACCATCCATCTCAAGACCACGACGGTATCCTCCGGATATCCGACGCGTCGGGTAATATCACCGGTCGGTAGTGCTCCCCTGCCGGGCTCAACGTCAACAACACATTCTTCTTGCCCCGGGGTACTGCACCGGGCCCACCATGTACCCGAAACGGTTCCTCCACTCCTCGAATCGAGTCTCGAAATCCATCAGCAAACTCATGGTGGACGACTCATACATCATGGGAAAAACCGCACTTTTATTTAAAAAGAAAGAAAGCAGTTTATATAAGTTTTGCGGTTTCCCCCGCCCAAATCCAGAAAATCTCATGGAAATCCGAATCCAAATCGTCAATAGCATGTAAAACCATGAATGCGGCATAACAATGAAAAACAGTATGCATGAAGTGACAAGTAATAACTACAATGTTAAGCTGGCATATGTAAGGCAGGTACACTAATATCATGTTAAATTACTAACTAACAAGCTAAGTCAAGCAATAATATTTTCTAAGGTGTACGTGACATGGCAATTACCGATGAAGATGTGTGTGAGCCGGCAAGTAAGTGTATGTGGTACATAGGCATCATCGGTAATGGTGTTGATGTCCTAACAGTATGATATCAACAATGCAATAAGAAATTATAATATAAGTATGTGATGCGGAGCGAACAGCAGTAATGAGCGGGAGCTGAATACTAAACACAATGATACTATAAGTCAACAGTAGTGGCTTTTGAAATAACACGAATCGCGGTGTTTTGAAAATAAGGGCTACGGTGTTTTTAAGAAAAGATACTTCTTTTGAAATATCCGTAGAATCCCTTGACCTGTCTTTTAAAATACCCACGATCCGTTAGTTTTGAAATAGGTATGAGTCTAATCTAGTCTAATAACTACACTAAACTATATGGCTGAACTAACAAGCTGAACTACAGGTAAGGAAACCGCCTAACATCTGAGTCGATACATATACATACTTGTATATATATTAGTCGGTGATCCCGCCTCAATAACATCATATCCGATACCATATCTATAATCAGATATCCCAAGTCAAGAGTGCGGATCAAACATCAATATATAGCTCGTACGTAAATCCGTCGTACGGCATCCCCAAATCTGGGTACGGGCCAATATCATACTCAACCATTCTATGCATATCACTATTCACATGGTATCGTCGTCCAAAGATCCGCTATAAACATCAGGACATATCTCAAGTACGAATCCTGCCATATCACCGATATCATAATCTCAAATCAAATCTCATCGACTCATCTCAATCCCAAGTATCATCCTCAAATCCAGTATATGAACACATAGTCCCATACCCATGTGAACACATAACAATATAACCCCATATAAGCACATATGAAAGAAGAATGTATGCAAGTATGGGTGTGTGTGTGTAAATGTGGTGCAACCTCTACTCTAGGGTCTCGCAACACTAAACATATCCAATCACACATAAAATCTATCTTTAACCAATAAACTCAACAATATATAATCAATATATATGTGTGTATACGTATTCGTATACATCACCACGAACTGCGGGGGTGCTATACGCCATCCACCCGACTCCTCCCCGTAGATATAAATCTACTCACCTGGTCCTCGCTCGCCGGTGCCGACGTCGCCACGCGCTTGCTTGTCGTCTCGAAATCTTCGTAAGGGTACCTACATATCATAACGCACCGTATCGCATTAAAATCCGACTCATGACTAAAACGACACACGAATCCCATATAGGTCAAAACCTATGGCTGCTTTCACAAATCAACCCAAAAACCCTCGACGTCGGCATACAAACGCCAAACCATCGAGAAAAACCCAAACACACTCATTTGCACGATCACAAGCACTAATTATACTGTAAAATAGGTTAAAATTCACAAAAACCCCAAACTCACTTTAAAAGCCATTTTTCCGAAAATCTAGTAAGCAAATATTACCCGTTTTAGTACAAAACCCGTCGTTTAAACAAATCTAGCGGCCATAATACTTATTAAACATCTCAAATAAGTCATAAAAACAATTTCCACAATTTAATCTCATTAAATTTCATTAACCTCAAAATTCTAGTTTACAATATACCCAATTTTAACAATTTTATAGCAAAAATGCACAACAACAATTTAGCTTGGATTTCCATAAACTAAAGTATTAAACTACACTTTATAATGTTAATGAAGTCATGAAAAATCTAATTACATTTTAAAACCCAATTATTTAACCAATTTTAAAAACCTAGTTAGCAAATTAGCGTAATTATCATAGTTTTTAAACTAACAATTAACAACTAGCTACAAATTTTGTTTTAACAAGTCATAAGGGCCTAATTACAACACACAACCATACACCAAATTCACAAAATCCTAACTTGCATTCAATCCCTTTCTAGAATTTCCAAACTTGCAACAAAAGCCTAATTTACACTTAAATAAATTAGCTTTAAGGAATTAACTAACAAATTAAGCTAAACATTTAGAATTATACCCAAAACATTTGAAGATCCATAAACACCCATAGCCTCCTAAATTGAAATCTTGTTCCCTAGATCCATTCTAGATAGGCAAATGAAAAATGGGTAAGAGTTGGATTTTGATTTCGGTGAGGTTTTACTTGATTTTTGAAGAAGTGTTTGAAGGATTTTGGAGATGAGATAAGGTGGTGAAATGGGGGGAATTAGGTGCAGAATTTTGGCCAGAGGAGAGGAGAGGGAGAGGTGAGGGGATTTGTGTGGAAATTCCAAGGTCAATGCCCTCACAAATTACCATAATACCCCTACCCTTTTAATATATATATAAAAAACCCTTTTTACACCATTTCTTAACATGATTTAAGGTCAAAAAGAGGGAAAGAAAATTCTTGGGCTGATACAATAGTGTGGGGCCAGCCAAGGGGAGTGAGGGTGAGTGTGAGAGACTTTACAAAAAAATTCTATGCAAAAAGACCCCCCACAATACCATATTTGCAAGTTTTAGTTCAAAATAATTATATTTTTGTTTTCCATAATAAAAACCAATTAAAAGTTGAAATAAAATACTAAAAAATTATATTACAACTAGATTTTAATTAACATGATTTTAAAGATTGAAATTATCCCATTTATATTTGTATTTATCGCTAATTTAATGTATTTTCTTACCGGCTTAAAATAATATTAAAAATAATTTTTTTCAGAAAATTTGAAATTTCACCAGCGGCTCAATAAACACCAAATACTAGCAATTACATAGCTATAATATGTATATTTAATTTTTATAATAAGATATTTGTATTTTGACTTTTTACAGAAAACCCCCTTATTTTACCGTTTTTTCGAAATTTCACCGAAACGATTTTCAAAACGTTACAATCTTCCCCCCTTAAAGAAATTCGGTCCCCAAATTTAAATTAAAACTCCCCCCAAATACTAAAACATCTAAGCAAAACCATCAAGTCGTCGGGGCTCCGAAATCATAAATACATAAAACAAATCGTAGCGCAGCGCATGCGCATGAAAAATAAGCATATAACTCAAATCAAAACTCCATCCAGCATCCCGCAATCATCGGAGTCATGGTGAAGACACAATGTCCAAATCCAAAATGAAAATCAATATGATATACATCATTGAAACATCTGGAAGCAATGCATGCCAAATCTTCTTCAAATCGTTGTGCGATGCTCGCAGCACTGCACAGTGGCGGACGTTTATTATAAAAAAAAAATAACTACATATATATATATATATATATATATATATATTCTTTGTTTAATATGCACGTCCCGCCGTTTTGGAAGCAATTTCAGAAGGTTTTCCTTTATAAAATGTTTCGTGTCATCTCGGACACATAGGTTAATACTGAGACTATAGCTCGCTTTTTGGAAATCCCTTCGATAACTATCAATGCATGCAAAATATATTCAGGTACTGTCCTCTGACTAGTCCTGCTCAGTACGAGAACACATAGCGAATATCATAAAAACGTACTGCTCCATAAGAAATCAATCACAAATATATATGAATACTACGTGCGTCAGGTGCGCACGGAAATCAAAATCTATAAATGTGCCATACATGTGCACAGAAACAACATCTAGGTGCAACGGGTGTGCACACAACATCAGTCATAGGCAACGTGTGTGCCTGACAGCAAAATCAGGTGCATCTGACATGCACGAAAAATCCCGATTCAGTGCATCTGGTGTGCACCAAATCGCATCTCATAACAGGCGCCCAACATGCGCTAAAAATCCAAATCTGGTGCATCCATCATGCACAAAATCAACTCAACTGTATGAAACCCATAAAATCATAAACATGAGAAACCAAGGCACGAAAACGATGTCAAGTACAACAACTGTGCAAAATCGTAAATACTCAGTAGGTGCAACCATAGTCCATGAAAACAAATATCATGAAACTCAATCATCAAAATCAATCATGCGAATAGATCGCCCAAAATACCCAAAATCAAGTATGGCGGAATAGTCCCGCTCAAGTACATTCTCCAAGAATCTCTGGCCAACTGCCGTGGTCACTCATAGCATGTCTCGTCGACGATCCTGAACTCTGGCCTGCCGGTGTGCATAACATGACCACTACTGGGTCCAAGTCTTATCGTAATTTATTCCAGAAAGGTCCTATCGAGATCTCTCCCAAATCTCGTCTCTGCCGAACTGTCCGAAAGTCATCGTCCCTTACTAGATCTATTCTCGTTCCTGAACGGCTACATACTCATCGCGACTCCTTCTGGAAGGTATATCCGAGTACAATGCCTCGGCATGCGTACCGCATCTCTGATGTCGACTGAGTGGAACGTCGTCTCATCAAGATCTCGTACGAACCTCTTACTCCACTTTTCTCTAATGTCGACTGCTCCGGACTCGTCTCGTCGTGGCTGCATGGACTGAGCTCCAACGGCTATCCTCGTATCTGGAGCCTCCTAAGAAATGCATCTCACCACCTAGCATTCGAATGAAGTCGAACCATCTGATCGATTCATCAAAACCTCATAATCCCCCAAGAGCTCAACATCTTGGGTACAATTTAACAGTATCGAGTACATACCACAGCATCGATGGTCCAGCCGTAGAAGGGCAAACCCAAGCCTCACTAATGGCGCCGCGGAACTGCCGCAAACCCTAAGGTTCAAAGGCTTTCACACGGTCATTAAGTCGAGTTAGGGTTTCATTCTTCTAGAGGGACCATAGAATTGCCTGCATGTCTTTCCGACTACCTTAAACTTAGAATAGTAGGTTTCTGATATTCGATCATCTCTGTCGACTCTCAACGTCTCCGCGTGAAGTCGTCTCTAGCTGGAATCAATTTATCTGATGACCTCGTATCGGTAAGCGAACGATCCACACGTCCTAGTCATTCTTCCTTGGTGACTAGCGGCCTTCTATAATCTCTTAGTACAACTTCGTACTGCAATAGCTCCCACATCTGGGGCAATATCTCGTCGTTCACAGTAAAAACTGGTTCGCTCATCTGCACGCTGAACCGTGCCTCAATCACTTCAATGGTCATCTAAGTATGGCTGTCCTCTACCGGTGGCTCAATCCTCTGGTGCTAATCTGCACGTCCGAGCAATCTCATACGACGATCCATCCAACGCTCGTGGCGTAAAACACAATCAAAAGACATCTCTCTACAATCGGGTGTCGCCGGAATCACGCCCTGGTCTGTCCTCGTTCGTGACGAGCTCGTGCTGACCGCAACTCTAGCCGTAGCTCTCCCTGCCCGTAATCGTGGCAGCAAAACCAAACTGGTACCGATGAGGCTAGATCAGGAAGGAATATAATACTGAACAAGGAAATGTACATCCTAAGGCTTCTTAAGTGGAGTGGCGTGTCGTAAATATGCCGCGAAACATACCAACGGTACGTCATTCTACTATAGTCACCTATTCCATCAACCAAGGGTCATCCTACATTCCGAAGGTAAAACCTAACGCTCTGATACCAACTTTGTCACGACCCGAAAGTACGGAACATGACCGGCACTTAAACTACGAAACGTCTCGAGGCGTACGTAATCTAAGTAAGCCGAAAACCCAGAAATCCAAACCAAGAAAAGTAGTAGAGTGAAGGAAAACCAATTTAAAATCAAGTAGTTCTAATAGCATAAGCCGAGTTATGCGGTTTTTTAAAAGCATCAAAAATTTCCTGAAAATTTCGGCAGAGTCTCCTTTGTAAATACTGGCTCCCAAACGGGATACAACTTGAATAGTATACGAAATCAATAAAAAGGCATCCCCAAGCGGGAGCTAGCTCTTCGTCAATCGACGGTCACAACCACACAAGCAATATAATATACAACGCCAACGGCGAGGATCAAAATTCAAAAGGAAACTCAAAACCATAAGAAAACCACAGAAATATAACGCGCGACTCTAAGGTCGAAGGAATAACATTACTGGTCTCTATCTCAAAGTAAATACATGTTTGGTTGATGGAACTTCTAGATACAACAGAATAATGATATACAAGATATATAATGGGGGTACGATACAAGTAAACCCACCTACTAGCAAATCAACCGAACGAAACTATGCCCGCAAAGCCGTAATGAAACATGTACGGCAAACCTGCAAGAAACTGGGGCACAACGGGGGTGAGTTGCCAACTCGTGAATAGAAAAACATCTACGGAAAGAAATCGCATAAATAACGCAACCTATGTCAATGATCAGAATATATCCTCAAATATATGAATAACATGCAGCCTATAACAATGGCTAGGGTAATATGTAACCCGAGTGTGATCTCATGTGCCCGTGTCAGTGCCTCAGGTAGCAATATATCATATGAATGAGGTATGAATGCATGGAAAAGAATGCATGTACCGACGAAAACTGCTTTCATAAATCAGTGAGATTTCTGTATTTTAAAAGTGAGGTACCATAAATGAAATCAGCATAAAACAGTGCCCAGCATCGACACAAAACAAGTGTCCAAATATCTCGATATTTCTATATCACAATCGTTGTACCTCAATATCTCAAATCACAATATCTAGGGCGCCGTCAATCTAGACCGGCCCCTACCATCCATCTCAAGACCACGACGGTATCCTCCGGATATCCGACGCGTCGGGTAATATCACCGGTCGGTAGTGCTCCCCTGCCGGGCTCAACGTCAACAACACATTCCTCTTGCCCCGGGGTACCGCACCGGGCCCACCATGTACCCGAAACGGTTCCTCCACTCCTCGAATCGGGTCTCGAAATCCATCAGCAAACTCATGGTGGACGACTCATACATCATGGGAAAAACCGCACTTTTTATTTAAAAAGAAAGAAAGCAGTTTATATAAGTTTTGCGGTTTCCCCCGCCCAAATCCAGAAAATCTCATGGAAATCCGAATCCAAATCATCAATAGCATGTAAAACCATGAATGCGGCATAACAATGAATAACAGTATGCATGAAGTGACAAGTAATAACTACAATGTTAAGCTGGCATATGTAAGGCAGGTACACTAATATCATGTCAAATTACTAACTAACAAGCTAAGTCAAGCAATAATATTTTCTAAGGTGTACGTGACATGGCAATTACCGATGAAGATGTGTGTGAGCCGGCAAGTAAGTGTACGTGGTACATAGGCATCATCGGTAATGGTGCTGGTGTCCTAACAGTATGATATCAACAATGCAATAAGAAATTATAATATAAGTATGCGATGCGGAGCGAACAGCAATAATGAGCGGGAGCTGAATACTAAACACAATGATACTATAAGTCAACAGTAGTGCCTTTTGAAATAACACGAATCGCGGTGTTTTGAAAATAAGGGCTACGGTGTTTTTAAGAAAAAAGATACTTCTTTTGAAATATCCGTAGAATCCCTTGACCTGTCTTTTAAAATACCCACGATCCGTTAGTTTTGAAATCGGTATGAGTCTAATCTAGTCTAATAACTACACTAAACTATACGACTGAACTAACAAGCTGAACTACAGGTAAGGAAACCGCCTAACATCTGAGTCGATACATATACATACTTGTATATATATTAGTCGGTGATCCTGCCTCAATAATATCATATCCGATACCATATCTATAATCAGATATCCCAAGTCAAGAGTGCGGATCAAACATCAATATATAGCTCGTACGTAAATCCGTCGTACGGCATCCCCAAATCTGGGTACGGGCCAATATCATACTCAACCATTCTATGCATATCACTATTCACATGGTATCGTCGTCCAAAGATCCGCTATAAACATCAGGACATATCTCAAGTACGAATCCTGCCATATCACCGATTTCATAATCTCAAATCAAATCTCATCGACTCATCTCAATCCCAAGTATCATCCTCAAATCCAGTATATGAACACATAGTCCCATACCCATGTGAACACATAACAATATAACCCCATATAAGCACATATGAAAGAAGAATGTATGCAAGTATGGGTGTGTGTGTGTGTAAATGTGGTGCAACCTCTACTCTAGGGTCTCGCAACACTAAACATATCCAATCACACATAAAATCTATCTTTAACCAATAAACTCAACAATATATAATCAATATATATGTGTGTATACGTATTCGTATACATCACCACGAACTGCGGGGGTGCTATACGCCATCCACCCGACTCCTCCCCGTAGATATAAATCTACTCACCTGGTCCTCGCTCGCCGGTGCCGACGTCGCCACGCGCTTGCTTGTCGTCTCGAAATCTTCGTAAGGGTACCTACATATCATAACGCACCGTATCGCATTAAAATCCGACTCATGACTAAAACGACACACGAATCCCATATAGGTCAAAACCTATGGCTGCTTTCACAAATCAACCCAAAAACCCTCGACGTCTGCGTACAAACGCCAAACCATCGAGAAAAACCCAAACACACTCATTTGCACGATCACAAGCACTAATTATACTGTAAAATAGGTTAAAATTCACAAAAACCCCAAACTCACTTTAAAAGCCATTTTTCCGAAAATCTAGTAAGCAAATATTACCCGTTTTAGTACAAAACCCGTCGTTTAAACAAATCTAGCGGCCATAATACTTATTAAACATCTCAAATAAGTCATAAAAATAATTTCCACAATTTAATCTCATTAAATTTCATTAACCTCAAAATTCTAGTTTACAATATACCCAATTTTAACAATTTTATAGCAAAAATGCACAACAACAATTTAGCTTGGATTTCCATGAACTAAAGTATTAAACTACACTTTATAATGTTAATGAAGTCATGAAAAACCTAATTACATTTTTAAACCCAATTATTTAACCAATTTTAAAAACCTAGTTAGCAAATTAGCGTAATTATCATAATTTTTAAACTAACAATTAACAACTAGCTACAAACTTTGTTTTAACAAGTCATAAGGGCCTAATTACAACACACAACCATACACCAAATTCACAAAATCCTAACTTGCATTCAATCCCTTTCTAGAATTTCCAAACTTGCAACAAAAGCCTAATTTACACTTAAATAAATTAGCATTAAGGAATTAACTAACAAATTAAGCTAAACATTTAGAATTATACCCAAAACATTTGAAGATCCATAAGCACCCATAGCCTCCCAAATTGAAATCTTGTTCCCTAGATCCATTCTAGATAGGCAAATGAGAAATGGGTAAGAGTTGGATTTTGATTTCGGTAAGGTTTTACTTGATTTTTGAAGAAGTGTTTGAAGGATTTTGGAGATAAGATAAGGTGGTGAAATGGGGGGAATTAGGTGCAGAATTTCGGCCAGAGGAGAGGAGAGGGAGAGGTGAGGGGATTTGTTTGGAAATTCTAAGGTCAATGCCCTCACAAATTACTATAATACCCCTACCCTTTTAATATATATATATAAAAAAAAACCCTTTTTACACCATTTCTTCACATGATTTAAGGTCAAAAAGAGGGAAAGAAAATTCTTGGGCTGATACAATAGTGTGGGGCCGGCCAAGGGGAGTGAGGGTGAGTGTGAGAGACTTTACAAAAAAATTCTATGCAAAAAGACCCCCCACAATACCATATTTGCAAGTTTTAGTTCAAAATAATTATATTTTTGTTTTCCATAATAAAAACCAATTAAAAGTTGAAATAAAATACTAAAAAATTATATTACAACTAGATTTTAATTAACATGATTTTAAAGATTGAAATTATCCCATTTAAATTTGTATTTATCGCTAATTTAATGTATTTTCTTACCGGCTTAGAATAATATTAAAAATAATTTTTTTCAGAAAATTTGAAATTTCACCAGTGGCTCAATAAACACCAAATACTAGCAATTATATAGCTAGAATATGTATATTTAATTTTTATAATAAGATATTTGTATTTTGACTTTTTACAGAAAACCCCCTTATTTTACCGTTTTTTCGAAATTTCACCGAAACGATTTTCAAAACGTTACACATAAGCCATAACTCCATTGTCACACAATGGGAGGAACTAAGTTCATCTCATGAACAAATATACATCCAGACTGCCTCTTTGGTAGCATCTTAAGTAGCGATGTATCTTGCCTTTAATCGTCTAGTATGTCACGGTATCTAGCTTGGAACTCTTCCAACATACCGTCCCTCCATAGAGGGTGAAGACAATGCCTGTGACTGACATTCAGTCGTCTTTATCACCCTGGAACACTTCCAGTGATTCTCCCCAGGATCGATTGATACCATCTCACTACATCTAGTGAGAATCCTAACATCCATTTAGATCTATCTCATAGATCTAAAACCCAGGATTTAGTAGGTATCACTTTGATCCTATGTGGAGAATCATTGTGATAAGCGGAGATTGATCGAGCGTAGCATAGGAAACTCCTTCTCTATCAAGAGTATGTCATCCATGTACTCTACGAGGATCGTCACCATACTCCCTACTACCTTTTTGTTTATACAAGGTTCATCTACCATTTTGATGATGTCAAACTCTTTGACTAGTACATCAAAACAGATGTTCCAACTCCGCGATGCCTGCTTTAATCTTATAAAGTATCTTGTACACGTTTCCGCTGCTCCCACTGTCTACGAAGCCCTCTGGCAGTGTACTTACAGATGCTCTCTTCTAAAACATCATTTTAGAAAAGCAGTCATGACACCCAACCGCCAGATATCGTAGTCATGGTATGTAGCCGTAGCAAGTAGGATCTGGATGGACTTAAGCATAGCCACTGAAAAAGGTTTCATCGTAATCCATACCTGGTTAATGATGCAAAGCTTTAACAAGTCTAGCTTTGAAAGTCTTAACTTTTCCATGTACACCAAGTAATCTTCTCAAGATATACTTGCTCCTGATGGGGATTTAACCCTTCAGATGAAGCAACCAAAGTCCATACTTTGTTGGTGTATAAGGATTCCATCTCAGATCGCTAAGCATCCTGCCATTCTTACAGAGTCTTACTCCTGATGGCCAGCTCGAGACTAGTTGGGTCATCATCTCATGATGCAATCCTCGCTCCCACTGTCATAGAGAAACCGAAGTATCTCTCAGGTGGGTGAGGAACCCTACTAGATCGGTGGAGAGGCTGAGGTTTGTTAGTAACTATTGAATCCTTTGGTTCTATCAAATCATCTGTTGTAATTTGTATAGCTGGAACCTTTCCAGTTCTACATTACAGACCTTGCCTCGAGCATGTCCCGATTTTGCTTTTAGACATAGCCCGGACAACCCCAAATCTTAACTGACTTAAGAGATGGTCTCTTCCCTTATCATATCACATATGAAGTGGTAGGCAACTGATTTGATTTGAACCCTATTCAATAGGTATGCAGCTTCTCAAGTGCATAACTCCCAAAAGGAAAATAGGAAACTCAGTAGTACTCATCATAGAGCACACCATATCTCATAGGGTGCTATTGCTCCGCCCCGATATACCATCGTGCTATGGTGTATACGGAGGAGTAATGGTGAGAGAGAATCTCATTCTCCTTTAGAATAGTCCAGGAATTCCGTGCTCAAGTATTCTCCTCCCTGATCTCATCATAGGACATAACACTTATACCCTTTTTGGTTCTCTACTTCTAACTTATATTCTGTGAATATCTCAAAAGGTTCGGACTTGTGTTTCAACAGGAACATATGTCTGAATCTTGAGAGATTATCAGAGAATGTAATGAAATACAAAGAACCGGTCTTGGCATGTGTAGACAGGGGACTTTCATACATCAGCATGTATGAATCCCAAAAGTTCACTAACTCTTTCTCTGTTTCCAGTAAACAGAGTTATGGTCATCTTATCTCTGTGACATGACTGGCAAGTTTCATAAGATGTAAATTCAAACTGATTTAAATATGCATCTACTATGTAACTTAAGCTAGTCGGGTCATATTGATATGACCTAGTCTACAAAACCTCAAGAAGGATTCGTTTATTTCTAAACTCTTCCTCTTGTGTGTGTTTTATATACTAAGAACTGCAGTTTGATTTAGAACATTAATGCTTTTAGATAACGTGCCTGAACCGATCAACTCTTGATATAGGAAATGTTCAAAACATTATCCAACAATACAAAATTATATTCTTTCTTTACTAATAAAGAGACTGATATGAATTTGTATATCAGGTTCGGTATCTAATAACATTCGTTCAGAATCAATGTATTGGTAATACAGGGTGACAGTGACCAATAGACTTGGCTGCAACACTTGCCCCGTTTTCTGTCTCATGAAACCTATCACCCGTTCTCAGTTCTTTACCTATCTGTAGCCCATGTAACAGATTACATATGCGGGATCCTGATCCGGTATCTCATATCCAGGACGTAAAGAATACTGAGAAACAGTTCTGTATAATGAACACACCCGAAGATGATGCATCGGTATACACTTTCTTCGTTTGGGCGGCACGGGAATTCTGGTAATCCCCAATTTCCTGCTCTGTCTTATAACAATTATAAGTTGGAGCGGGACCAACGTTCCCCAGCTCAGTATAACAAGCGGGTTCGGTCAATATTCTGTATTATTATCTTGATTAAGGCGTGATATGGTCGCTACCTGGAGAGAGAGAGAAGAAAACACTCAGCGTGCGCTCTTGCAAGAATAGATTGGTTATTATTTTATCTAATTAGGATGGCTCCCACTGTTTTTATTAAATCTTCCTTCAAACCCTAAAAAGAAAGACTAGCCGGGATTAATTACACGCTACAAGTTCGCCAATCTTTCAGCCAGGCCAGTGTCGGTACTTTGAGGGAGGTCCCCCGTGCTTTCGTACGAACCTAATTATAGTAAACCTCGTTTTCCCAGAGGCGTAACCTCGTTAACACCTTTCTAGACACCTACTTGATCGGCTAATTGTAATGTGTAAAACTCTCCTAGGAGTAACAATTACTCGCAGCGGGTATCGGGATCCAACTATCTCATAGAAGGTATGCAATCTCATTGCAAATTTCAACACTTGAAATTCCCGATAATATTTTGCCCCAAACGATCTATGACCTTGACAAGGTCAACAAACCATAGACCGTAAGTCAAGTTCAACCCGTCATTTCTTGATTGAATCAAACCCACCAGCACGACCCTTGACAAGGTCAACAAGGCCGTACGACTACCCTAACCCAATCTGCATCATATGCATAAGCAGATAAATACTGGTTAGCTACCGCACACTGCGCCTTGACAAGGTCAACAAATTCTGCACGAATACTAAGCAGGACTTATCTGAAATGACGGAGGGCTACGACAGGTTTTTTCTGAAAACCTATTGCGTAATGAACTTGATATCGCTGTAGGATCGAATGAATTTTGAAATGGAGTGTTTTTGAGGCTTTTCTAGTTTTGCTAAAGGGGTCACTCCCGGTGAAGGGATCGTCGGCCCTTTCCTCGTCGAATGAGGTGCGGGATATATCATATATATCGCTGTGCAAAGCAGAAACTATAGAAGCTATCAAAAGACAAACCGAGTGTGTAGCATCCGCCAGTTATTGCTAAAGGGGTCACTCCCGGTGAAGGGATCGTCGGCCCTTTCCTCATCGAATAAGGTGCAGGATTTATTATATATACCGCTGTGCAAAGCAAGAACTGTAGCTACATGTTTTAATTTTTTGAAATTCGATTCCACAACATCTTTAGGTTTCTTTTATTTCATTAATCTCATTAATGAAGTCCCATCATTTAAGTTACCTAAACATCACAGATAAATACGACGTACACTTATGCCATCCGCATTCGCCTCGATGTCCCCTCGTGCACTGTTAGGTTAGGTAACTAACGGCAGAGCGGGGCAGGGCTAGCGCGGGTGTAAAACATAAGTAACATCTATATAATATATCATATATACTATATACAGTATTTATCACAGAACATCAAATGGTCACATCACAGATATCGCAGCAGAAGAAACATATGAAACATTGGATATACTAGGACGTCAGTGCTTTCAATACGAGCCAGTATAAAACACGGATTCAATGGTCGCGATGAATAACCAAACCCACACCCCTAGACCCCTACGAGAGCGGCAAGCAACCCTACCAATTCTAGAGTTAGGAGACCCGGACTCGACTCCTCGAGTTGGTCTCCCACTGGACTCCAGAACCCGGTTACTTGTGCCCTCCTCCTTAGGTCTATCCTAGTGCGGAAAAGTAAATAATATACAAAAGGTGATATCTTCCGCAACCTGGAAGTGCCCCAATAAAAGAATATTACATACAAGTTTTTACATGAATGAAAATGAAAAACACCCATCTCATATAAAACCCCCCGGCTATTCAAACACGACGATCCAATATAATATATCCAACAACATAACATCACATGTCATTAACGTAAGTAAATATGCGCATCCCAATTGTCGTTGACATATAGCAACGAAACCGGCGATATCACGTATTACACTTACGGTCGCAGAAAAGAAAGTGTAAAACTATAACAGTTGGAATCTGCAACCTCTTTAGACATCGCATGCCTAATCAAATGAATTCCTTAGACATCGCATGCCTAACAATTATAAACCCCGCATTTTAGTCTCATTATCGAAAACTCTTTTCAATATCAAGTCGGGCAATTCAACAGGATTCCCGACATTCTGATCGAATGCTCGTCGCAAACTTTAGTAGACGGCCGCACCCTCGATGCCGTCGACGAAGTGCACCAAGGCGGAACACCGCTGCCGCGAGCACCTGAACGGATGCTTTCGGCGACGGGGTTCTCCTATAGTCACTTGGTCAGGGCTATGGGGCGTAGCTGTCTATTAAGTTTACCCGGCGAATATCAGCGTACGCTACGTGATTGCGACGGACTTTTGATCACATCAAAATTCCGTGGCAACCGATCAAGTGAGACTAAAGTGCTATGTTTATAACATTCATATTAGTTATCTCATAACAACTTGTGAATTCCAAATATTGTATCATATTCTAGATAAACAGAAAATGTTAAACTTTCCGATCGAACAGTCAAACATCCAAGTTTTCCCGAAACAGCTCAACACATGAAATAAGTTTAAGAATATTCACTTCGTGCTACAGTACCAACGGTCCAGCCGTAGAAGGGTCAAGCCAACGCCTCACATGTGGCACGCCGTACTGCCCCAATCCCTAAGGTTCAAAGGGCAGTTAAAGACGGTCACATAATCGAGTTATGGTTTGTTGTCTTCTAGAGGGTCCATCGCGTTACTTGCACTACTTCGAACGTTCTTAAACTACGGAAAGATCCAACACTTGAAAATTTCCCGACAGGGGAAAAAGTGGGTATTTATATCCGGTCGAACTTTTCAACATTTTCTAAAATTATCCAGAAAAACCCATAGACGAAGTTAAACTTCCCGATCGAAACACCGAGTCCCCAATACAACCCAGAAAACTCAACACTTGAGTAAATATTAAAAATACCCAAAAAACACAGGAGACAGATATTGACATTACTGTGCAAAAAGAAATGAACAAGGTGACTATACTGCCGGGGAAAGTCCGCACGAGCCATGCCCGTGCCGCGTTTTCGCGGCGCTTTAATTGAATTAGGCACTCGTTTTGCACAGTAACTCCTAGAAAAGCCTGCTGATTTTTCTGCATATTTTTAATCTGGAAAATGCCACATTTTCAGAAAATGTACAGAGAAGGGTTTGAGTTAGGGTTTCGGGGTTCGATCGGATTTCTAACATCGTCTACTCATCGCCTAAGGCTCTAGCTAGGCTCTGATACCACTGTAGGGTTCCTATGCACACTCAAGAGGTTCCACAAGGCATCAACCATGCCAAATTAAAATTTTCCGGTGCCGAGAAACCCTAATCGAGATCGTTAACTAGATATTAGAAGAAACTACAAGCTACTAAACTGCTTTAGTACTAAGTGAACGGAAATACAACCTTTGTAGATCCGGTACTCCACCTCCATAGCTCCATGTCGATGTCCCTTCACTGCGATCATCGGATACCGGACTCTAGCGATGGTTTCGTCGAAGAAATGATCGGACCAGGTCGTCGAATTCGATGCCGAAGATGATCTACGTCAAGGCAACTCTAACTCGAGCTCCAACTTCACCAAGTCATGAAACTTGTGAAGAAAACACCTTATACTACATGGCAAGTGGTAGAGGATGAAGAAATAGGAAGTGGGTTCATTTTGGATTTTGATTTCTCACTTGGAATCATCACTTGATCTTTTTCAAGCAAAGGTTTTCTTTTTCTCTTGAAGAAGAAGAAGAAGGAAAAAGAATTATGAATTAAAATTAAATCAAGTGATAGTTATCATTTTACAACCATGGGTGAGTGTAGAGAATAAACTAGGGTTTAGTTAAATGGTTAGGTTAAGCAAAAGAAACAAAATGGTTGAACTTTTCAAAGCTTCATGAAGCTTCAAAGAAAATCCAAAGTTAGCCACCATTTTATTTCTTGCTAAAATGAATAAATAAATAAAATAAATAATCAAGAAAAGATAACAAAACCCTAACCATTCACTTAAACATGGTTTAAAGTAAACATACACCCAAGTTTGCATGTATCATCAAACATGATACAATCTAGTGCACAAAACTATATCATATATACAATGTGCACATCAAGTGAGAAAATCCATCTTAAGTGAACAAATACTAGTTAATGTAAAGTAATATATCTAATATATAATTATACATTAAATCATTAAATCAACACTTGATTTAATGATCCGGTCATATCTCATATGACCGACTAATATCCAATGTATCGACTTATCGAATCAATCCTCGATTCAATAACTAGGTTATATCGCATACAACCAATCGATACATACATCACGAGAATAGAATACGGTATCACATACACGCATTATTCTCGATCCCGCACATATCTCATATGCGCTCCTATTTCATTTTGCTTGAGCCAGGAAACCTCTGTGTAGGACTCTAAAGACTCGTCAATACGCCGGCAGCAGGTGATGATCATATCAAACACCCACAAGCCGCAAGCGGTCTGCTAAACGTAACGGCCACTCGGGTATTGAACGATCAGAAGATCGACGAGCAAGCCCGTTCACACTCCTGTGAATCCAACCAGTAACACTTACCGTACAGTCCGGTCTCGTCGTCTGATATGTCGCATATCTCGCCTAGGGGTGGTAAACGTCAGACCCCAATAGCTCGACAAGTCGTGTCGATATGAGGTCTATAACAGTTCGAGAAACTACTAGTAACACTTACCAGTAAATCTCAGCAACCCTGGCCAGGGATTTCCGGTTATAGCCAATCGAACACAGCGCAACATCAACTCCCTATACCGGGAGAGACGAATCCCCTCCTATCGCTCATTGCCTCCATGTGAATCGGGACTGTACCCAAAAACCACCGTTTTGCACGCCTTCTTGGACGTGGTAAGGTGGAAATCAAAGCACAGTGGGAATCACATAAGACTCTATGACGATCTCGGGTCTACAGACTAACCTGTACAAGTGTTACCAGAGAACTACCATCTGACGTAAGGTATAATACAATCTGGGAGTTCTCGGCGAGTCCGTCCAGTGTACCCAGTCTCCACTGAGCACCCGTATATCATCTCTGATGTCAAGCACCAATGGATATTGGATCATCTATCGCCCATCTGTATGGGTTGAGAAGGTATACGCTAGTCTACTCTGGTATATGTTAGTTGTATGTATGCCCTAGAGGCCAGTATTGTACAGATTATGTATATTATATTGGATGCTTGGACATATATAGAGATGACTTTCTTGCTCGACATGATAGTATGCTATCTGGTTGCCATTTATCTTAACATGTACACTAGTCTCTTTATACTGTCTTATAGTTACATGTTGGTAAAGCCCTTAGGATATGTACTTGACTACATGGGCTATGATGCAGATCATACTAGTGGGGACATGGTAGTCCATAAGTACATCCTTCAAGGTCCCTAGTCGTGGGTGTATCGAGACGGGGCATCGATATACCAGAGTAGACTAGCGTATACGCTTCTCGACCCATGTGATGGGCGATGGATGATCCCATATCCATTGGTGTTTGACATCAGAGATGGTATACGGGTGCTCAGTGGAGACTGGGTACACTGGACGGACTCGCCGAGAACTCCCAGATGGTATTATACCTCACGTCAGATGGCAGTTCTCAGGTGACACTTGTACAGGTTAGTCTGTAGACCCGAGATCGTCATAGAGTCTTGTGTGATTCCCACTGTGCTTTGATCTCCACCTTACCACGTCCATGAGGGCGTGCAAAACGGTGGTCTTTGGGCACAGTCTCGAGTCACATGGAGGCAATGAGCGATAGGAGGGGTTTCGTCTCTCCCGGTATTGGGGGTTGATGTTGCGCTGTGCTCGATTGGCCGTAACAGGGAAGTCCCTGGCCAGGGCTGATCAGAGATTTGCTGGTAAGTGTTACCAGTAGTTTCTCGACCCGTTACGAGCCTCACATCAGCACGACTTATCGGGTTATTGGGGTCTGACGTATACCACCCCTAGACTTGATATGCGACGTATCAGACGAAGAGACTTGACTGTATGGTAAGTGTTACTGGTCGGATTCGCAGGAGTGTGAGCGGGCTAGCTCGTCGATCTTCTGATCGCTCAATACTCGGGTGGCCGTTACGTTTAGCAGACCGCTTGCGGCTTGTGGGTGCTTGATATGATCATCATCTGCTATCGGAGTATTGACGAGTCTTTAGAGTCCTACACAGAGGTTTCCTGGCTCAAGCGAAACGAAATAGGAGCGCATATGAGATATGTGCGGGACCGAGAATGATGCGTGTATGTGATACCGTATTTGATTCTCGCGATTAATGTTTTGATTGGTTATATGAGATATGACCTAGTTATCGAATCATTGATTCGATAAATCGATGCATTGCATACTAGTCGGTTATGTGCGACATGACCGGATCATTGAATCAAGTTTTGATTTAATGATTTAATGTATAATTATATATTTGATATATTACTTTGCATTAACTAGTATAGGTTCACTTTAAACGGATTTTTCTCACTTGATTTGCACATTGTATATGTGATATACTATTGTGCACTTTTTTGTATCATGTTTGATGATACTTGATCATTATGTTAAGTGTATAGAATTAATCCATGGTTAATTTGATAATTAGGGTTTTGCATATTCATTTATTTATTTATTTGTTTATTTATTTATTTGGAAAAGAATAAGATGAGAATGGTGGCTTTCTTTGTCATTTGTTGAAGCTTCATGAAGCTTTGACTTTAGCAACCATCCTTATCTTCATGCTTAACCCTAACCCATCCAAGTGACCATGGTTAATTCTCTACACTTAACCCTAGTTCAAGTTATGATAAGTATTTGATTTAAATTTATTTTTATCATAAGACTTATCATAATCTTTTCTTAAGCTCATCTTCTTCTTCTTCTTCAAGCTTGCTACTCCAATGGCAACTTGAGTTTTAGTGAGAGAATTCCAAATCTAAAGTGAACCCACCTCCTATTTCTTCACCCTCTACCTCTTGCCAAGTTGTTTTGGGTGTTTACTTCACAAGTTTCACAAGTTTGTGAAGTCGGAGCTTGAGTTTGTGCAACCTCGACATAGATCGTCTTTGACACGAAGCCGACGACCTATTCCGCACATTTCTCCGATGAAGCCGTCACGAGAGTTCAAGCTTCAAGATGGACAGCGAGAGGACGCCCTTGCGGAGCCGTGGAGGTGGATATCCGGATCTACAAAGGTTGTAATTTCCGTATCCCAGTAGTTAACTGTTAACTAGCTTTTAGTTTCGCCTAGAATTCTAGCAAACGATCCATGTTAGGGTTTCTTGGCTTCCATATTTTTTAATATGGCATGTTCGATGCCTTGTGTGACCTCATTAGGGTGCCTAGGAACCCTACAGTGGTATCAGAGCCTAGCTAGAGCCTTAGGCGAAATCTAGACGGAGTTTGAAGTCCGAAACAACCCGAAACCCTAGAATTTTAGAGCTCTCTGGACATTTTCATAAATCTGGGAATTTTTGATATTAAAAATGTCTAAAAAATTCAGCATAGAATTCTAAGCATTACTGTGTAAAACGCTTCCCTGAACTGTTCATTGTGCCGCGGAAGCGCGGCAGAAGCATGCCTTCTGCCGCTCTTCCGCGGCCAGATGGTGACATCATCCCACTATTTTTGCGCAGTAATACCTGATAAATTCTGGTGAGTTTTCTGGGTATTTTTAAATTTATTTAAGGGTTGAGTGCTCTGGAGTTATATTGGGAATCGATGAATTCGATCGGAATATCAAACTTTGTCTAAGTGTTTTTCCAGATAACTGTAGTATATGTTAAAGAGTTCGACCGGATACAAATACCCAGGTTTTCCCCTGCCGGAATAATTCCAAGTGTTGGATTTTTCTGTGGTTAAAAGACGTTCTGAGTAGTGCAAGTAACGCGATGGTCCCTCTAGAAGACACAAACCTTAACTCGATTATGTGACCGTCTTGAACTGCCCTTTGAACCTTCGGGTTTGGGGCAGTACGGCGTGCCACATGTGAGGCGTTGGCTTGACCCTTCTACGGCTGGACCGTTGGTACTGAGGCATGAAGTGAATGTCTTTGAACCTATTTCATGTGTTGATCGGTGTCGGGAAAACTTGGGTGTTCGAATGTTCGATCGGAAAGTTTAATATATTCTATTTATCCGGAATTGGATACAATAATTGGAATTCACAAACAGTTATGAGATAATTGGATGAATGTTATAGATCTAGCAGTTTAGTTTCACAAGATATCGAAAAGAGTTTTCGATGATGGGACTAAAATGCGGGATTTATAACTGTTAGGCATGTGATGTCTAAAGTAGTTGCGGATTCCAATTGTTGTAGTTTTACACTTTCTTTTCTGTGACCGTAAGTGTAGTATGTTCATATCGCCGGTTTCGTTGCTATACGTCAACGACAATTGGGGTATGCATACTTACTTACGTTGATGACATGTGATGTTATGTGTTGCTGGATATGTTATATTGGATCGTCGTGTTCGAATAGCCGGGGTTTTTTATGTGAGATGAGTGTTTTTCATTTTCATTCATGTAAAAACTTGTATGTAATATTCTTTTATTTGGGGCACTTCCAGGTAGCGGAAGTTGTCACCCTTTGTATATTATTTACTTTTCCGCATTAGGATAGACCCAAGGAGGGGAGCACAAGTAACCGGGTTCTGGGGTCCAGTGGGAGACCAACTCGAGGAGTCGAGTCCGGGTCTCCTAACCCTAGAATTGGCAGGGTTGCTTGCCGCTCTCGTAGGGGTCTAGGGGTGTGGGATTGGCTATTCATCACGACCGTGGAATCCGTGTTTTATACTGGCTCGTATTGAAAACACGGACGTCCTAGTATATCCAATATTTCATATGTTTATTCTGCTGCGATATCTGTGTTCTGATTCTGTGATGGATATAGTATATAGTATATATGATATATTATATAGACGTTACTTATGTTTTACACCCGCGCTAGCCCTGTCCTGCTCTGTCGTTAGTTACCTAACCTAACGGTGCACGAGGGGACATCGAGACGAATGCGGATGGCATAAGTGTACGTCATATCTATCTGTGATGTTTAGGTATTTAAATGATGGGACTTCATTAATGTGATTAATGAAAGATAAGAAACCTAAGATGTTGTGGAATCAAATTTTAAAATAAAACAGGTAGCTACAGTTCTTGCTTTGCATAGCGGTATATGTGATATGCCCTGCACCTTATTCGATGAGGAAAGGACCGAGATCCCTTCACCGGGAGTGACTCCTTTAGCAATAACTGGCAGATGCTACAGACTCGGTTTGCTTTTTGACTGCTTTTGGGTTTTTGCTTTGCACAGCGATATATATGATATATCCCGCACCTCATTCGACGAGGAAAGGACCGAGATCCCTTCACCGGGAGTGACTCCTTTAGCAAAACCAGAAAAGCCTCAAAATCACTCCATTTTAAAACTTCATTTGATTCTACAACGATATCAAGTTCATTACGCAATAGGTTTTCAGAAAAACCTAGCGTAGCCCTCCGTCATTTCAGATAAGTCCTGTTTAGTATTCGTGCTGCGTTTGTTGACCTTGTCAAGGCGCAGTGTGCGGTAGCTAACCAGTATTTATCTGCTTATGCATATGATGCAGATTGAGTTAGGGTGTCGTACGGCCTTGTTGACCTTGTCAAGGGTCGTGCGGGTGGGTTTGATTCAATCAAGAAATGACGGGTTGAACTTGACTTGCGGTCTATGGTTTGTTGACCTTGTCAAGGTCATAGATCGTTCGGGGCAAAAGATTATCGGGAATTTCAAGTGTTGAAATTTGCAATGAGATTGCATACTTTCTATGAGATAGTTGGATCCCGATACCCACTGCGAGTAAGAGTTACTCCTGGGAGAGTTTTATACATTACAATTAGCCGATCAAGTAGGTGTCTAGAAAGGTGTTAACGAGGTTACGCCTCTGGGAAAACGAGGTTTACAGTAATTAGGTTCGTGCGAAAGCACGGGGGACCTCCCTCAAAGTACCGACACTGGCCTGGCTGAAAGATTGGCGAACTTGTAGTGTGTAATTAATCCCGGCTAGTCTTTCCTTTTAGGGTTTGGAGGAAGATTTGATAAAAAGCAGTGGGAGCCATCCTGATTAGATAAGATAATAACCAATCTGATCTTGCACGAGCTCACGCTAAAGTGTTTTCTTCTCTCTCTCTCCAGGTAGCGACCATTTCATGCCTTAATCAAGATAATAATATGGATGTATTGACCGAACCCGCATGTTATACTGTGCTGGGGAACGTTGGTTCCGTTCTTTCCTATAAGAGTTATAGGACTGAACAGGATATAGGGGAATACCAGGATTCCCATGCCACCCGAATGAAGAAAGTACATGTTGATGCATTTTCTTCGGGTGTGTTCGTTACTGAGAACTGTTTCTCCATTTGCTCTACGTCCTGGGTATTGGATACCGGGTCAGGATGCCATATATGTAATCAGTTACATGGGCTTAGGAAAGGTAGAGAACTTGGAGAAGGTGATAAAGACATTAGAGTTGGAAATGGTGCAATTGTTGCAGCTAAGACTGTCGGGGAATATCACCTTGTATTACCAACAGGTAATACATTGGTTCTGAACGAATGCTATTACATGCCGAACCTGATATGCAACATTATATCGGTTTCTTTATTAAGTAAAGAGGGATATAATTTTGTATTACAGGACAATATTATGAACATTTTCCATAACCAAAAGTTGGTTGGATCAGGCACGTTGTGCAATGGCATTTATGTTCTAAACCAATCAACAGTCCTGAGCATAACAAACACACACAAGAGGAAGAGTTCTGAACTCAATGAATCCTTCTTGTGGCATTGTAGACTGGGTCACATCAATGTGACACGACTAGCTAAGTTGCATAAAGATGGATATTTAAATCCGTTTGAATTTTCATCTTATGACACTTGCCAGTCATGTCTCAAAGGAAAGATGACCAAGACTCCGTTTACGGGACACGGAGAAAGAGTTACCGAACTCTTAGGACTAATACATAGTGATGTATGCGGTCCCATGTCTACACATGCCAGGGATGGTTCTTCATACTTCATTACATTCACTGACGATCTCTCTAGGTTCGGGTATGTGTTCCTGATGAAACACAAATCAGAAGCTTTTGAGAAATTTAGGGAATATAAACAAGAAGTTGAGAACCAAACCGGAAAAAGTATTAAAATCCTTCGATCTGATCAAGGAGGTGAATACTTGAGCAATGAATTCCTGGACTTCCTAAAAGAGAATGGGATTCTCTCTCAGCTGACTCCTCTATATACACCACAGCACAACGGTGTATCTGAACGGAGGAACCGCACCCTATTAGATATGGTGCGCTCTATGATGAGCACAGCTGAGTTACCTATTTCCTTCTGGGGATATGCGCTGGAGACAGCAGCATATCTATTGAATCAAGTTCCATCTAAATCTGTACCTACCACACCATATGAGATATGGAGTGGGAAGAGACCATATTTTAAACGAGTTAAGATATGGGGTTGTCCGGCCTATGTCAAAAGACAAAATCCGGACAAGCTCGAGGCACGGTCAGTTCTCTGCAAGTTTGTGGGATATCCAAAGAATTCTTATGGGTATTTTTTCTACCACAGTGAGGAACAAAAAGTGTTTGTTGCTCAACATGCCACCTTTTTAGAAAAAGAATTTCTTGCAAAGGAGATTAGTGGCTCTGAGGTAGAACTGGAAGAAGTTCCAGAAGCACAAACAATAACTGAAGATTTAGTGGAACCAGAAGATTCGATAGTACCCGACCAACCCCAGCCTCTCCGCCGATCTAGTAGGGTTTCTCGTCCACCTGAGAGATACTATGGTTTTCTCATTGATGGTGGTAGTGAGGATTGCATCATGGAGGATGATGACCCAACTAGCTTCGAGCAGGCCATCACGAGTGGGGACTCAGTGAAATGGCTGGATGCTATGCGGTCCGAGATGGATTCCATGTACACCAACAAAGTATGGACTTTGGAAGTTGCTCCTGAAGGGGTAAAACCCATTGGGAGCAAATGGATCTTCAAGAAGAAATTTGGTGTAGATGGGAAAGTGGAGACTTTCAAAGCTAGACTTGTAGCAAAGGGTTTTCGTCAAAGACCAGGTGTGGACTATGACGAAACCTTTTCTCCAGTGGCTATGCTTAAATCCATCCGAATCATGCTTGCCATTGCTGCCTTTCATGACTACGAAATCTGGCAAATGGATGTTAAGACCGCCTTTCTAAATGGTGATTTAGAAGAGTGCGTGTACATGACTCAGCCAGAGGGCTTCGTAGACAGTGGGAGCAGCGGGAAGGTGTGCAAGCTGCTTAAATCCATTTATGGATTAAAGCAAGCATCGCGGAGTTGGAACATCTGCTTTGACGTCGTTATCAAAGAGTTTGATTTCGTCAAAAATCCAGATGAACCTTGTATCTACAAGAAGGTGGCAGAGAGTAAAGTTGTCTTCCTCGTATTGTACGTGGACGACATACTCTTGATAGGAAATGATATTCCTATGCTGCAATCGGTCAAGCTCTTCTTATCATAAAGATTCTCAATGAAAGATCTTGGTGATGCCTCCTGCATATTGGGAATCAGGATCTATAGAGATAGATCCAAACGGATTTTGGGATTGTCCCAATCCAGGTACATTGACACCATACTAAAGAGGTTTAGTATGGAAGAGTCCAAGCGTGGGAATATGCCCACGATCTCTGGAGTCACTCTCTCCAAAGAGATGTCTCCCAAGACTGATTTGGAGAGAGCTCGCATGCAAGGGATACCCTATGCTTCGGCAGTAGGCTCTATCATGTATGCGATGCTATGTACCAGACCCGATGTAGCATACTCACTAAGTGTAGTGAGCAGGTATCAAGCTGATCCTGGAGAGAGTCACTGGACAGCTGTGAAGAGCATTCTCAAGTACTTACGAAGGACTAGAGATATGTTCTTGGTGTATGGTAACGGAGAACTCCAAGTGGAGTCCTTTACCGATTCCAGCTTCCAGAGTGATAAGGACGACTCTAAGTCGCAGTCGGGTTTTGTCTTTACCCTTTACGGAGGGGCGGTTAGCTGGAAGAGTTCCAAGCAGGAAACCGTGGCAGACTCGACGATGGAGGCTGAATACATCGCTGCCAACGATGCTGCTAAAGAAGCTGTCTGGGTCAAGAAGTTCATTACTGAACTTGGAGTGGTTCCATCCATTGAGCATCCAATACCTTTGTATTGCGATAACAATGGAGCGGTGGCTTTGGCCAAGGAACCCAGGTCCCATCAGCGATCCAGGCATATTCTGAAGCGGTATCACCTGATCCGGGAGATAGTTGATCGCCGGGAGATCGAGGTCAGGAGAGTTGACACGAAGAACAATACGGCGGATCCACTCACGAAGGCCATTCCCCAGATACAGTTTGAGAGACTCTTCGGGATGCTCGGTATGAGATACTACAGCAGCTGGCCCTAGTGCAAGTGGGAGATTGTTAGTTGTATGTATGCCCTAGAGGCCAGTATTGTACAGATTATGTATATTATATTGGATGCTTGGACATATATAGGGATGACTTTCTTGCTCGACATGATAGTATGCTATCTGGTTGCCATTTATCTTAACATGTACACTAGTCTCTTTATACTGTCTTATAGTTACATGTTGGTAAAGCCCTTAGGATATGTACTTGACTACATGGGCTATGATGCAGATCATACTAGTGGGGACATGGTAGTCCATAAGTACATCCTTCAAGGTCCCTAGTCGTGGGTGTATCGAGACGGGGCATCGATATACCAGAGTAGACTAGCGTATACGCTTCTCGACCCATGTGATGGGCGATGGATGATCCCATATCCATTGGTGTTTGACATCAGAGATGGTATACGGGTGCTCAGTGGAGACTGGGTACACTGGACGGACTCGCCGAGAACTCCCAGATGGTATTATACCTCACGTCAGATGGCAGTTCTCAGGTGACACTTGTACAGGTTAGTCTGTAGACCCGAGATCGTCATAGAGTCTTGTGTGATTCCCACTGTGCTTTGATCTCCACCTTACCACGTCCATGAGGGCGTGCAAAACGGTAGTCTTTGGGCACAGTCTCGAGTCACATGGAGGCAATGAGCGATAGGAGGGGTTTCGTCTCTCCCGGTATTGGGGGTTGATGTTGCGCTGTGCTCGATTGGCCGTAACAGGGAAGTCCCTGGCCAGGGCTGATCAGAGATTTGCTGGTAAGTGTTACCAGTAGTTTCTCGACCCGTTACGAGCCTCACATCAGCACGACTTATCGGGTTATTGGGGTCTGACGTATACCACCCCTAGACTTGATATGCGACGTATCAGACGAAGAGACTTGACTGTATGGTAAGTGTTACTGGTCGGATTCGCAGGAGTGTGAGCGGGCTAGCTCGTCGATCTTCTGATCGCTCAATACCCGGGTGGCCGTTACGTTTAGCAGACTGCTTGCGGCTTGTGGGTGCTTGATATGATCATCATCTGCTACCGGAGTATTGACGAGTCTTTAGAGTCCTACACAGAGGTTTCCTGGCTCAAGCGAAACGAAATAGGAGCGCATATGAGATATGTGCGGGACCGAGAATGATGCGTGTATGTGATACCGTATTTGATTCTCGCGATTAATGTTTTGATTGGTTATATGAGATATGACCTAGTTATCGAATCATTGATTCGATAAATCGATGCATTGCATACTAGTCGGTTATGTGCGACATGACCGGATCATTGAATCAAGTTTTGATTTAATGATTTAATGTATAATTATATATTTGATATATTACTTTGCATTAACTAGTATAGGTTCACTTTAAACGGATTTTTCTCACTTGATTTGCACATTGTATATGTGATATACTATTGTGCACTTTTTTGTATCATGTTTGATGATACTTGATCATTATGTTAAGTGTATAGAATTAATCCATGGTTAATTTGATAATTAGGGTTTTGCATATTCATTTATTTATTTATTTGTTTATTTATTTATTTGGAAAAGAATAAGATGAGAATGGTGGCTTTCTTTGTCATTTGTTGAAGCTTCATGAAGCTTTGACTTTAGCAACCATCCTTATCTTCATGCTTAACCCTAACCCATCCAAGTGACCATGGTTAATTCTCTACACTTAACCCTAGTTCAAGTTATGATAAGTATTTGATTTAAATTTATTTTTATCATAAGACTTATCATAATCTTTTCTTGAGCTCATCTTCTTCTTCTTCTTCAAGCTTGCTACTCCAATGGCAACTTGAGTTTTAGTGAGAGAATTCCAAATCTAAAGTGAACCCACCTCCTATTTCTTCACCCTCTACCTCTTGCCAAGTTGTTTTGGGTGTTTACTTCACAAGTTTCACAAGTTTGTGAAGTCGGAGCTTGAGTTTGTGCAACCTCGACGTAGATCGTCTTTGACACGAAGCCGACGACCTATTCCGCACATTTCTCCGATGAAGCCGTCACGAGAGTTCAAGCTTCAAGATGGACAGCGAGAGGACGCCCTTGCGGAGCCGTGGAGGTGGATATCCGGATCTACAAAGGTTGTAATTTCCGTATCCCAGTAGTTAACTGTTAACTAGCTTTTAGTTTCGCCTAGAATTCTAGCAAACGATCCATGTTAGGGTTTCTCGGCTTCCATATTTTTTAATATGGCATGTTCGATGCCTTGTGTGACCTCATTAGGGTGCCTAGGAACCCTACAGTATATCGATGCCCCGTCTCGATACACCTACGACTAGGGACCTTGAAGGATGTACATATGGACTACCATGTCCCCACTAGTATGATCCGCATTATAGTCCAGGTAGTCAAGTACACATCCTAAGGGCTTTACCAACATATAACAGAGAGACAATCAGTGTACACGTTAAGATAAAGAGCAACCAGATAGCATACTATCATGCCGAGCAAGAAAGTTCTCTCTATATATGTCCAAGCATCCACTACAATATACATCCTATTTATAGTAATGGCCTCTAGGGCAAACATATAACTAACACAAATAAGCCCCTCCACACCAATTTTCAGCCAAAGAAAGAACAAAGGAAAAATGGCCGAAACGGAAAGCAAACTGGCAGCTTCAAAAAACTGATCCTGTAATAAATTACAGGAAAACCCTGCGACTGTATATACATACCCGCATTTGTATTCCGACCGAATACAAATGCAATGAGACAAAAAATCTACACTGTACAATACTAGGATCCGGCTTAAACCAAAGCCCGCTAGTATTATCCGTCCGATCATGATCCGTGCAATACCGCACGTATATGATCGAACCCTGCCATATCTCCATACGGCCTCTACAGCGTTTCACCCGAAACTTGAGTAACTTTCTGTGGGGGACTCTAAACACTCGTCAATACTTTTGGCTGTGGATTTAACCACTAGCACGTCAGAGGTATTAGCCATACGTAATGGGCTACCAGGTATTGACCAAAAGGGACGTCGATGAGCGAACTCATCCTGACACCCTACTGAGCCTGTCAGTGACAATATCCGTACAGTCCGGTCCGTTCGTCTATGAGCATCGAATGGCGGGCCTAGGGGATTGGAAAAAGTCAGACCCCCAAAAGCGGTACAAGTCGTGTCGGAGTGTAGCCCAGAACACCCTGAGATACTACTGGAATGCCTACCAGTAAATCTCCTGCCTCGGCCGAGGACTTTGTGTAATGGCTCTCCTAGACACAGTGCGACCTCACCACCAATACTGGGAGAGACGAACCCCTGCAGATCCGCTCACTGCCTCCATGTGGCTCGGGACTGTACCCAACTAAAACCTGTTTGCACGACTCCTTTGAGCCGTGGTAGGGTAGTAATCAAAGTACAGTGGGAACTCACACGAGACAAATGACGATCTCAGGTCGATGAACTAACCTGTACACATGTCACCAGGAAACTGCTATCTGACGTCAGGTATAAGACCAACTAGCATGTTCCCGGCGAGTCATGTCCGGTGTACTCATAATCCAATGAGCACCTGTATACATCTTAGGTGAACCAACTGACACCAGTGGCTTGTGAGACCAGCCACCGCCCCTCATCGGGGTCTCGACTGTATACACTAGTCTACTCTGGAGTATCGATGCCCTGTCTCGAAACTCCCACGACTAGGGACCTTTTAAGGATGTGCTTATAGACCCCAACTCCCATGTATATGATCGCCATCATACTGCTGGCCGTCAAGCAAGAATCCTAAGGGCTCTATCAGCGTGTAATAGTGACCTGTAAGGTCACCTAAAGCAGCACACGATGATAAAGATAAACCAGATAGCATACTATCATCTTGATTAAGACTGTCCTACCGGCATAGTTCCTCCCTCAATCATTGCAATCACGTGCCTGTGATCCAATAATTGACTCTGAGGGCACTATCTCCAAAAATCTCCCACTATCACTCAAGGCTAATTATTGCGATGTCGCATACTCACAGCCCGTGTGATACCGAACACCCAACTCCTCTACTAATCAGTCTCACAAAACCCATTTGCGAAACTATTGCGTTCGAAGAATAGCCTCAGTGAGTGGATCCGCCTTGATGTTTCTTTCTATGTCTCTCTATATCTCAAGTTCGCGGAGAAAACCATCTCCCGAAAAGAGCAATACCTGTCTTAGAATATGTCTGGATGTTTGATGGGACCTAGTTCATAAATGAACTCCAAATCCAAATTTCTTAGACGGTATCGTCAACTGAACTTAATCAGTACCCTACGCCATGCCTCCCTCAGTGTCCGCTTGGAACACCTGTCCAAAACACTGCCCCTCATCAGAGGGAAAACTATAACTCTGACGGCCACTCTGTCATCCAGGTCACCTTGGAAGCCTGGAATGATAACTGTCACCCGAATGAGGCTGTCGTTATCATATCCCTAGAACATCCACTTATGTTCTAAAACTGCTTCCGAATGTTTCTCCAGGATTGGATCAATATCTTATTGCATCTACTGCAAAAACAACATCTGGTGTGGTACCTGACATCTCATGTTTGACTCAATTGCCTAAGCAAGTGATCTGCCAATCATGCACATCCCTCTCCCCTTTAGTCTGTAAGACACCTTTAGATAGGGTGGCTCCATCACCTGCAGGTACACTACCGTGCCAGGAGTCGTCCATTCTAAAACACCTGTAGAATACTGTCTAAGTACCCAGATTGGGACACTTCCCAAATCTAGATCTAAAACCATAGATCTAGTAACCAGAATGTCTGATATAATATCCAAGTCCCATGTGGAGAAACCACTGTGTGACAACCAAAGTATAACCGACCGTAGTATAGGAATTTCACTTCCTACTCTGTGTATGTCATCCAAATACCAGGACATCACACCCTACTACCTTCTTAACAGATCCATCCCCTATTCTGATGAAGTCAAACCTATGACTGTCATATCAGAAATAGATGATCTATCTCCGCTACATCTGCTTTAGTCTCTTAATAGACATAAGCCACTTGTCCACCAATGCTTCCGCTGCTCCCACTGACTACGACAACCTTCTGGCAGAATCGTATACACGTGCACTTCTAAAGCTTGTTTAGAACGACGCTATACTCATCCTCCTGCCGGGTCTCACAGTCTGGAACAACAGCAATGGCAAGTCTGGGTAAACAAGAACCTCCCTATCATCGTCTTCGAGCATACCGAAGTACCTCTCGAGTGCCTGAGGTTACCCACCATATCTGCGAAGTGACTAATGGAATGTCAAATCAGATTGAATCTTTAGGTTCTCATCAAATTTTCAGTAATCGTTTGCAGTTCTGGAATCACTTCCAGTTCTACCATACTCCCACTACTGTTTTCTGAAAAATCCATTTTACTTAAAACTGTGGCGAGTCTAGAACAATATCACTATTGAACTTCCAGATGGTAGAAAATCAACCCTCGTCATAGCCCGGGTCAACCCACAAACAGCCATTACAGAAACGTGCCTTGAGTTATCCGGAGTCTGGTTTTAAGCATAAGCCGGAAAACTCCCCGTACCTTAACAATGTCAAGATATGAACTGTTCTATATCCACTACAGAAACAGAGGCACTGATTTAATTGAACCAGATTCAAATCATGCAGCTGTCTCCAATTCATGTCAACTAAATGGAAGGAGGCCGATCAGCGTTACTCAACTTAGGAGTACTTCCAATTATGAGTAACTTGAAAGAGAAGCAAGTTCTCTTAAACTCATTACTATCAACTGAATACCATACACAAGTATCTACATCTTCGATTACCTGGAAGAATCCCGATACTTGCAACATCTGGTTCTCTACTTTACTCTTATACCTATAACTTCTCAAAACTCAAACCTTGTGTTTCTACGAAACACTTGTCAAAAACTAGAGAAGTCATAAGTAAACCGAGTATAGAACGAGGACCAACAACTCTGTCCTAATGGACACTGGACAACATACAATACTCTGTACAAGTCCCTTGAGTCTAATAACTCACTCCCTATGTGTCGTAGGTTGAAAACTGTACTTATGGTTAAGAAGAATTACACCGCTGTTTAATGCTCCTTACCTAATCATCAACTGATATAGGTAAATTTCATCGACATAATTTCAAAAAGGTATATCTCACTCTATAAAAATAGACGTATAGATATATTAATTTGAAATTGGTGCATTAGAACGGATATTCAAAACCAAATATTTGCCGTCCGGCAAACGGCCCAGGCGATTTCCTCAAATATCACCAATTACAACGAATTCCGATATAATGAGGACGATCACCTAATTCCCAATAACTTACTCCCACTCATCATCTGTAAAACCATACAGATGTGAGAATCATACCTGGTAAATACATACCCTGGAGCAAGTGTCTAATTGGGAAATCAGTTTTCTTTTGACGGTATGCAGTGGAACTGAAACATTGAAATCTTTCGTAGGGGTATCCGGGTATTCCTAGTAATGCCTCTTCCATTATCCAGATTCACAACTGTAACTGTATATTTCTTTGCCATCTCTCCAAATTCCTTCATATGTCTTTAGTCATTACCTTCTGTACACCCTCTTAGGCTAAATGGTTTTCTTCCTTCCCTACCGTTCGGCACCAGCCTATGGTTTGGAAGAAGACTATCCAATAAGCGTAATGGGTGTACTGTCCTAATCCTAGGAGCACTCGCATCCCGAGAAAAAGTAAAGATAAAAGACACCTGAATAAACCTTATCCTTATTTCTCCTGAACCAGAATCCATCCCCGAACTGGAACAAGTTCCTTTCGAGTTCGTATATAACCATACGATGGAGTATCCAATAAACTGTGGATCTTCATAGTGATACGGAGTGTTCTGGAGAAATACAAAGGTGAAGTGGGAGTGGTAACGAAATACTTGGTTTGGTCGTGAATAGCAGTCGTAATTTACTTTGCCCTCCTTCTAATCCCTTTATTTGTCTTAACTTATTACCTTCTGTACACCACACTTAGGCTAATCGGCTTTCTTCATTCCCTACCGTTCGGCACCAGCCTAAGGTTTGGAAGAAGACTATCCAATAGGCGTAACGGGTGTACTATCCCCTAATCCAAGGAGCACTCGCAACCTGAGAGAACGTTAAAAGAAAAGACAACTGAATAGTCCTATTCGTTTTCTCCAGAACCGGAAACCATCCTCGAATAAATTCCTTCGAGTTCGTATATAACCATACGATGATTTTATCCAATGGAAGTGGACGTTCGTTGTAATACGGGGTGTCCTGGAGAAAAGGGTAAAAGTAGGAGTGGTAAAGAGGTACGCAACTCTGACAATCCAAAAGCCAGTGTTTAAGAAGGTTCGGTCATCTTGGTCACTGAGTCATAGTCAAGGGTCGGGTCATGGTCGCTGCCAAAGAGAGAGAGAAAAGAAACACTCAGCGTGCACTCTAATCTAGATCAGAATGGTTATCAATTTATCTAATCAGGAAACCTCCCACTGTAACATCAAATTCTTCTCCAAACCTGAAAGAAGAATTAGTCGGGATCACCCGAGGAGTAAACCAACTCATCAGTGGGAATCGGGATCCAACTATCATCGCATGATAACGTGACGGAATCCACTCACGTTATCACACTCCAGAAGGTATGCGCATGCCTGGCAAGTTTCAGTTTCTTTAGAAACTCCCGATGTGATTTTTACCCCAAGCGGCTTATGACCTTAACTAGGTCAACAAACCATAAACCGCCAGTCAAGTTCAACCCGTCATTATTCTGGATTGCATTAAACCCACCCATATGTGCCCTTGACTAGGTCAACAAGGCCGCACGATTGTCCTAACCAATCATATTTATGCAACAAACAAGTACCACTTAGCTACCGAACACTACGTCTTGACTAGGTCAACAAACGCAGCACGAATACTAAATAATACCCGTAGGAAATGACGGAGGGCTACGGCTGGTTTTTGGCGAAAAACCTTTACCGTAATGAACCTGATATCGTTGAAGGAACTGCATAGCCTTTTATAAAAATATAGTGGCGAAAATCCTTTGCTAAAGAGGTTACTCCCGGTGAAGGGATCTCGGCTTTTTCCCCGTAGAATGAGGTGCAGGATATTCTAACTGAATACCACAATGCAAAGCAAAAGGAAATCGGCTATAGTGAAGTTATTACCCTGACACAAACTTCTGTCCAAGGGGTCACTCCCGGTGAAGGGATCTCGGCCCTTGCCTCATCGACTGAGGTGCTGGATATTCATAACCGAATACCACTGTGCAAAACAAAAGAGAACGTCCTTGCAATAACAGCTTTTTGAAAAATGTTCCAACAACATCAAACAGGTTTGTTTAACTTGCATTGATCCGAATCAATGCAGTCCCATCAATTGATCACACCAATAAAGAACGAAAATAATGATGTACGTATATGCCATCCGCATTCGCCACTGGGTCCCGTCATCACCCGTTAGGTTACTTAACTAACGACAGAGCGGGGACTGGACTAGCGCGGATGCAAAACATATACAACATCTACTAGTATATATATCAATATATAATATTCGCTCAAGGCGTGATAAAATGCAACATCACAGAAATGTAATAAGCATCACAGAACAATACAGATATCTGGGATTCCCGGGTTTCATAGAGCCGTTACTGAAACCCGACGTTCCCCAGGTCGTGTGGATAGCCTGTGCAATGAAATCCTAGACCCCTATAGGTGCGGCAAGTTACCCGCCAAAACCTGAAGCGAGGCAGCCCCCTTCAGCAACGTGAATAGACCACCCAACACTTCATGGAATCCGGTAACTTGGGCACCCCTCCTTGGGTCAATCTGTACCCCCTACGAGTGCGGCGAATAGCTCGCCAATTCTAGAGTGAAGCCCCCTCCGTCTCAATGCCATGAGATGCGGGCCCGTTGCCCTCTAGAACCCGGCTATCCGTGCACCCCACCTTGGGGAAATCCTAGTACAGAAAGTAAAATATACATACAGCGGGTACATCGACCTCAGCCCGGTCGTGCCCCAAAAGAATAATATACAAACAGGAAGTGACGGCAATCCACATGTCGGACGCTCGCCCCGCAATATCAAATTTACATATAAAACGAAACTGTACTACCATTGCATCCAGGCTATCCACCACGACAATCCGCAACATCACAGCACAACACAGAACATCAACGTGAATGTCACGTTCGCAAATCTCTCTAAAAGTGCTATAGCTGTTAGACAGGATTTACCGATTAAATGACATTCACGGTCGCAGATATAATGTAAATACTGTGAACTAACATGTTTAAAATTTTCGATCGACTAAATTTACCGAAGTGGGCCCCAAGCACAACTGTAGCACTCAAAAATATCTGGGCCCAAACAGTATATTCCAAAAACCCCAATTTCAACTCAGAAGCCCACTGGAAAAATTTGGTGCATTGAAGGCTTAGAACAGCGGCGGAACCGCGGCCAAAATGGGGTTGGGGCCGCGGTTCCGCGGCGTTAAAGTTGAATCATGTCACCAAATTTCTACAGTGCTCCTACAAAACCCTGCCTGATTTTCTGCAGCACACCAAATAATTTTTTGACAACAGAAAAATTTCGACAGAAACTGCACATTTGAAAATACGGTTTTTGGAAAATCCGTTCGATCGAACTTGTAAACACGTTAGAGCAAGCTAGACTAGGTTAATGGCGTGTCTCTGATACCATGTTAGGCCACGGCGGCGCCCCGGCCGTCAGAACGAGGCCAAAATGCGGAATCAAAACTTTTCTTTAAACAAGAAACCGGCGCTACCGCGGACTACAAACCCGGATCGGGCCATTAACCTACTCCTAGCAAACTAGAGAAGGGGTAGAGAGATATACCGAGCGATCCGGGTCCTTCGGTCTTCTCGTCGTCGTCCCGATCTCCCCGCGGAATCTCCGGTCTTCATCTCCTCGTCGGAAGGGCACCACATCGCCGAGTTCTTTTACGGGCTCCCACCTCTGGACCGAGGCAACTCGGGCACGAAGTTGGCGAGTCGATGTGTCCAGGAATGTTGTAGGCTAAGTGTAGTGCTCTTTATCTCTATCGGGGTTGAAGTTGCCATGGTTTTGGTGGAGGAATGAGATGAAAGCTTTTTGAAATGAACAAGGGGATTTTTGCAAGCATCAAGAGATCAAAATGCCTCACACAAATTTGGACAGCCCCTACACTTGTGGCCGGCCCCTCTCATGAGGAAAATGAGAGAATGGAGGGAATGAGAATGAAAAATGAGTGAGCCACCACATAATGCAAGAGAGAGAAAGGGTTATGATTATGAACAATGATCACCACACAAGTCAAAACAATAAGCCATCTCCATCAACCATCATAACTCCAAAAGCCAAGCAATGATGAATATAAGAAGTCAATGTATGGTGGAACCATCATGAAACAACCAATTACAAGAAACACCCTCCACAATGCTAATTTGCACATTTGCAAATAAGCCCTTCCACACCAATTTTCAGCCAAAGAAAGAACAAAGGAAAAATGGCCGAAACTGAAAGCAAACTGGCAACTTCAAAAAACTGATCCCGTAATAAATTACCGAAAACCCCCGCGACTGTATATACGTACCCGCATTTGTATTCCGACCGAATACAAATGCAATGAGACAAAAAATCTACACTGTACAATACTAGGATCCGGCTTAAACCAAAGCCCGCTAGTATTATCCGTCCGATCATGATCCGTGCAATACCGCACGTATTTGATCGAACCCTGCCATATCTCCATACGGCCTCTACAGCGTTTCGTCCGAAACTTGAGTAACTGTCTGTGGGGGACTCTAAAGACCCGTCAATACTTTAGGCTGTGGATTTAACCACTAGCACATCAGAGGTATTAGCCATACGTAACGGGCTACCACGTAGTGAACAAAAGGGACGTCGATGAGCGAACTCATCCTGACACCCTACTGAGCCTATCAGTGACAATATCCGTACAGTCCGGTCCGTTCGTCTATGAACATCGCATGGCGGGCCGAGGGGGTTGGTAAAAGTCAGACCCCAAAAGCGGTACAAGTCGTGTCGGAGTGTAGCCCAGAACACCCTGAGATACTACTGGAATGCCTACCAGTAAATCTCCTACCTCCGCCGAGGGCTTTGTGTAATGGCTCTCCTAGACACAGCGCGACTTCACCCCCAATACCGGGAGAGACGAACCCCTGCAGATCCACTCACTGCCTCTATGTGGCTCGGAACTGTACCCAACTAAAACCTGTTTGCACGACTCCTTTGAGCCGTGGTAGAATAGTAATCAAAATACAGTGAGAACTCACACGAGACAAATGACGATTTCAGGTCGATGAACTAACCTGTACACATGTCACCAGGGAACTGCTATCTGACGTCAGGTATAAGACCAACTAGCATGTTCCCGGCGAGTCCTGTCCGGTGTACTCATAACCCAATGAGCACCTGTATACATTTTAGGTGAACCAACTGACACCAGTGGCTTGTGAGACCAGCCACCGCCCCTCGTCGGGGTCTCGACTGTATACACTAGTCTACTCTGGAGTATCGATGCCCTGTCTCGAAACTCCCACGACTAGGGACCTTTTAAGGATATGCTTATAGACCCTAGCTCCTACGTATATGATCGCCATCATACTGCTGGCCGTCAAGCAAGAATCCTAAGGGCTCTATCAGCGTGTAATAGCGACCTGTAAGGTCACCTAAAGCAGCACACGATGATAAAGATAAACCAGATAGCATACTATCATCTTGAGTGAGACTGTCCTACCGGCATAGGTCCTCCCTCAATCATTGCAATCACATGCCTGTGATCCAGTAATTGACTCTGAGGGCACTATCTCCTACACCATCGACCCGACTTCCCTCGTAGATATATATCTACTCACCTTGATCCTCGCTTGCTGATGCCGATGACGCCACGCTCATCCTCGTCGTCTTGAAATCATGTGGGGGTACCTAAAACCAATACACAATCGCAAATGCGTATTAAAATCAAGTCGGAAAACCAAAACGACACACGTTTCGCTCATAGGTTAAAACCTATAGCCTACGCCTGTAAAACCATCAAACAACCCCCGTCGCTGACATACAAACACCAGACGACGGAACACAAAAACAAATACCAAATCCCAAATTAAAACGAAGTCGCAAAACAATGCAGCAACTCAAGAAAATAGTCCCAGATTTTACCCTAGGTGAAATTAGCCAATTTTGCACATATGGAGGGTCTAATTTACTGGAGATGGAACTACAGAACAAGCACGAACCAAAGTGCCCCAGGTCTGGCCACAAATTGCGGCTAGAAGGATTATTTTTATGGCTTGGTGTTGGGGTATGGGGCTAGGGTTTCAGTGGGGGGGTCCTAGGTGGCCTGCATGTATCACTGTCTTTGCTAAATAATTTTCCAGGTCCCTGAGTGTTAGCAGATTCAATTTTCTCATCACAATTTCCACAAAATACGATATCGGCAGAATTTCAAAGTTCGTGAACTGGGGTTTGTCTTTGGTTTTGGGTCCAATATGATACCACTAAAGGGGTTTAAGGTCACTAATAACTCAATTAAACTATCACAATTCAATTCAAACCCTAACCCTCAACTTAGAATTTCCAAACCTCAATAAACATCGCCTAATCACTTCTAAACATGCATGGAAGCTAAGGTAAACCAAATACTACACTAATAGTTTAGAAATTACCTCATTTCGCAACTCAAGAAATTTCTTGAGTTGCCCCAAGTGTTCAAAATCCTTGCTTTTTTGGTCCAAAGTGTTGCTAGTAGGCTTGTGCATGTTTTTATTGAAATGGGGATGAGGTTTTGGTGAGTTTTTGAGTGTGTTGTGATGAGGTAGAGGAGGGAGATGATGTGTGATGCTATGGGGATGAAGAGAGAAGAGAGAATGAGGAAGATGATGAAGGGAACAAAGAGATATGGTCCATGGTTGATCTCTCACCTCTCTCTCTCACCCATACCTTATTGTTTATTCCATTTTCTTTTCTTTTCTTTTCTTTTGTTATCTTTTCTTTTCTTTTCTCTTTAAATTAGAACCATGCATGATAAATGAGAAAAGCCATCTTAAAAATGTAACAAGTGTAAAATAACATGGTGCATGTCATGAAGCCTAAACACGCTTAATGCACGATTAGCGATATTTAATCGCGATTAGCATTAAAATAGTGTATAATAAATCGTAAAATTTCATAATTTGCATAAATCACATAAAGCACCCTTTTTTTTTAGTAATTTCTATAATTTTCCAAATTTTTCCTAATTTATCGGTATTTAATTATACCGCCTTATTAAAATATTCAATATATTATTATTTAATTATAAAAATCCCCAAAATAATATTTAATTTTTTCTGAAATGTTACACATGCCCGGTGGGACCTTTTCCTCTTTCCACTCCATACTTCGTGTGTCGTGTTTTGCGAACAAATCGCGGTTTGACATGGTTGCCTTTAGATGTGAAGTACTAAGATTTGGTATCTTGCTCCGTGCAGAAAAAACAGAAGATCAATGGCTTCAAACTGCACTAACTGCAACTGCAACTCTCACTTTGTCTTTTTCGGAGGAGTGACTTACGGGCCCCAAGCGGCATCCATCATCTCCATGCCAGTGGAACAGGTGACTCAGGTTACCACTGGACTGTTCTTCGGGACCATGCTCCCGCCAGCGAGCTTCAGCACTCCTGTACCATCGCAAGAAGCTCCGAAGAAGTTGGTCTTTGATCGGCTTGGAACTACTGCGGCCCCTCTCAACAGGTCGCCCAAATCCAGTGCCTCAGTTTTCAACAGACTGGGCCGAAGCTCAGATGGGCCTATGAAGAAGCCCACAATTCCTGAAGGGGTTATCCCGAAGCGGATAACCATTGCTGCCCCTGAAGTCGTCAAAGCGGCTTCTCCTGCTAAGGGGTCAGTCTTCACAAGACTAGCCGTTTCAACTCCCACTCCAGGTAAAGTAACCAAGTCCGCTTCCCCTGCATGAAAGTCGGCCGTTTCATGATTGGCCATCCTTTCTCAACGGGCGTCGGTCTTCGACAGGCTAACGACGATAACAACCCCTCATCAGAGCAGGGGTCGTGAAGAAGCCCATCCAACAGCAGAGGAGATACCATCTGCTCGACATGCTCGACGTCGCCACTGGCACCGAGTGAGGAAAGCGGGGGGCAATTCCCCTTCTGGATTGACTCCGCCAGCTCCAATGGTGGAAGTCGACGCTGCTGTTCCAACTGGAAACAGCTTTGAACCACTCAGGAGGGTCCGCAAGAACTCTCCGACTGCCGTGCTAAAAAGATCTCCTCCACCTATGGAGAACACTACAAAAGTGAAGCCAGAGCAGCCCCTCAGCAGCTGTCCTCTAAAATTTACAATATCTGGCGTCAAGTCCAAGACTCCGTGATTGATCAAGATTACTCCCACCGACTGAAAAAGATAAAGGTTCGGCAAGAGAAGGACCACTCTGTCATACCACAGAAGGTGTCGTCTACCTGGGTGCCCGCTGCAACGGCCCCCTCAACTTCACCAGCCCACAGAAAGAGAAGGCCGGAGAAAATCCCCGTGTCTGCGACAAATGTTAAGGGCACTAAGCCTAAACGCCTTAAGCCTGGGAGCATGGTGGTGCATACCGTTTATATGGCATCCGGAAAAGAGGATAGCCTTATCTCCACAGGTCATCGACCGCTTATGCGATCAGTGACTAAGGCTCAGGAGCAACAACAACAAAAGCTCCAAGAGATGCTAACAGCCATGGCCGCACTTACGGGACCAAAAGCAAGCCCAGAGACTTCTTCAGAACAGCGTCATGAGCAAGAAACTGATGCCAAATTCCTTCGGAGAATGCTTGAGAAAAAGAACAAAGAGGCCGCGGAACAAGCGGCCAACATAAAACAAATAGCCCTTTCTATTCCAAGATATGGTGGGCATGATGATCCAGCCGGACCCTCTAGCCGAAGATCCTCCAGTAATAATTGAAGATGATAGAGGAGAGACATCAAACCCTCTGCTAGCTCTGTCAGCAGCCAAGGAGGAGACCATCTCCAAAGCCATGCTCGATGATTGTATAGCTCAACAAATACGAGCTCATCAAGAAAATGAAGCGGCTGGCCAAGTCGTCAGACTGGACGGCCCTATCCGGGTTGGTACGATCAAATAATGTACCCACCAGGATACACGATCCCTAAATTCCATGTGTACAAAGGGACAAGAAATCCTCATCAACATGTCGCTCAGTTCAGGGCTCTCTACGGCAACACTGGAGGGGATGATAAGTTACTGCTTCGCCAATACGTCGGCAGCTTGGCGGAGACGGCGTTCGAATGGTACTCAGAGCTTCCCAACGACTCCGTCAAAACTTTTACAGAGATGGAATTGCTGTTCACCCAGCGTTTCGCAAGCGCTAGCGAACGCACCTCAATCATCGCATTAATTAACGCCAGAGTAAAGCCAGGCGAAACATGGGTGCAATACGCGATACGGTGGTGGAATCTATGGTCGAAGTGCGAGCAGCGCATTGAATAAGCGCCTGCGGTAGGCATGTTCGTGGGTACTCTTGATCCGCAGGCGACCATATCCCAGTTCAAGATGTTCTTCAAGCCAACTACTTTCCAGGCCTTGATTGACAAGCTGGCCCAAATGGATCAGATGGGTCATAGACCATCTTCTTCGAAGCTGGAATCTCGAAATGAAAAAGGGAAAGGGAAAGCGACCTTCGTCGCCAATGCTCAACAGCAGCCCAGTGGTCTAAAGCCAACTGATCGCCAAGATGAAAGACGGCGATTCTTCAATGAGAAACTGAAGCGCCCTTATTCGTTTCCCCGGGATAAAACGAGGAGACTGTTCGAGCTGGCGGTGCGCAACAGGCTCATCACCTTGCCAGATCCGAAACGCCCATTGCAACCCGGTGAGGTCAATAATCCCAATTATTGCCCTTATCACCAAGTGGTAGGCCATCCAATCGAAAATTGCTTCGTCTTCAAAGGCGGATTGAGGACCAATACCAACAGGGCAAATTCACACTGTCCGAGAACTGGAAAGTAAGCCCGCTTCAACCGCACGCTCTTAAAAGGGGGGACACGGCGGGGGCATCATGCTCTTTTGTAGAAGAAGCTCCATGGGAGGTCGCTCTTTCAACCACAATACAAAGAATGCTAAAGGATCTCGAAACATGCCCGGCGATCAGGTGGAAATGTCCGCTGGAACCCGAGGTCATCGAGGGAATGCTGAAGCCGCGCCCGACGCCAAGAATTGGTGGGGATGGTCAAAACGCCCATACCCAGCCGTCAAAGTCTTCAAAGAAGAAGAAGAAGATGACCAAAAATCCCGTGAAGCTTGATGACAAGCGCACGGACCTGCAAAAACATATTGACGCGCTGGAAGAATATAACCAGAAGGCGCGAATCCCGGTCACACTCCAAGAGTTTCTCAACCACATCCTTGAGGACGGAAATGATGAGGGAGAAGACTCGTCAGATGAACCTGAGGATTATGTGGCGAGCTGTCGCACGATCTCTCACTCGTCAATAGATAGTGAAAAAGCTCCTGATGCAGAGAAACTGGGGGCAGATCCCGAACCAGAATGCCTAGGACCGTCAGATGAGATCATCGACATGCTATTGAATGAGGCCTGTCAGAAGAGCAAAGCTGATCGAGACTGTGAAATGGCCATGTTCGAAAAAGCTAAACGTCGACGACTGGAGGAAAAGGTTGAAGTACTCCAACCAGATCGAAGCACGCTCGCGGCAGATAAAAGCAAACTTAAAATGAGGAAACGTTTCGCTAAAGCCCTATCAATGGGAATGATGCTGCCATCCTCTAAAGGAAACACTCCGGCGGGATACACCTTGGCGAAGCAGATGTACATCCTAGTTACTACTTATACCATCAAAGGATTGCGCACCCCACCGAAGAGTGCAACGCTTTTAAAAACTGGTGGCAAGGATACGTTGCTCACCGGCAGCACTCTAAGAGGATGAAGCATGAAGCTCGTTGACAGCGGAAAAATGCGACAGACGAATGAGGAAGAGCTGCCGGCAACTGTCACATAGTTGATAGCAGCGGATCGCAAGTTCTCACCTTCGGGAGCGATTCTGAAGAATAAATGGCTCTCGGCCCTCCCTTCAAAGAAACCACCTCAGGAAAAGAGGAAGAAACGAAGAGCTGCGAGAACATTCAGTTGCGTAATCGTACGCTACCTGAAAAGAATCTCGGACCCGCGAACAAGGGATCGAACAAAAAGGACAAGGGGAAGGAAAAAGTCCCTGAGGAAATTTCCCTAGATGATGGAGTCGTCAAAGAGCTCGTGGCCAAAGACCCGCCTAAGAAAAACAAGGTGGATTAAAATGTCCTGGCACATCTGAGGAAGATACCATCGCAACTAAGCATTCTTGATGCCCTTCTGCTATTTAAGGAGGCAAGAGATTCTTTGATCAAGGCTACAAGAGCCCGAGCAGTTCCAAGCTTTCTTTGCTGAGGAAAAGATGAAGGACAAGCTGGAAGAAGTGCAAACGGCCGATATCACCTTCGGCGATGAAGATCTCCTCCTTGGGACTTGCGAGCATAACCGTCCCATTTATGTCTCCGGATAATGTCATGATATCAAGATAGGCAAAATCCCGGTTGACAATGGGTCCTCCGTTAACCTCCTCAATGTAAGAGTGTTGAAGGAAATCTGCATGAGCGTTCAGCACCGTGCTCGTGATAAAATCACAATCTCCAGGTTTAACTCCCAGTCATCATGGACGCTCGGGTTTGTGATACTGACGTTACGCTTTGGGCTGCTCGTCACAGACATCAAATTTCACGTCATTGACGCCAAGACATGTTACAATGCTTTGCTCGGCAGGCCTTGGTTACACGAGTACAACATCATCCTTCTACACAACATCAGTGTATGAAGTATTTCAAGGATGGTCTCGAGTATACCGTGACAGGGGAGTTGAACCCATTCTCCGTGAATGAAGTCCGAAAGTACGAAGATGCAAAATACTTCTTACCAGATTTCGAAGACACAGAAAGATGCCATAAATCGAAGAACAAAGCTGTCACCACTATTCCGTTCTTCGGGAGTGATACCGAGGAGGAAGAAGAAATAGTTTATTCTGGGCTCCCCCAATGCAACAAGCCGGGACCATCCACCCCTATTCTAGTTTTCGGCAGCGACTCGGAAGATGAGGTCAACGCAGTATTCTCGGCTTGTCCATCAGTGCAAGCCTTCGTTGGAGATGATCAAAGTTTGCAAATCGCCATGGTTCCGCAAGAGCATTACAAAGAGCTCGACGCACTGGATACCTATAGTGTGCAGGAACTGTAGACATTCTATGTCCCTCCCAGGCGAAGAGATGAAAAGGCAATCCTCTTTTATCGATCCACAGAAACCAAAGTGGAGAAAGAGATTTGGCATGGTGCCGATTCTACACTTGACAAGCTCCAGCCCATCTGTCTGCCCAGATACTACACAGAAGGATTAAAAAGGCTGTTAAGGCGCTAAGGCGTACCCTTGAAGCAGACCGTGCAACAGGCCCAGTTCTACAACAAGATCTGGAACGTCCCCAGAACTTAGCGAAAATTGCCCAACGGGAGAATGGAAGCGATCGGGCTTGGATATATCCGATCTAAGAAACGGGAGCGATTCTATGGCCGCTACGCTATACAAGACTTCGATGAAGAAGGAGAGGCTCTGTTAGAAGACGCTAACCTTGAACCAAAACAAGATCCTGCCACAAAAATGCCGCGTCTGTCGTTTGAAGAACAGATGGACAAGCTAATAAGGTAAGCGGTTCAAAAGGTTAGGGATGACCATAACCGCGAAATGGCCATTTACAAGAAAGCCAGAACGCAGCGCCTCCTTCAGCAGGCTATGGAAAGTGACGATGGCCTTCGTCGCCAGCCCGTCATACGGAAGATCCGACGTGGAGGCAGAAACAAACTAAAGAACAGAAAAAGCGTTCGACAGCGGTAAAGCGGGTCCAAGAAGCAACGCGATCAAGAATCGAGCAGTCGCGGTCCATCTCTTATAAAGAAGATGGGTCGAGCATATTCTTTTCCTCAAGACAAGACAAGGAAGATATTCGATCTTGTCATGAAATATCAGATGATTACCCTCCCAGAGTCCAAGCACCCCGAACAAGTAGGTGAGGTTCATCATCCGGACTATTGCTTCTATCACCGAGCGATAAGGCATCCTCTCGAAGACTGCTTCATATTCAAAGACCGGGTAGAAGACCAGTATCAGCAAGACAAGTTCGCTTTATCCAGCAGTTGGAGGGTAACCCCACCACAGAAGCATTAACCGAAAGCCACGAGAGTAGAACCGGATCAACATCGGTCTTGGAAGCGATCTCGTACCTGTCACGCGATAACGCTGTCAGGAGAAGGAGTACGCGGGGATATGGATGACCTCCCCTGGTGCTTCGAAAACAATGATGACGAAGTGATCTCAGAATTTCCACCAGCACCGAAAGAGCTGGAAGATGGAATACACACCACGGCGGACAACCTAAGAAAAATTGACTTGGGGACGGCAAATGACCCGCGACCGACGTTTTTTAGTGAACTGTTGTTTGAAGAAAAGGTGGCTACTCTCAACGACGTGCTCATGCAGTATAAAGACTGTTTCGCATAGAACTATTCCTAGATGCCGGGATTAGTTCCAGAAATAGCCGTCCATAAGTTGGCGATATCTCCGGACGTCAAGCCAATCAAACAAGCACCGAGAAAAATGCGGCTCAAACTTGAAATGAGCATCAACGCCGAGGTCAAGAAGCTAATCAACTCCGGCTTCATCCAAGAGGTTCAGTACCCTAACTGGATTTCCAACATCGTCCCAGTAATGAAGAAAAATGGGACAGTGCGCATCTGCGTGGACTTTTGAGACCTCAACAAAGCTTGCCCAAAGGATGATTTTCCTGTACCGGTTACCGAGCTAATGATAGATAACACGTCCACTCACAAAGTCTTATCCTTCATGGACGGCTCATCAGGGTACAATCAAATAAAGGTCTACCCCGAAGACCAGAAGCATACCGCTTTCCGGACCCCTTTGGGCATATTCTGCTACAAAGTAATGCCTTTCGGTCTGAAGAACGCCGGCGCTACCTATCAGAAGGCTATGACAAAGATTTTTGATGACCTCATACATGAAGTCGTTGAATGCTATATCGACGACCTTGTGGTGAAAAGCAAATCGCACGAGGAACATTGGGAGCATCTAAAAATATTGTTCCAACGTCTTCGGAAATACAACTTGAAGATGAACCCTCTCAAATGCGCGTTCGGAGTTTCCTCGGGAAAATTCCTAGGATTCATCATACGACACCGGGGCATCGAAATAGACCCGTCAAAGATCAAGGAGATTATAGAAATGCCTCCGCCAAGAACTCTCAAGCAGCTGCGGTCACTCCAAGGGAGGCTCGCATATATTCGGCGGTTCATAGCAAATCTCTCTGGCAAATCCCGCCCCTACAGTCACCTAATGAAGAAGGGGACCTCTTTCGTCTGGGATCGCAAATGCCAAAGCGCACTGGACGAAATCAAGCAATACCTGCAGAACCCGCCAGTACTGACCGCTCCAGTTAGGGGAAAGCCTCTTATCCTGTACACAACTGCCCTTGAAGGTTCCTTAGGCACACTGTGGGCATAGGAAAATGACCAAGGGAAGGAGAGAGCCCTCTGCTATTGAGTCGAGTTCTTCTGGGGGCAGAAAATAATTACTCTCCCATTGAAAAACACTGCATGGTATTAATCTTCATAGTAACAAAACTCAGATACTACGCCTTAGCGCATGAGGTCTATCTCATATCAAAAGTGGATCCTCTCAAATATTTGATGTCAAGAGCCATATTAACGGGACGAATCGCTAAATGGGCCCTACTCTTAATGGAATTCTCGGTGACATACCGATCTCTCAAGGTATTGAAAGGCCAGCCCATCACCGACTTCCTCGCTGAGAATCCGATACCTTCTGACTCTCCTTTGAACTGCGAATTGCTAGACGAGCACGCGTTTGACACGATCGAAGGGGAGAAAGGAGGAAGTGATACCCGATGGGAACTCTACTTCGACGGAGCATCTTCTATGAAGAAGCGGAAGAACAGCTCCCCCATAATCAAATCTGGGATAGGCCTCATCTTCGTGACTCTACAAGGAGGGATAATGTGCTTTGCCTTTTCCTTGACAGAGCCGGGGACGAACAATGAAGACGAATATGAAGCTTTGATAGCAGGTCTTGAGATCGCTGTCGACATAGGAATTGAAAACCTCCTCATATACGGAGACTCCCAGCTGGTCATTAGTCAAGTAAACGGCGACTACCAAACGTGCAAACCAGAATTGGTGAAGTATGGCGAGAGAGTGAAATAGTTGCTAACTCAAGTTCCCTCCTACATTCTGGAAAGCATACCGCGTGCAGAAAATAGCAAAGCGGACGCATTAGCCAACTCGCTAAAGAGATGGCTGATGAAAACCTCGATGATGTGAGGATCGTTGTGCAAAGCCGTCGGGTTCTTGCACCGGCAAAAATATCTCCGGAGTCGTCCGAAGAAAAGGGAGCTACCGAGCAAACGACCCTACAAATAAACGACCAGGAAAAGGCTAAGGGTGGAGAGAAGTCTTTATAGACTACTCCAAATCCCGTCGAACACCTGAAGATGCGTCCTTAAGACATCAGCTCATGAAACGAGCTCTGTCTTTCACCTTCGTCAATGACACTCTATATAAGACTAAGATGCCTGGGACCTGAAGAAGCAAGGAGAGTCATCCAAGAAACTCACGACGGACTCTGCGGTTCTCACCAAGCCGGGCCGAAGATGAAACTGAAGATCAAAAGGATGGGCTACTATTGGCCCACAATGATCCAAGACTGCCACGAATACGCGAAGCAGTGCCACTCATGCCAGATTCACGGAGACTTTATCCACCAGCATCCGAATCCGCTACATCCAACGGTGGCTAGCTGGCCGTTTGAAATGTGGGGAACTGACTAGCCAGCCATTTGAAATGTGGGGAACTGGCATAATCGGACCCATTGCACCAGCATCGTCCAGAGGACATCGGTTCACACTGGAAACAACCGATTACTTCTCCAAGTGGGCAGAAGCAGTACCACTAAGTGAAGTGAAGACGGAGAATATCCTCCATTTCTTCAAGACACACGGCATCTATCGGTTCAGCACTCTGCGACGGATTATCTCCGATAAAGGGCCAGCCTACAGAAGCCATAAGATCAGCTGGTTCGCACAGCAGCATAATATAGACTGGAGATACTCTTCGGTCTATAATCTCCAAGCTAACGGTCTGGCTGAGGCTTTCAACAAGACCTTGACGAAGATCATGAAAAAGACGGTGTCCAAAAATAAGAAGGACTGGCACGAGAGACTGCATGAAGCTCTCTGGGCGTATCGAACTACGTTCAAAACGGCCACAAACACAATGCCGTATGCATTGGTATTCGGCACTGAAGCGGTTCTCCCCTTGGAGATAGAGCTACCCTCCTTACGGGTGGCGGTTCATTACGAGCTAACAGACGAACACAATGCTCATCTTCGGCTTGAGGAGCTCGACGCGCTCGACGAAACCCGGCTCATGGCGCAGCAAAACTTGGGATCCTACAAAGAAAAAATGACGCGCTCATACGAGAGATTGACTAGGCCGAGAACGTTCTACCAAGGCGAACTCGTGCTAGTGGTCAAAAGACCTATGATCCCTAATCGTGCCAAACGGGGGAAGTTCGAACCAAATTACGAGGGCCCGTACATCATAGACAAATTCTACCAGGGTGGGGCTTAATTGCTTATGGATATGCATGGCGAAAGATCCTTTAGGCCGATAAATGGTTGGTTCCTAAATAAATACTACGCCTGACGAGTTACGGCTCAGAGTAATGATAGATGACGACGCCTATGTCCGCTCGCTATCTTCCCAGGCCCAAACTCTAGAAGTGGTAGCCAATGAAACCGTTGCAACAACGGACCGAGATGTCCTAAAACTAAAATTGACCGAAACATCCCTAAACTAACGCCTGACCGAGACGTCTATAAACTACTACAAATCGCAGCATCCCAAGACTGACACAAAAAAAAACTGTACGCCCATAAGCAAAATAGGAACGGATGAAAACCCGAAAGGGCTCCGTGAGTAAAAACAGCAGGGCTACCAGCGAGTTTGTGAAAACTCGAAAAGGCGCAAACTCGTTAAAAGACACTTGCAAGGTCCTCTCGACCCTGTAAGAAGAAGACACCTGCGTGAGATCCTTACGACTCACAAAGGAGCGACACACTTAGGGATCCCCACGATTCCTAAGGAGAAATTACACTTACGATATCCTCACGACTCGTAAGGAGAACCCTCTTATGAGACCCCAACGGTTCATAGGATTCAATAGCCTTAAGCTACAGGGATCTGAAGCTGTTCTTAAGCCATCACAATCCCCAGATTGCCCTACAAGCGGTTCAATATTGACCCTTGTGTAAGATTTGTCTAGCACCCTATAATGAGTTTTGAAGCATCACATGTCCCAAAGTTTAAATTTTGATGGTGCTAAACAAGCATGCAAAGGAATCGATCCTAGAAAATTAGGGTTATGAAACTTTAAAGCGAACAAAACTAGGGTTTCGAGACTACAACCTTTGTAGCTCCCTTTCGCTGGACTCCTTGGTGTCTTGGGAGTTAGAAGAAGGTCCTCTTGAAGTCTTCTCACGTCCACGACGATCCACCCGGAGTTCGCCGTCCAAGCTCGCAACTTCGAGAATCGAAGAGAACACTCTAAACAAGTTGGCTAAACTTGTGTAGAATGATGTTGTGGTTTAGAATCTCACTTCAAAAACCTTTCTTTAAGTGTGTTTTACTCACTAGAAAAAACTAGAGAGCAAATGGTGAAGGAGGATGAAGATGGTAGCTTTTCTTTTTAGCAAGAGTAAAAGATAAAAGATGACCATGAAAAAGAAATGAAATATATCCTTTTATATTTTATTCCTTCTTGCATCCAACCATGGTTAAGTGATGGAGAGTTTATTTAACTTGAGTTTTAAATCATAAAGAGAAGGATAACTCAAGGTTAGAGGTAGGTGAGCTTGGTTAGGTTAAAAGAAGAATGTAGAAGCTAGAAAGAATTATCCTTTTCTTTTCAATTTTGTTTTAAATACAAAATCAAATAAAAATCCATCACTTAATCCATGGTGTGAGTCTTGTATTGCCACCATTTGCATGTGTTAACAACCATGATAGATGGGTGTATGTATGTATGTATCTATGCACATCCAAATGTGCATGAAACTAGAAAGAAAGAAGAAAATCATATATGCATGCATACATCCATCAAATACTAGAAAGGTTTCAAGTGAGAAAACTAATGGTTAGATGATAAATCAACACTTGATTTATCAATCCGGTCATATCTCATATGACCCCACCAAAAGCAGGCCGCCCGATCAATGTTCGGTATCAAATACACACATTTTAATCGGGTGCATGCGCATATCGCATACGCACACCACAACGTTTCGCCTGGACTGGGTAACTCCTTTGTGGGACTCTAAGACTCGTCAATACGCCGGCAGAGGGTGATGATCATATCAGGTACCCCCGAGCCGCAAGCGGTCAGCTAAACGTAACGGCCACCCGGGTATTGAGCGATCAGAAGAAAACAAGCGAACCTGCTACAACTCCTGTCGAGCCAACCGGCAACACTACCGTACAGTCCGGTCTCTTCGTTAGATATGCTGCATATTGAGCCTAGGGATGGTCACGTCGACCCTAATAACTCAATAAGTCATGCCAGTGAATGGTCTATAACAGATCGAGAAACTACTGATAACACTTATCAGCAAATCTCAGCAGCCCTGGCCAGGGACTTACTGATATAACCAGTCGAGCACAGTACAGCATCAATTCCCAATACCGGGAGAGACGAAACCCCTCCTATCGCTCATTGCCTTCGTGTGTCTCGGGACTGTACCCAACGGCCACCTGTTTGCACGACTCAGTAGAGCCGTGGTAGGGTGGCAATCAAAGTACAGTGGGAGAACACACAAGACTCCATGACGATCTCGGGTCTACAGACTAACCTGTACCAGTGTCACCTGAGAACTGCTATCCGACGATAGATATAATTCCATATAGGAGTTCTCGGTGAGTCCGTCCAGTGTACCCAGTCAGCACTGAGCACCCGTATATGATCTTGATGTCAAACATCGATGAATGTGGGAACATCCATCGCCCATCGTATGGGTCTAGTATCATATACGCTAGTCTACACTGGTATATCAATGCCCCGTCTCGATATACCTACGACTAGGGACTTTCCAGGATATGCTTATAGACTACAGATGTCCCACTAGTATGATCTCTATCATAATCAGAGTAGTCAAGCCGATATCCTCAGGGCTTTATCGGCATGTATGAATGAATAAAAGCATGATCAGATCATCATGCAGATAAAGAAGAACCAGATAGCATACTATCATGTCGAGCAAGAATGCATACTGAATATATATACATGTATAGATACATCCACTATCACATAATAGCCTCTAGGGCATACATATATCCAACAATCTCCCACTTGCACTAAGGCCAGTTATTGGCGTATCTCATACCCAACATCTCAAAAAGTCGCTCATGCTGCGGCTGAGGGAGGGCCTTGGTGAATGGATCCGCGGCGTTATTCTTTGTGTCTACCCTCCTAATCTCGATCTTGCGGCGATCTACAATCTCTCGGATCAAATGAAAACGCCTCAGGATGTGTCTGGACCGCTGATGGGATCTGGGCTCCTTGGCTAACGCTATAGCCCCATTATTGTCACAATACAAAGGTATTGGATCAATAATGGTTGGAACTACTCCTAGCTCCGAGACGAACTTCTTCATCCAGACGGCTTCCTTGGCGGCATCATTTACAGCAATGTACTCAGCTTCCATCGTAGAGTCTGCAACGGTATCTTGTTTGAAACTTTTCCAACTCACCGCCCCTCCATTAAGGGTAAATACAAACCCAGAGATAGATTTGCTGTCGTCCTTATCGCTCTGGAAGCTCGAATCGGTAAAGGCCTCCATTTGGAGATCTCCATTACCATACACCAAGAACAATTCTTTAGTCCTTCGCAAGTACTTAAGAATGTTCTTCACAGCTGTCCAGTGATTCTCCCCTGGGTTGGATTGATACCTGCTTACAACACTAAGTGCATAAGCTACATCTGGGCGTGTACATAACATCGCATACATTATAGATCCTACCTCCGAAGCATAGGGTATAATACTCATGCGAGCTCTCTCTTCATCGGTCTTTGGGCAAGAATCCTTGGAGAGAGTGACCCCATGGCAAGCGGGTAAGGCACCCCGTTTGGAGTCTTCCATACTAAACCTTTTTAGGATGGTGTCAATGTACCTGGTTTGGGACAATCCCAATAACCTTTTGGATCTATCTCTATAGATCCTTATGCCCAGAATGTATGTGGCATCACCCAGGTCCTTCATAGAGAACCTCAGTGATAAGAAAGATTTGACCGACTGTAGCATAGGAATATCATTTCCTATCAGAAGAATGTCATCCACGTACAATACGAGGAATGTGACAGCTCTTCCTACAGCCTTCTTATAAACACAAGGTTCATCTGGATTTTTGATGAAATCAAACTCTTTGATAACATCATCGAAATAGATGTTCCAACTCCGAGATGCCTGCTTTAACCCATATATGGATTTAAGCAATCTACATGCTTTCCCGCTGCTCCCACTGTCAATGAAGCCTTCTGGCTGATCCATATAAACGCATTCTTCTAAATCTCTATTTAGAAATGCTGTTTTAACGTCCATCTGCCAGATTTCATAGTCGTAGTGAGCAGCAATAGCAAGTAGGATCTGAATGGATTTAAGCATGGCTACGGGCGAAAAAGTTTCGTCATAGTCCAAACCTGGTCTTTGACGAAAGCCTTTCGCCACAAGTCTTGCCTTATAGGTCTCTACCTGCCCATCTACACCAATCTTTCTTTTAAAGATCCATTTGCACCCCACAGGTTTTACCCCAGGGGGTACAACGTCCAAAGTCCATACTTTGTTGGTGTACATAGACTCCATTTCGGATCTCATAGCATCCAGCCACTTCACAGAGTCTCTACTCGTGATAGCTTGCTGAAAACTGGTAGGATCATCATCATCCATGTACAGTCTTCTCTGTCACCATCAATGAGGAAACCGTAGTACCTCTCCGGTGGGCGAGAAGTCCTACCAGACCTACGGAGTGGCCGAGGTTCTTCAGTTTCTGTTGCAACAGCCGGTTCAACCAAATCGTCATTTGTAGTTTGTGTCTCTAGAACCTCTTCTAGATCCACCACTTTGCCATCATCTTTATCTGTGAAAAACTCTTTTTCCAAGAATGTGGCATGTTGAGAAACAAACACTTTTTGTTCCTCTTTGTGATAGAATAGATATCCATAAGAATTCTTTGGATATCCCATAAAGTTACACATGACTGACCGTGTCTCGAGTTTGTCCGGATTCTGCTTTTTAACATAGGCCGGGCAACCCCAAATCTTAATTCTCTTAAGAGATGGTCTCTTCCCATGCCATATCTCATATGGCATGGTAGATACGGTTTTGGTTGGAACCCTGTTTAGCAGAAATGCTGCAGTCTCCAATGCATGCCCCCAAAACGAGACGGGTAACTCAGCGTCACTCATCATGGACCGGACCATATCTAATAGGGTCCTATTCCGTCGTTCTGACACACCATTGTGATGTGGTGTGTAAGGGGGAGTGAGCTGAGAGAGAATCCCATTCTCTTTTAGGAAGTTTGCAAATTCTGTACTGAGATACTCACCACCTCGATCTGATCGAAGCATCTTGATACTCAAGCCGGTTTGTTTTTCTACTTCTTGTTTATATTCAATGAATTTCTCGAAAGCTTCGGACTTGTGCTTTAATAAAAATACATGACCGAATCTTGAGAAATCGTCAGTGAATGTAATGAAGTATGAAAAACCTCCTCTAGCCTGTGTAGATATTGGCCCACATACATCACTATGTATGAGGCCTAGGAGCTGAGTAGCTCTTTCTCCGTGTCCGGTAAACGGAGTTTTGGTCATTTTACCCTTGATACAAGACTGGCAAGTTGCATAAGATTTATATTCAAAAGATTTTAAATATCCATCTTTGTGTAACTTGTTTAGTCTTGTTTCGTTAATATGACCAAGTCTACAGTGCCAAAGAAAAGCTTCATTAAATTCTGAAAGTTTTCTTTTATTAGTGTGTTGTATACTGAAAACTGTGTGTTGATTTAGGACATATATTCCGTTATTAAGCGTACCATACCCAACCAACATTTGATTCAGGTGAATGTTCATAACATTGTTCTACAATACAAAATTATATCCTTCATTGTCCAACAAAGAAACGGATATTATATTACATAACATACTTGGTACAAAATAACATGGATTTAAAACCAAAATACATCCAGATGGCAACCCCAAGTGATACTCTCCCACTGCGACTGTATGTACATTGGAACCATTTCCAACGCGGAGAGTATGGTCACCTGTCTTCAAAACCTTGCTATTTCTCAGCCCCTGCATAGAATTGCAAATGTGAGAACCTGAACCGGTATCTAATACCCAGGAAGCAGAGTTTATTGAAAAATAGTTTTCTGTCACAAACGCACCTGAAGCAGAAGCATCCCCATGCTTCTTCTTGAGACTTAAGTACTCCGTGCAGTTGCGCTTCCAATGTCCTGTCTTGTGGCAATGAAAACATTCGCCCTTCCCCGAGTCTCCAGCCTTGGACTTTTCCTTTCCCTTCACCTTTTTAACTCCACCTTTAGGATTGGTGGGCTTCTTCTTTTTCTTTCTCTTGGCCTTAGCTTTCGGGCAAAAAAGAAGAAGATTGCCCAACAGTCATAACGGGAGTTCTTGCTGACTTCATAGTGCTCTCTGCACTCCTTAACATGTTAAGGAGTTCAGGGAGTTCCTTCTCCATGCCATGCATGTTGAAGTTCACTATGAACTGAGCAAAGGTGGAGGGAAGGGACTGCAGAATAATATCTATATATTGTTCATTGTCCATCGTCCATCCAAGGTCCTCAAGCTCTTCTATAAGAGCTATCATCTTCAGAACATGGTCTCCTACTGGTGTGCCAGGGGCCATTCGCATCTGAAACAATTTCTTTGATGCTTCGTATCGTAATACATGGGATTGCTCTCCATACAACTCCTTCATATGGAGCAATATACCGTGAATGTCCATATCCTCGTGCTGCTTTTGATGTGTGTTATCCAACGATGCAAGCGCGAGGCATTTTGTCGTGGCACAGTCAGCGTCCCATGTCTTGCGGACTTCAATGTCCGCAACTGAGGATTTTGGACCTGGGACGGGCGGGGCTGAAGCCGTGAGGACATATGATACTTTATCATAAGTCAAGGCGATTTTCAGATTCCTCAGCCAGTCTTTATAGTTGGTCCCATTCAGTTTATTTTTATCTAGTAAAAGCTTGAGTCCAGTCATGGGTATCTGCCATTAAGAGAGAGAAAAGAATACACTCAGCGAAAGCTCTTGCATAGATCAGATTGGTTATTATCATGTCTAATCGATGTTTCCCACTGCTTTTATCGAGTTTTTCTTTCAAACCTTAAAAAGAAAAACTAGCCAGGATTAATTACAGTCTACAACTTCGCTAACCGTTCAGCCAGGCCAGTGTCGGTACTTGAAGGAGGTTCCCCGTGCTTTCGCACGGATCTAATTAAAGTAAACCTCGTTTTCCCAGAGGCGGAGCCCCGTTAACACCTTTCTAGACACCTAATGAGTTAGCTAATTGTAAACTGTAAAACTCTCCTAGGAGCAACTATTGCCCACAATGGGATCGGGATCCAACCATCACATGGAAGGTATGCAATCTTATTGCAAATTTCAACTATTGAAATTCCCGATGTGGTTTTTACCCCTAATACTCGTGACCTTGGCTAAGGTCAACAAATCACGAGTACTAGTCAAGCTCAACCCGTCATTTCTTGATTAATTAGACCCGTTTACATGACCCTTGGCTAAGGTCAAAAAAGTCATATGCCCGTCCTAATTAATCTGCATCATATGCATTTGTAGGAAGACATCACTTAGCTACCGTACACTACGCCTTGGCTAAGGTCAATAAACGTAGCACGAATACTAAGTACTCTACTTCCTAAAATGACGGAGGGTTGCGGATGATTTTTAAGAAAATCTTTAACGCTTTGAGCTTGATATCGTTGTAGAATCAAATGGTTTTCAAAAGGAGTGGCTTAAGCTCCGCAGTTTTGAAATATAGCTTTTTCATAAATAGCCGAGTGGTTTTTAAATTCGATTCTACAACATCTTTTTAGGTTTATTTTCTTTACATTAATCACATTAATGTAATCCCATCATTTAAGTCCTTAAGCCAATCACAGAAAAGAAACGAAAATAACACGTACGCTTATGCCATCCGCATTCGCCGCAATGTTCCTTTATGCACCGTTAGGTTACTTAACTAACGGCATACCGAGACGGGACTAGCGCGGGTGTAAAACATAAGCAACGTCTACTATATATCATATATATAATATGTCATTCGTCTCAGATATCACAGAACACAGGCAGCAGAAACATAGATATAAAGTGGGATATACTAGGACGTTCGTATTTAGTATTTAGCCAGAATAGAAAATACGGATTCCACAGTCGCGATGAATAGCCAAGCCCACACCCTGGACCCCTACGAGAGTGGCAAGTGACCCTACCAATTCTGGAGTTTAGGAGACCCGGTCTTGACTCCTCGAGATGGCCTCCCACTGAACCCCAGAACCCGGTCACCTGTGCTCCCCTCCTTGGGTCCATCCTAATGCGGAAAAGTAAATAATATACAACACTGGTGACACAACCTCAACCCGGAAGTGCCCCAAATAAAAGAATATTACATTACATTTGAATTTACATGAATGAAAATATAAAACTCTCATCTCACATAAAAAACCCCGGCTATTCAATCGCGACAATCCTGCACATCATATCTCAGCAACACATAATATCTCATATCATCAACGTAAGTAAGTATGCATACCTTAATTGTCGTTGATGTATAGCAACGAAACCGGCGATATCGTACATACTACATTTACGGTCACAGAAAAGAAAGTGTAAAACTACAATATTTGGAATCCACATTCTCTTTATACATCATAAATGCGAAATATCACATATTTCGTATTTCATGCCTAAACTATATGAATTCCACATATTGTATCACATTCCAGATAAACAGACAGTATTAAAGTTTTTCGAACGAACGATCAAGCACTCAAGAATCACTAAAGCTCAACACTTGAGCAGGGTTCAAAAATCCGGAGTGTGACACAGTAGTAGCGGTCCAGCCGTAGAAGGGTCAAGCCAACGCCTCACATGTGGCACGCCGTACTGCCCCAAACCCTAAGGTTCAAAGGGCAGTTCAAGACGGTCACATAATCGAGTTAAGGTTTGTTGTCTTCTAGAGGGACCACCACAAAAAGACTTGCACGTATTTCCAAAGTATTTAAACCCCGTGAACAGTGAGCAAATGATACTCGTTCAAACACTTCAATACTTTCTAATTTACCCGGAAAAGCCACGAAATCAAAATTCTGATCGAATCGACGAGTCCAAAACCATCTCCAGAATTTTTCAAAACTAAATACAGATTAAAAATACACTAAAAAATATACAAGCAGATTCCAGAATTACTGTAAAAAAATTATCCATGAATTGATGTATACGGCCGCGGAACCGCGGCCTAAGCAAGCTTAGGCCGCGTTTCCGCGGCAACAATTACTGTTCATTGAATAATTTTTGTACCGTAATCCTTATTTTTACCTGCTGAATTTTTTACATATTTTTAATTCTGAAAAATGTCAAATTTTAGAAAATTTCCAGAGAGCACTCTAAAATGCCGTATTTCGGTTCGATCGGAGTTTTAACTTCGTAAAAAGGTCGCCTAATGTTCTAGGTCGGCTCTGATACCAATGTAAGGTTTGTCTAGCACCCTATAATGAGTTTTGAAGCATCACATGTCCCAAAGTTTAAATTTTGATGGTGCTAAACAAGCATGCAAAGGAATCGATCCTAGAAAATTAGGGTTATGAAACTTTAAAGCGAACAAAACTAGGGTTTCGAGACTACAACCTTTGTAGCTCCCTTTCGCTGGACTCCTTGGTGTCTTGGGAGTTGGAAGAAGGTCCTCTTGAAGTCCTCTCACGTCCACGACGATCCACCCGGAGTTCGCCGTCTAAGCTCGCAACTTCGAGAATCGAAGAGAACACTCTAAACAAGTTGGCTAAACTTGTGTAGAATGATGGTGTGGTTTAGAATCTCACTTCAAAAACCTTTCTTTAAGTGTGTTTTACTCACTAGAAAAAATTAGAGAGCAAATGGTGAAGGAGGATGAAGATGGTCGCTTTTCTTTTTAGCAAGAGTAAAAGATAAAAGATGACCATGAAAAAGAAATGAAATATATCCTTTTATATTTTATTCCTTCTTGCATCCAACCATGGTTAAGTGATGGAGAGTTTATTTAACTTGAGTTTTAAATCATAAAGAGAAGGATAACTCAAGTTTAGAGGTAGGTGAGCTTGGTTAGGTTAAAAGAAGAATGTAGAAGCTAGAAAGAATTATCCTTTTCTTTTCAATTTTGTTTTAAATACAAAATCAAATAAAAATCCATCACTTAATCCATGGTGTGAGTCTTGTATTGCCACCATTTCCATGTGTTAACAACCATGATAGATGGGTGTATGTATGTATGTATCTATGTACATCCAAATGTGCATGAAACTAGAAAGAAAGAAGAAAATCATACTTGCATGCATACATCCATCAAATACTAGAAAGGTTTCAAGTGAGAAAACTAATGGTTAGATGATAAATCAACACTTGATTTATCAATCCGGTCATATCTCATATGACCCCACCAAAAGCAGGCCGCCCGATCAATGTTCGGTATCAAATACGCACATTTTAATCGGGTGCATGCGCATATCGCATACGCGCACCACAACGTTTCTCCTGGACTGGGTAACTCCTTTGTGGGACTCTAAGACTCGTCAATACGCCGGCAGAGCGTGATGATCATATCAGGTACCCCCAAGCCGTAAGCGGTCAGCTAAACATAACGGCCACCCGGGTATTGAGCGATCAGAAGAAAACAAGCGAACCTGCTACAACTCCTGTCGAGCCAACCGGCAACACTACCGTACAGTCCGGTCTCTTCGTCAGATATGCTGCATATTGAGCCTAGGGATGGTCACGTCGACCCTAATAACTCAATAAGTCGTGCCAATGAATGGTCTATAACAGATCGAGAAACTACTGATAACACTTATCAGCAAATCTCAGCAGCCCTGGCCAGCGACTTACTGATATAACCAGTCGGGCACAGTACAGCATCAACTCCCAATACCGGGAGAGACGAAACCCCTCCAATCGCTCATTGCCTTCGTGTGTCTCGGGACTGTACCCAACGGCCGCCTGTTTGCACGACTCAGTAGAGCCGTGGTAGGGTGGCAATCAAAGTACAGTGGGAGAACACACAAGACTCCATGACGATCTCGGGTCTACAGACTAACCTGTACCAGTATCACCTGAGAACCGCTTTCCGACGATAGATATAATTCCATATAGGAGTTCTCGGTGAGTCCGTCCAGTGTACCCAGTCAGCACTGAGCACCCGTATATGATCTTGATGTCAAACATCGATGAATGTAGGAACATCCATCGCCCATCGTATGGGTCTAGTATCATATACGCTAGTCTACACTGGTATATCAATGCCCCGTCTCGATATACCTACGACTAGGGACTTTCCAGGATATGCTTATAGACTACAGATGTCCCACTAGTATGATCTCCATCATAATCAGAGTAGTCAAGCCGATATCCTCAGGGCTTTATCAGCATGTATGAATGAATAAAAGCATGATCAGATCATCATGTCAGATAAAGAAGAACCAGATAGCATACTATCATGTCGAGCAAGAATGCATACTGAATATATATACATGTATAGATACATCCACTATCACATAATGGCCTCTAGGGCATATATATATCCAACACCTTGTATACAATCCACGGGCACAAATAAACGTTTCCCCAACAGAGTCCCACCACTGACAAGGGATATCTTCATATGGCGAACGAAACTTGTAAGTCCTCTCGACTTATAAGGAGAAAACGCTCTTGTAAGATCCTTACAATTTATAAGAGAACACACACTTAGGAATCCTCACGATTCCTAAGGAGAAAATGCACCTACGAAATCCTCACGACTCGTAGGGAGAAATACCTTTATGAGACCCTTACGGCTCGTAAAGTAAAAAAGTCTTAGTCAACAGGATCCTAACCCTGTTTGATAAGCCACCTTTGTTCGACATCGACAAAGGCAAATGATGATTCGCTCCTGGCAATGTCCCAGTGGTAGCGATGCTGATGCCTAAATCGGTATCAAATTCCAAGCCCTTTCACGGCAAATGATGGTTCGCTCCTAGCAATATTCCAGTGTTAACGATACTGATGCTGAGATTGGTACCAGATTCAAAGTTCCATACTCGCGATAAAAATCAGCGAGCAAAAAATGCATATGAAATAGCCGAAATGATGGGGCAACTTGCAACAAAATCAACAAGTAAAAATGTATGCATACAAAAATAGCCGAAATGATTGGGCAACTCGCAATAAAAAGCAACGAGAAAAATAGCCGAAATGATTGGGCACCGCGAGAAATAGCCGAAATGATTGGGCAATCGTGACTTTCGCGATACAAAAACTGAAATGATAGAGCATCGCGGAAAGAAAACAAAAAATATATATATGAAATGAAACTTTTGCCCTACAGGTGAGATCACATCAATTCCTGTATACAATCCAGGGGCGCAAACAAAGAGGGAACCAAATCATCCCACCAGGCTCCATCAGAAAGAAAGCCAAGTCTCGATTGCAACATCTGCATCTCGAGAGAACAACAACAGTGTTCCTCCTCATTCCAGCAGGATTCGGACGCGACAATCAATTTCGGAGCCATGGCAGAGTCCCTAGTTCCAAGTCTCGACAGCCACATCTGCAGCCTGGAGACCCACAACAACGTTCCTCCTTATTCCAGCAGGATTCGGACGCGACAATCAATCTCGGAGCCACGACAGAGTCCCTAGTTCCAAGTCTCGACGGCCACATCTATAACCTGGAGACCCACAACAGCGTTCCTCCTCATTCCATCAGGATTCGGATGTGACAATCAATCTCGGAGCCACGGCAGAGTCCTTAGTTCCTAGTCTCGACGGCTACATCTACAGCCTGGAGACCCACAACATCGTTCCTCCTCATTCCGGCAGGATTAAGACACGACAATCAACCTCGGAGCCATGGCAAAGTCCCTAGTTCCAAATCTCGACGGTTCACAGACAACCTTGAGACCACCTCGACATTCATCTCATTAAAGCAGATGCGACGTCAGCAAAGCGGAGCCGCAGCAAAGTTCCCAGTTCCATGACTCGGCGGTGCACAGACAACCGAGAGTCAATTCAGACCCCGTATGGCTAAAGTCAATCTTGTTCCCATATAGCTAAAGTCAACCCCTGACCCCGTATGGCTAAAGTCAACCCTTGACCCCGTATGGCCAAATTCAATCTTGGCCCCATATGGCTAAAGTCAACCCCTGACCCCGTATGGTTAAAGTCAATTCTGACCCTATATGGCTAAAGTCAACCCCTGACCCCGTATGGCCAAAGTCAATCTTGACCCCATATGGCTAAAGTCAACCCGTGACCCCGTGTGGCCAAAGTCAATCCTGACCCCATATGGCTAAAAGTCTACCCCTGACCCCATATGGCCAAAGTCAATTCTGACCCTATATGGCTAAAAGTCAACCCCCGACCCCATATGGCCAAGGTCAACTCTCGACCTCCCTGTCAAAGCAATGTTTTAATTCGGGAGTAGGTCAACTCATTAATCACTTACAAGTCCTCTCGACTTGTAAGGAAGAAAATTTTCTTGTGAGATCCTTACGACCCTCAAGAGAAAAACACACTTAGGAATCCTCACGATTCCTAAGGAGAAAATACACCTACGAGATCTTCTCGACTCGTAGGGAGAAAAATCTTTATGAGACCTTCATGGCTCATAAAGTTGAAAAGTCTTAGGTGGCAGATCCTAACCCTGCTTCCTAAGCCATCACCGCCCTGCAAGGAGGTTAAGATGGACTATTCACGGTCCATACTCTCCCAAGTCGAATATCGACAAGGAGGGAAACAATCACTTATGAGTCCTCTCGACTTGTAAGGAAGAAAATTTTCTTGTGAGATCCTTACGAATCTCAAGATAAAAACACACTTAGGAATCCTCACGATTCCTAAGGAGAAAATACACCTACGAGATCCTCTCGACTCGTAGGGAGAAAAGTCTTTATGAGACCCTCACGGCTTATAAAATTGAAAAGTCTTAGGCGGCAGATCTGAACCTGTTTCCTAAGCCGTCACTACCCTGCAAAGAGTCCAAGATGGACAGCTACCTACTATTTACAGACCACATTTGCCAAAATTACATGCCATCGAAATCGAGGTGCTACTCAAGAGTACGTAAACTGCTTTGCGCCAAGTCAAAACAAAAAGGCATAACCCATGGACATCAATCACATATTAAGCAAGGCAATAAGGATAAGATTTAATTTATAGCCAATTGAGTGTCCAAAGCGTACCCACTCATATATGTGCGAAAAGGATAAAATAAACGCATGGAAAGGGAAAATATGTTATTCATAATTCAGAAAGTTCTTACACTGATGAAAATAATGAACAAAAACGTCATGAAAATGTTTACAATGGTAAGACATCAAATCCAGGGCAGGGGTTGAGAAATTCAAAAGTTAGGCCATCTAAAATGTTTCGAGCCTCTCGGACCATTCTCGTATGCTTCCTCTCACGATCACAAGCGTCAGGGTCCTCACTGATGTCCTCCGCCCTTCGATAGGCAGCGATTATCGTTGCCTGTTGGAAAGTTTGATGCAGAATATCGATAAGGTTGTCCCGCCTTTTCTTTGAGATTAGGCCCATCAGATACACTGAGTGTACCTTATCTTCGGCGTCATCCAATGCTTTAAGGGGTATTTCATCGTAGAATAAAGGAAGTGCTTCCCAGATCACTCTCACAATGAGCTTCAAAAGAGCGGAACGACGAGGAAGCAGTCGACCATTGTATTCATCAAAGCTACGCATGATTTCAGCGTACTGAGCGTTTGTAAACTCCTGGTTCTGGCTGCGGCCCAGTGCGCGAATGTCTCCATAAGAAATAATCTCGTTGAGATCATACAGATGAGCGGCCATAAAATCTGAAAAGGAAAATCAGTGAGACTTTAGTGGGCAGACTTATTAAGAAAAAGCTTATCGAAACAGGCATGGGGATTTAAACAACTCTTGATATTCTCACGGAGAAAATAAGTTCTGATTAAGAGACACAAAAAATTCAAATTTGTGCAAATAAAGGAGAAATCCTAAAAAAGATTCTCATTTAATGAGAGGCTCCTCGGGTTATAGAGTTAACTCGTCGAGAGCAACGCTCAGCAGACAGGACTAACACCTGTCAAAATCAATTATGAGTGGAATAAAAAATTCACCAAAATTTATAAAGGGCAATGCTCTATAAGGAAGATGAAACAATCCATCAAGAAACCCTAAAAGCAAAGTTTTTAATGAATTAAAAATTCCGAGATCTTCAAGATCTATGAACAAACTCTAAGAGTTCTTCATAAAAGATTAACAAATCTACATGATCTGAAAGAGAAAAGCTCTGTTAAATGGGTCAAGAGACCCTAAGAAAGATCTCTTTAGATCTATGATTTCAAGAGAGCAAAGCTCTGTTACCAAAATCCTAAAAAAGTTTTCTTTAGATTTATGATCTGAAAAGAGCAAAGCTCTGTTAATGGGTGAAACCCTAGATTATTAACTAATCTCTTCAAAAGATTTGTTCTTTTACCTAACAATTTGACAGAGTTCTGTCTCTAAGAGAGTTCTTAAAACAGAGAGCTATGCTCTAAAAAAGAATTAATTTACAGAAAAAACAAGGAAGGATATGAACAGAGGTCATCTCAAGGACCAGGGGTCCTATTTATAGGCACTGAGATGCCGTTTCAACTTCTGAGTTGATCCAATGGTATAGATGATGCCACCGCTGCACTCACGTGCGGGCCACGTGAGCGCAACGGTGGGGGGCATTTGTTTCCCCTAATCAGAGCAAAACTCTGTTCAAAATTTCAAAATTTGAAATGAAGCAGCACTTCATAGCAGCGCCAAGTGCGCTGCACTCTAAGAGCGCTGCACCCTAAGCAGCGCATCACGTGCAAAGCACGTGAGCGCTGGTGCTAAGAGCGCTGCACTCTAAGCAGCGCACCACGTGCAAAGCACGTGAGAGCTGGCGCTAAGAGCGCTGCACTCTAAGCAACGCACCACGTGCAAAGCACGTGAGCGCTAGCGATAGAACAAAATATTCTCGGCCCTTAGATCAAAAATCCAACGAACATGGTTAAAAATCATCAATTGACCAGAATAAAATTCTGTTAAGGAAACATTCCTCAAAATCTTTCCAAACAGGAAAGATTGTGCTCTAAAAATCAGAGCACCGTTGGATCAATGATCCAGTGGTGATTAAAAATCACTAAAATACAGAATAAATTCTGTATGGGAAAAGATTTCCCAATCTTGTTAAAAACAAGAAGATTGCTTTCTGTAAGTCAGAAGCCCTTGGATCAAAAATCCAACGGTGGGGAAATTCCCAAATCAATTAGAAAAAAGATCTCCTTAACTGATTGAACAAATCAGCCTTCACTATATAAAAGCCCTAAGTCTTCAAGTCTAATATAGAAGAACCCCCCCCTTAAATTTTGAGAAATTTCAAAGACAAAGAGCAAGCTCTCAGAGGAAGAAGATTTTCTTCAGGGTAAAAAGAACGGAGAGATGAAATCTCATATAAAAAGAAGAATTTACTTCTTTTTCTAAGATCATAGATCTATAAGACCAATGTCTTTCACAAAAAGAGATCGAAATATCTCATCATAAAAAATAAGGGGAAGAACTTAGTTTTCTTCAGATCATGGATCTATAAGACAAATTGTCTTTCAGAGATCATAATATCTCATTATAAAGGGGGGAGAATAATTCAATTCTCTTAGGATCATAGATCCATAAAGGCAGAGCCTTTCACCAAAAACATAAGATATTGAAATATCTCCTATAAAACATAAGAAGTTTATTCTTAAATCCATGAGACAAAGTCTCTTATAGAGAGAATTTAATTCTCAGGGCTCAAAGCTGCCTAAAAAGAGCGTTAGCGCTCTAATTAAAGAAGAGCGCCTCAGTGCTCCAAATCTAGCGCACAGCGCTGCAGAGCCTTAGCGCTCCAAATTTAAACAGAAGCACTGTGCGCTCATTGACTGGCGTTCAACGCCAAGTACGCCACGTGCTCCTCACGTGTGCGCTACTGCGCTCTTTGAACTGGCGCTTAACGCCAGGCGCGCCACGTGCTCCTCACGTGTGCGCTACCACGCTCTTTGAACTGGCGTTCAACGCCAAGCGTGGCACGTGCTCCTCACGTGTGCACTACCGCGCTCTTTGAACTGGTGCTCACCGCCAAGCGCGCCACGTGCTCCCTACGAGTGCGCTACTTAAACAGAAGCGCTTTGCGCTATTTAGACTGGCGCTTAGCTCCAAGCGCGCCACATGCTCCTCACGTGTGCGCTAAGAGAACATAAATTGTTCTATAAATAAAGCCCAGAGCCATAATGAATGTTCAGCATTCCATAAAAGTCAAAAAGATTGTCAGAACTCAAACCAATGCTCAGCATTGTTAAATGTTTAACATTTTAACTGAATGGGCCGAGCCCAAGTGGGCCACAGAACCCTACCTCAGATTAATTGAGCCCATATGCTCATAAATCTTTGATCTTAGTCCCAAATTGGACTACTGATCTCCCAACCAATATTGGTTCGAGGGTACATCTCGTCACTCCTCTGATATTTGTCGTTGTAATCCTTCAACGTCTTCAGAGAGGTGACGGGTCCCGACAACCAAACAATCCACGGACTGTGGGGTCCTTAAACTCATGGACTATGATGTCCTTAAACTTTATGGACTGTGGGGTCCTTAAACTCATGGACTATGATGTCCTTAAACTCGACAGACTATGATGTCTCTAAACTACCATGGACTGTGAGGTCCTTAAACTTATTGACTGTAATGTCTTTAAACTTTACAGACTATGACGTCTTTAAACTGGACCGCAAAGTCCCTAAACTAAAACAATGGAGCCCAAATGCTCTTTTGTTGGATCTAAACGATCCCGTTAAGTTAATCTTATTCTAAAATTAGACTAACGTGTCCTTAACAAACGTTTAAGTTAATCTTAGTCTCAAATGAGACTAACGCATCCTTAAACCCAACCCCAAACCCAAATCTAAGAAAATACAGATTTGGACTAATCCACGCCCTACGGGCGACAACATAAATTAGTCTCCGTATACAATCCACGGGCAACCAAAAACAAAATAAACACACACGATACGAAGTGACCATCTGGAGAAGGAGAAAGTGGTTACCGCGATGCGGTAGTGTAATTAACTGCAGGGGCTTGCGCCTGCAGGGAAGAGCGTCCCCACAATCAAAAATCCCTCAACGAGGGGAAATCTGATGAAGTCTGCTACATCGGCCGCATCCGTTTAAACCTTCGATATATTGTGTCATAAATAAACTTGGCATCTTCGGAGAGGTGGACGAATAGCACCAAATAGCATCTGCCCTCGAAATTCAGGCCGGACGTCCCAACATCCTGGTCGTGTCTTTCAGCGGAGAACAACCGTATTCTCCGGTACTACGAGTAACACGATATGATCCCCTGTTCTTTGAGCTACCCCATCCCCATGATATGTGTGTGTGTGTGTATGTGTGTGTGTATGTATCCAATAACACTAGTGTCTATTATACATGTTATGTTCACGAGATTCAAGAGTTTCAAGTATTCAAGTGGTTCATATCAGGTTCATGGGTTCAAGTATTCAAGTGGTTTATGTCAGGTTCATGTCGAGTTCAAGTCAAGATAAGATGATCTAATGCCAATTCGAGTGTGAGAGTCAACCACCGCAGGAGTATTCACAGACCTAAGGTTATCATCCACGGGAAAGAAAACCCAGGTCCATTCAAGAGTTACTAATGGGACTCCTGAGATTCCGTTGATCGAATGCACAACTCAAACTACCCAAATGTCCCAGGAGTATTCTCAGACCCAAAGCTATCATCCAAGGGTAAGAAAAAACAGGCCCTGGGATTCATGTATTAGTACAATACTCCAGAGATTCCATTGATCGAACTCACAACTCAAACTACCTCAATGTCCTCCACGTATGTTAAATTATATGTAATGGCCAGAAAAAAGTGCTGTAAAGAAGTGTTATGAACTACTAATTATTTAAGTCAATTGAAATCAGAAAATAAACAAGAAACATAGCCCTTGGTGTTTTGCAAACATAGGTTCAAGTATAACCTAATTACGACTATTGGTTTGGGAGATATACGTGTTTTCGTATCATTGTACAGAATATATCCAAATCTGTCTATCCCCGACACATGTCTGTAAAACACATTTTGCATTATTTTCCATCGGTTTTCAGGTCTCGAAAATGATTAGAAACTTGTAGATATTTCGTTCAATTTATCCAAACTACTAGGTTCCGCGCGATTTGGATTCCATAAGCTCTATTTATGGTTAGATTAACATCAAGGTTTAAAACAAAAATAATAATTTCAGGACAACAAGTATGGGGTGTCTTGCAGGACATATATCGGATCGTTCTATACGTTTCTGAGTCACCAAATATATATAAAATTTATAGGTCTGCCAATTATTCATCCATACATTTAAGATTTGTCATAAACCGATGTCGGGAACTCAAGTTATGTCATGTTTAAAAACAGTGCACAAATCATGAAAGATTCTGTCCAGATTCATTACATAATTTTAAAAGGAAGAATTCTATAAGTTATGTCGGTTTTCAGGAAAATATTAAAACTAAAAAAATCTAGATCTTTCGATTTATTTTTCCAAAAGACTTTAGTTTGCTCAAAACGGATGTTGGAAGACGGAGTTATGGGTCTCCAAAAGTGACCGATAAAAACAGTTTTCAGATTTATGAAAACAGTGAGGAAAATATTATAAAATGTGATTCATAGTTTTAAAATAATGGTGATTAATAACAATACAAGATAATAAATAGATACATTTGTATAAGTAAGGTTATGTAGACAATATAAGTAATTATGTATTAAATTATAGGATAAAGTTAGTAGTAGTTCACTATATGCGATAGTAGTTATGTTAGCATTATTGTGACTATAAATAAATATAAGTTAATAATACTTTTACACAAGTAACAATAGAAGAGTGAGTAGGGCACAATTATGATGGATCAAAATAAAAGGTATAGTCGATAATCATATTGGTTTGAGATATGACAAGTTATTATTTATTATGTTAAACACATATATAGAAGTTTAGTATTTAATTAATGACAATGATATAAAGTGAGAATACAAGTATAAATAAAGTCAGATCTAGAATATAATTGAGTGGTTATATAATAATACAACACAAGAATATAAGTTGAAAATTGTTTGATCTATATATAAAGAAAGATTTTTAGAATACATGATAATTAGATAGATATATTTAGATGCGATTAAAAATCATATTTATATAGATTACTTATTATTACATATAATTTGTTTTTAACTAATGATATGAGTATTTCATGCATGCATATTTATACATAGTATGTTTATGCTAATAAATATGACGTTAATAGTAGTTCAATCATATATATGGTAAAAAAATTTAAAATATTAAATTTTGGTGATTAAGATCGATGGGTAAAAAGAAGAGGGGGCTTATAAATTGGCAATTTGATTTTTGTATCAAGTTGCTGGTTTCATTGTAAAGATGCCTTGAGTCGGTTTCTAGGCTTCCGGCGTTTGATCGACGATTTCCACTTCTCCTTTGATGATCATTTTCTTAGTTTTGGTGGAATATCAGATTGGGGATGAGAAAAAATAGAGAGGAGGGTTTCTTTTCAGAGTTGAAGAGGAGAAAAAAATACGGCAGAAAAGAAAAAAGATTAAAAGGTGGAAGATCAAGTTGGTGAGCCGTGTGATGGGAAACCTTCCCGCACGGTTCGGAGAGCACTGAAGATGAATGAGAGATTTATTAAAATCATATCAATCCCCCAAAATCAAAACAAAAAAAAAACTGTCAAAAAAATATATCCAAATAACAAACCAATAATTTAAAATAATAAATAAATTTATTTTTTTTAATTAAGAGAAAAACTTTTATCTTTTTTATAATAATAACTATGACCGAAAATGCCCACATAAAATAATATAAATTAATTATACTAAACAAAATATAAATAAATTATTATAATATAACCATACTATATGAAAACTATAACAATAATTAAAACATGCTGCTAACTAGCAAGAATATAAATCCAAAATAAAAATACAACAATAAAAAATATAATCATACAAAATAATATAATAAACTAATAATTATAATAAAGAAATAAATAATTTAGGAAGGCTACGGTTTGAACTTGAGACCTGTGGCATAGAAATACAGCGTCTCAGCCAATAGGATACAAGTAATGCTCATACATATATTCAAATAGAAATGAATATATACCGAGTTTAAAAAGAAATTATCTTATTATAAAGAAAAAAATACATGGATTTTACGTTCGTTAAAGGAGCATGTCTTACCGAGCTCCGGTGCTCCCGTGGATTGGTTGGAGGATTACAAATCCTCCGACGAGTATGTGGCAGATTTCATCGAGGTTTTTCAGGGTGGTGCATATGCTGTGCTCCGGTTAGTAGTCCAGCGAGCTCCGGAGTGCTCTCACAAATTGTTCAGCTTGACGCCCGAGGTGGTCTATGCTAAGGAGAAGAAAGCTGGGGATGCTGCCCCAACCGAGACCCTTCCGACCCCTGTTGCATCTGGAGATTTGGCTCTGGCCCTTCTTCCAAATGATGCCATGGTTTCTTATTTGGCCATCCAGAGTAGGGATAAGGGGATTGTGTCCCAGAAAGATGACTCGGGGTCCCAGGGCAAGACCCCGGATTCCATGGTTGCCAAATAAATCCTTCATTTACCTTCATTGATTTGTTTTGCAACTTTGTAGGATCTTTCGGATATGTCTGTTATGATTCTGCGTTTCATTTGATTTATATAATTGTTTGCGATGCGCGTTTTCGGTAGTGTCCCTTGTTTATCTTGTATCTGCATTTGTTCATGTCCCTCCATTTACAGTGAATATGTGTGGTTTTAAATAGATCGCAGGCCTCTTTATTCGCATAGGTGAATTGCAAGCCCGTTGCGCTGAGCTGTCCCAGCTATGTGATGAGCTGAATGAAAGGGGTCGGGCTGCGACCCAAGCTAGGGATGAATACAAGCAGAAGTGTGAGGGGTTGTTGTAGCACTTTGGTACCCCCGAGTCTCCTCGTCCTAACCCCAGTCTAATCGAAGAGCAATCAAGGCATATCTTTGTAGTTACATACTTTCTACGAGGATGTGGGAGATCTTTCACGTCGGGGTCTCGTTGACTAAGGATATAATCCACAGGAAGGGATCTGGTTCAACGCTTCATGATGTGAATGCTAGGAAAATAACTCGGGAATATAACATTCCCATCTTTGAGAGGGGAAACTCTTCTTTTGTAGATAGTTTTGAGAGTAGGATGTTAGAGTTGAGCATTAGGGAGAGTTTGTAACCCTGTGAAACTATTGTATTTGAGCTTCTATTATAGCAATCTTTTGGATATATGTTTTGTTATTCATTTTTGTTTACCCTTGGGTTTTAGGAAAGGTCTTCTCATCCGTTCTGGCACAGGCTATTGGTGACTCCAGTGATGAAGGGGAGCATGACGATGGGAGCCCTATGCTAGATCTTGACGAACTGAGGCGCTTGTATAATGAGCACGTGGACGAGCATTCTAGAATCGAGGAAAAATATGTCAAAATGCTGGAATATCAGTCAAGTCCCATCAAAGTCTTGCACGAACTAAAGGCCGGGATATTATTCGTGAAGTTGAAACTGCGAGACACTGATCGTAAGGAAAAGGTCTTTAAGGATGAAGCTTTTCTTTATAGGCATGGCTACAATGGCATAGCACGTTTCACAAAGGGCTTCGTCGCTAGATCGATAGCTACTCGTCTAGTCATTATTGAGTATGGCCTCGCAGGTCACTCCTTTACCCCTTTCTGGATCGCCGCATTCTTCCATTACCCCTAGCTCCCAGAGGGAGGAAGGAACTGGTACCCTGAGTTCATAAGTGATTTTCGGAAATGAGCTGCTGAGGTGGCTCGAGGGGTTAGACAGGAGGATATGGTCCGTACCAGGATAGACGATGTAATTGAGGGCCGTTCTTGTTAAGCCTAATAAAAACGTTCTTTGTAATAATGAAACTTATTTTTGTCTTCTTTATTTTAATACGAAGTTAAGGGGATCTGTTTCATGCTTGTAATGCTTTTTTCATGTATTATCGTTATCCCCTTTTTCTTGTATTTTTTGTGCAAACCCGTATTTTATTTTTTGTGTATAGTTGTCATTTGTCATGGGAATCTCTAAGATTTCTAATCGTGTACTGCTCTCTCTTTGATGTACCGTCTTTTTTCTTTGTACTTCGTGCTTAGTTCTTGAATGCTACTGATGGGCTTGTCAGGCTTTTCTGAGGACACGTCCTGCTTTGTGTGTTCTACAATGCATGTCAGCCTTTTTCGAGGAAATGCTGGGACGTGACCTAGGTTTGGTGTAGGAAAGGGGAACGCAGTACTAGGCTTTGACTCCCTCCTGTCTATGAATAAGCCGGCCCTGTGCTACTGTTTCTATATCTTCTCCTTGCTTCTTCCTCCTCCTCCTTGTCTTCAAAGATGGAGCTTTTTTCATGCCGTAAATACTTCCCTTTTCCTCCTCTATTTGCTCCCCTAAGGAGGAGGAAGGAGAGATCTTCCTAGCACAGGGTGACATATTGAAACCTCGTGCAGCAAAGTTTCACTATATCACTGTCTTGGGGTCGCTCTCGTACTTGTTATATCAGGCCGAGAGGGTCTGGTGAATACCGGCCCTTGCTGAGACGGCGTCCATGCTTTTGCGGTCTTGTTGGTCGACGAAGCGTGGAGCCGAGAAGAGGATGGCTATCGATCTCTCCGCTCTATCCGATCGAGTCAGAGTACGGTCAGTACAGAGAGGTCTGTGGCCACCGCATACCAGGCAACGTCATGTTAGGATTCCAAGCTCATCTAGTATGGTTTTATAGTGTAGCAGAATGAATAATTTTAAAAAATCTAAAGAGCAATTGCATCACAACCCTAGAATCAACCCAAAAGATATAACTTGCAAACTACAAGAGAGCTAATCTAAGGGATTGAGTGTTACAACATTTGTAACGTGTCTGCTTAATTGCGGAAGACCCCTTTTAGCCTCCACTTGTTCCGGATCGAGCTTGTATAACGATCTCCTCGTCAAAGATGATCCACCTTGAGGATTCTCCAATCCAAGCTCCAACTCCATTAGATCAATATCTTGATGAAGTAACTTTCTAAATAAATTTGCCAAGAATATTTAGCAAGAGATGAGCTCACAATTTTATCTCTCAAGAGAAAATCTCAAGAGAGAAAGAGAGAGTAGGAGAACAAGATTGAGACTAGAATCAAAAAGAGAGAAAGTTTTCATCCTAATCTCCAAAAAGAAAGACCAAGAAGGCTCCTTCATTCTCTACACTCATCTCACTCTTTATGACTCATTGTTTATTTTATAAATAAATAAAAATGAGTCATCAAACTATAGACAACTATATGTATCATATACACATGAAAGAATGTACCAAATACATTCATAAGTATTTGTATCAAATGCAAATGCAAATGAGAGAATAATAAAGTGAGAATGATACTAGAATATATATATATATATATATATATATATATATTAAATCAACACTTGATTTAATAATCCGGCTTCAACAAGAGTCGGCTAGTATTATGAAAACGTCTGATTAAACTACATGTATTATATACACGTATTTAAACGAACTCCCTCATGTATCACCATAAGCGCTCTATATCGTTTCGTCTTAGGAGGGAAACCTCAGTGTGGGACTCTAAAGACCCGAAAATACGCTGGCAGTAGGTCAGGTTCATATCCATGGTCCACAAGCACGTCAACGGTACTAGCTGCACGTAACAACTACCCAAGTATTGATCGAAAGAATGTCGAAAAATAAGCTCATCCGAATCTTGCAGAGTCTATCAATGACAGTCACCGTACAGTCCAGTCTCTGCGTCTAAGAATGTCGCATACCTGGTCTGGGAGGTGGAAACCGTCAGAATCCCAATAACCCAATAAGTCGTGCCGATGTCAAACTCATAACCACCTGAGAAACTACTGATAACACTTATCAGTAAATCTTATTTGCCCAGGTCAAGGAATTATGGTTATAACCAATCGCACACAATGCGGCATCAACTCTCTATACCGGGAGAGACGAATCCCCTCGACTGCTCACTGCCTCCATGTGCTTGGGGACTGTACCAAAATAAAACTTGTTTGCACGGCTCTTTAAAGCTATGGTAGGGTAGTAATCAAAGCACAGTGGAAACTCATACAAGACACTATGGCGATCTCTGGTCTAGGGACTACCTTGTACTCATGTCACCAGAGAACTGCTATCTAACGATATGTATAATACCATCTAGGAGTTCTCGATGAGTCCGTCCAGTGTAACTCATAACCTAATGAGCACATATATACAATCTTTTATGTCAAACATTAATGGCTATAGGATCAACCATCACCCTATACGAGGTCAAGAAACGTATACACTAGTCTAAACTGGAGTACCAATGCCCAGCCTCGATACTTCTACGACCGGGGAATTTTAAGAATGTGCTTATAGACTACCCAGGCCCACAAGTATGATCCCTATCATAATCCTGGTAGTCAAACAAAGATCTTATGGGGTTTATCTCATGTATTAACGATACGTGATAAAGAGTAAAACGTATACATATGAAAGATAAATACAAACAAGATAGCATACTATCATCTCGAGCAAGATTGTTCTCTGTATATGTCATCCTTGAATTCAGTAATTGCCTTCTTGTAATTACAATAATTGTCTTGAGGGCACCAATATCCAACACATCGGAGGGAGGGCGGCAGAAGGATAGGAATGGGTCTATTGCAGTGCTGCTTTCAATGTATTAGGGTGGCATGACCTTAGTCAGTTGGCCAGGCTGACGCTTTCCTTTCCTGAGATGCATCTTCAATTGACATTCTTCGAGCCTTCGTCCGTTCAATATTTCATCCGTTGATGTTCTCTTCAAGCCTGCCGAGCTGGGCTGTAGTGCTTTACTGGTTTTTTAGTTTTAACACTTTATCCGCTAGGTTTGTTTCAAGGATTCGTCCTTATTTTCAGTACCTGATGTAATCGGGTTGCTGATAATTAGTCTTGCCTATGATAACCTTGTCGAAACTAAACAAGAGGTTAACCTTAAGTCTATAATATTGTTTTCTATCCTAGCGTTTTTACTTATACTGTTGTGATTTCAAACATGAATAGTTTTCTCGGAAGGCTCTCTGTGTTATGCTCTGATCGGAAAGTTATCTCTTGAGTCCTGTCGAGATCAGCGTATTAGTCCAACCTTCGGCAATTTCTTACTTGCCTTCTTGGTTACGATTGCTATCTTCCCGAGCTGTGCTGAGGTCCTTCCCCGAGCGGATGCAGCTCAGACTATCTCCCTTTTGTGCTTTTTTCTCGCAGCATGAAAAGTTTTGGCATTTTCTTCCATTTTTTGTCTCTTCTTTTCGTGCCTTCTGTTATGACGCAATTAGAGGGGCTGTTGGATTTTCTATAGGGGTAATCAATACTTGCGTGCTTTTCGGTGCATGCCAACAATTTTGCAGGGGGAAGTGGAATCTTGCCTGGGGTTACGTTCACTATGTGGAGTACGACCATGGGACACGTGGGTCTCATTGTTGTTTTCAATTTGGCTATATATAGTCTAGACTTCAATCGTTGCTGGACATTTTTCTTCTTTGACTTTTTTCTTCTGCAAATTTTCAGCCATGGCATCCCCTTCTTTGAGGGTTACCACCTTCTCTTCTCTATTCCCCTTTTTATTCTTCCCTAAGTAGGAAGAAAAAGAAGAAGAAGAAGAAGAAGAAAGAAGGGACTTCCTAGCACTGGGTGATATATCAAACCCTTGTTCAGTAAGGGTTTGATATATCACCTGTTCATATTAGATTTTTGCATTTTTATACCACCCAATTTTTATCACATTGCTTATTGGTAGGTACTCTTGAGCCGTGTTTGCTAGTTAATTGCAGGATACAGGTTCTCAGCTCTAAACAGTGAAATTCATGGAAAAGCACGACAAATTCCGGATTACTGCCAACCACAGATAAAACACAGGTCTCCGCTCTCTATCCGTATGTTGCCGCACACCAGTTTAAGGGACAAATTGGCAAATCGATGTCATTTTCATGCACAAAGCACAATGTCAACACAAGATCCAACATGTCTACGCGGAGCTCAAGAAAAATCATGGCAAAAGATCCACATCACATCACCTTTTGATCTGCTGAAATTCTGGAAAAATTGTGAAGAGCTTCTGAGAAAAAACATATACCACACTGAAGAGTACTGAAAACCAGGAAAACCCACCAAATTTTATGACCTAATTCTCCTAAATGGCCGCGGATCCACGGCATAAGCGTGCTTAGGCCGTGGATCCGCGGCCATATGGGCTCCGCAGTTGAATAAATTTCAGAAGCAGTTTGGTCATTGCATTTTGGTCCTGAATGTTGCCCTAGGTTCTCTGTTTCCTGCCTATAAATACCCAGTTCTGAGCCATTGTAAGGGAGGAATTCTTATGCCCTCTTTTTGTTAGTTTTTGGTTTAACTTCTTCTTCTTCTTCTTCATCTTTCCTCCATTAAATTCTCGTGAGAGCTTTTGAGTGGATGTTAAATGAAGATAAGGGTTATTTTGTATCATTCTTTTGCTTAGCTTCCCCTTGAGATCCTTTCTTTCTCTTGATCTTTCAAGCTCTTCATTGAGCTTGAAGGTTTAAGGGTTGGTATTTGATCTCAAGGGTTGTATCATTTTGGAAGGAATAAAGTCTCTTTTGTGCTTCATTTTGCCTTGGGTTTTTAGCTCTCTCTTGATCTTGCAACCTCTTAATTGAGCTTGCAAGTTTAAGTTTGGGTTATTAAACTCATGGTGTGTAACTTGTTCCATGGTTTCTAGTTCTCTTTCTTGCTTATTTCTTTCTTACTTTTTATTACTTGCTTTACATTCATGCTTTACTTTCATGCACTTAAATTCCATGCACTTTTAATTACTTGCTTGTAATCTTTTCTTTTCTTTGTTTATCTTTTCTTTTGCTCTTTTTGGTTTTTTTTGCGAATGGTTGTAATATGTTGTTGTTAAGAATAAATACAATATTGTAAGTTAAGGTTTCATTCCTCATTTCCTTTTCCCGTTATTTTCCTTTGAACTCCGTCCAAACGTTACGCAAGCGCTCCGTTAGGCACCCTACCCTACCAAGGTAACGGTGATTCCTAACCACGACCGGTTGCGTTCGGTTTGGCCGGAGGCGAAAGCAAGAGATAAGAACGGAAGGACAAGGGTCAATAAGCCGGATTCCACGAATACAGTGCTTAAATCCCCTAATCCACGTTGTTGTCGATTGCTCTAGCTTCAATTGGTCGAGATTCGGCTCAAAAGTTTTGAGTGCGGATTTCTTTAGCTTACACTTTCGTATCTTTTTCTTAACAACTTTATACTTGCATATAAAACACATAGGTTAGATTTGAACAAACATATACACATTCTTTATTGACTCGTCTAAAACTCGAACGGACATACAACCATCTCCCTGTGGATCGACCCGTGCTCAACCAGCTAGCTGCAAAGTGATACCGTCCTGATCGCGGTTATAACTTTAGAACTTTGAACATCCGACATGCCAAAAGCATGCGATCAAATGGCGCCGTTGTCGGGGAGACGGTAACATATTTTCTTTCTTGTTATTCAGGTTAATATTCTTTTTGTATATATATATATATAAAATAAAATCTTTTTGTTATTTTTGATAATTTTTGTGTGCAAGTGCGCAGGCTAATCTGGAGCAAGTACAGTAATTCAATCAAGAAACAGAGCATTTTTTTTTGAGTAGAGATCAAGGGGAGTGCAGGGAACTAAAAACGAGGCGCCAATTCTTCTGTTTGATCGCGGAACCGCGGTCAAAGTGGGGATTGGACCGCGGATCCGCGGCTGTATTGTGGCCTCGGTGCCCCAATTTTTTCTGCCCTGTCTCTGTTCTTTTATCGTCTCTGTAAATTCCACTATACTGTATTTTCTGCAGATTTTTGCGGATTTACGAACTGCGATTGTAGGGAGCAAAGTGTACGTTCAAGGTTAAGGTGATTATGAAATACAGTGCTAAAGATCCGGGTAGTTTGACCCGCGCAAGTGAACTTTTCAAGCTTACCGGAATTGATTCAACGGGGGTTTCCTAACCCAAAAACTTAACGGTACGTATTTCTTAAACACCTTCTTCTCAAATCCGACGCATCCAATATACTATTCTTTGCAGGATTCTTTGCAAGTTCGCTAGCAAATGCTAAAAATTGACTAACCCGTATTTGTTGCAGTGCCGTGCTTAAACTAAAAAACGATTGTTTGATTCTTTATAGAATTTTTATTAAATTGTGCATTGCATACATTAATACGGACTTAAGGGCAAGCGAACCCCACAATATACGGTAAAGGATTTCATCACCTTTTCCATGGCCCACAAATCACGAACTTGAGCATAACGTTTACCCGCACAAACCTTAAAAGAAACTAGACTTTAAGCCTTAAGGACTTCACGCTCACTAGGAGAAGTTAACTGTGTTTAGAACCTCGCTTAACGGTATATTGTTTACGGGGTGTCTAGGAAAGTGTTACGGCGAAACCGCCAAAAGAGAAAGGGTTATTTAATTAAGGACCTTCGCGAAAGCCTCGGAAAACCTCCCCTTATCTTTGCACTTACCTGGCCTCGTGATCAGTGTATCTTAAGCCCGTTTCTCGACACAGTTTTACTTCGACAATCAAGTTCTGGAACAGGTCTAGTTGACCTAGGTGAACCCTAGAACGATTAGATGTGTGGTATTTTTGTGTCGTGATTGTTTTTGTCTAGATTCTTTTTGTGTGTATATTTCAATCTTTTGTTAATAACTAACTAAAAAAATTTAAAAAAATAAAAATAAAATCACATTCTTTTTTCCCCTCCTTTTCTCTGCCTTTCTTATTTTCTCTCTTCATATCATGGGTACCCCACCTCGCAAACTCTTTCTGAACTTTGGTACCCACAACCAGACATAACTTCCTACGGTTCTTGCTTTGGTCAAATTTCGAACGACCCCTCCATGCCCAAAATTTCACTGAAAGATCGCATAGAAGCATCTAGGACAAACACTTACATTCCGCATTCCACTTTGTATCAACCTTTTCAACCTCCCGCACCCGCTTATGTTGATACCCCTTTTGCAAGTCGTCCTTTGTCCATCGCTGAACATATTAAACAATCTCATAGCCGATCTTTCACTCCTTTCACCACTTCAAATTCTTGGGATCAACAGTTTCATTCACCTTCTTATCCAAATTTTGATCCTACTCCTGTCCAACCATTCAATTCCTACCAGTCCTACCCGACTTTTGCACCTTCCCTAGACATTGCTTCTGAACAGCCTTTTGGGAGTTTCCAATATCCAAACAACTTTGAATCTTTTACCGAAACCCCTTCACAACCCCTGTCTAGTCTGGAACAGTCATTGGAAGACTTTAGGGTAGCATCGTACCAATAGACGATGGATGTGAATGCGTCCATGGCCGCCCTCATACAACCTAGTGACCCGGTAGCTAGTTTTCAACTAGCTCCAAATTTTCCAATGTATGAAGAGGCGGTAGGACAGGTTGAGAATTTGAGTGGAGAGAGTGAGCTGTACCCCCTTCCGAATCAAGCCTACCCGTTTCAACTTGAATCCCACATCTCTGGTTTTGAATGTCTATCTAGTGTTCCAAACGATTCATTGATTAAAGATAGAACAGATAATGAGTTGTGTGACTTTGTAGTGTTTGATTTGCCCGATTGTGAAGGGTCCTTTTTGAGTGAAACCACACCCAATCCTTTTAACCTCTACACCTCCATCTTAGAACCAGAATCGATTGAAATCCATGCTTATGATGAGGTGTCTGAGGATATTGATTTTCACTTGATTGAGGATATTGACGCTGGGAATATTTTGGATGATGAACCCATAGATTTGGCTAAGTTTTCTCTTCAATTCATCATCCCGAGTCATTAACTATTTTTCCCGAACTCCATATGCGTCTAGATTTTGATGAAATTTGCATGGATCAAATAATTTTTGAGGAGACTTTTGAGGAAAGCTTTGAGGATGAACCAGTTATAATTGATGAGTCGGATTTTCCAATTCATCTTATCCCTTTCATTGACTGTGTACACCCTCCTGAACCATTAACCGATAACCTTCCTCAATCGCCTACCTCCATCCTTTCCATCGTTCCGACCTTACAAGAAACCGTATCATTTTCATTTCTTATGTCTGGTTTACTAAGTTCGGCTTACCCATGGCTTCTCACGAATCTTGAGGGATTTGACCCCATTTCTCGACGGGTTGATAGATTAGTACAATCACTTTTTACACATCATTCATCACATATTGTGCTAATCTATTCACTCCATTTTCACCCTCAAGTTCGTATTCCACTTCTTTCTCCCTTCCGCCATTCTTCTTCTTATATACCGAGACCGTATACCACTTCTATCTCCATACGGTCTCGCGTATTCTCCATCTCTTTTCTCTACGCCTTCTTCCACCAACCTGTACATTATAACGATAAAATCTTTGAATGGTTGGTGCTCACTTTTGGCCTGTGTAAGGCCTTGTATAGTTTGAAACTGTTTTCTTTCCCCCTAATCCTGAACTTCACCGCTTAAACAGTGGAAACACTGTTTTACTTAAGTTTGGGGGGGAACCTTTTTGTATATAATTTTTGTTTTCCTTTTGGTTTTGTATATAATTTGTTTTTAGGGAGCGCCGACAATTTTGACTCTCTTGGTGTAGCCTGACAGTGAGGGCACTGTCTCGTTTAAGTTTGGGGGTGTGCTCGGTAAGCTTTCTTCCTTCGCATTCATTTGTATATTTTGCATTTGCATACCTTATTTAAAACCCACAAAATTCGAAAATTTTCCAAAAAATATAAAAACTTTGTCGTCAAGTTAGCTAATAGGGTAACTTAGATTTTTATTCCGAAAGTTTAGTTGATATATTAGAAATAACTAAATCCTAGGCTTAGAAATTGAAAATCCTAAAAATAACCCTCATTCTGTTTAAACTTGGTGATTATACGTCCTTACAGGTTTTTTTTATAGAAGTAGGTAATCTTGAGTTCAGTTCTTGAGTTAAGTTAAGATGAGGGGAAAGTGTTGAAGCTTTACTGATGGATAAATCTGAAAAATAGTTTTTTTTCTTGAGTTCAAATTTAGAAAGTATATACCCTACAAACTGCACTTACACGCACCATGAAACTTGGGATAGTAGAGAATACCTAGAAATACTCTTACCTGAAAACCTAGTATGAAAGAAAAAATGGTATTTAAAGCTAAACACCAAAAGAGCATTATTGAAAAATATATATCCGGTCTTGAAAATGAAAAATAAAATAAATAAAAAGAAAAATAAAATAAAGTCAAGACCTGAAAACTGCTATTTACGCTTTAAGTTCACACATTCAGTAATCGGCCGTCAGTGCCTCAAGAAGCATTAATATCGCATGAAAGGTGTGTGAGCAAATCCGTCCATCCTTAATGAAAAGAAGTAGTATTAGGTATTAGGGCAAGGGTATTATAGCTTGAATTGAATTCTTGAGTGTAGGGGTGCAAATATACACATACGTAGGGGTATACAATCGATGTTTGGATAAATGATAGAAATAAAAGATAAGACTTATGTTTTCTGTAAAGTTGATAAAAATCCCTGATTTAAGACCACACTTTAGAAGGAAAACTCAGGAGATACCAACATCTTTCTAAACTTTTTTAGAACGTATATGATCTAAGGTTAAATAGATAGGAGGTGTGAAACATAAAGGTTAGATATTTCTAACTTAGGATGATAGAATTTCTAACGTAGATACTAAACTGTAGGAGTAGAATCGATATTAACTTATGACACTAGCTTGACGGGATTTTGTGGGTAGTATCCGCTGAAAACCCTCAGGAGACAACACTCCTCCTACTAGGGACAACTAGAGGTTTAACGGCTTGTTGCACACGCTCAGTGCAATCGCGTTCCCTGCGAAAGTGCGGTTAAGAATTTTTTGTGAATAAATTGGTTTTGCTCGGGACGAGCAAATGATAAGTTTGGGGGTATTTGTTCATATCAGATTTTTGCATTTTTATACCGTCCAATTTTTATCACATTGCTTATTGGTAGGTACTCTTGAGCCGTGTTTGCTAGTTAATTGCAGGATACAGGTTCTCAGCTCTAAACAGTGAAATTCATGGAAAAGCACGACAAATTCCGGATTACTGCCAACCACAGATAAAACACGGGTCTCTGCTCTCTATCCGTATGTTGCCGCACACCAGTTTAAGGGACAAAATGGCAAATTGATGTCATTTTCATGCACAAAGCACAATGTCAACACAAGATCCAACATGTCTACGCGGACCTCAAGAAAAATCATGGCAAAAGATCCACATCACATCACCTTTTGATCTGCTGAAATTCTGGAAAATTGTGAAGAGCTTCTGAGAAAAAACATATACCACACTGAAGAGTACTGAAAACCAGGAAAACCCACCAAATTTTATGACCTAATTCTCCTAAATGGCCGCGGATCCACGGCATAAGCGTGCTTAGGCCGCGGATCCGCGGCCATATGGGCTCCGCAGTTGAATAAATTTCAGGGGCAGTTTGGTCATTGCATTTTGGTCCTGAATGTTGCCCTAGGTTCTCTGTTTCCTGCCTATAAATACCCAGTTCTGAGCCATTGTAAGGGAGGAATTCTTATGCCCTCTTTTTGTTAGTTTTTGGTTTAACTTCTTCTTCTTCTTCATCTTTCCTCCATTAAATTCTCGTGAGAGCTTTTGAGTGGATATTAAATGAAGATGAGGGTTATTTTGTATCATTCTTTTGCTTAGCTTCCCCTTGAGATCATTTCTTTCTCTTGATCTTTCAAGCTCTTCATTGAGCTTGAAGGTTTAAGGGTTGGTATTTGATCTCAAGGGTTGTATCATTTTGGAAGGAATAAAGTCTCTTTTGTGCTTCATTTTGCCTTGGATTTTTAGCTCTATCTTGATCTTGCAACCGTTTAATTGAGATTGCAAGTTTAAGTTTGGGTTATTAAACTCATGGTGTGTAACTTGTTCCATGGTTTCTAGTTCTCTTTCTTGCTTATTTCTTTCTTACTTTTTATTACTTGCTTTACATTCATGCTTTACTTTCATGCACTTAAATTCCATGCACTTTTAATTACTTGCTTGTAATCTTTTCTTTTCTTTGTTTATCTTTTCTTTTTCTCTTTTTGGTTCTTTTTGTTAATGGTTGTAATATGTTGTTGTTAAGAATAAATACAATATTGTAAGTTAAGGTTTCATTCCTCATTTCCTTTTCCCGTTATTTTCCTTTGAACTCCGCCCAAACGTTACGCAAGCGCTCTGTTAGGCACCCTACCCTACCAAGGTAACGGTGATTCCTAACCGCGACCGGTTGCGTTCGGTTTGGCCGGAGGCGAAAGCAAGAGACAAGAACGGAAGGACAAGGGTCAATAAGCCGGATTCCACGAATACCATGCTTAAATCCCCTAATCCACGTTATTGCCGATTGCTCTAGCTTCAATTGGTCAAGACTCGGCTCAAAGGTTTTAAGTGCGGATTTCTTTAGCTTACACTTTCGTATCTTTTTCTTAACAACTTTATACTTGCATATAAAACACATAGGTTAGATTTGAACAAACATATATACATTCTTTATTGACTCGTCTAAAACTCGAACGGACATTCAACCATCTCCCTGTAGATCGACCCGTGCTCAACCGGCTAGCTGCAAAATGACACCGTCCTGATCGCGGTTATAACTTTAGAACTTTGAACATCCGACACGCCAAAAGCGTGCGATCATCACCTTATCCTAGGATCACTCTTGCTTCTGTCATACCAAAGCGGGAGGATTTGGTGGTATCCAGCCCCTACCGACATGATGTTGTCACCTCTACTCCCCTACCGAATCTCGATACACGTCACTGGATGGAAGATAGCGGTCGACTCCCCCCTCACCCGGTCCAGTTGATTTGTAAGAGGGGTTCAGAAGGGAGGAGCATCCTTAAGTGGATTCAAGAATGCCATGGAGAAGTGGGGGGCGAGGAAGATATTGCATAGACCATTCTTGGGGTAGTGCATCTATCTCCTGCTCTCGAGCTGAGTTCCAAGCCTATTTTTACTAGCCACCAATTCGTTGTGCTTGGAGTTGACTTTTTTTGGGCTCCGACATCTCGGGTTCCTCCGTTATCGTCATCCTCCATCAGCTTTTCCAGCATGTCTGAGCATTGGTTTCTAGCACTTTGCACTGCTTGGCGTGCTTAGAAGTTTCTTCTCTTCGTCGGTTGCCGCTGAAAAGCTGAGGAAGATAGGATTCCAAGCGTCAACTCTTTGGGCTGCTCGATATGCTCAGAATTCGCTGTTATTCACCTAAGGTCGTAGGATGAACTCAAGATCATTTATGATCCAAACTTGTACTGTAGTGCGATACCTATAATTTTGCATTTTTGTAATTACTTTTCATGGATGAGCTAGTTTGTTATGTAAACCATGTATGTAATTATTTTATATAATGAAATGATACAAGATGTTTGCCTATGTCTCTCAATTTATAGCCCATTTTTTAAGGTCTTGCGACTTGGTAAGAGCTCGCAAGTTTTTGCTGCGTGCCGAGGTCTTGCCTCGGACCGAGTGTAGCTCGAGCTTTGCATCTTTTCTATCGACTTGGTAAAAGCTCGCAAGTTTTTGCTGCGTGCCGAGGTCTTGCCTCGAGCGCGAGTGTAGCTTAGGTTTTGTAGCTTTTCTTGCAACTTGGCAAGAGTTCGCAAGTTTTTGCTGCGTGCCGAAGTCTTGCTTTAGGCCAAGTATGTAGGGTTCCTAGGCACACTAATGAGGTCTCACAAGGCATCAACCATGCCAATTTTAAATTTTACAAGTGCCGAGAAACCCTAATACGGATTCGTTGACTAGAGTTTAGGCGAAAAGTGAAACTAGTTAACACCTTAACTAAAAGAAAAAGGCTACAACCTTTGTAGAAACGGTTCTCCACTTCCTTAGCTCCACGTAGATGTCCCCTCGCTGTCCATATCGGATCTCGGACTCTAGCATCGGCTTCATCAGAAAAATGGGCGGACTAGGTTGTCGACTTCGATGCCAAAGAAGATCTACGTCGAGGCAACACAAGATCAAGCTCCAACTTCACCAAGTCATGAAACTTGTGAAGATAACACCCTATACTACTTGGCAAGAGGTAGAGGATGAAGAAATAGGAGGTGGGTTCACCTTAGAATTGGATTTCTCACTCATTTTCACAAGTTGCCATTAAAGCTAGTAAGCTTTTCTTCTTGTTAAAGATGATGATGAAGAAGAAAGAATATGATAAGTTCTTTTTTAAAAAGAAAAATCATATGAATACTTATCATATCCTAACCTTGGTTAGGTGTAGAGAATAGACCATGGTTAGTTTGAATGGTTAGGGTTAAGCATGAAGACAAAATGGTCACTTTAGTCAAAGCTTCATGAAGCTTCAACAACAAACAAAGAAAGCCTCCATTTTCTCTTTTATCTTTTCCAAAATAAATAAATAAATAAATAAGTAAGAAAAAGAAAAACCCCAACCATTACATAACCATGGTTTAATCTTTACACAAACTCAAGTAAGCATGTATCATCAAACATGATACAATCAAGTGCAAACAAAAATATATCACATATACAATGTGCACATCAAGTGAGAAAATCCTTTTAAAAATGAACCAATACTAGTTAATGCAAAGTAATATATCAAATATATAATTATACATTAAATCATTAAATCAACATTTGATTCAATGATCTGGTTATGTCGCACATAACCGACTAGTATCCAATGTATCGATTTATCGAATCAATCTTCGATTCGATAACTAGGTTTTATCGCATACAACCAATCGAAACATCCATCGCGAGAATGAAATACGGTATCACATACACGCATTATTCTCGGTCCCGCACATATCTCATATGCGCTCCTATTTCGTTTCGCTTGAGCCAGGAAACCTCTGTGTAGGACTCTAAAGACTCGTCAATACGCCGGTAGCAGATGATGATCATATCAAGCATCCACAAGCCGCAAGCGGTCTGCTAAACGTAACGGCCACCCGGGTATTGAGCGATCAGAAGATCGACGAGCAAGCCCGCTCACACTCCTGTGAATCCAACCAGTAACACTTACCGTACAGTCCGGTCTGTTCGTCTGATATGTCGCATATCAAGTCTAGGGGTGGTAAACGTCAGACCCCAATAACCGATAAGGCATGCCGATGTGAGGCTCATAACGGGTCGAGAGACTACTGGTAACACTTATCAGTAAATCTCTGATCAGCCCTGGCCAGGGACTTCCCTGTTACGGCCAATCGAGTATAGCGCAACATCAACCCCCAATACCGGGAGAGACGAAACCCCTCCTATCGCTCATTGCCTCCATATGACTCGGGACTGTACCCAAAAACCACCGTTTTGCATGCCCACATGGACGTGGTAAGGTGGAGATCAAAGCACAGTGGGAATCACACAAGACTCTATGACGATCTCGGGTCTACAGACTAACCTGCACAAGTGTCACCTGAGAACTGCCATCTGACGTGATGTATAATACCATCTGGGAGTTCTCGGCGAGTCCGTCCAGTGTACCCAGTCTCCACTGAGCACCCGTATACCATCTCTGATGTCAAACACCAATGGATATGGGATCATCCATCGCCCATCTCATGGGTCGAGAAGCGTATACGCTAGTCTACACTGGTATATCGATGCCCCGTCTCGATACACCCATGACTAGGGACCTTGAAGGATGTACCTTTGGACTACCATGTCCCCACTAGCATGATCTGCATCATAGTCCAGGTAGTCAAGTACACATCCTAAGGGCTTTACCAACATGTAACTGTAAGACAGTTTAAAGAGACTAGTGTACATGTTAAGATAAAGAGCAACCAGTTAGCATACTATCATATCGAGCAAGAAAGTCATCTCTATATATGTCCAAGCATCCAATATAATATACATCATCTGTACAATACTGGCCTCTAGGGCATACATACAACTAACAAAGTATAGCTCGGACTTTATAGCTTTTCTTCCGAATAGGTAAGAGTTCACAATTTTTTGCTGTGTGCCGAGATCTTGCCTCGGGCCGAGTGTAGCTCGAGCTTTGTAGCTTTTCTTACAACATGGTAAGAGTCGCAAGTTTTTGCTGCGTGCCGAGGTTTGGCCTCGGGCCAAGTGTAGCTCGGGCTTCGTAATCCTTTCGAGGCCTGCTCAAGCATCCAACTCCTGCTCGTCGAACTTCCATGTCATTTTGTTGACACGGCGCAGGCATCAGAGTCTTTTTTGGATTTAGCTCAGGTCTTCTCGCTGTAACGACTCTGAAATCCTTGTGCAAATGTAAATTTTTCAAACGTATAGAAAGGGTATTTCAGCCTGATTTGGAGTTATAAATTAATTTTTTTCAATAAAACTAGGAAACAACTTGTAGCTCATTGGTTAAGCCTCTCTACTGCTGTGCCATAGCCTGGGTGTTCAAATCCCATCAGTCCAGATTATTTTTTAATACTTTCATTTTAACTTTTCGGAGGCCTAAGAGTTGCACGTGAAACACATGGAGAATCGAAAAGTTTAAGAAAAATCAAACAGGATAAATGAGGAGTTAACACAGAATAACACACATGGCACAAACTTCGAGACACATGGAGACAATCCAACCGCCAAAATTCACCCCTAGGCCGCCATCGGCGGTTGATTTGGTTGCAAATCACTCTGTTCTTCGCCCGTGCACCCCTTCAGCTCCCCTCTAATCTATTTTCTTATTTGTTTTCTTTGAAATTAAATAGAGACCTACAGACCTTTCCTTTCCTCCATAATCACAAGTTTAATACCATTAATCTTGTTTTAATTCACCCTAAACCTATATTCATCCCTATAAATACCACACCATTCCCTAACTCTTCCCTATTAAGAGATTTCTCGAAAATTCTCTAAGTTCAAGAAGGGTTAAGACTAGTCAAGTGAAATTGGCGATCCAAGTTCACTCCGTTGAAGACCGGAGCCATAACCGATGATATCGCGACGCCACGAAGACTTCCGCTCGTTCCTTTACTCTTTTCTCAATACTCTAAAACTGTAAGTCCCTATTTCTCTCTTTCATTTTGACTCAAACTGCTTTCTAAAAACCATATCGACAAACTGGAGTTAACCTTAAAATTCATTTCTTTTAAATGTTTTATCATCTTTGATAGATCGATATGTCACAAAAATACCATAATATCACTTCAAAATATTATTCACATTTTAACCTTTAATGTAATTAAAATTTCATACGAAATAAACATAAAATGAACTTTTTTATAAAAATACCATGAACTTTAAAGGTAACGCTTATGGATATCTAGAAATATATAACTCTAGAAAACTCATGGGGTAATGACATACTTTATCACATACACTATGGCTTTATAGCTCAGTAGCTAGATTACAAGTCTATCCAAAATGAAACAATTACATTAAAATACCATTACTTTAAAAAAAGTGTTTTTTATTGATATTTTAAATCCTTTGTAATTACGCTTCTACAACCCTTTTAGGAGAACCCATTTATGGATGATGCGGGTTATCGCACGTCTTCAGAATAGTAGAGTGAGATACAGATCTCCTCACGGAGAATTCGGTCTCGAAAGAAAATAAAATACGGTTTAAAGAAATACGACTTTTTAAAACAAATTAAAATTTGGAAAATTTATATAAAATTATGAATCCTTATTTTAATTGAAAACAAATTGTGAAAAATATATTTTTAAATGAAAGATTAAAATTTTAAATAAAATACCCTAAAGTTTCCGAAAGTATAGTTTTCCTAAAAATACCATAAACTTTTAAAATCTAGGTTTTTATCACTAAAATACCACATAAACTAAAAATACATTTCTATAAAACCTTTAATATTACAAATCACCCTCGAGGTTTATTTTTAAACAATATTAAAATATTTTACATAAAACCCCCTCGAGAAATATAAGTATATAATAAACAAACTTGAATAAATCATTAAGGACTCTAGATTAATATAGATTTAAGCGGTATCATTTCTCTTGAGCCTCAGGGAGCCGGGAAAAGTGAGTGCTTGCCTATTCAGGTTAGAAAACACTGCAAATTAATGGAGTTATCAATGGAAAAGGACACAAATCCTACCTTCCATGTGCAGCGGTTGTCCGATTATTTCCAAACTTAAGATCTTCAAATTAAATCTAGTAATATGAAATGTCTGTAATTCGAATACAAACTCGAAACTAAACTTGAACTTAAACTTGAACTCTAATCCAAACTCAAATCTAAACTTGAACTCAAACTCGAACTTTAATCTAAACTCAAACCCAAACTTGAACATTAACTCGAACTCATTCTACTCAAACTAACGTGACTCAACCCAAGATTGCAATTGATATGACTCGCATTTTACTTGACTTACTCGACTACATTATTCACTTTTGCAATCTATGGTTCGATCCGGACATGTTATAATAAACCCAGCAATCAACTAAGGATATATAACAGTTATAATATATATTACTCGGGGTGTATGGGATAGTTTCAGGTATGAATCCAACGGAACTTCAGGAGTCCCGTATTAACTTACTCAAATTCTATTTACTTGAATCTCAGTCGGGTTGACTCCACCACAGGTTAGAGTCCCGATGCTAACACATGAAATGGGCCCGTGTTTCCTTACTCCTGGGGCACAACTCTTGAGCTCGTGAATACTTCTACGGTTGCGTTGACAATCACACTTGGAACTTAATGTTAACATAGTGACCATATAGAGACTTATAGTATATATACCTATATTCATTTACATAACTCCTACTTGACATATACATTACTTCATGATTATTCTATACTTGTCACTTCCATTTTTACTCTACTTTGGGACTTACCGAGCGCTAGTTCGCTGACGGGCATTCAACCCACCTTTGTTTTCTTGGAATATTCGTCAGATACTATGGAGACGGAAGAGGTGGATGCAACAGAGGAGGATTACGACCAGATCGCGGCTCAGGCTTAGACTAGTTATCCTTTTCTTTCGGGTTATATATGCTGCTTGTTTAGGCATTTCTGTTATTGTATTTACTTTTCAGTTGAACTCTTGTATCTGTAAATATTTCAAATTTGAATGTAAATAAAGATATTTGTTGAAAATTTTTACAATCTCCATTTATTCTCACATCGTGTATTATTGTTTCAATGCGCTTAGTATATTTATTTAAAGAATGACCTTCTCTGGATAAATATGCCGCGGGCTTGCCACGTCACCATTTCCGTCTACTAGGAAGCAGCACGTGACAGGTTTTATTGGTGGCCTATGCAGGTCAGTTCTGCATGAAATCGTAAACAATATACCATATGAATTAATGCGTTCAAAAAACATTTACATTCCTTGCATTTCAAATTTCTTGAATCTATCATAACCAATCTTTTATATCAAGGTGATGGACTCTCCGAACAATACCAGCACCAATGTCAACGACAACACTCCACCGCCTATACTACCACCACCACTTACTGTTGTAGCGCCTATCAATAAGAAAACGGTACTTTTTGAGGCTATCAAGAGCCTATTGGAAGGACAGAGGGAGAAGACAACCCTCATGTACCAAGGACTTGCTCGCCCTGAGACGGAGGCACTCGAAGTTAAGCAGTTTCGAGCACTGCATCCAAAGAACATTTCAGGTAAAGAGAGCCCGCATGAATCGGAGGTATGGGCTCAAATGATTGAGGATGATCTAGCAGCGGCTCAAGTGCCAGATATAGTTTGGGTAAGAGTTGCTACATTGCAACTGACGGATAATGCCAGGGTATGGTGGAAGGCAGAGGAGAGTCGTCTCGAGCAACCAATAGAGTGGAAAATATTCTGATACCTCTTCAATGCAAATTACTTTCCGGAGACTGCCCGTTTTGATATAGAGCAGCAATTCATCCATCTACAGCAAGGATCGATGTGGGTCAAGTCTGTGGATGAATGTGATACTGAATCTACCATGCTCGGTAGGTAAACTATAGTCTCATGTTAAATTTTCTTATCTCACTTAAACATTGCTAACACAAGGGCGTAACAGGTTCACTGCACACCTCATTCCCACTGCTGAGATCCGGGCACGACGATTCCAGCAGGGGTTGGACCCAGAAATCCAAGCTGTGCTCGCTACAGGAGATTTCCCAACCCATGAACTTGCTTTGAAGGCTGCCCGACGGTATGAGGCAGTTGTGAAGAAGAAGGGTAGGTCACAGTTGGTCGGTGTGAAACGCCCTTTGCACCAGATCACGGGAGGGGCATCTTCCAGTCCAGCTTTCAATGGACCATCTCGAAGGCCAGGAGGTTCTTTCGCAAACAACAAGCCAGACTTTTGCAAATGCTACAAAAGAACATGGAATCTAGTGAAGAACTATCATAGGGCAAACAATAAGCCAGACTTGTGCTTGATCTGTGGGTCTTCTACTCACACTATCGGAGCATGCTCCCAGAACTGAGGGACTAATAACCCTCTCGCTAGACCGACAATCCAAGCTCCTCCTATTTGGTTAGCTCTACCAGCTCCAGCTCCCCGCATCCTGACCGCTTAACCTCAGCGCCGAGTGTGTAACCAGGCATAGAGGAACGTGCCGAGATGCCAAGCTTTCAGTATGTCGGTCGAAGAGGCCGAAGCTACGGCTCAGGTTATCACTGGTAAATCTCTTCTCGTTTCCTATCAAGTTATTTCTAATCCTAGCTATCTATATTTGTTATACCTAAACCTATCCCATACGACTCAAGTAAAATCTTAGTAGCCATCCTACATGCACTCGCGCTCGACACTGGGGCATCATATTGCTTCATGTCGCAATGGTTCGTAAGAACTTATGCGATCCTAGTTAAGCCTCTCGTATTCAGCTGGAATATCAGTATTATATGCGGTCATTTGTAGTCAAGAATTATATGCGGACTTCAAGGTACTGGACATACAGAATTTCGACGTAGTCTTAGGAATGGACTGGCTGGGAACTTTCTTGACTACCATCGACTGTCACCAAAGGAGGGTAGTGTTTGAAATACCAAATCACCCAGTGTTCTATTTCAAAAGTGGAGACCGGAATTTGGAGCCTAGCATCTACCGAGCAAAACCAAAGAAGGCGGAGATTGCAGCGTTGCAAGCAGAAGGATCGAAGCCAGAGATCGTTAGAGAGTTTGAGAATGTATTCCCTGAAAACATAACAGGTTTGCCTCCCGATTGAGCTCTAGAGTTTGGCAATGATTTACAAACCGGTGCATAACCTATATTAAAAGCTCCATACCGATTAAGTCCGGAGGCATTGAAGGAGATCCGTATTCAGTTGGAAGAACTCCTAAAGAAAGACTGGATCAGACACAGTACCTCAAGTTGGGGATCTCCGGTGCTGCTGGTGAAAAAGAAGGAAGGTATCTACCGAATGTGCGTGGATTATCGAGCACTGAACGAATTAACGATTAAGAACAAGTATCCACTACCTCACATCGATGACCTTTTCGATCAGTTAAGTGGATCTTGTATTTTCTCAAAGTAGATCTTCGTTCAGGATATCATCAGATAAAGGTCAAGGAGTCCGACATTCCGAAGACGGCGTTTAAGACTCGTTACGATCATTATGAATATCTCGTAATGCCATTTGGAGTGACTAATGCACCGGCCATTTTTATGAATCTGATGAATCAAGTTTTCCAAGAGTACTTAGACAGATTTGTTGTTATCTTCATCGACGACATCCTGGTATATTCAAAGAATCGGAAAGAACACACCGAGCACTTACTCATTGTCCTGAATACATTACGACATCATCAACTCTACTCTAAATACAGCAAGTGTGAAGTTTGGCTAGACCAAGTCAGATTTCTCGGACACATTATTTCAGGGGAAGGAATCTCTATGGATCCAGTTAAGGTGTCAGCTGTCAGCGAGTGGCCGGCACCAAAGACAGTGAAAAATATAATAAGCTTCTTAGGCTTAGCAGGATATTACAGACGATTCATCGAAGGATTCTTAAAGATCGCATCACTCCTAACCAAACTTACACGTAAAGACGAAGAATTCGTGTGGTCAGAAGCATGTGAGAAAGCTTTCGTAGAACTCAAGTAGAGGTTAACCTCTTCACCTATTCTCGTAATACCGGATCGATCTGGCAGATTCGACATACATTGTGATGCATCCAATAAGGGATTAGGATGTGTTCTGCATCAGTATGGAAAAGTTGTGGCTTTTGCATCAAGACAGATAAAGGTTCATGAGCACAACTATCCAACACATGATCTGGAATTGGCAGCTGTGGTTTTCGCACTTAATATTTGGCATCACTATCTTTTAGGAGAGTGAGTGGATATACACATCGACCACAAAAATCTGAAGTATATATTTACTCAGAAGGAACTCGACATGCGGCAGAGAAGATGGATAGAACTCATGGCAGATTTCGACATCAACCTACAATATCATCCTGAAAAGGTGAACATAGTTCCCGATGCACTTAGTCGCCAGCCATTAGTAATGCACCTCACCGCCTAGTGGAAGCTACAACAAGAACTGCAAGGACTTATGATTGAAGTGGTCATACCAGGTAACTCCTCATTCTAGATGAACTTACAAATCCAGTCCACTCTTGTCAATTAGATCAAGGAAGATCAAGTAAATAATGCCAAGTTACAAAAGATTCGAGAATAAGTAGAAAGTGGTCTTCGAACTGATTTCATCATCCACGAAGATGGATCCTTACGGTATGGGAGTCATTTATGCATGCCAATCAGCCATATTCGAGAAGAGTTGATGAAAGAAGCTCATAGCTCTCTGTATTCTATATACCCCGGCGATACGAAGATGCATAAGGATCTACGACAGCACTACTGGTGGAATGGAATAAAGTGAGAAATAGTAAGGAGCTTAGCAAAGTGCTTAATTTGTCAGCAAGTGAAGGCTGAGTATCACAGAACTGCTGGTCTACTTCAGCCGTTACCGATCCTAGAATGGAAATGGCAGCACATTACTATGGACTTCATCACTGCTCTCCCTCGCAACACGAAGGGTAACGACGCAGTTTGGATTATTGAGGATCGACTTACCAAATCGGCTCATTTCATCCCATTCAAAGTTGGCCAATCAACCGAGACGTTAGTAAGAAAGTACATGGAGGTGAGTAAAAAAATCTAAAGTAAGATTTAAATCTTCAAGATGCATCTACTTATCTTGAAACCTATAAACTCATGTAGGAGATCGTGAGATTACATGGGGTACATGTTTGCATCGTCTCTGACTGAGATACTAGATTCCGATCCTTATTTTAGCAGAGTCTTCAAGCTATCTTGGGAATGAATCTGAATTTTAGCACGACGTTTCATCCCCAAATAGACGGACAGTCTGAATAGACAATTCAGATCCTTGAATATTTGTTGAGTGCCTGTATGCTAGACTTTGGAGGTTCATGGGAAGATCACCTACACCTATTGGAGTTTTCATACAACAACAACTACCAAGAAAGAATTGAGATGGCACCATTCGCAGCATTCTATGGACATAAGTGCCGTTCCCCGCTGAGTTGGGATGACGTTAGAGATTGTGAACTCCTTAGGCCAGAGATGATCGTGGCAACGGTGGATGTAGTTCGCACAATCAGGGAAAAGATGCGCATAACCCAGGACAGACGAAGCAATGCACAGATGCTAAGCGTCGACACTTGGAGTTCCAACCCGGAGAGTATGTGTTTCTGAAGATCCCTCCGAACAAAGGAGTGATATGTTTTGGCAAGAGAGGTAAAATTAGTCCAAGGTACATCGGACCGTTCGACATACACGAATAAGTTGGAGAAGTGGCATACCGCTTGGCACTATCACTATCATTGGAAGGAGTGCACAATGTGCTCCACATATCCCAGCTACGATGATATGTGAGTGACCCCAGCCATATACTTGATCACTCAGAGCTTACTGTACAGACCGATCTAATTTGCGAACAACAACCAGTTGAGATCCTGAAACGAAAGATGAAGACATTACGGAACAAGGAAGTGAACTTGATTTGAGTGATGTAGAGAAAGGATTCGCTAGGAGAATCAACCTGGAAGCGAGAAGACGATATGCGTGCACGATACCGTCACCTTTTTTAAAATTAGGCTTTATATAAATTTCAAGGATGAAATTTTTATAAGGAGAGTAGAATGTAACGATTTTGAAATCCATGTACAAATATAACTTGTTCAAATGTATAGAAAAGGTATTTTAGACTGATTAGGTATTATAAATTTTGTTCAATAAAAGCAAGAAATAATTTGTAGCTCACTGGTTAAGCCACTCTACTGTTATGCCATAGCCTTCGTATTCGAATCCCATCAGTCCAGATTATATTTTAATATTTTTCATTTTAAATTTTCGAAAGCCTAAGAGTTGCACGTGCAATACACAGAGAATCGAAAAGTTTCAGAAAAAGCAAACGGGATAAATGAGGAGTTAACACAGAATAACACATATGACACAAATTTCGAAACACGTGGTAACAATCCAACCAACGAAATTCACCCCCAGGCTGCCGCCGGCGGTTGATATAGCTCCAAATCACTCCGTGCTTCACCCGTGCACCCCTTTAGCTCCCCTCTACCTTATTTTCTTATTTGTTTTCTCTAAAATTAAATAGAGACCTACAGACCATTCATTTCCTCCATAATCACAATTTTAATACCATTAATCTTGTTTTAATTCATCCTATACCTATATTCATCCCTATAAATACCACACTAATCCCTAGCTCTCCCCTATTCTGAAAATTTCTCAAAAATTCTCTAAGTTCAAGAAGGGTTAAGGCTGGTTAAGTGAAGTTAGCGATTAAAGTTCACTCCGTTGAAAACAAGAGCCATTCCCAACGATATCGCGGAGCTATGAAAACTTCCTCTCGTTCCCTTACTCTTTTCTCAATGCTCTAAAACCGTAAGTCCCTATTTCTCTCTTTCATTTTGACTTAAACCGCCGTCTAAAAATCATATCGACAAAATGGAGTTAACCTTAAATATCATTTCTTTTAAATATTTTTATCAACTTTGATAGATCAATATATCACACAAATATCATAATATCACTTCAAAATATTATTCACATTTTAACCTTTGATATAATTAAAATTTCATACAAAATAAATATAAAACGAACTTTTTCATAAAAATGCCATGAACTTTAAAGGTAACTTTTATCGATATCTAGAAATATATATCTCTACAAAACTCACGGGGTAATGACCTACCCCATCACATACACTATGGATTCATAGCACGGTATGCTAGATTACAAGTCTATCCAAAATGAAACAATTACATTAAAATACCATTACTTTTATAAAAAGTGTTTATTATCGATATTTTAAATCCTTTGCAATTGCACCTCTACAACCCTTTTAGGAGAACCCATTTACGGATGGTGCGGGTTATCATATATCCTTTGAATAGTTGAGTGAGATACAGAACTCCTCACGGAGAATTCGGTCTCGAAAGAAAATAAAATACGGTTTAAAAATACGACTTTTTAAAAGAAATTAAACTTTGGAAAATTTATATAAAATTATGAATTCTTATTTTCAATGAAAACAAATTATGAAAAATATATTTTTAAATGAAAGATTAAAATTTTAAATAAAATACCCTAAAGTTTCCAAAAGTATAGTTTTCATAAAAATACCATAAACTTTTAAAAACTAGGTTGTTATCACTAAAATACCACCTAAACTAAAAATACATTTTTATAAAGTCCTTAATATTATAAATCACTCTCGAGATTTATTTTTAAATAATATTAAAATATTTTACATAAACCCCCTCAAGAAATGCAAATACATAATAAACAAACTTGAATAAATCATTAAGGACTCTAGTTTAATATAGGTTTAAGCGGTATCATTTCTCTTGAGCCTCAGGGAGCTAAGGAAAGTGAGTGTTTGTCTATTCAGGTTAGACAACACTACAAATTAACAGAGTTATCAATAGTAATCGTCTTGCAAAAAGACACAAATTTTGTCGTTCATATGCAGCGGTTGTCCGATTATTCCTGAACTTAATATCTTCTAGTTAAATCTAGTAATATGAAATGTCTTTAATTCGAATACAAATTTGAACCTAAATTTGAACTCAAACTTGAACTCTAATCTAAACTCGAACTTAAACATGAACTTAAGCTCGAACTCTAATCCAAACTCGAACCCAAACTTGAACGTTAACTCGAACTCATTCTACTCGAACTAACCTGACTCGACCCAGAATTGCAATTGATATAACTCGCATTCTACTTGACTTACTCGACTATTTTTTTCACTTTTGCAATCTATGGTTCGATCAGGACAAATTATAATAAACCCAGCAATCAACTAAGGATATCTAACAATTATAATATATATTACTCGAGGTGTATGAATAGTTTCAGGTGTGAATCCAACGGAATTTCAGGAGACCCATATAAACCTTCTTGAATTCTATTTACTCGAATCTCATTCAGGTCGACTCCTCCACAGGTTAGAGTCCCGATACCAACACAAGAAATGGGCCCGTGTTTCCTTACTCCTGGGGCCCTACTCTTAAGCTCGTGAATACTTCTATGGTTGCGTTGACATTCACACTTGGAACATAACGTTATCATAGTGACCATATAGAGACTTATAGTACATATACCCATGTTCATTTACATATACTCCTACTCGGCATATACATCACTTCATGATTATTCTATACTAGTCACTTTCACTTTTACTCTACTTTGGGACTTACCGAGTGCTAATTCGCTGACGGGCATTCCACCTACTTTTGTTTTCTTGGAATGTTCGTCAGATACCGCGGAGACGGAGGAAGTGGACGCAACAGAGAAGGATTACGACCAGATCGCGGTTCAGGCTTAGACTAGTTTTTATTTTCTTTCAGTTTATGTATGCCACCTGTTTAGGCATTTCTGTTATTGTATTTACTTTTTAGTTGAACTCTTATATCTGTAAATATTTCAAATTTGAATGTAAATAAAGATATTTGTTGAAAAATTTTACAATCTCCATTTATTCTTGCATTGTGTATTATTGTTTCAATGCACTTTGTACATTTATTTAGGGAATGACCTTCTCTAGATAAAAATGTCGCGGGCTTGCCACGTCACAGTTTCCGTCTACTAGGAAGCGGGGCCTGACACTCGCCATTTAACAAGGTCATGGCCAGGCATCTAAGTCATGCTCGGGCATCCGAGTCATGATCGAGCATCTAGGTCTTTTTTGGATTTGGCCTAAGTCTTCTCGCCGATCAACATGGTCATGCCTAGGCATCCGAGTCATGCTCAGACATCCGAGTCATGCTCGGGCATCTAGGTCTTTTTTGGATTTGGCCTAGTCTTCTTGCCGTTCAACCGGGTCATGCCCAGGTATCTGAGTCCTGCTCGGGCTTCCAACGCCTGCTCGTCGGGCTTCCACGTCTTTTTATTGATTTGGAGCAGGCATCTGAGTCTTTTTTGGATTTGTCTTAGGTTTTCTTGCCAAACTCATCGTTGCCGGTCTCAAGTCCGGATAAGAAAGGGTGATGGTTGTGGTAGGCTTGTGACAGCCAATATAAAACTTTGTCACATTCTATGACATGAACTATAATAAGAATATTGTTGGGGTGTCCCCTACTCAGCAATGCACTACATCGGATCCCGAGTGTAGTGTTAAGTATGCAAGGGCTTTTAGGTCATCGTCCGAAAGTGGCGCGCTACATTGGACCCCGAGTGTAGTGACAAATAAGTAAGAGTTTCATAGGATCCGTCTAGCTTCTTAGAACATAGGTTACCTTATAGGTAGACTAACAAAATTAGTGGAGGTGATGATTAGGAGGAGAGTTGGTATTATGTATTTGCAAGAAACTAAGTGGGTATGTGAAAAGGGTAGAGTCATAGAGCCTTGGGGTTATAAGTTTTGGTATACAGGTAGAGATAAAAATTGTAATGGGGTAGGCGTAATCATAGATAGATGGTTGCTTGAGAATGTAGTTGAGATTATGGGAAAAGGTGATAGAATTTTACCGGTTAAGCTTATTCTAGATGGGGAGATCCTTAATGTTTTTAGTGCTTATGCACCACAGATAGGTCTTGATGACGCTAGTAAGCATTTATTCTGAGAGGATTTAGATGAGATGGTGCAAATGATATTTAGCGAAGAGAAGTTATTTATTGGTGGTGATCTCAATGGACATGTAGGTACTAGTCGTATTGGGTTTGATGCTATCTATGGAGGTTTTGGTTTTGGACAAAAGAATGAAGCAGATAGCTCGATTCTAGATTTTGCCTTGTCTTGTGACTTGATCTTAGCAAACACTTGTTTTAAGAAAAGAGATTCTCACCTTATCACCTTTAGGAGCGAATTAAGTGCAAATCAAATAGACTTTTTTCTGACGAGAAAGATAGATAGAGGTTGTTGCATCGACTGTAAGATAGTGCCAGGTGAGAGTGTAACCACGCAACATAGACTTTTAGTTTTAGATTTTCGATTTAGAAAAGGATCTAGGAAGATTAGAAGTAAGATAGAACCTAGAATTAAGTTGTGGCGGCTGAAGGAAGGTAACCAAAAGACTTTTATAGATCGTGTAGTTCAAGAGGCGAATTGGAAGTTTGAAGATGATTCAGACAGAACATGAAACAAGATTGCTAGTTACATCAAGAGGGTAGCTAGAGATCTACTTGGTGAGTCGAGAGGTGGTGCTCCACCATCTAAAGACACATCATAGTGAAAAGAAGAAATAAAGACTGCTATTAAAATCAAGAGAGATTCTTATAAAAATTTGAAGAAAAGCATAGATGCAGAGAAATTTGAAAAGCATAAAATGAATAAAAAAAAAAGTTAAGAAAGCTGTTCGGAAAGATAAAACTAAGGTCTATAAGGAGGTGTACGAGAAGTTGGACACTAAGGAGGCTGAAAATGATATATACTGGATTGCTCGGATGCGAGAAAAGAAAACCAGAAACTTATGTGCAGTGAAGTGTGTCAAAGATGAAGATCAGAAGGTTTTAGTTCAAGATGAGAATATCAAGGAAAGATGGAGAGATTATTTTGACAAAGTGTTCAATGAGAGTTTAATTGAGAATTTGGATAAACTTGTCATTCAATCTCAAGATATAAATTGTGATTTTATGCGTAAAATAAGAATACCAGAGGTTAAAGAGTCTTTGAAGAGAATGAGATCAAGAAAAGCGGTTGGTCCAGATGAGATTTCTATCGAGATTTGGAGATACTTAGGAGAAATAGGCATTAAATGGCTGACATATTTGTTTAATAAGATTTGGCAGACTAAAGAAATGCCAAATGAGTGGAGGAAAAATACCCTTGTATCTATCTATAAGAACAAGGGTGATATTCAAAATTGCTCAAACTTTCGTGAAATAAAACTTATGTATTACACCATGTACCTTTGGGAGAGAGTAATTGATCACAGGCTAAGAAAGGATGTTAAGATAACAGAGAACTAGTTTAGGTTCATACCTGGACGATCGACGACAAAGGCTATTCATTTGGTTTGTCAACTTGTCTAGCATTTTCGACAGAGAAGAAGTGATTTGCATATGATATTTATTGATTTAGAGAAAGCGTACAATAAGGTATCTAGAGAGGTATTATAGGGGACAATGATGAAGAAGGGGGTCCCGTCAAATACATTGATATAATAAAGGATATGTACGATGGAGTAGTGGCAAATGTCAGAACCTGCGGCGGCCTAACGAGTGATTTTCCGATTACAATTGGTTTAGATCAAGGCTCTACATTAAGTCTATTCTTGTAGATCGTGTAGTTTAAGATGCGGATTGGCAGTGTGAAGATAATTCAGACACAATATGAAATAAGCTGGCTAGTTTTATCAAGTGGGTAGCTAGAGATCTACTTGGTGAGTCGAGAGGTGGTGCTCCACCATTTAAGCATGCATCATGGTGGAACGAAAAAGTAAAGGTTGCTATTAGAATTAAGAGAGATTCTTCTAAAGATTTGAAGAAAAGCATATATGTGGAGAGATTTGAGAAGTATAAAATTGCTAAAAAGAAAGTTAAGAAAGCTGTTTGGTAAGCTAAAGTTAAGGTCTATAAGGGGTGTACGAGAGTTAGACACTCAGGAGGCTAAAAATGATATATACAGGATAGCTCGGATGCGGGAAAGGAAGACCAGAGACTTATGTGCGGTAAAGTGTGTCAAAAATAAAGATCAGAAGGTTTTAGTTCGAGATAAGAATATCAAGAAAAGGTAAAGAGATTATTTTGACAAATTGTTCAATGAGAGCTTTACTAAGAATTTGGATAGACTTATCATTCAATCTCAAGATATAAACTGTGATTTCATGCTTAAAATAAGAGTGCTTGAGATTAAAGAGGCTTTGAAGAGAATAAAATCAAGAAAAGCGGTTGGTCCAAAAAGGATTCCTATCGAGATTTAGAGATGCTTAGGAGAGATAGTTGTTAAATGACTAACCTATATGTTTAATAAGATTTGGCGGACCAAAAAGATGCCAAATAAGTCGAGGAAAATCACCCTTATATGTATCAATAAGAATAAGGGTAACATTCACAGTTGCTCAAATTACCGTGCAATAAAACTTATGTGTCATACTATGAAGGTTTGGAAGAGAGTGATTGAACACAGGCTAAGGAAGGATGTTAATATAACAGAGAACTAGTTTGGGTTCATGCCTGGACGATCGACAACAAAGACTATTCATTTGTTTCATCATCTTGTTGAGCATTTTCGAGAGAGGGGAAGAGATTTGCATATGATATTATTGACTTAGAGAAAGCATACGACAAAATACCTAGAGAGGTATTATAGGGGGACAATGATGAAGAAGGGGGTCTTAGTCAAGTAGATTGACATAATCAAGGACATGTACGAAGGAGTGGTGGCAAATGTCAGAACTTGCGGCAACCTAAAGAGTGACTTTCCGATTACAATTGGTTTAGATCAAGGATCTACATTAAGTCCATTCATGTTTACCATCGTGATGGATGAGCTTACTAGAACTATCCAAGATGAGGTACCCTGGTGTATACTATTCGCTAATGATATTGTTCTAGTAAATGAGATGAAAGCAGGGGTTAATGCTAAATTGGAATTATGGAAGGAAACGTTGGAATATCGGGGGTTCAGATTGAGAAGGTCCAAGACAGCATATATACATTACAAATTTAGCAACACTGGTATAAAACTGGATGAGCAAAAGATATCACTGAGCGATCAGTTTAGATATCTAGGTTCCATCATTCAAAAGGATAGGAAGATCGATAACGATGTCAATCAAAGGATCCAAGCCGGTTGGTTGAATTGGAGGAGTGCAATAGAGATTTTGTGTGATCGTAACATTCCGTTAATGTCACGCCCCGCTTCCCGGAGTACGGATAAGGAGACGCGACAAGGCACGTGGCGTCTTTATTTAGAAGTAAACACGTTAAGCATAAATAAGAAATATAATATAAATGTATACAAGAATGACATGAGATGTAAATGAACAGCAACTTTTTATTTATTAAACATTCTTTACAATACAACTGGAAAGTAAATACAATGCGGAAAGCAATGCCTAAACAATGGCATGAACAGAAAGTAAAGGTATATACAAGTGACTAAAGCTCTGGGTCTTCTACGAACTGCTCCAAGTCTTCTGAGCTGGGCTTGATCTCCAAAGAGTCGGGTCCTCCTGACAACATTCTAAAGAAATAATAGAAAATGAATGTCGTCAATGAACAATCACTCGGTAAGTCTTAAAGAGAAATAGAAATAAACTGAACAGGTAAAGAGAATATAACTGGTATAATGTATGATTATTATGTTAACGCGGTTGTTTGTAGCTTGGTACAGAATGTGCCAGTGTATACGAGAGGAGTCCAACTTACCCCATGGACTATGGTATATGGAGTACAAGGCCCTGTCAAAACCCACGGGACAACGGCAACGGATGTTCAGGTTAGGTGTATTATAGTGACCATCATCGTGCCACTTTTAACACATTCCGTACCAGTCTACCCCTTAAAAAAACCGTAATGCAAATTGTGTTGTTTATAGATGATTTGCAGATATAAGACTTGCCGAAACTATGATATCAATTGTTCATGTAAACGGATAAAGATATAAACGGATAGTCATGTACAAAAGTCAATGTATATCCATGGATCGGTCAAATCAAGTCATGTTGATATAGATTGTATTCTGGTATATATGGATTCATGTTGTATTGGAGTTATATTTGGATTGTATTCATGTATGGATTGTATTCCGATTAGACTGAGACTCTGTCTGAGTCAGACGCTTTAACAGAATTGGATTCCTGAATTAGGTTTTGGAGTTATCGGTAACTGCTGCACATGGACGGCAGGATTTGAGACTTTTTCCAAGCCAATTATAATTGATAACACAGTTTTAGTTTTCTACCATAAATAGGAAAGCATCCACTTTCTTCGGCTCTCTGAGGCTCAAGAGAATTGGTCCCGCTTAAACGTATATTTACTAGGGTCCTTATTATAAATTAATATAACTTGAGGGGCTTTTATGAGAAATAGTTTAGTACACCATCAAAATAATACTCAAGTATTTATTTATCGTATTTAGGGTTTTCATGGATCTAATTTTTAAAAGTGAGGTATTCTAGTGAATATAAATCTAAATTGAATAGTATATGGTATTTTAGTGTAAATTGGAATTGTATGGATTTGTGATGGTAAATTCATGAAATTTGTGATTCCTTTGTTTAGAAAACATGAAATTTATTATATGTATTTAAAATAGATAATTTGATAATATTATAAATTATTATAGAAAAATAAATTTATTTATTAAATAAAAATCTCGTTTTCTTAAAAATTGTAATAAAAATTCCATCGAGATCGGATACTCCATGAGGAGGTCTGCATCTAGCTCTACTAGTACCGAGAATGTGCGATAACCCACACCATCTAAATCAGGAATTTAATTTAAAATAATCTTAAAGAATACGGTTTTATTAGTTTAAGGTATTTTATTGTAAAATTGTATTTATCCCAAAATATTATAAAGAGGCAATCGTGCTGTGTCATGATGAGTGTTATGATGAGGTGGGTCATTGCCTCGTGAGTTTTTCTAAAGGTAATATGAGCAAATATATGAAATAATGTCATAGGTAAATTTTGTGATATTAAACTGTAAAAGTGTAATAAACATGATTTTACATGGAGTTTAATGGTGAAATTGGTTTATAAATTTTAGTTAATGTTTAATAAGCAAGGTTTAATAATATGGATCTGAGTTTCGTAAGAAAAATTGTTATTTTAAAAAGAATAGAATTTAAAAGTCTGTTAACTCCACTTGCCGACGTCATTTGAAAAGAGAACTTGTTTAATAGAGAAGAGAGGAGAAAAGAAGGAACTTACTGGATAAAATGATAGAGGGGAGGTATGGAAAGGGTTTTAAAGCATCGTGGAGTCGCGGTGTCGCCGGATTTGTCCCGAGTCGTCGCCAGAAGATGACCTTGGGCTAACTCCACTTGTACACCTTATTTGACTTGGAAAATTTTGAGATTTTTTATGATAGAATTCAGAATGGAGAGGGATAGGGTATGGTGTGGTATTTATAAAATAGAATTAGGGTTTAGGGAATTAAAATGAGAATTAAAAATGCATTAAACATTGGATTAAAAGCTCATTTTTAATTCTCTGTTAATGTGCAGGAAAAAACAAACAGAACTAGGGTAGTGGGGGGAGGCTAAGGGGTGTTAGGGTAAAAAATTGGGGCTTTTGGTACGAGGGTCCCGGCGGAGCCGGCGCCAAGCTCAATCTCGCCGGCCATTTCAATGGGGGTGAGGTCTGGATTCATACCACATGTCAGTGTCGTTTCATAAAACTCAGTGCACATGTTTGATTTATAAGACTTTTCGGTTTTACGTGTGTTGCACGTGTAAACTTTTGGGCTTCCAAAAAGTTTAAAAGAAAAATCAATAAAAAATAATATGTGGCTAAGGGAATTCGAACACAAGGGCTACGTCACAGCAATGCAAGGCTTTACCAATGAGCTACAAGTGCTTTCTTGCTGTTTAAAAAACAAATCAAATATTATAGTATACTCAGGGTTGCAATACTCCATTTAGTACATTAACTTTAAACAAATTTTGTACATTATAAACAGAGTCATTAAATTCTACCCTCCTTACAAAAATTTCGTGCTCGAAATTTACAAATATTTAAGGACTAATTTACAAATAAGAAAGGGTATCTTGCACGCATGTCGTCTGCTCTTTCCCATGTTGATTCTCCTGGTGAGTCTTTTCTCCACATCAATCGAACCAAGTTTACTACCTTGTTCCGAAGTGAATTTATCTTTCTGTCCAGGATTTCAACGGGTTGTTGCTCACAAGATAGATTCGTCTGTACAGTGAGCTCGGAGTGATCATGAATGTGACTGGGGTCACTCACATACCTTCAGAGTTGAGATATGTGGAACACATTGTGCACTCCTTCCAATGAGGGTGGAAGTGCCAAGCGATAAGCCACTTCTCCGACTCGTTCGAGTATGTCGAACGGTCCAATATATCTCAGACTTAACTTACCCTTCTTTCCAAAGTGAATCACTCCACGGTTTGGAGAGATCTTTAGAAAGACATGATCTCCCGGTTGGAATTCCGAATGACGACGCTTTGCATCAGCCCAGTGCTTCTGTCGGTCTTGGGCTATGCGCATTCGTTCTCTAATAGTGAGAAATACATTTGCAGTCGCTACTATCATCTCAGGTCTAAGGAGTTCCCTATCTCCGATGTCGTCCCAACTTAATGGTGAACGACACCTCCTTCTATAAAGAGCTACAAACGGTGCCATTACAATACTCACTTGGTAGCTGTAGTTGTATGAAAACTCCACAAGGTGTAGGTGATCTTCCCACGATCCTCCGAAATCTAACATACACTCTCTTAGCATATCTTCAAGGATCTGAATCGTTCGCTCAGACTGTCCATCTGTTTGTGGATGGTAAGCTATGCTAAAGTTCAGACCCGTTCCCAAGCTAGCTTGCAGACTTTGCCAAAATTGCGATCGAAATTTGGTGTCACGATCGGAGACAATGCAAACCGGTACTCCATGTAATCTCATGATCTCCTGCATGATTTCATGGGTATCAGAGATAGTACACATTGAAGAATTAAATCTTACTTAGATTCAAACTTACCTCCATGTACTTCTTTGCTAATGTCTCGGTAGATTGGCCAACTCGAAATGGGATGAAGTGAGCCGACTTTGTGAGTCAATCCACAATAACCCATACTGCATCGTTACCTTTTGTGCTGCGAGGAAGAGCAGTCACAAAATTCATGGTAATATGTTGCCATTTCCATTCTGGGATAGGTAACGGTTGAAGTAAACCAGCAGTCCTGTGGTGTTCAGCTTTTACTTGCTGACATACTGAGCATTTGGTTACTCTTCTGGCTACTTCACGCTTCATTCCAAGCCACCAGTAATGTTGCCTCAAATCTATGTACATCATTGTACCACCAGAGTGTACTGAGTATGGGGAGCTATGAGCTTCTTTCATCAACTCTTTCCGAACAAGACCTTGTGGTACACACAATCTACTTCCGTATTTCAAAGATCTATTTTTGTGGCTGATGAAGTCTATTCGAAGTCCACTTTCTACTTGTTCTCTGATCTTTTGCAACTTGGCATCATTTACTTGAGCTGCTTTGATCTGATTGACAATTGTAGACTGAACATGTAAGTTCATCAAACTTGAAGCGTTACCTGGCATGATCACTTCTATCTCCATCTGATGCAAATCTTGTTGTAGCTTCTACTGTGCGGTGAGATTCATTGATAGTGGTTGACGACTAAGTGCGTCAGATACTACATTCACCTTCCCTGGATGATATTGTAGGTTGATGTCGAAGTCCGCCATAAGTTCTAACCATCTTCTCTACCGCATATTCAACTCTTTCTGAGTAAACACATACTTCAGACTTTTGTGGTCTGTGTGATATCTACCCATTCTCCAAGAAGATAATGACGCCAAATCTTAAGTGCAAAGATAACGACTGCCAACTCCAGATCATGCATCGGATAGTTGCGCTCACGAACTTTCAGCTGTCTTGATGCATAAGCTATAACTTTACCGTGCTGGTGTAGAACACATCCTAATCGCTTACCGGATGCATCACAATACACTACGAAACCTCCATATTGGTCTGGTATTACAAGAATAGGCGTTGTTTTCAATCTTGACTTTGTTGCGCCACGGCAGCGCCCCGGCCGTCTTACCGAGGCCAAAATGCGGAATCAAAAATTTTCCTTACTTGGAAACTGGCGCTACCGCAGACAATAAAACCCGGATCGTTAACCATTAACCTATACTAGCTAACAAGAGATGGGAAGAGAAGTATACCGAGTGATCCGAGTCCTCCGGTCTTCTCGTCATCGTCCCGATCTCCCTCGGAAAGTCTTGTCTCCATATCGTCGCCTCCTCGCCGGAGGGGCACCACATCGCCTGCGTCTTTTACGGGCTCCCGCCTCAATACCGAGGCAACTCAGGTATGAAGCCGGCAAGTCGACATGCTCAAGATATGCTGTAGAATGTAGTGTAGAAACTTTGTCTCTTGGAGTTTATGTAGTTGCCATTGATGGATGGAGGAAGAGGTAAAGAAAATTGGTGCTTTCAATTTTCTAGCAAGAAGAAGATGAGATGAAGAATTCCTCACATAACAAAATGAACTCTCTCATTCTTTTCTCTCAAGTGAACCTTCTCTCTTGAAGTGAGAATGGTGGAGGAATGAAAAACCAACCATAACAAGAAGGGAGGTGAGTGTAGAAGAAAGAGAAAGGTGACCATATCCAAACACCATCATCACAATCTCACATCAATTCTAATCAACATAAAGCAAGTGATAAGAAGGAAAAAGAATCTCATCATGAAAAACTATCATGATGCCACCAATAAGCAAGAAAGCCTTCCACAAAATGTTATTTGAAAACTTGCAAATAACCCCCTCCATCGGAAAAGTCCGGCCGGGAAAGAACAAAGGAAAACCGGCCGGAACGGAATGCAAGCTGGCAACTCCAGAAAACTGGTCCCGTAATAAATTACAGGAAAACCCCGATACTGTGCATACACACCCGCATCTGTATACCGACCGGATACAAATGCAATGAGACAAAATCTGCACTGTACTAAACTAGGATCCGGCTTAAACCAAAGCCGGCTAGTAATCTCCGTCCGATCCTGATCCGTGCAATACCGCACGTATCTGATCGAACCCTGCCATATATCCATACGGCCACTAGTACAAACCGTCCGATCCTGATCCGTGCAATACCGCACGTATCTGATCAGACCCTGCCATATCTCCATACGGCCTCTACAGCGTTTCGCCCGAAAGCTTGAGTAACTGAAAGTGTGGTGGACTCTAAAGACTCGTCAATACTATGGCTGTGGATTTAACCACTAGCACGTCATAGGTATTAGCCAATATGTGACGGGCCACCAGCTATTGACCAAAAGGGACGTCGATGAGCGAACTCATCCTGACACCCTACTGAGCCTGTCAGTGACAATATCCGTACAGTCCGGTCCGTTCGTCTATGAGTATCGCATGGCGGGCCTAGGGGGTTGGTAAAAGTCAGACCCCCAAAAGCGGTACAAGTCATGTCGGAGTGTAGCCAAGAACCCCTGAGATACTACTGGAATACCTACTAGTAAATCTCCTGCCTCGGCCGAGGGCTTTGCGTAATGGCTCTCCTAGACACAGCGCAACCTCACCCCCAATACCGGGAGAGACGAACCCCTGCAGATCCGCTCACTGCCTCCATGTGGCTCGGGACTGTACCCAACTAAAACCTGTTTGCACGACTCCTTTGAGCCGTGGTAGGGTAGTAATCAAAGCACAGTGGGAACTCACACGAGACAAATGACGATCTCAGGTCGATGAACTAACCTGTACATATGTCACCTGGGAACTGCTATCTGACATCTGGTATAAGACCAACTAGCAGGTTCCCGGCGAGTCCTGTCCGGTGTACTCATAACCCAATGAGCACCTGTATACATCTTAGGTGAACCAACTGACACCAGTGGCTTGTGAGACCGGCCACCGCCCCTCGTTGGGGTCTCGACTGTATACACTAGTCTACTAATGGAGTATCGATGCCCTGTCTCGAAACTCCTACGACTAGGGACCTTTTAAGGATGTGCTTATAGACTACCAGCTCCCACGTATATGATCGCCATCATACTGCTGGTAGTCAAGCAAGAATCCTAGGGGCTCTATCAACGTGTAATAGCGACATGTCAGGTCACCTAAAGCAGTACACGATGATAAAGATAAACCAGATAGCATACTATCATCTCGAGTAAGACTGTCCTACCGGGATAGGTCCTCCCTCAATCATTGCAATCACGTGCCTGTGATCCAATAATTGACTCTGAGGGCACTATCTCCAACAATCTCCCACTTGCACTCAAGGCTAATTATTGCGATATCGCATACTCACAGCCCGTGTGAGACCGAACACCCAACTCCTCTACTAGTCAGTCGCACAAAGCCTGTTTGCGAAACTATTGCGTTCGAGGAATAGCCTCAGTGAGTGGATCCGCTGTGAAGTTTCTTTCAATGTCTCTCTATATCTCAAGTTCGCAGAGAAAGCCATCTCCCGAAATGAGCAATACCTGTCTTAGAGTATGTCTGGATATCTGATGGGACCTAGCTCATAAATGAACTCCAAATCCAAACTTCTTAGATTGTATCGTCAACTGAACTTAATCAGTATCCTGCGCCATGCCTCCCTCAGTATTGCCTTGGATCACCTGTCCAAAATACTGCCCCTCGTCAGAGGGAAAACTATAACTCTGACAACCTCCTTGTCGTCCAGGTCACCTTGGAAGCCTGGAATGATAACCGTCTCATAAAGGAGGCTGCCGTTATCATATCCCTAGAACATTCACTTATGTTCTAAAAGTGCTTCCGACTGTTCCTCCAGGATTGGATCAATATCAACTTATTGCATCTAGTGCAAGAACAACATCTGGTGTGGTACTTGACATCTCATGATTGACTCAATTGCCTAAACAAGTGATCTGCCAATCATGCACATCCCTCTCTACTTTAGTCTATAAGACACCTTTACAGAGGGTGACTCCATTACCTGTAGGTACACTACTTTACTAGATCTATGGTTGTCACAAAGCACCCTGCCACCGTCTAAAACCATAGATCTAGTAACCAGAATGTCTGATATAATATCCAAGTCCTGTGTGGAGAAAACACTGTGTGACAACCAAAGTATAACCGATCGTAGTATAGGAATATCACTTCCTACTCTGTGTATGTCATCCAAAACCAGGACATCACACCCTACTACCTTCTTAACAGATCCATCCCCTATTCTGATGACGTCAAATCTATGACAGTCACATCAGAAATAGATGATCTATCTCCGCTATATCTGCTTTAGTCTATAGACATAAGCCTGATGTCCACCAATGCTTCCGCTGCTCCCACTGACTACGACAACCCTCTGGCAGAGTCATATAGACGTGCACTTCTAAAGCTAGTTTAGAACGACGCTATACTCATCCTCCTGCCGGGTCTCGCAGCCTGGAACAACAACAATGGCAAGTGTGGGTAAACAAGAACTTCCCTGTCACCGTCCTTGAGGCTACCGGAGTACCTCTCGGGTGCCTGAAGTTACCCACCTTATCTGCGGAGGGGCCAATGGAATGTCAAACAAGATTGAATCTTTAGGTTCTTATCAAATCTTCAGTAATCGTTTGCGGTTCTGGAATCACTTCCAGTTCTACCATACTCCCACTACTGTTTTTGAAAAAATCCATTTTTTAATAAAACTGTGGCGAGTCTAGAACAATATTTCTATTGATCTGCCAGATGGTAGAATGTCAACCCTCGTCATAGCCTGGGTCAACCCACAAACAGCCATTACAGAAACGTGCCTTGAGTTGTCCAGTATCTGGTTTTAAGCATAAGCCGGACAACTCCCCGTACCTTAACAATGTCAAGATATGAACTGTTCTATATTCAATATAGAAACAGAGGCACTGATTTAATTGGAACCAGATTCAAATCATGCAGCTGTCTCCAGTGCATGTCAACTAAATGGAAGGAGGCCGATCAGCGTTATTCAACTTAGGAATGCTTCTAATTATGAGTAACCTGAAAGAGAAGTAATTTCTCTTTATCATTACTATCAACTGAATACCATACACAAGTATCTACATCTTCGATCACTTTGAAGAATCCCGATACTTGCTACACCTGGTTCTCTACTCTATTCAAATACCTATAACTCCTCAAAACTTAGACCCTGTGTTCCTACGAAACACATGTCTAAGAACTAGAGAAGTTAAAAGTAAACAGAATATAGTATGAGGACCAACCCCTCTGTCCTAATGGACACTGGACAACATACAATACTCTGTATAAGTCCGCTGAGTCTAACAACTCTTTCACTGTGCGTCGTAGGTTGAAAACTGTACTTATGGTTAAGAAGAATTACACCGCTGTTTAATACTCCTTACCTAACCATCCACTGATATAGGTAAATGTCATCGACATAATATCAAAGGTATATCTCACTCTATGAAAATAGACGTACATATATATCAATTTGAAATTGGTGCACAACAGCGGATATTCAAAACCAAATATTTGCCGACCGGCAAACAGCCCAGATGATCTCCTCAAATATCACCGATTACAACGAATCCCGATATAATGAGGATGATTACCCTATTCCCAATAACTTACTCCCACTCATCATCTGTAAAACCATACAGATGTGAGAATCAAACCTGGTAAATACATACCCTGGAGTAAGTATCTAATCGGGAAATCAGTTTTCTTTTAACAGTACACAGCTGAACTGAAACATTGAAATGTTTCGATGGGGTATCCTGGTATTCCTAGTAATGCCTCTACCATTATCCAGATTCACAACTGTAACCGTATCATTCTTTGCCACCTCTCCAAATCCCTTTATATGTCTTTAGTCATTACCTTCTGCACACCCTTTAGGCCAAATGGTTTTCTTCCTTCCCTACCGTTCGGCACCAGCCTATGGTTTGGAAGAAAACTATCCAATAAGCATAATGGGTGTACTGTCCTAGTCCTAGGAGCACTCGCAATGCGAGAGAAGGTGATGATAAAAGACAACCGAATAAACCTTATTCCTATTTCTCCTGAACCAGAATCCATCCCCGAACTGGAACAAGTTCCTTTCGAGTTCGTATATAACCATACGATGGAGTATCCAATAAACTGTGGATCTTCGTAGTGATGCGGAGTGTCCTGGAGAAATACAAAGGTGATTTAGGATTGGCGAAGAAATACTTGGTTTGGTCGTGAATAGCAGTCGCAATTTACTTTGCCCTCTTACTAATCTCTTGCTTTGTCTTAACTTAATACCTTCTGTACACCATCGTTATGCTAATTGGTTTTCTTCATTCCCCACCGTTCGGCACCAGCCTAAGGTTTGGAAGAAGACTATCCAATTTGCGTAATAGGTGTACTATCTCCTAAACCAAGGAGTACTCGCAATGAGAGAAGGTGAAAAGAAAAGACAACTGAATAATCCTATTCGTTTTCTTCAGAACCAGAAACCATCCTCGAAGTCCTTCGAGTTCGTATATAACCATACGATGGTTTTGTCCAATGGAAGTGGACGTTTGTAGTAATACGGTGTGTCCTGGAGAAAAGGGTAAAAGTAGGAGTGGCAATGAGGTTTGCAACTCTGACAATCCAAAAGCCAGTGTTAAGAAAGTTCGGTCAACTTGGTCACTGAGTCATAGTCCAGGGTCGGGTCAATGGTCGCTGCCAAAGAGAGAGAGAAAAGAAACACTCAGCGTGCACTCTAACCTAGATCAGAATGGTTATCACTTTGTCTAATCTGGAAACCTCCCACTGTACCTCAAATTCTCCTCCAAACCTGAAAGAAGAATTAGTCGGGGTCACCCGAGGAGTAAACTAACTCATCAGTGGGAATCGGGATCCAACTATCATCGCATGATAACATGACGGAATCCACTCACGTCACCACACTCCAGAAGGTATGCGCATGTCTGGCAAGTTTCAGTTCTTTTGAAACTCCCGATGTGATTTTTACCCCAAGCGGTTTATAACCTTGACTAGGTCAACAAACCATAAACCGCCAGTCAAGTTCAACCCGTCATTATTCTGGATTGCATTAAACCCACCCGTACGTGCCCTTGACTAGGTCAACAAGGCCGCACGACTGTCTTAACCAATCCTACTTATGCAACAAACAAGTACCACTTAGCTACCGAACACTACGTCTTGACTAGGTCAACAAACGCAGCACGAATACTAAATAATACCTGTAGGAAATGACGGAGGGCTACGGCTGGTTTTTGGCGAAAAACCTTTAACGTAATGAACTTGATATCGTTGAAGGAACTGCATAGCCTTTTATAAAAACATAGTGACGAAAACCTTTACTAAAGAGGTCACTCCCGGTGAAGGGATCTCGGCTCTTTCCCCATAGAATGAGGTGCAGGATATTCCAACTGAATACCACGATGCAAAGCAAAAGTAATCGGCTATAGTGAAGTTAATGCCCTGACGCAAACTTCTGTCCAAGGGGTCACTCCCGGTGAAGGGATCTCGGCCCTTGCCTCGTCGACTGAGGAGCAGGATATTCCAAATGAATACCACGATGCAAAACAAAAGTGAACGTCCTTGCAATAACAGCTTTTTGAAAAATGTTCCAACAACATCAGAATAGGTTTGTTTATCTTACATTGATCCTAATCAACGCAGTCCCATCAATTGATCACACCACAAAGAACGAAAATATACTGATGTACGTATATGCCATCCGCATTCGCCACTGGGTCCCGTCATCACCCGTTAGGTTACTTAACTAACGACAGAGCGGGGACTGGACTAGCGCGGATGCAAAACATATACAACATCTACTAATATATATACCAATATATTATATTCGCTCAAGACGTGATAAAAAGCAACATCACAGAAATGTACAACATGACAGAACAATACAGATATCTGGGATCCCCGGGTTTCACAGAGCCGCTGCTGAAACCCGACGTTCCCCTGGTCGTGTGGATAGCCTGTGCAATGAAACCCTAGACCCCTACGGGCGCGGCAAGTTACCCGCCAAAACCTGAAGCGAGGCATCCCCCTTCAGCACCGTGAATGGACCACCCAGCACTTCACGGAATCCGGTAACTTGGGCACCCCTCCTGGGTCAACCTGTAACCCCTACGAGTGCGGCGAATAGCCCGCCAATCCTAGAGTGAAGCCCTCTCCGTCTCAAAGCCATGAGATGCGGGCCCGTTGCTCTCTAGAACCCGGCTATCCGTGCACCCCACCGCGGGGTAATCCTAGTACAGAAAGTAAAATATACATACAACGGGTACATCGACCGCAACCAGGCCGTGCCCCAAAAGAATAATACAAATAGGCAGTGACGGCAGTCCACATGTCGGACGCTCGCCCCGCAATATCAAATGTACATATAAAACAAAACTGTACTAACATTGCATCCAGGCTATCCCCCACGACCGATCCGCAACAACACAGCAATACATAGAACATCAACGTGAAAATCACGTTCGCAAATCCGTCTAACCGGGCTATAGCAGTTAGACAGGATTTACCGATCAAGTGATATTCACGGTCGCAAATATAATGTAAATACTGTGAAATAATGTGTTTAAAATATCCGATCAATCAAAAATTAACAAGTGGGCCCCCAAGCAATACTGTAGCACTCACAGAAAATCTGGGCCCAATATTAATATTCCAAAACCCCAAAAATTAGCCCAGAAGCCCACTGGAAAAATATGCTACAGTGAAGACACCAATGCGCGGCGGAACCGCGGCCCAAGGGGGGGTTTGGCCGCGGTTCCGCGCTTGGGTGATCGACTGACTGTGTCGAATTTTTCCAGTAGTCTTAGAATTTCCAGTACATTAGTTTTTTACAACCTGAAAAATTTTTAGAGCTCGGAAAAAATCGACAGAAAACTGATGCACACGAAATGTGGTTTTTGGGATTTTGTTCGATCGGAAATGTAAAACACACTAGAACAAGCTAGGCAAGGTTAATGGCGTGTCTCTGATACCATGTTGCGCCACGGCAGCGCCCCGGCCGTCTTACCGAGGCCAAAATGCGGAATAAAAAATTTTCCTTACTTGGAAACTGGCGCTACCGCGGACAATAAAACCCGGATCGTTAACCATTAACCTATACTAGCTAACAAGAGATGGGAAGAGAAGTATACCGAGTGATCCGAGTCCTCCGGTCTTCTCGTCATCGTCCCGATCTCCCACGGAAAGTCTTGTCTCCATATCGTCGCCTCCTCGCCAGAGGGGCACAATATCGCCTGCGTCTTTTACGGGCTCCCGCCTCAATACCGAGGCAACTCGGGCATGAAGCCGGCAAGTCGACATGCCCAAGATATGCTGTAGAATGTAATGTAGAAACTTTGTCTCTTGGAGTTTATGTAGTTGCCATTGATGGATGGAGGAAGAGGTAAAGAAAATTGGTGCTTTCAATTTTCTAGCAAGAAGAAGATGAGATGAAGAATTCCTCACATAACAAAATGAACTCTCTCATTCTTTTCTCTCAAGTGAACCTTCTCTCTTGAAGTGAGAATGGTGGAGGAATGAAAAACCAACCATAACAAGAAGGGAGGTGAGTGTAGGAGAAAGAAAAAGGTGACCATATCCAAACACCATCATCACAATCTCACATCAATTCTAATCAACATAAAGCAAGTGATAAGAAGGAAAAAGAATCTCATCATGAAAAACTATCATGATGCCACCAATAAGCAAGAAAGCCCTCCACAAAATGTTATTTGCAAACTTGCAAATAATCCCCTCCATCGGAAAAGTCCGGCCGGGAAAGAACAAAGGAAAACCGGCCGGAACGGAATGCAAGCTGGCAACTCCAGAAAACTGGTCCCGTAATAAATTACAGGAAAACCCCGATACTGTGCATACACACCCGCATCTGTATACCGACCGGATACAAATGCAATGAGACAAAATCTGCACTGTACTAAACTAGGATCCGGCTTAAACCAAAGCCGGCTAGTAATATCCGTCCGATCCTGATCCGTGCAATACCGCACGTATCTGATCGAACCCTGCCATATATCCATACGGCCACTAGTACAAACCGTCCGATCCTGATCCGTGCAATACCGCACGTATCTGATCAGACCCTGCCATATCTCCATACGGCCTCTACAGCGTTTCGCCCGAAAGCTTGAGTAACTGAAAGTGTGGTGGACTCTAAAGACTCGTCAATACTATGGCTGTGGATTTAACCACTAGCACGTCATAGGTATTAGCCAATACGTGACGGGCCACCAGCTATTGACCAAAAGGGACGTCGATGAGCGAACTCATCCTGACACCCTACTGAGCCTGTCAGTGACAATATCCGTACAGTCCGGTCCGTTCGTCTATGAGTATCGCATGGCGGGCCTAGGGGGTTGGTAAAAGTCAGACCCCCAAAAGCGGTTTAAGTCGTGTCGGAGTGTAGCCCAGAACGCCCTGAGATACTACTGGAATACCTACCAGTAAATCTCCTGCCTCGGCCGAGGGCTTTGCGTAATGGCTCTCCTAGACACAGCGCGACCTCACCCCCAATACCGGGAGAGACGAACCCCTGCAGATCCGCTCACTGCCTCCATGTGGCTCGGGACTGTACCCAACTAAAACCTGTTTGCACGACTCCTTTAAGCCGTGGTAGGGTAGTAATCAAAGCACAGTGGAAACTCACACGAGACAAATGACGATCTCAGGTCGATGAACTAACCTGTACACATGTCACCTGGGAACTGCTATCTGACATCTGGTATAAGACCAACTAGCAGGTTCCCGGCAAGTCCTGTCCGGTGTACTCATAACCCAATGAGCACCTGTATACATCTTAGGTGAACCAACTGACACCAGTGGCTTGTGAGACCGGCCACCGCCCCTCGTTGGGGTCTCAACTGTATACACTAGTCTACTAATGGAGTATCGATGCCCTGTCTCGAAACTCCTACGACTAGGGACCTTTTAAGGATATGCTTATAGACTACCAGCTCGCACGTATATGATCGCCATCATACTGCTGGTAGTCAAGCAAGAATCCTAGGGGCTCTATCAACGTGTAATAGCGACATGTCAGGTCACCTAAAGCAGTACACGATGATAAAGATAAACCAGATAGCATACTATCATCTCGAGTAAGACTGTCCTATCGGGATAGGTCCTCCCTCAATCATTGCAATCACGTGCCTGTGATCCAATAATTGACTCTGAGGGCACTATCTCCAACAGACTTGAGTTCTATGAAAGCTTGTTCGCATACTTCTGACCAAACGAATTCTTCATCTTTACTTGTGAGCTTGGTCAGGGGTGTTGCAATCTTCGAAAATCCTTCTATAAATCTTCAGTAGTATCCCTCTAATCCCAAGAAACTTCGAATGTCTTTCACTGTCTTTGGTGTCGGCCATTCACTTACTGCGAATACTTTAGCTAGATCCACAGAGATTCCTTCACTTGAAATGATATGTCTAAGAAATCCTACTTGTTCTAGCCAAAACTCGCACTTGCTGTACTTGACATATATTTGATGCTGTCGCAAAGTCTCCAGGACAATTCGTAAATGTTCAGCGTGCTCTTTCCGATTCTTAGAATACACCAGGATATCGTCGATGAATATGACAACGAACCTGTCTAGGTACTCTCGGAAAACTTGATTCATCAGATTCATGAATATGGCCGGTGCATTGGTCACTCCAAATGGCATCATGAGAAACTCATAATGTCCATAGCGAGTCCTGAATGCCGTCTTTGGAATATCAGACTCTTTGACCTTCACCTGATGATAACCTGAACGAAGATCTATTTTGGAGAAAACGCAAGACCTACTTAGCTGATCGAACAGATCGTCGATTCGCGGTAGTGGATACTTGTTCTTTATCATGACTTCGTTCAAAGCTCTATAATCAATGCATATTCTATATGGACCTTACTTTTTCTTCGCAAGCAAAACTGGAGATCCCCAACTTGAAGTACTGGGACGAATCCATCCTTTTTCATCTAGCTGAGTACGGATCTCCTTCAAACCTTCAGGACTTAATCGGTATGGTGCTTTGATCACCGGTTGAGCTCCATGTACCAAATCAATTCCAAATTCAAGAGCTCAATCAGGAGGTAAACCTGATATGTCTTCAGGAAATACATCATCGAACTCTCGAACTACCTCTGGCTTGTCTTCTTCTGCCTGTAGAGTTGCAATCACTGCTTTCTTCAGTTTTGCTTTGTATGTGCTAGGCTCCAGGGTACGGTCTCCACTTTTGAAATAAAAGACCGGATGCTCTGGAATCTTGAACACTACCCTCCTTTGACAATAGTCGATGGTAGCGTAGAAAGTTCCTAGCCAATCCATACCCAAAACTATATCGAAGTTCGGTATGTCCAGCACCTTGAAGTCAACATAAAATTCTCTGTTGCAGACAACCACTGGGCATAGGTCATATCCCATTGTTGCCTTTAGAATGTCGTTCCTTGAACTGACATTCGAGCTGGATACGAGCGGTTTGACTAGAATCGCATGAGTTCGGATGAACCGTTGCGACATAAAACAATGAGATGCTACAGTATCGAAGAGTGCTAGTGCAGGAAATGAGGCTACGAAGATTGTACCTAAGTTATGTGGGATATGTTTAGGTATGGAAAAGAATATATGGATGTAAACAAGTATTGAACAGATTTGAAAGATGGGAAGTTACCAGTGATGACTTGGCCAGTGGCTTCAGCTTCTTCCACAGTTATTGTGAAAGCCTGACGCCTAGGTATATTCCTCCTTGCGGGAGGCGCATTCCTCTGTCCCTGAGGTAGGTTCCTTTGTGCTTGATGGAACTGACGAGGAGGTGGAGCTGGGAGAGCAAGACGTGGTGCAGGTGCCTGGATAGCTGGCCGCTGCGGATAGGTGATTGCTGGTCTGGGTGCAGTATTTTGATTCAGTTTATGAGAACAAGACCCAATATCATGTGTGGATGAGCCACAGACTAAGCATAGGCGATTAGCACGCCTGCAATCCTTCGCCAGGTGTCCATTTCTTTTGAAGTAAAAACAGAAGTCTGGACTGGGCCGGTTGAATGGTACTCCCGGTCTCCTGGGTACAAACAGTGTCCTAGAAGAGACTCCTCCTGCTATCTGAGTAGCAGGGCGCTTCATACCGGCAGATTGAGGTCTACCCTTCTTCTTCACTACTGTCTCGTATCGACAGGCAACTTTCAAAGCTAAGTCGTGGGTTGGAAAATCCCCTGTAGCTAAAGCAGCTTGGATTTCTTAGTCCAACCCCTGCTGAAATCGTCTGGCCCTGGTCTCTGTGCCGCAAACCTGTTACGGTCTTGTGTTAGCTGTGTAGTATGTGATTATAGAAATTCGAATATTTAAGACATATCTTACCTGCTCACCATGGTGAATTCAGCGTCATACTCATCCACAAATTTGGTCAACATCGAACCTTGTTGTAAGTGGATGAATTGCTGCTCCATGTCGAATCGGGCAGTCTCGGGGAAATATTTCGCGTCGAACATCTCGTGAAAAATCCTCCATTCGATCGGCTGAGTAAGACGGCTTTCTTCCGCCTTCCACCATACTCGGACGTTATCGGTAAGTTGAAACTTCGCAACCCTTACCCAAGCAATGTCTAGCACTTGTGCTGCTGCCAGATCATCTTCGATCAACTGAGCCTATTCTTCAGCTTCCAAAGGGCTCTCTTTCTCAGAAAATTGCTTCGGATGCAATGCCCGGAATTGCTTCACTCTAGGTGCTTCCGCTTCTGGAAGGTTCATTAAGATAGAATTCTGATGTTGCTATCTCTCCAAGAGGCTCTTTATTGCCTCGAGCAGTACCGTCTACTCGTTGATCGGAGCTACAACGGTAGGCGTAAGAGGAAGAGAAGGTGGTGTGGTGTTGCCATTGGCGTTCATGCTCGTATTGTTCGGGGAATCCATAACCTTGAAAGAAAAATAGGGTTAGGATAGAATTCAAGGAATAGAAATTGTAAAGAATGTTTTAGTTGCTGATTCTTGTAATATATTGCTTAGGTTTCCATGCAGAACTGACCTGCATAGGCCGCCAACGAAACCTGTCACGCCCCGCTTCCCGGTGTACGGATAAGGAGACGCGACGAGGCACGCGATATATTTACTCAGAAGTAAACACATTAAGCGTAAATAAGCAATATAATATAAATATACACAAGAATGACATAAGATGTAAATGAACAACAACTTTTTATTTATTAAACGTTCTTTACAATACAACTGGAAAGTAAATACAATACGGAAAGCAATGCCTAAATAATGGCATGAACAGAAAGTAAAGATATATACAAGTGACTAATGCTCTGGTTCTTCTGCGAACTGCTCCAAGTCTTATGAGCTGGGCCCGATCTCCAAAGAGTTGGGTCCTCCTGACAACATTCCAAAGAAAGAATAGAAAAGGAATGTCGTCAACGAACAATCGCTCGGTAAGTCCCAAAGAGAGATAGAAATAGAATGAACAGGTAAAGAGAATATATCTGGTATAATGTATGATTATTATGTTAACACGGTTGTTTGTAGCATGGTACAGAATGTGCCAGTGTATACGAGAAGAGTACAACTTACTCTGTGGACTATGGTATACAGAGTACAAGACCCCGTCAAAATCCACGGAACAACGGCAACGGATGTTCAAGTTAGGTGTATTATAGTGACCATCATCGTGCAACTTTTAACACATTCCATACCAGTCTACCCCTTAAAAAAACCTGTAATGCATATTGTGTTGTTTATAGTTGATCTGCAGATATAAGACTTGCCGAAACCAAGATATCAATTGTTCATGTAAACGGATAAAGATATAAACGGATAGTCGTGTAGAAAAGTCAATGTATATCCATGGATCGGTCAAATCAAGTCATGTTGATATAGATTGTATTCTGGTATATATGGATTCATGTTGTATTGGAGTTATATTTGGATTGTATTCATGTATGGATTGTATTCCGATTAGACTGAGACTATGTCTGAGTCAGACGCTTTAACAGAATTGGATTCCTGAATTAGGTTTTGGAGTTATCAGTAACTGCTGCACATGGACAGCAGGATTTGTGACTTTTTTCAAGCTAATTACCATTGATAACCCCGTTTTAGTTTTCTACCTTAAATAGGAAAGCACTCACTTTCTTCGGCTCTCTGAGACTCAAGAGAATTGGTCTCGCTTAAACCTATATTTACTAAGGTCCTTATTGTAAATTAATATAACTTGAGGGGGTTTATGAAAAATAGTTTAGTATACCTTCAAAATAATCCTCAAGTATTTATTTATCGTATTTAGGGTTTTCATGGATGTAATTTTTAAAAGTGACGTATTCTAGTGAATATAAATCAAGATTGAATGGTATATGGTATTTTAGTGTAAATTGGAATTGTATGGATTTGTGATGGTAGATTCATGAAATTTGTGATTCCTTTGTTTAGAAAACATGGAATTTATTATATGTATTTAAAATAGATAATTTGATAATATTATAAATAATTATAGAAAAATAAATTTATTTATTAAATAGAAATCTCGTTTTCTTAAAAATTGTAATAAAAATTCCATCGAGATCGGATACTCCGTGAGGAGGTCTGCATCTCGCTCTACTAGTACCAAGGATGTGCTATAACCCGCATCATCCAAATCGGGTTCCCCAAAATGGGTTGTAGAGGCTTAATTGCAAGGAATTTAATTTAAAACAATCTTAAAGAATACGGTTTTATTAGTTTAAGGTATTTTATTGTAAAATTGTATTTATCCCAAAATATTGTAAAAAGGCAATCGTGCTATGTCATGATGAGTGTTGTGATGAGATAGGTCATTACCTCGTGAGTTTTCTAAAGGTAATATGAGCAAATATATGAAAAAATGTCGTAGGTAAACTTTGTGGTATTAAAATGTAAAATTGTAATAAACATGGTTTTACATTGAGTTTAATGGTGAAATTGGTTTATAAATTTTAGTTAATGTTTCATAAGCAAGGTTTAATAATATGGATCTGAGTTTCCTAAGAAAAATTGTTATTTTAAAGAGAATAGAATTTAAAAGTCGGTTAACTCCACTTACCGACGTCATTTGAAAAGAGAACTTGTTTAATAGAGAAGAGAGGAGAAAAGAAGGATCTTACTGGATTAAAAGAGAGAGGGGAGGTCTGGGAAGGGTTTGAAAGCATCGTGGAGTAGCGGTGTCGCCGGATTTGTCCCGAGTCGTCGCCGGAAGATGACCTTGGGCTAACTTCATTTGTACACTTTATTTGACTTGGAAAATTTTAAGTGTTTTGATGATAGATTTCAGAATGGAAAGGGCTAGGATATGGTGTGGTATTTATAAGATAGAATTAGGGTTTAGGGAATTAGAATGAGAATTAAAAATGCATTAAACATTGGATTAAAAGCTCATTTTTAATTCTCTGTTAATATGCAGGAAAAACAAACAGAACTAGGATAGTGGGGGAGGCCAAAAGGTGTTAGGGTAAAAAATGGGGCTTTTGGTTAGGGGGGCTGGCAGCGCCGGCCCCAAGCTCAGTCTCTCCGGCTATTTCAGTGTGGGTGAAGTCTGGATTCATGCCACGTGTTAGTGTCATTTCATATAACTCAGTACACATGTTTGATCTATGAGACGTTTCTTTTTTACGTGTGTTGCACGTGTAAACTTTTGGGCTTCAAAAAAGTTTAAAAGAAAAATCAATAAAAAATAGTATATGGCTGAGGGGATTCGAACACAAGGGCTACGTCACAGCAGTGCAAAGCTTTACCAATGAGCTACAAGTGTTTTCTTGCTATTTAAAAAACAAATCAAATACTTATTGCATACTTAAGGTTGCAATACTCCATTTAGTACATTAACTTTAAACAATTTTTTTACATTATAAACAGAGTCGTTATAGTTAAGCTTAAAAGGGAGATGCACATGCTTCGTTGGATGTGTAGGCTGAACCCCGTGCTTCATTGCTTGGTTGAAATGGAGATACGCATGCTTCGTTGCTTCCGTTAAAGTTGGATGTGTCGGCCTGCCTTATTATATGGTACAAAATGATGGGCTCTTAAGAAACATCATACACAGAAAATCCATATAGCGGAGATGCGCATGCTTCATTGGATGTGTGGTAATACTAGAAAAGATAAGGTGCGAAATACGGATATTCATACAAAATTTAGTGTAGCACTTGTAGAGAAGAAGATGCAGGAAAACCGACTAAGATGGTTTGGTCATGTGCGACGCAGACCTATGGAAGCACCGATTCGACTAATGGATACTCTCGATACAGGTAATGTCAAAAGGGCGAAAGGGAGACAGAAGAAAATATGGATGGAAGTGATATGAAAAGATATGGGTGCCAAAGGCCTCAATGAAAGTATATTATTCGATAGGAGTGAGTGGAGGCGAAGGATTCATGTGTTGGACCCGGTGTGATTCTCATGTTGGTTCATATAGCCAACCCCATATGCCTATGATAAAAGGATTGGTTGTAGTTATTGTCGGCTCAAGTCTTCTTACCGTTCAACCAGGTCATGCCCAGGCATCCGATTTCTGCTCGGGCATCCAAGTCATGCTCGGGCGTCAAGGTATTTTTTGGATTTGGCCTAGGTCTTCTCGTCGTTCAACCGGGTCTTGTCCAGGCATCCAAGTCCTGCTCGGGCATCTGAGTCATGCTCGGGCATCTAGGTCTTTTTTGTATTTGGCCTAGGTCATCTTGCCGTTCAACTAGGTCATGCCTAAGCATCCGAGTCATGCTCAGGAATCTAGGTCTTTTTTAGATTTGACCTATCTCTTCTCGTCGTTCATCCGGGTCATGCCTAAGCATCCGAGTCCTGCTCGGGCATCTAGGCCTTTTTTAGATTTGTCCTAGGTCTTCTTATCATTCAACCGGATCATGCCCATGCATCCGAGTCCTGCTCGGGCATCCGAGTCATGCTCAAACGTCTAGATCTTTTTTGAATTATTTCTAAGTTTTCTTGTCGTTCTTCTGTTTGGAGGTCGGGAGGAAATATTTGCCCTCGGGGCCCTTTACTTGGAATTCTCATCAAGGGTCATGCCCTTGTGATAGGTTGTTCATCTTTCATTTGCAATTAGTTTGCTAAAGTAATAGATATCATTCAAGAAAATAATTCATATTTCAATACGCAGTTTGTTTCTCCTAAAATTTGCTTTCTAGCAGAATGGTTTGCTATGTTGGGCAACTCGTTCCGCTTAAGCAGATTCATTACAGAATTTAAAGATGCATAATTAAAATATTAAAGGAAAACACAAAAAGTTATTATCTTTGCCATGGACTATTGATAATACCGCCGGATGTTGAGGGTGTGCCATGTTCGTGGCAACTATTTGCCTTCCAGAGTATCTAATATGTAAGTTTCCTAACGGTCTATTTTGGCGACCTTATAAGCCCCTCCCAGTTAGGAGCTAATTTTCCGTGCTGATTGGCCCGATCCATGACATCCTTCCTTCACAAGACCAGGTTTTCTCTTTGAAAATGCTTGAGCTTGACTCTGGCGTTGTGGTAGCGAGCCGCTTTGATTTGGTAAGTAGCGGCTCTTTCGGCTACCAAATCTCTAGTTTATTCAAACAAATTGAGGTGTTCCCTCATGTTTTCCTCATTTTCTTCTACCGTATACCGGTTCACCCAGAAGGTCGGCACCTGAACCTCGGCGGGGATGACAGCATCTGTTACATAGGTTAGAAAGAAAGGTATTTCCCCCGTTGAGGCACGAGCTATAGTGCGATACAACCATAAAACTTCTGCTAGGACGTCCGTCCATTCGCCCTTCGACTTTCATAGCTTTTTCTTGAGCCCTTCTAAAAATTTTCAATTGGTGACATCCGTTTGCCCATTTGTTTGGGGGTGCGCAACCGTGGTGAACCTTTTTTCTATCTTGAACTCTTCACATAGTTTACTCATCCGTCGGCTCACGAATTAAGCACCGTTTTCCGTGATCAGGACGCGGGGATTTCCAAATCTGGCGATGATTGATTTGAAGGTAAATGCCACTACATTAGCTGCAGTGATAGTCTGGAGAGATTCAGCTTCTACCCACTTTGTAAAGTAGTCGATTGCCACAACGATAAAGCGCTTTGAGCCTTTCCAGAGTGTGGATTCTCCCAAAATGTCCATTCCCCATTGATCAGAAGGTAAAAGGGAGGAAATTGGCGTTACGAAGGTCAATGGCACTTGATGTATCTTACCAAATCATTGGAAATTGTCGTACTTTTGCAACATCTCTTTTGCTTGTTGTACCATTTTGGCCAGTAGTAGCCCTGGCGCAAGGCCTTATGGGTGACGGTCTGATACCCATGGTGAGACCCGCAGCTTCCCTCATGAATCTCTTCCAGCCTATGAGGGTCTTAAGCACTTGAGCAGCGGTTAGATTAATCCCTTTTTGTATAGGTTTTTGTCGTACATCATGTATTGTTGAGACCACCTCATTACCTTCACCTTGTTTTTTGGGTCTGACGGGAGTTATCTTTGCTGGAGGAAAGCTATAATTTCATCCATACAGCATGGTTCCGACTGGTCAGTGCTTCACGCGTCGAAACATTCTAAGAAAATAGGGTTGTCCAAACCTTCTGTTGGGGAGCACGTTAATTTTTATAGGGTGTCAGCTCGGACGTTCTCTCTTCTCGAGAGCTTGATGAGTTCGGCTTATTTGAAATGGGTCATTAGGGTCCTGACTCGATCAGCATATAATGTCATTCGATCGTCCTTGGTTCCGTAATCTCCTCTCAAGGGGAACCGCTGAATCGACTCCTCCGAAAGCAAGCTGTGAATCTGTTACGACCCGAGTGTGGAACGTGACTGGCACTTAAATTACGCAACGTCTAAAGGCGCAACGTAATCCAAGTAAGCCAAAACCCTAGAAATCTAAACCGTGAAATGAAATAGAGTGATAAATACTTGTTTAAAAAGGTTAACTTAAACATTGCAAGAGTTACATCAAAAATCTTTCAAAGGCTCAAGTTTTATAAAAATTTTGACTGTATCTCCTTTGTAAAACTGGTCCCAAACCAATACATAGTATGAATAAACATAAGTAATGATAAAAGGCATCCCCAAGCGGGAGCTAGCTTTTCGCCGAATTGGCGGAACACAAACACAGACAAGAATATATATAATAATAGTGCGAAAACAATAAAAGAGCAGAAATAGCAACCATCGCCCACAAGAAATGTAAAATTCAGCTCACACGAGCACGACACCACATACCAAATACAAGTCTCACAATCTCATCTCTATGTCAAATATACAAGTGGTAGATAGAGTGTACTAGATACAAAAGTAGATATACATGGTGGATGACAAAACAATATCCTCACAAAAAAAACCACCTACAAGTATCGTGCCCAAAAGTCGAAGCAAAGAAAAAGCAGAAGTAGGAGCAGAGCGCCCGCCGTAACTATGCTGACGGGTCGGTCCTGCAAGACACTGTGGCACAACGGGGGTGAGTTGCCAACTCGGGAGTAGTAAATAACATCTAATGAGACAATCGCAAGCATGCACGCAAATGTGTCAAAACCTATGTATAAACTATAATGCGATGCACTAATATGCATGCGACATGAATAAATGATCAAGCATGAAATCATGGGTACATCTGATGTGAGAGAAACTGAGTTTTATCTTAATAGAGTTTTGGTATAGTAATAACAAAGTATCATCAAAAGAAACAGTAGAATCCCGTGTCAAGTATCGACACTCAATATCTCAATATCTTGGGTGTCGTCTCTCAGATCGGCCCTCAATCCATCTGAATCACACGACTCCGGTCGGCATCCTCCGGATCTCCGTCAGGCCAATAATCACCAGTAGGTAGTGCTCCCCTGCCGGGTACAACGTCTCTCTATACGATCTTCTTGCCCCAGGGTACCTCACCGGGTCCACCAGGTACCCGCAGACGGTGCCTCCTCTCTCCTCGAATCGGGTATATATATATATATATATATATATATATATATACGTGGCTCAAGAACCAAGAAAACTCACAGTGGATGCCACACATCATATCACGAGAAACCGCATTTTCTTTCTGAAATGATCATAAATTTATAAAATCCACTTGCGGTTTCCCAAATCCGGAAATCTCATGAAAAACGGAAATCTCCAAGAAAATCATAATACATGAATATATTAATGATGGAGAATGTCCATGATATCAATATGATGCGACTAGATGAATGACTTGAAGAGTATATGTCATAATGATGCACATGTAAGCATGCAAGTTATTAAGTAATTTCTATAGTGTACGTGACATAGCAATTACCAATGGCGTGTGTGCACATACAGAATAGTGCACGTGCGGCATGAACCATTGGTAATGGTGCAAGTGTCATAGGGTGGAAATATCAGTGCTCATGATGATGCGTATGTAATATAGTTATGTTATAAGCATATGAATACAAGAATTATAATTGGATACTAACTATTGGGCACTTTATGCCATCCAGAAGATTCCCCCATATATGTTTAGATCTACTCACCGGAACGCCTCGGTTAATCAAATCCAACCACCGCCTTCCCTTTCCGAGCCGCGTCCGACGCCTCCGCAACCGATCCTAGAATCGTACAAACTTAGCACGTGAGGATAGAAATCCAATATAGTGCGAAATCAAAATAATACGAAAGAACTAACCCCCACAAGTTAGACATGTGTAAACTAGGTGCGCTAAACGTATGCAACAACTCCAAAGACCACCCCTAAGGGTTGTTTTCCACAGAAAATTCCAAGACTAGAATCAAAATGTCTGTATCGTATATTAATAAAACACTTGATTTTAGGTAAAACTGTCCCAGATTTTGATTGGGGTGCAACTAGAGAAAATTGCACATACCAGAGACCCAAAATATACAGCAGAGAGCTTCCCACAAAACCCCACGACCCAACTCCTTCATCTGGACACAATTTGCAGCCAGAAACCTTAAATCTGTGGCTAAAAAGTGTGGCTAGGGGCTCGTGCTTCGAGGGTGAACTCCTAGTCTAATAACTATATTACAGTAATTGCAACTTTTCTCTGCAAACACTGGTCTAATAGCATATCACGTTTGAACATTAATCTTCACTAAAAACGATATTTAGACACTAATTTAAAACATTATGTTGTTTTAGTGCAAATTGGTAGTTTAACAAGGCTATTAGACCCTTAAACTACTTTTAACTACCCTAATAAGTCATAAAAACCTTAAACTTAACCTAACCCTCTCTTTAAAACTCTAAACTTACATTAAACACTACCCTAACACCTAATTAAGAATAAGTAAGGAAAAAGGTTAGCAAAACAAGTTATAAACTTGGATCATACCTTAAAAAGATTAGGAGGAGACCCAAACTTGAGGAGATAGCCACACAAGATGAAGACTTGCTTGATGGAAACTCTTAAAGAGGTTTAAATTAGAATTTTAGTGATGATTTTTAAAGGATTTGTGGTAATTATGTAGGGTTTTTAGGTGAAGTAGGAAGAGATTTTGCTTTAGGTTAAAAAGAAAGAAGAGGAGAAGTGAAGAGGAGAAGAGATGGAAGTGTCTAGAGAATGAGGGGGAGGATTTCAACCATGGCTCTCTCTCTCTCTCTTTCAACAATTAATGCACCATGCCTCTTATTATCTTTTTTATTTTTATTTTTTATTTTTCTATAAAATCTAGAACCATCTATGTAAAAAAAGACTTAACCATAAGCAAAATGTGTCATGGTTGCAATAACTTGTATTAACCTATACTAGCTTATGATTAACATTAGATTAGTGTGTATGTGCACATTAATGACCTCTTACTCTGCTTCATTGTTAGTTTCTTCGAAGTTGAAGCGAATAGCATATTATACTTTGAAATGGTGCAGGCCTACTATGAAGACCCCTGTGCCTGTGCCAGTCTCACATGCGGAGCCGTTAGCCCATGCGTCCCATATAGGCAGCTCTTCAGCCACGACCTCTGCAATTTGCAGTGACTCGGAGTCAAGAATTATGCATTCAACCATGAAGTCTGCCTGGGCATTTATGCTATGTCTGGAACAGTATGTAAGGTCGAATTCACTGAGCTTGACCGTCCATTTTAGGAGTCGTCCTGAGGAATCTGGCTTTTCCATCAACGCTTTTAGGGGTTGATCGGTTATAACAGCGACTGGGTGACTCTGGAAGTAAGGGCGTAGCCGTCATGCCGATGTAACCAACGCGAAGGTTACTTTTTCGATCTTAGTATGCCGCTTTTCCTCTTCCCTAAGGGCTCAGCTAGTGTAATAGATCGGCTTCTCGGTCTTTTCTCTTTCACTGATAAGAACCGAGCTTGCCACTCATTCGAATATGGCTAGATACAATAGAAGTTCTTCCCCAACCCTCGACTTGACCAGCAAAGGAGGGGATGATAGGTACTTTTTAAGCTCGGCGAAGGCCCGGTCAAATTCGGCTAACTATTCAAAGTTCTTGACATTGCGTAGGATGTTGAAGAAAGGGAGAGATCGATCTGCTGATCTTGATAAAAACTGATTAAGGGTCGCCATTCTTCCCTCTAGACATTGCACCTCTTTGATGCTTCGGGGGGTGGCTTCATATTCAACGCAGCTTGTATTTTATCCGAGGTAGCCTCTATTCCTTGGGACGTAATCATGAAGCCAAGGAACTTTTTGAAGCGGACACTGAAAGCGCACTTTGCCAGGTTCATCTTCATCTGGTGCTTTCGGAGTACCGCGAAGGTTTCACGCAAGTCCGACACATGGTCTTTGCTAAGACCGACTTCACCAGCATGTCGTCAACGTATACCTTGATGTTTTTGCCAATCATTTTGGAAAATATTTTGTTTATGAGCCTTTGATACATGGCCCCGACATTTTTTAAGCCGAAGAGCATGACCTAGTAGCAGAATTGGTTGTGCTCTGTCCGGAACATTGCGTTTTCCTCATCATCCTCGTGCATCCTGATATGGTTATATCCGGAATAGGCATTCATGAAACTCAACATCTTATATCCAGATGATTTATCAATAAGGTTGTCGATCGTTAGGCATAGAAATGTCTTTGAGATATGCCTTGTTTAAGTCGGTGAAATCGATGCACATTCTCCACTTCCCATTAGACTTCTTAACCAGGACAGGGTTTGCGAACCAGGTAGTGTACCACAACTCCCTTATAAAACCTGTTTCGGTCAGCTTCCGTACCTCTTCTTCGATACCCATAATCTTTTTTATAGAGAAGCGTATTTTCTTTTGTTGGACGTAGGGAATCCTTTGGGAGGTATTTAACCTATGCACCGCCATAGCGGAGTCAATTCCTAGTGTGTCGGCTGCGACCCGGCAAAGGCATCTATGTTACTTCTCAAGAAGGCAACAAGCTATGCTTTTGAGTCGGGAGCGAGGCCTTTACCGACCTGGATCCAATGGCTTGAATCCCCATCATTAAACAGAACTTTTTCCAACTCTTCAGCAGGTGTCGCTCGTTCCTCCCGAAAATCATTTCTAGTGTCAAGGTCATCCACCTATAGGGTCTCTCCCTCGTATTTTTTAAATTTTAATTGCACAACGTAACAGGTGCGATCGGTGGCTTGGTCTCCTTTCACTTCTCCTATTTCTCGAGGTGTTAGGAATTTCATTTTCAAGTGATTGGTACTGTGCGAATCAGATTTAAAGAAATCCTTCCGAGGATTACGTTATATGCCGATGGGACTTCTGCCACTGTAAAATCGACCTCTACAGATGTCTGTTAAGAGGTCATTCCTAAAGTGATAAGAAAAGCAATTATTCCTAAGGTGATTTTTGAATGGCCTGTGAATCGGACTAGGGGACCCAGAAAGGCTCTCATCTGACTAGCCTTTAAACCTAGTTTATCAAAACACTAGCTTGTCATCATGTCATCCGAGCTCCCGGTGTCTACAAGTATTCATTTTATGTCGAACCCATGTATCCTCGTAGTTATCACTAGGTGGTCATCGTGTGAAAATTTGACATAGCGTGTGTCATGCCCGTCGAAGTTTATACCCCCATCTCTTGGTAGTTTTGTTGGAGGGGCTTCTGCAACCTTGTTAATGTTTGAGGCATAATTTTTTCTTTCTTTAGCGCTGGCTCCACCGGATGCAAGTCTTCCTGCTATGGTTACGATAATGCCTTGAGCTGGAGGGCTCCTCTTGCGAGGTTCTTCGTGGTCCCTTGCTTTATACTTGGCGTCATGATCATCTCTATTAGCTCTTCACCGCTCCACTCCATTCGAAGAGCAATGATTTTCCTAATTTCCATGACCTCATGGGTCATCTATGAAGCACCCAAGGTATCCTCCTCTAATGAGGTTCTCGATCTCTTTCTTCAGATGGGGACATTTTTTAGTGGTATGGCCATGTTGCGGCAGTATAGGTCGGTTGCTCTTGGGTGCTTGGATTCTTGTTGTTTCTGCGGTGGTCGTTAATAGTCCTGCCATTAGAGGAAAGTGAGGACCTCATGTCTGGATGTGGTCAAGGTGGTGTATACTGTATGTGTCAACCCTGACTCCCGGTTTATCCTAACTCGGCTTCGTGGGCCCTCATCCCTTTGAGCCCTTCAGGGTTCTTCCTTCTAGAAAGTGTCGTCTAGGTCTGTGCACTTCTTTTCCCCATCCCGCGAGTTCGCCATGAACTCCTCCTCATTTAAATATTTTTAAGCACGTTTCTTAAGCTTGGATAAGGTAGTGACAAGCTTTTTCTTTAGCAAGGAGAGTATTTTTTACGAACGCTGTTCGGAAAGCCGTTAGGACTATCAGGATGTTCTGCTCTAAGTCTTCTACATCGTTAATTTCTTTGAAAAAGAGTGTGACAAAAACCTTCATTGGTTCCTTTTTCCTTGTCGGATAGTCAAGGTGTTGTGGGCTTTCTTCTTGCGACGTACGTTTCCCGAGAACTGATGGCCAATTCTTGAAAACTCGTGATCGAGTGCTAGGAATTATTTTGAAGGCACAGATCAACCCTTTTAAAAAGGGTTGGGGAGAAGATCTTGCAAAGGAAAAGGTCGGACAGTTGCATCAACGCCATCACATCTTTTATGGTGCGGAAATGATCATTCGTATCTCTTGTCCCATCAAACCTGTCTAGTAGGGAACCTTAAGCTTCACGGAGATAAGCTCATCAATTATGTACTGGGCAAAAGGTTCTCCTCCCGTCTCCAGATTATCGTACCCGTTGTCTCTCCTCCCTAAGACCCAGACCTTTCGGAGTATGTCATCCATGTGGGAGTCGGCTCCGGAGGCATGAGAGCTGGATTGTCCCCTTGAGCTCAGGACGAGTGACATAGGACGGGCTGATAGTCACTGTCCGAGCTGTCATCGCTCGGGAGATCGTCTTCTCCCGTCCTCCTCTTACCTCCGTTAGAGTGCTGTTGGCGCTCAGGCTCAGGTTGAGACTTGGTTGGTGTTACTCGAGCTAGAGGGGGCGCGCAACCATCACATCGGTCGGCTTCCTAGGTGGAGTTCCGGACTCTTGGCTCAGGTGTAGCATGCTGGGGAGGCATTAGGTTAGGGTTCTCTCATGGTGAAGGGTTAGGGCTCTCTCACGGTGGAGGAGCGGGTTCAAACCTATCAGTTCTGCTATAGTAGCCTCCAACGGTGGATGTCGACTCTCTTGACGAGGAGATAGAGGACTCTGTTGGTGATCTGGAGGTTCTACACGGGTAAGATTCCCGAAGTTGTTGTCCTTGGGCGATTTTAATAACGACGAGGAGGGAATCTCAAAACCCTCCATGAAAGACAATGACTTTCCTCTTCAAAGTTGTAGATTCAGTGATTCTTAGACGTAACCAAAAATCCCACAGACGGCTCCAATTGATAGAGTGTGAATCTGAGACAGCTTAGACTTTATCAATAGATTTTTAAGGTGGGAGTCTTGGGCAAAGTCCTCATCACCGGATCTTCAATCCTGCAAAGGAAATAGCACCAGAGTTATACTCCTATCCCTCTGTTGGCTATAGTGCCCTCAAGTCAATTATTGGATCGCAGGCACATGGTTGCAATGATTGAGAGAGGACCTATACCGGTAGGACAATCTTACTCGAGATGATAGTATGCTATCTGGTTTGTCTTTATCATCGTGTACATGCTTCAGGTGACACTACAGATCACTATTACATGTTGATAGAGCCCATAGGATTCTTGCTTGACTACCAACAGTATGATGGGGATCATATACGTGGGAGTTGGGTGGTCTATAAGCACATCCTTAAAATGTCCCTAGTCGTGAGAGTTTCGAGACTGGACATCGATACTCCAAGTGTAGACTAGTGTATACGGATCGAGACGCCGACGAGGGACGGTGGCCGATCTCACAAGCCATTGGTGTTAGTTAGTTCACCTAAGATGTATACAGATGCTTATTGGGTTATGAGTACACCGGGCGGACTCGCCGGGAACATGCTAGTTGGTATTATACTTATTGTCAGATAGCAGTTCCCTGGTGACATGTGTATAGGTTAGTCTATCGACCTGAGATCGTCATTTGTCTCGTGTGAGTTCCCACTGTACTTTGATTACTATCCTACCACGGCTCAAAGGAGTCATGCAAACAGATTTTAGTTGGGTACAGTCCCGAGCCATATGGAGGAAGTGAGTAGTTCGTCAGGGGATTCGTCTCTCCCGGTATTGGGGGTTGATGTCGTGTTGTGCACGAGTGGCCATCACCAGAAATCCATGGCGAAGGTAGTCGAGAATTACTGATTCGGTTCGGTAGTTTCTCAGGTGGTGATGGGCTTCATACCGACACTAAATATCGCATTATTAGGGATCTGACTTTATCCACCCCTAGACTCGATATGTGATACTCATAGACGAACGGACCGGACTGTACGGATATTGTCACTGTCAGGCTCAGCAGGGGTTTCAGAATGAGTTTGCTCGTCGGCCTCCCTTTCGCTCAATACCTGGGTAGCCGTTACGTACAGCTAGTGCCACTGACGTGCTTGTGGTTAAACCAACTGCTAGCGTATTGACGAGTCTTTAGAGTCCCATACAGAGGGTTTCACTGCATCGGACGAAATGTTGTAGAGGCCGTATGGTTTTATGGCAGGGTTCGATCATATACATGCAGTTGTGCACAGATCATGATCGGACGGATAATACTAGTGGGCTTTGGTTTAAGCCGGATCCTAGTATTATATTGTTGGATTACTTTCGTCTCGTTGTATTCGTATTCAGTCGGAATACGGATGCGGGTATGTATATACAGATGAGGGGTATTCTTGTAATTCCGTTACAAGATTACTTTAGGGTTGCCATTTCTTTTATTGTTTTAAACATTTAGTTTAAATGTTTAATTGATGGAAAGTGTGAGTGCAAGTCTTGGCCTTGAGCATTGATTCATGGTGCATGCACTTGGTTACTCATGGTGTTGGGTCTTGTGATAATTCATTGTGACATGGATTGTTTTTTGGGGATAATGTTATTATGTGGGATATTTTTGGGTGAGAGGAGGCAAATCATATATTGGTGGGGATTTTCTTTAGTTGAAAATAAAATAGCTCACAAAATATCACACACAATACTTAGCCATTTCTTCACTTGTTCTTTCTTGAGCTCACACTTTCCTCCATGGAAACTTCTTCAGCCTCCACCCAAACCCTCTCATGAGTTGAGAATCCTTGGGTGTTTTGAGACAAAGTAATCACACACTCTTTCTACTTCATCTTGGCTATCTAGGTTAGCAAACTAGATACCCGAGTTGCTTCGGTTTTGAGGCGGGAGCCCGTATTACTAACCTTCGACGTGGATCTTCTTCGATGTGGGGAGACCGGAGATCAAACTTGATCGAGGAAGCCGCGAGGAGCATGGAACAAAGGTTGAAGACCGAAGGACTCGGATCGTTCGGTATAACCTCTCTAAACTCCTTTTCATATAGCTAGTATAGGGTTAATGGTTCGATCCGGGAATCGGGTTCCGTTAGCGCCGGTTTAATAAAAGTTTTTGTTCCGCATTTGGCCATGAATTGATGGCCGGGGCGCTGGCGTAACCCAACACCCTCCTCCGATGATAATGTCGTTCTCTTTCTTAGAAATATTGAGTTTCTATTTATGGAGAGATTGTAGCATACCTTTAGTCTTATGTTGGAGAGGCTTATATAGGCATCACGTACAATGGTGATGCAATCAATAAAGATTCGATTACTTATCTAATGTTTTGTGCCAACATAGGCTGTCTTCTTCTTACAAAGATCTCTTGGTGGACCTCATAGGCCAAGTATCATGAGTTTGGACCTATGCTCGGCCTCATGGGCCAAATGGAATCGGGTCGGACCCGTAGTTGGTTGCTCCATGCAGTATTAGGTAACATGGCCCACCTTATATCTAATGGGAATCTATATAGCCTACATAAATTCCACTGCACAGGTAAGAAAAGTATTACTCAAGTTTGTATAGAAAATTTAGAATATATATATTATATATGTCACAACCCGAAAAAGCGCATGACCGGCATAAGGATCACGTAAATTCCAGGGGACCCACCATAACCCAAGTAAGAAAACCTATAAATTGAAAGTAGTAAATACGTTTTTAAAGAAAAAACAATAACAATTTGGAAAATAGAGGTGCAGTTTTCAAAAAAGGTTTATAAATGAAATCAAGTTTGTTTTGAAAAGTGTAAGTAAAGTTGGTTAAAAAACATTAGAAAACATTTTCTTTGTTTAAAAATTCAGCATCAGCTTCTTTGTAAATTTTGAATAAAACCTATACAACAATAAAAATATAAATAAGTATCCCCACACGGGAGCCAGCTCAACGCCCACATGACGAAAACACAATCCACATAATAATATATGATGCCCAAGGCAAAGAATAAAAAACGAAAAACCATAAACACTATATATAAACAACATCAAGTCGACTCCACATGAGTACGACACCCAAAAACAATAAACATCTAAGTCTCTTCTTTAAGTCAAGGAATATACAAGTGGTAAATAGAGTTAAAACTAGAAACAAAAGGAAATATATACAAGAGGCGGTTACGATACACATCACAACCCACTTAACAAAATGCGATCACCCAAAGAAAAGAAATGTGTGCCGAAGAATCCGCTAAAGATCCGAGCGGTCGGTCATGCAAGAAACTATGGCACAACGGAGGTGGGTTTCCAACTCGTAAGTAGAAAAATATCACAAGATAGAAATCGAATGTATAACGATTTACCTACTAGTCATAAGGTATAATACTAATATAATATGTGATAACATATATATATACAGCATACGTAAATATAAGCGCATCATAACGGATCGTGCAAACATGGAAAAAGAATCAGCTATAAAATCATCACCATCAAATCTGTGTCAATCACCAATACTTGAAATCTTAAAAATCATTAGGCGTTGTCCTCGGACTAGCCCTCGTTCTCATCTCATCATAGAACCCGGCCAATCCACCGTGCTTTAGACTATTACCGGTCGGTATCCTCCGGATATCCGCCGTGATCCAAACTATCACGGGTATTCGAGTAACCTTGCTAGACTCCCCGTCTTTCCTCTGTGGACTTTTTTTCCCTCAATCTCTTACCGAGTCCACCATGTATCCTTAACCGGTTTCATCCACCTCTCGGTATCGGATTTTATCAATCATAAAAACATAGAAAACTCGTGGTGAACGCATCATCATCATCAATTCAAGAGAAAACCGTACTTTGCAAACACAAGCAAGTTTTATAAAATCGTATCCTGCGGCTTCTCAAATCTATAGAAAACATCAAATTCATAAGAACAACAAAGCATAATTCATCTTTGCTGCGGTTGGAAATTAACATACACGAAAATATTAAACAATAGTATTCGCATAACGAAATCATGGAGATAGCATTTAATACTAGCATGGAGATAATTAAAACATGAACAAGCATGGCAATTTCTACAGTGTCATAGTAGTACTTGATTTGTACGTGTAGCATACGAGTCTGTGAATGTGCCACATGGTAATCATTAGTAAGTGTTCTACCAAGTGTGTTCGTACAAGAATTGCAGTAGAAACATTAATCATAGTATCGTAAACTAAATATATAAAGCATGCATTATAATAACTAAAATGGTTAAACATAGTACCGTAAACTAAATATACGAAGCGAATAAAAACGAATAGTATAATCGTAGCGTAACCAATAAAATTATCATAGCGCGAATGGATAACAATTAAAGTAAATGTAGCATGAAAAAACGTTGTAAATGGATATATACTTACGAATAATATAATTATAATTTAAAATAGAACGAAACTTTGTTTGGAAATAAAGAGACTGTGATATGTTTTTAAAATAGATACTCATTTGAAATTAGCAGCTCATCCTTGCATTATGGTTTTAAAATAGGAAATGAATCGTTAGTTTTTAAAAGAATATAATATTTGCATTTCAGAATCTTCCAATTGGAATAAATAGCAAGACTCCTCGAGTCAATAATAATAGGCTGTATTCGGCAAACTATCTGCATCTCATCCAGTACGGAATCTCGCCTCGTACAATGACAACTAAATTTCCAAAAATAGTCAGTACAGACCTTTAATCTACATACGAAACACATAGCTCAAATAGTACGTACATCTAGTCGTGTACACGCATATAAAATTAATCATATATACATATATATAAGCATACGAGTTATAAATTATAGACTAAATATGTAATTATATCTAAGTATATAGGTTATGTATATAAGTGTTCTAACATGGCATTAAAGACTAGAAATATAAGTTACGAATTAAAATGAATGCTAAGTGCTCAAAGGGACATTATAGACTACGTATATAGGTTATGTATTTATAATAATTAATAAGTATTCAAAAGAATTGGTTTCACGAGTGCTATACGCCATCCACCCGACTTTCCCCTGTAGATATAAATCTACTCACTGATGTGCGTCTCGAGCTAGTTGAAGCCCACGACCGTCTTTCCTTTCCTTGCTGTCTCGGAGGTCTCCACAATCGACTATAAACACGTAGAGATTAGTCGAGAAGGGTAGAAAACAAAATATCAAGCAAAAGAGAAAAACAGTCAAGAAAAATGCACGGCAGACGTCTGGTGAAGAACGTCCATACGTCTGGCTAACAACCATCAAGAATTCACAGAGTTCAAGCAGACGTCTGAAGCACAAGATGCAAACGTCTGTCATCGTTTGCCCAAGAGCCCAAAGAAAATTCAGAGAAATGGCACACGTTTGAGGTTCAAAAACCAGACGTCTGACAACAAAATTTTATTAAAACGAGAAACGTCACAGACGTCTGAAAAACACAACCCAGAAATCTGATGAAGGAAACTGCAGTTTGAAAATTAAAGTTTTGAAAAACGCTTTTAAACTAAAAAAAAACATGCTTTAAACTACCATCAACTATCCCAAATAAGTTATAATCAACATGAAAACTACACTAGATGTAGAACAACTAGTAGATCATTTTTTAAAAAAACCAATTTTGAAAGAGTTCCACTCTTAAATCATGATTTATATGTAGAAGATGTATTTTTTCATGGAAAATACTTTAAATTCTTGATGAAAAGATAGATCTTTACCTACTTTATTGGGGAAAAGTGGAGATCCAAGTTTTTGATGAAGCTACAAGGAGGTTGAGATTGAGGAGGACTCCACATGAAGTTTTGGAGGATCTAGTTGAAGAACTTTGCATGAATGAGATGGCTTTGAATGGAGATGAGCTAGGTTTTGGGTTAGGGATTTTGAGTTTGGGGACTTTAGGAGTTAGAGAAATTTTGGAAGAGGAAAGAAATGAGAGGATGAGAGAGAAGAGTGATGAGGATAAGGGTGTAGGCATGGGTGTAAGCATGAGAGCAGATGCCTCCCCCCCCCCCAATAGTTTATCATCCCACATTTTCCATTTCCAAATAAATGTATATACTTATACCAATCTATGAAAACCAAAATCCATACTTGTTATCATTTTTGTAAAACTCATAATATCATTATTTGAATTCAAAAATAATATTAACAATTTTCAAAATTTTACAATATTCATGTTCCCTGATTAAAAATCAGGAATTACCTCAACGAGGTATCACGTGCTCACACGTGACCAAGGGTCACGTGTTGACACGTGATAATTTCCTACGACCTCCACTTTATGGAATTAAACTCTAAAATCAAACAAAGGTGTAAACAAACGGCTAAGGAAAGACCCCAATAGGGCGTCACGTGACCAGAGGTCACGTGTTGATACGTGATGGTCCTTCAGCCCAGTTAAAAGACAGAATTAAATTCTGAATGAGGGAGGGTCACGTGCCAACACGTGATAGACTTTGAAAGCCTTATAACTTGATAGAATTAAATTCTAATTAAGGGAAATCAAAGACCCTAAATGGGAAAGTATTTCTTTAAATCTTTCCAAACAAAAGAGGATTATGCTTTGTAAAGTGGAGCACCGTTGGATTAAAAATCCAATGGTGATTAAAAATCACCAACTTATGGAAAAATTTTATACAAGAAAAGATTTCCCTAAAATTTACCAAGAATAATAAACAGAATATTTTCTGGATTAAAAATCCAATGGTGAATAAAATTCACTGAGTGATCTAAAAGATCAAATTAGTTACAAAAAACAAACAAAATCTTTCAATGAAAGATTTACTAAACAAATTGATTCTTTTCCTTCTCTTATAAATAGGAGCCAAGGAGAGAGAAAAAAGAGAATTTTGGGATCTTGAAATAGCAGAGAGAAAAGAAAGGAGAATTTAATTCTCAAGGAACCCTAGGTGAGAAAGGGGAAAAGGATAAAAGTTTCAAAGAGAATTTAATTCTCAATTTAAGAGTTTAACTCTTCTACAAAAGAACTTAGTTCTTCCACTGGTTGATGGTCTGCAGAAGCAAATCACCCCACAGGTTGAGAATTTAATTCTCATCGGAGAGATTCTGCCAGGCAGATCCAAAACTTAGAGGGAGAATTGAGTTTAGAGAATTTAATTCTCCCAAATTCATAGGAATTTAATTCCACCAAGATAAAACTAGGGTTTAACCCTATATGAGAATTTAATTCTCCCAATTTACAGGAATTTAATTCCCCCAATTTACAGGAATTTAATTCCTTCACGACAGACAAAACTAGGGTTTAGCCCTATATGATAATTCAATTCTCCCAAATTCATAAAGAATTCAATCTCTCTAAACAAAATTAAGGTTTAACCCCAAATAAGAATTTAATTCTTCCATATGCATAGGAATTTAATTCCTCTAAAACATAATTAGGGTTTAACCCTACAGAGAATTTAATTCTTAAAAATAAAGAGACATGAAAGATCTCCATACATGTAAAGAACTAAGGTCACGTGTCCCTACGTGACCCCTGAAAAGATTCTCCAAAATAAGAAAGAATTAGCCATGAGGCAATGCCTCACGTGCTCCCACGTGACCCTCATAATATAGGGAACAAAAGCAAAGGCAATACTGGCTTTGGGCGTTCTCACATGTCCCCACGTGACCCCTAATAAACATTCTAATAAATCAGGGCATGAGTACCCGTCACGTGCCCACACGTGATGGCTATGAAAATTAAAAGTGTTTAACGCTTATTAATAGTTCTAAGAACAAAGTAAAGGAGATCTGGCCCCACCTTTGGGAGCCCTCACGTGTCTCCATGTGACCTCTAATAAACACTTTAATAATCAATGCATGCGTACCCATCACGTGCCCACACGTGATGGTCTGAAGACCAAAAGTGTTTAACACTAATTGAATACTCTGAGAGAAAAATAATGGAAATCTGGCCCCCATCTTCAGACGTCTCACGTGACCCCACGTGACCAATTCAATTTTAGTGTTTAACACTATTTTCAGCACATCACGTGGGATCACGAGATCGCCAAATATCTTCTAGTGTTTAACACTATTTTAAAGCCAAGCTTAGCCCAAATTGGTCAAGTTTTCAAGAGGCAAAAACCTCTCCTTTAACTAAATCTCAAAATTGTGTAAAACTCAGATCTATAATGTTTAATGCTCAGTCAAAGACAAAAATGATATCAGGGCCCTCAAACTCTTTTTTAGCATTGCTAAGTGATGAGGGGCTGAACCCAGACAAATGTCTATTGGTCCAATAAAGGGCTAACACTTCAAATCTAATTAGACTTAGCCTAAGTTGGCCATAAGTCCTCAATTCAGATTTAACTGAACCAATGTGCTCATAATCTAATTAATTGATCTTAGTTCCAAATTGGACTATAGATCCCCAATCAACTTTAGTTCAAGGGTACATCTCTTCACTCCTTTGATACTTGTCGTTGTAATCCTTCAACGTCTTCAGAGAGGTGACGGGTCCCGACAACCATACATTTCATGGACTATGATGTCCTTAACCTTGACTGTGAGGTCTTGAAACTCACGGACTACGATGTCCTTAACCTTGACTGTGAGGTCTTTAAACTCACGGACTATGATGTCCTTAACCTTGACCGTAATGTCCTTAAACTAACAATGGACCGTAATGTCCTTAAACTAATCGACCGCAATATCCCTAAACTAAACAATATAGCCCAATTGCTCTTTTGTTGGATCTAAACAATTCCGTTAAGTTGTTCATAGTCTAAAAATTAGACTAACGTATTCTTAACAAACGTTTAAGTTGATCTTAGTCTCAAATGAGACTAACGTATCCTTAAATCCAACCCCAAACCCAAATCTAAGAAGATACGGATTTAGACGAATCCACGCCCTATGGGCGACAACATAAATTTGTCTCCGTATACAATCCACGGGCAACCACAAACAAAACAAACACCAACGACACGAAGTGACCATCTGGAGAAGGAGAAAGTTGTTACCGCGATGCGGTAGCGTAATTAACTGCAGGGGCTTGCGCCTGCAGGGAAGAGCGTCCCCACAATCAAAAACCCCTCAAATGAGAGGGAATCTAACGAAGTCTGCTACATCGGCCGCATTCGTTTAAACCTTCGATACATGGTGCCATAAATCAACTTGGCATCTTCGAAGAGGTGGACAGATAGCACCAATTAGCATCTGCCGCGAAATTCAAGCTAGACGTTTATCGCGTCTCCGCGTTTCGGAGGGCAATAGATTCTGGCATGCCCGGTGGGACCTTTTCCTCTTTCCACTCCACACTTCGTGTGTCGTGTTCGCGAACGAATCGCGGTTTTCTAATAGTTGCCGTTATCAAGGACCTTGTACTAAAGAACTCTACTAGCCGTCTACACCTGGTCCCTTACCTAAAGACTTGAGTTTGAGGTACTAAGATTTGGTTTCTTGCTTGGAGCAGAAAACGAAACATCAATGGCGTCTACTTGCGCGAAGTGTTCCAGCTGCAACTGTAGCTCGCGTTCTGCCTCATCTGTAGGCATAGCTTATAGGCCCCAAGCGGCCTCCTTGTTCACGATGCCGGTGGAACAGGTCACTCAGGGATTGTTTTTCGGGACCATGCTCCCGCCAACGAGCTCCAGCGCTCCTATACCAATACAAGAAGCTCTCAAGAAGTCGGTCTTTGATCGGCTTGCAACTACAGCGGCCCCTCCCAAAAGGTCGTCCAGCTCCGGCGCCTCAGTCTTCGCCAGATTGGGCCAAAGTTCATGTGGGCCCATGATGAAGCCTGCAATTCCAGAAAAGGTTATTCTGAACAGGATAGCCATCCCTGCTCCCGAAGTCATGAAGGCTGCTTCCTCTGTTCGAAAGTCGGCCTTCGCAAGACTGACTATCCCCTCTCAACGGACGTCAGTCTTCAACCGGCTAGCGCCAATAACAGCCTCTCCTCAGAACAGGGGGCATAACGAAGTCATCCCTCAAGCTGAAACAATCCCAGCGGCTCGACACGCTCGACGTCGCCACTGGCGCCGGGTAAGGAAAGCTGGGGGCAACTCCCCCTCTGGGCTAACTCCACCAGCCCCAACGGTGGAAGTCAATGCTGATGTTCCAACCGGGAACAGCTTTGAATTGCTGAACAAGGTGCGCAGGAACTCTCTTACCGCTGTACTGAAAAGATCTCCTCCTTTCATGGAGAATGCACCGAAGGCAAAGCCGGAAAAGCCTCCTCAGCGGCTGTCCTCAAAAATCTACAAAGCCTGGCGACGGGTCTAAGAGTCGGTGATTGATCAAGATTACCCTCGCCAACAGAAAAAGGTGAAGGTTCAATAGGAAAAGAACCGTCCCGTCAAGCCACAAAGGACGATAACCACCTGGGTGCCTGCTGCAACGGCCCCCTCAACGTCAACTGCTCAAAAGAGAAGGAGGCCAGAGAAAGCCCCTGTGGCTACGGCAGATCGCAAAGACGCTAAGCCCAAACGCCCCAAGTCTGGGGGCATAACGGTCCATACTGTTTACATGGCTTCCGGAAAAGAGGAAAGCTGCACTTCGACGGGTCACCAACCGCTCACTCGATCCGTGACCAAAGCCCAAAAACAACAACAGAAGCTTCAGGAAATGCTGACGCAAATGGCCGCACTCACCGGGCCAAAAGAAAGCCCGGAGGAATCATCAGAGCAGCGTCACGAATAAGAAACCGATGCTGACTTCCTACGCAGAGTCCTCGAAAAGAAGGACAGAGAAGCTGCAGAACAAGCTGCCAACATAAAATGAATGGCGCTTCTCTTCCAAGACATGGTCGATGTTACAGCCGGATCCTCCAGCTGAAGACCCTCCGATCATTATTGAAGACGACAGAGAGGAGACATCGAACCCTCCTCCGGCTCTTTCAGCAGCCAAAGAGGAAACTATTTCCAAGGCCGCTCTGGATGACTATATTACTCAGCAAATACGAGCTCACCAGGCGAATGAAGCGGCCGGCCAAGTCGTTAAAACTGGGCGACCGTATCCAGGCTGGTATAACCAAATAAAGTACCCACCAGGATACACAATCCCCAAATTCCATGTGTACAAGGGGACAGGCAATCCCCATCAACATGTCGCTCAGTTCAGGGCTCTTTGCGGCAACACTGAGGGTGATGATAAGCTTTTGCTCCGCCAATTCGTCGGCAGCTTGTCGTAGACGGCATTTGAGTGGTACTCCACACTTCCAAACGACTCCGTCAAGACTTTCGCAGAAATGGAGTTGTTATTCACCCAGCGATTCGCAAGTGCAACTGAACGCACCCCAATAATGGCATTGATCAATGCCAGGGTGAAGCCAGGCGAGACGTGGGTTCAATACGCAATCCGATGGCGGAATCTGTGGTCGAAATGCGAACAGCGCATCGAAGAAGCACCAGCGGTGGGCATGTTCGTGGGCACCCTAGACCCTCATGCAACTATTTCACAATTCATGATGTTCTTTAAGCCGACCACATTCCAAGCCTTGATCGACAAGCTGGCCCAGATGGACCAGATGGGTCATAGACCGTCTCCTCCGAAGCCGGAGCCGCGGAACGAAAAGGGTAAAGGGAAGGCGACATTCGTTGTGAATACTCAACAGCAGCCCAGTGCCCCAAAACTAACGAATCAGTTGGAAGAAAGACGACGCTACTATAATGAGAAAATGAAGCTTCATTATCGTTCCCTCGGAACAAAACGAAGAGACTGTTCGAACTGGCGGTGCATAACAGCCTCATCAATCTGCCGAATCCGAAACGACCGTTGCAACCCGGCGAGGCTAATGGTCCTAATTATTGCCCGTACCACCAAACGGTAAGCCATCCGATTGAAGATTACTTCGTCTTTAAAGGATGGATCAAAGACCAATACCAACAAGACAAGTTTGCGCTGTCTAAGAAGTGAAAAGTAAGCCCACCACAACCGTACACTCCTAAGAAGACAGACACGCCGGGGGCATCGTGCTTTTTTGTTGAAGAGGCTCCATGGGAGGTCGCTCTTTCGTCCAAAACTAAAAGAATGCTGAACGATCTCCAGACATGCCCGGCGATCAGGTGGAAGAATCCGCTGGAACCTGAGATTATCAAGGGAATGCTGAAACCGTGCCCAACTCTAAAAATTGGTGGTGATATTCAAAACACTCACACCCAGCCGTCAAAGTCTTCGAAGAAGATAAAGAAGACTAAAAAGCCCGTGAAGCCTGCAGACAAGCGCACGGACCTGCAAAAGAAGATTGACGCGCTGGAAGAGTATAACCAGAAGGCACGGACTCCAATCACACTCCAAGAATTTCTCAGTCATGTCCTTGAAGACGGAGATGATGGAGAAGACTCGTCGAATGAATCTGAAGATTACGTAGCAAGTTACCATGTGATCTCTCACTCATCGATAAACAATGAAGAAGTTCCTTACACGGAGAAACTGGGGGCAGGTCCTGAGCCGGAACCTCTAGGGCCATCAGACGAAATGATTGATGCGTTCCTAAATGAAGCGCATATTAAAAGCAAAGCTGCTCGAGAGCGTGAGATGGCCATATTTGAAAAAGCCAAGCGTCGGCGACTGGACGAAAGGGTTGAGACGCTCCCGCCAAATCAAAGTACATCCACCGCGAATAAAAGCAGGTTCAAGACGAGGAAGAGGTTCGCCAAAGCCATATCAAGAGGAATGAAGCTACCACCCTCCGAAGGAAACATTCTTGGTGAAGCAGAAATGCATCCTAACTACTGCTTATATCATCGGAAGATTGCGCACCCTACCGAAGAGTGCAACGCTTTCAAAGGATGGTAGCAGGGATATGTTGCTCACCGGCAACATTTTAAGCGGATGAAACGCAAAACTTGTCGGGAGCGAAGAAGTACGACCGAGGGGCTTAGAATAACTACTGGCAACTGTCGCATGATTAACGCTGGAGGATCGCAAGTTCTTACTTTCGGGAGTGACTCTGACGAAGAAATGACTCTTGGCCCTCTCTTCAAAGAATCCACCTCGGGAAAAGAGAAAGAACCGAAGACCTGTGAAAATATTCAGCTGTGCAATCGTACGTTGCCCGAAAAGAATCTCGAGCCCGTGAATAGAAAAGATAAGGGAAAAGAAAAAGTCCCTGAGGATATCGCCCTAGATAACCAAGTCATCAAAGAGCTGACCGCCAAGGACCAGCTAAAGAAAAGTAAGGTGGACTACAACATTCTGGCACACTTGAGAAAGTTACCTTCGCAGCTAAGCATTCTCGACGCCCTTCTGCTATCAAAAGAAGCAAGAGATTCTTTGATCAAGGCACTGCAGGAGCCCGAGCAATTCCAAGATTTCCTCGCCGAAGAAAAGATAAAAGACGAGCTAGAAGAAGTACACACGGCCCATATCACCTTCAGCGATGAAGATCTCCTCCTCGGGACGTGCGAGCACAACCGTCCCCTTTATGTCTCCGGATACTGTCACGATATCAAGATAGGTAAAATCCTGATTAATAATGGGTCTTCCGTTAACCTCTTCAACGTGCGAGTATTGAAGGAAATATGCATGAGCGTTCAGCACCTCGCTCGTGATAAAATCACCATCTCCGGTTTCGACTCCCAGTCATCACGGACTCTCAGGTCTGTGATACTGACGCTGCGCTTCGGGCTAATCATCACGGATATTAAATTTCACGTCATTGACGCCAAGACTTGCTACAATGCTTTGCTCGGCCGGCCTTGGTTATACGAGTACAACATCATCCCTTCGACACAACACCAGTGTATGAAGTATTTCAAGGATGGTCTCGAGTACACTGTGAGAGGAGAGTTGAACCCATTCTCCGTGAACGAAGTCCGAAAATACGAAGATGCAAAATACTTCTTACCAAATTTTGAGGACACGGAAAGATGTCACAAACCTAAGAACAAAGCTATCACCACTATTCCAGTCTTCGGGAGTGATACCGAGGAGGAAGAAGAGATAGTTTATTCAGGGACGCCCTAATACAACAAGCCGGGACCGTCCATCCCTATTTTGATCTTCAGCACCGACTCGGAAGATAAGGTCAATGCTGTATTCTCTACTCGGCCGTCGATACAAATCTCCGCTGACAAAGATCAAAGTTTAAAAATTACCATGGTTCCACAAGAACATTACAAAGATCTCGATGCACTTGAAGCTTATAGTGTGCAAGAACTGCAGACATTTTACGTCCCTCCCAGACGAAAAGGTGAAGAGGCGATCCTATTCTACCGATCTGGGGAAACCAAAGTGGAGAAGGAAATCTGGCACGTCGCCGATTCTACGCTCGACAGGCTCCAGCCCATCCGTCTGCCTAGATACTATACGGAAGGTTTGAAAAGGCTATTGAAGCGCCAAGGGGTACCCCTCAGACAGACTACTCGACAATCTCAATTCTACAATAGGATTTGGGACGTCCCCGGAACTCAGCGAAAGTTGCCAAACAGAAGAATGGAAACCGTCGGGCTTGGATATGTTCAATAAAAAAAACGAGAACGAGTCCATGGCAGCTACGTCATACATGACTTCGATGAAGAAGGAGACATTCTGTTAGAAAACGCTGACCCTGAACCAAAACAAGGTCCTGTCATCAAAACGCCGAGTCCATCGTTTGAAGAACGGATGGACAAGTTAGTAAGGGATGCGGGTCGAAGGGTTCGGGATGACCATAACCGTGAGATGGCCATTTACGAAAAAGACAGAACGCAGCGCCTCCTTCAACAGGCCGCGGAGAATGACAATGCTCTTCATTATAAACCCGTCATACAAAAGGCCCGACACAGAGGCAAAAGTAAACCAAAGATCGGAAAAAACTTTCGACAGCAGCCCAGCGGGTCTAAGAAGCCACGCGAGCAAGGGTTGAGCAGCCGGGATCCGTCCCTTATAAAGAAGATGGGCCGGGAATATTCTTTTCCGCAAGACAAGACATAAAAGATATTCGATCTCGCCATAAAACATCAGATGATGACACTACCGGAGTCCAAGCACCCCGAGCAAGCCAACGAGGTCTTTCACCCAGACTACTGCTCTTATCACCGAGCAATAGGACAACCTCTCGAAGACTGCTTCACCTTCAAGAACTGGGTCGAAGACCAATATCAACAAGGCAGGTTCGCTCTATCCAGCAGCTGGAAGGTAAGCCCACCACAGAAGCATGAACCGAAAGCCACACGTATAGCGAGAGTAGAACCAGATCAACATCGATCATGGAAACGATCTCGTACCTGTCACGCGATAACGCAGTCAAAAGAGGAGTCCGAGAATATGGATAACCTCCCCTGGTGCTTCGAAAACAATAATGACGAGGTGATCTCAGAGTTTCCACCGGCGCCGAAAGAGCTGGAAAATGGAATACACACTACTGCGGATAACTGTTCATATCATAATTTTGCATTATTATATTCCCCATTCTTAGTCATTTTACAAATAAACAGGTGTTTTTGACCCATGTCTGCTACATAGTTGCAGGTTACAGGTTCATGGAACAAAAACAGTGAAAAAGATGAAAAGACGATACAAAAGTGAGACGACGACCAACAAATAGAAGAATCTCGATCAAGCCTACAGTTTAGAGAATAAACGAAAATCAATAAACAAGTACAAAGGCAGCTCAAGGTTCAAGACTTCGACACGAAGCGAACGGTAAAGTCCACTACATTATTTACTGTGGAGATCTGGAAGAGAACTAGAAGACATTCTGAAGAACCAACTAAGGAAAACGGAAGAAAATAGCAACAGACAGAAAACCAGAAAATTTAAGCCAACAAGCCCTCAACATGGCCGTGAATCTGTGGCCAAACATGGGTTTTGGCCGTGGTTCCGCGACCATAAAGAGCCCGTGTTGGTGAAAAAAAATGTCTGTGCGGCGGTGCGTTGACTAGTCTTCTTAGGGGTATACTTGTAATTGCAGATGTGAATCGATTGTAACCCTAGGATTTCTATGATCTATAAATAGAAGCCCTAAACCTTTTTTTGAGGTATGCCTCTTCTTGTGCCTCATTTCATTTTATCAAAATTCAGAATTGTAAATTTCTGTAATGTATGAAGAGAGCATCAAATAAAGTAAGTAGTTTTTTTTATTTCCATGCTCTAGGTAATTTCTTTTCTGCCATAGTATAGAACTTTTATTATCTGCCCTAGTTTAACTTTTATTATCTGCCTTATTTAATTAGTTTAGAACATGTTAATCAATTCCCTAATGAGTGAGTAGATCCTCGCTTGTTAGGGTTAGGAATAGGAGAGGTTTGAGAGATGAAGATCTCTCACCCCTTTCTTACCCATCACATATTTTTATAGGACTCCATGCATGCATACACACACCGCTCCCTATGGCACCCTATCCCACGAGGTAGCGGTGATACCGTAGTATAAAAGTCCGGTTGTATATGTTTTCGATGGAGGTTAGGGTAAGAATTAAGAAAGGAAGGACAAGAACCTAGAGGAAGAAACATCGTTTTTTCGATAGTACTAATCCACTTTATTAATTATTACCATAACACCTCATAGATCTTAATTAGGGCATAGAAAGCGGTGAGGAATATTGACTTTCCAAACTTAACCTAAACCTAACCTTAACAAGATTTTAATCCTAGATCAACTTTAGTTTTTACATTTAATCAATCCAACACCGTTTGGAATTAACTCGTTAGAACAAATTGAGAATACGCAAAATCCCAGTGGACCGACCCGTACTCAACGGTTAGCTACCAAGCGACGCCGCTCTTGATTGCGGTAATTAAATTTTTTGATCAATCAAATGGCGCCATTGCCGGGGATGGCGTAGTATTTTTTTTTTGCAATTTCGGGTTAATATAAAATCATAAAAATCATAAAAACTGAAAAATTAAAAAATATAAAAATTTTATCATCTTTTTATTGTTTGAAGGGTGTTTCGTGTGAATTTTGCAGGATCGACGAACGAGTTCGGATCTGGAAAAATCCAGAGATCAAGACAGAAAATCCTAGATCTGAACAACAGAGAAAAGTCAAACCAGAGGAGCAGAAAATTTTTCGGGAACTGAGCTGCCGCTTCCGCCGCCGAAACCTACTCCTGACCGCGGAACCGCCGCTTGGTGCTGACGTCAGCAGGAGGAAAAATCTCTGTAACCTCGCTTTCTCTTTCTCTGAACCCCCTGATATCTCCTCTGTAAAAATTTCCTGCAGGATTCTTTGCGCTAAAAATCTCTCTCCCTTCCAATAATTGATGTAACAACTGAGTCCAGTTCTACAAATTTCAGTTACCGTATGTGTAGTGTGTAGTATTTATTTCATTTATCTTGCTTGACTATTGCTAGTTGTAATTTACCCCGACAAACTCATATTCGGCATATAACAATTTAGGTCATCTAAAATTAAATTAAAAATACTTCTCATGGCCTGCTTGACACCCCTAACCCTGTGGTAGCGTCCTTGCATCGTGTTCTCGTCCCGTTCAATGAAACGGACGTGTTTGGATGGCTACGCGCATGTGCGTGTGTCCATCCTTGGGGGTATGCTTTTAAATTATAAAATCCTTCATTTTAAATTTTGGAACCTGCCAATAATTTTCATGTTTCAAATTCAAATTTTTGGACCCGACCCGGGGGCAATTCTAAATTATTTTGTATCCCGCCAAATTCTATTTGAATTACTAAATCAATTTAAAAAAAATATTTCCTCTATTATCTACAATACCTTTCCCTTAACTAAATTATTCTTTTTACACTTCATTTTAACCCCCCTGGGCCCCACACGTCATTCTCCCTCTCCCCTTTCTCCTTCTCTTTCTCTCTCTTCTCTCTTCCTCTCTCCTCGCGTAACGACGAATTTCTTTCTCCTCAAATCTTCTCTCCTCTCGATCTCTCTCTTCCTCTCTATATCTCTCATCTTCTCTCTCCTCTCGATCTCTCTCTCTCCCCCCGCGTCTTCTCTCTCTCTCTCCCTTCTTCTTTATATCTTCCTCCCCCCTTCAAAAATGAACACGACCTATTCCCGAAAGACCTAGCCGCCTTCCTCCCTCGCCTTTGCCGAACGCAGACGCCGCCGCACTAGCCACGTCGCCCCTCAACCCTCGTCGTAGCCGCCTCTACACTTCCTCCTTCCTCCTCTTCCCGAGCACCCTGCACGAGCAACCGCGCATCCCCTGCACGCTGCTGCACACCGCGGGATCGCCGCCGGTGAACTTGATCCATGCCCTGGCCCTCGCGAACCCCTCTGTGAGCGATGCTCCCTCTCCTCTTCTTCTTTCTTCTTCTTTCCTTCCTTCTTCTCTTTTCACATTCTTTTTTGATCTGTGGGTTTTGTCGCTGTCCCTGTAGGTTGTCCGCCGGAGCTCCGTCAACGCCGTCGACCATCGCGACCCCTCCACAATCCACAGTGAGCATCCTTCTCTCATCTCCATCCTCTTTCCCCTCTTCTCCTCTTCTTTCTTGTATGTATTTTCTTTGGTGGCTTACTGTTTGTCTGTTCGCCGAAATCCGGCGATGCCGACGATGTGTCCCGACGTTCCAGCCTGGACCCCTAACCCGTGTGACTCCACCATTTGTCGTTTGGGTTCTTTCCGTGTACCGTGCGCACGTCGCGATATTTCCCCGCCGACGCGTAACGTTCCGTTTTCCGTTTCGCGACTCGTCGAGGCAAGTTTATCTTGCTACATGCTATTTAAACTACTACTTATGCCATTTAAATTGCTATGTACCTGTTAGAGTGCACTTTAGATCTGTAGTTCCATTTTAATACCAGAATTCTTTTTTTAAACATGTCGACGTCCTATTATATCATTTTAGAATCATGGCTCGAAATATACCCATTTGCTGTTAGTTCTGTTATACATAGTACCCGCATTCATATTTAAATCTAGTAACACTTATTTGCATGACCCACAGTACCCTTTCATATTTTCTATCCTGTCGGACGACCGTGTCCATACAAATCACCTAATTTATATTGAATTATATCTCTAGATTATTTAGTACACTTTAACATGAATTTAACACCCATAAAGGTCATACTGTATGCATGAAATGATAGAACTATCTCTTAAACCCAAACTACTAACCATGCATCCAAGTAATCAAATCGGTAACTATTTGCATATCTTATTACATGTGCCAGTTTGTTGTTGTGATAGTAATCATGCTTGTTTATTTATAACCATGATTATGCTAGTTGATTATGAGCACCAACATGATATCTGGTATACCCTGACATGACTTGCTACACATATTACGTGACCCGACATGGTACCGTACACTACTTGACTTGACTTGATGTACCATGGCTTGACCCGCTACCTGAACTTGTGTCTAATGCCAAAAAACCTGACATGTAGTCCTCACGGACCGTTCCTGTTGTCTATCCAGACAAACCTGCTCTTACCTGATCCTGTGTTGGCATTAGTTCTTGATTACGGAATACCTGACTTGACACATATAACTTGGGGGCATGGGAAAATCAAAAGTGTAACTTAAAAGGGTATTAATTGATCCGTAGTCCCGGGGGATAACGGGACAGAGCCATTCGTGACTCTTACATCTTGATCCGTGGTCCCGGGGGATAACGGGACAAAACCACTCTTGGTTCACATATTCCTGATCCGTGGTCCCGGGGGTTAACGGGACATATCTTTTGAGTTACATGGAGGACTACATTAATTGATTTCAAAGACTTTAGAATAGAAAACCTAATAGAACAGTTTATTTTACTCACTGCACGTTACCCTGCACTGCCCTGATTTATATTACTGTTACACCTGCTTTTAATTCATGTTTATATTTGCATTGCCTGTTACCCTGTTTATATTTTATTACCTGATGACATGACGCGCTGACGTCTGGGTTTTGCATGGCCCAGATTCTGTACCTTTGCTGCAGTCCGAGCAGGAGTACTTCAGCCAGCAAGATGAGCTGTGAGGTGTCAGCAGTAGTTAGTTTCTTTTATTTCCTGCATTTTATTCTTGATGTGAACCCGTGTTATGGGACATACATTCCAGTTATTTTGTATTGGATCTTTTGCTTCCGCACTTTTATTATTCTCGACTCATGTTATCTTGGCTTATGGACATGTTTTAGATAGTTATATTTTGTTCTTGATATCTCTACAGCCGTAATGTGACAGTGGATGGATACTTCCTACCCACAGGTAGCATGGTTGGCTATGTCACGTGCCCAATTTAGCGTACTCTGGGAAGTAGGGCGTGACATGGTTCTTTTGGTATCAGAGCGATAGGTTAGTCGGGTTGATTCTTTTTGTAGTTGGATATTGTACCCAATACACGAATCAGAATACCCGTGTTTAGGAAACATGTCCTACCACCTTGCCGTTTTACTGTTCTTGAATCCTATCCTCCTGATTACACTTTAACGATATGCAAACTTCCTTTGCATATCGACTCGAAACCTGATTCCTTGTTATCCCTAGAGCTTAGGCGACTTAGGTGGAGTTATGTAATTGTAGCTATGATACCGTGGCATAGTTACAATGCGGTACTCTATTTAAGTAACTTGGAGTTCTAGCCTTGACTCATATCCTTGATCTATATGTTGAATCTGTTATCGTACTAATACTCTTTGGTGTTTGGTTGCAGTACCATAGAAGCCAGGAATCTACAACCGTACCAGAGGTGTATGGATGACGCTACTTTGCTTGGAGTAATTCGTGACTTACTTGAGGACCACAAGCAGCAGACCGAGCTGAAGCCGGCGTTTGCACTAAACCAAACGTCTGTACGTAGAAGTGTTCCGGTGAACAGACGCAGCGTAGCACCAATGAAGAAAACCGGTGTGGTTGATCGGAAGAGGAGCGTGATTTGTGGCTATTGCCATGTACACGGACATGTGCAAAGAGATTGCCGAAGGAAACGGGGACTCTGTTTGGTTTGTGGATCGGCGGACCACACTATCCATGTTTGTCCGTCGAAACTTCATAAGGAAGAGAATGTTCAGAGGCCAATATTATCCAAGAAAAAGGGAAGGATGTTGTGCGACTTCTGCCAACGACCAGGTCATTATCGAAGAGATTGTCGTAAGAGGCTTGGACTTTGTCTGATTTGTGGATCAGTGGATCACACCATTGATAATTGTCCGTCAAGGCTAAGGTTGAAGGAGGATACTCGGAAGCCACCGCAAGAGCAGCTTCCAGATCAGGAGCAGTTAATTCGGAGAGCTAGTCAGACTCAAGCTTTTTCCCTAATGGCTGAAGAGGCTAAACCTTCAGAGGAAGTTGTTTCAGGTACCCTATTAGTTCATGGTTTTCTCGCATTAGCGTTATTCAATTCTAGTGCATCCTATTGATTTATGTCGTCCAAGTTTATTGCTGTACACTCGATGACTTTCACGACCCTGTTTAATTTTGCGACATACACACTGGAAATGGGAAAATCATAACTAGTATAGGGTGTAAGGATTGTTTCGTTGTTGTTAGCGGACGGGAGCTATTGCTGAGGTCTTGGAAGTTGTCACTGGCAGCTTTGATGGAGTATTGGGAATGGAACTCTTCGGCACCTTCCACATTCACATTGATTGTAGGGCAAAGAAAGTAATTTTCCAGATTCCGGGACATCCCGAGTTTACCTTCACTGGAGGAAGCAGTTCTGTCGGGCCAGTCGAGTTTAGGGCTAGGCCGACAACTAATATTCTTGCATCGGTGGAGGTAGATGAAAGTGAAGAGCCAACTGTCGTTCGCGATTTTATGGACATGTTTGAAGATATATCGGGATTACCGTCGAAGCGAGACGTGGAGTTCGCAATTGATCTTGTTCCTGGTGCAGCGCCAGAATCTAAAGCGTATTATCCAATGGCACCAGTGGAGTTGGAAGAAATCAAGAATCAGGTTGCTAAATTGCTTGAGAAGGGTTGGATTCGAAGCAGTAACTCACCTTGGGGAGCTCCAGTTTTTCTAGTTAAGAAGAAAGATGGCACGAGAAGGATGTGCATCGATTTTCGAGAATTAAACCGGGTGACTATTAAGAACGAGTACCCGATCCCTCGCATTGGCGAACTATTTGAGCAGCTTAGTGGCGCGAGGGTATTCTTGAAGCTGGATTTGCGATCCGGATATCATCAGGTCCGAGTGGAAACAGAGGATATTGCAAGATGGCGTACCGAACTCGGTATGGACATTAAGAGTACTTAATGATGCCCTTCGGAGTAACGGATGCACCGGCGATATTCATGGACCTGATGAACCGAATCTTTTCACCATTCTTGGACCGGTTTTTAGTGGTGTTCATCGATGATATTCTGGTCTACTCAGCGAGCAAGGAAGAGCATGTAGAACACTTGAAGATCGCACAACAGACATTGAGGCATGAAAGATTGTGTGCAAGGATGGGCAAGTGCGAGTTTTGACTTGAAGAAGTAAAGTTTGGGGAAAATTGTAGCTGGAGTTGGAATCGCCGTTATCCAGGGGAGAGTGCAACAGCTCAAGATTGGCCGTTTCTGAAGAATGTTGTAGAGATCAGAAGTTTTCTTGAGCTTGCAGGATACTAAAGAAGGTTCGTGGGAAATTTTGCTCGTTTGGCTGAGACTTGACCAAGCTTACGTGCAAGGAGAAAAAGCTTATTATGAGGCAACATAGATGGTTGGAATTGATGGCTGACTGCGATCTTGATCTTAAGTACCATCCGGGGAAAGTTAGTGTTGTGCCGGATGCGCTCAGTCGGTCACCAGCAATTCAGACGCTGACGGCACAGAAGGAACTCATTGAAGACTTTCGGAGGTTTGATTTAGAGGTTATGCTACCGCATTCTTCGGGACAGTTGATGCAGCTGCAGGAACATTCATCGTTGATCGAGAATATTAAGGCAGCACAACCGTAGGACCCTAGATTGCAAAAGTTTCGAGAACAGGTTGAAGCCGGAGTACGAACAGATTTATTAATCCACGAAGATGGTTCGTTGAGGTATGGTAGCCGTGTGTGTGTGCTAAAGGGAGATGTTCGCGAAGAGCTTATGAAGGAGGCACACAGTTCAGCTTATTCCGTACATCCAGGAGGCACGAGGATGTACCGACACTTACGACAGCATTTCTGGTGGGAAGGCAGGAAACGGGAGATCGCTCGCTTTGTAGCAAAGTGCTTAGTGTGTCAGCAAGTTAAGGCTGAACATCAAAGGGTTGCTGGTTTATTGCAACCACTTCCGATTCCTCAGTGGAAGTGGGAACATATAACCATGGATTTCGTGACAGCTCTACCGCGGAGTCCAAAAGGCAACAATGCAGTATGGGTGATTGTTGATCATTTGACCAAGGCAGCTCATTTTATTCCTTTTCGGGTTGGTCAATCAACAGAAACCTTGGCGGAGCAGTACATGCAGGAGATTGTAAGATTGCATAGAGTACCGGTGAGCATCGTGTCCAATCGGGACACTCGGTTCTTATCACACTTCTGGAGGAGTTTACAGGAAAGTTTGGGGACTCGATTGAAGTTTGGCACAACTTATCATCCTCAAACAGATGGTCATTAGGAGAGAATGATCCAAACTCTTGAAGATATGTTGAGAGCTTGCATGTTGGACTTCAAGGGTTCATGGGAAGATCATCTACTTTTGGTGGAGTTTTCTTACCACAACAGTTTTCAGGCGATGATTCAGATGGCTCCATTCGAAGCTTTATATGGTCGCAAGTGTTGTTCACCTGTTCGTTGGGACGAAGTCGGTGAACGAAGATTGTGGGACCAGACTTGGTTGTGCAGACAGTTGAGAAAGTTAAAGCTATCCGAAATCATATGAAGGTAGCACAAGACGGACAGAAGAGTTGGGCATACGACGAGAAGACCTCTAGAGTTCACCGTGGGTGATTTGGTATTCTTGAAGTTATCACCCACTAGTGGGGTGATTCGTTTCAGAAGTCGAGGAAAGCTCAGTCCTCGATTTGTTGGACCCTTGAGATCTTGGAGCGTGTTGGCGAGGTAGCGTATCGTTTGGCGTTACCGCAGTCCTTGGCGAATGTGCACGATGTATTTCACGTATCTCAATTCCGTAAGTATGTTCGAGATGAAACACATGTGTTGGATCATTCGGAGCTGACAGTACGGGAAGACTTGACTTTTGAGGAGCGACCGGTTGAAATTGTGGATCGAAGAGAAAGGTTTCTTAAGAACAAGTTTATCCCTCTTGTACTTGTTTCTTGGGAAATCGCTCGCATGGAGAGTCCACTTGGGAACGGGAAGATGAAATCCGGCAGAGGTTTCCTCATCTTTTCTTGTAGTTTGATTTTCGTCTATCTTTTGTATTCTTGGAATTTCGAGGACGAAATTCTTTTTGTAGTTGGGTATAATGTAACAACCGAGTCCAGTTCTATAAATTTCAGTTACCGTATGTGTAGTGTGTGGTATTTATTTCATTTATCTTGCTTGACTATTGCTAGTTGTAATTTACCCCGACAAATTCATATTCTGCATATAACAATTTAGGTCATCTAAAATTAAATTAAAAATACTTGTCATGGTCTGCTTGACACCCCTAACCCTGTGGTAGCATCCTTGCATCGTGTTCTCGTCCCGTTCAGTGAAACGGACGTGTTTGGTCGGCTACGCGCACGTGCGTGCGTCCGTTCTTGGGGGTATGCTTTTAAATTATAAAATCCTTCATTTTAAATTTTGGAACCTGGCAATAATTTTCATATTTCAAATTCAAATTTTTGGACCCGACCCGGGCGCAATTCTGAATTATTTTGTATCCCGCCAAATTCTATTTGAATTACTAAATCAATTTTAAAAAAATATTTCCTCTACTATCTACAATACCTTTCCCTTAACCAAATTATTCTTTTTACAACAAAAACCTTTTTAAATTTTTCCCCAACCAATCAAGTTTCCTTTGTTGCGCAGCGGGCCCCACACTTTTTCTTTCATCTGCTAAAATCTTTCTCTTTTTTTTCCTTTACTGGCCACGAGCCAATCACAATTCATTTTGTAGGGTTCCTAGGCACGCTAATGAAGTCTCACAAGGCATCAACCACGCCAATTTTAAATTTTACGGTGCCGAGAAACCCTAGACTAGATCGTTGACTAGAAATTTAGGCGATATACGAATCTAGTTAACAACTTAACTAAAGATAAGAAGCTACAACCTTTGTAGATCCGGATATCCACTTCCTTGGCTCCATGTAGGCGTCCTCTCGCTGTCCATCTCGAATCCCGGACTCAATCGTCGGCTTGATCGGAGAAATGGGCGGACTAGGTCGTCGGCTTCGTGCCGAAGATGATCTACGTCGAGGCATCACAAGTTCAAGCTCCGACTTCACAAATTTGTGAAACTTGTGAAGAAAACACCCAAAACAACTTGGCAAGAGGTAGAGGGTGAAGAAATAGGAGGTGGGTTCACTTTGGAAATGGTTTTCTCACTTTAGAACTCAAGTTGCCATTGATGGCATCAAGCTTTCTTGAAGAAGAAGATGATGAAGAAGAAGAAAGAATATGATAAGTGTTGTTGAAAGAATATGATAAGTGTTGTTAAAAGAATAATAAAAATGAATACTTATCATCTTCTAACCTTGGTTAAGTGTAGAGAATAGACCATGGTCAAGTGAGAATGGTTAGGGTTAAGGATGATGACAAAATGGTCACTTTAGTCAAAGCTTCATCAAGCTTCATGAAAGAAACCATTTTGTTATCTTTTATTTATTTATCAAAAAAGAATAGATAAATAAATAAGTAAATAAATCAAAACCCTAACTATTATCATAACCATGGTTTAAGTCTTAACACAAAACCAATTTACATGCATCATCAAACATGACACATTGTAGTGCACAAAAGTATATCACATATACAACTTGTGAACTACAAGTGAGAAAATCCTTTTAAAGTGAACCAATACTAGTTAATGCAAAGTAATATATCAAATATATAATTATACATTAAATCATTAAATCAACACTTGATTCAATGATCCGGTCATGTCGCACATAACCAACTAGTATCCAATGCATCGACTTATCGAATCAATCTACGATTCGATAACTAGGTTATATCGCATATAACCAATCGAAACATTCATCGCGAGAATGAAATACGGTATCACATACATGCATCATTCTCGGTCCTGCACATATCTCATATGCACTCCTATTTCGTTTCGCTTGAGCCAGGAAACCTCTGTGTAGGACTCTAAAGACTCGTCAATACGCCGGTAGCAGATGATGATCATATCAAGCACCCACAAGCCGCAAGCGGTCTGCTAAACGTAACGGCCATCCGGGTATTGAGCGATCAGAAGATCGACGAGCTAGCCCGCTCACACTCTTGTGAATCCAACCAGTAACACTTACCGTACAGTCCGGTCTGTTCGTCTGATATGTTGCATATCAAGTCTAGGGGTGGTAAACGTCAGACCCGAATAACCGATAAGTCGTGCCGATATGAGGCTCATAACGGGTCGAGAAACTACTGGTAACACTTACCAGCAAATCTCTGATCAGCCCTGGCCAGGGACTTCCCTGTTACGGCCAATCGAGCACAGCGCAACATCAACCCCCAATACCGGGAGAGACGAAACCCCTCCTATCGCTCATTGCCTCCATGTGACTCGGGACTGTACCCAAAGACCACCATTTTGCACGCCCTCATGGACGTGGTAAGGTGGAGATCAAAGCACAGTGGGAATCACACAAGACTCTATGACGATCTCGGGTCTACAGACTAACCTGTACAAGTGTCACCTGAGAACTGCCATCTGACGTGAGGTATAATACCATCTGGGAGTTCTCGGCGAGTCCGTCCAGTGTATCCAGTCTCCACTGAGCACCCGTATACCATCTCTGATGTCAAACACCAATGGATATGGGATCATCCATTGCCCATCTCATGGGTCGAGAAGCGTATACGCTAGTCTACACTGGTATATCGATGCCCTGTCTCGATACACCTACGACTAGGGACCTTGAAGGATGTACCTATAGACTACCATGTCCCCACTAGTATGATCTGCATCATAGTCCAGGTAGTCAAGTACACATCCTAAGGGCTTTACCAACATGTAACTATAAGACAGTATAAAGAGACAAGTGTACATGTTAAGATAAAGAGTAACCAGATAGCATACTATCATATCGAGCAAGAAAGTCATCTCTATATATGTCCAAGCATCCAATATAATATACATCATCTGTACAATACTGGTCTCTAGGGCATACATACAACTAACAATCTCCCACTTGCACTAGGGCCAGCTGCTGTAGTATCGCATACCGAGCATCCCGAAGAGTCTCTCAAACTGTATCTGGGGAATGGCCTTCGTGAGTGGATCCGCCGTGTTATTCTTCGTGTCAACCCTCCTGACCTCGATCTCCCGGCGATCAATTATCTCCCGGATCAGGTGATACCGCCTCAGAATATACCTGGATTGCTGATGGGACCTAGGTTCCTTGGCCAAAGCCACCGCTCCATTGTTATCGCAATACAAAGGTATTGGATGCTCAATGGATGGAACCACTCCAAGTTCAGTAATGAACTTCTTGATCCAGACAGCCTCTTTGGCAGCATCGTTGGCAGCGATGTATTCAGCCTCCATCGTCGAGTCTGCCACGGTTTCCTGCTTGGAACTCTTCCAGCTAACCGCCCCTCCGTAAAGGGTAAAGACAAATCCCGACTGCGACTTAGAGTCGTCCTTATCACTCTGGAAGCTCGAATCGGTAAAGGACTCCACTTGGAGTTCTCCATTACCATACACCAAGAGCATCTCTTTAGTCCTTCGTAAGTACTTGAGAATGCTCTTCACAGCTGTCCAGTGATTCTCTCCAGGATCAGCTTGATACCTGCTCACTACACTTAGTGAGTATGCTACATCGGGTCTGGTACATAGCATCGCATACATGATAGAGCCTACAGCCGAAGCATAGGGTATCCCTTGCATGCGAGCTCTCTCCAAATCAGTCTTGGGAGACATATCTTTGGAGAGAGTGACTCCAGAGATCGTGGGCAAGTTCCCACGCTTGGATTCTTCCATACTAAACCTCTTTAGTATGGTGTAAATGTACCTGGATTGGGACAATCCCAATATCCGTTTGGATCTATCTCTATAGATCCTTATTCCCAATATGCAGGAGGCATCACCAAGATCTTTCATTGAGAATCTTTGTGATAAGAAGAGCTTGACCGATTGCAGCATAGGAATATCATTTCCTATCAAGAGTATGTCGTCCACGTACAATACGAGGAAGACAACCTTACTCTCTGCCACCTTCTTGTAGATACAAGGTTCATCTGGATTTTTGACGAAATCAAACTCTTTGATAACGACATCAAAGCAGATGTTCCAACTCCGCGATGCTTGCTTTAATCTATAAATGGATTTAAGCAGCTTGCACACCTTCCCGCTGCTCCCACTGTCTACGAAGCCCTCTGGCTGAGTCATGTACACGTACTCTTCTAAATCACCATTTAGAAAGGCGGTCTTAACATCCATTTGCTTGATTTCGTAATCATGATATGCAGCGATGGCAAGCATGATCCGGATGGATTTAAGCATAGCCACTGGAGAAAAGGTTTCGTCATAGTCCACACCTGGTCTTTGACGAAATCCCTTTGCAACAAGTCTAGCTTTGAAAGTCTCTACTTTCCCATCTACACCAAGTTTCTTCTTGAAGATCCACTTGCTCCCAATGGGTTTTACCCCTTCAGGAGCAACTTCCAAAGTCCATACTTTGTTGGTGTACATGGATTCCATCTCGGACCGCATAGCATCCAGCCATTTCACTGAGTCCCTACTCGTGATGGCCTGCTTGAAGCTAGTTGGGTCATCATCCTCCATGATGAAATCCTCGCTTCCACCGTCAATGAGAAAACTGTAGTATCTCTCTGGTGGACGAGAAACCCTACTAGATCGGCGGAGAGGCTGGGGTTCGTCGAGTTCTACTGAATCCTCTGGTTCTACCAAGTCTTCTGTTTCAGTTTGTATTGCTGGAACTTCTTCCAGTTCTACCTCAATGCTACTTGTCTGTTTCATAAGAAAACTCTTTTCTAAGAAAGTGGCATGTCGAGAAACAAACACTTTTTGTTCCTCGGAGTGGTAGAAGATATACCCTCGCGAATGTTTGGGATATCCAAAAAACTTACACAGAACAGACCTTGCCTCGAGCTTGTCCGGATTTTGTGTTTTAACATAGGCCGGACAACCCCATATCTGAATAAAATTAAGACATGGTCTCTTACCATTCCATATCTCATATGGAGTGGTAGGCACAGATTTGGTTGGAACTCTATTCAATAGATATGCAGCAGTCTCCAGTGCATATCCCCAGAAGGAAATAGGTAACTCAGCTGCACTCATCATAGAGCGCACCATATCTAATAGGGTGCGATTTCTCCGCTCCGATACACCGTTGTGCTGTAGTGTATAAGGAGGAGTAAGCTGAGAGAGAATCCCATTCTCTTTTAGATAATCTCTGAATTCGTTACTTAAGTATTCTCCTCCTCGATCAGATCGAAGGATCTTAATACTTTTGCCCGTTTGGTTCTCTACTTCTTGTTTATATTCTCTAAATTTCTCAAAAGCTTCTTATTTGTGTTTCATCAGGAACACAAATCCGAATCTAGAGAGATCGTCAGTGAATGTAATGAAGTACAAAGAACCATCCCTGGCATGTGTAGACATGGGACCGCATACATCAGTATGTATCAGTCCCAAGAGTTCGGTAACTCTTTCTCCGTGTCCTGTAAACGGAGTTTTGGTCATCTTGCCTTTGAGACATGACTGGCAAGTGTCATGAAATGAAAATTCAAACGGATTTAAATATCCATCCTTATGCAACTTAGCTAGTCGTGTCGCATTGATGTGACCCAGTCTACAATGCCACAAGAAGGATTCGTTCAATTCAGAACTCTTCCTCTTGTGTGTGTTTTGTAAATTGAGGATTGTATTTTGATTGAGAATGAATATGCCATTATATAACGAACCTGATGCAATCAACTTTTGATCTAGGAATATGTTCATAACATTATCCTTTACTACAAAATTATATCCTTCTTTACCTAATAAAGAAACTGATATAATGTTGCACATCATGTTCGGTATATAATAGCATTCATTTAGAATCAGTGTATTACCACTTGGTAATACTAGGTGATATTCGCCAACTGCTTTGGCTGCAACATTTGCCCCATTCCCTACTTGAACGGAATGATCACCTTTTCCCAGTTCTCTACCTTTCCGTAGCCCATGTAACATCTTACATATGTGGGATCCTGATCCGGTATCTAATACCCAGGACGTAGGGTGAACTGAGAAACAGTTCTCAATGACAAACACACCCGAAGATGATGCATCAACATGCATGTTCTTCTTTTGGACGGTGTGAGAATCCAGATATTCTCCTGTTTCCTGTTCATTCTTATAACACTTATAAGATAGAACGGGTTCAACGTTCCCCTGCACAGTATAACATGCGGGTCCAGTCAATACATCCATATTATTATCTTTATTAGGGCATGAAATGGTCGCTACCTGGAGAGAGAGAGAAGAAAACACTTTAGCGTATGCTCTTGCAAGATCAGATTGGTTATTATCTTATCTAATCAGGATGGCTCCCACTGCTTTTTATCAAATCTTCCTTCAAACCCTAAAAGGAAAGATTAGCCGGGATTAATTACACACTGCAAGTTCGCCAATCTTTCAGCCAGGCCAGTGTCGGTACTTTGAGGGAGGTCCCCCGTGCTTTCGCACGAACCTAATTAATGTAAACCTCGTTTTCCCAGAGGCGCAACCTCGTTAACACCTTTCTAGACACCTACTTGATCGGCTAATTGTAATGTGTAAAACTCTCCCAGGAGTAACTCTTACTCGCAGCGGGTATCGGGATCCAACTATCTCATAGAAGGTATGCAATCTCATTGCAAATTTCAAACACTTGAAATTCCCGATAATATTTTGCCCCTAGCGTCCTATGACCTTGACGGAGGCTAAACAACCCATAGTCCGCTAGTCAAGTTCAACCCGTCATTTCCTGATTGAATTAAACCCACCCGCACGACCCTTGATGGAGGCCAAACAACGCCGTACGAATACCCTAATCCAATCGCATCATATGCTAGCAGATAAGCACTAGTTAGCTACCGTACACTACGCCTTGACGGAGGCCAAACTACCGCAGCACGAATACTAACTAGTACTTATCTGAAATGACGGAGGGCTATGCAGGTTTTTCATAAAAACCATGAGCGTAATGAACTTGATATCGTTGTAGAATCAAATGAAGTTTTGAAATGGAGTGATTTTGAGGCTTTTCTAGTTTTGCTAAAGGGGTCACTCCCGGTGAAGGGATCGTCGGCCCTTTCCTCGTCGAATGAGGTGCAGGATATATCATATATATCACTGTGTAAAGAAGAAACTATAGAAGCAATCAAAAACAAACCGAGTGTGTAGCATCTGCCAGTTATCGCTAAAGGAGTCACTCCCGGTGAAGGGATCTCGGTCCTTTCCTCATCAAATAAGGTGCAGGGTATATCATATATACCGCTATGCAAAGCAAGAACTGTAGCTACCTGTTTTGTTTAAAATTTGATTCTACAACATCTTAGGTTTCTTTTCTTTCATTAATCACATTAATGAAGTCCCATCATATTAATACCTAAACATCACAGATAAATACGACGTACACTTATGCCATCCGCATTCGCCTCGATGTCCCCTCGTGCACCGTTAGGTTAGGTAACTAACGACAGAGCAGGGCAGGGCTAGTGCGGGTGCAAAACATAAGTAACATCTATATAATATATCATATATACTATATACTGTATCTATCACAGAACATCACATGATCACATCACAGATATCGCAGCAGAAGAAACATATGAAACATTGGATATACTAGGATGTCTGTGTTTTCAATACGAGCCAGTATAAAACACGGATTCCACGGTAGTGATGAATAGCCAATCCCACACCCCTAGACCCCTACGAGAGCGGCAAGCAACCCTGCCAATTCTAGGGTTAGGAGACGCGGACTCGACTCCTCGAGTTGGTCTCCCACTGGACCCCAGAACCCGGTTACTTGTGCTCCCCTCCTTGGGTCTATCCTAATGCGGAAAAGTAAATAATATACAAAAGGTGACAACTTCCGCAACCTGGAAGTGCCCCAGATAAAAGAATATTACATACAAGTTTTTACATGAATGAAAATGAAAAACACTCATCTCACATAAAAACCCTCGACTATTCAAACACGACAATCCAATATAACATATCCAGCAACACATAACATCACATGTCATCAACGTAAGTAAATATGCGCATCTCAATTGCCGTTGACATATAGCAACGAAACCGGCGATATCACATATTACACTTACGGTCACAGAAAAGAAAGTGTAAAACTACAACAGTTGGAATCCGCAATCTCTTTAGACATCACATGCCTAATCAAATGAAATACTTAGACATCATATGCCTAACAGTTATAAACCCCGCATTTTAGTCTCATTATCGAAAACTCTTTTCAATATCAAATGAAACTAAACCGCTAGATTTATAACATTCATTCAGTTATCTCATAACTGTTTGTGAATTCCAATTATTGTATCCCATTCCGGATAAATAGAATATATTAAACTTTCCGATCGAACATTCGAACACCCAAGTTTTCCCGAAACCGTCCAACACATGAAATAGGTTCAACGACATTCACTTCATGCCTCAGTACCAACGGTCCAGCCGTAGAAGGGTCAAGCCAACGCCTCACATGTGGCACGCCGTACTGCCCCAAACCCGAAGGTTCAAAGAGCAGTTCAAGACGGTCACATAATCGAGTTAAGGTTTGTTGTCTTCTAGAGGGACCATCGCGTTACTTGCACTACTCAGAACGTCTTTAAACCACGGAAAGATCCAACACTTGGAAATTTCCCGACAGGGGAAAAAGTGGGTATTTATATCCGGTCGAACTTTTTAACATATTCTAAAGTTATCCGGAAAAACACATAGACGAAGTTTAATAATCCGATCGAATCTACGATTCCCAATGCAACCCCAGAATACTCAACTCTTGAGTCAATTTAAAAATTCCCAGAAAACTCAGCATAATTAAATAGGAGTTACTGTGCAAACTAGGAGGGCTGACGTTATCATAAGGCCGCGGAACCGCCGCATAAGCCATGCTTATGCCGCGGTTCTGCCGCACTATTTACTGTTCATGTGAAAAAAATTGCACCGTGATTCTTAAAATTCCCTGCTGAATTTTTTAAGCATTTTTAATATTGAAAAATCCCAGATTTTATAAAAAGTCCAGAGAGCATGAAAAAGTTAGGGTTTCGGGTTCGATCGGGTTTCAAACATCGTCTAAGCATCGCCTAAGGCTCTAGCTAGGCTCTGATACCACTGTAGGGTTCCTAGGCACGCTAATGAAGTCTCACAAGGTATCAACCATGCCAATTTTAAATTTTACGGTGCCGAGAAACCCTAGACTAGATCGTTGACTAGAAATTTAGGCGATATACGAATCTAGTTAACAACTTAACTAAAGATAAGAAGCTACAACCTTTGTAGATCCGGATATCCACTTCCTTGGCTCCACGTAGGCGTCCTCTCGCTGTCCATCTCGAATCCCGGACTCAATCGTCGGCTTGATCGGAGAAATGGGCGGACTAGGTCGTCGGCTTCGTGCCGAAGATGATCTACGTCGAGGCATCACAAGTTCAAGCTCCGACTTCACAAATTTATGAAACTTATGAAGAAAACACCCAAAACAACTTGGCAAGAGGTATAGGGGTGAAGAAATAGGAGGTGGGTTCACTTTGGAATTGGTTTTCTCACTTTAGAACTCAAGTTGCCATTGATGGCATCAAGCTTTCTTGAAGAAGAAGATGATGAAGAAGAAGAAAGAATATGATAAGTGTTGTTAAAAGAATAATAAAAATGAATACTTATCATCTTCTAACCTTGGTTAAGTGTAGAGAATAGACCATGGTCAAGTGAGAATGGTTAGGGTTAAGGATGATGACAAAATGGTCACTTTAGTCAAAGCTTCATGAAGCTTCATCAAGCTTCATGAAAGAAACCATTTTGTTATCTTTTATTTATTTATCAAAAAAGAATAGATAAATAAATAAGTAAATAAATCAAAACCCTAACTATTATCATAACCATGGTTTAAGTCTTAACACAAAACCAATTTACATGCATCATCAAACATGACACATTGTAGTGCACAAAAGTATATCACATATACAACTTGTGAACTACAAGTGAGAAAACCCTTTCAAAGTTAACCAATACTAGTTAATGCAAAGTAATATATCAAATATATAATTATACATTAAATCATTAAATCAACACTTGATTCAATGATCCGGTCATGTCGTACATAACCGACTAGTATCCAATGTATCGACTTATCGAATCAATCTACGATTCGATAACTAGGTTATATCGCATATAACCAATCGAAACATTCATCACGAGAATGAAATACGGTATCACATACACGCATCATTCTCGGTCCTGCACATATCTCATATGCACTCCTATTTCGTTTCGCTTGAGCCAGGAAACCTCTGTGTAGGACTCTAAAGACTCGTCAATACGCCGGTAGCAGATGATGATCATATCAAGCACCCACAAGCCGCAAGCGGTCTGCTAAACGTAACGGCCATCCGGGTATTGAGCGATCAGAAGATCGACGAGCTAGCCCGCTCACACTCCTGTGAATCCAACCAGTAACACTTACCGTACAGTCCGGTCTGTTCGTCTGATATGTCGCATATCAAGTCTAGGGGTGGTAAACGTCAGACCCCAATAACCGATAAGTCGTGCCGATGTGAGGCTCATAACGGGTCGAGAAACTACTGGTAACACTTACCAGCAAATCTCTGATCAGCCCTGGCCAGGGACTTCCCTGTTACGGCCAATCGAGCACAGCGCAACATCAACCCCCAATACCGGGAGAGACGAAACCCATCCTATCGCTCATTGCCTCCATGTGACTCGGGACTGTACCCAAAGACCACCGTTTTGCATGCCCTCATGGACGTGGTAAGGTGGAGATCAAAGCACAGTGGGAATCACACAAGACTCTATGACGATCTCAGGTCTACAGACTAACATGTACAAGTGTCACCTGAGAACTGCCATCTGACGTGAGGTATAATACCATCTGGGAATTCTCGGTGAGTCCGTCCAGTGTACCCAGTCTCCACTGAGCACCCGTATACCATCTCTGATGTCAAACACCAATGGATATGGGATCATCCATTGCCCATCTCATGGGTCGAGAAGCGTATACGCTAGTCTACACTGGTATATCGATGCCCTGTCTCGATACACCTACGACTAGGGACCTTGAAGGATGTACCTATAGACTACCATGTCCCCACTAGTATGATCTACATCATAGTCTAGGTAGTCAAGTACACATCCTAAGGGCTTTACCAACATGTAACTATAAGACAGTATAAAGAGACAAGTGTACATGTTAAGATAAAGAGTAACCAGATAGCATACTATCATATCGAGCAAGAAAGTCATCTCTATATATGTCCAAGCATCCAATATAATATACATCATCTGTACAATACTGGCCTCTAGGGCATACATACAACTAACACATTTTAACCCCCCTAGGCCCCATACGTCATTCTCCCTCTCCCATTTCTCCTTCTCTTTCTCTCTCTTCTCTCTTCCTCTCTCCTCGCGTAACGACGAATTTCTTTCTCCTCAAATCTTCTCTCTCCTCTCGATCTCTCTCTTCCTCTCTATCTCTCTCCTCTTCTCTCTCCTCTCGATCTCTCTCTCTCCCCCCGCGTCTTCTCTCTCTCCCTTCTTCTTTATATCTTCCTCCCCACTTCAAAAATGAACACAACCCATTCCCTTAAGACCTAGCCGCCTTCCTCCCTCACCTTTGCCGAGCGTCGACGACGCCACACCAGCCTCGTCGCCCCTCAACCCTCGTCACAGCCGCCTCTACACTTCCTCCTTCCTCCTTCCTCCTCTTCCCAAGCACCCTGCACGAGCAACCGCGCATCCCCTGCACGCTGCTGCACACCGTGGGATCGCCGCCGGTGAACTTAATCCGTGCCCTGGCCCTCGCGAACCCCTCTGTGAGCGATGCTCCCTCTCCTCTTCTTCTTTCTTCTTCTTTCCTTCCTTCTTCTCTTTTCTCATTCTTTTTTGATCTGTGGGTTTTGTCGTTGTCCCTATAGGTTGTCCGCCGGAGCTCCGTCGACGCCGTCGACCATCGCGACCCCTCCACAATCCACAGTGAGCATCCTTCTCTCATCTCCATCCTCTTTCCCCTCTTCTCTTCTTCTTTCTTGTATGTATTTTCTTTGGTGGCTTACTGTTTGTCTGTTCGCCGAAATCCGGCGATGCCGACGACGTGTCCTGACGTTCCAGCCTGGACCCCTGACCCGTGTGACTCCACCGTTCATCGTTTGGGTTCTTTCCGTGTACTGTGCGCGCGTCGCGATATTTCCCCGCCGACGCGTAACGTTCCGTTTTCCATTTCGCGACCCGTCGAGGCAAGTTTATCTTGCTACATGCTATTTAAACTACTACTTATGCCATTTAAATTGCTATGTACCTGTTAGAGTGCACTTTAGATCTGTAGTTCCATTTTAATACCAGAATTCTTTTTTTAAACATGTCGACGTCCCATTATATCATTTTAGAATCATGGCTCGAAATATACCCGTTTGCTGTTAGTTCTGTTATACATAGTACCCGCATTCATATTTAAATCTAGTAACACTTATTTGCATGACCCACAGTACCCTTTCATATTTTCTATCCTGTCGGACGACCGTGTCCATACAAATCACCTAATTTATATTGAATTATATCTCTAGATTATTTAGTACACTTTAACATGAATTTAACACCCATAAAGGTCATACTGTATGCATGAAATGATAGAACTATCTCTTAAACCCAAACTACTAACCATGCATCCAAGTAATCAAATCGGTAACTATTTGCATATCTTATTACATGTGCCAGTTTGTTGTTGTGATAGTAATCATGCTTGTTTATTTATAACCATGATTATGCTAGTTGATTATGAGCACCAACATGATATCTGGTATACCCTGACATGACTTGCTACACATATTACGTGACCCGACATGGTACCGTACATTACTTGACTTGACCTGATATACCATGGGTTGACCCGCTACCTGATCTTATGTCTAATGCTAACAAACCTGACATGTAGTCCTTACGGACCATTCCTGTTGTCTATCCAGACAAACCTGCTCTTACCTGATCCTGTGTTGGCATTAGTTCTTAATTACGGTATACCTGACTTGACACATATAACTTGGGGGCATGGGAAAATTAAAAGTGTAAACTAAAGTGTAACTTAAAAGGGTATTACTTGATCCGTGGTCCCGGGGGGTAACGGGACAGAGCCATTCGTGACTCTTACATCTTGATCCGTGGTCCCGGGGGGTAACGGGACAGAACCACTCTTGGTTCACATATTCCTGATCCGTGGTCCCGGGGGGTAACGGGACAGAACCACTCTTGGTTCACATATTCCTGATTCGTGGTCCCGGGGGGTAACGGGACATATCCTTTAAGTTACATGGAGGATTATATTAATTGATTTCAAATACTTTAGAATAGAAAACCCAATAGAACAGTTTATTTTACTCGCTGCACGTTACCCTGCACTGCCCTGATTTATATTACTGTTACACCTGCTTTTAATTCATATTTATATTTTCATTGCCTGTTACCCTGTTTATATTTTATTACCTGATGACATGGCGCGCTGACGTCTGGGTTTTGCATGGCCCAGATTCCGTACCTTTGCTGCAGTCCGAGCAAGAGTACTTCAGCCAGCAGGCTGAGCTGTGAGGTGTCAGCAGTAGTTAGTTTCTTTTATTTCCTACATTTTATTCCTGATGTGAGCCCGTATTATGGGACATACATTCCAGTTATTTTGTATTGGATCTTTTGCTTTCGCACTTTTATTATTCTCGACTCATGTTATCTTGGCTTATGGACATGTTTTAGATAGTTATATTTTGTTCTTCATATCTCTACAGCCGTAATGTGACTGTGGATGGATACTTCCTACCCACAGGTAGCATGGTTGGCTATGTCACGTGCCCAATTTAGCGTACTCTGGGAAGCGGGGCGTGACAATTGATCTTGTGCAGGATTCTTTGCGCCGCACTAAAAAATTGTTTGCAAGTGATTATTTACTGCTTTGCATATTTTAATTGACTTTAAGGGGCTTGAACACCAATCAGATTGGGTGGGGATTTCATCACCCTTCCCAGGACCCCAAAAATCACTTAAGGCATATTGCATTGACCATCAATTAATTAAAAAAAAATTAGACTCAGACCTAAGGACTTCGCACTCAATAGGACAAAAGAATAGTTATAGGCATTGACCGTTGATCCTAACCTGACTTTGTGGTGCCTAGGCTAAACAGGTAGTGAAAGGTAACTTTAAAAGGCCCGTCTCACGGTGATTCGTGAGCGGATCCCTCCTTTCTCTACTTGTGCTTACCTGGCCACAATTGGCGGTGAAGAGGCGGTTTGAGGTCCTACTTCTTGCCCTTTGGAACAGTTAGGAGCTGTCTAGCTGACCTAGGTGACCCTAGATCTAAGCCTGATTGTGCATTTGTGGTTGATTGAACGTGTGTCTAAGCCTTTTATCGAAAATCTTTTTTGCAAAAAGCTCCATAAAAAAATAACACAAAGAAAAAAAGGAAATTTTTTTTACAAAAACTTGCAACTTGTCGCGAAGAAATCCGTGCACCCCACATTCTTTTTCTTATCTTTCTTACATCATGGGTACCCCACCTCCCAAAACTCTTGCCGAACTTTGGTACCCTCATCCAAACATTGCTTCATACGCGAATTGTTTTGGTCGAATTACGGACGACCCCTCCATGCCCAAAATTTCTTTGAAAGATCGAATAGAAACGTTTAGGAGAAACAGTTCGACTCCACAATCCACTTTGTATCAACCATTTCAATCTTCACCACCTTCTTATGCTGATACTACTTTTTCGAGTTCTATTGTAACTCCGAAACCCATGTCTATTGCTGAACATATTGAATAATCTCGTAACCGATCTTTCATTCCTTTCAACACTTCCAGTTCTCGGGATCAACAATTCCATTCACCTTTTTATCCAAATGTTGATCCTACTCCTGTCCAACCATTCAATTCCTACCAGTCCTACCCGACTTTCGCACCTTCCGTAGACATTGCTTCTACACAGCCATTTGGGAGTTTCACGTATCCAAACAACTTTAAATTTTTTACTGAAACCCCTTCACAACCCATGTCTAGTCTGGAACAGTTGTTGGAAGCGTACATTGCAGCAACAAACCGACAGATGAGGAATTTGGATGCGTCCATTGCCGCCCTTATGCAACCTAGTGACCCGGTGGCTAGTTTCCAACTAGCTCCAAATCTTCCAATGTATGATGAGGCAGTTGGACAGATTGAGAATTTGAGTAGTGAGAGTGAGTTCTACACACTTCCAAATCAAACCTACCCTTCCCCAATTGAATCCCACGACTCCGGTTTTCAAATAAGTGTCCCAAATGATTCACCAGTTAAAGATAAAACGTGTAATGAGTTGTGCGACTTTGTAGTGCTTAATTTGCCTGATTGTAAAGAGCCCTTTTCGAGTGAACCCAAACCTAATTCTTTCGACTTCTACACCTCCAATCTAGAACCTGAATTGATAAATATCCATGCTTTTGATGAGGCGTCTAAAAAAATTGATTTTCACTTGATTGAGGATATAGACGCAGGGAATAATTTGGATGATGAACCCGTAGATTTGACTGAAATTTTCTCTCCAATTCATCATCCCGAGTCATTAAATGTTTCTCCCGAACTTCATATGCGTCTTGATTTTGATGATAATTGCATGGATGAGATAACTTTTGAGGAGAATTATGAGGATAGTATTGAGGAGAGTATTGAAGATGAATCAGTTTTGTTTGATGTGTCGGATTTTCCAATTCATCCTCCTGAACCTTTAACTGTTATACTTCCTAAATCACCCCCCCACCCTCATCCTTCCAATCGTTCCGACCATGCAAAATAACACGCGGGAGGACTGTGAGCTTGAAAAATTTCTGTTCGATCACAGAAGTTTGGACGCCACTAGTGCGTTCCTCTTTGAATCTGACACAGTTCTCACAGCCGATAACGATTACGAGTGTTTCACTTTTTCGGACGATTTTGAAAACTCACCGCCCGAGTTTGAGTCCTTTGAATTTTCAGATGAGTTAGTTGAACCATCAAACTCAGTTGCTTACAGTCATTTCGAACCATTGATGGAATCCTTTGAGTTCGAGACAGTTAACTTAGGTGAGAATAAGACAATCCCTAAATCACTCCCCTTCGTCCTTTCCATCATTTCGACCGCGCAAGAATCCGTCGCGTTTCCATTTTCAATGGATGGTTTACCAAGTTCAACGTACCCATGTTTTCTTGCGAATCTTGAGAGATTTGACCCCATTTCTCAACGGGTTGATAAATTAGCACAATCGCTTTTAACACATCGGTCATCACAATTTTCGGTAATTTATTCACTCGATTTACACCCTCAAGTTCGTACTACACTAGTTTCTCTCTTCCGCCATTCTTCTCCGAATATACCGGGACCATATTCCACCCTTCTTCCCATACGGTCTCGAGTGCTTCTCATTTCTTTCCTCTACACTCCATTCTTTCACCAACCACACCATTATAACGATAGAATTTTTAAATGGCTGGTGCTAACCTTTGGTCTGTATAAGGCCTTGTATAGTTTGATTTTTCTCCTCCCTAACTCTGAACTTTAACGCTTAAAATAGTGGAAACACTGTTTCACTTAAGTTTGGGAGGGGGGCTTTTTGTATATATATTTTGTTTTTTTAACAATAAAAAAATATAAAAATAAATAAACAGGGGAGTGCCGGCCATTTTGACCCTCTTGGTGTAGCATGACAGTGAGGACACTGTCAAGTTTAAGTTTGGGGGTATACTCGGTAAGCCTTCTTCCTTCGCATTCATATGTATATTTTTGCATTTGCATATTTATTTTAAAACCCATAAAAATTGAGAAATTATAAAAATTATAAAAATTGAAACATTCAATTTTGGCCATAATTGACTTGAATTTGACAAGAAGGTTAACTAGCTAGGAACAACTAGATCTTAGACTTAGTAAATTAAAAACCCTAAAAATAACCTTTCTTAAAATTTAACGGTAGAAAGTATATGTCTTTGTAGTTTATTTAGAAATAGGCAAATTTCGAGTTGACTTCATGGGCTAAGTTAAAACAAGGGAAAAGTATTGATATCTTTATTAAAGTATAAGTTCGAAAAATAATTCTTAAGTTTAAGTCTAAATTCTGAAAATATATACCCTACAAATTGCACAAACACGAACCTTGAAACTTGGAATAGTAGAAGAGACCTTGAAATGCTCTTGTCTAGAGTCCTTAGTACGAAGAAAATAAAATAAAAATACAAGTGTGAATAAAGAGATTAAAAAAAATGAACACTGATTTTTATAATTACTTAAGGCTGCATTAATAGAAAAAATATTTAGTGAGGGTGCTTCATCACCTAGTGCCTTAGACCAACTGGTTTGGGAGTCACTGCTAAAAGCCTTAGGGATGACAAAACTAAGAATTACGTCTTAATGTGCAAACACATTTTGTAATCGGCCGTTGGTACCTCAAGAAATATTAACGGTCGCATGAAGAATGTGTGAGCAATTTCATCTAAATGTTCACCGATTGAAAAGTACTTTGGACGATGGACAAGAGTATAATAGCTTGATTTGAATTTCCAAGTGTAGGGGTGATATATACACATACGTAGGGTTATGTGATTGGGGTTTAGATAAGAGATATGAATGAAAAATAGGACTTATATCTTTAGTAGAGATGATAAAAAATCCTAAGTTAAGATGGAACCCTACAAGGAAAACTTAAAAGATGTTAAAAGCTAAGTAAATTTACAAGAACATATACAATCTTAAGTTAAATAATAAGGAAGCGTGAAAAATATGGGTTGATAATTTCTGAGTTGAAAATAATAGAATTCCTTGTTGGAAAACCACATTGGAGAATAAAAGTCAATAGGCCGAATTGATAGGATTTTGTGGGTAGTATCCGCTGAAAACCCTCAGGAGACAACACTCCTCCTACTAGAGACACCTAGAGGTTTAACGGCTTATTGCATGAGCTCAGTGCAATTGCGTTTCCTTGCGAAAGTGAGGCTAGGTCTTTTTCGAGAATAAAACTAGGTTTGCTCGAGGACGAGCAAAAGATAAGTTCGGGGGTATTTGTTCATATCATAAATTTGCATTATTATATTTCCCATTCTTAGTCATTTTACAAATAAACATGTGCTTTTGACCCATGTCTGCTATATAGTTGCAGGTTACAGGTTCTTGGAACAAAAACAGTGAAAAAGATGATACAAAAGTGAGACTACGACCAACAAATGGAAGAATCTTGATCAAGCCTACAATTTGGAGAATAAACGAAGATCAATAAACAAGTACAAAGGCAGCGCAAGGTTCAAGACTTCGACACGAAGCGAACGGTAAAGTCCACCGCATTATTCACTGTGGAGATCAATAAGAGAACTAGAAGACATTCTAAAGAACCAACTAAGGAAAACAGAAGAAAATAGCAACAGACAGAAGACCAGAAAATTTGAGCCAACAAGCCCTCAACATGGCCGCGGATCCGCGGCCAAACATGGGTTTTGGCCGCGGTTCCACGGTCATAAAGAGCCCGTGTCGGTGAAAAAAATGTCGGTGCGGCGGTGCGTTGACTAGTCTTCTTAGGGGTATACTTGTAATTGCAGATGTGAATCGATTGTAACCCTAGGATTTCTATGATCTATAAATAGAAGCCCTAAACCTCTTTTTGAGGTATGCCCCTTCTTGTGCCTCATTTCATTTTATCAAAATTCAGAATTGTAAATTTATGTAATGTATGAAGAGAGCATCAAATAAAGTAAGTAGTTTTTTTTATTTCCATGCCCTAGGTAATTTCTTTTCTGCCATAGTATAGAACTTTTATTATCTGCCCTAGTTTAACTTTTATTATCTGCCCTAGTTAATTAGTTTAGAACATGTTAATCAATTCCCTAATGAGTGAGTAGATCCTCGCTTGTTAGGGTTAGGAATAGGAGAGGTTTGAGAGATGAAGATCTCTCAGCCCTTTCTTGCCCATCACATATTTTTATAGGACTCTATGCATACATACACACACCGCTCCCTACGGCACCCTATCCCATGAGGTAGCAGTGATACCGTAGTATAAAAGACCGGTTGTATATGTTTTCCATGGAGGTTAGGGTAAGAATTAAGAAAGGAAGGACAAGAACCTAGAGGAAGAAACATCGTTTCTTCCCAATGGTACTAATCCACTTTATTAATTATTAGCATAACACCTCATAGATCTTAATTAGGGCATAGAAAGCGGTGAGAAATATTGACTTTCCAAACTTAACCTAAACCTAACCCTAGCAAGATTTTAATTCTAGATCAACTTTAGTTTTTAGATTTAATCAATCCAACACCGCTTGGAATTAACTCGTTAGAACAAATTGAGAATACACAAAATCCCTGTGGACCGACCCGTACTCACCGGCTAGCTACCAAGCGACGCCGTTCTTGATTGCGGTAATTAAATTCTTTGATCAATTAATAACCTCAGGAAAATTGATTTGGGGACTGCAAGTGACCCGCGACCGACGTTCGTCAGTAAGCTGTTGTCTGAAGAAAGGGTGGTTATGCTGAAGGACGTGCTTATGCAGCTTAAAGTTTGCTTTGCATGGAACTATTCCGAGATGCCAGGACTAGATCCAGAGATTGTTGTGCACAAATTGGCGATATCCCCGGACGTCAAGCCGATCAAACAGGCACCGAGAAGAATGCTGCTCGAGCTTAAGATGTGCATCAACGCCGAGGTCAAGAAACTAATCGACTCTGGCTTCATCCAAGAGATTCAATATCCTGACTGGATCGCCAACATCGTCCCGGTGATGAAGAAAAATGGGACAGTGCGCATATGCGTGGACTTTCGGGATCTCAACAAAGCCTGTCCAAAGGACGACTTTTCAGTACCAGTCACTGAGCTAATGATAGATAACACGTCCACCCACGAAGTCTTCTCCTTCATGGACGGATCGTCAGGATATAATCAGATAAAAATGCATCCCGAGGACCAGAAGCATACTGCTTTTCGGACCCCTTTGGGCATATTCTGCTATAAGGTGATGCCCTTCGGTCTAAAGAACGCCGGTGCCACCTATCAGAGGGCCATGACGAAGATTTTCGATGACCTCATACATGAAATCGTCGAATGTTATATCGACGACCTCGTAGTTAAAAGCAAATCATACGAGGAACATTTAGAGCATCTAAAGATCATATTTCAACACCTTCGACAATACAACTTGAAGATGAACCCTCTCAAATGCGCGTTCGGAGTTTTCTCGGGCAAATTCCTAGGATTCATTTTCCGACACCGAGGCATCAAGATAAATCCGTCAAAGATCAAGGCGATTATGGAAATGCCCCCGCCAAGGACTCTCAAGCAATTGCAATCTCTCCAAGGGAAGCTCGCGTATATCCGGCGATTTATAGTCAATCTCTCAGGCAAGTGTCGTCCCTACAGTCACTTGATGAGAAAAGGAACCCCTTTCGTCTGGGATCGCAAATGCCAAAACGCACTGGACGAAATCAAGCAATACCTGCAGAATCCGCCAGTACTGGCCGCTCCTGTTAAAGGAAAACCTCTCATTCTGTATACAACCGCCCTTGAAGGTTCCTTAGGCGCATTATGGGCACAAGAGAATGACCAAGGGAAGGAGAAAGCCCTCTACTATTTGAGTCGAGTTCTACTGGGGGCAGAAAGCAATTATTCTCCAATCGAAAAACACTGCCTGGCATTGATCTTCGCGATAACGAAGCTCAAGCACTATGCGTTGGCCCATGAGATCCATCTCATATCAAAGGTGGATCCCCTCAAATATTTAATGTCAAAAGCCATATTAACATGACGACTCGCTAAGTAGGCCTTGCTCTTGATGGAGTTCTCGATAACTTAACGGCCTCTCAAGGCAGTGAAAGGCCAGGCCATCGCCGACTTCCTCGCTGAACATACGATACCTGCCAATTCTCCTTTGAATTGCGAACTGCCAGATGAACATGCGTTTGACACGATCGACGGTAGTGATACCCGGTGAGAACTTTATTTCGATGGAGCAACTTCCATGAAGAAGCACAAACAAAGCACCCCCATAATCAAATCAGGGGTAGGCCTCATCTTCGTGACTCCACAAGGAGGGATAATGCGATTTGCCTTCTCCTTAACAGAGCCAAGGACAAACAATGAAGCCAAGTATGAAGCTTTGATAGCAGGTCTCGAGATCGCCATCGACATGGGGATTGAAAACCTCCTCATATACGGAGACTCCCAACTGGTCGTTAGCCAAGTAAATGGCGACTATCATATGTGCAAGCCTGAGTTGGTAAAGTACGGCGAGAGAGTACAACGACTGCTGATTCAAATACCTTCCTACACCTTGGAAAGTATACCGCGTGCGGAAAATAGGAAAGCGGATGCATTAGCCAAGCTCGCTAAAGAACTGGCTGATGAGAGCCTCGATGACGTGAGGATCATTGTGCAAAGCCGTCGGGTTCTTGCACCGGCAGAAATATCTCCGGAGTCATCTAGAGAAAAGGGAACGACCAAGCAAACAGCCCTGTAAATAAAAAGACCAGGAAAAGGCTAAGGATTGGAGGGAAATCTTTATAGATTACTTCAAATCCCGTCGAACACCTGAAGATGCGTACTCAAAACATCAGCTCATAAAGCGAGCCCTATCTTTTGACTTTGTCAATGATACTCTGTACAAGAGGTCATTTGATTCTCTGTGGTTAAGATGCCTGGGACCCGAAGAAGCAAAGAGAGTTGTCCAAGAAACTCACGACGGACTCTGCGGTTCTCACCAAGCTGGGCCGAAAATAAAGCTGAAGATCAAACGGATGGGTTATTATTAGACCACGATGATCCAAGACTGCCTCGAATACGCGAAGCAATACCACTCGTGCCAGATTCACGAGGACTTTATCCATCAGCATCCAAATCCACTACATCCAACGGTGGCTAGCTGGCCGTTCGAAATGTGGGGGACTGACATAATCGGCCCCATCGAACAAGTATCGTCCAGAGGACATCGATTCATTTTGGCGACAACTGATTACTTCTTCAAATGGGCAGAAGCAGTACAGCTGAGGGAAGTGAAGACGGAGAATATCCTCCATTTCTTCAAGACACACGTCATTTATCGGTTTGGAACTCTACGACGGATTATCTCCGATAACGGGCCAGCCTATAGAAGCCACAAGATCAGCCGCTTTGCATAACAGCATAACATAGACTGGAGATATTCATCAGTCTATAATCCCCGAGCTAACGGTCTAGCTAAGGCTTTTAACAAAATTTTGACAAAGATCGTAAAAAAGACGGTGTCGCGAAATAAGAAGGACTGGCACGAGAGACTGCATGAAGCTCTCTGGGTGTATCGAACTATGTTCAAAACGGCCACGAACACAACGCCGTACGCATTGGTATTCGGTATAGAATCAGTACTCCCTCTCGAGATAGAGTTACCCTCTCTACGAGTGGCAGTTCACTACGAGCTAACAGACGAATAAAATGCTCATCTTCAACTTGAGGAGCTCGATGCCCTTGATGAAACCCGGCTCATAGCGCAACAAAATCTGGAGGCTTATAAAGCAAAGATGACGCGTTCATATGAGAGATTGATTAGGCCGAGAATATTCCGCCAAGACGAACTCGTGCTAGTGGGCAAAAGACCTATGATCCCCAATCGTGCCAAACGGGGGAAATTCGAGCCGAACTATGAAGGCCCGTATATCATAGACAAGGTCTACCAGGGTGGGGCCTATCTACTCATGGACATGCATGGTGAAAGACCCTTTAGGCCAATAAACGATCGCTTCCTAAAAAATTACTACGCCTAACGAGTCACGGCCTAGGTCAACGATAGATGATGACGCTATGTCCGCTCGCTATCTTCCTAAGCCTAAACTCTATAAGTAGTAGCCGAACCACGGACCGAGACGTCCTTAAACTAACAATGGACCGAAACGTCCTTAAACTAACCACGGACTGAGACGTCCTTAAACTAACAATGACTAACAATGGACCGAAATGTTCTTAAACTAACCACGGACCGAAACGTCCTTAAACTAACAATGGACCTAAACGTCCTTAAACTAACAATGGACCGAGACGTCCTTAAACTAACAATGGACCGAAACGTTCTTAAACTAACAATGGACCACTATATCCTAAAATTAGCTGTTGACCGAGATGTCGATAAACTACTGTAGACTGCAGCATCCTACGGCTGACACAAAAAAAGAGAAAAGAATAAAAGAAAAAAAGAAAAAAAAACGGTATGTCCATAAGCGAAAAGGGCACGGACGAAAACCCGAAAGGGCTCCGTGAGTAAAAACAGCAGGGCTACCGGCGAGTTTTGTGAAAACCCAAAAGGGCGCAACCTCGTTAAAAGACTCTTGCAAGGTCCTCTCGAGCTTGTAAGGAAAAACCACCTGCGTGAGATCCTTACGACTCACAAGAGAGCAACACACTTAGGGATCCCCATGATTCCTAAGGAGAAATTACACTTGCGAGATCCTCACGACTCGTAAGAAGAACCCTCTTATGAGACCCTCACGGCTCATAAGATTCAAAAGTCTTAAGCTACAGGGATCTGAACCTGTTCTTAAGCGGCCACCACAACCTCCAATACTGCCCTACAAGTGGCTCAATGCTGACCCTTGTATACAATCCACGGACGCGAATAAACATTTCCCTAAAAAAGTCCCATCCGTGACTAGGGATATGTCTACATGGTGAACAACCCTTGTAAATCCTCTCGACCTATAAGGAGAAAACACTCTTGTAAGATCCTTACAACTTATAGGAGAACATGCACTTAGGAATCCTCACGATTCTTAAGGAGAAAACGCACCTACGAGATCCTCACGACTTGTAGAGAGAAATACCTTTATGAGACCCTTACGGCTCATGAAGTCAAAAGTATTAGTCGACAGGTTCCCAACCCTGTCTACTAAGCCACCTTAGTTCGACATCGACGAAGGTAAATGATGATTCGCTCCTGGCAATATCCCAGTTGTAGCGGTGCTGATGCCGAAATAGGTGTCTAATCCCAAGCTTGCAACAAAAAGCCAGCGAGCCACACATGCATGCGAGATAGCCGAAATGATGGGGCAACTTGCAACAAAATTAGCAAGTAAAAATGTATGCATACACAAATAGCCGAAATGATTGGGCAACTCGCAATAGAAAGCAGCGAGTAAAAATAAAACAAATAGCCGAAATGATTGGGCACCGCGAAAAATAGCCGAAATGATTGGGCAATCGCGACCTTCGCGATATAAAAACTGAAATGATAGAGCATCGCGGAAAGAAAAAAAATTTTGAAAAAATGAAATTTTTTGCCCTACAGGTGATATCACATCAATCCCTGTATACGATTCAAGGACGCAAACAAAGAGGGAATCACACCTTTCCTCCCCAGGCTTCACTAGAAGAAGAAGCCAAATCTCAACGGTTCATAGATAGCCTGGAGATCATCTCAACATTCGTCTCATTACAACAGACAAAATATCAAGCAAAGTGGAACAACGGCAACTCCAAGTTCCATGACTCGGCGGTGCACAGATGACCGAGAGTCAAACCCCGACTCCGTGAAATGCGGATAAAGTCAACCATTCCTGGTCATGTGGAACGCGGCTTATGTCAATCCTGACCCCGTGGGAAACATCCAGAGCGGATCCTGGTCCTCGCAGAGCACGGCAATGACCCCATGTGAAGCATCCAGAGCGGAGCCTGGTCCTCGGAGAACACGACAATGATCCCGTGGGAAGCATCCAGAGCAAAATTCCTGGTCACGTGGAACACGGCTTATGTCAATCCTGACCCCGTGGGAAACGTCCAGAGCGGATCCTGGTCCTCGCAGAGCACGGCAATGACCCCGTGTGAAGCATCCAGAGCAGAGCCTGGTCCTCGCAGAACACGGCAATGACCCCGTGGGAAGCATCCAGAGCAAAATTCTTGGTCACGTGGAACGTGGCTTATGTCAATCCTGACCCCATGGGAAACGTCCAGAGCGGATCCTGGTCCTCACAGAGCACGGCAATGACCCCGTGTGAATCATCCAGAGCGGAGCCTAGTCCTCGCAGAATACGGTAATGACCCCGTGGGAAGCATCCAGAGCAAAATTCCTAGTCACGTGGAACGCGGCTTATGTCAATCCTGACCCCGTGGGAAACGTCAAGAGCGGATTTTGGTCCTCGCAGAGCACGGCAATGACCCCGTGTAAAGCATCCAGACCGGAGCCTGGTCCTCGCAGAACACAACAATGACCCTGTGGGAAGCATCCAGAGCAAAATTCCTAGTCATGTGGAACGTGTCTTATGTCAATCATGACCCTATAGGAAACGTCCAGAGCGGATCCTGGTCCTCACAGAGCGCGGCAATGACCCCATGTGAAGCATCCAGAGCAGTGCTTGGTCCTCACAGAACACGGCAATGACCCCGTAGGAAGCATCCAGAGTAAAATTCCTGGTCAAGTGGAATGCGGCTTATGTCAATCTTGACCCCTTGGAAAACGTCCAGAGCGGATCCTGGTCCTCGCAGAGCACGGTAGTGACCCCGTGTGAAGCATCTAGAGTGGAGCCTGGTCCTCGCAGAACATGGCAATGACCCCATGGGAAGCATCCAGAGCAAAATTCCTGGACGTGGAACGCGGCTTATGTTAATCCTGATCCCGTGGGAAACGTCCAGAGCGGATCCTGTTCCTCGCAGAGCACGGCAATGACCCCGTGTGAAGTATCCAGAGCAGAACCTGGTCCTCGCAGAACACGGCAATAACCCCGTGGGAAGCATCCAGAGCAAAATTCCTGGTCACGTGGAACGCGGCTTATGTCAATCCTGACCCCATGGGAAACGTCTAGAGCGGATCCTGGTCCTAGCAGAGCACGGCAATGACCCCATGTGAAGCATCCAGAGCGGAGCCTAGTCCTCGCAGAATACGGCAATGACCCCGTGGGAAGCATCCAGAGCAAAATTCCTGGTTACGTGGAACACGGCTTATGTCAATCCTAACCCCGTGGGAAACGTCCATAGAGGAGCCTGGTCCTCGCAGAACACGGCTATGACCCCGTAGGAAGCATCCAGAGCAACTCATGATTCCATGAAATGCGGATAAGGGTAACCTCACCCATCACTTACGGGTCCTCACGATAAGGGAGAAAACTCTCTTGTAAGATCCTTACGACTTTCAAGAGAAAACACACTTAGGAATTCTCACGATTCTTAAGAAGAAATTACACCTACGGGATCCTCTCGACCTGTAGGGAGAAAATTCTTTATGAGACCCTCACGGCTCATAAAGTTGAAAAGTTTCAGGAGGCAGATCTTAACCCTGAATCCTAAGCCATCATTGTCCTGTAAAGAAATCGAAATAGACTATCTGCAGAACACACTTGCTAAAAGGGACACACCATCATGAAGAAAAATATGTCTTTTATTCATGAATCAAAAATGAATATAAAGTGCAATTTATAAAATAACAAAAAATATACTCTCATTCAGGAGTATGTACAAAGGAAGAATAAAAAATATATATACAAGTCTTCAAGTCGGCGGGCGATTTAGTAGATTGGCCAGTTCGTCCCTCTTTCGGTGGGCCTCGCCTTCATGATTAAGTATCGTCAAGAGACGGGCCTCCGCTTGAGCCTGTTGGGCCTGATATGAGGCAAGCCGGCCTTCAAGCTCTTTTTCAGTGGCTTTATAGGCTTCGGCCATTTCACGAGTAAACACAGCAGCCTTATCAATGGCTACCACCTCCTTGATGGCTTCTTGGAGCACTCGCCAAAGTTCGTATGCTTTAGTGGCCTTGGCCGTAAGGCTGGCTTGAAGCTCCCTTAGCGCTTTAGAAGCCAGCTCCTTCTCCGAAAACTTGCGGCTGAGCCTTTTCTCACATGATATCATGTTCGCAGCACACCGTTTAATCAGCCCCTATAAACTCGCCTTCACGGCCATAACCTCTGAAGGAAGGCGTGTGCATTCAAGAACATGCAAGCAAGTCTCCGCCTGCCGACAAAACTTAACCCAGACTTGCACCACTGTTTCACTATGATAGGTGGCAAGAAAGGGAAGAGAGCCATTAGCTTCAGCGGCAAATGTTTCGGCCGTGATTAGACTGCCAGCGCGAAGGTCCTCGATTAGGGATGACAGAGAGGCGAGGCTTAGCTTTGCCATCCGTTCTGAGGCACGCAGAGCATAGGGGCCGGGTGGCATGGCGATGAGAGACTCCAGCGCGGTGAGAACTGGCAGAGCTGTTCAGATTTATAAACAGTCAGCTAAACTTGTAAGTAAAAGAACAAATGGAACAACGTTGGGATTTTACTCACCCACAGTCATGCAAGAGGGATCTGAAGGCTCCCAAGGCCCGTCAAGAACCTCAACCTCGTCGTCGGCCTCCAGAACTGTAAAAGACGCCGGTGTCATTTTATGAAGTAGTGATAATGCTGTGAAAAGAGGGTAAACAACACTAACCTTGCCCAGAAGAGAGGACGATGCGCTGAGGAGATATCGCTTGCGGAGCAGCCATCTCCAACAGGCGCTGAAAAGACTGCCCGGGAGACAGATCAGCGATAGATGCCACCAATCTGTGCAATTCTGAAAAGACAGAAGGGTTCAGATAATAGAAAGATTACTAATTTAAAATATAAAAGGCTACCTTCGACGCTCCTCCCGTTCTGAGCTGGAGGGATGGCAGCTTCAGTGGCCTCCTCCGTGACCTCAGGCACATCATCAGGGACGTGGACCAGTGTAGCGGCTTCCAAGTGAGGAGCAGCGGCTGCCACTGTAGGCTCCAACGGAAGGATGGTAGCCTCGACTACCTGTACCCTAGTCTCCAGGCCACCCTCAGGAAGATCCATTGGAGCAGCGACCGACAAAGATGCCTCCCGTGAGGGAGCAAGCGCTTCGGGAGCGGGAACCACCAAGGAAGACTCTATCGCAAGAGCAACAGTTGCATCGACCCCCTCCACAGTGATTGGTGTTTCCCTGGGGATATCAGCAGAATCTACGGTTAGAGCACGACTCAGAGCCTCCACCACCGCTGAAGTCCCTGCAAGGTTTGTACAAGGATAAGGATACATATATATGTATGCAAGCAATACGAAATATTACAAAGAGATATATGAACATACCGAAGCGCAAGGGAGCCTCCAATATGGCTTGTTCAAGCCGACGCTCTTTCTTGAGGAGATGTACTCGCCGAGGTTCGAGGGTAGACTCGTGGCCACCGGTCCACCGTGAAAGCGCGTCCTCAGCGTTGTCCGAAACAGCCTGTTTAAGGGCCCTTTCGCCCCATTCTTCCAAAGGGCCTATAAATCGCCGCCGTATCCACGGAGGGTCTTCGTAAAAGATGACGGTAGGGTAGGGCTTCTTCAGAATCCTTACGTTCTCGGATTCATCTTGCGAATGTCTTATAGCCTCAGCCAATTGTGCGACTTCCTCGGCAGATGAACTCGGGAAAAGTAGGCCACCATCCGATTCTTGCATAGCTAGCGGTTCATCCTGAAGAATAGGCTCGGTCTCTATTAAAGAGTCGAGCAGATTAGTGGCCGTCTTCCTCCGCCTCTTGGACCTAGAACTAACCGCCGAAGACAATCGTTTCCTCCCCCGTGGAGCTTTGGTACGGCGCTGACCTACTTCACCTTCAATGTCCTCGCTTGGCGGTGCTACCGAGGACGACACGGCCATTGTCGACGCCGCGGACGATGATACTGCTACCGGCGCCCTATTATCCCTTGATTGAGCCCGAGTACGCAGTGGTATACCAGCTGTGGGAGTTAAGTCCACTTCCGCCACCCCCGGAATAAGTACGACACCGGTATCCCTCAAGGGAGGACGAACTGTTGCACGCGGTTGCGGCGGAACTCCCGTGGCTCGAATCGGAATGGGAGCGCTGTATCCAAGAAGCACCCTCTTCTCCTCAGCAATAATTGGACTGACCTGGTGGAGGTACCAACCTGTGAAAGACCCCATACATCGAGGAATATGATCAGCTTCAGGGATCATGAAGTAAGAACCAGAGTTCAACCGCATAAAGTGATGAGCGGCGTCACGAACAGCTTCAGGCGATGGGCCAGGCGCCACTGTAAATGCCTCGAAGGGGACGCCCTGATCATATCCAAGTTGCCGGGCAAAGCGGTATGGGTTATACCACATAAAGAGGGCCGCACCGTTCTGACGAAATACCAGATAACCTGGTTTGATCGCGTACAGATGCATGGCTTCCTTGGGCTTCAGATAAGGTACCCCCTCTTTCAACAAGTCGTGGAGCTGTTGAATCGGTCCTGAGGGAGCAGATAAGGCTCGATCGATGAATACCATTCTGCGCGTATTAGCATAGGGAGCGATCAGCACACGAATAGCCCCAAACTGAGTCAGGTCAGGAGCAGAAGCGTCCACTAGCCACATCAGTCGTGGAAAAGTGTAGGCATCATAAAATTTGGGTCTTTGGTGCACAGCAAAGGCCCCCAACACGTGCATCTCAATTCAGAACGTGAAATAATGAAGAGAGAAATTTACCACATCTACACCTGGAGTTGAGGTATTAGCCACGGCGCCTAACCCATGATATAGATGCGCTAGCCCCGGAATGCCCACAGCTAGTCGCGTTCCCTCAGCAATGCGATGAGCAGGGTAAATAACTGAGGCTCTCATGAAACGGCGATGCATGGGAATGACGAACCAGCTAAGCCAAACGCTGATGAAGCCCACAAAGAAAGAATCCTCATCAATACCAGGAGCTGCAATCGACTCAAAAGATACCGCCTAAATTATGGGAATGTAATACTGCGGCAAGTCCTCTTCTTTAGTCGGCCGCCTATTTAAACCAAACCCAAAGGGGTCGTTAATGTTCGCGAACTTTGGAGCCGTCTTTGATAGGACATCCTCGCGAAGGAAACAAGCGATAAAACTCTTAAAAGTGACGCCCTGCTCCTCTGACTCTGCGAATAATTTGTCAAAAATACTTAGGGTCTTGATCAAACTTGGGCGCTTGTGGCGGACGGCGTTCTCGGTCGACAGGCCGTCAAGCATGGCAGGCTCGGTTTTGAAGACATACTCATCGGGAGGCAGCAATTCTTCATAAAGTGTCCCCCTGACCGGCAGCCCTGAGATCTCGCGAAATTCCTCCAAAGAAATTGAAACTTCGCGGTCCCCTAGAAGGAAGGTGTTGGTGGGAAGATTCCATTGGTTCAAGAAAGCCGTAACCCACTAAACATGGGGAGATTGATAGTGGAAAAGGGATGCAGATATCGCCTGATAGAGTCCAACCCTCTACAGTCGCGCGCAATGGGCGGACAGGATGTAACGAGCCCAGAGAAGGTAGCCCGTGGGGTGTCGAGGGGTAAGCCCTATCTTGTAAATCTGTCCCCATGGCTGGGCTTCACCGTGGCAAATGCGGCGCCCTAAAATATCTATAGCAGGCACCGAATGGTTCGGAATACCAGTTGTTGAAGGTTCAAGCCGTCTCATAGGGGTCCAATTCGGCATCTCCACAGCAAGGGCAGTCCGTGGAGGACCATCAGCAGGAATGGATAAGTAGGCTCCGTCGGTATCTCGTAAAGAAAACTGCGGCGACCGCGGATGATGTGACCGTACCAAGTCCCCCATAACAGCAAGTTGGTGCGACTCGGGTCATGAGCCCTGATCATCTCCATCACTTCCTCGTCAGACGGTGACTGAGGAAAGGCAGCCTCCGAGCGAGTGAACAAGAAGTATGGAACAGAAGTCATTGTGCCTGAAATAAAAGAAGGGGAAACCGTTAAGCAAAGCTAACACATGTTTATAAAGGAATATATGAAAAGACAGTGGAAGAAAGCAACAGGGGACTCATTTTATGGGACCATTGGTTACAAAACACATGGGTCCCACAAAATCAAGATGGCAGCTTGCTAATGATGAGACAAAGCAATCACTATGAGACAAAAAGAAGATTCTCAATAAATGACCAGTGGATTTCAAATGACCCTACACATTCCCCAAAAAAAATCCGTCTTGGACTCTGCAACAAATCAAGCAGAGCAAGGGAATTAAATTCCCAGAAAACACCACTGCAAATCTCTTCTTCTTGGTTGCAAAGAAACAACTCAGGGCAAGAAAACCCCAAGAAGTTTTCTGGGAAGAACTAAGTTCTTCATAGGAATTAAATTCCTTTTGAAAAGGGGGAATTAAATTCCCAGAAAACATTTTTTCAGAGCCGAAGCTCTTTGAGGTGGAATTAAATTCCACAGAAAAGACAAGCGCAGCCATTGATTCCTTAAGATTAAAGAAACCCTAGAAAAAGGGGTTTATTCTTTAAAAATTGGACATCTCTGAAGAACTTAGAAAGATGGGTTCTTTAAAGGGAAAACCCCTTGGTGTGGATTTAAAATCCAAAGAGTTTTTTTTATATATGTATGAAAGTCCTTCAGTCGTTCAAAGGCATTACCTGAAGAAAAGCTTCTTTCTTGAACAGAGTTAAACTCTGAGGATTTTAGAACAAAGAACTGAGCTCTAAGAAAGAGAATTAAATTCTCAAAAGAAAATGAACAAGGAAGAAGATGAAAGAGTGGAGGCGCTTCTGAAGAGACCCATGCATTTATAGGATGTGATGGGAAACGTTTCATCTCCCCTATTCTCTAGACAGATCCAACGGTCACAAAGGTGACAGCGTTGCACTCACGTGCAGACACGTGAGAGTAACGCTGTGGGGGCATTTGTTCCCTGATTAAAAATCAGGAATTACCTCAATGAGGTATCACGTGCTCACACGTGACCAAGGGTCACGTGTTGACACGTGATAATTTCCTATGACCTCCACTTTATGGAATTAAACTCTAAAATCAAACAAAGGTGTAAACAAACTGTTAAGGAAATACCCCAATGGGGCGTCACGTGCTCACACGTGACCAGAGGTCACGTGTTAACACGTGATGGTCCTTCAGCCCAGTTAAAAGACAGAATTAAATTCTGAATGAGGGAGGGTCACGTGCCAACACGTGATAGGCTTTGAAAGCCTTATAACTTGATAGAATTAAATTCTAATTAAGGGAAATCAAAGACCCTAAATGGGAAAGTATTTCTTTAAATTTTTCCAAACAAAAGAGGATTATGCTCTGTAAAGTGGAGCACTGTTGGATTAAAAATCCAATGGTGATTAAAAATCACCAATTTATGGAAAGATTTTATACAAGAAAAGATTTCCCTAAAATGTACCAAGAATAACAAACAGAATATCTTCTGGATTAAAAATCCAATGGTGAATAAAATTTACTGAGTGATCTAAAAGATCATATTAGTTACGAAAAACAAACAAAATCTTTCAATGAAAGATTTACTAAACAAATTGATTCTTTTCCGTCTCCTATAAATAGGAGCCAAGGAGAGAAAAAAAGAAGAAGACAATTTTGGGATCTTGAAATAGCAGAGAGAAAAGAAAGGAGAATTTAATTCTCAAGAAACCCTAAGTGAGAAAGGGGAAAAGGATAAAAGCTTCAAAAAGAATTTAATTCTCAATCTAAGATTTTAACTCTTCTGCAAAAGAACTTAGTTCTTTCTCTGGTTGAAGGTCTGCAGAAGCAAATCTCCCCACAGGCTGAGAATTTAATTCTCATCGGGGAGATTCTGCCAGGCAGATCCAAAACATAGAGGGAGAATTGAGTTTAGAGAATTTAATTCTCCCAAATTCACAGGAATTTAATTCCTCCAAGATAAAACTAGGGTTTAACCCTATATGAGAATTTAATTCTCCCAATTTACAGGAATTTAATTCCTCCAGGACAGACAAAACTAGGGTTCAACCCTATATGAGAATTCAATTCTCCCAAATTCATAAAGAATTTAATCTCTCTAAACAAAATTAGTGTTTAACCCCATATAAGAATTTAATTCTTCCATATGCATAAGAATTTAATTCCTCTAAAACATAATTATGGTTTAACCCTACAGAGAATTTAATTCTTAAAAATAAAGAGACTTGAAAGATCTCCATGCATGTAAAGAACTAAGGTCACGTGTCCCCACGTGACCCCTGAAAAGGTTCTCCAAAATAAGAAGGAATTAGCCCTGAGGCAATGCCTCACATACTCCCAAGTGACCCTCATAATATAGGGAACAAAAGCAAAGGCAATACTGGCTTTGGGCGCTCTCATGTGTCCCCACGTGACCCCTAATAAACATTCTAATAAATCAGGGCATGAGTACCCGTCACGTGCCCACACGTGATAGCTATGAAAATTAAAAGTGTTTAACACATATTTATAGTTCTAAGAACAAAGTAAAGGAGATCTGGCCCCACCTTTGGGAGCCCTCACGTGTCCCCACATGACCCCTAATAAACACTTTAATAATCAATGCATGCGTACCCATCACGTGCCCACACGTGATGGTCTGAAGACCAAAAGTGTTTAACAATAATTGAATACTCTGAGAAAAAAATAATGGAAGTCTGGCCCCCGTTTTCAGACGTCTCACGTGACCCCATGTGACAAATTCAATTTTAGTGTTTAACACTATTTTCAGCACATCACGTGGGAGCACGTGATCGCCAAATATGCTCTAGTGTTTAACACTATTTTAAAGCCAAGCTTAGCCCAAATTGGTCAAGTTTTCCAGAGGCAAAAACCTCTCCTTTAACTAAATCTCAAAATTGAGTAAAACTCAGAGCTATAATGTTTAATGCTCGGTCAAAGACAAAAATGATATCAGGGCCCTCAAACTCTTGTTTAGCATTGCTAAGTGATGAGGGGCTGAACCCAGACAAATGTCTAATGGTCCAATAAAGGGCCAACACTTCAAATCTAGTTAGACTTAGCCCAAGTTGGCCATAAGTCCTCAATTCAGATTTAACTGAGCCAATATGCTCATAATCTAATTAATTGATCTTAGTTCCAAATTGGACTACAGATCCCCAATCAACTTTGGTTCAAGGGTACATCTCTTCACTCCTTTGATACTTGTCGTTGTAATCCTTCAACGCCTTCAGAGAGGTGACGGGTCCCGACAACCACACATTTCACAGACTATGATGTCCTTAACCTTGACTGTAAGGTCTTTAAACTCACAGACTACGATGTCCTTAACCTTGACGGTGAGTTCTTTAAACTCACGGACTATGATGTCCTTAACCTTGACTGTGAGGTCTTTAAACTCACGGACTATGATGTCCTTAACCTTGAACGTAATGTCTTTAAACTAACAATGGACCGTAATGTCCTTAAACTAATCGACCGCAATGTCCCAAAACTAAACAATAGAGCCCAATTGCTCTTTTGTTGGATCTAAACGATCCCGTTAAGTTGATCTTAGTCTAAAAATTAGACTAACGTATCCTTAACAAACGTTTAAGTTGATCTTAGTCTCAAATTAGACTAACGTATCCTTAAACCCAACCCCAAACCCAAATCTAAGAAGATACGGATTTGGACTAATCCACGCCCTACGGGCGACAACATAAATTAGTCTCCGTATACAATCCACAGGCAACCACAAACAAAACAAACACCCACGACACGAAGTGACCATCTGGAGAAGGAGAAAGTTGTTACTGCGATGCGGTAGCGTAATTAACTGCAGGGGCTTGCGCTTGCAAGGAAGAGCGTCCCCACAATCAAAAACCCTCAAACGAGGGCAAATCTGACGAAGTCTGCTACATCGGCCGCATCCGTTTAAACCTTCGATACATGGTGCCATAAATCAACTTGGCATTTTCGGAGTGGTGGACGGATAGCACCAATTAGCATCTGTCCCGAAATTCAGGCTAGACGTTTATCGTGTCTCCGCGTTTCGGAGAGGAACAATTCCTCCTTTAAAGAAATTCGGTCCCCGAATTTAAAATAACCCAAACCTGAAAACATTTTATCCAATCAAATTAAAAGGGGGCTCCAAAATCCCATACAAGTTAGAAATACTATGATGCAATGCCTGCGCTTGAAAAAAAAAGTGTGAAACTCGGATGACTGAAACTCTAACACATGCTATGAGAATCACACAAACTTGAAATACTATGATGCAAAATACGATGCACGAAAACGATAGTATGATACTCGGATCACCAAAACACAAATAAAAAACGACTTATATTGAAGTCTACCTCCTTCAATGTCAGTAGGAGCATAAACAACTAGAGCAGGCAGAGCAAGGACTCACACTTTCCCTCCGTCCACGGTCTGACGTTACCACTTGGTCGTTGTCCTCTCTGCACAGGACCACCATATCTACGGCCTCTCGGTACAACTGCCTGATAAGGAGTAGCGACGGAAGCAGTCCTACCCTGATGCCTCACGGTACAATCTCTGGCAAAATGACCTAGCCTACCGCAATTGTAATATGTCCACTGCGGCTTCTAGCCCTCTAGATACAAGCTATACAACTGGCCCCAGGTCCAATCTTTATCACTACCGTGTTCTGGAAAGAACCCGTCACAGCCTCTATTTATATCACCTCTGCCGAAATGCCCGGAAACTATCATACCATAACGAACCTGCTTCAGTTCCAGATTAGCTTCAATCTCATCATAACGTTCCTCCATCAGTGTGGCTGTATCCAAAGCCTCTGCATACATATCAAAACGCTGGGCACCAACGGAGAAGAACAACTGCGTATCGAGACCTCGCACGAATCTCTTAATCCACTTCTCTTCGGTATCAACCAAGTAGAAAGCATATCACGATAGTTGTATGAACTTCAAGTCGTACTCGGCTACGGTCATACCCGAAGTCTTATGCAACAAATTGAAACAACGAGCTTGGGCACCTCTAACGCTCAGAGGAAAAAATTGGACTAAGAAAACCTTCGAAAACTCATCACAAGCCATAAGAGGTGTTGGTTGTATGTATGCCCTAGAGGCTATTATTGTACATGATTGTATATTATAGTGGATGCTTGGACATATATAGAGTGGACTTTCTTGCTCGACATGATAGTATGCTATCTGATTGCTCTTTATCTTAACATATATACTTGTATTGTCTCTCTGTTACATGTTGATAAAGCCCTTAGGATATGGACTTAACTACCAGGACTATAATGGAGATCATACTAGTGGGGTCAGGGTAGTCCATAAGTCCATCCTTTAATTATTCATGGTCGAGGGTGTATCGAGACGGGGCATTGATACTCCAGAGTAGATTAGCGTATACGCTTCTTGACCCATTTGATGGGTGATGGATGATCCCATATCTATTGGTGTTTAACATCAAAGATGGTATACGTGTGCTCAGTGGAGACTGGGTACACTGAACAGGACTCGCCAAGAACTCCTAGATGGTATTATACCTATCGTCAGGTAGCAGTTCTCTGGTGACACTGGTACAGGTTAGTCTGTAGACCCGAGATCGTCATAGAGACTTATGTGATTCCCACTGTGCTATGATTTCCACCTTACCACGTTCAAGAGAGCGTGCAAAACGGTGGCTTTTGGGTACAGTCCCAAGTCACATGGAGGCAATGAGCGATAGGAGGGGTTTCATCTCTCCCGGTATTGGGGGTTGATGTTGCGCCGTGCTCAATTGGCTATAACAGGATGTCCATGGCCAGGGCTGATACTGAGATTTACTAGTAAGTGTTATCAGTAGTTTCTCGACCCGTTATAAGTCTCACATCGGCATGACTTATCAAGTTATTGGGATCTGACGTTTACCACCCCTAGACTAGATATGCAACATATCAGACGAAGAGACCGGACTGTACGGTAGTGTTACTTAATGGATTCACAGGAGTATGGACAAGTTTGCTTGTTGATCTTCTGATCGCTCAATACTCGGGTAGCCGTTACGTCCAGCTAGTACCGCTGACGGCTTGTGGGTGACTGATATGATCATCACCTACTGCCGGCGTATTGACGAGTCTTTAGAGTCCTACACAGAGGTTTCCTAGCTCATGCGAAATGAAGTAGGGCACATATGTGATATGTGCGGGACCGAGATTAATACGTGTATGTGATACCGTATTCTAATCTCGCGATACAAGTTATATGTGATATAACGGATTTTTGAATCAAGTGTTGATTCAATTTTATGTTATATGTATATGTGATATAGATATAAATGATATTAGTCGGTTGTATGCGATACAGTCATGTTATTAAATCAAGTGTTGATTTAATAATTTAATATATGATTATATATCTGATATATTAATATACATCAACTAATATTAGCTCACTTAAGAAAATGGTTTCTCCAAATACATCCAAATATATATGTAATATATATTAATGTATTTATTTTGTGTCATGCTAGATGATATATTGGACTTGGGTATATGAGACTCATACCATACCATAAGATAATTAGGGTGAATATTTATTTAGAGAATAAACAAAATTAGGTGGAAATAAGCATGTCTAAGAGGCTTGGAGAAGCTTGTGGAAGCTTTGACTTAAGTCCACTAATTTTGTTTTACTCTAGATATTTATTAATCCAACCATTATGTTTAGCCATGGTTAAGCCTCTACATGAGATGATATATGATATTTTCTCACCCATGGTTTGCAAGGGTGGCCATTCATTCACCACTTCATCTTCTTCATCTCCATCAAGCTCAGTAGGTTTTCTTGAGGTGAAGAGAGAGAGAGAGAGAGAAATAATTCTAAAGTGAGCAAAATTCCTACTTCACCAATCTATACCAAACTAGCCATTTAGTACAGGTTGTTTGCTTCACTGATTCTCAATTAGTGAAGAGGTAGCTTGAGTTAGAGATTCTTCGACGTAGATTATCTTCGGCCTCGAAGATCCTTGAGCAAAGTTGTTCTTTTCGCCTAGTGGAGCCAAACGAGAGACCGGGAGACCACTACTTGGAGATAAGGGACTACTACATGGAGCTTTAGAAATGAAGGAGGTCTACAAAGGTTGTATTCCTTGTTCATTTAGAGTAAAGTTGTTTACTTGCTTAGTTAAACCCTAATTCTCTAGTTAGATCCTTGGTTCGGGTTTGTTAGCACACTAGATTTTTATAAAATTGCATGCTTGATGCCTTCTGAAACGTAGTAGTCGTGCTAAGGAACCCAGCAGTGGTATCAGAGCGAAGCTAGAGAATTATACGATGTGTTAGAATTACGAAACCGAAACAACTCCGAAACCTGGAATCCAAAACCTTAGTTTCTGTCGAATTTTTTAAGTCCTCTAAAATTTTTTTAAACAAGTGCAGAAAGCTAGTTATTATATATCTAGAATACCAGAAAAATTTGAGGCAAAACACCAAAAAAAGGGCCGGCCATATTGTTTAAAAAACTGGTTTCACCTTTTTCCTGTAGCAAAAAATCTTGAAATTTTTGTGGTGTTCTGATCTCATGGTTTTAGGGTTTCAGGTTATGTTTGTTTTTGCCAAGATTGCATATGATGTTATCTTTCTGTGGTGGCAATACGGAGTGTTTCATAGTCGTATTTTAACATCGTTTTGGATTTCATATTGATATGTGATACAATATTTAGAATCCACGATAATTAGCTTTGTGAAAACTAGTTAGTGTTATGTAAATATAGCAATTTAGTCTCTTTTGATAGATTTCCACGGGTTTTGATTTGGATCAAAACTCTGTCGCAATCTCGTATAGTACGCGAACATTCGCCAAGTAATACTACTAGATAGACATACCCCATAGCTCCGACCAAGTTACTGTAGGAGAACCCCGTTGCCAAAAGCATCCCCTCGGGTACTCACGGCCACGGTGTTCCGCCTGAATGCACTTCGTCGACGGCATCGGGGGTACGGCCATCTACTAATGTTTCCGATGAGTATTCGATCTAGTAGTCGGGAATCTTGTTGAATTATCCGACTAGGTTATTGAAAATGTGTTTTCAATATGAGACTGAAATGCAAGGTTTATATGTTAGGCATGAAATTCAGGGTATGAGATATTCCGGGTTTATGATGTCTAAAGATGTTGCGGATTCTAATTATTATAGTTTTCGTTTTCTTTTTTGCGACCGTAAATGTAATATGTGGTGTATCGCCGGTTTCGTTGCTATACGTCAACGATAATTGGGATACACATATTTACTTACGTTGATGACATATGATGTTATGTGTTGCTGTGATATGTTATATTGGATCGTCGTGTTTGAATAGCCGGGGGGTTTTGCGTGAGATGAGAGTTTTTCATTTTCATTCATGTAAAAACTTGTATGTAATATTCTTTTATTAGGACACTTCCGGATTGAGGATGATGTCGCCATTGATGTATATTATTTACTTTTCTGCATTAGGATATACCTAAGGCGGGGAGCACAAGTAACCGGGTTCTAGAGTCCAGTGGGAGACCATCTCGAGGAGTTGAGACCGAGTCTCCTAACTCTAGAATTGGTAGGGTTGCTTTCCGCTATTGTAGGGGTCTAGGGATGTGGGTTTTGCTATTCATCACGACCGTGGAATCCGTGTTTTTTTACTGGCTTAATTTAAAATGCGGAACTCTTAGTATATTCAATATTTCATATATTGACTTCTGTTGCAATGTTCTGTGATGAGATCATATGACTGCCTGAGACGAATGCTTTATATTATATATATGATATATAATAAACGTTGCTTATGTTTTGCACCCGCGCTAGTCCTGCCCCCGCTCTGCCGTTAGTTATCTAACCTAATGGTGCATGAAGGGACCCCGTGGCGAATGCGGATGGTATAAGCGTACGTTGTATTTTCGTCTCTTTATCGGTGATGCTTAGGAATCATAAATGATGGGACTTCATTAATGAGATTAATGAAAAGAAAAGAAACCAAAAAATGTCGTAGAATCCTGCTTTAAAACCGGTAGCTCTAGTACTTGCTTTGCATAGTGGTATTCTTTGATGAATATCCAGCACCTCATTCGATGAGGAAAGAGCCGAGATCTCTTCACCGGAAGTGACCTCTTTAGCGAAACTAGCAAATACTACAACCCACTCGGTTTTGACTTTTGATTGCTTCTCCAGTTCTTGCTTTGAATAGTGGTATTCCTGAATATTCAGCACCTCATTCGATGAGGAAAGAGCCGAGATCCCTTCACCGGGAGTGACCTCTTTAGCGAAACTAGTAAAAGCCTCAAAAACATTCCTTTTCAAAATCACTCGATTCTACAATGATATCAAGTTCATTACGCAAAAGGTTTTCTTAAAAAACTGTCGTAGCGCTCCATCATTTCAGATAAGTGCTATTTAGTATTCGTGCTACGTTTGTTGACCATAGCCAAGTGTTCATATCAGATTTTTGCATTTTTATACCGCCCAATTTTTATCATATTGCTTATCGGTAGGTACTCTTGAGCCGTGTTTGCTAGTCAATTGCAGGATACATGTTCTCGGCTCTAAACGGTGAAATTCATGAAAAGCACGACAAAATCCGGATTACTGCCAACCACAGATAAAACACGGGTCTTCGCTCTCTATCCGTATGTTGCCACACACCAGTTTAAGAGACAAAATGGCAAATCAATTGTCATCTTCATGCACAAAGCACAATGGCAACACCAAGTCCAAGAAATCTATGCGGAGCTCGAGAAAATCATGACAAAAAGATCCACATCAAATCACCTTTTGATCAACAGAAATTCTGGAAAATTCGTGAAGACATTATGAAAAAAAACATATACCAGATTGAAGTACACTACAATCCAGGGCAACTCACCTTTTTTGGTGACCTAAGTCTTCAATAGGGCCGCGGAACCGCGGCCTAAGCATGCTTAGGCCGCGGAACCGTGGCCGTACGGCCTCCGCAGAAGATCATACTTCAGGGGTATATGGGTCTTTTCATGAAGGGTCAGAATGTTGCCCTAGAGTTCCTGTTGCCTGCCTATAAATAGTCCAGAACTTGCCAAAGCCAAGGGTGCTAAATCTTGTATTTTAGGTTTTAGAATACTTTTTGTTCTTCTTCCTCTTCTCATCTCTTCTCCATTAAAAACTTGTAGTGAGCTTTTGTGAGTGAAGAATGATGAATAAAGAAGTTCTTTTTGTTATTATACTTGTCTTGCTCTTGTTATGTTAATTGCTTGTAATCTTCAATTGATAATTTAGTTGTTATTTATTGTTGTTTCTTTCTTATTCTCTTTTCCTTTATCCTTAAACAACTATGATGCTTACGTTTGATCCTTACCAAGGTGAGGTCGCAAATAGCTAGTTGTTATCTTCTAATCTCTTTCTTTCTATCTTCCTCCTTTGTTTTATTTTTCGTTCTTCTTGTAATGGGTGAGTAGTTTCCATACTTGTTAGGGTAGGATAAGGGAAGTTTGAGAGAAGGAAATCTCTCTCACTCTTTCCTTGCCCAACATCTTAAATCGAACTTCCGTTAATTGAACCACAATCCGCTCCCTACGGCACCCTATCCTACATGATAGCGGTGATTCCGTAGTAAGACCGGTTGTGGTTGAATTAACCGGAGGTTAAGGCTAAGAGCCAAGAACGGACGGACAAGCACCAAAAGAAAGAACTTATGCGTTGGAAAGCCTAGCTTATACTCGCAAGTTCCTTCCTAGTCGTGCTAATCCTCGTTGTTGCCGATTACCGTAACACCGATATTAAGAGTGGCAACGAAAAAAGTGAGCGACTCCTAACTCAAACTAACCTAATCCTAACCCTAACAAGCTCTCTTTACATATCATTTTAACACTTAGTTAATCACAAACAAATCTGGACTTTTGGACTTAACTCGTTAAAGCACATAGAAAAAGATTCCCATCTCCTTGCGGACGACCCGTACTCAACCGGCTAGCTACAAGCGAAACCGTTTTGATTGCGGTAATTAACTAAACTTGAACACGCAAAAACCTAACAATCAAATGGCGCCGTTGCCGGTAGACGGTAGTTTATTTCTTTGTGTAACTTCGGGTTAATTTGTGAATATAAATATAACCGAAAAACAAAACAAAAAAATATACATTGTAAAAAACCATCTTGTTATTTTTGATTAGTTTTTGTGCAAGTGTGCAGGATAATACGAAGTTCAAGTTCAGTGCCAAAGACGTGGGAAGTTAGACCCATATCTTTGCGGCTTTCCGCGGGTGAACAAGACGGAAAAGACGGTCTATTGAAAGATTCTGGAGCAGATCCAGTAAGCAAATCAAGATTAAGGAGCTCCAGACAAGAAGAGGACAGCCACAGAAGCACACCCAAAAATTTCAGAGCCCCAACTCCATTATCTTGCCGCGGAACCGCGGCATAAGCTGGCTTAGGCCGCGGAACCGCGGCCACTTGGTGCAGTCAGGGTGCCAAAATCCTTGTGAGTCCTTCTTCTTTCTTCCTCACTCCTCTGAACTTCACTGAACTGTGTTTTCTGCAGCATTCTTTGCGCAAACTCTCTTCCCCCTTCCAATAAATTGTTTTTGTGCAGGATTCTTTGCGCCGCGCTAAAAAATAAAAATTGATTGCAGTTGATTTGTTACTGCTTTGCATTTATTAATACGGATTTAAGGGGCTTAAAACCAATTCAGATTGGGTGGGGATTTCATCACCCTTCCCAGGACCCCAGAAATCACAAAAAGCAAATGCATTGACCATTGTTAATTAAAAAATACTAGACTCAGCCCTAAGGACTTCGTGCTCAATAGGACAGAGGACTAGTTACAGGCATCGGCCGTTTATCCTATCCTGACTTTGCGGTGTCTAGGCAAGTGTGTCGAAGGCAAGTGGTTACTTAATTAGGACCACTACTTACGTAGTGGGGAGCCTCCCACTTACCTGGCACTTACCTGGCCGCAATTGGCGGAGAAGAGGCGGTTTGAGGTCCTGTTTCTAGCCCTTTGGAATAGTTAGGAGCTGTCTAGCTGACCTAGGTGACCCTAGATCTAGGTGTGATTGTGCATATCTTGTTTGTGATTGCTTGAAGCCGTAAGTCCGTACATATTTCTGTAAAGCTCTTTCTAAAAAAAAGGGAAAAAATCAAAAACTTTTATAAAAACTTGCCCTTTGGCACCAAAATCCCATTTTTTCACCCACCACCCATCGTATTTCTCCATTGACGTTTTTTTACCCTCACCTTCTCCGCTTTGACTATACTAAACTCATTTAGTGTATGTCCGCTTGGACTCGAGACACTAGCGTCCGCTTAGTCCGCGTTACGTTAGTCGCTACCGACTACGCGATCGACTCAGACGTCGAAACTCCGTCCACGCCTCTTTCACCCTTACCTTTGCCGGCCAACTCCGACATTGACCGGAATTCTGTTCATACATCTTCACCTTCACCTTCACCAATCTCTTCTTCCGCGATGTCAGGATTTAATCCAAACATCTCTTTGACTCCCCCGGGATTGATTCCGCCACCTATGGATGCGAATAACCCACCACCACCGCCTGTTGTAGCGCCACAGCGAATCGCGCTCCAGGATCGTTTTATCCCACCCGTTTTGCACTTCCCACATGTCTTTCACTTCCACCGGCCAATGGGGATAATTTTGAAATTAAGCCCCACTTCATTAACATGCTTCCAAAATTTCATGGGCTTGAATCTGAAGATGCCTATATCTTCATCAACAAGTTTCAAAACGTTTGTGCCATGATGAAAACCACCCAGCTGTCGGACGATGCTATACGGCTACGGGTCATTCCGTTCACTTTGTGCGATCTTGCTGAAAAATGCCTGTATAGCACCGCTTCCCACTCCATAACCAGTTGGGATGAGTTTGTTAAAGCGTTTCTCAAAAAATTCTATCCGAATCATAAAACCGCGAGGATCCGTAACGAAATCAACCAATTCTCTCAGCTTCCTACTGAACCCTTCTGGAAGTACTTTGACCGGTATAAAGACCTTCTTGTTCAGTGTCCCCACCATAGCATCGAGAAATGGCAACTTTGCCAAACCTTATACGAGGGCCTGAACCCAGCAACCAAGCAGTTGTTGGAAACCATTTGTCAGGGCCACTTCCTATCGAAATCTAATGAGGAAGCGTGGCAATTCTTCGACGACCTTGCGGAACAAACGCTACAATAGGAGAGCACCAGACCGACTTCTTCTTCTTCTACCTCCACTTCTACCGGTCAGTCTAGGGTAGGAATTCACCAACTTGATGTCTCTATTGCGATGAAAGCTGAAATGGCTGCAATAACGAGAAAACTTGAAGCGATAGAGAGAAAATTTTCATCCCCTACTCCTGCCCCTGTTCTTCCCCTTCGTACCATTTGTGCTTGTTGTTCCGATCCTTCTCACTTAACCGAAGAGTGTCCTTACAATCCACCATCACAAGGACAGGATCAGGTTAATGCTGCATTTCAGCAAAGACCGAGGAATGATCCATACTCTTCCGCCTACAATCCCGGTTGGACGAACCACCCCAATTTCGCTTGGAATCAGAATCAGCATCAATTCCAAGGCAACAATTTCCAGAGGCCTCCTCCTCCGCAACAAGCGCAACAACAAACTCAACACCAGTTTCAGCAGCCCTTCCAACCCCAACCTTTTCAAAATCAGACGAACAACTTTGCACCCAACAATTCTTTTCCTCAAAACAACTTTGTTCCGTCAAACAACGATAAGGTTTCCTTGCTAGAACGAAATCTGGAGGTGTTCGTTAAACAATCGACACAATCTACCGCCAACATCCAGTCATCTATTCAGTCTTTGGTGCAACACACTGCGGCACACGGGCAAAGCATCAAGACTATCGAGGCCCAGATTGCACAGCTGAATGCAGCCTTAAGCGAGCGAGAGAAGGGGAAGCTTCCGTCCCAACCACTCCCAAATCCCGGTCACCCACATAATGTACATGTTGCTCTTGAACAACAGAACCATAATGTGAGTGCCGTGACTACATTGAGATCGGGAAGGATGATGCAAAACAACATTGGCACACGGATCGACGATGACACCCCGGCCGCTTCTTCTTCTTCTTCTTCTTCTTCGTCTTCTGAGCCTACTCTCCATTCTTCAAAAGGCTCCCCTTCTTCTTCTTCTGCTCTGAACAGACCCACTTCTCACTCCACGAAAACACCAGTTCTGGGATCCGCTCCAGCTCCACAATCTCCTCCACAAGCATTGGACTCAACCACTTTTAAAAACGTTCCATTTCCAAACCGGTTGAGGTCCAATAAACAAAATCCACAAATGGAGAAGATTCTGGAGTTATTTAAGCAAGTTAACATTAACATTCCTCTTTTAGATGCTGTCCAACAAGTCCCGTCCTACGCGAAAATCTTAAAGGACTTGTGCACAAAAAAGAGGAAGTCTCAGGTACCCAAGAAAGTTTTCTTGGCTAGTGCTGTGAGTGATGCTCTTACCCAATCTTTACCACAAAAACGGAAGGACCCTGGCTGTCCTACGATTTCTATTACCATTGGGGATAAGAACATCAACCGCGCACTATTAGATCTTGGTGCCAGTGTTAGCCTGCTTCCGTACTCAGTATACGAGCAATTAGGCGTAGAAGAGCTGAAACCCACACACTGTACTCTCCAAATGGCCGACCGATCGATCACCCATCCTAGGGGTGAGCTAGAGGATGTGTTAATCAAAGTCGGGGACTTCATATTCCCCGTTGACTTCATTGTATTAGACACACAGCCTGTAGCAAACCCCCGGAATCAAATTCCGGTGATACTCGGTCGCCCATTCCTTGCAACCTCAAATGCTGTGATCAATTGTCGCAATGGTTCGATGAACCTCTCTTTTGGAAACATGACCACTGAACTCAACATTTTTAGGTTAGGGAATCAGCCCTCCGAATCTAATGCTCATATACTGGACATTTGCTCAATCCAGGAGATCACCCCTGAAGAGTGAGAATTCGAGGAGTTTTTGTTCGATCACGATAATCTTAATGCCACTAGTGCGTTCCTCTTCGAACTTGCTGCTGTTTCTACGCCCGACAACGACTACGAGTGTTTCACGTTCTCGAACGATCTTAGCCGCTCACAACCCGAGTTTGAATCCTTTGAATTTCCGGATGAGTTACCTGAACCATCCAACTCGGTCGCTTACACTCGTTTTGAACCTTTGCTGGAATCTTTTGAGTTCGAGACCTTTTCACCAATCTTGCCATCAATCGTTTCACCTCCAACGCTCGAACTCAAGCCTTTGCCGTCTCACCTTAAGTACGCTTACTTGGGTGAGAACGAGACCCTCCCTGTTATCATCTCAGCTTCTCTAGCTCCAGAACAAGAGAAAGCCCTTCTTGCGGTCTTGCACAGCAAAAGGCAAGCTTTTGGCTGGTCCATGGCGGACATCAAGGGGATTAGTCCCCAGATCGTTGAACATCACATTCATCTGATGGATGATGCTAAACCAACCAGGGATCTACAAAGACGTCTCAACCCAGTCATGAAAGAGGCTGTAAAGAAGGAGATCGTAAAATGTCTGGATAGTGGTATCATTTACCCTATCTCTGATAGCCAGTGGGTTAGCCCCATTCACGTTGTCCCCAAGAAATCAGGCAAAACGGTCATCACTAACGAGGAAAATGAGTTAATCCCTACTCGCACCCAAACTGGGTGGCGAGTATGCATCGATTACCGAAAACTCAACGCCGCAACGCGGAAAGACCACTTTTCGCTACCTTTCATTGACCAAATGCTTGAACGATTGGCCGGACACGAGTACTACTGCTTTCTTGACGGCTACTCCGGCTATAATCAAATTCCCATCGCCGAAAAAGACCAGGACAAGACCACATTCACTTGTCCTTTCGGTACGTTTGCATATCGTCGCATGCCCTTTGGGTTATGCAATGCGCCCGCTACCTTCCAGCGGTGTATGATGGGAATCTTTTCAGACATGGTGGAAAATTTTCTGGAGATCTTCATGGACGATTTCTCCATCTTCGGCGATTCCTTCAACGAGTGTTTGCTACATCTTGACGCTGTCCTTACCCGATGTAAGGACAAGAATCTCACTTTGAATTGGGAGAAGTGCCACTTCATGGTGCGTGAAGGTATTGTCTTAGGACATATCATCTCGCAAAATGGCATAGAGGTTGACAAAGCGAAAATTGAGGTCATTTCCAATCTCCCTCCTCCCAGATGCGTCCGAGACATCCGAGCCTTCCTTGGCCATACCGGTTTCTATAGACGGCTCATCAAGGACTTTAACAAGATTGCTAAGCCCTTGACTTTTCTACTGGCCAAGGACACGCCATTCGACTTCAACTCGAGCTGTGTGACTGCGTTCGAGTCATTAAAAAGCTCACTCACTTCTGCTCCCGTTCTTTCTTCACCTGACTGGACGCACCCATTTGAGATTATGTGCGATGCATCCGACTTTGCCATTGGTGCTGTCCTTGGACAACACATCAACAAGATGCCGCACGTAATCTATTATACTAGCCGAACCCTGAACGACGCCCAACTTAATTATACAACAACTAAGAAGGAATTCTTAGCTGTTGTATTCGCTTTAGAAAAGTTCAGGCCCTACCTCATCGGCTCTCCAGTCATTGTCTACACAGACCATTCTGCTCTGCACCATCTTTTTGCCAAGAAAGATGCAAAATCTCGGCTAATACGTTGGATCCTCTTGCTTCAAGAGTTTGACCTTGTCATCAAGGACAAAAGAGCATGTGAAAACGTAGTCGCCGACCATCTCTCACGACTTCCTTCTTCGCCTTCACTTCATATTCCGATCAACAACGTTTTCCCGGATGAACAACTCTTGACAGTATCCTGCGAACCTGGTTCACAGATATTGTGAACTATTTGGCCACAGGGTTACTACCAACTGAATGGTCAAGTCAGGACATACTTCGATTCTTATCCCAAGTAAAACACTTTTACTGGGACGAACCCTATCTGTTCAAATACTGTCCCGACCAGATTATTCGTCGGTGTGTCCCTGATGAGGAATTCAAGAGTGTCCTGTCATTTTGCCACGATCAAGCATGTGGCGGGCATTTTGACCCCAGAAAGACAGCTAAGAAGATCTTGCAATGTGGTTTCTACTGGCCACAACTCTTCAAAGATGCTCATGACTATTGCAAGACTTGCTCCCAGTGCCAACACTTAGGCCGGATATCCCGGAGGAACGAGATGCCGCTCCAACCAATCTTGGTTGTGGAGATTTTCGACGTTTGGGGGATAGATTTCATGGGGCCATTTCCCAGCTCTTTCGGGAACTTGTACATCCTTCTCGCTATTGATTACATCTCTAAGTGGGTCGAGGCTGTGCCGAGCCGGACTAACGACAACAAGGTTGTCGTTAGGTTTCTTAAAGAAAACATTTTCTCCCGGTTTGGGCACCCCCGAGCGATCATTAGCGACAATGGAACTCATTTCTGCAATAAGACTTTCGAAGCCTTGATGCGGAAATATTCCATTAATCATAAGCTAGCTACACCCTACCACCCCTAAACCTGTGGGCAGGCCGAAGTTTCAAATCGGCAAATCAAGCAGATACTGGAGAAGACGGTTTCCAAGAACCGAAAAGATTGATCGCTGAAACTCACTGACGCCCTTTGGGCATTTCGAACCGCTTATAAGACCGATCTTGGCATGTCTCCCTATCGGCTTGTGTACGGAAAGGCTTGCCACCTCCCTGTCGAAATAGAGCATCGCGCATTTTAGGCGATAAAGGAGCTGAATCTGTCTCTCGAAGATGCGGGCAGCTATCGGAAGCTGCAGTTGAACGAATTAAGCGAGCTTAGGGATGAGGCTTACGATAACGCGGTTGTCGTTAAGAACCGAACGAAGGTGTTTCACGATAAACACCTTTTGCGCAAGACATTCGTACCTGGTCAACAGGTACTGCTTTACGACACCCGACTACACTTCCATCCAGGAAAGCTCAGATCTCGCTGGAAAGGGCCGTATTTTGTGCGGAATGTGTATCCGCATGGCGCTGTGGATTTGGAGAATCCAAAGGACGGTTCATTTTTCAAAGTAAATGGACACCGACTTAAACCGTACCTTAGCGCCGAACCAACAGAGGCGCTCATGTTCTTACAGGAGCCGGTTTACCCTGCATAAACTTCCTCTGCCTACCACCAAACTTCGGTTATCCAGCCAAGAACAGTGGACACTGTTCCAAATAAGTTTGGGGGTATGTATATATTTGTGGATATTCTTTTCCTTTTTTGCTATTTTTCTTTCCTTTAAAAACAAAAACAAAAAATTGTGTATATCTAACTGACAATTTTGACCCTTCAATGATCTCTTCATGCAACAACAGTGAGGACACTGTCCAGTTTAAGTTTGAGGGTACGCTCGGTACGCATTTCTAACCTTCGCATTCATATGTATATTTTGCATCTGCATGTTTCCATAAAATCCATAAAAATCAGAAAATTTTCTAAAAACATAAAAACTTTTCTGTCAAGTTAGCTAGTGAGAGAACTCTTATTCAACATTTTGACAGTTTTGTTTGATAAGATAAGAATAACTAAATCTTTTTTTTAGATTTTGAAAACCTGAAAGATAACTCTCCTTTGAAGTTAACTATAGCTGATATACGTCTTTACATCACACTACACGCGTCGTGAGTTTTGGAAATTAGATGACAAGTCTTTTATGTCTAAAAACTTTTAAATGGATAAATGATTTTCTGAGGATCAAATAGGTTTGTTCTGAAATAAGTAATATCAAGAATAGTTTATGAAGTAAAGTGAATATGAAGGAATGTTATTGATGCCTTAATTGGAACTAAGTCTGAAAAATAACCCATCTGGAACTTGATTGGAATGATTACACACCGAACCCACTAAACACGTCTTTTATCCAAAAAATAAATTAAACTGCCGGTTATATCTCCGTTCGTATTGAATCATCATGATTTTCACGCTAAATTGTCTTTTGTTTTTAGACCTAGGTAACTTGAGTAATTAAGTCCGCTGGGGTGTTTCTACACCTAATGCCCTAAAGCCAACTGGTTTGGGTGCATTGGCCCAAAACTCGTTAAGAAGCCTAGAAAGTCCAGATTAAAACAAAGTCAAGCAAGTGTTCTCTCCGAGTTAAAATTCCTAACGGTTCTTTGTGTGAGAATAATCTTGATAAAAGACAGGCTTTTATAAAAAAAAATTAGCGAAGATATGAAGGTTTTTACTCTATGATAAAGACTATTGCACGTTCACAGAGGTGTGTATGAAATAAAAATAAGAAAAAGGTGGAGTGAAAAATAAGACCTAGTTTCCTGTTAAGGAAGATAGAAATTCTGAAGTTGAAACCTTACTGGATAACAGATCTTGAAAAATGCTTAACTCTTTATAAAACTTATGTGATCCTTTTAAAATCTTTATCCGGGCTTTATTGTGTGACATGATGACTTCAATCGATCCTTCTGGAACTTAACGATACTATTTGCACTGCACGTAAAGACATATAAAATCTCTAGTTAAATAAAAAGCGAGGTGTGAAAAATAAGGGTTCGATAGTCTAGACTTAGGATAATAGAATTGTTATTTTCTGAAACGAAACTTTAAGGGTTTGAATCATAGTTATTTTGCAAAACTAGCTTGACCGGATTTTGTGGGTAGTATCCGCTGAAAATCCTCAGAAGACAACACTCCTCCTACTAGGGACACCTAGAGGTTTAACGGCTTGTTGCACATGCTCAGTGCAATCGCGTTCCCTGCGAAAGTGAGGTTAGGAAATTTTTTGTGAATAAATTGGCTTTGCTCGGGACGAGCAAATGATAAGTTTGGGGGTATTTGTCCATATCAGAATTTTGCATTTTTATACCGCCCAATTTTTATCATATTGCTTATCGGTAGGTACTCTTGAGCCGTGTTTGCTAGTCAATTGCAGGATACATGTTCTCGGCTCTAAACGGTGAAATTCATGAAAAGCACGACAAAATCCGGATTACTGCCAACCACAGATAAAACACGGGTCTTCGCTCTCTATCCGTATGTTGCCACACACCAGTTTAAGAGACAAAATGGCAAATCAATTGTCATCTTCATGCACAAAGCACAATGGCAACACCAAGTCCAAAAAATCTATGTGGAGCTCGAGAAAATCATGACAAAAAGATCCACATCAAATCACCTTTTGATCAACAGAAATTCTGGAAAATTCGTGAAGACATTATGAAAAAAAACATATACCAGATTGAAGTACACTACAATCCAGGGCAACTCACCTTTTTTGGTGACCTAAGTCTTCAATAGGGCCGCGGAACCGCGGCCGTACGGCCTCCGCAGAAGATCAAACTTCAGGGGTATATGGGTCTTTTCATGAAGGGTCAGAATGTTGCCCTAGAGTTCCTGTTGCCTCCCTATAAATAGTCCAGAACTTGCCAAAGCCAAGGGTGCTTAATCTTGTATTTTAGGTTTTAGAATACTTGTTGTTCTTCTTCCTCTTCTCATCTCTTCTCCATTAAAAACTTGTAGTGAGCTTTTGTGAGTGAAGAATGATGAATAAAGAAGTTCTTTTTGTTATTATACTTGTCTTGCTCTTATTATGTTAATTGCTTGTAATCTTCAATTGATAATTTAGTTGTTGTTATTTATTGTTGTTTCTTTCTTATTCTCTTTTCCTTTATCCTTAAACAACCATGATGCTTACATTTGATCCTTACCAAGGTGAGGTCGCAAATAGCTAGTTGTTATCTTCTAATCTCTTTCTTTCTATCTTCCTCCTTTGTTTTATTTTTCGTTCTTCTTGTAATGGGTGAGTAGTTTCCATACTTGTTAGGATAGGATAAGGGAAGTTTGAGAGAAGGAAATCTCTCTCACTCTTTCCTTACCCAACATCTTAAATCGAACTCCCGTTAATTGAACCACAATCCGCTCCCTACGGCACCCTATCCTACATGATAGTGGTGATTCCGTAGTGAGACCGGTTGTGGTTGAATTAACCGGAGGTTAAGGCTAAGAGCCAAGAACGGACGGACAAGCACCAAAAGAAAAAACTTATGCGTTGGAAAGCCTGGCTTATACTCGCAAGTTCCTTCCTAGTGGTGCTAATCGCCGTTGTTGCCGATTACCGTAACACCGATATTAAGAGTGGCAAGGAAAGAAGTGAGCGACTCCTAACTCAAACTAACCTAATCCTAACCCTAATAAGCTCTCTTTACATATCATTTTAACACTTAGTTAATCACAAACAAATCTGGACTTTTGGACTTAACTCGTTAAAGCACATAGAAAAAGATTCCCATCTCCCTGCGGACGACCCGTACTCAACAGGCTAGCTACAAGCGAAACCGTTTTGATTGCGGTAATTAACTAAACTTGAATACGCAGAAACCTAACAATCACCAAGGCATAGTGTGTGGTAGCTAATTAGTGCTTATCTGCAAGCATATGATGTGATTGAGTTAGGGTGGTCGTACGGCTTTGTTGACCATAGCCAAGGGTCGTACGGTTGGGTTTAATTCAATAAGGAAATGACGGGTTAAACTTCACTAGCGCTTATGATTTGTTGACCATAGCCAAGGTCATAAGTTGCTAGGGGCAAAATATTATTGGGAATTTCAATTGTTGAAATTTGCAATGAGATTGCATACCTTCTATGAGATAGTTGGATCCTGATACCCACTGCGAGTTAGAGTTACTCCTGGGAAAGTTTTTGCACTTTACAATTAGCCGATCAAGTAGGTGTCTAGAAAGGTGTTAACAGGGTTACACCCGTGGGAAAACGAGGTTTATTTTAATTAGGTCCGTTCGAAAGCACGGGAGCCTCCCTCAAAGTACCAACACTGGCCTGGCTGAAAGATTGGCGAACTTGTAGGGTGTAATTAATCCTGGCTAGTCTTGCCTTTTAGGGTTTGAAGGAAGATTTGATAAAATTAGTGGGAGTCATCCTGATTATATAAGATAATAGCCAATCTAATCGTACAAGAGCATACGCAAAGTGTTTTCTTCTCTCTCTCTCCAGGTAGAGACCATCTCACACCTTAATCAAGATAATAATATTGTTGTATTGACCGAACCCGCTTGTTATACTGAGCTGGGGAACGTTGGTTCCGCTCTATCTTATAATTGTTATAAGTCTGAGCAGGAAATAGGGGAATATCCGGATTCCTACGCGACCCAAACGAGGAATGAGCATGTTGATGCATCTTCTTTGGGTGTGTTTGTTACCGAGAACTATTTCTCAGTACACTCTACGTCCTGGGTATAAGATACCAGATCAGGATCCCACATATGTAATATATTATATGGGCTAAAGAAAGGTAGACAACTGAGAAAGGGTGATCATTCTCTCGAAGTAGAAAATGGTGCAAATGTTGCAGCCAAAGCAGTTGGTGAATATCACCTTCTATTGCCAACTGGTAATGCAATGATTATGAACGAGGGTTATTACATACCGAAACAGATATGCAATATTATATCAGTTTCTTTATTGAGTAAAGAAGGATGTAATTTTGTATTGTAGGATAATGTTATGAATATTTTCCTAAATCAAAAGTTGATTAGATCAGGCACGTTATATAATAGCATATACGTTCTAAATCAAACTACAGTTCTTAACGAACAGAACTCACGCAAGAGGAAAAGTTCAGAAATGAACGAATCCTTCTTGTGGCGTTGTAGACTAGGTCATATCAAAGCGACACGACTAGCTAAGTTACATAAGGATGGATATTTGAATCCGTTCGAATTTACATCTTATGAAACTTGCCGGTCATGTATAAAAGGTAAGATGACCAAAACTCCGTTTACTGGACACGGAGAAAGAGTTACTGAACTCTTGAGACTGATACATAGTGATGTATACGGTCCCTGTAAGTGCACGGCGGCGCCCCGGCCGTCAATCCGACGCCGGAATGCGGAAGCGGTGAATAACTTAAATTTTTGCGGACTTAGCAAACCGGCACCACCGCGCACTGTAACCCGGATCGAACCATTAACTAGTCTAAGCTATCTACAAGAATGGGAATAGATATATACCGACGATCCAAGTCCTCCGGTCTTCTCGTCATGGTCCCGATCTCCTGCGGAAAAGTCCCGTCTCCTCCTCGTCGCCGGAAGTGCACCACGTTGCCTACATCGTTTACGGGCTCCCACCTCAATGCCGAGGCAACTCGGGCACGAAGCCGGCTACTCGACGTGCCCAAGGTTCGTTGTAGAATATGTAGTGAGCTTGTGTCTCTTTTTGGGGTAGTGGAGTTGCCATTTGTGGAGGAAGAAGAACTTGGAGAGAGGTGAAGGGAAAAAACTTGCATCCAAAAGAAATGAGAGTATCATATCTTTTCTCCACACTCCAAAATGAAGTATTTTCCTTATCCCACCAATAGTGGCCGGCCCCCCCTTGTTCATGTGTGATTGGAGAGAGAGTGTGTGGTGTATGGATGATTCAACCACTACAATAATCATGAGAGAAAAAGAATGATGAAAAGAAATTATCATCACAACCAAATCCATACTCCACTAACCAATCAACAACAACCATGATGACATCCAAAGTCAAGCTATCATGAAGTGATCAAGTCAAAAGGTCAAGGTATGGTGCTCATCATGAAAACCATCATGATGAAACAAGAAGCAAAGACCCCCTCCACATAAACAAATTTGCAACAATGCAAATAAACCCTCCTCCACCAATCTTCGGCCAATGAACGGAACAATGGAAATTGGCCGAAACGGAAAGCAAACTGGCAACTCCAGAAAACTGGTCCCGTAATAAATTACAGGAAAACCCCGATACTGTGCATACACACCCGCATCTGTATTTCGACCGAAATATAAATGCAATGAGACAAAATCTACACTGTACTATACTAGGATCCGGCTTATACCAAAACCGGCTAGTAATATCTGTTCGATCCTGATCCGTGCAATACCGCACGTATCTGATCGAACCCTGCCATATATCCATACGGCCTATAGTACAGACTGTCCGATCCTGATCCGTGCAATACCGCACGTACCTGATCGGACCCTGCCATATCTCCATACGGCCTCTACAACCTTTCGCCCGAAAGCTGAGTAACTGAAATGTGGGGGACTCTAAAGACTCATCAACACCTCGGTTGTGGATTTAACCACTAGCACGTCAGAGGTATAAGCCAATACGTAACGGGCTACCAGGTATTGACTAAAAAGGACGTCGATGAGCGAACTCATCCTGACACCCTACTGAGCCTGTCAGTGACAATATCCGTGCAGTCCGGTCCGTTCGTCAATGAGTATCGCATGGCGGGCCTAGGGGGTTGGTAAAAGTCAGACCCCCAAAAGCGGTACAAGTCGTGTCGGAGTGTAGCCCAGAACACCCTGAGATACTACTGGAATACCTACCAGTAAATCTCCTTGCCTTGGCCAAGGACTTTGTGTAATGGCTCTCCTAGACACAGCACGACCTCACCCCCAATACCGGGAGAGACGAACCCCTGAAGATACGCTCACTGCCTCCATGTGGCTCGGGACTGTACCCAACTAAAACCTGTTTGCACGACTCCTTTGAGCCGTGGTAGGGTAGTAATCAAAGTACAGTGGGAACTCACACGAGACAAATGACGATCCCCAGGTCGATGAACTAACCTGCACACATGTCACCAGGGAACTGCCATCTGACGTCTGGTATATGACCAACTAGCATGTTCCCGGCGAGTCCTGTCCGGTGTACTCATAACCCAATGAGCACCTGTATACATCTTAGGTGATCCAACTGACACCAGTGGCTTGTGAGACCGGCCACCGCCCCTCGTCGGGGTCTCGACTGTATACACTAGTCTACTAATGGAGTATCGATGCCCAGTCTCGAAACTCCCACGACTAGGGACCTTTTAAGGATATGCTTGTAGACCCCCAGCTCCCACTTATATGATCGCCCTCATACTGCTGGTGGTCAAGCAAGAATCCTAGGGGCTCTATCAACGTGTAATAGCGACATGTCAGGTCACTTAAAGCAGTACACGATGATAAAGGTAAACCAGATAGCATACTATCATCTCGAGTAAGACTGTCCTACCGGGATAGGTCCTCCCTCAATCATTACAATCACGTACCTGTGACCTAATAATTGACTCTGAGGGCACTATCTCCAACAGTCCCATATCTACACATGCCACGAATAGTTCCTCGTACTTCATTACATTCACCGATGATCTCTCAAGATTCGGACATGTGTTCCTGTTGAAACACAAGTCTGAAGCTTTATCACTACCGTGTTCTGGAAAGAACCCATCATAGCCTCCATTTATATCACCTCTGCCAAACTGCCCAGAAACTAGCATACCATAACGAACTTGCTTCAGTTCCAGATTAGCTCCAATCTCATCATAACGTTCCTCCATCAGTGTGTCTGTATCCAAAGCCTCTGCATACATATCAAAACGCTGGGCACCAACGGAGAAGAACAACTGCGTATCGAGACCTCGCACAAATCTCTTAATCCGCTTTTCTTCGGTATCAACCAAGCAGAGAGCATATCACGATAGTTGTATGAACTGCAAGTCGTACTCGGCTACGGTCATACCCGAAGTCTTGTGCAACAACTTGAAACAACGAGCTCAGGCACCTCTAACGCCCCGAGGAAAAAATTAGACTAAGAAAACCTTCGAAAACTCATCACAAGCCATAGGAGGTGTTAGTTCAATGTATGCCCTAGAGGCCATTATTGTACATGATTGTATATTATAGTGGATTCTTGGACATATATAGAGAGGACTTTCTTGCTCAACATGATAGTATGTTATCTGGTTGCTCTTTATCTTAACATGTATACTTGTATTGTCTCTCTGTTACATGTTGATAAAGCCCTTAGGATGTGGACTTGACTCCCAGTACTATGATAGAGATCATACTATTAGGTCCAGGGTAGCCCATAAATCCATCCTTTAATTGTTCCTAGTCAAGGGTTTATTGAGACGGGGTATCCATATTCCAGAGTAGACTAGCGTATATGCTTCTTGATCCATTTGATGGGCGATGGATGATCCCATATCTATTGGTGTTTGACATCAAAGATGGTATACGGGTGCTCAGTGGAGACAGGGTACACTGAACAGGACTCACCGAGAACTCCTAGATGGTATTATACCTATCGTCAGATAGCAGTTTTCTGGTGACACAGGTATAGGTTAGTCTGTAAATCCGAGATCGTCATAGAGTCTTGTGTGATTCCCACTGTACTTTGATTTCCACCTTACCACGTTCAAGAGAGCATGCAAAACGGTGGTTTTTGGGTACTGTCCCGAGTCACATGGAGGCAATGAGCGAAAGGAGGGGTTTCATCTCTCCCGGTATTGGGGGTTGATGTTGCGTTGTGCTCGATTGGCTATAACAGGAAGTCCCTGGCTAGGGTTGATACTGAGATTTACTGGTAAGTGTTATCAGTAGTTTCTCGATCCATTATGAGCCTCACATCGGCATGACTTATCAAGTTATTGGGGTCTGACGTTTACCACCCCCAGACTAGATATGCAACATATCAGACGAAGAGACCGGACTGCACGGTAGTGTTACTTATTGGATTCATGGGAGTATGGACAAGCTTGCTTATTGATTTTCTGATCGCTCAATACCCGGGTAGCCGTTACATCCAGCTAGTACCGCTGACAGCTTGTGGGTGACTGATATGATCATTATCTACTGCCGGCGTATTGACGAGTCTTTAGAGTCCTACACAAAGGTTTCCTAGCTCATGCGAAACAAAGTAGGGCACATATGTGATATGTATGGGACCGAGATTAATACGTGTATGTGATACCATATTCTAATCTCACGATACAGGATATATGTGATATAACCGAATTGTTTATTCAAGAGTTGATTCAATGATATGTTATATGTATATGTGATATACATATAAATGATATTAGTCGGTTGTATGTGATACAGCCGGTTTATTAAATCAAGTGTTGATTTAATAATTTAATGTATGATTATATATTTGATATATTAATATACATCAACTAATATTAGCTCACTTAAGAAAATGTTTTCTCCAAATACATACAAATATATATGTGATATATATTAATGTATTTATTTTGTGTCATGCTAGATGATACATTGGACTTGGGTATATGAGACTCATACCATACCATAAGATAATTAGGGTGAATATTTATTTAGAGAATAAACAAAATTAGGTGGAAATAAGCATGGCTAAGAGGCTTGGAGAAGCTTATGGAAGCTTTGACTTAAGTCCACTAATTTTGTTTTACTCTAGATATTTATTAACCCAACCATTATCTTTAGTCATGGTTAAGCCTCTACATGATATGATATATGATATTTTCTCACCCATGGTTTGCAAGGGTGGCCATTCATTCACCACTTCATCTTCTTCATCTCCATTAAGCTCAGTAGGTTTTCTTGAGCTGAAGAGAGAGAGAGAGAGAAATAATTCTAAAGTGAGCAAAATTCCTACTTCACCAATCTATACCAAACTTGCCATTTAGTATAGATTGTTTGCTTCACTGATTCTCAATTAGTGAAGAGGTAGCTTGAGTTAAAGATTTTTCGACGTAGATCATCTTCGGCCTCGAAAATCCTTGAGCAAGCTTGTTCCTTTCGCCTAGTGGAGCCTAACGAGAGTCCGGGAGACTACTACTTGGACCTAAGGGACTACTACACGGAGTTTTAGAAGTGAAGGACCGGTCTACAAAGGTTGTATTCCATATTCACTTAGAGTAAAGTTTTTTACTTCCTTAGTTAAACCCTAATTCTCTAGTTAGATCCTTGGTTCGGGTTTGTTAGCACACTAGATTTTTATAAAATTGCATGCTTGATGCCTTCTGAAACCTAGTAGTCATGCTAAGGAACCCAGCAGGAGGAAGACCTACTGGCCGACTTCTCTCGATCGACTCACACCAGGTCTGAACAAGACCCTCCAAATAGAAACTGGCCAACTCAACTGATCTCGTATCGGAGTATCTCAATGAAAGAAATATCCTAGCCATCCTTGTTCCCGCCTAAAATTTGGGCGTTCATGTTAAATGCAAGCGCAACATACAAGAAAAAAAGTACAAAAGAGCCCCAAAGTATCAAGTGGCCTCAATATGTTTAAGAGAATGTAAAGCAATTTTTCCGGAGTATATTTTGCCGTACTCCCAAATGAGAATCAGGAAGATTATGATGGCATTGAAAGCTTCTTGAAAAACGCTTCGATTCAATATATTATGGGCCTCGTAAATCCTCCGGAATCGAAAGTTACGAGCAAACGTGCGATGCAACTATAGCTTTAAGTAAAGCTCTTTCACAATAGGTAATGTATTTTAGTCCCTTATCAGCCACACCAAAGAATTGAGAAGTGTTTATATGACAATTCCATCTTTTATTGCATTAAGACCAATGAAAGGGAATATGGTGAAACTACACGCGTGCGCCGCCGTACCGTGCCGAGCGAATGAGCCGTATGTGCATGCACCTGCGGACACGAATACCGCTCCGATTCCAGTTCACAAAGTCTCGAGCATTCTTTTTGCAGAAAATTAATAAAAAAATTTTATTAAAACATTTTAAATGCTAAGTGCGCACTTATTAATGAAACCTTTAAGTGCTAAGTGCGCACCTATTAATGCATCTGAATCAACATGTGTGCACTGATACGTGCAATGCACGTGCGCACTTTTTATGAATCAACAGGTGCTTCCAAGTGCGCACCTTTTATGAATCAACAGGTGCTTCCAACTGCACACCTTTTAATGAATCAATAAGTGCGCTAACGATATGTGCAATGCGCGTGCGCACTACTGCAGATGCTTCCAACTGCGCACCTATTAATCAATAGGTGTGCACCAAAACGTGCAATGCACATGCACACTATCTTAAAGTGTGCAGCCTCCCAAATAAAACAGATGCTTTTAAACGAAAGAGAAATATTTTCTTCGTTAAAACGAATTTAACAAATCAAACTAAATTGATTTGGGATCAAAAATCAAACTATGCGCATGTCACCCTTAATAGATATAAATCAATTAAATCTTTTTAAATCAATCTAAAATTTTATTGAAACCAAAACAAATCAAACAAAGCCTAATTTCTTCTCTCCTATAAATAGGAGCCTCATCTGAAGAAATCTAAAGCTCGAAACCCCCCATAAGCTTGAAAAAATCTCAAGTCTTCTTCATCTTCTTCCTCAGCGAACAAGTGCGCAAGGTAGAGATAAAAGAGAAAAACTTATCTTTTCCTCCATTAAAAAGATTTTGCTTTTATACAGAAGGCTTTGCTTCTTTTTTGAATCCATTGATTCGCCGTAAAAGATCAAATGATCTTAAGGCTCGGCTCTCGTTCTTAAAATATATACTTTTGCGAGAGATCAATCCTAAGATCTAAGAAAATAATATGTGCATCATAAAATGCATATACATGATCTGAAAACGGATAAAAATCAAAAATTTTGCTTCTTGGAAAAGACAAGAAGAAGAAAAGAATATAAAACAGAAACCACTGCTTCACTGTGAAAGATTTTGCTATTTGATCAGAACAAGTGTGCACCCAAACTAGAACGTACTTAATAAAAATTGCCGTCTTGGAGACATGCGCATCACGTGATATGTACGTGTGCGCACTTATTGGATGTTGCTCATAAAGGCATGCGCGTCTTGTGATATGCATGTGCGCGCACTTGTTGAAAATGGCCCATAAATGTGAGAGCGTCACGTGATATGCACGTTGACTTTTTTCATGCTCACACGTATACATGTGCACTTATGATTTTGAACTGATAACAAGTGCGAACCACGTGATATGCAAGTGCGCAGTCCCCGATCGCAAGCGGGTGCGTAATCCACGTGATATGCACGTGCGCACTCTCATCAAAGATGTTACATGCGCATGCACACATGGACATCAATCTTTGCTTGATTACTTAGTTAAAATAAACTAAGTATACAAGATTTTGCTTCTCATATGCAATCCATTTATCAACATATCGATGATGTCCCATATTGATCTTAGTTGGATATATGACTAATGGTCGTTCAACCATATTGATCTTAATTTCATATATGACTAATGATTATCCATCCAAATTGATTTTAGTCTCATATAAAACTAATGGTCCTCCATTCCAACACGATCTTTTCCCACATATACGGGATTTAGTTCAAGGGTACATCTCTTCACACCTCTGATATATGTCTTCAGAGAGGTGGAGGATCCTAACAACCACAACTCTTTTCTCATTCCAACTTGATAAAAGATATGAAATTTCATCAAGACAGGAAATGCCCTAATGCCAAGTTGATTTGGGGGCAGAATCTGTTTACCGCCGAAAACAGAGACAAACCGGGATAGGTCGTCATGCCTGAATTTGGAGGAAAATGCTATTTAGAACATATCTATTCACCTCTCCAAACATACCAAGTTGATTTATAGCACCATAAATCGGAGGTTTGGATAGATGCGACCGATGTAGCTGACTTTATCAGATTCCTCTTCATTTGTAAGGAGTTTTTGATTGTGGGGACGCTCTTCCCTGCAAGCACAAGCCCTTTCAGTTAATTACGTTATCACGTTATGATAACAACTTTCTCCTGCTCCGATAGGTCACTTCGTGTCGTGTTTTATTTATTTTGGTTGCCCGTGGATTATATACGGAGACTAATTTATATCGTCGCCCGTAGGGCAAAACATATTGGTTTAAATCCGTACATATATTTTCATGATTTGTGTCAAACGTTTGCTTGATAAGGTCTACGTTGGTGGCTTGGTTTACCAACGGGAATAAATTTAGGACGCATTTCTCACATTTATGAGATCCATCGGTTCATATGAAAGTTGGGTTTGATCTAAGGATCGTTAGTCATATATGAGACTAAGATCGACTTATAAACAAATGAGCATATGGGCTCAACTGATTATTAAATCATATATGAATAGCCCATAGATAGTATATGGTAGTCAGTATGGAGACAGTCCGTAGGGCAAAACATATTAGTTGAAGGACATTTCGGTCCAAAATTAGTTTAGGAACATTTCGGTCCAACATTCTCATGTTTGGGATGAATATTAGTTTAAGGATATTTCGGTCCAACATTCCCATTTTTGGGATGAATATTAGTTTAAGGACATTTCGGTCCATTATTCATTTTGCGTGCATGTGTATATTTTACGTGTTAAAGTAAATGATGATAACATAGGATGTGTAAGATATTTTCTGTCTTGATGAAATTTCATATCTTTGATCAAGTAGAGACGAGGAATGAGTTGTTGGTTATTGGGACCCGCCACCTCTCTGAAGACGTTGAGAAATTACAACGACATATATCAGATGTGTAGAAAGATATACCCTTAAACCAAATCCCGTATTTGAGAAAAAAAGATCATGGTGGATCTAAGGATCATTAGTCTTATATGAGACTAAGATTAACTTAGAAGATTTAGGATGCAAATCATTAGTCGTATATAGGACTAAGTTCGGCTTGGATATCATTGATAAAAGATCATTAGTCATATATAGGACTAAGATCAAAGAAGAAGCTTAAACTTCTCACAGTCTTAGCCAATTTGGGCTGCGATTGGATTTCTATACCACCCAGCAGTGCTAAGCACTCAGTCACATAGCGTTCACGTGAGGCACTGAGTCTCTGGCATTTTTCAAGCACTTACGTGTATGGAACATGAGGCGCTGATTCCCTGCTTATGAGCGCTCACGTGGATATCACGTGAGGCGCTATGTTTCTTGTTGGTCACGTGCTATCACGTGAGACTCTACAATAGTGCTAAGCACTAATCTGTTTTGCTTTCTGGCGCTCACGTGCTATCATGTGAGGTACTATGTTTCTTGGCACTCACGTGCTATCACGTAAGGCGCTGAGTTTTTTTAGTGCTCACGTATGTTTCATGTAAGGCAGTGAGTTCTTAGGCGCTCACGTGTGTTTCACGTGAGATGCTATCTCCCCTTTCTTTTGAGTGCTCACGTGAATATCACGTGAGGCGTTGAGTTCTTGGAGATTTAATCTCTGTTGATGTTTTTAGAGAAATTAAATCTCTGTTACTAGTATTTTAAACATTATGATCACCAAAGAATACTGTTTTGAGGATCTGGGATCGGGTTCTTTAAGAACTAAGTTCTTGATAATGAAGGAACTGAGTTCCTGGGGTATTATGGACTTTATCTTCTTCATGTTTTTCTTTCATGTTTTTTTCAATCTTGTTCTTCTCTGAATTCTTGATTCTCAAGAACAAGATTTTTCTGATGAGAATTAAATTATCAACTTGTGGGAGATTTGTCTTGTGGATCTAAGATCTTGAGAAAGAACAAATGCCTCAGGAGACAAATGCCCCCACTATTTTTATAAAGGGAACAACATGCTTTGAGCCAAAAATTTTGGCGGGAACAAAATCCCCCCACTATTTTACCCATGTAGGTATGTACGTGGGTTTAGTAGTGCAAAGATATGCATCGCCATAGAATTGATGGCTCAGGAGACAAGTTTTGGTCTCTTTCGCCTAAGGCTTTGTCTATCTTCATGATCCATAAGGGTCTCAAGAAGGTTTTCCTCCCTATGAGTTATGAGAATCTCATAGGTGTATATTCTCCGTGGAAATTGTAAGGATTCTTAAGTGTCCATCACTTCCGTGAGTCATAAGGATGTCATTCAGGTATTTTTCCCTTACGAATCATGAAGACCCGTAAGTGACTTCTTTACTTCATCGACATGCAATTTTGACAAATCTGGCCCATGGATAGTATACAACAATCGGTCTTGACCTCCTTGTAGAGCAGCGATGGCTTAAGAAACAGGTTTCGATATGTCGCTTAAGGCATTTCAACTTTATGAGCCGTGAGGGTCTCATAAAGATGTTTCTCCCTACAAGTCAAGAGGATCTCTTAGGTGTATTTTCTTCATAGAAGTCGTGAAGACTCTTAAGTGTGTTTTCTCTTGAGAGTCATAAGGATCTTATAAGAGTATTTTCTCCTAACGAGTCGAGAGTACCCGTAATTGGTTTCTTCTCCTCATTGGATGCAATTTTTTCGAATGTGGCCCGTGGATAGTATACAAGAGTCAGTCTTAACCTCTTTGTAGGGCAACAACAGCTTAGGAAACAGGTTGATATCCCTATCGCCTAACGCTTCACCTTTATGAGTCGTAAGGGTCTCGAGAAGGTTTTTTCCTACGAGTCGAGAGAATCTCGCAAGTGTATCCTAACGTGAAATATAGATAACCCCTTTCTTTTATGATAGGGGTCCGTTAGGTTTGTAGCACTAGGTTAAGTCTATCATACTGTCGTGTTGGCTGATATGTTCTCGACATGCAGTCCCTTAGGTTGCTTCTTGAGTAGCCCCGTGTTGTCGTATCTCTGATCCCTTCTGACGCTGAACAAGACGTCTTTAAGTAGTCTTTTTAAGTTGGAATATCCATATTACAATTAGAAGATCTAGCGTTAGGTAATTCCGTGACACTTTACTGGAGGTTAGGCTTGATTTGAAGCCCCGATGAGTCATAACCGCACCCTTCTGGGGTGGGATGACATCCAATGGTCTCTAGGCTTGCCGTCATGACCTAAAGCTAGGAATATGCCGTCATTTCGCTTTTTCTTTGATGATGTCGTGCCAATTCTTCGTTGAAGTAGGGTAAACATCCGTATGACCTCTATGATGCATGTATTGCAATCGAGATCTGGAGCTAAGAAAATGACATTGCTCCAATTTTATTTGATCGTTGCGTCTGCACCCTGCTGGAATGAGAAGGAACATCGAGATAATCTCTAGGCTGTATATATTACCGTCGAGATATAGATTTAGGATTTTTTCGTCACTCCATTTATGTTCGGCCCTTAGGTCCTTATTAACGTCGCATCTGCACCGAGCAGGAACGTCGAGCTGGAGCTAGGATTTTTCCATTACTCCATTTTAATTTCACTTTTTAGTCTTTGATGACATCGCGTCCGCATCCTGCTAGAATGAGAAAAATGTAGAGTTGATATTTAGGATGTAGATGTTGCCATCGAGATATGGAGTTAGGAATATGCCATCACCCCGTTTTGATTTGACTCCTTGGAGATTTGTCGACACCACGTTTGTACTTTGTTGTAGTAAGAGAGACGTCCAAATAGTCTATAGGCTGTATATGTGCCATCAAGACTCGGTTCTTCTTTTGAAGAAATATGGTGGGAAAATATAGTTCTCTTTCTTTCATTTGTGTCCATTGATTGTATACAAGAGTCTGTATGGACCTGCATGCAAGGCAGAAAAGGTTTTATTTTATTATTTTTTGTATTTCCGCGATGCACTATCTTTTCAGCTTTTTATATCATGAAAGTCGCGATTGCCCAATCATTTCGGCTATTTTTATTTTTACTCGCTGTATTTTATTGAGAGTTGCCCCATCATTTCAGCTATTTTTATATGCATATTATTTTTGCTCGCTGATTTTATTGCGAGTTGTGGATTTGGAATCTGATACCAATTTTGGTATCAGCATCGCTACAATTGGAATGTTACCAGGAGAGAATCATTATATGTCGTAAAAGAATTTGGAGTTTGACACCTGTTTAGGCATCAACATCGCTACAACTAGGGTATTGCCAGGAGCAAATCATTATTTTCCTTTGTCAATTTGAACAAAGGTGGCTTAGCAAACGGGGTTAGGATCCTGTTGACTAAGGCTTTTTGACTTTATGAGCCGTAAGGGTCTCATAAAGGCATTTCTCCCTGCGAGTCGTGAGAATCTTGTAGGTGTATTTTCTCGTTAGGAATCGTGGGAATTCCTAAGTTATATTTTCTCTTGTAAGTAGTAAGGATCTTACAAGAATATTTTCTCCTTGTAAGTCGAGAGGACTTACAAGTGTCCTTCACCATATGAGGATATTTCTCGCCACTGGTGGAACTCGATTAGAACATATTTTATTCATGTCCGTGGATTGTATACAAGAGTCGATATCGAACTACTTATAGGGCAACTTGGGGTATATAACGTCTTAAGAACAGGTTTAGATCCCTGTTACCTAAGACTTTTGAATTCTATGAGCTGTGAGAGTCTCATGGGGGGGTTCTCTTTACGAGTCGTGAGGATCTCGCAAGTGTAATTTCTCTATAGAAATCATATGGACTCCTAAGTGTGTTAATCCTTTTTGAGTCGTAAGGATCTCACGCGGGTATTTTCTCCTCACAAGGTCGATAGGACCTTACAAGTGCACACATTTTTTTATTTAACGAGTTTGCGCCTTTTCGGGGTTTCACAAACTCGCCGGCAGTCCTGTTGTTTTTACTTACGGCGCCCTTTCAGGTTTTCATCCGTGCCCATTTGCTTATGAACATACTATTTTTTTTTCTTTTTTTAACGAGTTTGCGCCCTTCCGAGTTTTCACAAGCTTTTCGATGGTCCTGCTGTTTTTACTCACGGCGCCCTTTCGGGTTTTCATCCATGCCCATTTTTCTTGTGCACGTACCGCTTTTTTTTGGGAACGGTGAAACTCTCAAAAGTAGTTTCGCCACATGTGACCCATCTGTTTGCCAATGGGACTTAGAGTGGCTTCATAAGAGTAGCTGTGTAGCCGGTAGGACTTGAGTTGCAATTTTCGCTGGTGGAACATCAATTGCAATGTCGATCTCAATGAGCATATTAGTTTAAGGACATTGCGGTCTATTATCACCGTGTTTGGGACGACGTGCTAGTTTAGGGACATTTCGGTCCAACATCTCCGTGTTCAGAGGAAAATGCTAGTTTAAGGACGTTTCGGTCCATCATCACGATATTTGGGGAGACGCGCTAGTTTTAGGGACGTTTCAGTCCACTATCGTCGTGTTTGGGGCGGCGCGCTAGTTTAAGGACATTTCGGTCCATTATTAGTTTAGAGACATTTTGGTCCAACATTTATCATTCGGTCGGAGAGTTACATAACTCATCCCTTCTAACGCTTGCTTACTTAGGCGTTGTTGTCTGGCCGTTGTATGAGTGGCCAATTCATGCCTTAAACTATCTTCGCCTTCTTGAACGGCTTATTTTACTATCGCGGCAATAGGGTTGTTTGCGGGACATTCCGGCACCTGCCCCCTGCTCATCAATGTTGCTTTCTGACACTGACGGAGCATATTCTTCATATATGAAGAAACGAAATATCACGTCACTCCTTCTGCTACGTCTTCTTCTTCCTTGGAATAATGAACTAGACTTGGGTGCTTTTCCCCTCGTCATCTCATTCGGAGTGGGACATAGATTCCACATCCCTTCCATGGTTTTTTGTTCAAGTGGGCTATTCCTCTTGATTACAGGACCCGCTTGTAAGTCCCTTAACATCCTTTCTATTCTTTGAAGAAAGGACTAACTCGTGTAGAGATTCATCCACCTGCGAGAAATATGCCCTCTGCATATATTTCGGGGGAGCGAGTATTCGCATCCTAATCATTCGAGGCGTAGAACCCCTACTGTCGCTATTTTGGCGACAGATTGCTTCAGAGCCGCTCATTTTTTTGTTGAGCGTTGGCGATAAATGTCGTCTTGTCTCTACTTTTCATATATCTTCATTGGAAGAGGATGCGTCTTGACCCATCTGATCCAATCGAGCCATTTTATCTATGAGTTCTTGGAAGGTCGTCGGTTTGAAGAGAGCCATATATAGGAACACTTTTGAATTTGGGTGAAGGGTGGTTATGAACATTCCCATGGCTGGAGCTTCGTCGATGCACTGCTCACATTTTGACCAAAGATTCTCCATCAGGTAACATATTGAACCCAAGTCTTGTTCGGTCTAACCCTTTCATTAACCAACGTCGTCACAGTAGTGCGTTTATTCACACTGACAAATCTCTGAAAGAAGAGCATCTCCATCTCGTCGAAGGTCTTCACGGGATCATTTGAGAGTTTCGTATACCATTCAAAGGCAGTGCACACCAGACTGCTGACGAACTGTCAGAGGAGCAGTATATCATTTCCTCCAGTATTGCCGCACATGGATTTAAAACGCGCGATGTGCAGGCGAGAATTCGCGGTCCCTTTGTACATGTGGAATGTCGGAAGTATGTATTCTAGTGGATATTGTACTTGATCATAGCACGCCGGATACGATCGACCATTCTTGATCGACCTATTTGCAGCCTCACTGGAAAAGTGAGATTTGATTTGCTGAGCGATATATTCGTCCAGCTTTACTTTTGGGATCATTTTCTCCTTAGCCGTTGATGAGACTTGTAGAGGATTTGAAATGTCAACCTTGTCTTTAAGGGAGACTACCGGCGGTTTATCTGTCAATGGTTCTGAATGGAACATCATTCTAGCCATATTCTGGATCAGAAGGGCTATCTGATTCATTTTAGCGGACATCACAACCACTTCTTCATCTCTCTACTTGAGAATGCACTTCAGGAAGTCAATATCCGACTCCTACCCTGCTCTTTCTTAGGGTGCATCCTCGGGGTATTTCTTAGGCTGTGGATTAGCGAGTGTTGCCGCCTGAGCAAACATCTTCTGCAACTTTTCACGTTGCGGTTAAGCTTTTATCGGAGACCGAGTATGCGATCCGTGACTAATAGAAGTGGTACTTTTCCACCACATGGACTGTGTGAACTATCATGCCCCTAAGCTTAGGGCGTTTGGAATGTTGACCCTTAGAGTTTGCCTCAGGCGTTTGGACTTTATTAGGCTTCTCTTTTTTGTGAGAAGCCGCTTTGGCTTTAGGAGGAACCATTAGAACAGGAACCGTCTTGGGATGAGTCCCCTTGTATTTGGAAGAGGAGTTGACAGAGTTTGGCTGACGCTTAGAAAAAAAGCCGCGGATGACAACTGAGTCCTTCACCTGCTTCCACGCCTTATATATAGATGAGGAAAGTTCTTTTAAGGAGAGAACTGGTTCCTTCTCTCCTTGGATCTCCATGGGTTACGAAGACTTTTTCAATACTGCGATAAGGGAAATTTGTCTGACCCTTTGTAGCAGCTCAAAGTTGTTTCCGATTGTAACAGCATTTTTCGTCATCGGAGCTGAAGTAGGTGGAGTCAACTTGGACGGAGAACTGTCCCCAGCTTATCCTATTTGCTGAGCTTTCCCCATGTTTTCTTTGAAAGCCTGACTATTCTGCTTCCTGTGTTAACCTTGGTCTTCGGCAGGCGCCAGTCACATGAATACCAATGATGTCGGCAGGGCTGAAGCTTGAGGAGCCATCTTGTGGACGACAGAATTATTCTGGGTTTCCTCCTTCGGCGTTGTAGCACCGAGGGTAGGAGGTGGGGGTACCAATCTAAAGATAAGCCCATTGATTTCTTGAAGAGCCGGATTGCAGAGATTTAAGGCTGCAAGTGGCCTATACTTGACTCTACTAAATGTGACAGAGCCTGAGTTGCGGTGAGTGGAAGAAAACGCCATTCTAGGAAGAGACGAAATGCCAGATTCAGTATCTCATCACCGAAGGGAAACTACAAACATATATACCATGGTTATTTGATCACGGAAAAACACGACACACGAAGTGTGGAGTGGAAATAGGAAAAGGTTCCACCGGACGTGCCAGAATCTGTTTACCGCCGAAAACAGAGACGAACTGGGATAGGTTGTCTTTCTTGAATTTGGGGGTAAATGTTATTTGGAACATATCCATCTACCTCTCTGAAGATACCAAGTTGATTTATGGCACTGTATATCGGAGGTTTGGATAGATGTGACCGATATAGCAGACTTTATCAGATTCCCCCTCATTTATGATGGGTTTTTTTTATTGTGGGGACGCTCTTCCCTGCAGGCGCAAGCCCCTGCAGTTAATTACGTTATCGCGTTGCGATAACAATTTTCTCCCGCTCCGGTAAGTCACTTCGTGTCGTATTTTATTATTTTGGTTGCCCATGAATTGTATACGGAGACTAATTTATATCGTCGCCCGTAGGGCAAAACATATTGGTTTAAATCTGTACATATATTTTCATGATTTGGGTCAAGCATTTGATTGACGGAGTCCACGTTGCTAGCTTGGTTTGCCAATGGGAATATTTAGAATGCATTTCTCACATTTGTGAGGTCTATCGGTTCATATGAAACTTGGGTTTGATCTAAGGATCGTTAGTCATATATGAGACTAAGAACATATGAGCATATATGCTCAACTGATCATTAAATCATATATGAATAGCCCATGGATAGTATACGGTGGTCAGTATGGAGATGGTCCGCAAAGCAAAACATATTAGTTTAAGGACATTTCGTTCCATTATTAGTTTAGGGACGTTTCAGTCGTACATTCGCATGTTTGGGACGAATATTAGTTTAAGGACATTTCGGTCCAACATTCCCGTTTTTGGTACAAATATTAGTTTAAGGACATTTCAGTCCATTATTCATCTTGCGCGCACGTGTATATTTTACGTGGCGAAGTGAACGATAATAACATGGGATGCGTAAGACATTCCCTGTCTTGATAAAATTTCATATCCTTCATCAAGTAAGGACGAGGAATGAGTTTGTTGTTGGGACCCACCACCTCTCTGAAGACGTTGAGAAATTATAATGACATATTTCAGAGGTGTGGAAAGATGTACCCTTGAACCAAATCCTGTATTTGAGAGAAACAATCATAGTGGATCTAAGGATCATTAGTCTTATATGAGACTAAGATTAACTTAGAAAATATGGGATGAAAATCAATAGTCGTATATGCGACTAAGATCAGCTTGGATATCATTGATGAAAGATCATTAGTCGTATATGAGACTAAAATCAAAAAAGAAGCTTAAACTTCTCACAGACTTAGCCAATTTGGGCTGAGATTGGGTTTCTATACCAACCAGCAGTGCTAAGCACTCAGTCACATAGTGCTCACGTGAGGCACTGAGTCTCTGGTATTTTTCAAGTGCTCACGTGTATGGTACGTGAGACGCTGAGTCCCTGCTTATGAGCACTCACGTGGATATCACGTGAGGCGCTATGTTTCTTGGCACTCACGTGCTATCACGTGAAGCGCTATAATAGGGATAAGCACTAATCTGTTTTTCTTTCTTGCGCTCACGTGCTATCACGTAATGTGCTATGTTTCATAGCGCTCACATGCTATCACGTAAGGCGCTGAGTTTTTGAGCGCTCACGTGTGTTTCACGTGAGGTGTTGAGTTCTTAGACGCTCACGTATGTTTCACGTGAAGCGCTTTCTCGCCCTTCTTTTAAGCGCTCACGTGGATATCACGTGAGGCGCTAAGTTCTTGGAGATTTAATCTCTGTTGATGTTTTTAGAGAAATTAAATCTCTGTTACTGGTATTTTGACCATTACGATCAACAAAGAGCACTGTTTTGAGGATCTGGGATCAGGTTCTTTAAGAACTAAGTTCTTGATAATGAAGGAACTAAGTTCCTAGAGTATTATGGACTCCATCTTTTCATGTTCTTCTTTCATATCCTTTTCAATCTTGTTCTTCCATGAATCGTTGATTCTCAAGAACAAGATTTTCCCGATGAGAATTAAATTCTCAACTTGTGGGAGATTTGTCTTTTGGATTTCAAATCCAGAGAAAGAACTATGTTCTTTTAGAGGGTTAAACCCTTAGATAAGATATGATAGGTAAAGGAGATATTTTGATCTCTACTTTTTTCTTTATCTAGGGTTTGAGAGGAGGAAGATCTTTTTTTTCTTTTGAGAATTAAATTCTCTGTTGTTTTGTGGGATTTTTTGGAGAAAACCTTCTGTATATTTTTTTACAGAAGCTTATTGGGGGTTTCCTTTCCATAAATTTAATCTCCTTGCTCCTATTTATAGGAGAAGAGAAAAATCAATCTTTTTGAGGTAATCTCTCATTGAAAGATCGTGATTGATTTCATAATCTATCAAATTGATCTTAAAGATCAACCGGTGAAGTTTATTCACCGTTGGATTTTTAATCCAAAGACTCTCTATTTAACAGAGAAGATTTCTTATTTGTTTTAACAAGATTAGGAAAATATTTTCCTAATATAGAATTTTATTTTATCATATGAATATCTTGTTGGTTTAACAAGATTAAGAAAATATTTTCCTAACATAAAATTTTATTCTATCATATGAATATCTTGTTAGGAAGATATTTTCCTAACCATAGAATTTAATTCTATTTAACAGAAAAGATCTTTCTTATTTTAGAAAGATCGGGGAAATATTTCCCACATGGAATTTAATTCTATCAGATGGTTTAATTGGTGATATTTTATCACCATTGGATTTTAATTCCAAAAATTCTCTGTTAGAAAAAGATCTTTCCATATTAGAAAGATCAGGAAAAATATTTCCCAAATAGAATTTAATTCTATCACATAGAATTTAATTCTATCAGATGAAAGCGTTTTAAATTGGTGCGCTCATATGCTATCGCGTGAGCGCTGCCATATACATATATGGAAGCGGCGCTCACGTACTTTGCATGTGAGCGCCGCCAAAAGAATGCGGTAAGAGAACTCACGTGTTTAACATGTGGCACTCACGTGTTTATTTAATCCTATCTATAGCAAGTACTCGTGTGCTTTGCACGTGGGGGATTTCATAGGATTTCTATCTGAAACCGCTACTGACATGCTTTACATGTGAGTGCTCATGTGTTTAACACGTAGAGGCTGCCCTCTATTTTTATGAAGGGAACAACATGCTTTAAGCCAAAATTTTTAGCAAGAACACCCATATCGATGCACTTCCATATTGATGTGCACATCTCATATTGATATGCATCCCCATATATATGTGTATCTCATATTGAGCCCCGGCTTTATTCATATATGCATATTTATATCTTTGAAGAAAATATAAATGCCTTCAAACTGGATCGTATCCTAATATTGGGCGTATCCTATGTTGTCATCGTTCATTTCGCCACATGATATAGATATGTGTATAAGATGAAAGATGGACCAAAATGTCCCTAAACTAATATTGGACCGCGATGTCCTTAAACTAATACGTTTGGCCCTACGGCCGATCTCCATATTGATCCCCATATACAATCCACAGGTATAAACAAGCCATACTCCATCCATGTTTTCCATGGACCGCGATGCCCTTAAACTAATATGTTTTGCCCTGCGGACTGTCTCCATATTGATTACGTATACTATCCATAGGTTATTCATAAATGATCTGATGATCAGTTGAGCCTATATGCTCACTGTTCCTAAGTTGATCTTAGTCTCATATATGACTAACAGTCCTTAGATCAAACACATATATCCCATGAACTGATGGACCGCATTTATATGAGATCTGCGTCCTAAATTCAAAACCCCAAATCTAATATACAGATTTAGACTAATCCGCGCCCTATGAGCGACGACATAAACTAGTCTCCGTATACAATCCATATGCAACCATAATAAACAATATACATAACACGACACAAAGTGACCTACTGGAGCAGGTGAAAGTTGTTATAGCGTTGCGATAGCGTAATTAACTGCAAGAGTTTGCGCCTGCAGGGAAGAGCGTCCCACAATTAAAAACCCCTCACATATGAGAGGGAATCTGAAAAGTCATGCAACATCAGTCGCATCTATCCAAACCTCCAATAGACAGTGCTATAAATCAACTTGGCATTTTCGGAGAGGTGGATGGATATATTCATATAATATCTGCCCCCACATTCAGGCTTGACGCTCCCCGCATATCCTATGCAGGAATGACTGAGGATCCTCTGCCACATCCATTCCAGTAAACACCGGTGATTTCAGCTTCATGAATTCCGTAAGTGATACCTCGATAATCCTATCAACGGCTGGTACGAATGTCTGAACGGTAGGTGTTCATCACGAAAAACTGCATTTTAATACCGCTCATTCGTTATCAATTTTGTAAATATCGGTGCAATTAACCCGTGTCTACTCGATAAGTACATGATACAGGTATTCATGACTGGAACACTGGAAACACACTCGAAATGCACGGACACAACATTTATGAGATGATACGGAAACCGGAACAGAAAACCGATCAAGACACAAAAGATTTTTGCAATAAAGAAAAGTGCACAACATTTTAGTCAAATGGTCCAACATGATGCAAGTGTAAATGAGTAGATGCATGAACCAGCCATGCCATGGTGTGAACACTCCATCAAGTGTACAAGTTGGTATACAAGTGGACTAATAAGTGGGCACAAGTGATGATTGTTTTAAAAAGCTTTGATGTGATTGATATTTTCCCTCCAAAATTCTCCTGATATCCCTCGGTTGATAATTAAAAGAAGTTGCAAATACAGTGGGATGATATTGAAGAGTCAAGATCACCTAAGCAAGATGAGCCCCACCTCTCTCTGGCAGCCAATTAATCCAGAATGGCCGCAATTTGCGGCCCCACACCCTCCAAATTGGCTCATTTTTCTTCTGTGGGTCCCACCTTGTCTTGTCAGCACAATTGTATATTCTATTTTTGCACTTGGCTTGGTTATAAATAGCATATGAGTTTTCAAGCCAAGGGTCCAAGTTATGTTTTAGACCACATTTTTAATAGATATTATTTTGTACTTTTCATTTGGTAATCTTGAGTTCTTACTTCTTTCTATTGACCTTGTAACTTCTAAATGAACTTACAAGCTTAAATTTTAGGTTCTTAAACTCAATAGTTTGTATCTCTTTTAGAATTTCAATACAATTCTCATTTCAAGTTTCAAGTTGCATATTTGTGATGTTTTTAGAACTTAGATATTGAATCCTTTATTTCTTTCTCATCTTGCAATCTCTTTATTGAGCTTACAGGTTTAGATTGGGTTTATTGGATTCATTTGATTGAACATAACAACAAGGATTTATTTGGTTACTCACTATTGCAAATTAGTTCTTAGTATAATTCTAACACTTTCCTTAAACTTGATATGGTTTCTATTGTCTCTCTTCCCTTTTGTATTTTATTTATTTTTGTGAATATGTATGAGTAGTAATCACTTGTTAAGGGTAGGAGAGGGATAGCATGACTAAAATTAGTGTTTGCTAATTTTCTTTAAAACCAATAACTTGTAATTGAAACTCCGACCAAACGACTCGCAATCTGCTCCATTAGGCATCCTATCCTATCATAATAGCGGTGATTCCTAATTGTGACCGGTTGCGATTGATTTGCCGGAGGCTGGGGTTAAGAAACAAAACGGAAGGACAAAGGACAAGAAGTACGGATTTAGCAAACAATCACAACTATCATACTTAAGCTCCCTAATCCACGTTGTTTCCGATTACCTTAGCATCAATATCAAATTAGGTTCATAAGAAAATGGCAAACATTATTGATTGATGTGTTAAAAAGAAGTGTTGTAAATAAAGTAACCGCAATCAAGACGGTGTCGCTAGTAGCTAGCCGCGATGAGTACGGGTCGTCCACAGAGAAACGTGAACCTTTTTCTTGTTTTAAACGAGTTGATGGGAGAAGAGTGATTAGTTGTAGTTACGGATAAAGAATTTATGAGGAAGAGGCTTGTAGGATTTATATGACTTAGTAGTACTGGATGACTAATTAAAAATGCCTCCTTTTATCCTTTAATAGTTTAAAACTATATCGATAGTGATGAATGTGGATTATGGTTCTCTTGGAAGAAACTAGGATTTCCCCACTCTTAACCATTGTCCTTGCATTGATCTCTATTCATGTATAGCCTTTACCAAAACAAGTGTTAAACAGATCTCGAATCGTGGTCATGACTAGCAATAAATTGGTAGCGCGCCCGATAATGATGTTAACATTTATTTTGCTAAAGTTTATAGATTTTAAAATGTATAAAACGAGTTAAATGATTTTATCATCCATTGATCTACCCTATACTACGAACCCTAGCAAGCTAGGAATTACTCGCTCATGGTTTTAGATTTAGAAAGGTTGAAGAATGAAAGCATGATGAAGATGCAGAAATTAAATGCAGAAAGTAAGTGTGAAAATTAATTGCAAAAATACTAATAAAAACACTACCTTTATTAATCAACTATAGCATTTACAAATCCTTTGAAGGTAGATTACAAGAACCCTGGTTTTTACTCTCGCTCTCTATCTTGTTGGAGGTAGATAACTAGCTGATGATCACCTGGATCCGTGGATCGCTTAGGACCTCTTGATTTCTTTGGTTTGATCCTCTTTCATGTGAAGCTCTCGGTCTCTTATATAGTCACCATAGACAGAAACCCTAGATTTCATATAATAATATATGCTATTAAAATCCTACCCACAAAATCTTAAATCCTACGACCATCAAGATGCCGCGGATCCGCCGTGAATATGGTAGTTTGGCAGCCCAACCGCGGCGACATAGTGGAATCAAGACTTGGGATTTCTTCTTCTGTTTGGTGTTGACATGTGGAGATCCTATAAATATCTGGATTTTGAGAATCTAACTCTGAGTCTGTGCCATTGCTAGATCTTATGATTTGCTTCAGTATTTTGGCATTTCGACATATTTGATTCTGACATCTCGGATCTCTTGATCTCCAGACCTAAATTAATATCTGCACAATATCTCAAGTTATAGTGTTAGTAGTGTTTACCCCAATCAGAGCAAAGCTCTGTTCAAATTCCAAGGCGGGAGATGAAGCAACGCTTCTGCTTCCCCAATCAGAGCAAGGCTCTGTTTTCAAATAAAATTCAAATTGTAATAAAGAAGCAACGCTTCAGCTGACCTGCGCTCTGCGCTACGCGACACGTGTCAGCGCAGTTGCGCAAGCGCAGTCGCGCTGCGCTCTGAGCTGCGCGACACGTGTCAAGCGCTGGTGCGTTTGCGCCAAACAGAATTAAAATTCCAGTAAGATCTTTTTGTTCTTGTTAAAACAAGAAGATTGTCTTCTGTAAAACAAAAGCCCTTGGATCAAAGATCCAACGGTGGGAAAAATCCCTAAATCACTCAGAGAAAGATCTCTTTAACTATTTTAACAAACTAATTGGCACTATATAAAGGCCCCTAGACCCCCAAGTCTAAAACACACAGAAAGCAGAGAGAATTCACAGAACTCTTAAAAAGTTTGAGAAGAATTCAGAAAGAAAAAGAAAGGTAAACCTTTGAAAAGAAGAATTTCTTCTAAAAAAGATCATTGATCTAAGAACAAGATCAAGGATCTTCAATAAAATAAATAATAACAAAAGCATTGCTTTCTTATGAACCATTGGTTCTGGAATCTTCAAGATTCTTTTCTTGAATCCAAAATTGGATCAAGAAATTGAAACAGTGTCTTGCACTTGTAAATCTGCACTGTTGCGCCCCTGGGTTGGCGCAAGCCACTAGAGAGCGCCACGTGTCAGCTCCAAGACCACTTGCACTATGCGCTTTTAAAATAAAGCGTTGCTCTCTGAAATTGACGCAACTCACCAGAGCGCGCCACGTGTCAGCAGCGCAACAGCGCAGCGCACTGCGCTTGCGCTCACCAGAGCGTGACACGTGTCACCACCACATGAGTTTGCGCCTTGCGCTCCTCAATTGGAGCATAGCGCCTGACAAACCACGTGGGGCGCTGTCAGGTCATTTAATGCAATGCATTATTAAGGGCAGGGCCCAATAAAAAGGTCTATCAGACCAAAAAGAAAAAGTGTTGTGCACTGGGACAGAGCCTAATTAAAAGGCCTAACAGGCCTAATAAAAAATGCAATGCATCATAAAAAGGGGCAGAGCCCAAATAAAGGTCCAACAGACCAATTCAGATGCTGTGCATCATTTAAAGATGGCAGAGCCCAAATAAAGACCTAACAGGCCAAATGCAAATAAATTGTTGAACATTTTCAACTGGACTTAACCCAATCATGGCCGTAAGTCCTCAAATTAAATTGACTGAGCACGGCTGCTCTCTTAAATCAATTTACATCCGGTTCAATGGTACATCTCTAAACTCCTCTGACACCTATCGTTGTAATCCTTCAACGACGTCAGAGAGGTGATGGGTCCCGACAACTACACATCGATACGGACTGCGGGGTCCTTAAACTCGTGGACCGAAACGTCCTTAAACTAATATTCGTCCCCAAATGGGAACGTTGGACCGAAATGTCCTTAAACTAATATCCGTCCCCAAAATGGGAATGTTGGGCCCCCATGTCCTTAAACTGGAACATGGACCGCAATGTGTAAGTCCATGCTACCTCTCCCGGTACTTTCGGGAATGCGGAATTTGGTAAAAAACGATTTTTACGGAGGTGGTAACATGGACCTAAAACCCGGATCTTGGTTAAACATCTATCTAACAACCTAACTATGAGTTTCTAGCTACTCGGTTAGGGGGTTATACCTTGCTTGTCTTGAACTCCTTCGTCTTCAAGCTCCGATGGTGGTCCGGACCGGCTTCTTCTCGTCGTTTCCGTACGCCGAAGATAGATCCACCTGAAAGCTCCAACCTTTAGCTCCTTCTTCGATCTTTGAAGAAACTAGTTCACTTGGTTTGCTAAACCTAGTGAACTAGGATGAGTAGAGAAGAATTAGAATGGGATTTTATCTATGGTTCTTGATTCTCAACTCATGAGAGATATGAATCATAGATTCAAGAGAGGGAGCAAGAGCAAAAAGGGTGAGAGCAAAAGGAGAGCTCAAGAACAAGAGAGAGAGTGAGCAAGAAAGAATGAGCAACTCTTTTGTCTTTCACCCTCTCATAATCCAAAGCAATCATAACTCATCATACTAACAAAAGTCTTATGTGATGGTTGAAGCAACCATAACCATATCATTTCATGCACTCATTTTACACAAATGAGCAAGCAAGTAAAAGTCTTTGCCATGAAATGATGGTTATGGTTATCATGATGGTCAACTAGTCAAGCCTAGTCAACCGGTCAACAAAGTCAACAAGTCAACAAAAATCAACAAGTCAACAAAGTCAACAAAAGTCAACAACCATGTCACCATAATACTTAATTAATATAATAGTTAATCACATATCAAATTCTCATTAGGGTTGAGCAAAAAGTCAAATAGTCAACGGTCAACTGTCAACAACCCTAATGAGAATCCGCTGCCTCTGCTTCCCTGTCAACTGTGCATACACACCCGCATCCGCGTTCCGAGGAACACGAATGCAAACTGGATAAATCCAATCCCAAAAGGTACACTAGGATCTGGCTTAAACCAAAGCCCGCTAGTGTAAACTGTCCGGACACTGTACGTGCACAAGTGCACGGATGTGACCGAACCCTGTCGCAAAACCATGCGACCTGTCGCAATACCATGCGACCTCTACTCTTTTGCCTAAAGGCGAAAAGCTTTCTGTGTGGGACTCTAAAGACTCGACACTACGCTGGCAGTGGGTTTAACCACAGACCGCAAGCGGCACTAGCTGTGCGTAACGGTCCCCAGGTAGTGCCGACAAGAAGACCGACGAGGCGAAACCCATCTGAACTCCTACTGAGCCTGAGTGTGACATTCTCCGTACAGTCCGGTCTGTTCGTCTGATACATCGCATGGCGGGCCTAGGGGGCGGTAAACGTCAGTCCCCCAATAGCGGTACAAGTCGTGCCGGAGCGAAGCCCAAAACACCCTGAGATAACACTGGAAACCTACCAGTATATTTCGTTTGCCCTGGCCAGGGACTACTCGTGTAATGGCTCTCCTAGACACAGCGCGATGTCAACCCCCAATACCGGGAGAGACGAATCCTGTCTAACCGTCACTGCCTCCAAGTGCTTCGGGACTGCACCCAACCACTACCTGTTTGCACGACTCCTTTGAGCCGTGGTAGGGTAGTGATCAAAGTACAGTGGGAACACACTCGAGGCGGAGTGACAGTGTCAAGTCAGCGGACTAAGCTGTACTCATGTCACCTGGGAACTGATAACTGACGATAGGTATAATACCAACTAGTCAGTTCCTGACGAGTCCTGTCCAGTGTACCCGTAACCTAACGAGCACCCGCATACTATCTCAAGTACGACGTACTGACGGCTGTGGGACAGACCGTCTCCCATACTGGGATGAGAAACGCATGCGCTGGTCTACTCTGGAGTATCGATGCCCTGTCTCGATAGTCCTGCGACCAGGGACCTGCATAAGGATGTGCTTATAGATTACCCAGCCCCACTAGTGTGACGGCCATCACATCGCTGGTAATCAAGCAAAGATCCTAAGGGCTCCACTAATGTGTATAGGCGATATACAAAATATAAACACATGTACACATTGAAGTAGAAACAAACCAAGTAGCATACTACTATTTTGAGCAAGATTGTATATACAAGGTGAATATCCCAAGCATCCATTAAGTAATATACAAACTAGTATGATACAGTAATGGCCTCTAGGGCATATACACTAACAATCTCCCACTTGCACTAAGGCCATGTACTGGCGTATCGAAGACCTATCATCTCGATCAGCCGCTCGAACTGAGTCTGGGGCAAGGCCTTGGTGAATGGATCTGCAGTGCTATCTTCTGAAGCGACTCTCCGAACCTCGATCTCCTGGCGATCCACGATCTCCCTGATCAGGTGATACCGCCTCAAGATGTGCCTGGATCTCTGATGGGACCTGGGTTCCTTCGCTAAAGCTATAGCCCCGTTGTTGTCGCAATACAGAGGTATTGGATCAACAATGGACGGAACCACCTGAAGTTCTTTCAAGAACTTCCTCATCCAGACAGCTTCTTTTGCGGCATCAGATGCAGCGATGTATTCCGCTTCCATCGTCGAGTCTGCAACGGTTTCTTGTTTGGAACTCTTCCAACACACCGCCCCTCCATTGAGGGTAAAGACAAAACCCGACATGGACTTGGAATCATCCTTGTCACTCTGGAAGCTGGAGTCAGCAAAGGCCTCGATCTGGAGGTCTTTTCCGCCATACACCAAGAACATCTCCTTAGTCCTTCTCAGGTACTTGAGAATGTTCTTTACCGCTATCCAGTGTTTCTCCCCAGGGTTTGACTGATACCGGCTTACCACACTCAGTGCATAAGCTACATCCGGTCTAGTACACAACATCGCATACATTATAGAGCCTACCGCAGAAGCGTAGGGTATAATAGACATGCGATCCCTCTCCAAATCAGTCTTGGGAGACATCTCTTTAGAGAGGGTGATCCCGTGACAAGCCGGTAGGTTACCGCGCTTGGAATCTTCCATACTGAATCTCTTCAGTATGGTGTCGATGTACCTGGACTGAGAAAGTCCTAATATCCTCTTGGATCTGTCACGGTAGATCCGGATACCCAGAATGTACGAGGCATCACCCAGGCCTTTCATGGAGAACTTGTGTGACAAGAACCCCTTGACAGATTGTAGCATAGGAATGTCATTTCCTATTAAGAGAATGTCATCCACGTATAAAACGAGGAATACTACAGTTCTCGCTACAAATCTACTATAGATGCATGGTTCATCTGGATTTTTGATAAAGCCAAATTCTTTGACCGTCTCATCAAAGCAGATGTTCCAACTCCGCGATGCCTGCTTTAGTCCATAGATGGACTTAAGCAACTTGCACACCTTTCCGCTGCTCCCACTCTGAATGAAACCCTCTGGCTGGTCCATATAGACACACTCCTCTAAATTTCCATTTAGAAAAGCTGTCTTTACGTCCATTTGCCAGATCTCATAATCGTGGAAGGCAGCAATGGAAAGAAGGATCCGAATGGATTTCAGCATGGCTACTGGAGAAAAGGTTTCGTCATAGTCCAAGCCAGGTCTTTGACGGAAACCTTTTGCTACCAGCCTAGCTTTATAGGTCTCAACCTGTCCATCTACACCAATCTTCCTTTTGAAGATCCACTTGCATCCTACGGGTTTTACCCCGTCTGGAGCAATGTCCAACGTCCATACCTTGTTGGTGTACATGGACTCCATTTCGGTCCGCATTGCATCCAGCCATTTCACTGAGTCAACGCTCTGAACGGCCTGCTGGAAGCTAGTAGGCTCATCATAATCTATGATGCAATCCTCTCTATCCCCGTCTATGAGAAAACCGCAGTATCTCTCGGGCGGATGAGACTGCCTACTACTCCTGCGGAGCGGCGTAGGAATGTCCTGTTCTTCTGAACTCTCTGGTTCCACTAAACTTTCAGTAATAGTCCGTGGTTCTGGAATTTCTTCCAGTTCTACTGCGCTCCCACTTATTTCCTTTTCTATGAACTGGTGTTCTAGAAAGTGGGCATGACGAGAAACAAGAACTTTTTGTTCCTCTTCACAGTAGAAGAAATATCCCTTGGAATTCTTTGGATATCCCACAAACTTGCACAGTACTGAGCGTGCCTCGAGCTTATCCGCATGCTGCTTTTTGACAAAAGCTGGACTTCCCCATGTCTTAATGTGATTAAGATGGTGTCTCTTCCCACACCACATCTCAAATGGCGTGGTAGGCACAGTCTTAGTGGGAACTCGGTTCAAAAGGTATGCGGCTGATTCTAGCGCATATCCCCAGAATGATCGCGGCAACTCAGCGTTACTCATCATGGACCGCACCATATCCAATAGGGTGCGGTTCCGTCTCTCCGATACACCGTTATGTTGCGGAGTGTATAGAGGAGTAAGCTGAGAGAGAATTCAGTTCTCTTTTAAATAGTCCAGGAACTCGGCACTTAAGTATTCTCCACCTCGATCCGATCTTAGAATCTTAATACTTTTGCCGGTCTGTTTCTCTACTTCATTCTTATACTCCTGGAATTTTCCAAAGGTCTCGGACTTATGTTTCATTAAGAAGACATAACCGTACCTTGAGAAGTCATCCGTAAAAGTAATGAAGTAAGAATGTCCGCTTCGGGCATGTGTAGACATTGGACCGCACACGTCACTGTGCACGAGTCCCAAGAGCTCGCTCGCTCTTACTCCATGTCCAGTAAACGGAGTCTTTGTCATCTTTCCTTTGAGACAAGATTGACAAGTGGCATACGATTGATATTCGAACGCATTCAAATACCCTTCTGTATGTAACTTCGTCAACCTTCTCTCATTGATGTGACCCAGTCTACAATGCCACAAGAAAGTCTGATTCATTTCCGGAGACTTTCTTTTGTGTGTATTCTGGACATTGAAAATCTGTGGTTGGTTTAATACGTATATACCATTACTCAATGTACCTGACCCAATCAAAACTTGATTAAGGTGAATGTTTACAACATTACTTACAAACGCAAATTCATAACCTTCTTTAGAAACTAAAGATACAGAAATGATATTACAAGTTGCGTTGGGTACAAAAAAGCAATTACGCAAAACCAAAACATGTCCATCTGACATTCCCAGGTGATAGTCCCCCACGGCTTTAGCATCCATGCTAGCTCCGTTCGCAACTCTGAGGGTCATGTCATCTGCCTTCAAAACCCTACGGTTTCTCAACGCCTGCAAAGAATTACAGATATGAGATCCTGATCCGATATCCAATACCCAGGAAGTAGAGTTTATTGAAAGACAGTTTTCAATAACATACACACCTGAAGCTGAAGCTGCAACCTGCTTCAATTCCTGTGTTCTGGCCTTCCAGGCCCTGCAATCATTCTTCCAGTGTCCTTTCTTATGACAATAGAAGTATTCTTCCTTATCCACAAGCTTCCCCGCTATCTTTGTTGCTTTACTTTTTCCCTTCGTATCCACTTTACTAACACCGCCCCTTGGTTTGGCGGGGGCCTTCTTCTTCTTTCCCTTGGCTTTCGCCTTAGACCTAGAAGAAGATGATCCTCCTACAAACAAAGTGGATGTATCCCTACCTTTCTGTAGGGTGCCCTCTGCGCTCCTCAGCATGTTGAGGAGCTCTGAAAGTTCAACCTCTTTTTCTTGTAAGTTGAAGTTCAGTATAAACTGGGCGTAAGTGGAAGGAAGGGACTGGAGAACTATATCCATATATAGCTCACTCTCCAATGTGATCCCTAGGTCCGCGAGCTCCTCAATGTAGCCGATCATCTTTAGCACGTGCTCGGCTACTGATGATCCGACGGCCATTCTTGTCGAAAATAACTTTTTCGACGCTTCGTATCTTGCGATACGAGATTGCTCTCCATACAGTTCTTTTGTATGAAGCAATATGGATTCCATGTCCATATTCTCGTGCCTCCTCTGATGTTCGTTGTCCATCGAGGCAAGCAGGAGGCAGTTGGCCTTCGCGCTATCAATCTCCCAAGTCTTGCGGATTTCCTTATCCGCGACGCTGGAAGTTGGACCAGGGACAGGGGGAGCTTTGGTGGTAAGAAGATACCCCAGCTTGTCGTAAGTGATTGCTATCTTGACATTCCTGAGCCAATCTTTGTAGTTTGGCCCTGTCAGTTTGTTTTTATCTAGGAGTAACTTAAGTCCAGTCATGTCGATTAGGTCGCTGCAATTAGGAGAGAGAAGAAGAAACACTCAGCATGATACTCTTGCAAGTTTAGAGTGGTTTTAGTTTTGTCTAAACAGGATGGCTCCCACTGTTTCTCGAATCCCTCCTCAAACCATAAAGGAAGAATTAGCCGGGATCAATCCCACCGCACAATACTTGCTTAACCGTTCAGCCAGGCCGGTGTCGGTACTTCGAGGGAGGTTTCCAACGCTTTCGCGAAGTTCCTTAATTAGAGAACCTCTTTTCCCTGGGGGCGTAGCCCCGCTAACACCTTTCTAGGCACCTACTAGGTTTATAGCATTGATCGTTTAGTGTGAAATTTCCCGAGGAGTAGCATATACTCACAGTAGGATCGGGATCCAAATATCATTGCGTGACGAAACTGAAGGAATCCTACCAGAATCATCACACTCCAAATGGTATGCAAATCCAGCAAGTTTCAGTACTTATGAAACTCCCGATGTGGATTTCTGCCCCATGCTCTTATGACCTTGACTTTGGCCAAAATATCATAAGTCACATGTCAAGTTCTACCCGTCATTATCCAGATTAATTTGGATCCATCCGTACCTACCCTTGACTTTGGCCAAAATGGCAGTACGACTGTCCCAAACCAACGCATCTATCTATGCTACACATGAACACCCAATAGCTACCAATCACTGTGCCTTGACTTTGGCCAACATACACAGCTTGAATACTATTGACTATTCATGTGAAACGACGGAGGGCTACGGATGGTTTTGGCAAAACCGTGAACGTAGTGAACTTGATATAGTCGATGGAACGAGATAGCTTTTAAAAGGAGTGGCTCAAGCTCCGTATTTAAAAGTTTTTGTTTTTTTTTTTTTTGAAAAGAACCGAGTGGTTTTTCGAAAGTGTTCCAACGACTTTAACTTGGTTTATTATCTTGCATTAGTTCTTTTAATGCGTGATATTCTTGCATTAGTTCTTTTAATGCATCCCATCATTTAATCCTACCATTGCAGAAAACAACCAAAATATGACGTACGCTTATGCCATTCGCATTCGCCACGGGGTCCCGTCATTACCCGCTAGGTTACTTAACTAACGACAGAGCGGGGGCTGGGCTAGCGCGTCTGTAAAACATAAGCAACGCCTAAATAATATCATATATAGATATACTGTAATGATAAACATTTCAGATCACAGATGAATACATTGGATATACTAGGAATCTGTAATTCGTACGAGCCTGTAACGAAAGACAAATTACACGGTCGCGGTGAATAGCCAAAACCCCACCCAAGACCCCTACGGGTGCGGCAAACTACCCGCCAAGTATCCGAAGCGTAGTAACCTCCCTCATCTCCATGAGTAGGCCACTCGACACTTCGGCATACCCGGTAGTTTGTGCACCCCCTCCATGGGTCTATCCTAGGAGCAAAAACAGTAAAAAGAAATTATACAATGACGGCTACAACCCCGACCCGGTTGTGCGGCCATACAAATAATTATTACATCAATTTACAAATTTACATGAATTGAAAGAAAAGAAAACTCTCGTCTCACAACCCCCGGCAATTCACCCGCGACAATCCAACATATTCATATACACATTCCAGCAACATTACAGATCACAGATTTGTATAACCCCCACTAATCGACATATAGCGATTAGTAGACGTTCAATACAAATATCACATTACAGAAAAGCCCGTTAGCTTAAGTCTTTTAGAAGTTCGATCAAAAATACGGATTTTCAGGACCCCAAAATAAAATTTTCGATCTGGAAAATCTGGGCAGAAAATATATATTCCAAAAATCCCAAAATACCCCAAATGAGTAAACTGCAAAAAAGAAAACCCCTGACCGAGTCAACTCGGCCGCGGTTCCGCGGCGGGAGCGTGCTCCCGCCGCGGAAACGCGGCGCTTTGATCGAGTCAGGGGCCCAAAATTTTGCAGTTTCTTTAAAAAAGCCTGAGTCGATTTTAGGTGTATTTCAAAAAGGTTTTCCAGCACTTTTAAAATCGACAGAAAGTTTAAAATTCAGGGGTTCGTTTCGGGACTTTTTCGTTGATCGATCTTCTAGTTACTTGCTAACATGTTAGATAGAGTTTAACTAGGCTCTGATACCACTGTAAGTCCATGCTACCTCTCCCGGTACTTTCGGGAATGCGGAATTTGGTAAAAAACGATTTTTACGGAGGTGGTAACATGGACCTAAAACCCGGATCTTGGTTAAACATCTATCTAACAACCTAACTATGAGTTTCTAGCTACTCGGTTAGGAGGTTATACCTTGCTTGTCTTGAACTCCTTCGTCTTCAAGCTCCGATGGTGGTCCGGACCGGCTTCTTCTCGTCGTTTCCGTACGCCGAAGATAGATCCACCTGAAAGCTCCAACCTTTAGCTCCTTCTTCGATCTTTGAAGAAACTAGTTCACTTGGTTTGCTAAACCTAGTGAACTAGGATGAGTAGAGAAGAATTAGAATGGGATTTTATCTATGGTTCTTGATTCTCAACTCATGAGAGATATGAATCATAGATTCAAGAGAGGGAGCAAGAGCAAAAAGGGTGAGAGCAAAAAGAGAGCTCAAGAAGAAGAGAGAGAGTGAGCAAGAAAGAATGAGCAACTCTTTTGTCTTTCACTCTCTCATAATCCAAAGTAATCATAACTCATCATACTAACAAAAGTCTTATGTGATGGTTGAAGCAACCATAACCATATCATTTCATGCACTCATTTTACACAAATGAGCAAGCAAGTAAAAGTCTTTGCCATGAAATGATGGTTATGGTTATCATGATGGTCAACTAATCAAGCCTAGTCAACCGGTCAACAAAGTCAACAAGTCAACAAAAGTCAACAAGTCAACAAAGTCAACAAAAGTCAACAACCATGTCACCATAATACTTAATTAATATAATAGTTAATCACATATCAAATTCTCATTAGGGTTGAGCAAAAAGTCAAATAGTCAACGGTCAACTGTCAACAACCCTAATGAGAATCCGCTGCCTCTGCCTCCCTGTCAACTGTGCATACACACCCGCATCCGCGTTCCGAGGAACACGAATGCAACCTGGATAAATCCAATCCCAAAAGGTACACTAGGATCTGGCTTAAACCAAAGCCCGCTAGTGTAAACTGTCCGGACACTGTACGTGCACAAGTGCACGGATGTGACCGAACCCTGTCGCAAAACCATGCGACCTGTCGCAATACCATGCGACCTCTACTCTTTTGCCTAAAGGCGAAAAGCTTTCTGTGTGGGACTCTAAAGACTCGACACTACGCTGGCAGTGGGTTTAACCACAGACCGCAAGCGGCACTAGCTGTGCGTAACGGTCCCCAGGTAGTGCCGACAAGAAGACCGACGAGGCGAAACCCATCTGAACTCCTACTGAGCCTGAGTGTGACATTCTCCGTACAGTCCGGTCTGTTCGTCTGATACATCGCATGGCGGGCCTAGGGGCGGTAAACGTCAGTCCCCCAATAGCGGTACAAGTCGTGCCGGAGCGAAGCCCAAAACACCCTGAGATAACACTGGAAACCTACCAGTATATCTCGTTTGCCCTGGCCAGGGACTACTCGTGTAATGGCTCTCCTAGACACAGCGCGATGTCAACCCCCAATACCGGGAGAGACGAATCCTGTCTAACCGTCACTGCCTCCAAGTGCTTCGGGACTGCACCCAACCACTACCTGTTTGCACGACTCCTTTGAGGCATGGTAGGGTAGTGATCAAAGTACAGTGGGAACACACTCGAGGCGGAGTGACAGTGTCAAGTCAGCGGACTAAGCTGTACTCATGTCACCTGGGAACTGATAACTGACGATAGGTATAATACCAACTAGTCAGTTCCCGACGAGTCCTGTCCAGTGTACCCGTAACCTAACGAGCACCCGCATACTATCTCAAGTACGACGTACTGACGGCTGTGGGACAGACCGTCTCCCACACTGGGATGAGAAGCGCATGTGCTGGTCTACTCCGGAGTATCGATGCCCTGTCTCGATAGTCCTGCGACCAGGGACCTGCATAAGGATGTGCTTATAGATTACCCAGCCCCACTAGTGTGACGGCCATCACATCGCTGGTAATCAAGCAAAGATCCTAAGGGCTCCACTAATGTGTATAGGCGATATACAAAATATAAACACATGTACACATTGAAGTAGAAACAAACCAAGTAGCATACTACTATTTTGAGCAAGATTGTATATACAAGGTGAATATCCCAAGCATCCATTTAGTAATATACAAACTAGTATGATACAGTAATGGTCTCTAGGGCATATACACTAACACAATGTCCTTAAACTACCTATGGACCCCCATGTCCCTAAACCGGCAATGGACCGCAATGTCCTTAAACTACCTATGGACCACCACGTCCCTAAACTGGAACATGGACCACCATGTCCCTAAACTGGCAATGGACCACCACGTCCCTAAACTGGAACATGGACCACTACGTCCCTAAACTGGAACAAATGAGCCCCCAAATACTCTTTTGTCGGATCTAAACGATTCCGTTTAAGTTGATCTTAGTCTCAAATATGGCTAACGTAACCTTAAACCTTCAAACAGACTTTAGTCCCAAATTGGACTATAGATCCCCCAATCAACTTTGGTTCAAGGGTACATCTCTGAACTCCTCTGACATCTATCTTTGTAATCCTTCAACGTCGCCATAGAGGTGATGGGTCCCGACGGCCATACATACAATGGACCACTACGTCCCTAAACTGGAACAATAGAGCCCCTAAATGCTCTTTCCGTTAAGTTGATCTTAGTCTCAAATTAGACTAACGTGTCCTTAACGAACGTTTATGTTGATCTTAGCCTCAAATATGGCTAACGTATCCTTAAACTAAAACCCCAAACCCAAATCTAAGTAAATATGGATTTGGACTAATCCACGTTCTACGGGCGACGGCATAAATTAGTCTCCGTATACAATCCACGGGCAACCACAAACAAAACAAACACCCACGACACGAAATGAAATTCTAGAGAAGGAGAAAGTTGTTACCGCGATGCGGTAGTGTAATTAACTGCAAGGGTTTGCTCCTGCAGGGAAGAGCGTCCCCATAATCAAAAACCCCTCAAGCGAGGGGAAATCTGACGAAGTCTGCTACATCGGCCGCATCTATCTAAACCTCCGATACACGGTGCCATAAATCAACTTGGTATCTTCGGAGAGGTGGACGGATAAAACCAAATAGCATCTGCCCCGAATCTCAGGCAAGACGTCTTCACGTCGTCGCCGTCTTTCGGAGGGGAACAAGTAGTATTTGTTATTATTTTGAGATATTATCCTAACCATTTTATATAATTTAAATCTTTAAGAATATTGATTAGAAATATTTGATATGATATGCATATTTTAATTACTAATATTTTATATAAATATTATATGCATGTATTTTCCCTCATTATGTTAATTATAATGTAGAAACATATGATCATAATCTTTTCACACATAAACCCTCATATGTTCTATAATTACAATAAACACCTTTTAGAACTTAACAATAGTGGAGAAAATAATCATTCAAATATGAAATATTTGAGACTAATCAAATACCCCCCAAACTTAACTTTGATCGTCCCGAGCAAACTAGTTATTAAAGAGTTGAAGAAGAAAAAGAAAAACATATCACACTTTCGTAGGCAACACAATTGCACTGAGCACGTGCAACAAACCTTTAAACCTCTAGGTGTCCCTAGTAGGAGTGTTGTCTCCTGAGGGTTTTCAGTGGATTACACCCACAAAATCCCATAATAAAAGAAAGATGATGAAAGTTACATACAAAAATAAAGAATATATAAAAGAAAGAACTTGAAAATAAGAGCTTAAAACTCCACTAGCTTATTAGTATCCATGATTCCTATCTTAATAGTCATGAAAAGATGTTAGAAATCACACCATCCTTCAATAAAACATCACCTTTAGTCTTCCTCCCTACTTTTCTTCCAAACATAGATCATATACCCCTACGTGTGTGTAAAAGACATCCCTACACTTAGATAATTCAATTCAAGATATCATACTCTTATCCATCTTCCTTAGTACTTTTTAGTCGGTGAATATTTCAGATGGAATTGCTCACACATTCTTTATGCGACCGTTGATACTTCTTAAGGTACTAACCAACCGATTACCAAATGTGCTCACTTTTTTAGGCGTAATTAGCAATATCCTCGTCTTGCAACACCTACGGCTTAGCATTGGCTCCCAAACCAGTTGGTCTAAGGCACTAGGTGATAAAGCACCCTCGCTATATTTTTTTATGCTGTCTTAAATAATTACAAAACCAGTGTTCATTTTTCTTCATCATTTTTTTTCATTTATTTTTTTTTCTATATATTTATTTTCATTCATACTAAGGCTTTTAGACAAAAGCATTTCAAGGTATCCTCTACTATCCCAAGTTTCAAGATGTGTGCAAGTGCATATAGTGGGGTATCAATGTTCAAATGTTTGGACTCAAGAATAGGGACTATTTTTCAATTATTTATATCCTCAGATTAGTGATTTTCTTCATCTTACTGACCCTTAGGACAACAGCTCATGACGACCTATCACTAGCTTCGTTATAAAATATCTAATTTTGTTGCATTTTCTAAATCTCTTCTTATCTTTCAAATGTATTTTTCACTTTCTAACTTTTATTATCAAAAAATTTAAAAAAAAATTTATGCTTTTATTTAGTAAAATGCAAAAAATGATGCATGAATAAGCACAAACCTCCCCCAAACCTATTTGCAACAGTGTCCTCACTGATGTCGTCTTTTAAGCTTAAAACCTGTAAACTTGGGAGGAAAAGTTAGTAACGGGGACAAGAATTAATGACAGTGAAATTCTCCCCCAAACTTATTTTTGGCTAACAATTTTGTAAAAAATTGTTTTCTTTCAAACGACAAAATATTTTCTCCCCCAAACTTGAGTAAAATAGTATTAAGCATTTAAAATTATAAGAGGGGAGGGTAAATTTATTGGTCTATACAAAGCTTTACAATGACCAAAAGTCAACACCAACCATTCGAAAATTTTATCAATGTAACAACATGGTTGGTAGAAGATCATAGATGTGAAGAAGTAGGGATATAAGAGGCGTAATCGATCGGGTTTACATCTCAGTTGGTAGAGACGAAACAGTGATGGTGGAAGAAAACGAAAATGTGAATGATTAGGAATGAGTGGAATATTTGCATTCTCGTATATGATAAGAAGAAAGGGTGGTGGTTCAACTTCTTCGGGTGAAGGTTGAATCATCACAACATCCATGTCTTTTAGGAATGCGAGTTCTTCAGCGAAAATGTCTTCAAAACTTTCATCAATGGTCCAAGTAATAATTTCATCAATATCTATATTGATGGAATATGCAGATTCACTAGGACGGTTGAAAGTTCCAATGTCCGTCCTATGCACACCAAGATTCAAAACACTCGATTCGTCAGAAATTATAGAGGTAAGAGATTCGAAATGATCGTCTCCCTCCTCCTCAAAACAGTGATAAATGGAGTGATCTTTCAAGAATCATAGAACTCAAAATATTCGAGTGTGATTCATCAAAACTCGGTGGAGTTGAAAGAGAATTAGAAGAACCAAAGAAAGTGGGTGATGAAATGGGTGAACAAATTTGGGTGTCAAGCATTGTTGAACCAGATGTGGGAGATGAAGGCCGGATATCGTTCTGCTTATCGGATAGATCGGTGATAAGAATAGGATCGGTTAATTGTACAAGAAGATGTCCGTAGTCAATAGAAGGGACATGATGGGTAGGAGAATCCAACTCATCCAACATAACGGGTTCATCTTCAACGAGATTCTCATCACCGCTCTCACTAACACCTTCGGTCAAATCAAAAGAATAGGTATTCTTAATCGATAAATCACTTGGTTCACTTGATAGAGTTGGAATGTTTGAAATATCAAGTGTAGTCGAATAAGGATCGGTTTGATTTTTAAATGGTGTCGAGCTCTCTTTCACACTCACTATTAGCAAAGTCAAACATGTTATTCTCGGGCACCTTATCACTTAGACTATGAAGCGATTGAACATCGAATATATTTGGTTGGGGTGCAGGATAGAAGGTGTCGAGATCAAAAGAGTTGGTTTTGGTTTGACTTTGATGGGTCTCTTGTTCTTTGTCACTACTCAATTCCAACTCTACTTCAAAACTAGACATGGGTTGTGAAGAAGTTCCAATGAAGGATTCTCTTTGAACCGTGGAACTTTCTAATTCATTTTTAGAAGTACTGTTTGGATAAGGTGAAGAAGATGGGTATTGTTGGGAAGTGTCTAATTGTTGGCTACGGCCAAGTTCAACGTGTTCAGCAATTGACATGCGTTTATGATTTGCCGCATTAGCCTGAAGAGAAATGTTAAAAAGAGATGCCCTTACTTGTTGGCTACATGCGAGTTTAATGTGTTCTGCAATCGACATGTGTTTCTGATTTGTCCCATTAGCCTCAAGATAAGTGTCAACATGAGAGCGTGTGAAGGTTTAGTACTGTGGATAAGAATTAGAAGGGTAAACCCAAGTTTTATAACCAAGATTAGGATCAACATTGTGATATGAAGAATATTAAGATCAGTTGGTTAATTGGCGACTGGAAATTGCTATTTGTTCAGCAATGGTAAAAGATGTCATATTCGCCTTAAAATGAGTATCGATATTTTCATATGTAAATGATGGTGTGTGTTGTCCTAACGGTTTTGGATTAGTGAGAGAATTGAAACTTTGGCTTTCAGCCTTCGCAATATGCTCAACGATGGACATGCGTTTCGAAGTTCCCTCACTCTTTTTAAACGGATTATCAATATAAGAAGACGTGGAATTTTGATGTGGTTGATAAGACCTTGAGTGAAGTATCCAACTGTTCTTTTCCGCTTGCTCTATCCTATCTCTTAAAGACATGGTAGAGTTGGATTTTGTACCAAAGCAGTTACGAAAACAAGATATATTTAGTTTAGGATAGCAAATCTCGGCAAGAGTTCGTCTGTTTGGATTACCCATTAGAAGAAAGTGAAAAGAAAAGAGGGTGATGGTAAGGATTTAAGCTCTTTTTAGATTCTGGAAATTGTTTTTCTTTGAAAAATATTTGGAATTGAGGATTGACTCAACAAATCACAGAATGCACAATCAATCCCTAGACTATGGTCTCCTAGTTCAAGTCACTAAACCGCTCCTAGACTTCCAAAAGACAAGTCGCAGGATCAATTCTCTACCACCTCTTTATCACTCGTGTGGCCAGGTAAGTGGGAGATATGCTCTATACTAACCACTTTCCTTAGTCACACTTATCTAGACACCACAAGAGAAATGAGGATAAGAGATAGATTACCCACGACCTTCCTCTGGCCTAATTGAGCGCGACGGTCCTAAGAGCCTTGGTTTAGATATTTTTTTAATTAATGTAAGGTGAAAGTATGTGCGTTTTGTGATTTGTGGGTCCTACGAAGGATGATGAAATCCCCACTTAATCTGAATTTGGGTTTATTGCCCCTTAATATCTGTTTTAGATATGCAAAACAAATTAGAATCTAAAACAAGCAAAATGATTTTTAGCGGCGATGTTTGCGAAGAATCCTGCAAATAAAATCAGTTTATTGGATCTTTAGAGGAGAAAGTAAGATATGAAGAAATTACCTGAGGATTTTGGGGGGCCAACTCCACCAGAACGCCGCAGTTCCGCCGCTAATACTTTATTTCCGTTGCGGTTCCGCCGCAAGATGGAGGGTTCTCTTACTGAGTTTTCTTCAAAACTCCCCTATACTTCTCTGGGCTATGTTGAAATTATCTAACTCTCTGTTTGCTTGTTCCAGTTACTCCAGAATCCTTTGCAAAACTCACACAATAATTGTTAAATACGCAGGATGCGGTTTTGATTATTATTTTTTTTATGGTTGCCGGATTTTATAATAAATCAACCCGAATAACAAGAAAAAAATTACAGATGTTTCCCCGGTAACAGCGCCATTTGATTGATGTGTTAAAAAGAAGTGTTGTAAATAAAGTAACCGCAATCAAGACGGTGTCGCTAGTAGCTAGCCGCGATGAGTACAGGTCGTCCGCAGGAAAATGTGAACCTTTTTCTTGGTTTAGACGAGTTGATGGAAGAAGGGTGATTGATTGTAGTTATGGATATACTGCGGATATAGAATTTATGAAAAAGAGGCTTGTAGGGTTCATATGACTTAGTAGTAATGCATGACTAATTAAAAATGCCTCTTTTTATCCTTTAATAGTTTAAAACTAGATCGATAGTGATGAATGTGGATTAGGGTTCTTTTGAAAGAAACTAGGGTTTTCCCATTGTTAACCCTTATCCTTGCATTAATCTCTATTCATATCTACCCTTTACCGAAACAAATGTTAAACAGATCTCGAATCGTGGTCATGACTAGCAATAAATTGGTAGCGCGCCCGATTAGGATGTTAACATTTATTTTGCTAAACTTTATAGACTTTAAAATGAATTAAATGATTTTATCATCTATTGATCTACCCTACCCTACGAACCCTAGCAAGCGAGGAATTACTCACTCATGATTTGAGATTTAGAAAGGTTGAAGAATGAAAACATGATGAAAATGCAAAAATTAAATGCAGAAAGTAAGTGCGGAAATTAATTGCGAAAAGACTAATAAAAACACTACCTTTATCAATCAACTATTGCATTTACAAATCCTTTGAAGGTAGATTACAAGAACCCAAGTTTTTACTCTCGCTCTCTATCTTGTTAAAGGTAGATGACTAGCTGATGATCACCTGAATGCGTGGATCGTTTTGGACCTCTTGATTTCTTCGGTTTGATCCTCTTTCATGTGAAGCTCTCGGTCTCTTATATATTCACCATAGACAGAAACCCTAGATTCCATATAATAATATATGCTGCGAAAATCCTACCCACAAAATCTTAAATCCTACGGTCATCAAGAGGTTGCAGATCCGCCGCGAATATGGTAGTTTGGCCACCCAACCGCGGTGACATAGTGGGATCAGGACTTGGGTTTCTTCTTTTGTTTGGTGTTGACATATGGAGATCCTATAGATATCTGGATTTTGAGAATCTAACTCTGAATCTCTACCGTTGCTAGATCTTATGATTTGCTTCAATATTTTGGCAGATTTGATTCCGACATCTCGGATCTCTTGATCTCCAGACCTGAGTTAATATCTGCACAATATCTCAAGTCATGGTGTTAGTAGTATTTGTTATTATTTTGAGATATTATCCTAACCATTTTATATGATTTAAATCTTTAAAAATATTGATTAGAAATAGTTGATATGATATGCATATTTTAATTATTAATATTTTATATAAATATTATATGCATGTATTTTCCCTCATTATGTTAATTATAATGTAGAAACATATGATAATAAACTTTTCACACATAAACCCTCATATGTTCTATAATTATAATAAATACCTTTTAGAACTTAACAATAGTGGGGAAAATAATCATTCAAATGTGGAATATTTCAGACTAATCAATTATCCTAGCTCAAACTAACCTAAACATACCCCTAACAACTCCTTTTCTTTTGAATATATAGTTTGCAACACTTAGTATAACAACCAAGCTCCAGACTTAACTCGTTAAAACAAGCTTAAAAACCTACTATCTCCCTACGGACGACCCGTAATCATTTCGGCTCGCTACACGCGACACCGTTTTGATTGCGGTATTTTAGAACTTAAAACGACACGTAAAATCCATACCAATCAAATGGCGCCGTTACCGGGAAGACGGTGACGCTTTTATACTTGTGGTCTTGGATTAATTTGTGAATATTTTTGTGTATAAACAAACTAACTTTCTTAACCACTAACAAAAATTTGTAAATTTTCTATAAATAAAACAAAAATTTAACATTCTTAACTTTTAGTTCTCTGGAATTTTGACCTGCTATCACTTGGAGATTCACAGAAACATTTAGCATATAAAACTAGGATAATCATAGAGCACTGAGACCACAATAGAATATTGAGCCCCAATTTCCAGTCTCGACCACTGATTTAATCATTTTGGCCGCAAATTGTAGCCAGAGTTGCTTGGTTTGCCTCCATTTTTCTTGTGGTGGTCTCTGGTTCTATTTGTACCCTATTCTCATACGCTAAATTTTATAATTTTGTGTGTGCAGAACTTTGGCTATATATGTCGTTTTTTAGCTAAAATATCCGTATTTTCCAGCATTTACAGATTTTGGCAGATTGGCGAATAGCGATTGTGCGGAGCAAAGTGCGTTTTCAAAGTTCAAGGCGATAGAAAACTTCAGTGCAAAAGATCCGGGTAGTTTGACCCACTCAAGCGAACCATTCAAGCACTCGGGGACTACTTCAATGGGGGTTTCTTAACCCGAAACATCTCGGTACGTATTCTTTCTAACAACTTCTTTCTCAAATCCGACGCTCCAATATTTCATTTCTTTGCAAAATTCTTTGCAATCTGTCGCCAATAGCCAAAGGAAAACTAACCGTATTTGTTACAGCGCCGCGCTTAAATTAAATTAAAAAATGATTATTTGATAATTGTGAACAAACCTTTGGTTTGAATTGCGCATTGCATTGTTAATACGGACTTTAAGGGGCTATAACACCAACTCAGATTGGGTGGGGATTTCATCACCCTTCCTAAGACCCCGGAAATCATAATTGCATAAGTATCACCTTGAGCTTAATTAAAAAATATCTAGACCCGGCCAACTAAAGAACTTGTGGCGCTCAATAGGACAGAAAGGTTGTGGGCATTCAGTCATTTATCTAAACTTGACTTTTGTGGTGCCTAGGCTGGACAAGTGAGAAGGTAACTGTAAAAGGTCTGTCTCACGTAATTCGTGAGCGGAACCCTCCTTACCTCACTTGTGCTTACCTGGCCATAATTGGCAGTGAACAGACGATTTGAGGTTTATCTCACAACTTATCACTTCAGAACAGTTAGAGGCAGGTCTAGTTGGACTTCAGAGGACCCTAGTGCTAGGTATTGATTGTGCATTTGTGATTGTGTTTATTTTGAGCCCGTCATTTTCACATTCTTTCGAAATAAAACAAAAATTAACCATTTTTTCCACCTTCACCAACACTTTTCTCTTATTGGCATTTTCTTACCTTCACCTTCTATGCTTTGATTACACTGAACTCATTTAGTGTATATCCGTTTGGACTAGGGACCCTAGTGCTCGTTTAGTCCGCGTTTCGTTAGTCGCTATCGACTACGTGATTGACTACGAAGTCGAAAGTCCTTGCACACCCCTTTCACCTTTACCATTGCCGGTCAACTCCGACATTGACCGTGATTCTTTTCATACTTTTCAACATCACTTTCACCAAACTCTTCTTCCGAGATGTAAGTATTTCTTCCTAATATCACTTTACCTATTATAGGAATCATTGCACCGCCACTTGATACGAATAACCCACCACCACTTGTTACAGCACCACAGCGAATCGCGCTTCAAGATCGTTTCTATCCAACACGCGCTGCGCTCAACCAATGGGAACAACTTCGAAATTAAGCCCCACTTCATCAACATACTGCCTAAGTTTCACAGGCTTGAATCCGAAGATGCCTATATCTTCATAAGCAAATTCCAAAATGTGTGCGCGATGATGAAGACAATCCAACTGTCTGACGATGTTATACGGCTACATGTTATACCTTTCACTCGTTATGATCTAGCTGAAAAGTGGTTGTATAGTACCGTATCATATTCGATAACCAGTTGGGATGAATTTTTGAAAGCATTTCTGAAGAAATTCTACCCAAATCACAAAACCGCTAGGATCCGAAACAAGATAAATCAATTTACCCAGCTTCCAACTGAATCTTTGGAAGTGCTTTGACCGATACAATGAAGACCCAAAGGACAAGTAACGTGAGGTATAACTTCGAATCCAAGTAGTTAAACCTCTCGTAGTTAGTTAGTAACGGTTTAGATACGATTCATGCGCTCAAGTCCGTGTTACGAAGCTTTGATAATCGTTTTTCATATATTCCGCCTCTCCGCAAGTTCGTGGGGTGCGTGACATGGACTTGCAGTGGTATCAGAGCCAACTAAACCATTACTAGCTTGTTAGCAACTGATTAGAAGTTCGATCGACAGAAAAACACGAAAACGAAACCCCGAAACCCTAACAGCTTCTGTAAATTTTAAACGTGTCGAAAAAAATATTTGATATGCCTTAAAATTCACAGCAAGGAAATATAAGAAATCTGGAAAAATACGATGTTCTAACTCGGCAAGATGGCCGCGGATCCGCGGCAAGATGGTGCTTTTGGCCGCGGATCCGCGGCGGAGTCAACTCCGAGTTGACTCGGATTTTCACAGAAATTCATATTTTTTGGTTTTTTGTTTTCTTGTATATTCTGTTTCTACCCAGGTTACTTCTGTGCTGATTTGCTTTTGGGGGTAGACACGGATAAAGATAGTCGATCGATGTTCTAAATTAATTGCTAATCGGGTTTTTATCTGTAATGTTTAATGTGTTCGTAAACCTCCCTTGACTGCTAGTATGTCGGTTGGCAGGGGGTGCACATTTCTGTAATGTTTACTATTTGTGTATATGGACTTGATTGGAATGTTGTGATGATTAGCCGGGGTTTGAGATGTGTTTTAAATTCATTCATTCGATGTAATTGTAATATGATGTAATATTCTTTTGCGGGGCACATCCAGGTTGCGGTTGTAGCCATCGTTGTATTATTTCTTTTTACTCTTTTTGCTCCTAGGATAGACCCAAGGTGGGGTGTACAAACTACCAGGTACTTTGAAGTGTTTAGTGGCCTACTCACATTGTTGAGGGAGATCGCTTCACTTCGGGTACTTGGCCGGTAGTTTGCCGTACCCGTAGGGGTCTAGGGTGGGGTTATGGCTATTCATCACAACTGTATAATACGTCTTTTGTTGCAGGCTCAAAGCAAACGTGGATTGCTAGTATATCCAATAAAGTTCATCAGTGATCTGGAATGCTTATTATTGCGTCTGACGAATGTACAATATCTATATATTATAGCTATTAGACGTCACTTATGTTTTACACCCGCGCTAGCCCAGCCCCCGCTCTGTCGTTAGTTAAGTAACCTAACGGGTGATGACGGGACCCCGTGGCGAATGCGGATGGCATAAGAGGACGTGGTATTTTCGTTGTTTTCTGCAATGATAGGATAAATGATGGGACACATTATTATAATGCAAAGAAAATAAACCAAAGTTAAATCGTTGGAACAAATTTAAAAGAAACCACTCGGTTATTTTAAAAAGAGCAGAATTTTTAATTGCGGAGCTTTAACCGCTCCTTTTAAAAAGTATCAGGTTCCTTCGATTATATCAAGTTCACTATGTTCACGGTTTGCCAAAACCAGTCGTAGCCCTCCGTCATTTCAGTTAAATATTCAGTAGTATTCAAGCTATGTATTTTGACCTTCGCCAAGGCATAGTGATTGGTAGCTACTGAATATTTATCTATAGCATAGATAGATGCGTTGGTTTGGGACAATCGTACTACTATTTTGGCCTTCGTCAAAGGTATGTACGGGTGGGTTCGAATTAACCTGGATAATGACGGGTAAAACTTGACATGTGACTTATGATATGTTGTCCTTCATCAAGGTCATAAGAGCATGGGGCAAAAATCCACATCGGGAATTTCTAAAGAAACTGAAATTTGCAGAGAGATGCATACCATTTTGGAGTTTGATGAATGTTGGTGGGATTCCTTCAACATTATCATACGATGATATTTTGGATCCCGATCCTACTGTGAGTATATACTACTTATCAGGTGATTCGTCACTTAACGATCAATGCTATAAACCAAGTAGGTGCCTAGAAAGGTGTCAGCGGGGTTACGCCCCCAGAGAAAAGAGGTTCTTTAATTAAGGAACTTCGCGAAAGCGTTGGAAAACCTCACTCGAAGTATCGACACTGGCCTGGCTGAACGGTTAAGCAAGTATTGTACGGTGAGAATAGTCCTGGCTAATTCTTCTTTTATGGTTTGAGGAAGGATTCAAGAAACAGTGGGAGCCATCCTGTTTAGATAAATTAAAAACCACTCTAAACTTGCAAGAGTATCATGCTAAAAGTGTTTTCTTCTCTCTCTCTTAATTGCAGCGACCTTGTGACCACGACTAGATTACATCTAGATAACAAATTGACTGAATCTGGCTTATATGACTGGCAAAGGTCTGTCCAGATGTCCATTGCCTATGACAAGCTGGACCACCCTATTACTACTCAAGATCCCGCCGTCTCAGGTCTAGTTTCCACTGTCACGGATATGGATATCCGTCAGACAAGGGAAAAGGATAATGTGAAAGCCAAGTGCCTCGTGTTAGCTTCAGTTGATGGTGTAAATCAGAAGCAGCACGAGAAGATAGACTCAGTTTCCATCTTTCTTCATAACAAAGATTTATATGGAGAGCAATCTCATATCGCAAGATATGAGACCTCGAACGAATTAATTCAAGCAAGGTTGGTTTTCAGGTCATATGTAGGGGACAGCGTCCTTACAATGACTAGCTATATTAATGAGCTCAAGGACCTGGAGACCATGTTGGAGAACGGGTCAGATACTGACTTGATTCTACAGTCTCTGCCTTCTACCCTGAAGAAAACCAAGGAAGTAGAAAGAAAGAGAAGGGCAAAAGTTTCGGGACTAAATGTAGTAAAAGAGGGGCGTTCCTATTATTATGGGATTGGGCATTGGCAGAAAGATTACAGAGCTTTTAAAGCCTGTAACCAGGATACAAAGCATGTTATGGCTTCGGCCTCAAGTGTGTTTGTAATTGAGAACTGTTTGTCTATTAACTCTACTTCCTGGGTACTAGATACCGGAGCAGGATCTCATATCTGTAATTCATTACATGTTTTGAGAAACCGTAAAGTTATGAAGGTAGGTGATTTGTCTCTTAGAATTGCAAACGAAATGAGCGTGGACGCTGAATCCGTGGGAGAATATCGCCTAGGTTTGACAAGTGGGCAGATATTGATTCTACATAATTGTCTGTATGTACCTAGTATGACTTGTAATATCATATCAGTATCCTCACTTTCGAGAGAGGGATATAATTTTACATTCGTAAGCGATGTAGTTCACATCCACCTAAATCAAGTTTTGATTGGGTCCGGTACTTTAGATAACGGCATATACGTATTGAGTCAAGCTGGGGTTTTCAATGTCCAGAACAAACTTAAAAGAAAGTCTCCGGAATTAAATCAAGCTTTCTTATGGCATTGTAGACTAGGTCACATCAATGAGAGAAGGTTGACTAAGTTACATAGAGAAGGATATTTGAATCCGTTCAAATATCAATCTTATGCTACTTGTGAATCTTGTCTCATAGGAAAGATGACCAAGACTCCGTTTACTGGACACGGAGTAAGAGCAAGCGAGCTCTTGGGACTTATACACAGTGACGTATGCGGTCCAATGTCAACACATGCGAGAGGTGGTTATTCCTACTTCATTACTTTTACGGATGATTTCTCTTGGTATGGACATGTCTTCTTGATGAAACATAAATCCGAGGCCTTTGAGAAATTCCAAGAATACAAGAATGAAGTGGAAAACCAAAAAGGCAAAAGTATCAAGACACTGAGATCTGATCGAGGTGGTGAATACTTAAGTGCCGAGTTCCTGAGTTACTTAAAAGAGAATGGAATTCTCTCTCAGTTTACTCCTCCATACACACCACAACACAATGGTGTATCGGAAAGGAGGAATCGAACCCTATTATATATGGTTCATTCCATGATGAGTAAGGTTGAGTTACCACGATCTTTCTGGGGTTATGCGCTAGAATCAGCTGCATATCTTTTGAATAAAGTTCCAACCAAGACTGTGCCTACTGTTAGGTCCACGTTACCTCTCCCGGTACTTTCGGGGTTGCGGAAACGGTAAATCAAAATTTTTCTAAACTTTGTAACATGGACCGTAAAAGCCGGATCTTTGCTAAACTAAACTAGCGTACTTGCAAAGAAGAGTTAACTACTATGCAAAGTGGTTATACCTCAACTTGAACTCCTTCTCTTCTTGTTGTTGTTCTTCTTTCTTGTTCTTTGTAGTAGCTTGAATGGCTTCCCCTCCTCGTCTCCTCTTTGCCAAAGATAGATCCACCTGAGGGCTTCATCCTTTGGGCTCTTCCTCGATCTTTGAGTGAACTAGGATTTCCGGCTTGCTAAACCTTGAACCCTAGAGAGAGTAGAGAGTGTCTAGGGGTTGTTTTCTTTTTAAGGTGAAGGATTCTCAACACATGAGAAGGAATCACCTTGAGCTTGAGGAAGAAGAAGATGAAGTGAGGAGAGAGAATCAATATGATAGAATGAGCTATCTCTTTCTTTTTGCAACCATAATGCCAAAAGAAAAACAATTATCTAAATAATAATAATTCAAAATAAGAATAGTTGATGGTAATTTGGAATGACCACTATCATGCTTCATTAAATGAAATGTAAGCATGAATCAAGGAGGATCTTTACAAAGCATGATGGTGGTCAACATTCAACCATGGTCAACAAGTCAACCATGGTCAACAAGTGAACAAAATCAACCATAACATAATTCTCATTTAATTACTATTATTAATAGATAATCCATAAATCCATTAGGGTTTGGAAAATGATAACTGTCAACTATGCATACGCACCCGTTCCGAAACCCTAATGAAATACCTCATCCTCCGCCTCAAGCAACTGTGCATACACACCTGCATTCTCGTTCCGAGGAACAAGAATACCAAGATATAAAAGCAACCCCAAAAACATATACCAGTATCTGGCTCAAACCAGAGCCCGCTGGCAATATCCGTCCGGACTCCAAACGTGCACAAGTGCGCGGATGAGAACGAACCCTGTCGCAAAACCATGCGACCTCTACTCTGTTTTGCCCAGAGGCGAATGCCCTCTGTGTGGGACTCTAAAGACTCGACACTACGCTGACAGTGGGTTTAACCACAGACCGCAAGCGGCACTAGCTGTGCGTAACGGTCCCCAGGTAGATGCCGACAAGAAGGCTGACGAGGTGAACCCCATCTGAACTCCTACTGAGTCTGAATGTGACATTCTCCGTACAGTCCGGTCTGTTCGTCTGATACATCGCATGTCGGGCCTAGGGGGCGGTAAAACGTCAGTCCCCCAATAGCGGTACAAGTCGTGTCGGAGTGAAGCCCAAAACACCCTGAGATAACACTGGAAACCTACCAGTATATCTCGCTTGCCCTGGCCAGGGACTACTCGTGTAATGGCTCTCCTAGACACAGCGCGATGTCAACCCCCAATACCGGGAGAGACGAATCCTGTCTAACCGGCACTGCCTCCAAGTGTTTCGGGACTGCACCCAACCACTACCTGTTTGCACGACTCCTTTGAGCCGTGGTAGGGTAGTGATCAAAGTGCAGTGGGAACACACTCGAGGCGAAGTGCCAGTGTCAAGTCAGCGGACTAAGCTGTACTCATGTCACCTGGGAACTGATAACTGACGATAGGTATAATACCAACCTGTCAGTTCCCGACGAGTCCTGTCCAGTGTACTCGTAACCTAACGAGCACCCGCATACTATCTCAAGTACGACGTACCGACGGCTGTGGGACAGACCGTCTCCCGTGCTGGGATGAGAAGCGCATACGCTAGTCTACTCCGGAGCATCGATGCCCTATCTCGATACTCCCACGACCAGGGACGTGTATAAGGATGTGCTTGTAGATTACCCAGCCCCCACGAGTGTGATCGCCATCACAACGCCGGTAATCAAGCAAAGATCCTAAGGGCTCTACTAATGCGTATAGGTGATATAATAAATAAACACACATGTACACATTAAAGCAGAGACAAACCAAGTAGCATACTACTATATTGAGCAAGATTGTCTGTACAACTGTGAATATCCCAAGCTTCCATCAAGTAATATACATACTAGTATGATACAGTAATGGCCTCTAGGGCATAAACACTAACAATCTCCCACTTGCACTAAGGCCATGTACTGGTGTATCGAAGACCTATCATCTCGATCAGCCGCTCGAACTGAGTCTGGGGTAAAGCCTTCGTGAATGGGTCCGCAGTGTTGTCCTTTGTGTCCACTCTCCGCACCTCGATCTCCTGTCGATCAATGATCTCCCTGATCAGGTGATACCGCCTTAAGATGTGCCTGGATTTCTGATGGGACCTTGGTTCCTTCGCTAAAGCTATAGCCCCATTGTTATCGCAATACAAAGGTATTGGGTCAACAACGGACGGAACCACCTGAAGTTCACTAATGAACTTCTTCATCCAGACCGCTTCTTTTGCGGCATCGCTTGCAGCAATGTATTCAGCCTCCATCGTCGAGTCTGCGACGGTTTCCTGCTTGGAACTCCTCCAACATACCGCCCCTCCGTTGAGGGTAAACACAAAACCCGAGACAGACTTGCTGTCATCTTTGTCACTCTGGAAGCTTGAATCGGTAAAGGACTCGACCCTGAGGTCTCCATTACCGTAAACCAGGAACATCTCCTTAGTCCTTCTCAGGTACTTGAGAATATTCTTCACTGCTGTCCAGTGGTCCTCCCCTGGGTCTGACTGATACCGGCTTACCGTGCTCAACGCGTAAGCTACATCTGGTCTTGTACATAGCATCGCATACATTATAGATCCTACCGCCGAAGCGTAGGGTATAGTGCTCATGCGAACCCTCTCCTCGTCAGTCTTAGGAGACATCTTCTTGGAGAGGGTAATTCCGTGCAATGCGGGTATGTTACCGCGCTTGGAATCCTCCATACTAAATCTCTTTAGTACGGTCTCTATGTACCTGGACTGCGAAAGTCCCAACAGTTTCTTGGATCTATCTCTATAGATCTTGATCCCCAGAATGTACGAGGCATCACCCAGGTCCTTCATGGAGAACCTTTGTGACAAAAATAGCTTGACCGATTGTAGGATAGGAATATCATTTCCTATCAAAAGAATGTCGTCCACGTACAAGACTAGGAATACGACAGTTCGTCCTACAATCTTCTTATATACACAGGGTTCATCTTCGTTCTTGATGAAATCAAATTCCTTGATTGCCTCATCAAAACAGATGTTCCAGCTCCGCGATGCCTGCTTTAATCCATAAATGGATTTAAGCAACTTGCACACCTTTCCGCTGCTCCCACTGTCTACGAAACCTTCTGGTTGATCCATGTAAACGCACTCTTCCAAACAACCGTTTAGGAAAGCCGTTTTAACATCCATCTGCCAGATTTCATAGTCATGGAAGGCAGCAATGGCAAGTAGGATCCGAATGGATTTGAGCATAGCCACCGGAGAAAAAGTTTCATCATAGTCCAAACCAGGTCTTTGACGAAAACCTTTTGCAACGAGTCTAGCTTTATAGGTTTCCACCTGCCCATCTACACCAAGTTTCCTTTTGTAGATCCATTTGCATCCAACGGGTTTTACCCCAGGTGGAGCAATATCCATGGTCCACACTTTATTGGCGTACATGGACTCCATTTCAGATTGCATTGCTTCCTGCCACTTATCAGAGTCCCTACTGATAATGGCCTGCCTGAAACTGGTAGGGTCATCTTCTTCCAAGATGCAATCCTCTCGATCCCCGTCTATGAGAAAACCGTAGTATCTCTCGGGCGGATGAGAAATCCTACCAGATCTGCGGAGTGGCTGAGGTTCGTCTGGGGTTATAGAATCTAGCGGTTCCTCCAAATTTTCAGTTACATTTTGTGGTCGCTGAATTTCTTCCAGTTCTACCGAACTCCCACTAGTTTCTTTTGCAAGAAACTCCCTTTCTAAGAAGGTGGCGTGGCGAGATACAAACACCTTCTGTTCCTCAGTGTGGTAGAACAGATATCCTAGTGAGTCTTTAGGATATCCCACAAATTTACAGAGAACTGACCGTGCCTCTAACTTGTCCGGTTTCTGTGTTTTCACATAGGCCGGACAACCCCATATCTTAATAAACTTCAGGCATGGTTTCTTACTGCTCCATATTTCATACGGAGTTATAGGCACAGATTTGGACGGAACTTGATTCAAAAGGTATGCCGCTGTCTGAAGCGCATGTCCCCAGAATGAAAGAAGTAACTCAGCACTACTCATCATGGAGCGAACCATATCCAATAGGGTACGATTCCTCCGCTCCGATACACCGTTGTGCTGTGGTGTATAAGGAGGAGTAAGCTGAGAGAGAATACCATTCTCTTTTAAGTAATCTAGGAATTCCGTGCTTAAGTACTCCCCTCCCCTGTCAGACCGGAGGATCTTGATACTTTTGCCTGTCTGGTTCTCTACTTCCTTTCTGAATTCCTTGAATTTCTCAAAAGCTTCAGATTTGTGTTTCATCAGATACACATATCCGAACCTAGAGAGATCGTCAGTGAATGTGATGAAGTACGAGAACCCACCCCTTGCATGTGTAGACATCGGACCACATACATCACTATGTATGAGTCCCAAGAGCTCTGCTGCTCTTTCTCCATGTCCGGTGAACGGAGATTTGGTCATCTTCCCTTTGAGACAAGACTGACAAGTTTCATAAGATGAAAACTCGAACGCATCCAAGAGTCCATCTTTATGCAACTTACTCAGTCTTTTCTCTCCGACATGACCAAGTCTACAATGCCACAAGTAGGATTCATTCGTATCTGAATTCTTCCTCTTGCGTGTGTTTTGTATATTGAGAACTGTGTTCTGATTTAGAACGTAGATACCATTAAACAGTGTACCCTCTGCAACCAGTACCTTATCAAGGTAAATGTTCATGATATTCTTTTCAAGAACAAACTTATATCTATCTTTATCGAGTAAAGAAACTGATATGATGTTGCAAACCATGGAGGGTACATAGTAGCAATCGTTCAAAATCATAGTCTTGCCATTTGGCAATACTAGGTGATATTCACCGACGGCTGCCGCATTAACTTGTGCTCCGTTCGCTACTCTGAGCGACATATCACCCGGTGCAACTTTCCTACTTTTTCTCAGTCCCTGTAATAAATTACAGATATGAGATCCTGATCCGGTATCGAGTACCCAGGAGGTAGGGCTGACCGTAAAACAGTTCTCAATTACAAGAACACCTGAAGTAGATGCAAAACCATGCTTCTTCTTCGACTGGGTATCCTGGAGATCCATACTTTCCTCTTTCCCATTCTCATACTCATGACTGTTGTCACAAGTTAGAGCTGAACCAACTTTCCCCAGTCCCGAATAAGAATTCGTATCGGTCAAGCGATACATTTTATTATCTTGATTAGGGCGTGAAAAGGTTGCTGCCTGGAGAGAGAGAGAAAAGAAACACTCAGCGTATGCTCTTGCAAGATTAGATTGGTTTATTAATTTATCTAACCAGGATGTCTCCCACTGTTTCCTCAAATCCTTCTTAAAACCTTTTAAAAGAAGAACTAGCCGGGTTTTAATTCACGTCACAATACTTGCTTAACCTTTCAGCCAGGCTAGTGTCGGTACTTCGAGGGAGGTTTTCCAACGCTTTCGCGAAGTTCCTTAATTAAAGAACCTCTTTTCCCTGGGGGCGTAACCCCGCTAACACCTTTCTAGACACCTACTAGGTTTATAGCATTGATCGTTAAGTGAAATAATCTCCCGAGAGTAAACCAACTCATCAGTGGGATCGGGATCCAACTGTCATTGTGTGATAACCTAGATGGAATCCACTCTAGTCACCACACTCCAGAAGGTATGCTAAATCTGCAAGTTTCAGTTCTTTTGAAACTCCCGATGTGGTTTTTTCCCCTAGGACCCAAGTGACCTTGACGAATAATCAACAAATCAAAAGGTCCTAGTCAAGTTCAACCCGTCGTTATCCAGGATTGCATTAGACCCGCCCGCATGACCCTTGACGAATAATCAACAAAATCATGCGACCGTCCTAACCAATCGCATCTTTTAGTGCAACAGAAAATTACTACTCAGCTACCGTTCACTGTGTCTTGACGAATAATCAACAAACGCAGCACGAATACTAAGTATTAATTATCCGTAACGACGGAGGGCTACGGCTGGGTTTTTGGCGAAAAACCCGTTAACGTAATGAACTTGATATCGTTGAAGGAACGTGATACATCCTTTTGAAAACATAGTGGCGAAAAACTTTTGCTAAAGAGGTCACTCCCTGTGAAGGGATCTCGGCTCTTTCCTCGTCGAGTGAGGTGCTGGGCATTCGTAAGATGAATACCTCGATGCAAAGCAAGAATAATCGACTATGGTGAAGTTATTACCCTGACGCAAAACCTTTTGTCCAAGGGGTCACTCCCGATGAGGGGATCTCGGCCCTTGCCTCGTCGATTGAGGTGCTGGGCATTCATAACCGAATACCTCGATGCAAAACAAAAAGATGAACGTCCTTGTAATAACAGCTTTTTGAAAAACTTGTTCCAACAACGTCTTTTAGGTTTATTTTCTTGCATTAGTTCTTTTAATGCGTGATATTCTTGCATTAGTTCTTTTAATGCGTCCCATCATTTAATCCTACCATTGCAGAAAACAACCAAAATATGACGTACGCTTATGCCATTCGCATTCGCCACGGGGTCCCGTCATCACTCGTTAGGTTACTTAACTAACGACAGAGCGGGGGCTGGGCTAGCGCGGCTGTAAAACATAAGCAATGCCTAAATAGAAAGCAATGATAGACATTACAGATCACAGATGAATACATTGGATATACTAGCAATCCGCAATCCTTTCGAGCCTGTAACGAAAAGCGGATTACACGGTCGTGGTGAATAGCCAAATACCCCACCCAAGACCCCTACGGGTGCGGCAAACTACCCGCCAAGTACTTGGCAGTTTGTGCACCCCTCCATGGGTCTATCCTAGGAGCAAAAACAGTAAAAAGAATTATACAATGACGGCTACAACCCCGACCCGGTTGTGCGGCCAAACAAATAATATTATTACATCAATTTACATTTACAATGAATGAAAGAAAAACAAAAGCTCATCTCACATCCACCCCGAGCTATTCACCCGCGACAGTCCAACACATTCATATACACATTCCAATATCAAACACAGATCATGTATAACCCCGACCAATCGACTTATAGCGATTAGCCGACGTTCAATACATGCAAACATCACAGATATAACCAACATAGCCAAAGTGCAGTGAAGTTCGGAAAAAATACGGAATTATAGGACCCCAAAAGTAAATTTCTGTTCTGGAAAATCTGGGCACATATAATATATCTGAAAAATCCCAAAATCCAACCAGAAGAACACTGCACGAAAAACGATGCAGAAAGGACAACAAACGGTGGCGGTTCCGCGGCACATGCCTACCTCGTGCCGCGGAACCGCGGCGGTTTGAATGAATTAGGTCATCGTTTTTCTTGGGTGTTCACACAAAACCCTGAGCCGAATTTACAAGTATAAAGTTTTTCATTTAGAGCAGAAACAATTTCAACAGAAACTTAGGGTTTTAGTTTTTCCGGTTTTGTGATTTTTGGTTCCGAACTTCGTTACACTTCACTACCAAGCTAGTTTAAGTTTAGTTAGGCTCTGATACCACTGTTAGGTCCACGTTACCTCTCCCGGTACTTTCGGGGTTGCGGAAACGGTAAATCAAAATTTTTCTAAACTTTGTAACATGGACCGTAAAAGCCGGATCTTTGCTAACCTAAACTAGCGTACTTGCAAAGAAGAGTTAACTACTATGCAAAGTGGTTATACCTCAACTTGAACTCCTTCTCTTCTTGTTGTTGTTCTTCTTTCTTGTTCTTTGTAGTAGCTTGAATGGCTTCCCCTCCTCGTCTCCTCTTTGCCGAAGATAGATCCACCTGAGGGCTTCATCCTTTGGGCTCTTCCTCGATCTTTGAGTGAACTAGGATTTCCGGCTTGCTAAACCTTGAACCCTAGAGAGAGTAGAGAGTGTCTAGGGGTTGTTTTCTTTTCAAGGTGAAGGATTCTCAACACATGAGAAGGAATCACCTTGAGCTTGAGGAAGAAGAAGATGAAGTGAGGAGAGAGAATCAATATGATAGAATGAGCTATCTCTTTCTTTTTGCAACCATAATGCCAAAAGAAAAACAATTATCTAAATAATAATAATTCAAAATAAGAATAGTTGATGGTAATTTGGAATGACCACTATCATGCTTCATTAAATGAAATGTAAGCATGAATCAAGGAGGATCTTTACAAAGCATGATGGTGGTCAACATTCAACCATGGTCAACAAGTCAACCATGGTCAACAAGTCAACAAAATCAACCATAACATAATTCTCATTTAATTACTATTATTAATAGATAATCCATAAATCCATTAGGGTTTGGAAAATGATAACTGTCAACTGTGCATACGCACCCGTTCCGAAACCCTAATGAAATACCTCATCCTCCGCTTCAAGCAACTGTGCATACACACCTGCATTCTCGTTCCGAGGAACAAGAATACCAAGATATAAAAGCAACCCCAAAAACATATACCAGTATCTGGCTCAAACCAGAGCCCGCTGGCAATATCCGTCCGGACTCCAAACGTGCACAAGTGCGCGGATGAGAACGAACCCTGTCGCAAAACCATGCGACCTCTACTCTGTTTTGCCCAGAGGCGAATGCCCTCTGTGTGGGACTCTAAAGACTCGACACTACGCTGGCAGTGGGTTTAACCACAGACCGCAAGCGGCACTAGCTGTGCGTAACGGTCCCCAGGTAGATGCCGACAAGAAGGCTGACGAGGTGAACCCCATCTAAACTCCTACTGAGTCTGAATGTGACATTCTCCGTACAGTCCGGTCTGTTCGTCTGATACATCGCATGTCGGGCCTAGGGGGCGGTAAAACGTCAGTCCCCCAATAGCGGTACAAGTCGTGTCGGAGTGAAGCCCAAAACACCCTGAGATAACACTGGAAACCTACCAGTATATCTCGCTTGCCCTGGCCAGGGACTACTCGTGTAATGGCTCTCCTAGACACAGCGCGATGTAAACCCCCAATACCAGGAGAGACGAATCCTGTCTAACCGGCACTGCCTCCAAGTGTTTCGGGACTGCACCCAACCACTACCTGTTTGCACGACTCCTTTGAGCCGTGGTAGGGTAGTGATCAAAGTGCAGTGGGAACACACTCGAGGCGAAGTGCCAGTGTCAAGTCAGCGGACTAAGCTGTACTCATGTCACCTGGGAACTGATAACTGACGATAGGTATAATACCAACCTGTCAGTTCCCGACGAGTCCTGTCCAGTGTACTCGTAACCTAACGAGCACCCGCATACTATCTCAAGTACGACGTACCGACGGCTGTGGGACAGACCGTCTCCCGTGCTGGGATGAGAAGCGCATACGCTAGTCTACTCCGGAGCATCGATGCCCTATCTCGATACTCCCACGACCAGGGACGTGTATAAGGATGTGCTTGTAGATTACCCAGCCCCCACGAGTGTGATCGCCATCACAACGCCGGTAATCAAGCAAAGATCCTAAGGGCTCAACTAATGCGTATAGGTGATATAATAAATAAACACACATATACACATTAAAGCAGAGACAAACCAAGTAGCATACTACTATATTGAGCAAGATTGTCTGTACAACTGTGAATATCCCAAGCTTCCATCAAGTAATATACATACTAGTATGATACAGTAATGGCCTCTAGGGCATAAACACTAACACCTACCACACCATATCAGATGTGGAGTGGGAAGAAACCCTATCTTCAGTACCTGAAGACATGAGGATGTCCAGCTTTTGTAAAAAGGCAGCATGCGGACAAGCTCGAGGCACGCTCAGTACTGTGTAAGTTTGTGGGATACCCAAAGAAATCCAAGGGGTATTTTTTCTATTACACAGAGGAACAAAAGGTTTTTGTTTCTCGTCTTGCCCGCTTTCTGGAACATCAGTTTTTAGAAAAAGGAACAAGTGGGAGCATAGTAGAACTGGAAGAAATTCCAGAACCACAAGCTATTACTGAAAGCTTGGAAGAACCAGAAGGTTCAGGAGAACCGGAGATCCCAGCGCCACTCCGCAGGAGTAGTAGGCAGTCTCATCCACCCGAGAGATACTACGGTTTTCTCATAGACGGGGATAGAGAGGATTGCACTATTGACTATGATGAGCCTACTAGCTTCCAGCAAACCATTCAGAGCGGTGACTCGGTAAAATGGCTGGATGCAATGCGGACCGAAATGAAGTCCATGTACACTAACAAAGTATGGACTTTGGACATTGCTCCAGATGGGGTAAAACCCGTAGGATGCAAATGGATCTTCAGAAAGAAGATTGGTGTAGATAGACAGGTTGAAACCTATAAGGCTAGACTTGTTGCAAAGGGTTTCCGTCAAAGACTTGGTTTGGGCTATGACGATACCTTTTCTCCAGTGGCTATGCTTAAATCTATTCGAGTCCTTCTTGCTATTGCTGCCTTCCATGATTATGAGATCTGGTAGATGGACGTAAAGACGGCCTTTCTAAATGGTAATTTGGAAGAGCGCGTCTATATAGATCAGCCAGAGGGATTCATTCAGAGTGGGAGCAGCGGTAAAGTATGCAAGTTGCTTAAGTCCATTTATGGACTAAAGCAGGCATCTCGGAGTTGGAACATCTGTTTTGATGATGCTGTCAAAGAATTTGACTTTATCAAAAATCCAGATGAACCATGCATATACAGAAAGATTGTAGGGAGAGCTGTAGTATTCCTCGTCTTGTACGTGGATGACATTCTCCTAATAGAAAATGATACTTCTATGTTACAGTCAGTCAAAAGATTCTTATCACAGAAATTCTCCATCAAAGATCTGGGAGATGCCACCTACATTCTGGGGATCCAGATCTATCGTGATAGATCCAAAAGGATGTTGGGACTTTCGCAGTCCAGGTACATAGACACCATATTGAAAAGATTCAGTATGGAAGATTCTAAGGGCGGTAACCTACCGGCTTGTCACGGAATCACCCTCTCCAAAGATATGTCTCCCAAGACTAATTTGGAATGGGATAGCATATCGATTATACCCTACGCTTCTGCAGTAGGCTCTATAATGTATGCGATGTTATGTACCAGACCATATGTAGCATACGCATTGAGCGTAGTAAGCCGGTATCAAGCAAACCCAGAGGAGAAGCACTGGATAGCAGTAAAGAACATTCTCAAGTACCTGAGGAGGAATAAGGAAATGTTCTTGGTGTATTGCGGAAAAGACCTCCAGATCGAGGCCTTTGCCGACTCCGGCTTCCAAAGTGACAAAGATGACTCCAAGTCCATGTCGGGTTATGTCTTTACCCTCAATGGAGGGGCGGTCTGTTGGAAGAGTTCCAAACAGGAGACCGTTGCTGACTCAACGATGGAAGCGGAGTAAATAGCTGCTTGCGATGCCGCAAAAGAAGCTGTCTGGATGAAAAAGTTCCTCACAGAACTTCAGGTGGTTCCTACCAGCGTTGGTCCAATACCTCTGTATTATGACAACAACGGCGCTATAGCTTTAGCGAAGGAACCCAGGTCCCATCAGAAGTCCAGACACATCTAAAGGCGGTATCACCTGATCAGGGAGATTGTAGATCGCCGGGAGATCGAGGTGAAAAGAGTAGAGACGGAGAATAACATTGCTGATCCATTCATAAAGACCATTCCTCAGACGCAGTTCGAGAGGCTATTCGAGATGATAGGTCTTCGATATGCCAGCTCATGGCCCTAGTGCAAGTGGAAGATTGTTAGTGTATATGCCCTAAGGGCCATTATTGTATCATACTAGCTTGTATATTACTTATTGGAAGCTTGGGATATTCACAGTTTTATATACAGTCTTGCTAAAAATGGTAGTATGCTACTTGGTTTGTGTCTACTTTAATATGTGCATATGTTTCTTGTAACATATCACTTATACATATTAGTAGAGCCCATAGGATCTTTCCTTTATTACCAGCGTTGTGATGGCAGTCATACTAGTGGGGGCTGGGTAGTCTATAAGCAACATCCTATACTTGTCCCTAGTCGTAGGATTATCGAGACAGGGCATCGATACTCCAGAGTAGACTAGTGTGTACGCTTCTCATCCCAGTTGGGGAGATGGTCTGTCCTACAGCCATCAGTATGTCGTACTGGAGATAGTATACAGGTGCTCGTTGGGATACGGGTACACCGGACAGGACTTGCAGGAGAACTGACTGGATGGTATTATACCTAACGTCAGATAGCAGTTCTCAGGTGACATGTGTGCAGGTAGTCTGTTGACTTAAGGTCGTCATTTGTCTCGTGTGAGTTCCCACTGTGCTTTGATTACTACCCTACCACGGCTCAAAGGAGTCGTGCAAACAGGTTTTAGTTGGGTACAGTCCCGAGCCACATGGAGGCAGTGAGCGACTGTTAGGGATTCGTCTCTCCCGGTATAGGGAGTTGATATCGCACTGTGATTGGTTGGTAATTACCATAAGTCCCTGGCCAGGGCTGAAGGAGAATTACTGGTGGACTGATCAGTAGATTCTCAAATGGTCTTGAGCCATACCGGCATGACTTATACGGTTATTAGGGGTCAGACGTTCTCCACCTCCCTAGACCATACATGCGATACTCTTAGACGAACATACCGGACTTCGCGGATATTGTCATGGACAGGCTCAGTAGGAGTTCGGATGGGTTATCTCATCGGCCTTCTTATCGACATCTACCTGGGGACCATTACGTACAGCTAGTGCCGCTTGCGGTCTGTGGTTAAACCCACTGCCAGTGTAGTGTTGAGTCTTTAGAGTCCCACACAGAGAGTTTCCCTGCTCCAGGCGAAACGATATAGAGGTCGTATGGTTTTACGACAAGGGTTTGAACACATACGTGTTTAAACGCATGTACGACGTTCGGAAAGTTTTTACTAGCCGGCTTTGGTTTAAGCCAGATTCTAGTATCGGGTTGTTGGATTTATACAGTCTAAAAATTTTCCGTGTTTTCACGGATTGGAGGGGCGTTCTCGTAATTTTCCGGGAAGCTTCTAGAAGCATGGGGACTTGGGGGTTAAGGTGGCATAAGCATTTATTGCTTAATGACTCATTTGTGTGATTCATCCATGGTATTAAATGATGCATTAATTAGTTAATGAGTCATATGATGAATCACACAATGTGAATGAATCAACCATGATGATTAATCATTTATATTATTTATTTGATAAATTGTTATGGTTGCTATATTCTAATGAGTTCATTTTCAATATCATTCTTATCATCACCTTCTCTCTCCTAAGGCTCTCTCATTCTTGAAACCCTAACCCTAACCTCTCATGTGTTGAGATCAAGGGTTAGCTAGACTAATACATCCATAACCTCACTCTACATCCCCTAGGTAGCTTAGATTAGCACTTTGAGCAACCTAGTTATCTCAAGTTAGAGATCAAGCTTGGAGTAGGAGCTTTCGGGTGGATCGTCTTTGACTCGAGGAGGCCGTTGAGGTGCCGATGTTCCAAGAAGCCTACGAGGAGTGGAGGACAGCGATGAAGAACCGAAGGACAAGTAACGTGAGGTATAACTTTGAATCCAAGTAGTTAAACCTCTCGTGGTTAGTTAGTAACGGTTTAGATACGATTCATGCGCTCAAGTCCGTGTTACGAAGCTTTGATAATCGTTTTTCATATATTCCGCCTCCCCGCAAGTTCGTGGGGTGCGTGACATGGACTTACATACAAGGATCTCCTTGTTCAGTGTCCTCATCACGGTATTGAGAAATGACAACTTTGCCAAACTTTGTACAATGGCCTGAATCCAGCAACTAAGCAGTTGATGGAAACTATTTTTCAAGGCCACTTCCTATCCAAATTTGACGAGGAAGCTTGAAAATTCGTCGATGATCTTGCAGAACAGACGCTATAATGAGATAGCACCAGACCGAACGCTTCAACTTCTTCGACTTCTTCTTCCGGTCAATTTAGGGCAGGCGTTCACAAGCTTGATATCTCAATTGCAATGAAAGCCGAGATAGCTGCAATCACGCGAAAACTTGAGGCGATTGAGAGCAAATTTTCATCTCCTTCCCCTAACCCTGTTGCTCCCCTTCGCACCATTTGTGCTTGTTATTCATATCCATCTTATTTGACCGAAAAGTGTCCTTACAATACACCATCTCAATGACAGGATCGGATTAATGCTGCATTTCAGCAAAGACCAAGAAACGATCCATACTCTTCTACGTATAACCCTGGTTGGAGGAACCACCCTAATTTCTCCTAGAGCGAAAACCAAAACTAGAACCAGCATCAGTTCCAAGGCCAGAACAACTTTCAGATGGCTCCTCCACAACAACAACAAGCTCAGCAACAATTTCAGTAAACTTTCCAACCCCAACCTTTTCAGAATCTGACGAACAACTTTGCACCTTACAACAATTCTTTTCCTCAAAATAACAACTTTGTTCCGTCCAGTAATGATAAGGTTTTCTCGCTAGAATGGTGTCTTGACGCTTTTGTAAAGCAATCAACTCAATCCACCATGAACATTCAATCTTTCATTCAATCACTTTTGCAATACACAGCTTCTCATGGACAGAGCATCAAAACTATTGAGACCCAGATTGCATAGCTGAACGCGGTATTGAGCGAGCGAGAGAGAGGAAAACTTCCGTCTCAACCATTACCCAATCCTGATCACCTACATAATGCACATGTTGCTCTCGAACAACAAAACCATAATGTGAGTGCCATGATTATACTGAGATCAGGAAGAATGCTGAACAATAACATTGGCGCACGAAATGAAGATGATGATGACACTCTGGCTGCTGCTTCTTCTTCTTCCCCTTCTTCTTCTAAGCCCATTCTCCATTCTTCACAGGGCTCTTCTTCAAAAACTGCTATTTCAAACGGACCCACCTCTCACTCCACTTAAACTCTAGTTTTGGATTCCGTTCCAACTCCACAATCTCCTCCACAAATATTGAACTCAACCAATTTAAACAAAGCTTCATTTCCAAACCAGTTGAGATCCAATAAACAAAGTCCACAAATGGAGAAAATTATGGAGTTATTCAAACAGGTTACATAAACATTCCCCTCTTAGATGCAATCCAACAAGTCCTCTCTTATGCGAAAATCTTGAAAGATTTGTGCACTAAGAAGAGAAAATCCGAGGTACCGAAGAAAGTTTTCTTGGTTAGTAACGTGGTTAATGCTCTTACCCAAGATTTACTTACCACAAAAACGAAAGGACCCTGGCTGTCCTACGATTTCTATTACCATTGGGGATTAGAACATTAATTGCGCTCTTTTGGATCTCGATGCCAGTGTTAACCTTCTTTCTTATTCAGTTTATAAGCAACTCGGTGTAGGAGAACTAAAGCCTACACATTGTACTCTTCAAATGGCTGATCGATATATCACCCATCCTAGAGGAGAGTTAGAGGATGTGTTGATTAAGGTTGGGAACTTCATATTCCTTATGGACTTCATTATTTTAGATACACAACCTGTAGCAAACCCCTGGAATCAAATTCTGGTAATTCTCGGTCGCCCATTCCTTGCAACCTCAAATGCTGTGATCAATTGTCGAAATGGTTCCATAAACCTATCTTTTGGTAACATGACAATTGAACTCAACATTTTCAGATTACGGAATCAGCCATCCGAACCGAATACTCATATACTAGATATCTATTCCTTTCAGGAGATCACCCCCGAGGATTGTGAATTTGAAGAATTTCTTTTTGATCATGGTGATCTTAACGCCACTAGTGTGTTCCTCTTTGAACCTGCTGTTTCCAACTACGACAAAGAATACGAGTACTTCACGTTTTTGAATGATCTTGACATATCACCACCTGAGTTGGAATCTTTTGAATTTTCGGATGAGTTAGTTGAACCATCCGACTCTGTTGCATATACTCACTTTGAGCCCCTCTTGGAATCCTTTGAGTTCGAGACACGTTCTCCGATCTTACCTTCAGTTGTTTCTCCTATAATGCTTGAACTCAAGCATCTGCCGTCTCACCTCAAGTATGCTTACTTGGGTGAAAACGAGACTCTCCCGATAATCATTTTGGCTTCTCTAACTTTAGAGCAAAAGAAAGCCCTTCTTTCGGTCTTACGATCAAATCGGCAAGTTTTTGGTTGGACGATGGCGGACATCAAGGGAATTAGTCCCTTGATCATTGAACAGCGCATTCACATGACGAATGATGCCAAACCAGTTAGGGATCCACAGAGACGATTGAACCCAGTCATGAAGGAGGATGTGAAGAAGGAAATTATCAAATGTCTGGATAGTGGTATCATTTACCCTATATCCGACAGTCAATGGGTCAGTCTGATACACGTTTTCCCTAAGAAGTCGAGCATTACGGTCATCACAAATGAGGCAAGCAAGTTAATCCCGACTCGCACCCAAACCAGGTGGCGAGTATGCATTGATTATCGAAAACTCAACGCCGCAACGCGGAAGGATCACTTTCCGCTTCCATTCATTGACCAAATGCTCGAAAGATTAAGTGGATATGAGTTCTACTGTTTTCTGGACAGTTACTCAGGTCACAACCAGATTCCCATCGCCAAAAAAGACCAGGAAAAAACTACTTTCATTTGTCCTTTCGGAACGATCGCATATCGTCACATGCCCTTTGGGTTATACAATACTCCCGCTACATTTCAGCGGTGTATGATGGGAATATTCTCTAATATGATCGAGAAGTTCCTGAAGATATTCATGGATGATTTCTCCATCTTTGGAGACTCTTTTAACGAATGTTTACAACATCTTGATGCTGTCCTTACCCGGTGTAAGAATAAAAATCTCACGTTAAACTGGGAGAAATATCACTTCATGGTGAGGAAAGGTATTGTCTTATGACATATCATTTCAAAAATTGGCATCGAGATTGAAAAAGCAAAAATTGATGTCATTTCCAACCTCTCCCCTCCAAAATGCGTCAGAGATATCATATCTTTTATTGGCCATGCCGGTTTCTATAGACGGTTCATCAAGAATTTTGGCAAAATTACTAAACCCTTAACCCTTTTTCTGGCCAAGGACACAACGTTCAACTTCAACTTAGATTGTTTGACTGCTTTTGAATCATTTCGAAGCTCTCTCACTGCAGCTCCCATGCCCTCTTCATCCGACTGGACACATCTTTTTGAGATTATGTGCGATGCATCAGACTTTGCTATCAGTGCGGTCTTAGGATAGCACATTAATAAGATGCTGCATGTGATCTACTATACGAGCCAGACCCTGAATGATGCGCAAATGAACTACACTACAACCGAGAAAGAGTTCTTGGCAGTTGTATTCGCTTTGGAGAAATTCAAGCCATATCTCATTGGCTCCCCAATCGTCGTTTACACTGATCATTCTGCTTTGAGGCATTTTTTCGCAAAAAATGATGCCAAATCTCGACTGATACGTTGGATCCTCTTACTTCAAGAATTTGACATAGTCATTAAGGACAAAAACAGATGTGAAAACGTAGTAGCCGATCATCTTTCACGACTTCCTTCTTCGCCAACGTAACCTCTTCCGATAAATGATGCTTTTCCTGATGAACAACTCTTGACCGTATCTTGCGAACCTTGGTTTGCAGATATTGTGAACTATTTAGCGACAGGAATCATACCAAGCGAATGGTCGGGTCAGGACAAACTTAAATTTTTATCCCAAGTAAAATAGTTTTACTGGGACGAACTCTACTTGTTCAAGTATTGTCCAGACCAAAACATTTGCGGGTGTGTCCATGAAAATGAGTTCAAGAGTGTATTGTCATTCTGTCATGATCAAAAGTGTGGCAAGCATTTTGCCCCAAGAAAGACAGCTGAGAAAGTCTTGCAGTGTGGCTTTTATTGACCAAAACTTTTCAAAAATGCATATGATTACTGCAAAACTTGCTTCCGGTGCCAACATCTGGACCGGATCTCTAGGAGGAATGAAATGCCGCTCCAACCAATTTTAGTTGTGGAGATATTTGATTTTAGGGGGATTGATTTTATAGGCCCGTTTCCCAACTCTTTTGGGGACTTGTACATCCTTTTAGCGATTGATTATGTCTCCAAATGGGTCGAAGCAATACAGAGCCGGACGAACGACAACAAGGTTATCTTTAGATTCCTGAAAGAAAATATTTTCTTCCAGTTCATGAATTCTCGCGCTATCATTAGCGACAATGGGACACATTTCTGCAATAGGTCTTTTGAGGCCTTGATACGGAAATATACGATTAATCACAAGTTATTGACACCCTATCATCCCCAAAAAAGAGGGCAAGCCGAAGTTTCTAATCGGAAAATCAAGCAAATATTGGAGAAAACAATTTTCAAGAACCACAAAGATTGGTATTTGAAATTAACTGATGCCCTTTGGGTATTCCGAACTGCTTACAAGACTGATCTTGGCATGTCTCCATATCGGCTTATGTATAGAAATGCTTGTCGCCTCTCTTTTGAGATCGAGCATCGCGCGTTGTAGGCGATCGAAGAGCTGAATTTCAATCTTGACTATGCAAACAGCTTTCGGAAGCTGCAAATTAACAAATTGAACGGGTTTCAGGATGAAGATAATGAAAACGTGGTTGTTGTAAAAAACCGAACGAAGGTGTTTCATGATAAAAACCTTATGCGAAAAACTTTTATGCCTGGACAGCAGATATTTTTTTACGACACCAGACTCCATTTCCATCCTGGTAAGCTCAGATCTCGCAGGACAGAACCCTTTCTTGTGCGGTGTGTATATCTGCATGGTGCGGTGGATTTAGAAAATCTAAAGGACGGTTCGGTTTTCATAGTAAACGGATACAGATTGAAACCGTTCTTTACCGCAGAACCATCAGAAGAGCTCCTATTACTGCAGGAGCTAGTTTATAATGAATAATTTTCCTCTGTTTACCACTAAACTTCGGTTATCTAACCTTAGTTGAATCATTGTTTCAATTAAGTTTGGGGGTATGTATATACAGATATTTTTGTAAATAGTTATCCTTTTTGTGAATATTTGTTTTTTGTCTTTGGGAAATTTCTTGTCTGGTGAAATTCCCTTGTGTAAAAAAAAGAAAAAGAAAAGTTCCAACATGTTTTTGTTACCACCACAACTTTGATTTGTATAGCTTGACATCGAGGACACTTTCTGATTTAAGTTTGAGGGTTTGCTCGGGAAGCATCTTTATCTTTTGTATTCATTTGTATATTCTACATTTGCATAAATATTTGGGAAAAAACTCATAAAAATCAAAAAAAAATCCAAAATATAAAAACCATTTTCGTCAAGTTGGCTAGTGGGAAAACTTAGATCCAAAATACGGACGGTTTAGTTTAATAAGATAGGAATAACTAAATTCTTTTTTTAGATATTGGAAAACTGAAAGATAACCCTCCTTTAAATTTAACAGTAGCTATTATACGTCTCTGCATCACACTACACGTGTCGAGAGTTTTAAAAACTAGATGACAATTTTGATGTCTGTAAAACTTTTAAAAATTGATAAACTTCAGGATCAAGTATGTTTGTTTTGAAATAAGTAATATCAAGAATAATTTATAAAGCAAGGTGTATATGAAAGGATAGTTTTGATATTTTAGTAGAAACTAAGTCTGAAAAATAACCCATCAAACTTGATTTAAATGATTGCACATCTTATCTACACAAACACGTCTTTTATCTAAAAAATTGAACAACTGGCTATATCTCCATTCGCATTAAATTTTTATGATTTTCATGCAAAAATAAGTCTTTTGTATTAGGGCCTTGTTTCCCCCAATCAGAGCAAAATTCTGTTTGAAATTTAAATTTTGAACTGAAGCAACGCTTCAGATGCAGCGCCAAGTGCGCTGCGCCCCAAGCAGCGCACCACATGCAAAGCACGGATGCGCTAGCGCTAGGTGCGTTGCGCTCTAAGCAGCACACCACGTGCAAAGAACGGGTGCACTAGCGCTGGAACTAAAAGCTCCCCACCGTTAGATCAAAGATCTAATAATAATGATAAATCATTAATCAATCAGAATTAAATTCTGTTAAGGAAAGATTTCTCAAATCTTTCCAAACAACAAGATTGTGCTCAGTAAACCAGAGCACCATTGGATCAATGATCCAATGGTGATTAAAAATCACCAAAATACAGAATGAATTCCGCATGGAAAGATTTACCAATCTTGTTAAAAACAAGAAGATTGCCTTCTTTAAATCAGAAGCCCTTGGATCAAAGATCCAACGATGGAAAAATCCCAAAATCAATTGGAGAAAAGATCTCCTTAACTGATTGAACTGATCAGCTTGCCCTATAAAAAGGCCCCTAGACTTCAAGTCTCGATAGAGAAGCATAGAAAGAAACCTCCTCAAAAAACTTTGAGAAATTAAAAGAAAAAGATCCAAGCTCTCGATTGAAGAACTTCTTTTCTTCAAGATAAAAAGAACAGAGAGATGAAATCGTCTCATAATTGAAAGAAGAACTCACTTCTTTAAACATCATAGATCTACAGAGACCAAGGTCTTTTCAAAAAGAAATCAAAAGATCCCATCATAAAATAAAAAGAAAAATATAAATCTTCTCAAAGATCATAGATCTACAAGACTAAGGTCTTTTTACAAAATGAGAGCAATACATCTCAACATAAAAGGAGGGGGGAGAATTATTCAATTCTTTTAGGATCATAGATCCATAAAGGCAAAACCTTTCACTAAAATAAGAGATCAAAACATCTCTTGCAAAATAAGAACTTTTGTTCTTAGAATCTTGAGACAAAGTCTTTTATAAACGAGAGTTTATTTCTCAGATCATAAAAATTGATCAGATGCGCTTTGCACCCTTGAACTGCGCTTCTACACTTTTGGACTGGCGCTCAGCGCCAAATGCGCCACGTGTGCGCCACTTAACAGTTAGCGCTTTGCGCTCTCGAAATAGCGCACTACGCTCATGGGCTGGCGCTCAGCGCCAGGCGCACCACGTGTCAATTATGTATGCACCACTAAACTACTAGCGCAATGCGCTCATAAACTGGCACAATACGCCCATCATCTGGCACTTAGCGCCAAGCGCGACACGTGTCCCTCACGTGTGCGCTACTTGGCAGAAACGCACGGCGCTCTTTGACTGGCGCAAAGCGCCAAGCGCGCCACGTGTTGCGCTGATAGAAAGTAAATTGTTCTTTAAATAAGCCTAGAGCTCTGATGAATGCCCAGCATTCAATGAAAGACAAAATATTGTGAGAATTCAAGTCAATGCTCAGCATTGTTAAAAGGGCCAAGCCCAATAAAATGCTCAACAGCCCAAAATAAATGTTAAACATTTTAATTTGATTGAACTTAGCCCAAAATTGGCCATAAGTCCTCAACTCATATTAATTGAGCCCATCTGCTCATAAATATTTTAACAGATCTTAGTCTCAAAATGGACTACAGATCTACCAACCAAAATTGGTTCAAGGGTACATCTCTTTACTCCTCTGATATTTGTCGTTGTAATCCTTCAACGTCTTCAGAGAGGTGACGGGACCCGACAACCATATATTTCATAGACTATGACATTTTTAAACTGGACTGTGGGGTCCCTTTAAACCCACGGACTATGATGTCCTTAACCTCGGACTGTGGGGTCCTTTAAAACCCATAGACCGAGATGTTCTTAAACTAACAATGGACCGAGATGTCCTTAAACTAACACTGTACCACCATGTCCTTAAACTAGTAATCGACTGTAATGTCCCTAAACTAAACAATAGAGCCCAATTGCTCTCTTGTTGGATCTAAACGATCCTGTTGAGTTGATCTCAGTCAAAAATTAGACTAACGTATCCTTAACAAACGTTTAAGTTGATCTTATTCCCAAATGAGACTAACATATCCTTAAACCAAACCACCAAACCTAAATCTAAGAAAATACGGATTTGGACTAATCCATGCCCTACGGGCGACAACATAAATTAGTCTCCGTATACAATCCACGGGCAACCAAAAACAAAACAAACGCACACGACATGAAGTGACCATCTGGAGAAGGAGAAAATTGTTACCGCGATGCGGTAGGTAATTAACCGCAGGGGCTTGCACCTGCAGGGAAGAGCATCCCCACAATCAAAAACCCCTCAAATGAGGGGGAATCTGACGAAGTCTGCTTCATCGTCCGCATCCGTTTAAACCTTCGATACATGGTGTCATAAATCAACTTGGCATCTTCGGAGAGGTGGACGGATAGCACCAATTAGCATCTGCCCCGAAATTCAGGCAAGACGGACCTGCGTGGTTGCGTCTCCGTGTTTCGGCGAGGAACAGATTCTGGCATGCCCGGTGGGACCTTTTCCTCTTTCAACTCCACACTTCGTGTGTCGTGTTCGCGAACGAATCGCAGCTTGATATGGTTGCCCTTGGGTTCGAGATACTAAGATTTGGTTTTGCTCCCGTGCAGAAAACAGAACATCATTGGCCTCCAACTTCTCCAGCTGCAACTGCAATTCCCGTTCCACCTCATCTGGAAGTGTAACCTACGGGCCCTAAGTGGCCTCCCTGTTCAAGATGCCAGTGGAGCAAGTAACTTAGGCCACCACTGGGCTGTTCTTTAGGACCATGATCCCACCAATGAACTTCAATGCCCCGCTACTGCCGCAAGAAGCCCCAAAGAAGTCAGTCTTTGATCGACTTACCACTGCTGCAGCCCCTCTCAACGGGTCGCCCCACTGCCTCAGTTTTCAACAGGCTGGGCCAGAACGCCAACAAGCCCACTGTTCATATCAAATTTTTGCATTTTCATACCGCCCAATTTTTATCACACTGCATATCGGTAGGTACTCTTGAGCCGTGTTTGCTAGTCAATTGCAGGATACAGGTTCTCGGCTCTAAATGGTGAAATTCATGGAAAAACACGACAAAATCCGGGTTCCTGCCAACCACAGATAAAATACGGGACTGTTGGAGATAGTGCCCTCAGAGTCAATTATTGGATCACAGGCACGTGATTGCAATGATTGAGGGGAGGACCTATCCCGGTAGGACAGTCTTACTCGAGATGATAGTATGCTATCTGGTTTATCTTTATCATCGTGTACTGCTTTAGGTGACCTTATGAGTCGCTATTACACGTTGATAGAGCCCCTAGGATTCTTGCTTGACTTCCAGCAATATGAGGGCGATCATATAAGTGGGAGCTGGGGGTCTACAAGCACATCCTTAAAAGGTCCCTAGTCGTGGGAGATTCGAGACAGGGCATCGTTTCTCCAGAGTAGACTAGTGTATACAGTCGAGACCCCGACGAGGGGCGGTGGCCGGTCTCACAAGCCACTGGTGTCAGTTGGTTCACCTAAGATGTATACAGGTACTCATTGGGTTATGAGTACACCGGACAGGACTCGCCGGGAACCTGCTAGTTGGGATTATACCAGACGTCAGATAGTAGTTCTCTGGTGACATGTGTACAGGTTAGTTCATCGACCTGAGATCGTCATTTGTCTCGTGTGAGTTCCCACTGTACTTTGATTACTACCCTACCACGGCTCAAAGGAGTCGTGCAAACAGGTTTTAGTTGGGTACAGTCCCGAGCCACATGGAGGCAGTGAGCGGATCTTCAGGGGTTCGTCTCTCCCGGTTTTGGGGGTGAGGTCGTGCTGTGTCTAGGAGAGCCAGAACATGAAAAGTCCTTGGCCAAGGCAGGAGATTTGCTGGTAGGTATTCCAGTAGTATCTCAGGATGTTCTGGGCTACACTCCGACACGACTTGTACCGCTTTTGGGGGTCTGACTTTTACCAACCCCCTAGGCCCGCCATGCGATGCTCATAGACGAACAGACCGGACTGTACGGATATTGTCACTGACAGGCTCAGTAGGGTGTCAGGATGAGTTCGCTCATCGACGTCCCTTTTGGTCAATAGCTGGTGGCCCGTCACGTATGGCTAATACCTCTGACGTGCTAGTGGTTAAATCCACAGCCATAGTATTGACGAGTCTTTAGAGTCCACCACACAGACAGTTACTCAAGTTTCGGGCGAAACGCTGTAGAGGCCGTATGGAGATATGGCAGGGTTCGATCAGATACGTGCGGTATTGCACGGATCGTGATCGGACGGTTTTTACTAGCTGGCTTTGGCTTAAGCCGGATTCTAGTATTTGATAGTGTAGTTTTGTCTCTTTGCATTTGTGTTCAGTAGGAATACAAATGCGGGCATGTATTTGTAGTAGTGGGGTTTTCCTGTAATTTATTACGGGATCGGTTTTCTGAAGTTGCCAGTTTGCATTCCGTTCCGGCCGGTTTTCCTTCATTCCTTCTCGGTTGGACTTTCTTTTTGGAGGGTGTTAATTGCAAGTTTGCAGTTAACATTTGGTGGAGGGTTTTCTTGCACTTGTGGATTATGATGAGACTTGCTTCATGATGATATTCCATTCTTGTCCATTTGATGGCTTTTCATTTGATGGTTTGTGAAAGGAAATGGTTGTGACCATTTTCTTTAAGATATTATTTTTCCATTCTATTATGATATACAAAATGTGGTGCCATTTTTTTTTCTCTCTCCAATCTCATTCTTGTAAAAGGGGGGCCGGCCACTTTGGAGAGGGAGAGAGGATCATTTCTTTTTGAGTGAGGAAAATGTTTCATATCCTTTTTCATGCTACCAAGTTCATAAGCACATTTTTTGAGTTGCTTTCTTCACCTCCACCATATCATGGCAACCTCATAAACCCCAAGAGACATAGCATTCTACACTATTCTATAGCAAGCCTTGGACGCGTCGGCTAGCCAACTTCGCGCCCGAGTTGCCTCGGTCAAGAGGCGGGAGCCCGTAAAAGATTCCGGCTACGTGGTGCCCCTTTTCCGACGAGCGAGGAGGTGACGGAGATTCCGCAAGAGATCGGAGTGGAGATGAAGACCGAAGAACACGGATCGCTTGGTATGACTTCTCTACTCTTTTCCTTTTTGCTAGCTAGCTAGGTTAATGGCCCGATCCGGGTAAAAAGTCCGCGGTGGTGCCGTTTTGCAAAGTTCGCAAAGTTTTTGTTTTCCGCGTTTCCGGCGTCGGATCGACGGCCGGGGCGCCCCCGCGGGCTTACAATGGTATCAGAGCCACGCCATTAACCTAGCCTAGCTTGCTCTAGCGCGTTTAGAACCCGATCGAACAAAATCCCCAAAAACCGTATTTTTGTGCACATGTGTTCTCTATTGAATTTTTTTGAGCTCCTAAAATTTTTCAGGTTGTTGCAGAGGCATGTACAAGAAATTCTAAGAATTCTGGGAAAATACGATCCACTGATTCCTCACTTAGACCGCGGAAACGCGGCCAAACCCCTGGTTTGGCCGCGGTTCCGCGGCGGTTAAGAGGAATTGTGGCACCATATTTTCCCAGTAGGCTTATGGTTAGGAAATAGGGGTTTTGGAATATTTTCTTTGGGCCTAATTTTTCTGTAAGTGTTACAGTATTGCTTGGGGCCCACTTGATAAAATTTGTTCGATCGGATATTTTAAACATGCCAGTTCACAGTTTTTTTTACATTATATCTGCGACCGTGAATGTCACTTGATCGGTAAATCCCGTCTAACTGCTATAGCCCGGTTAGACGGATTTGCGAACGTGACTTTCACGTTGATGTTCTGTGATTGTACTGTGTTGTTGCGGATCTGTCGTGGGGGATAGCCTGGTTGCAGTGGTAGTACAGTTCTGTTTTATATGTACATTTGATATTGCGGGGCGAGCGTCCGACATGTGGACTACCGTCACTGCCTGTTTGTATTATTATTTTGGGGCACGACCAGGTTGCGGTCGATGTACCCGTTGTATGTATATTTTATTTTCTGTACTAGGATTACCCCGCGGAGGGGTGCACGGATAGCCGGGTTCTGGAGGGCAACAAGCCCGCATCTCATGGCGTTGAGACGGAGGGGGCTTCACTCTAGAATTGGCGGGCTATTCGCCGCACTCGTAGGGGGTATAGGATTGACCCAGGAGGGGTGCCCAAGTTACCGGATTCCGTGAAGTGCTGGGTGGTCCATTCACGTTGCTGAAGGGGGCTGCCTCGCTTCAGGTTTTGGCGGGTAACTTGCCGCGCCCGTAGGGGTCTAGGATTTCATTGCACAGGCTATCCACACGACCAGGGGAACGTCGGGTTTCAGCGGCTCTGTGAAACCCGGGGATCCCAGATATCTGTATTGATCTGTGTTGCTATACATTTCTGTGTTGCATTTTTTATCACGCCTTGAGAGAAAATTATATATTATATATATACTAGTAGATGTTGTATATGTTTTGCATCCGCACTAGTCCAGTCCCCGCTCTGTCGTTAGTTAGCTAACCTAACGGGTGATGACGGGACCCAGTGGCGAATGCGGATGGCATATACGTACATCAGTATATTTTCGTTCTTTGTGGTGTGATCAATTGATGGGACTGCGTTGATTCGGATCAATGCAAGATAAACAAACCTATTCTGATGTTGTTGGAACACTTTTTCAAAAAGCTGTTATTGCAAGGACGTTCACTTTTGTTTTGCACCGTGGTATTCAGTTGGAATATCCTGCTCCTCAGTCGACGAGGCAAGGGCCGAGATCCCTTCACCGGGAGTGACCCCTTGGACAAAAGTTTGCGTCAGGGCATTAACTTCACTATAGCCGATTACTTTTGCTTTGCATCGTGGTATTCATTTGGAATATCCTGCACCTCATTCTACGGGGAAAGAGCCGAGATCCCTTCACCGGGAGTGACCTCTTTAGCAAAGGTTGTCGTCACTAAATTTTTATAAAGCTATCAGTTCCTTCAACGATATCAAGTTCATTACGTTAAAGGTTTTCGCCAGAAACCATTCGTAGCCCTCCGTCGTTTCATATGGTCAATAGTATTCAAGCTGTGTATGTTGGCCAAAGTCAAGGCACAGTGTTTGGTAGCTGTTGGGTATTCATATGCAGCATAGATAGATGCGTTGGTTTGGGACAGTCGTACTGCCATTTTGGCCAAAGTCAAGGGTATGTACGGGTGGGTTCAAATTAACCAGGAAAATGACGGGTAGAACTTGACATGTGACTTATGATATATTGGCCAAAGTCAAGGTCATAAGAGCATGGGGCAAAAATCCACATCCGGAGTTTCAAAAGTACTGAAACTTGCCAGACATGCGCATACCTTCTGGAGTGTGATAACGTGAGCGGATTCCGTCACGTTATCATACGATGAGAGTTGGATCCCGATTCCCACTGATGAGTTGGTTTACTCCTCGGGTTATCCCGGCTAATTCTTCTTTCAAGTTTGGGGAGGAATTTGACGTTACAGTGGGAGGTTTCCAGATTAGATAAAGTGACAACCATTCTGATCTAGGTTAGAGTGCACGCTGAGTGTTTCTTTTCTCTCTCTTTGGCAGCGACCATTGACCCGACCCTAGACTATGACTCAGTGACCAAGTTGACCGAACCTTCTTAATACTGGCTTTTGGATTGTCAGAGTTGCAAACCTCATTGCCACCCCTACTTTTACCCTTTTCTCCAGGACACCCCGTATTACTACGAACGTCCACTTCCATTGGATAAAACCATCGTATGGTTATATACGAACTCGAAGGACTTCGAGGATGGTTTCTGGTTCTGGAGAAAACGGATAGGATTATTCAGTTGTCTTTTCTTTTCACCCTCTCTCAGGTTGTGAGTACTCCTTGGTTTAGGAGTAGTACACCTATTACGCAAATTGGATAGTCTTCTTCCAAACCATAGGCTGGTGCCGAACGGTAGGGAAGGAAGAAAACCATTTGGCCAAAAAGGGTGTACAGAAGGTAATGACTAAAGACATATAAAGGGATTTGGAGAGGTGGCAAAGAACTATACGGTTACAGTCGTGAATCTGGAAGAGGCATTACTAGGAATACCAGAATACCCCATCGGAACATTTCAATATTTCAGTTTCACTGTGTAATGTTAAAGGAAAACTGATTTCCCGATTAGATACTTACTCCAGGGTATGTATTTACCAGGTACGATTCTCACATCTGTATGGTTTTACAGATGATGAGTGGGAGTAAGTTATTGGGAATTGGGTGATTATCCTCATTATATCGGGATTCGTTGTAATCGGTGATATTTGAGGAAATCACCTGGGCTGTTTGCCGGTCGGCAAATATTTGGTTTTGAATATCCGCTGTTATGCACCAATTTCAAATTGATATATCTGTACGTCTATTTTCATAGAGTGAGATATACCTTTCTGAAATTATGTCTACGACATTTACCTATATCAGTGGATGGTTAGGCAAGGAGCATTAAACAGCGGTGTAATTCTTCTTAACCATAAGTACAGTTTTCAACCTACGACACACAGTGAATGAGTTATCAGACTCAAGGGACTTATACAAAGGATTGTATGTTGTCCAGGGTCCATCAGGACAGAGGGCTTGGTCTTCGTACTATATTCGGTTTACTTATGACTTCTCTAGTTTTTAGACAGGTGTTTCGCGGAAACACAGGGTCCAAATTTTGAGAAGTTATAGGTATTTGAATAGAGTAGAGAACCAGGTATAGCAAGTATCGGGATTCTTCAAAGAGATCGAAGATGTAGATACTTGTGTATGGTATTCAGTTGATAGTAATGATAAAGAGATCTTGCTTCTCTTTCAGGTTACTCATAATTGGAAGTATTCCTAAGTTGAGTAACGCTGATCGGCCTCCTTCCATTTAGTTGACATGCGCTGGGGACAGCTGCATGATTTGAATCTGGTTCAATTAAATCAGTGCCTCTGGTTCTATATTGGATATAGTACAGTTCATATCTTAACATTGTTAAGGTACGGGGAGTTTTCCGGCTTATGATTAAAACCAGACTCTGGATAACTCAAGGCACGTTTCTGTAATGGCTGTTTGTGGGTTGACCCAGGCTATGACGAGGGTTGACTTTCTACCATCTGGCAGATCAATAGAAATATTGTTCTAGACTCGCCACAGTTTTATTAAAAATGGATTTTTTCAGAAAACAGTAGTGGGAGTATGGTAGAACTGGAAGTGATTCCAGAACCACAAACTATTACTGAAGATTTCATAAGATCCTAAAGATTCAATCTGGTTTGACATTCCATTGGCCACTCCGCATATAAGGTGGGTAACCTCAAGCATCCGAGAGGTACTTCGGTATGCTCAAGGACGGTGGCAGGGAGGTTCTTGTTTACCCAGACTTGCCATTGCTGTTGTTCCAGACTGTGAGACCCGGCAGGAGAATGAGTATAGCGTCGTTCTAAACTAGCTTTAGAAGTGCACGTCTATATGACTCTGCCAGAGGGTTGTCGTAGTCAGTGGGAGCAGCGGAAGCATTGGTGGACATCAGGCTTATGTCTATTTATAGACTAAAGCAGATATAGCGGAGATAGATCATCTATTTCTGATGTGACAGTCATAGGTTTGACTTCATCAGAATAGGGGATGGATCTGTTAAGAAGGTAGTAGGGTGTGATGTCCTGGTATTGGATGACATACACAGAGTAGGAAGTAATATTCCTATACTACGATCGGTTATACTTTGGTCGTCACAATCGGAAGCAGTTTTAGAACATAAGTTGATGTTCTAGGGAATTGATAACGGCAGCCTCCTTTAGGAGACGGTTATCATTCCAGGCTTCCAAGGTGACCTGGATGGCAGAGTGGCTGTCAGAGTTATAGTTTTCCCTCTGACGAGGGGAAGTATCATGGACAGATGGTCCAGGTAGATACTGAAGGAAGGTATGGCGCAGGATACTGATTGAGTTCAGTTGACGATACAGTCTAAGAAGTTTGGATTTGGAGTTCATTTCTGAACTAGGTCCCGTCAGACATCCAGACATTCTAAGACAGGTATTGCTCATTTCGGGAGATGGCTTTCTCCGCGAACTTGAGATATAGAGAGACATAGAAAGAAACATCACAGCGGATCCACTCACTGAGGCTATTCCTCGAACACAATAGTTTCGCAAACGAGCTTTGTGAGACTGACTAGTAGAGGAGTTGGGTGTTCGGTATCACACGGGCTGTGAGTATGCGACGTCGCAATAATTAGCCTTGAGTGCAAGTGGGAGATTGTTGGAGATAGTGCCCTCAGAGTCAATTATTGGATCACAGGCACGTGATTGCAATGATTGAGGGGAGGACCTATCCCGGTAGGACAGTCTTACTCGAGATGATAGTATGCTATCTGGTTTATCTTTATCATCGTGTACTGCTTTAGGTGACCTTATGAGTCGCTATTACACGTTGATAGAGCCCCTAGGATTCTTGCTTGACTTCCAGCAATATGAGGGCGATCATATAAGTGGGAGCTGGGGGTCTACAAGCACATCCTTAAAAGGTCCCTAGTCGTGGGAGATTCGAGACAGGGCATCGTTTCTCCAGAGTAGACTAGTATATACAGTCGAGACCCTGACGAGGGGCGAGGGCCGGTCTCACAAGCCACTGGTGTCAGTTGGTTCACCTAAGATGTATACAGGTGCTCATTGGGTTATGAGTACACCGGACAGGACTCGCCGGGAACCTGCTAGTTGGGATTATACCAGACGTCAGATAGTAGTTCCCTGGTGACATGTGTACAGGTTAGTTCATCGACCTGAGATCGTCATTTGTCTCGTGTGAGTTCCCACTGTACTTTGATTACTACCCTACCACGGCTCAAAGGAGTCGTGCAAACAGGTTTTAGTTGGGTACAGTCCCGAGCCACATGGAGGCAGTGAGCGGATCTTCAGGGGTTCGTCTCTCCCGGTTTTGGGGGTGAGGTCGTGCTGTGTCTAGGAGAGCCAGAACATGAAAAGTCCTTGGCCAAGGCAGGAGATTTGCTGGTAGGTATTCCAGTAGTATCTCAGGGTGTTCTGGGCTACACTCCGACACGACTTGTACCGCTTTTGGGGGTCTGACTTTTACCAACCCCCTAGGCCCGCCATGCGATGCTCATAGACGAACGGACCGGACTGTACGGATATTGTCACTGACAGGCTCAGTAGGGTATCAGGATGAGTTCGCTCATCGACGTCCCTTTTGGTCAATAGCTGGTGGCCCGTCACGTATGGCTAATACCTCTGACGTGCTAGTGGTTAAATCCACAGCCATAGTATTGACGAGTCTTTAGAGTCCACCACACAGACAGTTACTCAAGTTTCGGGCGAAACGCTGTAGAGGCCGTATGGAGATATGGCAGGGTTCGATCAGATACGTGCGGTATTGCACGGATCGTGATCGGACGGTTTTTACTAGCTGGCTTTGGCTTAAGCCGGATTCTAGTATTTGATAGTGTAGTTTTGTCTCTTTGGATTTGTGTTCAGTGGGAATACAAATGCGGGCATGTATTTGTAGTAGTGGGGTTTTCCTGTAATTTATTACGGGATCGGTTTTCTGAAGTTGCCAGTTTGCATTCCGTTCCGGCCGGTTTTCCTTCATTCCTTCTCGGTCGGACTTTCTTTTTGGAGGGTGTTAATTGCAAGTTTGCAATTAACATTTGGTGGAGGGTTTTCTTGCACTTGTGGATTATGATGAGACTTGCTTCATGATGATATTCCATTCTTGTCCATTTGATGGCTTTTCATTTGATGGGTTGTGAAAGGAAATGGTTGTGACCATTTTCTTTAAGATATTATTTTTCCATTCTATTATGATATACAAAATGTGGTGCCATTTTTTTTTCTCTCTCCAATCTCATTCTTGTAAAAGGGGGGCCGGCCACTTTGGAGAGGGAGAGAGGATCATTTCTTTTTGAGTGAGGAAAATGTTTCATATCCTTTTTCATGCTACCAAGTTCATAAGCACATTTTTTGAGTTGCTTTCTTCACCTCCACCATATCATGGCAACCTCATAAACCCCAAGAGACATAGCATTCTACACTATTCTATAGCAAGCCTTGGACGCGTCGGCTAGCCAACTTCGCGCCCGAGTTGCCTCGGTCAAGAGGCGGGAGCCCGTAAAAGATTCCGGCTACGTGGTGCCCCTTTTCCGACGAGCGAGGAGGTGACGGAGATTCCGCAAGAGATCGGAGTGGAGATGAAGACCGAAGAACACGGATCGCTTGGTATGACTTCTCTACTCTTTTCCTTTTTGCTAGCTAGCTAGGTTAATGGCCCGATCCGGGTAAAAAGTCCGCGGTGGTGCCGTTTTGCAAAGTTCGCAAAGTTTTTGTTTTCCGCGTTTCCGGCGTCGGATCGACGGCCGGGGCGCCCCCGCGGGCTTACAGGGTCTCCGCTCTTTATCCGTCTGTTGCCACACACCAGTTTAAGAGAAAAAATGGCAAATCATTGTCATCTTCATGCACAAGGCTCAATGGCAACACAAGATCCAAGAAATCTACACGGAGCTCGAGGAAATCATGACAAAAAGATCCACATCAAATCACCTTTTGCTCAACAGAAATTCTGGAAAAATCGTGAAGAAAATCTGAGAAAACACATATACCAGAATAAAGGACATAGAAAACCAGGGAAGCACAAGAAAACCTAGACCCCAACTCACCTATACGGCCGCGGAACCGCGGCCAATAGGGGGTCTAGGCCGCGGTTCCGCGGCCATACTGGCGCCTCACTTGATGGGATTTCAGGGGTTGTTTAGTCTTTTCATGTTGGTTCAGAATGTTGCCCTAGATTTCCATCTCCCTGCCTATAAATAGTCCAGAACCTTATGAAGCCAAGGGTGCTTAATCTTGTATTTTTTAGAGTTTAGAATACTTGTTCTTCTTCCTCTTCTCATCTCTTCTCCATTGAAAAACTTGTAGTGAGCTTTTGTGAGTGAAGAATGATGAATAAAGAAGTTCATTTTGTTATTATACTTGTCTTGCTCTTTTTATGTTAATCGCTTGTAATCGTTAATTGATAAGTAGTTGTTGTTATTTATTGTTGTTTCTTTCTTTTCTCTTTTTCTTTATCCTTAAAACAACCATGATGCTTACGCTTGATCCTTGCCAAGGTGAGGTCGCAAATAGCTAGTTGTTATCTTCTAATCTCTTTCTTTCTATCTTCCTCTTTGTTTTATTCTCTTTTCATTATGATGTGTGAGTAGTTTCCATACTTGTTAGGGTAGGATAAGAGAAGTTTGAGAGAAGGAAATCTCTCTCACTCTTTCCTTGCCAAACATCTTAAATCAACTCCCGTTAATTGAACCATAATCCGCTCCCTACAGCACCCTATCCTACATGATAGCGGTGATTCCGTAGTGAGACCGGTTGTGGTTGAATTAACCGGAGGTTATGGCTAAGAGCCAAGAACGGACGGACAAGCACCAAAAGGAAGAACTTAAGCGTTAGAAAGCCTGGCTTATACTCGCAAGTTCCTTCCTAGTCATGCTAATCCCCGTTGTTGCCGATTACCGTAACACCGATATTAAGAGTGGCAACGAAAGAAGTGAGCGACTCCTAACTCAAACTAACCTAATCCTAACCCTAACAAGCTCTCTTTACATATCATTTTAACACTTAGATAATCACAAACAAATCTGGAAAATTGGACTTAACTCGTTAAAGCACATAGAAAAAGATTCCCATCTCCCTGCGAACGACCCGTACTCAACCGGCTAGCTACAAGCGAAACGGTTTTGATTGCGGTAATTAACTAAACTTAAACACGCAGAATCTATACCAATCAAATGGCGCCGTTGCCGGGGAGACGGTAGTTTATTTCTTTGTGTAATTTCGGGTTAACTTGTGAATATAAATATAACCAAAAAAACAAAACAAAAATATATATATATATATATATATATATATACTTTGTAAAGAAAAATCATCTTGTTATTTTTGATTAGTTTTTGTGCAAGTGTGCAGGATAATACGGAGTTCGAGTTCAGTGCCAAAGACGTGGGAAGATAGACCCACATTTCGCGGCTACACCGCGACGGATCAAAACGAAGCAAACGGTCTACTGTAAAAATCTGGAGCAGATACAGTAAGCAAGTCAAAATTCAGCACATCCAGACAAGCAGAGGACACCCAACAGAGCACACCCAAAAATTTCAGAAGCCCAACTCTACCCTACTGCCGCGGAACCGCGGCATAAGCTGGCTTAGGCCGCGGATCCGCGGCCGTTTGGTGGCCTCAGGGTGCCAAAATCTCTGTAAGTGTTTCTCTCCTCTCTCCCACTCCTCTGGACTCCAATAAACTGTGTTTTCTGCAGCATTCTTTGCGCAAATTCTCTTCCCCCTTCCAATAAACTGTTCTTGTGCAGGATTCTTTGCGCCGCGCTAAAAATAAAAATTGTTTGCAGTTGATTTGTTACCGCTTTGCATTCATTAATACGGACTTAAGGGGCTTGAAACCAATTCAGATTGGGTGGGGATTTCATCACCCTTCCCAGGACCTCAGAAATCACAAAAAGCATATGCATTGACCATTGTTAAATTAAAAAATACTAGACTCAGCCCTAAGGACTTCGCGCTCAATAGGACAGAGGACTAGTTATAGGCATCGACCGTTTATCCTATCTGACTTTTGCGGTGTCTAGGCAAGTGTGTCGAAGGCAAGTGGCTATTTAATTAAGGAACTTCGTGAAAGCGTTGGACAACCTCCCACTTACCTGGCACTTACCTGGTCGCAATTGACGGAGAAGAGGCGGTTTGAGGTCCTATTTCTAGCCCTCTGGAACAGTTAGGAGCTATCTAGCAGACCTAGGTGACCCTAAATCTAGGTGTGATTGTGCATATCTTGTTTGTGATTGCTTAAAGCCGTAAGTCCGTACATATTTCTGTAAAGCTCTTTCTAAAAAAAAAGGAAAAAATCAAAAACTTTTATAAAAACTTGACCTTTGTCGTCAAAATCCATTTTTCACCCACCACCCATCGCCTTTCTCCATTGACGTTTTCTTACCCTCACCTTCTCCGCTTTGACTATACTAAACTCGTTTAGTGTATGTCCGCTTGGACTCGGGACACTAGCGCCCGCCTAGTCCGCGTTACGTTAGTCGCTACCGACTACGCGATCGACTCAGACGTTGAAACTCCGTCCACTCCTCTTTCACCTTTACCTTTGCCGGCCAACTCCGACGTTGACCGGAATTCTGTTCATACATCTTCACCTTCACCATCACCAACCTCTTCTTCCGCGATGTCAGGATTTAATCCGAACATCTCTTTGACTACCCCTGGATTGGCTCTACCTCCTACGGAGACCAATAACCCACTACCACCGCCTGTTATAACGCCGCAGCGAATCGCGCTCCAGGATCGTTTCTATCCCACCCGTTCTGCACTTCCCACCTGCCTTTCTCTTCCACCGGCCAATGGGGATAATTTTGAAATTAAGCCGCACCTCATCAACATGCTTCCACGATTTCATGGGCTTGAATCTGAAGATGCCTATATCTTCATCAATAAATTTCAAAACGTTTGTGCCATGATGAAAACTACCCAACTGTCGGACGATGCTATACGTCTACGGGTCATTCCGTTCACTTTATGCGATCTTGCTGAAAAATGGCTGTATAGCACCGCTTCCCACTCCATAACCAGTTGGGACGAGTTTGTTAAAGCATTTCTCAAAAAGTTCTATCCGAATCATAAAACCGCAAGGATTCGCAATGAAATCAACCAATTCTCTCAGCTTCCTTCTGAACCCTTCTGGAAGTGCTTTGACCGGTACAAAGACCTTCTTGTTCAGTGTCCTCACCACGGTATAGAGAAATGGCAACTTTGCCAAACCTTATACGAGGGCCTGAACCCAGCAACGAAGCAGTTGTTGGAAACCATCTGTCAGGGCCACTTCCTATCAAAATCTGACGAGGAAGCGTGGCAATTCTTTGACGACTTTGCGGAGCAAACGCTACAATGGGAGAGCACCAGACCGACTTCTTCTTCTTCTACCTCCACTTCTACCGGTCAGTCTAGAGTAGGAATTCACCAACTTGATGTCTCTATTGCGATGAAAGCTGAAATGGCTGCAATAACGAGAAAGCTTGAAGCCATAGAGAGCAAATTTTCTTCTCCTGCTCATGCCCCTGTTCTTCCCCTTCGTACCATCTGTGCTTGTTGTTCCGATCCTTCTCACTTAACCGAAGAGTGTCCTTACAATCCACCATCGCAAGGACAGGATCAGGTTAATGCTGCATTCCAGCAAAGACCGAGGAATGATCCATACTCTTCCACCTACAATCCCGGTTGGAGGAACCACCCCAATTTCGCCTGGAATCAGAATCAGAATCAATTCCAAGGCAACAATTTCCAAATGCCCCCTCCGCCGCAACAACAAGCGCAACAACAAACTCAACATCAATTTCAGCAGCCCTTCCAACCCCAACCTTTTCAAAATCAGACGAACAACTTTGCACCCAACAATTCTTTTCCCCAAAACAACTTTGTTCCGTCAAACAACGATAAGGTTTCCTCGCTCGAACGAAGTCTGGAGGCGTTCGTTAAACAATCGACACAATCCACCGCCAACATCCAGTCTTCCATTCAGTCCTTAGTGCAACACATTGCCGCTCACGGGCAAAGCATCAAGACCATCGAGGCCCAGATTGCACAGCTGAATGCGGCATTAAGCGAGCGAGAGAAGGGGAAGCTCCTGTCCCAGCCACTCCCAAATCCCGGTCACCCACAGAATGTACATGTTGCTCTTGAACAACAGAACCATAATGTGAGTGCCGTGACTACATTGAGATCGGGAAGGATGCTGCAAAACAACATTGGCACACGGATCAACGATGACACCCCGGACGCTTCTTCTTCTTCTTCTTCTTCTTCTCCTGCTTCTTCGTCTTCTGAGCCTATTCTCCATTCTTCAAAAGGCTCTCCTTCTTCTTCTTCTTCTTCTTCTGCTCTGAATGGACACACTTCTCACTCCACGAAAACACCTGTTCTAGGATTCATTCCAACTCCACAATCTCCTCCACAAGCATTAGACTCAACCAATTTTAAAAACGTCCCATTTCCAAACCGGTTGAGGTCTAATAAACAAAATCCTCAAATGGAGAAAATTCTGGAGTTATTTAAGCAGGTTAACATTAACATTCCTCTTTTAGATGCCGTCCAACAAGTCTCATCCTATGCGAAAATCTTAAAGGACTTGTGCACGAAAAAGAGGAAGTCTCAGGTACCAAAGAAAGTTTTCTTGGCCAGTACTGTGAATGATGCTCTTACCCAATCTTTACCACAAAAACGGAAGGACCCTGGCTGTCCTACGATTTCTATTACCATTGGGGATAAGAACATCAACCGCGCACTATTAGATCTTGGTACTAGTGTTAACCTGCTTCCGTACTCAGTATACGAGCAATTAGGCGTAGGAGAGCTGAAACCTACACACTGTACTCTCCAAATGGCCGACCGATCGATCACCCATCCTAGGGGTGAGCTAGAGGATGTGTTAATCAAAGTCGGGGACTTCATATTCCCCGTTGACTTCATCGTATTAGACACACAGCCTGTAGCTAACCCCCGGAATCAAATTCCAGTGATACTCGGTCGCCCATTCCTTGCAACCTCAAATGCTGTGATCAATTTTCGCAATGGTTCGATGAACCTCTCTTTTGGAAACATGACGATTGAACTCAACATTTTTAGGTTGGGGAATCAGCCCTCCGAACCTAATGCTCATATACTGGACGTTTGTTCAATCCAGGAGATCACCCCAGAAGAGTGTGAATTCGAGGAGTTTCTGTTTGATCACGATAAACTTGACGCCACTAGTGCGTTCCTCCTCGAACCTGCTGCTGTTTCTGCACCCGACAACGACTACGAGTGTTTCACGTTCTTGAACGATCTTAGCCGCTCGCAACCCGAGTTTGAATCCTTCGAATTTCCGGATGAGTTACCTGAACCATCCGACTCGGTCACTTACACTCGTTTTGAACCTTTGCTGGAGTCCTTTGAGTTCGAGACCTCTGCACCAATCTTGCCTTCAATCGTTTCACCTCCGACGCTCGAACTCAAGCCTTTGCCGTCTCACCTTAAGTACGCTTACTTAGGTCAGAACGAGACCCTCCCTGTCATCATCCCGGCTTCTCTAGCTCCAGAGCAAGAGAAAGCCCTTCTCGCGGTCTTGCACAGCAACAGGCAAGCTTTTGGCTGGTCCATGGCGGACATCAAGGGGATTAGTCCCCTGATCGTTGAACATCACATTCATCTGATGGATGATGCCAAACCAGCCCGGGATCCACAAAGACGTCTCAATCCAGTCATGAAAGAGGCTGTGAAGAAGGAGATCGTAAAATGTCTGGATAGTGGTATCATTTACCCTATCTTTGATAGCCAGTGGGTTAGCCCCATTCACGTTGTCCCCAAGAAATCAGGTATAACGGTCATCACTAACGAGGCAAACGAGTTAATCCCTACTCGCACCCAAACTGGGTGGCGAGTATGCATCGATTACAGAAAACTCAACGCCGCAACGCGGAAGGACCACTTTCCGCTATCTTTCATTGACCAAATGCTTGAACGATTGGCCGGACACGAGTACTACTGCTTTCTTGATGGCTACTCCGGCTATAATCAGATTCCCCTCGCCGAAAAAGACCAGGACAAGACCACATTCACTTGTCCTTTCGGCACGTTTGCATATCGTCGCATGTCCTTTGGGTTATGCAATGCGCCCGCTACCTTCCAGCGGTGTATGATGGGAATCTTCTCAGACATGGTGGAAAAATTTCTGGAGATCTTCATGGATGATTTCTCCATCTTCGGCGATTCCTTCAACGAGTGTTTGCTGCATCTTGACGCTGTCCTTACCCGATGTAAGGACAAGAATCTCACTTTGAATAGGGAGAAGTGCCACTTCATGGTGCGCGAAGGTATTGTCTTAGGACATATCATCTCGCAAAATGGCATAGAGGTTGACAAAGCGAAGATTGAGGTCATTTCCAATCTCCCTCCTCCCCGATGCGTCTGAGATATCCGAGCCTTCCTTGGCCATGCCGGTTTCTATAGACGGTTCATCAAGGACTTTAGCAAGATTGCTAGGCCCTTGACTCTTTTGCTGGCCAAGGATACGCCATTCGACTTCAACTCGAGCTGTGTGACTGCATTCAAGTCATTGAAAAGCTCACTCACTTCTGCTCCCGTTCTTTCTTCGCCTGACTGGACGCACCCATTTGAGATTATGTGCGATGCATCCGACTTTGCCATTGGTGCTGTCCTTGGACAACACATAAACAAAATGCCACACGTAATCTATTATGCGAGCCGAACCCTGAACGATGCCCAACTCAATTATACAACAACTGAGAAGGAATTCTTAGCTGTTGTATTTGCTTTAGAGAAGTTCAGGCCCTACCTCATCGGCTCTCTAGTCATTGTCTACACAGACCATTCTGCTCTGCGCTATCTTTTTGCGAAGAAAGATGCAAAATCTCGGTTAATACGTTGGATCCTCTTGCTTCAAGAGTTTGACCTTGTCATTAAGGACAAACGAGGATGTGAAAACGTAGTTGCCGACCATCTCTCACGACTTCCTTCTTCGCCTTCGCTTCCAATTCCAATCAACGACGTTTTCCCGGATGAACAGCTCCTGACAGTATCTTGCGAACCCTGGTTCGCAGATATTGTGAACTATTTGGCCACGGGATTACTACCGACTGAATGGTCAAGTCAGGACAGACTTCGCTTCTTATCCCAAGTAAAATACTTTTACTGGGACGAACCCTATCTGTTCAAGTACTGACCCGACCAGATTATTCGTCGGTGTGTCCCTGACGAGGAATTCAAGAGTGTGCTGTCATTTTGCCACGATCAAGCATGTGGCGGGCATTTTGGCCCCAGAAAGACAACTGAGAAGATCTTGCAATGTGGTTTCTACTAGCCACAACTCTTCAAAGACACTCATGACTATTGCAAGACTTACTCCCGGTGCCAACACTTGGGTCGGATATCCCGGAGGAACGAGATGTCGCTCCAACCGATCTTGGTTGTGGAGATTTTCGATGTTTGGGGGATCGATTTCATGGGGCCGTTTCCCAGCTCTTTTGGGAACTTGTACATCCTTCTCGCTGTTGATTACGTCTCTAAGTGGGTCGAGGCTGTGCCCAGCCGGACTAACGACAACAAGGTTGTCGTTAGGTTTCTTAAAGAAAACATTTTCTCCCGTTTTGGGCACCCCCGAGCGATCATTAGCGACAATGGAACTCATTTCTGCAATAAGACTTTCGAGGCCTTGATGCGGAAATATTCCATTAATCATAAGCTCTCTACGCCCTACCACCCCCAAACCTGCGGGCAGGCCGAAGTTTCAAATCGGCAAATCAAGCAGATACTGGAGAAGACGGTTTTCAAGAACCGTAAGGATTGGTCGCTGAAACTCACTGATGCCCTTTGGGCCTTTCGAACCGCTTATAAGACCGATCTTGGCATGTCTCCCTATCGGCTTGTGTATGGAAAAGCTTGCCACCTACCAGTCGAAATAGAGCATCGCGCATTTTGGGCGATAAAGGAGCTGAATCTGTCTCCCGAAGATGCGTGCAGCCATCGGAAGCTGCAGTTGAACGAATTAAGCGAGCTTAGGAATGAGGCTTACGATAACGCGGTTGTCGTTAAGAACCGAACGAAGGTGTTTCACAATAAACACATTTTGCGCAAAATTTTCGTACCTGGTCAACAGGTACTGCTTTACGACACCAGACTACACTTCCATCCAGGAAAGCTCAGATCTCGCTGGAAAGGGCCGTATTTTGTGCGGAATGTGTATCCGCATGGCGCTGTGGATTTGGAGAATCCAAAGGACGGTTCATTTTTCAAAGTGAACGGACACCGACTAAAACCGTACCTTAGCGCCGAACCAACAGAGGAGCTCATGTTCTTACAGGAGCCGGTTTACCCTGCAGAATCTTCCTCTGCCTACCTCCAAACTTCGGTTATCCAGCCAAGAACAAGTGGACACTGTTCGAAATAAGTTTGGGGGTATGTATATACCATTTTGTACATTTTTGTGGATATTCTTTTTCTTTTTCTTTTTCTTAAAACCAAAAACACAAAAAAATAAAAATAAAAATTTTGTGTATATCTAACCGACAATTTTGACCCTTCAAATGATCTCTTCATGCAATGATAGTGAGGACACTGTCCAGTTTAAGTTTGGGGGTACGCTCGGTACGCATTTCTTACCTTCGTATTCATATGTATATTTTGCATCTGCATACTAAAATCCATAAAATCCATAAAAATCAAAAAAAAAATTCTAAAAACATAAAAACTTTTTGTCAAGTTAGCCAGTGGGAGGACTCTGATTCAACATTTCGACGGTTTTGTTTGATTAAATAAGAATAACTAAATCTTATGTTTAGATTTTGAAAACCTGAAAGATAACTCTCCTTTGAAGTTAACTATAGCTGATATACGTCTTTACATCACACTACACGTGTCGTGAGTTTTTGGGAATTAGATGACAAGTCTTTTATGTCGAAAAACTTTTAAATGGATCAATGATTTTCTGAGGATCAAATAGGTTTATTCTGAAATAAGTAATATCAAGAATAGTTTATGAAGTAAGTGAATATGAAGGAATGTTATTGATGCCTTAATTGGAACTAAGTCTGAAAAATAACCCATCTGAAACTTGATTGGAATGATTACACACCGAACCCACTAAACACGTCTTTTATCCAAAAAAAAATAAAAAATTGTCTTGATTTTCACGCCAAACTGTCTTTTGTTTTTGGACCTAGGTAACTTGAGTAATTAAGTTCGTTGGGGTGTTTCTACACCTAATGCCCTAAAACCAACTGGTTTGGGTGCATTGGCCCAAAGCTCGCTAAGAAGCCTAGAAAGTCCAGTTTAAAACAAAGTCAAGCAAGTGTTCTCTCTGAGTTAAAATTCCTAACGGTTCTTTGTGTGAGAGTAATCTTGATAAAAGACAGGCTTTTATAAAAAAAAATTTAACGGAGATATGAAGGTTTTATTCTATGATAAAGACTATTGCACGTTCACAGAGGTGTGTATAAAATAAAAACAAGAAAAAGATGGAGTGAAAAATAAGACCTAGTTTCCCGTTAAGAAAGATAGAAATTCTAAAGTTGAAACTTTACTGGAAAACGAAACTTGAAAAATGCTTAACTCTTTATAAAACTTATGTGATCCTTTCAAAAATTTTATCTGGGCTTTATTGTGTGACATGATGACGTAAATCGATCCTTCTGGAAACTTAACGACCCTATTTGCACTACACGTAAAGACATATAAAATCTGTAGTTAAATAAGAAGCGAGGTGTGAAAAATAAAGGTTCGATAGTCTAGACTTAGGATAATAGAATTGTTATTTTCTGAAACAAAACTTTAGGGTTTGAATCTTAGTTATTTTACAAAACCAACTTGACCAGATTTTGTGGGTAGTATCCGCTGAAAACCCTCAGGAGACAACACTCCTCCTACTAGGGACACCTAGAGGTTTAACGGCTTGTTGCACATGCCCAGTGCAATCGCGTTCCCTGCGAAAGTGAGGTTAGGAAATTTTTTGTGAATAAATTGGCTTTGCTCGGGACGAGCAAATGATAAGTTTGGGGGTATTTGTTCATATCAGATTTTTGCATTTTCATACCGCCCAATTTTTATCACACTGCATATCGGTAGGTACTCTTGAGCCGTGTTTGCTAGTCAATTGCAGGATACAGGTTCTCGGCTCTAAACGGTGAAATTCATGGAAAAACACGACAAAATCCGGGTTCCTGCCAACCACAGATAAAACACGGGTCTCCGCTCTTTATCCGTCTGTTGCCACACACCAGTTTAAGAGACAAAATGGCAAATCATTGTCATTTTCATGCACAAGGCTCAATGGCAACACAGGATCCAAGAAATCTACATGGAGCTCGAGGAAATCATGACAAAAAGATCCACATCAAATCACCTTTTGCTCAACAGAAATTCTGGAAAAATCGTGAAGAAAATCTGAGAAAACACATATACCAGAATAAAGGACATAGAAAACCAGGGAAGCACAAGAAAACTTAGACCCCAACTCACCTATACGGCCGCGGAACCGCGGCCAATAGGGGGTCTAGGCCGCGGTTCCGCGGCCATACTGGCGCCTCACTTGATGGGATTTCAGGGGTTGTTTGGTCTTTTCATGTTGATTCAGAATGTTGCCCTAGATTTCCATCTCCCTGCCTATAAATTGTCCAGAACCTTGTGAAGCCAAGGGTGCTTAATCTTGTATTTTTTTAGGGTTTAGAATACTTGTTCTTCTTCCTCTTCTCATCTCTTCTCCATTGAAAAACTTGTAGTGAGCTTTTGTGAGTGAAGAATGATGAATAAAGAAGTTCATTTTGTTATTATACTTGTCTTGCTCTTTTTATGTTAATCGCTTGTAATCGTTAATTGATAAGTAGTTGTTGTTATTTATTGTTGTTTCTTTCTTTTCTCTTTTTCTTTATCCTTAAAACAACCATGATGCTTACGCTTGATCCTTACCAAGGTGAGGTCGCAAATAGCTAGTTGTTATCTTCTAATCTCTTTCTTTCTATCTTCCTCTTTGTTTTATTTTCTTTTCATTATGATCTGTGAGTAGTTTCCATACTTGTTAGGGTAGGATAAGGGAAGTTTGAGAGAAGGAAATCTCTCTCACTCTTTCCTTGCCCAACATCTTAAATCAACTCCCGTTAATTGAACCACAATCCGCTCCTTACGGCACCCTATCCTACATGATAGCGGTGATTCCGTAGTGAGACCGGTTGTGGCTGAATTAACCGGAGGTTATGGCTAAGAGCCAAGAACGGACGGACAAGCACCAAAAGGAAGAACTTAAGCCTTGGAAAGCCTGGCTTATACTCGCAAGTTCCTTCCTAGTCGTGCTAATCCCCGTTGTTGCCGATTACCGTAACACCGATATTAAGAGTGGCAACGAAAGAAGTGAGCGACTCCTAACTCAAACTAACCTAATCCTAACCCTAACAAGCTCTCTTTACATATCATTTTAACACTTAGATAATCACAAACAAATCTGGAAAATTGGACTTAACTCGTTAAAGCACATAGAAAAAGATTCCCATCTCCCTGCGGACGACCCGTACTTAACCGGCTAGTTACAAGCGAAACCGTTTTGATTGCGGTAATTAACTAAACTTAAACACGCAGAATCTATACCAATCACCCGCGATACCCGAAGCAGCCATCCCAAAGTGGATAGCCATCCCGGCTCAAGCGGACGAAATTATTAGAGAAGCTTCTTCTGCCAAGAAGTCAGTCTTCACAAGGCTGGCCGTTCCAGCTCCCGCTACGGGCGAAGTCATCAAAGCTGCTTCCCCTACCCAGAGGTCTGTTTTTGACAGATTGGACATCGCTTCTCAACGGGCATCGGTCTTTAAGAGGCTGACGCCGGTGACAACCCTTCGCCAACACAGGGGGCATGAAGAAGTCACCCCTACAGCTGAGACAATCCCAACGGCTCGACACGCTCGACGTCGCCACTGGCGCCGAGTAAGGAAGGCTGGGGGCAGCTCCCCGTCTGGACTAACTTCACCAGCTCTCATGGTGTAAATCAATGTTGTTGTTCCAACTGGGAACAGCTTTGAACCGCTTAGGAGGGTTTGCAAGAACTCTCCGACTGCCGTGTTGAAAAGATCTCCTCCACATATAGAGATTGCTACAGAAAAGAAGCCGGAGCAGCCCCCTCAGCGGCTGTCCTCCAAAATTTACAAAGTCCGGAGACAGGTCCAGGAATTGGTGATTGACCAGGACTACTCTCGCCGATCAAAGAAGCTTAAACCTCGACAAGAAGAAAACCATCCTGTCAACCCACAAAAGGCAACAGCCGTCTGGGTGCCCGCTGCAATGGCTCCCTCAACGTCAGCCGCTCACAAGAGAAGGAGGCCGGAGAAAGCCCCTGTGACCGTGGCGAACCGCAAAGACGCTGAATCTAAATGCCCCAAGTCTGGGGGCATGGTAACACATACCGTTTATATGGCTTCCGGAAAAGAAGAATGTTGTGCTTCCACGGGTCATCGACCGCTTACCCGATCGATAACGAAGGCTCAGGAACAACAGCAGCAGAAACTTCAGGAGATGTTGACTGCAATGGCCGCACTCACTGGGCCGAAAGAAAATCCAAAGACCTCAGAGCAGCGTCGGGAACAAGAAACTGATACTGAATTCCTCTGAAGAATGCTCGAGAGGAAAGAAAAAGAGGCCGCGGAACAGGCAGCTAACATCAAACGAATGGCTCTTTTGTTCCAAGACATGGCCGGGATGATGTTACAGCCAGAACTTCGAGCTGAAGACCCCCCAATTATCATTGAAGACGACAGAGGGGAGACATCGAACCCTCCTCCAGCTCTTTCAGCAGCCAAGGAGGAGACCATCTCCAAGGCCGCTCTGGATGATTATATCGCTCAGCAAATACGAGCTCATCGTGTGAGCGAGACGGCCGGGCAGATCGTTAAGACTAGACGACCCTATCCAGGCTGGTATGACCAAATAAGGTACCCGTCGGGATATACGATCCCTAAATTCCATGTATATAAAGGGACGGGGAATCCGCATCAGCACGTCTCCCAATTCAGAGCCTTGTGCGGCAACACCGGAGGTGATGATAAACTTCTGCTCTGCCAGTTTGTTGGTAGCTTGTCGGAGACGGCGTTTGAGTGGTATTCGGAGCTTCCAAACGACTCCGTCAAAACTTTTACAGAAATGGAGCTGCTATTCACTCAGCACTTCGCGAGTGCTAGTGAACGCACCCCAATTACGGCATTGATCAATACCAGGGTGAAGCCAGGTGAAACGTGGGTGCAATACGATGGCGGAATCTATGGTCAAAGTGCGAGCAGCGCATCGAGGAAGCGCCTGCAGTGGGCATGTTCGTGGGAACTCTTGACCCTCAAGCGTCCATCTCCCAACTCATGATGATTGATAAGCTGGTCCAAATAGACCAGATGGGCCACAGGCCTTCCTCTTCGAAGCTGGAGCCGCGGAATGAAAAAGGGAAAGGGAAAGCGACCTTCGTCGCCAATGCTCAACAGCAGCCTAGTGGTCCAAAATTAACGGATCGCCTAGACGAGAGACGGCAATACTATAATGAGAAAATAAAGTTCCCTTATTCGTTTCCCCGGGACAAAACAAGGAGATTGTTCAAGCTAGCGGTGCGCAACAGGCTCATTAATTTGCTAAATCCAAAATGCCCATTGCAACCCGGTGAGGCTAATAGTCCCAATTATTGCCCCTACCATCAAGCGGTAAGCCATCCAATTGAAGATTGCTTCGTCTTTATAGGCTGGATCGAAGACCAATACCAACAGGGCAAGTTCGCACTGTCCGAGAATTGGAAAGTAAGCCCGCCGCAGCCGCACGCTCTCAAAAAGACAGACACACCGGGGGCATCATGCTCTTTTATAGAAGAAGCTCCATGGGAGGTCGTTCTTTCAACCAAGACGAAAAGAATGCTGAAGGATCTCCAAACATGCCCGGAGATCAGGTGGAAAAATCCACTGGAACCCGAGATCATCGAGGGAATGCTGAAACCGCGCCTAACTCCAAAAATTGGTGGTGATAGCCAAAGCGCTCACACCCAGCCGTCAAAGTCTTCGAAGAAGAAGAAGAAATCCAAGAAGCCTGTGAAGCCTGGTGACAAGCGCACGGACCTGCAAAAGCAGATTGACGCACTGGAAGAATATAATCAGAAGGCGCGAACTCCAGTCACACTCTAAGAATTTCTAAGCCACGTCCTTGAGGACGGAGATGATGACAATGAAGGGGACTCATCGGATGAGCCTGAAGATTACGTGGCAAGCTGCCATGTGATCTCCCACTCATTAATAAACAATGAAGAAGCTTCTTACGTAGAGAAACTGGGGCAGATCCTGAGCCGGAACGTCTAGGACCATCAGACGAAATGATTGATGCATTCCTGAACGAAGCTCTTCTTAAAAGCAAAGCCGATCGAGAGCGCGAGATGGTCGTATTGGAAAAGGCCAAACGCCGGCGACTGGACGAAAGGGTCGAGGCACTCCCGCCAGATCAAACTACATATGCCGCAAATAAAATCAGATTCAAGACGAGGAAAAGGTTCACCAAGGCCATAACAATGGGAATGAAGCTGCCACCCTCCGAAGAAAACATTCCTGATGAAGCGGATATACATCCTAGCTATTGCCTATATCATCGAAAGATTGCGCACCCCACCGAAGAGTGCAACGCTTTTAAAAAATGGTGGCAAGGATATATTGCTCACCGACAACACTTCAAGCGGATGAAACGCAAAACTCGTCGGGAGCAAAGAAATACGACCGAGGAGCGCGAAAGAACTACCGGCAATTGTCACATGGTCGACGCTGGGGGATCGCAAGTTCTCACCTTCGGGAGTGATTCTGATGAAGAAATAGCCCTTGGCCCTCTCTTTAAAGAACCCACATCCGAAACGGAAGAAATGAAGACCTGTGAGAACATTCAGCTGCGCAATCGTACGCTGCCTGAAAACAATCTCGGACCTGCAAATAAGGGAGCGAACAAAAAGGATAAGGGGAAAGAAAAGGTCCATGAGGATATCGCCCTCGATGATCAAGTTGTCAAAGAGCTGACAGCCAAGGACCCGCCAAAGAAAAACAAGGTGGACTATAACGTTCTAGCGCACTTGAGGAAGCTACCTTCACAGCTAAGCATTCTCGACGCTCTTCTTCTATCCAAAGAGGCGAGAGATTCTTTGATCAAGGCGTTACAGGAGCCTGAACAATTCCAAACTTTCCTCGCCGAAGAAAAGATGAAGGACGAGCTGGAAGAAGTGCACACGGCCGATATCACCTTCGGTGATGAAGATCTCCTCCTCAGACGTGCGAGCATAACCGTCCCCTCTATGTCTCTGGATATTGTCATGATATTAAGATAGGCAAAATCCTGGTCGACAATGGGTCCTCCGTTAACCTTCTCAATGTGAGGGTGTTGAAGGAGATATGCATGAGCGTTCAACACCTCGCTCGGGATAAGATCACCATCTCCGGGTTCGACTCTCAGTCATCACGGACGCTTGGGTCTATGATACTGACGTTACGCTTTGGGCTGCCCGTCACTGATATCAAGTTCCACGTCATTGACGCCAAGACATGCTATAACGCTTTGCTCGGCCGGCCTTGGTTACACGAGTACAACATTATCCCTTCTACACAACATCAGTGTATGATGTATTTCAAGGATGGTCTCGAGTACACTGTAACAGGTGAACTAAACCCATTCTCCGTAAACGAAGCCCGCAAATATGAGGATGCCAAGTACTTCCTGCCAGATTTCGAAGACACAGAAAGGTGTCGCAAATCGGAGGACAAGAACAAAGCTATCACCACTATTCCGGTCTTCGGGAGTGATACCGAGGAGGAAGAAGAAATAGTTTATTCAGGGCCGCCCCAATACAACAAACCGGGACCGTCCACCCCTATATTGATTTTCGGCAGCGACTCGGAAGATGAAGTCAATACCGTATTTTCTGTTCGGCCATCAATTCAAGCCTTCGCTGATGATGATCGGAGTTTGCAAATCGCCATGGTTCCGTGGGAGCATTACAAAGAACTTGACGCACTTAATACCTATAGTGTGCAGGAACTGCAGACATTCTATATCCCTCCCAGGCGAAAGGGTGAAAAGGCGATCCTATTCTACCGATCCGGGGAAACCAAGGTGGAGAAAGAAATTTGGCATGGTGCAGACTCGATACTTGACAGACTTCAGCCCATCCGACTGCCCAGATACTACACAGAAGGATTGAAGAGGCCCTTGAGACGCCAAGGTGTACCCCTTAAGCAAACTGCGCGACAAGCTCAGTTCTACAACAGGATCTGGAACGTCCCCGGAACTCGGCGAAAGTTGCCCAATGGGAGAATGGAAACGATCGAGCTTGGGTATGTTCAATCCAAGGAACGAGAGCGATTCCGCGGCTGCTACATCATACATGACTTTGATGAAGAAGGAGATGCTTTGTGGGAAGATCCTAACCCTGAACCAAAACGAGCTCCCATCATAAAAATACCAAGCCCGTCGTTCGAGGAACAAATGGACAAGCTTATAAGAGAAGCGGGTCAAAAGGTTCGAGACGACCATAATCGCGAAATGGCTATCTACGAGAAAGTCAGAACGCAGCGCCTCCTTCAGCAGGCTGCAGAAAGTGACGATGCTCTTCGTCACCAGCCCGTCATACAAAAGACCCGACGTAGAGGCAGAAATAAACCCAAGAATGGAAAAAGCGTTCGACGGCGACAAAGTAGGACCAAGAAGCCCCTCGATCGAGAATCGAGCAGCCTGGATTCGTCTCTTGTAAAGAAGATGGGCCGAGTATACTCTTTTCCCCAAGACAAGACAAGAAAGATATTCGATCTTGTCATAAAACATCAGATGATGACACTCCCGGAGTCTAAGCACCCCGAGCAAGCAAGCGAGGTCTCTCACCTGGATTATTGCTCTTACCACTGAGCGATAGGACATGCTCTTGAAGACTGCTTCACATTCAAAGACTGGGTAGAAGACCAGTATCAGCAAGGCAAGTTCGCTTTATCCAGCGGTTGGAGGGTAACCTCGCCGCAGAAGCATGAACCGAAAGCCACGAGAGTAGAACCGGATCAACATCGGTATTGGAAGCGATCCCGTACTTGTCTCGTGATAACGCTGTCAGAAGAAGAGCCTGAGAATATGGATAACCTCCCCTGGTGCTTCGAAAATGATGATGATGAGGTGATCTCAGAATTTCCGCCGACGCCAAAAGAGCTGGAAGATGGGATACAAACTACTGCAGATAACCTCAAGAAAATTGACTTGGGGACGGCAAGTGACCCGCGCCGACATTCGTCAGTGAGCTATTGTCTGAAGAAAGGGTGGCTACTCTAAAAGACGTGCTCATGCAGTATAAAGACTGTTTCGTATGGAACTATTCCGAGATGCCCGGATTGGATCCAGAAATAGCCGTCCACAAATTGGCGATATCTCCGGACATCAAGCCGATCAAACAAGCACCAAGTAGAATGCGGCTCGAGCTTGAGATGAGCATCAATGCCGAGGTCAAGAAGCTAATCGATTCCGGCTTTATCCAAGAAGTTCAGTATCCTGACTGGATCGCTAACATCGTCCCAGTGATGAAGAAAAATGGGACGGTGCGCATATGCGTAGACTTCCGGGATCTCAACAAAGCTTGCCCAAAGGACGACTTTCCAGTACCGGACACTGAGTTGATGATAGATAATACGTCCACTCACGAAGTTTTCTCCTTCATGGACGGCTCATCAGGATACAATCAGATAAAGATGCATCCCGAGGACCAAAATTATACCGCCTTCCGGACTTCTCTAGGCATATTCTGCTACAAGGTGATACCCTTCGGTCTAAAGAACGCCGGTGCCACCTATCAGAGGGCCATGACAAAGATCTTTGATGACCTCATACATGAAATCGTCGAATGCTATATTGACGACCTCATAATTAAAAGCAAATCATACGAGGAACACTTAGAGCATCTGAAGATCGTGTTTCAGCGCCTTCGGAAATATAACTTGAAGATGAACCCTCTTAAATACGCGTTCGGAGTTTCCTCAGGCAAGTTCCTAGGATTCGTCGTCCGACACCGAGGCATCGAGATAGACCCATCGAAGATCAAGGCAATCACGGAAATGCCTCCGCCAAGGACTCTCAAGCAACTGCGGTCTCTCCAAGGAAAGCTCGCGTATATCCGACGATTTATAGCCAATCTCTCGGGCAAGTGTCGTCCTTTCAGTCACCTAATGAAGAACGGAACCCCGTTCGTATGGGATCGCAAATGCCAAAGCGCACTGGATGAAATCAAGCAATACCTGCAGAATCCGCCAGTACTGGCCGCTCCCGTCAAGGGAAAACCTCTCGTCCTATATACAACAGCCCTCGAAGGTTCTCTAGGCACATTATGGGCACAAGAAAACGATCAAGGGAAGGAGAGAGCCCTCTACTATTTGAATCGAGTTCTCCTGAGGGCAGAAAACAATTACTCCCCCATTAAAAAACACTGCCTGGCGTTGATCTTCATGATAATGAAGCTCAAACACTATGCGTTGGCGCACGAGGTCCATCTCATGTCAAAAGTGGAACCTCTCAAATATTTGATGTCGAAAGCCATATTAACAGGACGTCTCGCTAAATGGACCCTGCTCTTGATGGAGTTCTCGATAACTTATCATCCCCTCATGGCAGTGAAGGGCCAAGCCATTGCTGACTTCCTCGCTGAGCATCCGATACCTGCCGACTCTCCCTTGAACTGCGAACTGCCAGACAAACACGCGTTTGACACGATCGACGGAGAGAATGATACCCAGTGGGAACTCTATTTCGATGGAGCATCTTCCACGAAGAAGCGCAAACAAAGCACCCCCATAATCAAATCAGGGGTAGGCCTCATCTTCGTGACTCCACAAGGAGGGATAATGCGCTTTGCTTTCTCCTTAACCGAATCGAGGACAAACAATGAAGCCGAATATGAAGCTTGGATAGCGGGTCTTGAGATCACCGTAGACATGGGAATCGAAAACCTCCTCATATACGGAGACTCCCAGCTGATCGTTAGTCAGGTAAACGGCGACTATCAAACGTGCAAACCAGAGTTGGTGAAGTACGGCGAGAGAGTACAGCAACTGCTGACTCAAATTCTTTCCTACACCCTGGAAAGCATACCGCGTGCGGAAAATAGTAAAGCGGATGCATTATCCAAGCTCGCTAAAGAACTGGCCGATAAGAACCTCAATGACGTAAGGATCGTTGTGCAAAGCCGTCGGGTTCTTGCACCGGCAAAAATATCTCCGGAGTCGTCCGAAGAAAAGGGAGCGACCGAGCAAACGGCCCTACAAATAAAAGACCAGGAAAAAGCTAAGGATTGGAGAGAAGTCTTTATAGACTACTTCAAATCCCATCAAGCACCTGAAAATGCATCCTCGAGACATCAGCTCATGAAACGAGCTCTATCTTTTTCCTTCGTCAATGATACTCTGTATAAGAGATCATTTGATTCTCTGTAGCTGAGATGCCTGGGACCTGAAGAGGCAAGGAGAGTCGTCCAAGAAACTCACGACGGACTCTGCGGCTCTCACCAAGCCGAGACGAAGATGAAACTAAAAATCAAAAGGATGGGCTACTATTGGCCCACGATGATCCAGGATTGCCTTGAATAAGCGAAGCAGTGCCACTCGTGCCAGGTTCACGGGGATTTTATCCATCAACATCCGAATCCACTACACCCAACGGTAGCTAGCTGGCCATTCGAAATGTGGGGAACCGACATAATCGGGCCCATCGAACCGACATCGTCCCGAGGACATCGATTCATTTTGGCGACAACTGATTATTTCTCCAAATGGGCAGAAGCAGTACCGCTAAGGGAAGTGAAGATGGAGAATATCCTCCATTTCTTCAAGACACACGTCATTTATCGGTTTGGCACTCCGCGGCGGATTATCTCCTATAACAGGCCAGCCTATAGAAGCCACAAGATCATCCGCTTTGCACAACAGCATAACATAGACTGGAGATATTCATCAGTCTATAATCCCCGAGCCAACGGTCTAACTGAGGCTTTTAACAAAACCTTGACGAAGATCGTGAAAAAGGCGGTGTCTCGAAATAAGAGGGACTGGCACGAGAGACTGCATGAAGCTCTTTGGGCGTATCGAACTACGTTCAAAACAGCCACAAACACAACGCCGTATGCATTGGTATTCGGCACAGAAGCGGTACTTCCTCTCGAGATAGTGTTACCCTCTCTACGGGTGGCGGTTCATTACGAGCTAACAGACGAAGAAAATGCTCATCTTCGGCTTGAGGAACTTGATGCCCTCGACGAAACTCGGCTCATGGTGCAGCAAAATCTGGAGGCTTATAAAGCAAAGATGACGCGCTCATATGAAAGATTGACTAGGCCGAGAACATTCCGCCAAGGCGAACTCATGCTAGTGGTCAAGAGACCTATGATCCCCAATCGTGCCAAACGGAGGAAAATCGAGCCGAACTATGAAGGCCCGTATATCATAGATAAAGTCTGCCAGGGTGGGGCATATCTACTCATGGACATGCATGGTGAAAGACCTTTCAGGCCAATAAACGGTCGCTTCCTAAAAAAATACTGCGCCTGACGAGTCACGGCCTAGGTCAACGATAGATCACGACGCCTATGTCCGCTCGCTATCTTCCTAAGCCTAAACTCTGTAAGTAGTAGCCGGCTTCTTTTTCTCGGACCGAAACGTTCTTAAACTAACGATGGACCACTATGTCCTAAAACTGGCGTCGGACCGAAACGTCCTTAAACTAACAATGGACCACTATGTCCTAAAATTGGCTATTGACCGAGACGTCGATAAACTACTACGGACTGCAGCATCGCAAGGCTGGCACAAAAATAAAAAAAATAAATAAAAAAGAAGAAGAAAACGGTATGTCCATAAGCAAAATGGGCACGGATGAAAACCTGAAAGGGCTCCGTGAGTAAAAACAGCAGGGCTACCGGCGAGTTTTATGAAAACCCGAAAGGGCGCAATCTCGTTAAAGGACACTTGCAAGGTCCTCTCGACCTTGTGAGGAGAAACCACCTGCGTGAGATCCTTACGACTCACAAAAGAGCAACACACTTAGGGATCCCCACGATTCCTAGGGAGAAAACACACTCACGAGATCCTCACGACTCGTAAGGAGAATTTCCCTTTGAGACTCTCACGGCTCATAGGATTCAAAAGCCTTAAGCTACAGGGATCTGAACCTGTTCTTAAGCAGTCATACCTCCATTTTTTTCCTACAAGCGGTTCAGTATTGACCCTTGTATACAATCCACGGGCGCGAATAAACATTTCCCTAACAAAGTCCCACTCGCGACTAGGAATATGTTTACATAGTGGACAACCCTTGTAAGTCCTCTCGACTTATAAGGAGAAAATACTCTTGTAAGATCCTTACGACTTATAAGAGAACACACACTTAGGAATCCTCACGATTCCTAAGAAGAAAATACATCTACAAGATCCTCACGACTTGTAGGGAGAAATACCTTTATGAGACCCTTACGGCTCGTAAAGTCAAAAAGCCTTAGTCGACAGGATCCTAACCCTGTTCACTAAGCCACCTTTGTTCGACATCGACAGAAGCAAATGATGATTCGTTCCTAGCAATATCCCAGTTGCAGCGATGCTGATGTCTAAATCGGTATCAAATCTCAAACTCACAGCGAGGCAAATGCATATGAAATAGCCGAAATGATGGGGCAACTTGCAACAAAATTAGCAAGTAAAAATGTATGCATAAAAAATAGCCGAAATGGTTGGGCAACTCGCAATAAAAAGCAGCGAGTAAATAAAACAAATAACCGAAATGATTGGGCACCACGAAAAATAGCCGAAATGATTGGGCAATCACGACTTTCGCGATATAAAAAGCTGAAATGATAAAGCATTGCGGAAAGAAATAAAAAAAATCTGAAAGAATGAAACTTTTGCCCTACAGGTGAGATTACATCGATCCCTGTATACAATCCAGGGGCACAAACAAAGAGGGAACCATACCTTCCCCCTAGGCCTCATCCGAAAGAGAGCCAAGTCTCGACTGTTCACAGACAGCCTGGTGATCATCTCAACATCCGTCTCACTACCACAGACGCAACATCGGCAAAGCGGAACCGCGGCAACTCCCAGTTCCATGACTCGGCAGTGCACAGACAACCAAGAGTCAACCCCCGACTCCGTGAAATGCGGATAAAGTCAACCCTTCCTGATTTCGCAGAACACGGCTATGTCAATCCTGACCCCGTGGGAAGCATCCAGAGCGGATCCTAGTCCTCGCAGAACACGGCTATGTCAATCCTGACCCCGTGGGAAGCATCCAGAGCAAATCCTGGTCACGTGGAACACGGCCTATGTCAATCCTGATCTCGTGGGAAACTTCCAGAGCGGATCCTGGTCCTCGCAGAACACGGCTATATCAATCCTGACCCTGTGGGAAGCATCCAGAGCAAATCCTAGTCACGTGAAACACGGCCTATGTCAATCCCGACCCCGTGGGAAACGTCCAGAGTGGATCTTGGTCCTTGCGGAACACGGCTATGTCAATCCTGATCCCGTGGGAAGCATCCAGAGCAAATCCTGGTTACGTGGAACACGGCCTATGTCAATCCTGACCCCATGGGAAACGTCCAACGCGGATCCTGGTCCTCGCAGAACACGGCTATGTCAATCCTGACCCCATGGGAAGCATCCAGAGCAAATCCTGGTCACATGAAACACGGCCTATGTCAATCTTGACCCCATGGGAAACGTCCAGAGCGGATGCTGGTCCTCGCAGAACACGGCTATGCCAATCCTGACCCCGTGGGAAGCATCCAGAGAAAATCCTGGTTACGTGGAACACGGCCTATGTCAATCCTGACCCCGTGGGAAACGTCCAGAGCGGATCCTGGTCCTTGCGGAACATGGCTATTTCAATCCTGACCCCGTGGGAAGCATCCAGAGCAAATCCTGGTCACGTGAAACACGGCCTATGTCAATCCTGACCCTGTGGGAAACGTCCAGAGTAGATCCTGGTCCTCGCAGAACACGGTTATGTCAATCCTGACCCCGTGGGAAGCATCCAGAGCAAATCCTGATCTAGTGGAACACGGCCTATGTCAACCCTGACCCCATGGAAAGCGTCCAGAGTGGAACCTGGTCCTTGTGGAACACGGCTATGTCAATCCTGACCCCGTGGGAAGCATCCAGAGCAAATCCTGGTCTAGTGGAACATGGTCTATGTCAATCCTAACCCCGGGGGAAGCGTCCAGAGCAAATCCTGGTCTAGTGGAACACGGTTAATGTCAATCCTGACCCCGTAGGAAGCGTCCAGAGCGGATCCTGATCCTTACGGAACACGGCTAATGTCAATCCTGACCCCGTAGGAAGCGTCCAGAGCGGATCCTGGTCCTTGCGGAACATGGATAATGTTAATTCTTACCCCGTATGAAGCGTCCAGAGCGGATCCTGGTCCTTGCGGAACATGGCTAATGTCAATCCTGACCCCGTGGGAAGCGTCCAGAGCGGATCCTGGTCTAGCGGAACACGGCTAATGTCAATCCTGACCCCGTGGGAAACGTCCAGAGCGGATCCTGGTCCTTGCGGAACACGGCTATGTCAATCCTGACCCCGTGGGAAGCATCCAGAGCAAATCCTGGTCACGTAAAACACGGCCTATGTCAATCCTGGCCCCGTGGGAAACGTCCAGAGCGGATCCTGGTCCTCACAGAACACGGCTATGTCAATTCTGACCCGGTGGGAAGCATCCAGAGTAAATCCTGGTCATGTGGAACACGGCCTATGTCAATCCTGACCCCATGGGAAGCTTCCAGAGCGGAACCTGGTCCTTGCGGAACATGGCCTATGTCAATCCTGACCCCGTGGGAAGCATCCAGAGCAAATTCGGGTCCCATAGAACACGGCTAGAGTCAATCTCGACCCCGTGGCAAACGTCCAGAGCAGATCCTGGTCCTTGCGGAACACGGTTATGTCAATCCTGACCCAGTGGGAAGCATCCAGAGCAAATCCTGGTCACGTGGAACACGGCCTATGTCAATCCTGACCCCGTGGGAAGCGTCCAAAGCGGAACCTAGTCCTTACGGAACACAGCTATGTCAATCCTGACCCCGTGGGAAGCATCCAGAGCAAATCCTGGTCCCGTGAAACGTGGCTAGAGTCAATCTCGACCCCGTAGGAAACGCCCAGAGTAATTTCTGACTTCGTGAAATGCGGATAATGTCAACCTCATCAGACACTTACGGGTCCTCTTGACTCGTAAGGAAGAAAATTCTCTTATGAGATCCTTACGACTCCCAAGAGAAAACACACTTAGGAAGTCTCACGATCCCTAAGAAGAAAATACACCTACGAGATCCTTTCGACTCGTAGGGAGAAAAGTCTTTATGAGACCCTCACGGCTCATAAAGTTGAAAAGCCTTTGGCAGCAGATCTTAACCTGCTTCCTAAGCCATCGCTACCTCTCGAAGAGTTCAAGACGGAATGTTCTCTATCATCTACAAACTACGCTTGCTAAAGGTGACATGCCAGCAACATAGAAAAGACAAGAAAGCAAGAGATAACACGAGATAGTGCGACGGAAATGTATCTTTTATTTATAAAGACAAATTGAGTACAATTTACATCATATGAAAGGATAAAAAAAATGGATACATTTCATTCAAAAATTACGAATGGTGCAAAAACAACTATTGGGAGGGAAGCGTTTTCAATAGACCAATCAGTTGCTCGCGCACTCCCCTCAGTCCCTTTTCCCGGTCAGCTGCCGCGGCCAACTCTGCTTCAACCTGAGCTCGTTGCTGCAAGTAAGATGAAAGTTGCTCATCAATGACCCGCTGAGCTTCCACACGACTCTGCGCACCCCGCTCAATGAGGTTGAGCTTCTGCCTCAGCGTTAGCCCGTCAAAAATACATTGTAGAAGGTTTTCGAAGATAGCCTTCAGCTGTACGGCATTTGCGTCAACCTGAGCATGCAGCTGGGCAGATTCGCTTGAAATCTCCTCACGCTCCTTACGCCTCGAGGCCGCTACTTTTTGAAGATGGCGGAAGTAGGGAGTGCTCTGCTCGACCCATGCAGCCTGCTGGGAGTTCACAGCCAGGACCTCTGGAGCGGGACGTCCGACCTCGAGCTCATGCAGACAAGCCTCAATTTTCCTACAGTGGTTAACCCAAGACTCAACAACGCTCTCACTGTGAAAGTGCACGAGCGTCGCCATAATGGGATTAACCTCAGCAGCAAAATCTGCAGTAAGGGCAGGGGTCTCCGCGTCAAGCTCCTCGAGGTGATCGCTCAACATGCGCAGACTATTCACAGCACCTTTTGAAGATGAACACCTGGAAAAAGGGCCTGCTGGCATTATGATTCGAGATTCGAGCGGAGTTGAAGTCGGCATCACCGCTGCAAAACAAATCACAGTCAAGTGATGGTTCAAGAAATAAAGGAGGCTCATGAACAATGAAGTTTACTATACCGGCTGCAGCAGGTGGCAAGGCCGGGAGTACCGGTGGTGCAACTGTTCTTTCATCTCCTCCTTCGATCTGTAGTGCTGCAATCAAAACAAAGAAGAATTAGAAATGATTTGACTGCCCGTAAAAGAAAAGAAAATACATTAGCTAAAGGTTGTACTCACCAGCTCCACTAGAAAAGGCAATCTCTGACTGGAAGGAGAAATGTGGGTGCAGCACCTGATACAGGTGATCAAAAAGGACTCCTGCAAGAATTTAATAATGCAATGTCAGTACATAAAGTATACTGCCTACAATGAAACTGATGGGTCACAAATCCGCACATTCCAGCATTTGAGAGGGTACGAGAGAAGGCAAAGGGGCGGCCACCGTCAAAGCAGCAACTGAAGATGCTTCCTCAAGTGGCACAACCTCAACGCTCACCACACCTGCATTAGAAATAAGAGAAACGCTGTCAAAAGAGATTGAAAGGGATTGCAGAATAAAGGAGAAAGCAATAACCCAAAATCTACCTGGTGAGTCGCCAGTTGAAACCACGACAAGGGCGTCACTAGGTGCAGCGACTGCTTCACCCTCTCCTATCGGAATGGTCTCGCCGCCCGTAGCTTCATCCCCCAACTCCACGAGAATCGTCATGGCACTCGCAGCGCCCGGCAACGGCAAGGAGCCGCAAGGGGAAAGAGTGGCGATTGGGGCAATGCCAAACTCTTGAGAAAGAGTGGCTACCTCAGCCTCGGCGATTGCAGCCATCTCACCTACCGCTACCTCAGGCTCGGCGATTGCAGCCATCACACCTACCGCTACCTCATCAAGACTCGGCTCTGGAGGATAGGATATATGAGAATCTGAAAATTAAAACTTTGACAAGAAGAACTCAATGTCACGTTACCTTAGGTCGGTCTTTCGACTGCTTCCCGAGCCGCACGTGCTGCCTGTCTGTGGGTGGTAGATAAGGCGGCCGAAGCATCCTCTGAAGGAGTAGGGGCAGGGGTAGCAGCGCTCGAACCTGCACCCACGGCCAAGGCGGCGTTACGCTCCCTTGCTGCGTGCATTCTACGCTTCCTTTCCATCCGGGCCGTGAGAGCGGACCTTCTCAAGACCTCTGTCAACGGGACGTCTTCGTCCCCGCCAAGGGTTACCTCTGGAGCCATTATGGCATCCGTCATCGGTTGCTTAAGTGAAGCTTCTTTCGGCAATACCGGCGGAATTGAGACTTCGATAGCCGACCTTGGAAGCGTCTCTGCACCACCCTGCGAAGTCGGTACCACACCTGGAATAATCTGAGTAGAGGTAGTTCCTGTAACAAGATGAAAAGGAGGGGTCGGATTACCCATAAGAAACGGGAGTAGAGACGCGGTGAACCGAAATGTATTGATGCCTAAGGATGCTCGAAGTCTTTCCTCCTCCTCAAAAGTCTTGAGAGAAGCCGCGAGAGCTTCTTCGGTGGAAATGCCTGTTAAAGAAGGAAAAGTGTCAGTCAAAACATGATGATAAAAATATGATGCAATGACAAAAGGTACGGCTGATGTTTACCTGATTGTGCGAGGATGGCCAGTCACGCTTTGTGGCTTGCTAGTCGCTCAGAAGCTGCAATAACAGCCTCGAAGTCGGTATCGTCCGGCGCTACGAATAGACCCTCGTTGGTCTCATATTCGCTCAAGCCCTCGCTATAAGGAGCATGAGGCTCCTGGCCGAATGCAACGTCGGCAAAGAGAATCAACTTCTTCTTCCTCTTCTACGAGCGAGCACCGGTCACCGCTAGCATAAGCTTACGCTTGGTGGGCATCTTGGGACGACGAGTCTCGATATCTGAACCCACGCCAGACTCGGGGGACGCTACGGTCACCGCTTCCACTAGAGCACGGGGTATCGGCAGCTCAGGCCTATCATGCGGGACCTCAACCGCAGCAACTTCTCTTAAGGGAGGACGGACGATGGCCCATCGCTTCAGAGGGACGTTTGGATTACCGGCAGGGGGTGCACCCTTGCGGTCGAGCAACAATTTCTTTTCCTCCCTGATAACGGCACCCATTGCGTGTTGATACTACGCCACGTATACGTTTAGGGCCCTAGGAACATAACTTGGTTCACTAATGAAGAAATTGGACCCTTTGTTTATGCGCATGAAGTGATGCAAAGCGCTCCGGATACCCTCCTCAGTATAAACTGGTTCTGCCAGGAATGCCTCAAGAGGGACGCCCTGATTATAACTTGATTGCTGAGCAAAACGGTGGGGATTATATCTCATGAACAGAGCCGAATCGTTCTGCCTGAACACCAAATATCCCGACCTGATGAAATATAGATGGAGAATTTCCCGTGCTTTCAGGGTAGAAGCTCCATCCTTAAAGGTGTCCCGCAATGGCTGCATCGTCTTAGCAGACTCCTTACCGATGGTCATAACCTTATCAACAAAGGTCATGCCGTCCCCGACGGTACGTGGGCGAAGGATTACACCCCGAGCCTCTCGTTGACTTGGCTCCACAATGGAGGCATTGACCAACCGCATGATCCGTGGAAAATTGCAAGTTTCATAGAAATGAGGCCGTTTGTGCATTCTGAAGGCACCGAGCACATGCAATTCAAGCCCTGAGGTAAAATAATGCATTGGGAAGTTCACGGGCTACACCCCCGGCTGAGTAGTATCAGCCGCCAAACTAAGGCCATGATACAAATAAGCCAGCCCGGCGATTCCAACATCAATTTGTCTCTCTTCAACCATCCAATGAGCTGGGTAGAAGACTGACGGCCTCATCTAGCGAGGGTGCATGGGAAGCGCGAACCAGCTTAACCACAAATTGAGGAACCCTAGAAAGAACGCTTCCTCGTCGATGCCTGGAGCAGCAATTTCTGAAAAAGGGACGATCGCGATGTTTGGAAGAAAGAATCCCGTTTGATCAGCTTCCAATATTGGCTGGCGATCCAAGCCAAAGCCGAAAAGATCATCGAGTTTGGAAAACTTTTCACCTTGTCACAATAAAACTTCTGGGCGAAGAAAACAAGCGATGAAGTCCGCAAAGCTAACCCCATGGCTTCCAGATTCAAGAAATAAGCCTTCATAAATGTTTTGCACCTTGATCGAGCTAGGGAATCGGTGATGAATGGAATTCTCTGGGTTTAGACCCGTCATCACCAGTCGGGTAGCGAAAACATATTCATTTGGGGGCAAGATCTCCCCATAATTCTCCCCTCTGACTGGCAAGCCGGAGATATCCGCAAACTCTTCCAGAGAGATGGAAACTTCCCGATCTAGCATAAGAAAGGTATGAGTTGGAACGTTCCATTGTTCCAAGAAGGCTTTGATCCACTATGCGGGAGGTGTGGAATACTGGAACAGAGAAGCATAAATCGCAGGATACAACCCAAGCTTCAGCAGTTCTGACTTCTTTGCCGATAGGATATATCGGGCCCATTGCAGGTATCCAGCTGAGTGACGGGGAGTCAGACCTATATTGTACGGCTGTCCTCAAGGGCGCGATTCACCTTGGCATATATGCCGCCGTAGAATGTCCAAAGCCATCGGCGGTTGTACAGGTATTGCAGTCATAGAAGGCTGAAGACAACCCTCTGAAGTCCAATTAACCACCTCCACAGCATAGTTCACCGGGGGTGAGTCAGCATAGTGAATCGCCGAGATGACCTCTGAAGGTGTTGCGCAAGAGAAGATGCGTCGACCCATAATGATCTGGTTATACCATGTCCCCCACAAATGAAGAATCTTGTGTTCCGGGTCATAGTCTCTGATCAGCGCAATAACCTCCCGGTCTACGGGCGCTTCAGGAAATCCACCTTCTGAGCGAACGAACGGAAAGGAAGTGTCGAAAGAAATATCACCTGCGCAAAAAAGAACAAAAGTCAACCATCAGTGCTATAATTTAAATTCTGACGCTTGGTACTTTAAAAATTCGTACCGCACTGCAATGCAGTAAAAAGAGACCAAAGGGGACCCATAAAATCTAGATGTCAGTTCATCATTAATAAAACAGTCTCATCATTCGATGAGACTGTCAATTAAATGAGAAAATCCTCAATTGATTCTCATTTAATGAGAAATCCCTCGGGCTAAGGAGTAAATCTCCCCTTGAGAGCAGTGCTCTGTGACAGAATGACACCTGTCAAGTTCTAATGATGAAGGAATAAAAATTCCTCAAGAGCCTGGCTCTGTAAAAATGATGAAAAAAAACCATCAGGAAAAATTGAAATCAATTTTTTATATGAATTAAAATTCTGAGATCTCCAAGATCTATGAACAAACTCTGTGAGTTCTTCATAAGAGATTAACAAATCTCCGTTATTCAAAAGAGCAAAGCCCTGTTAATGGGTCAAGAAACCCTCAAAAGGTTTTATTTAGATCTAAGATTTATGAAGAGCAAAGCTCTGTTAATGGATAAAACCCTAATAACATTTTTTTTAGATCTAAGATTTATGAAGAGCAAAACTCTGTTAATGGGTGAAACCCTGGATTATTAAAAGTTTTAATCTTTACCTAAATTTTGACAGAGTTCTATCCTTAAGAAAGTTCTTAAGCCAAAGAGCTATGCTCTACAAGAGAATAATAATTCTTAGAAAGAAGAAAATGAACAGAAATCATTCTAAGAGCCAAGGGTCCTATTTATAGGCATCGAAATGCCTTTTCAACTTCTGAGTTGATCCAAGGGCGCAGATGCTGCCACCGTTGCGCTCACATATGGGCCACGTGAGCGCAACGGTGGGGGGGCATTTGTTTCCCCCAATCAGAGCAAAACTCTGTTTGAAATTTAAATTTTGAAATGAAGCAACGCTTCAGATGCAGCGCCAAGTGCGCTGCGCCCCAAGCAGCGCACCACGTGAAAAGCACGTGTGCGCTAGCGCTAGGTGCGCTGCGCTCTAAGCAGCGCACCACATGCAAAACACGGATGCGCTAGCGCTCGGTGCGCTGCGCTCTAAGCAGCGTACCACGTGCAAAGCACGGGTGCGCTAGCGCTGGAACTAAAAACTCCCCACCGTTAGATCAAAGATCTAATAATAATGACAAATTATTAATCAATCAGAATTAAATTCTGTTAAGGAATAATTTCTCAAATCTTTCCAAACAACAAGATTGTGCTCTGTAAACCAGAGCACCAATGGATCAATGATCCAATGGTGATTAAAAATCACCAAAATACAGAATGAATTCTGTATGGAAAGATTTACCAATCTTGTTAAAAACAAGAAGATTGCCTTCTGTAAATCAGAACCCTTGGATCAAAGATCCAACGATGGGAAAATCCCCAAATCAATTGGAGAAAAGATCTCCTTAACTGATTGAACTGATCAGCTTGCCCTATAAAAAGGCCCCTAGACTTCAAGTCCCGATAGAGAAGCATAGAAAGAAACCTCCTCAAAAAACTTTGAGAAATTCAAAGAAAAAGAGCCAAGCTCTCGATTGAAGAACTTCTTTTCTTCAAGGTAAAAAGAATAGAGAGATGAAATCATCTCATAATTGAAAGAAGAACTCACTTCTTTAAAGATCATAGATCTACAGAGACCAAGGTCTTTTCAAAAAAAGATCAAAAGATCCCATCATAAAATAAAAAGAATATAAATCTTCTCAAAGATCATAGATCTACAAGACTAAGGTCTTTTTACAAAATGAGAGCAATACATCTCAACCTAAAAGTAGGGGGGAGAATTATTCAATTCTCTTAGGATCATGATCCATAAAGGCAAAACCTTTCACTAAAATAAGAGATCAAAACATCTCCTACAAAATAAGAACTTTTGTTGTTAGAATTTTGAGAAAAAGTCTCTTATAAACGAGAGTTTATTTCTCAGATCATAAAAATTGATCAGATGCGCTTTGCACCCTTGAATTGCGCTTCTGCGCTCTTGGACTGGCGCTTAGCGGCAAATGCGCCACGTGTCCCTCACGTGTGCGCTACTTAACAGTTATCACTTTGTGCTTTCGAAATAGCGCACCGCGCTCATGGGCTGGCGCTCAGCACCAGGCGCACCACGTGTCAATTACGTATGCGCCACTAAACTACTAGCGCAATGCGCTCATAAACTGGCGCAATGCGCCCATCACTAGGGGAAACGATATAGAGGTCGTATGGTTTTACGACAAGGGTTCGGACGCATACGTGTGTTTACGCACGTACGACTTTCAGACAGTTTTTACTAGTCGGTTTTGGTTTAAGCCAGTTACTAGTATCCGGTTATTGGATTTATACAGTCTAAAGTTTTTCCGTGTTTTCACGGATAGGAGAGGCATTCTCGTAATTGCGCGAGAAGCTTCTAGGAGATGGTGACTAAGGAGGTTTAGGTGGCATATACATTGAATGAGATTAGTGAGTCATATGGATGATTCATCCATGTCATTAATGCATCATAAATGCTTAATGACTCATGGAGATGAATCACCATTAGATATTTATCAAGCATGGTTGTAAATCATTTTATTTTCTTTTCTTGAAAAACAATAATGCTTGATATATATTATGATAGCTCATTTTCTCATTTCATTATTATGTTCATCTTCTCTCTCCTCAAGCTCTCTCTCTTCAAACCCTAATCCTCCCCTCTCATGTGTTGAGTACAAGGATTAGTTAGACTAATTAAACCATAACCCTCTCTCTATATCATCTAGGTACTTTGATTAGCACTTAAAAAAACCTAGTTACCTCTAGTTTGAGGTGAAGCTTGTAGTAAAGCTCTCGGGTGGATCTTCTACTACTTAGAGAAGGCCGGAGAGGACGTGGAGAATGTCAAGACGAAGGACTCAGATCTTTAGGTATAATCACTTTTCATAGTAGTTGTTAACTCCTATGTTTGATGTTAGTTATTGTTTATGCAAAGATTCTCGGTTAGTCGATGTTTACGCTTTAAATAAGATTGTTTTTCATTATTCCACCTCCCCGCAAGTCGTGGGGTGTTGTACATCGACTTACAAGACTAACCTATTCATATGTCACCAGGGAACTGCTATCTAACAATAGATATAATACCAACTAGCATGTTCCCGGCGAGTCCGTCCGGTGTACTCATAACCCAATAGCACCTGTATACATCTTAGGTGAACCAATTAACACCAATGGCTTGTGAGACCGGCCACCGCCCCTCATCGGGGTCTCGATCAGTATACACCAGTCTACTCTTGGAGTATCGATGCCCAGTCTCGAAACTCTCACGACTAGGGACATTTTAAGGATGTGCTTATAGACCACCCAACTCTCACGTATATGATCGCCATCATACTGCTGGTAGTCAAGAAAGAATCGTATGGGCTCTATCAACGTGTAATAGTGATCTGTAATATCACCCGAAGTATGTACACGATGATAAAGACAAACCAGATAGCATACTATCATCTCGAGTAAGACTGTCCTACCGGTATAGATCCTCCCTCAATCATTGCAATCACGTGCCTGCGATCCAATAATTGACTTGAGGGCACTATAGCCAACACAAGGATCACATGACGTCCAGGGGACCTCACTGTAACCCAAGTAAGTCTAAGCCAGAATCAAAACCTATAAATTGAAAGCAGTAAATACGTTTTTAAAGAAAAGACAATAACAATTTGGGAAATAGAGGTGAAGTTTTCAAAAAGATTTATAAAATGAAATTAAGTTTGTTTTGAAAGGTGCAAGTAAAGTTGGTTTAAAAACATGAGAAAACATTTTCGTTGTTTAAAAATCCGGCAGCTCCTCTATTTTAAAGTTTGAATAAAAACTTATATAACAATAAAAATATAAATAAGCATCCACATATGGGAGCCAGCTCGATGCCCACACGGCGGAGACACAATCCACGCAATAATATACGATGCCCAAGACAAAGAATAATAAACAGAAAACCATAAATACTATATATAAACAACATCAAGTCGACGAGTGCGACATCCAAAACAATAAACATCTAAGTCTCGTCTCTAAGTCAAGCAATATACAAGTGGTAGATGGAGTTATAACTAAATACAAAACGAAATATATACAAGAGGCGGTTACAGTAATCATCATAACCCACCTAGCAAAATGCGATCACCCCAAGAAAAGAAATGTGTGCCGACGAAGCCGCTAAAGATTCGAACGGTCGGTTCTGTAAGAAACTATGGCACAACGGATGTGAGTTTCCAACTCGTGAGTAGAAAGATATCATAACGTAGAAATCGAATGTATAATGATCTACATACTAGTCATAAGGTATAATACCAACATAATATGTTATTACATATATATACAACATAAGTAAATATAATCGCATCATAACGTATCGTGCAAACATGGAAAAAGCATCATCTATAAAATCATCATCATCAAATCTGTGTCAATCACCAACACTCGAAATCTTAAAAATCATTAGGCGCTATCCTCCGGACTAGCCCTCATTCTCATCTCATCATAGAATCCCGGCCAATCCACCGTGATCTAGACTATCACCGGTCGGTATCCTCCGGATATCTAATGTAATCCAAACTATCATCGGTATTCGAGTAAACTCGCTAGGCTCCCCATCTTTCCTCTGCGTACTTCCTGTCCCTCGGTCTCTCACCGGGTCTACCATGTATCTGTAACCAGTTTCGTCCATCCCTCGGTATCGGATTTCATCAATCATAAAAACATAGAAAACTCATGGTGGACGCATCATCATCATCAATTCAAGAGAAAAACGAACTTTGCAAACACAAGCAAGTTTTATAAAATCGTATCCCGCGGCTTCTCAAATCTATGGAAAACATCAAATTCAGAAGAAAAACAATACATAATTCATCTTTGCCACAGTTGGCAATTAACATACCCGAATATATCAGACAATGGCATTCACATAACGAAATCATGGAGGCAGCATTTAATACTACCATGGAAATAATTAAATCATGAATAAACATGTCAGTTTCTACAGTGTCATAGCGGTACTAATGATTTGTACGTATAACATGTGAGTCTATGATTGTGCCACATGGAAATTATTAGTAGTTTAGCAAGTGTTCTACCAAGTTTGTTCATACAAGAATAGCAATAGAAATATTAAACATGATATCGTAAACTAAATATATGAAGCATGAATTATAACGACTAAAAAGGTTAAATATGGTACCGTAAACTAAATATACGAAGCAAATAAGAACGAATGGTATAAACGTAGCGTAACTAATAAAATGATCATAGCGCGAACGGATAACAATTAAAGTAAACGTAGCGCTAACGGACGTCGTAAATGGATAAATACTTACGAAGAATATAATTATAGTTTAAAATAAAACGAAACATTATTTGGAAATAAAAAGACTGCGATATGTTTTTAAAATAGATATTCGATTGAAATTAGCAGCTCGTTCTTGTATTATGATTTTAAAATGGGGAACGAATTGTTAGTTTTAACAAGAATACAACCTTAGCATTTCAGAACCTCCCAATCGGAATAAATAGAAAGATTCCTCGAGTCAATAATAATAGGTCGTGTTCAGTAAATCATTATCATCTTATCCAGTACGGAATCTCACATCATACGATGACAACCAAATATCCAATAATAGTCAGTACGGACCTATGGTCTACGTACGCAACACATAACTCAAATAGTATGGACATCTAGTCCCGTACACGCACATAACATTAATCATATATGCATATATATAAGCATATGAGTTACAAATTATAGACTAAATATGTAATTATATGCTAAGTATATAGGTTATATGTATAAGTGTTCTAACATGGCATTAAAGACTGGGCATATAAGTTACGAATTATAATGAATACTAAGTATTCAAAGTAACATTATAGACTACGTATATAGATTATGTATTTATAATAATTAATAAGTATTCACAAGAATCGGTTTCAGGGGTACTATATGTCATCCATCCGACTTCCCTATGGAGATATAAATCTACTCACGGAACTGCGTCTCGATCTAGTTGAAGACCACGCCCGTGCTTGCCATCTCGGATGTCTCCACAATCGACCCTAAACACGTAGATATTAGTCGAGAAGGGTAGAAAACAAAACATTAAGCAAAAAAGCAAAAAGGTCAAGAAAAATGCACGTCAGATGTCTAGTGAAGAACGTCCAGACGTCTGGCTAACAACCATCAAGAATTCACAGAGTTCAGGCAGACATCTGAAGCACAAGTTGCAGACGTCTGTCATCGTCTATCTAAGAACCCAAAGAAAGCTAAGAGAAATGGAAAACGTCAGAGGTTCATAGATCAGATATCTAACAACCAAATTTTATTAAAACCAGAAACGTTGCAGACGTCTGAAGAACCACCCAGTCGTCTGATGAAGGAAACTGCAGTTCGAAAATTGAAGTTTTGAAAAACGCTTTTAGACAAAAAAAAAACTTGCTTTAAACTACCCGGCTTCAACTATCCCAAACAAGTTATAATCAATATGAAAACCACGCTAGATCTACAACAACCAATAGATCACTTTAAAAAACCAATTTTGAAAGAGTTTCACTCTTAAAACATGAAATTTATGTAGATGTAATTTTTCATGGCAAATCTTTAAAAACTTGATGAAAAGATAGATCTTTACCTATTTTAGTGGGGGAAAATGGAGATCCAAGTTTTTGATGAAGCTACAGGATGGTTGAGGTTGAGGAGGACTCCACTTGAAGTCTTGGAAGATCTAGTTGAAGAACTTGACACAAATGAGATGGTTTGAATGGAGATGAGCTAGGTTTTGGGTTAGGGATTTTGAATTTGGGGACTATAGGAGTTAGAGATATTTTGGAAAAGAAAAGAAATAAGAGGATAAGAGAGAAGAGTGATGAGAATGAGGGGATAAGGGTGTGAGGGTGTGGGTGTAGGCAAGAGAGTCTATGCCCCCCCCCCCCTAGTTTATCAAGCATGCCAAAAATCCCACATTTTCCATTTCAAAAATAAATGTATATACTTATACCAATTTATGAAAACCCAAATCCATACTTGTTATCATTTTTTTAAAAACTCATAATATCATTATTTAAATTATAAAATAATATTAACAATTTTCAAAATGTTACAATATATAAAGCCATATGAGGGAATATTCATTCTTCAAGCTTTTTTTGTCCTCATCCATGAAGTATTAGCTCAACCCCTTTAGATTAAGGAAATTTGCTTTTAGCCTCTTCTTGCAAGAAATTAATCACTTACCCTTATAATTTAAGTTAATATGCATTTGGCACATCCTAAGTTTATCTTCCGAGTTACGCAATATATTTTCATATCAAATATCTTTATTTATTTACATACGAGTTATTACCATTCATTCTAGATTGTAGCATAACAGGTATGGAAAGTATCTTCTCCATGGATACATGTGAATGAAAAATTAGTTGAGGTGTCTGATATCTTTTAAAAATTGCAATCAATTCATCCCTATACTTTGCATACGTACATGCATGAAAAATTAGAGATGGTTTAGAGGTATTTTGAAAAATTGCAATCAACTCTTTCATTATAACTTTGCATATCGGATATGGATCGGATGTTGATGTTACCATATTCATATCATGTGATTGTTGGCGGATGTAAATAGGATATGGATAGTTATAAAAAATGAAAATCTGTAGATTATAGGTCAACTATCAGTAAGAGTATGAAATATATATTAAAAATTATACACACTTCTGAAATATATTAAAAGCAACGAATTGAATTATATAATATGAAAATTAATAAGAGAAGAGTACATGATAATGTGAAGATAACCGTCGTCTGAAGCAGGATGGAGGTCGATAGCAATCATTGATGATATCAGGAAGATTCCTGAGAAACTTTTTCCAAATTTCCAATGCAATCAATAATGATGGTAGGAATTTTCGAATATAATTTGTCATCCGTTGAGTACATGCAATATGTAGAAATGTGTAAAGACGGATACTTTTTGGAATTGTTTTGAGAAAAAATGAAGAAATTTTCTAAATTGTTTTGAAAGAATTTAGGTCAAGCTTGAAAGATTTTTTTTTTTTTTGCAATAAAATGTAGTTACGATTCAGTTGTTTATACGATAGCATATTTTTTGGGGCATGAGGGCCCGTGCATGGCACGGGTCAATTGCTAGTATCAAGACAAGGGAGAAGTCCAGTAGGTGATGAAGTGGACAATCGGCAATAAAGTTAAAATTGGAGAATTTTATTTCTCATTTTCTGGATATTTTTCTTGAAAAAAAAAATTAGAGAAGAACATATAAATCCCCTGAGTTTGGGGTACAATAGTAATAATAAAGGTAGGCTTTTGTTCATAGTCACAAATTCCGCATTCAGAAAAAATTCGTCGAGGTCGAAAAATCGGATTTGGAGAACCATTCGGGAAAAATCGGATTCGGAGAATTATTCGGAAAATATGAACAAGTATTCGGGAAGTATTCGGAAAATATAAACAAGTATTCGGAAAATCGGCAAGTATTCGGAAAATCGGCAAGTATTCAGAAAATATGAACAAGTATTCGGGAAATGTTCGGAAGGATTTCTAGGAAGAAATTAACATATGAGTATGCACATAACATATAAACAGTAGATGAGACGATGTGTTCTGTTTTTGTACAAACTGTTTGCTGTTTTTTTTGCGAATTATCCGCTGATTTTGCAAATTATTCGCCAAAAATTCAAATCGTTCACAGCGATTATGTCAGAGATTTAATTGGCTGGCCAAAAATACACGAATTATTCGACAACTATGCTTTTGCTTTCGTTAGGCTTTCTAATAAAAGCAAATTGTTGCCTGCTATAATCCAACCAGGTTTCTATATAGGAACCCAAGACTTGATTGTCTTCAAATATTTGAGCACAATCTTACTTTTATAAATAAATCCCAATTTATTTCAAACCTTAATAGAAAAAGTAATATTCATGTTTTAGAATCTTTTCTTCGCTCGATTTAATGTGTGTTCCAACCGCCAAATTCCAAAATAAAATCAAAGTAATTAACTCAAAATCATTTACAAAATATTTTGAGTAAATTGGAATGATCTAATGCGATTATAATAAAACTCAGTACTAAAAATGAAAACAGAAGAGGATAAGACAACAATGATTTGAGCTTTTATTTTATTAGACTTTATTTTATTAGACCTTGTATTCCCTCAACTGCTAAGGTATTACACGCAACTGTTTAGATATTACAAGCAATTGTTTAGATATTCCAGGCAACTGCAACTGCGTAGATATTACAGGCAACTACGTAGATATTACAAGCAATTGGTAGGCCCAAAGGTATTTTAACTGAGAAAAATGCCCAGGGGTTTTTACACAAGTTTGAAGCGAACGGGGGGTATTTTTGACAATTTACCCTTTATTTTTTAAGTGGTGGCAGAGGGGATGAAAACTATGGTTTGCAAGCCCCAAACTCCATTTTGAAATAAACTCTAGTTTATTATAAGAGATGAGTTCTAGGGAAAAGTGGAGTTCAGAAAATTTAGATCACATTGGAGTATAGATAACCGCTGTTATCTCGACTTCATAATGAATGTCAAACAGCGAAAATGCATTTTCGAGTTACTTTTTGCTAACTTTATGAATCGACGGTTTAGAAAACTCAACTCCATTCCCAAAAGGGCCTCAATGTCGGCTACGTCATGAGTTTACGATGGGTGTTAAAACAGTGAATAAAACTGGACTTAGGATTCATAATATTATTAGAGTTTATTTAGAACTTGCTATATGAATTTAAGTTTTCATATCGGAGATATTAGCCTCAAGATTATGATCAAACAATGATGGGATTTTTCCCACGGCACGATTAACCTCCTACAATCAAATCAAATTCCATATCATCTTGCCATCAAATGTTAATGGTTAATCCCATCATTTACCAAGTGAATCTAAATCATCAACCAATTGCAAGAAAATTACATACTAGCCAACAATTTTTTTGCAGAAGTTATAAAAGAAAATTGCAAATAAAACTCAATGGCAATTTCTAACAGCTATCAATATCTTAAGATCAATGCTTATGGTTCTTGCTCAAAAAAAATTGAAAGAGGAAAAAAAATTTACCAAAATTTTGCGATGAGGGTTCGATCTCTTCGTTGTTGCTTGAAGAGGCCAAGATGGGATTCAAAGATTTGAGCTTTTTTGGATGAGGTTGGGGGAGGGAGGCCATAATGGTGCTGGGATGATGGAAGCAATTGAAATTTTAGCCCTAGGGTTTATGAGGAGATGGAGATGAAATTTGAGAAAAATCACTCTCCCCTTTTTATTTTATTTTCATTTTTCTTCTTCTTTCTCTCTCTTTTTATGCATGAGAAGAAAATTTAATATCTTACACGATATTTATTTGAATGTGTGTGAGAGAGAATTATGGGTGGAAGTTGGGTCGGGTTTAACCCGAACCCAACCCTTTCCAGCCCAATATTTTGGAGTTTTTTTGGTAAGTTGTCAAAAAGCCCCCCGGCACTCGGATGTTGTATTAAAACCCCTGATATTTTCGAAATTGTTGGAAAGAGACCAAAATCTTTGTGAAAAACCCCAAGGGTTGCATTTCATTTAGATCTTTATTTTCTCCAACTGTTTAAATAATATCCGCAGCTGCTTAGATGTTATAGGCAAATTTTTAGATATTACAGAAAATGTTATACTTAACTCTTTTAAATCTTTTATTGTACATTATTCTATCTTTCATATTTTGTGAGGAGGTTTCAAACTGACGTTTTAATCTAATTCTTTCCAATACATATATAACAAAGAATATTCTCTCATAAAAAAATTAAATTTTATAAAATGGCAACGAACAATTGCTCAAATCATCTGTATCTTCAAAAATAACTAACTTTCAAAATATTTCTACTTTAACCAAAAAAAATTATAAATATTTTCCTATAAAATTTAACATATATATTATAAATAGTTACAGAGACTAGTATGTTGCACATGCGATACATATTTTTATATTTTAACATTACAGATTTGAAAAGATTTATAAAGAATTAGTTGGAGAGATGGGAATTTGAGAATGAGGAGAGTTGTGGAGGGGATGAAAACCTAAAATTTTTAGTTGAGAAGACTTTATTATTGGTGATTAATAACAATAAACAGAAAATCTTTATATTTTATTTTTTTTATTTCAAGTATAATATAAATCAGCATTATCGATTTTTGACACATCAATATTGCTGCATAGCAGAAAATTAAAGATGTTTATTTTGCACGTGCTCCGTACACCCCTCCTTAAGTATTAATATAGTAGAGAGAGAAAGAGAGATGATGAATTAAAACGAAAGAAAAATGCTCACGCGTTTCATTAAACGATGATTTAACGAAACCACATCAAAGAACGTTCGAAGAAAGAAGGAAAAAATAAAAAACAGAGGATATCACATCCTCTAGAAAAGAAATACAGGTTTTATTTCTAAAAGCTAAAAACGAAAAAAGCTACCATCTCCCTTAAAACCTTCCTTCTTACCCAATAGCGATCAACGCTGTCCTCCTCCTGATCACACCGCTCCATCCTTAAACATGCCGGAAGCTGAAGTCCCCAAACCAGCTACGACCCCTCGTCCCGTGCCTCGGTCCTTGCCTTTTTCTTTGCCCTCTTTTCTGCACCACCTGTCCAAAATTTAATGATTGCTTCAGTTGTATTTTAAGTACTCAAATTAGATTTCTTAATATTTTAAAAAATTCTATTATTCCGCTCTAACCAAATATTTCAACACACGGCAGAAACCATAATCTCCCACTCCTCTAATTTCTTTATATTCATCCTAATGCCCCCATATATCCATAAATCACCAAAGGTACATGGAAGAGGAGATAACCCAAACCCAGTCAAAAACTTGTCCCAGACACTCTTAGCAACTGGGTGGAAGAAAAATAAATGATTCGCTGATTCTGGTTGTGCCTCACAAACACCGCAACATGACGGCCCTGCCCACTTCCACTTACATATATTGTCTCTCGTCAAGATTGCATTATTGGACGCCAACAATGAGAAGATACGAACCTTTAACGGCATAGAGAACTTCCAAATCCTCTAATCTTTTATGGACACCACCCCTCCATTGTTCAAAATATCATAAAAGGACTTAACCGAAAAATCCTTACTCATTGACCATTTCCATTCTGCCTTATCCAGACTTTCTCCATCCATCGGTTTCCATGACTCAAGATAATCAATCAACATGTGACGTTGTCTCCACTCCCCTCTCGTTAATGCTCTCTGAAATCTTGGTCACCACTTGACTCATTTCTATTGATTAAGAACTGAAACCTCCTTATACTTTGCGAGCTCAAAAAGCAAAGGAAATCTCTCCTGCAAAGTGATATCTTCACACCAATAATCTTTCCAAAAGTTAATTGAGCTACCATTCCCTATCGTATAAGAGATACCTTTGAAAAAAGACTCCTTTACCGACATAATGCCCTTGAGGAAAGCAGATGCTATTGCCACATTGTTGTTTGGTGTGTTTATAGCCCCAAACTTATTACCATAAGCTGCACTGATATAGGTCACCCATCCCTTCGTGTTACCTGCCACCTGCCGCCGCTACCACTAGCCCAGTAGTGCCATTAATATCCTTAATATTCTTTACACCCAAGCCTCCTTCTTCTTTCGGTCTACAGACCTTTCCCCATCTAACCAGATAGTATTTCTTTTTTTCCATTGACGCTGCTCTCCATAAGAAATTTCGTCGAATCTGATCAATCCTTTTAACCACCTAACCTGGCAGCAAATAGAATGCCATATAATATTGAGAGACGGCCAGCAACACCGAATTTAACAAAGTCACTCTCCCACCTATTAAAAGACACCGACCCTTCCAGCCCTCCAATCGATTTTGCAACCTATCAATCAATGGCAACCAGTCTGATTTCTTCAGCGTGCTGGGCCGCAGAGCTAGCCCTAGATACTTAACCAGAAAGTCTTCTGTTTTGTATTTAAAAATGGATACAAGACGCTCCTCCCAGACCGATCTTTCTCCTAAGCACACCACCGAGCTTTTGTGAAAATTGATGCTTAGTCCTAGCCAAAGTTCAAAGGAATAAAGGATCCATTTGATAATTGCAGCTTGATTCTCGCACAGCCTACCAAATAGTAATGTATCGTCCGCATACTGCAAGTTTATAATCTCAGTTCTTATGCCTCCTGGATCCATTCCCTCAGACCGATCTTTCTCCTAAGCACACCACCGAGCTTTTGTGAAAATTGATGCTTAGTCCTAGCCAAAGTTCAAAGGAATAAAGGATCCATTTGATAATTGCAGCCTGATTCTCGCACAGCCTACCAAATAGTAATGTATCGTCCGCATACTGCAAGTTTATAATCTCAGTTCTTATGCCTCCTGGATCCATTCCCTCCAATAACCTCTTATTTCTACCGTTTTGTATCATTTTTTCAAGTCCATCCGCCACTAAAGTAAAAATAAGCGGTGAAACCGGATCCCCTTGGCACATGCCACGTCTACATTTAAACTCATTTGTGTCTTCTCCATTTATGCAGATATTTGCATATGCGGAGGATAACCACAAATTAATCCAAAACTTCCACTTTTGGGAGAATCCTTTAAGCTCTAGACACTCTAAAATACATCTCCAGTCCATCATGTCATAAGCTTTCTCAAAATCTAATTTAAGGATATATCTTTCTTTCCCTCGCCTTGTTAGTTATATGTATGTCCTAGAGGCCATTATTGTACATGTGTTGATATTATAGTGGATGCTTGGACATATATATATATATATATATATATATATATATATATAGAAGACTTTCTTGCTCGACATGATAGTATGCTATCTGGTTACTCTTTATCTTAATATGTTGACTGGTATTATTTACTGTCTTGCTCTCACATGTTGATAAGCTTTTAGGATATGTACTCGACTACCAGGATTATGATGAGATCATACTAGTAGGGCCTGTTTACCGCCGAAAACAGAGACGAAACCGCGTAGGTCTTCTTGCCTGAATTTAGGGACAGAAGCTATTTGGTTTTATCCGTCCACCTCTCCGAAGATACCAAGTTGATTTATGGCACCGTATATCGGAGGTTTAGACAGACTTCGTCAGATTCCCCCTCGTGTACGAGGGGTTTTTGATTGTGGGGACGCTCTTTCCTGCAGGCGCAAGCCCCTGCAGTTAATTACGCTACCGTATCGTGGTAACCACTTTCTCCTTCTCCAGATGGTCACTTCGTGTTGTATGTGTTTGTTTTGTTTTTGGTTGCCCGTGAATTGTATAGGGAGACTAATTTATATTGTCGCCCGTAGGGCGTGGATTAGTCCATATGCGTATTTTCTTAGATTTGGATTTGGTTTGGGTTTAAGGATCGTTAATCTCATTTTGATTAAGATCAACTTAAACTTTTGTTGGGATACGTTAGTCTAATTTTAGACTAAGATCTACTCAACAGAATTTTGGGATCATTTAGATCCAACGAAAGGGTATTTGGACTCTATCGTTTTAGTTTACGGACGTTGCGGTCCATTGGGTTTAAGGACATTGTAGTCCATGGAGTTTAAAGACATCATAGTCTGTATTTAAAAACATCATAGCTAGTTTAAAGACATCATAGTCTGTGGGGTTTAAAGACATCATAGTCTGTAAAGTTTCTGGTTGTCGGGACCCGCCACCTCTTTGAAGACGTTGAAGAATTACAATGACACATATCAAAGGTGTGAAGAGATGTACTCTTAAACCGATGTTGGTTGAGAAATCTGTAGTCAAGGTTTGGGACTAAGACCAATTAAAGAGATTGTGAGATCATGGGCTCGGTTAATCTGAATTGAGGACTTATGGCCAACTTGGGCTCAGTCCACTCAGATTTGAATAAAATGTTGAACATTTGTTTGGGCTCAGACCCTTTTGGTTCAATAATGCCGAGCATTAATTTGGGTTCTGACACCCCACATTCTTTTGTTTTTTATTGGGTGTTGAACACTCTTTACGGCGCAAAGCGCTTTATGTAAAGAACACTTTGTGTTCTCTCAGCACACACATGAGGAGCACGTGGAGTGCTTGGCGCTGAGCGCTAAACCTGGAGCGCTAAGGCATTTCTTGTAAAATAGCGCACACGTGAAGAGCACGTGGTGCGCTTGGCGCTGAGCGTCAGACCTGAAGCGCTAAGGCGCTTCTTATGAAATGGCAAACACGTGAGGAGCAAGTGGTGCACTTGACGCCGAGCGCCAGTCAATGAATGCAGAGCGCTCTTCTAAAATAGTGCCCACATGAAGAACACGTGGAGCGCTTGGCGCTGATCGCTGTTCCCCTCCGAAAGACGGCGCGACATGACGTCTTGCCTGAGATTCGGGGCAGATGCTAATTGGCGCTATCCGTCCACCTCTCCGAAGATGCCAAGTTGATTTATGGCACCATGTATCGAAGGTTTGCACGGATGCGTCCGATGTAGCAGACTTCGTCAGATTCCCCCTCGTTTGAGGGGTTTTTGATTGTGGGGACGCTCTTCCCTGCAGGCGCAAGCCCCTGCAGTTAATTACGCTACCGCATTGCGGTAACAACTTTCTCCTTCTCCAGATGGTCACTTCGTGTCGTGGGTGTTTGTTTCGTTGCCCGTGGATTGTTTACGGAGACTGAGTTATGTCGTCGCCCATAGGGCGTGGACTAGTCCAAATCCGTATTATCTTAGATTTGGGTTTCGGGGTTTGGTTTGAGAATACGTCAGCCATACTTGAGGCTAAGATCAACTCAAACGTTTGTTAAGGATGCGTTAGTCTAACTTTGAGACTAAGATCAACTTAACGGAATCGTTTAGATTCGACAAAAGAGCGTTTGGGCTCTAATGTTCCAGTTTAGGGACATAGTGGTCCATCGTATGTATGGCCGTCGGGACCCGTCACCTCTCTGACGACGTTGAAGGATTACAACGACGGATGTCAGAGGAGCTCAGAGATGTACCCTCGAGCCAGAGTTAATTGGGGGGATTCATAGTCCAGTCTGTTTGAAGGTTTAAGGATACGTTAGCCATCTTTGAGGCTAAGATCAACTTAAACGGGACCGTTTAGATCCGACAAAAGAGCATACGGGGCTCTATTGTTCTAGTTTAAAGACATTGCGGTCCATGGGTAGTTTAAGGACGTTGCGGTCCATGGGTAGTTTAAGGACATTGCGGTCCATGGGTAGTTTAAGGACATTGCGGTCCATTGTTAGTTTTAAGACATCTCGGTCAAGGTTAAGGACGTCGTAGTCCATGGGTTTAAGGACCCCACAGTCCATTGTTAGTTTTAAGACATCTCGGTCAAGGTTAAGGACGTCGTAGTCCATGGGTTTAAGGACCCCACAGTCCGTATGTGCTCTGGATGCTTCACACGGGTTCACTGCCGTGCTCTGCGAGGACCAGGCTCCGCTCTGGACGTTTTCCACGGGGTCAAAGAGTGACATTATCCGCGTTCCACGTAACCAGGAATTTTGCATTAAATACGGGTTTAAGGACCCCACAGTCCGTATCAGTGTGTGGTCGTCGGGACCCGTCACCTCTTTGAAGACATTGAGGGATTACAATGCCAAGTATCAAAGGAGTGAAGAGATGTACCCTAGAACCGGAGTGGATTAAATAGTCCTTGGCCCAATTTGGGATCAAGACGAATTAATTATGTTATGAGTCCATTGGCCCAGTTAATCACAAATTGAGGACTTATGGCCATCTTGGGCTAAGTCCAATCAGGAGAGGCTTTGCCTCTATCCATTTAGGCCAATTGGGCCAAAGCCTAGTGTTAAACACTACAGAGCAGTCAGTGTTGAACACTGGGAATGAGGTTGACAAGTTAGTGTTTAACACTAAGAGATAATTGGTGTTAAACACCAGCAACAAGGCTTTTCAAATTAGTGTTAAACACTAAAACAGATCAGTGTTGAACACTGCAAATAAAGCTTTTTAATTAGTGTTGAACACTAAGGCCCAACAGTGTTTTAACACTGGGTTCGAGGGTTTTAATTTTGTGTTAAACACTAAGGCAAGAGGGGTCACGTGGCAGCACGTGAGAGCGCCCTCCCTTCATTTATTCTGCTGAGATTACCGCGTCTTTCAGAGCATCACGTGCCATCACGTGATGGGCATTCAAATGCCTATGTATTAGAGCTTCTGCCGAGGGTCACGTGGGTCACGTGGGGTGCTGCCTCAAAGGGGCTTTCTGTAGATCTCTTGGGGGGGTCACGTGGTGACACGTGACCCTGCCTCTATGTATGTTGTTTTAGAGGATCTGTTAATCTTTTCCAGGAATCAAGTTCCTCATAGGGTTAAACCCTGACAGTAATTTCAGAGGAATTAAATTCCTACTTCCTTTCGAAGGTTTATATTCTGAATAGAGTTGGACTCCGAATTTTCTGTAGGAATTAAATTCTTCATATATGTGAAGAACTGAATAGGGTTAAACCCTAATAAAAGCTTTTAAGGAATTAAATTCCCTCTTTCTTTTAAATTATGATCAAGGGAATTAAATCCCCGCTGTTCCAACAGAACTAGGTTCTTAATTAGGGTTAAACCCTGTTTCTTTTTGTTCTGAAGGAATTAAATTCCCATAACACAGGGTCAAGCCCTAGTTTATTTTAAAGGAATTAAATTCCTATAGTTCTGTGAGAATTAAATTCTCATGCTTGCATTCCCTCTCTATGTTTTGGATCTGCATGGCAGGATCTCGACCCATTGAGAATTAAATTCTCAACTTCAAGGGGAGATGTGCACTTTGCAGATCCTCTATCAAAGAGAGAAGAAATATGTTCTTCTGTTTTATATATCAGAGTTAAACTCTATTGAGAATTAAATTCTCTTTCTTTCAAAAAGCCTTCCCTTTCTTACCTAGGGTTTTCTTTTGCAGAAGATCCAAGTTCCTCGAAATATCGAAGCTCTCTTCCTTTTCTTTTTCTCTCCATGTCTCCGTATATCTTTTCTCTGTGTCTCTTGGCTCCTATTTATAGGAGAAGCAGCCGAATCAATCAGTTTTTGACGAATCTTCAAGAGAGATTTGATTTGCATCCATCATTCGTTTTGGACCTTTGGATTATTAGGTGAATTTTATTCACCATTGGATTTCAAATCCAGGGATTTTTCCTTTGTTGTTTCGGTTAGATTTAAAGGGGAAATCTTTCCAAACCCGAGATTTTCCCATAGATAGATGATATTTCACCACCTCTGAATCTTTAATTCGATTGGTTCCAGATAGACGCTTTCCTTTGGAAAGATTTGAATTTCTTTCAGAATTTAATTCTGTTGACAAAATGGGCTTTGAAAGCCGGTCACGTGTGACCACGTGACTCATGGTCACGTGTGGGCACGTGACCCCCTTTGGAATGAGCCTTTTCCTTTCTTTTTGCGCTGTCTTCTGGTTGTTGCTTGGTCATCACGTGCCAACACGTGACCACTGTCTGAAGCCTCTTTCTTTGATTTCACTGGAGAACAAGTCTGCTGCTTTTGATCATCACGTGCCGACACGTGACCCTGGTCACGTGGGAGCACGTGACCTCTTTTGAGGCTTTTTCCCTGATTTGATCAGGGAACCGATGTGCCCTTTGAAAAATGTCACGTGCCAACACGTGACCCCGGTCACGTGGGAGCACGTGACCCTTTTTGAAGCCCTTTTCTTTGATGTAGTCGGGAAGCTGAATCTACCTTGATGATGCTTTTCAGACGTCACGTGCCCACACGTGACCCTTTTCTGAAGCTTTTCCCATAAGCTTTCCTGATTTTAAATCAGGAAACAATCGCCAGACTTAGAACGCTAAGGCGCTTCTTGTAAAATAGCGCACACGTGAGGAGCACGTGGTGCGCTTGGCGCTGAGCGCTAGACCTGGAGCGCTAAGGCGCTTCTTATAAAATGGCGCACACGTAAGGAGCGCGTGGTGTGCTTGGCGCTGAGCGCTAGATTTGGAGCACTGAAGCGCTTCTTATGAAATAGCATACACGTGAGGAGCACGTGGTGTGCTTGGCGCTGAGCGCTAGACTTGGAGCGCTAAAATGCTTCTTTGGCAGTTCTGGTCAGTTCTGTACTCTGAGAATTAAATTCTCGTTTATAAAAGACTTTGTCTCATGAATCTAAGAACTAAATTCTTCTTTTTATGAAGAGATGCTATGGTCTCTTCTGTTTTTGTGAAAGACTTTGTCTTATAGATCTGTGATCTAGAAAAAGAACTAAGTTCTTATTTTTTTTATCAAGAGATGCTATGATCTCTCTTCTTGTTATTTACCTTGAATAAGGTTCTTCTTCTTAGAGCTTGCTCTTCTTTTTTCTTTTAAGAGAACTTGAAGTTTATGGGGGGGTTCTCTCTACAAGACTTGAAGTCTTGGGTCGTTTATATAGGAGAGGCTGATTTGTTGAATCAGTTAAGGAAATTTTTCTCTGATTGATTTGGGGATGTTTCCCCACCATTGGATCTTTGATCCTAGGGCTTCTATTTTACAGAAGACAATTTTCTTGTTTTTAAGAAGATTGGGAAAATATTTTCCCATACAGAACTTATTCTGTATCTTGGTGATTTTTAATCACTATTGGATTTTTGATCCAACGGTGCTCTGATTTACAGAGCACAATCTTTCCTGTTTGGAAAGATTTGAGGAGTATTTCTTCAATATAATTTTATTCTGATAATTTGATGATTTTTTTAATCATCTTCGTTATATTTTTGATCCAAGGGTGGAGAACATTTAGTTCTAGCGCTGGCGCTCTCGTGCTTTGCACGTGAGGCGCTGCCTCAGAGTCTTTGACTCTTGGCGCTAGCGCTCCTGGCACTAGCGCTCTCGTGCTTTGCACGTGAGGCGCTGTCTCAGAGTCTTTGACTCTTAGCGCTGGCGCTCCTGGCGTGAGCGCTCTCATGCTTTGCACGTGAGGCGCCGTCTCAGAGTCTTTGACTCTTAGCACTAGCGCTCTTGGCGCGAGCGCTCTCGTGCTTTGCACGTGAGGCGCTGCCTCAGTTTAAATTTCAAATTTTGAACAGAGTTTTGCTCTGATTGAGGGAAACAAATGCCCCCCACCGTTGCGCTCACGTGGTTTACACGTGAGTGCAGCGCTGGCAGACTTTCCACCATTAGATCAACTTGGAAGTTGGATCGACTTCCCCTGCCTATAAATAGGGCCTTTGGCCCTTTGAGATGACCGATGTTCATCTTCTTGTTTTCTTATTCTTGAAAATTTTATTCTCTCTTCTGAGCTACGTTCTCTGCCTTAAGAACACGCTTAGAGTCGGAACCCTGTCAAAAATTTAGGTAAAGATCAAATCTTTGAAAAGATTACTTCATAATCTAGGGTTTCACCCATTAACAGAGCTTTGCTCTTCTAAAATCATATAGATTTTTAGGGTTTCTCAACGGAGCTTTGTTCTTCTTAGATCATAGATCTATAGAGATCTTTATTAGGATTTCTTAACCCATTAATGAAGAACCCTTAGAGTTCATTTTGCAGATCTTAAAGATCTCGGAGTTTTTTTTAACTTAGTAAAGCTTTGCTTTTTCAGGGTTTTGATGGATGATTCTATCGTCTTCACAGAGCATAGCTCTTAAAAAATTTTAAGGAATTTTATTCCTCTCATGATTAGAGCTGACATATGTCACTCTGTCTGCAGAGCGTTGCTTTCAAGGGAGTTTAACTCCTTGGCCCGAGGGGCTTCTCATTAAATGAGAATCCTTTTAGGATTTCTTATTTAATCAGTGACTATCTCATCAATGATGAGCCGTCATCTTGATTTTGTGGTTCCCCTTTAGTCCCTTTCCACTGTATTGCAGTGCGGTACGAATTTAAAGTACAAAGTGCCAGAACTTAAACTGTAGCATTGAATGCTAACTCTTGTTTTTTTCGCGCAGGTACTATGTCTTTCGACACTTCTTTTCCGTTTGTTCATTCGGAAAGCGGATTCTCTGAAGCGCCTGTGGATAGGGAAGTCTTCGCGTTAATCAAAGATCACGACCCGGAGGAAAAGAATCTTCATTTATGGGGGGGCGTGGTACAATCAAATCATCCGGGGTCGACGCAGCTTTTCTTGTGCGGTGCCTTCGGAACCCATTTCGGCGATCTCCTATGCCGACTCACCCCCAGTGAACTATACCGTAGAGGTGGTCAACTGGACTTCGGAGGGTTGCCTTCAGCCCTCTATGGCTGCGATACCCATACAGCCGCCGATGGTTTTAGATACTCTAGGGCGGCGTATATGTCAAGGAGAGTCGCGCCCTTGGGGACAGACGTATATGATTGGCTTGACTCCTCTCCATCCAGCCGGGTACTTGCAGTGGGCCCGGTATATTTTGTCGGCCAAGAAATCGCAGCTGCTGAAGCTCGGGTTATACCCCGCGATTTATGCGTCTCTCTTCCAGTATTCTACGCCTCCTGTATAGTGGGTCAAAACTTTCCTGGAACAATGGAACGTTCCGACTCATGCCTTTCTTCTAGAAGATCGGGAAGTCTCAATCTCTTTGGAGGAATTCGCGGAGATCTCCGGCTTGCCTGTCAGGGAAGAGCATTATGAGGAGCTACTTCCTCCTGACGAGTACATCTTTGCCGCCAAGTCAGTGGTGATGGGCCTTACCCCAGAGAATGCCATTCGACATCAATGCCCAAGTCTAATTAAGGTGTTGAATATTTATGAAAGTCTATTTCTCAAATTCGGAAGCCACGGGGCTAACTTCTCAGATTTCATCGCCCGTTTTCTCCGCTCAGAAGTCCCGTCGAAGGAAGCTGCGAAATTCACTAAAGTCGACGATCCTTTTGGCTTTAGTTTGGACAACCAGCCGGCAGCGGAAGCGGATTACAGGAATTTCTTTCTCCCTGACACCCCGGTCGTCTCTTTCGCAGAGCTCGCAGCTTTCGACATCAACGAAGAGGCGTTCTTTTTGGGGTTCCTTGGGCTATGGCTAAGCTGGTTTGTGCTGCCATTGCACCCTAGCCATATTAGGCCGTCTGTCTTCTACCCATCTTACCGAATGGCTATCGGGATGCGAATGGCCGTCGGGGTCGCTGGGCTGGCTCACCTATATCATGGCCTTAACTTGGCGGCTGACACCACTCAGCCGGGGGTGCAGCCTGTAAACTTCTCACCGCACTATTTCACTTCATGGCTCGAGCTGCACGTGCTCGGCGCTTTTGGAGTTCACAAGCGGCCCCGTTTCTACGCAAGTTATAATTTTCCTTGGGTTATGCGGCTAGTTGATGCTTCCGCCTTGGAACCGACTCGACGAGAGGCTCGGGGCTTGGTTCTTCGCCCGCGTATGGTCGGGGATGGCATGACCTTCATCGATAAGATCTTAATCATCGGTAAAGAATCCACAAAAATGTTGCAGCCTCTGCACGACACTTTTAAAGTTGGGGCTTCTACCTTGAAAGCTCGGGAGATTCTTCATTTATATTAGATCAGGCCGGGCTTTCTAGTGTTTAGGCAAAACAATTCGGCGTTGTTCATGAGATACAACCCGCATCGTTTTGCCTAACAATCAAGCTATAATCAGGGCGTCCCGCTCGAGGCTTTCCTAGCTGAGCCAGTTGCCACAGAAGAGGGTATCCGCAATGCGCTACACCATTCCATGCGGCTCAACACCGGGTCTAACTTCTTTATCAGTGAGCCGAGCTGCGTCCCAAAGGTGTTGAACGTATACGTGGTATGGTATCAACACGCGATGGGTGCTGTTATCAGGGAGGAAAAACGAATATTGCTTGATCCTAAGGGCGCTGTCCCAGCTGGTAATCTAGCCGTTCCTTTGAAGCGACGGACCATCGTTCGTCCTTCCTTGAGAGAGGATGCTATGGCGGTAGTCTCGCGCGTCTTTCCTGATAAGCCTCTATCCCTTGTTCCAACAGAAGTGGCAGCTGTAGCGTCCCCGGATTCTGGGGTGGGTTCGGAGATTGGGACTCGTCGCCCAAAATTTCCCGCTAAGTGAAAGCTCGTGTTATCAGCTGCCGGTATTCACTCGCAGAAGAAGAAGAAGTCGATGTTTTCTGTCGACGCCGTACTCGGATAAGAGCCCCATGCTCCCTATAGCGAGGGCTTGAGTGAGTACGGGACCAATGAGGGTCTATTTATCGAGCCTGCGGATGATATTGATCTTCAAGCCGCCCTTGTGGCTTCCGAGTGACTGGCTCTCGATGAAACAACACTGATCACGATTGCACAGTCAGGTAGACTTCAGTCGTATCTTTTTGTGGTTATATTTTTTTTATTATTATGCTTTGACTGACGCTTTCTTCTTCAACAGGTATCTCCGCCGAAGAGGCTCTCGCGGCTTCCCTCAAGACTTTCGAAGAGGAGGAGAGGCTCCGTGCTTCTTTGTGCCTTGGTATACTTCGGCTCATTGTGCCTTATTCCTTTTTTTCTTTATTCGTGGTTTGGCCCTTTCTTTTATTTTTTTGTAGGGACTACCTTGACTCGGATTATCCCGGGTGCGGTACCGATCCCCAGTGGTGATGCGGCGACGCTTCCAGAGCCGGTTGCTGAGGCCCCAGCTCCCCCAGTATTGCCGCAAGAGGCTTTACTTAAGCAGCCGATGACGGACGCCGTAACGGCTCCAGAGGCAGCTCCTGGTTCGAACGACGACGTTCCTTTGACGGAGGTCTTGAGAAGATCACTTCTCACTGCCAAGGCCGACAAGAAGCGTAGAAAGCGTGCGGCGAGGGAACGTGATGTCAGCTTAGCTGTGGGTGCAGGTTCAAGCACCACCCCATCTGTCGCTATACCTTCAGAGGATACTCCAGCTACCCTGTCTACCGCTCATAGACAGTTCATGCGTGTGGCTCGGGAGGCAACTGAGAATCCATTGCCAGGTAATGTAATGCCCGGTCTTTTTATTTTTACTCGATCCGCAAATTCTGATATACTATATCTTGCAGGGCCAAGCATTGGCGATGAGGCGGCAGGTGAGGCAACGACGACCATGGAGCCTGAAGTAGGTACTCTCTCTAGGGAGTCTGGGACTGTCCAAACCGCTACTCTCTCCCCTTATGGCTCTCTGGCGTCGGCAGGTATCACGAGTGTCACGACAGCCCTTGTCGAATCAGGGGACGAAGCCATGGGGCGCTGAGACCGTCCCACTGAAGGAGAGCGAAGAAGTCACTAGGCCTAGTGATGCTTCCGTTGCTGAAATTATGCCCTCTGAAGTACCTCAGGTCACCGCAATGACGGCTGTTGTTCCCTCGCCTTCTCCCGTGTCTTCCAGAATGTTGGAAGGTATGGATTCACGATCTATTTAATTGAACTATGAACACCGCCTTCCTTGTACAGACCATGTATCGTTGCAACCTTACAGGAGTCCTCTTTGATCATCTGTATCAGGTGCTGAACCCGTATTTCTCCTTCCAGTGGGAAGTCACTCTACCTGCCAGTGTTGGTAAGTATAGTTTTTAATCGACATCCTCTCCTTTCTTTTATGGGCAACCATGTTGTTGCTAATTCTTTTTTTTTTGAATTGATTGCAGCGTTACAGATTGGAGGAGGAGACGAGAGAACAGTCGCACCTCCGGTACTCCCAGCTATGCCACCTGTCGCAGCCGGCATAGTAAACTTCATCGTTCGTGCATTTTCTTTATCTCTTAAGCCGACATTTGACCATAACTTGTTTTGTAGCAATCGCACTGACTCCAGCTCCTTTCGAGTCTTGAATCCCAATGCCGGCAAGGCCCTTTTCTAGACGTCCATCTTCCAAGGGCGCTGTGACCGGCTTGCGTATGTTGAGTGAATCCATCGAGGAGCTTGACGCAGAGGCCCTTGCATTCGCTGCAGATTTTGCTGCTGAGATTAATCCAACGTTGGCGACGCTTGTGCCCTTCCATAGCGAGGGCGTTGTCAAATCTTGGGTTAATTACTGCAGACAGATCGAGGCTTACTTGCACGAAGTTGAGCTCAAGCGTCCTGCTCCCGAGGTTCTGGCTCTGAACTCCCAGCGGGCTGCGTGGGTGACTTCCGCCGAGTCTGTCCAACTGCATGCCCAGGTCAAAGCGAACGCTGCACAACTGAACACTATTTTTGAAAATCTCCAACGATGTATTTCTGACGGGCTGGTGCTGAGGAAAAAACTTGACTTCACTGAGCAGGTTACGCAGAGTCAGGAAGCTGCTCAGCAGGAAATCGATGAGAAGCTTTCATCCTGCTTACAGCAACGGACTCGAATTGAAGTGGAGTTGGCCATGGCGGCTGATCATGAAAAGGAGTTGAGAGGAGTGCGAGAGCGGCTTGCTGATTTGCTAAAAACGCCTCCTTCTCAATAGTCATCTTTGTATCGATTGTAATTTATGAATAACATGTATTCATTTCATTTTTTATTTTATATGATATATTTCGTATTCAATTGAATTCATGAATAAAGAACACATTTTTTATTTCCGACTATCGCTTTGTTTTCTCTGCTGTGTTGTTGGCATGTGATTTTAGCAAATGTGGCCTGTAGATAGTAGATGGCTGCCCATCTTGAACTCTTTATAGGGCAGCGATGGCTTAGGAAATAGGGTTAGGATCTGTTGTCTAAGACTTTCTAACTTTATGAGCCGTGAGGGTCTCATAAAGACTTTTCTCCCTACGAGTCGAGAGGATCTCGTAGGTGTAATTTCTCCTTAGGTATCGTGAGGATTCCTAAGTGCATTTTCTCTTGAAAGTCGTAAGGATCTCATATGAGAATTGTTTTGCTTACAAGTCGAGAGGACTCATAAGTGGTTGTTTCCCTCCTTGTCGATATTCGAATTAGGAGAGTATGGCCCATGGATAGTCTATCTTGACCTTCTTGCAAGGCAGTGATGGCTTAGGAGACAGGGTTATGATCTGCCACCTAAGACTTTTCAACTTTATGAGCCATGAGGGTCTCATAAAGACTTTTCTCCCTACAGGTCGAGAGGATCCCGTAGGTGTATTTTCTCTTTGAGGGTCATGAGGACTCCTAAATGCGTTTTCTCTTGAGAGTCGTAAGGATCTCACAAGAGAATTTTCTTTTCATGCACAGGGACACTAATTTCCCTGAGGTCAAGACGAATCGAGAGATTCCTGCAAAGACACTGATTTCCTTACGGGTCAACGCGAATCGAGAGGTTCTCGTCAAGGATGCTAATTTCCCTGAATCGAGATATTTTGCCAAGGACACTGGTTTCCTTGGGGTCGAGACGAATCGAGAGATTTCTGTGAATACACTGATTTTCTTGCGGGTCGACGCGAATCGAGATGTTCTCGTCAAGGGCGCTGATTTACCTGAATCGAGGTTTTGCCAAGGACACTGATTTCCCTGGAGGTCGAGACGAATCGAGGTATTCCTGCAAAAACACTGATTTCCTTGCGGGTCGACGCGAATCGAGATATTCTCGTCAAGGACGCTGATTTACCTGAATCGAGGTTTTGCCAAGGACACTGATTTCCCTGGAGGTCGAAACGAATCGAGAGATTCCTATAAAGACATTGATTTCTCTGCGGGTCGACGTGAATCAAGATGCTCTCGTCAAGGATGCTGATTTCCTTGAATTGAGGTTTTGCCAAGGACATTGATTTCCCTGGAGGTCGAAACATATCGAGAGATTCTTGCAAAGACACCGATTTCCTTGCGGGTCGACGCGAATCGAGATGTTCTCGTCAAGGACGCTGATTTCCCTGAATCGAGATATTTTGCCAAGGACACTGATTTCCTTGGGGTCGAAACGAATCGAAGTATTCCTACAAAATCACTGATTTCCTTGTGGGTCAACGCGAATCGAGATGTTCTTGTTAAGGACGCTGATTTTCCTGAATCGAGATATTTTGCCACGGGCACTGATTTCCCTGGAGGTCGAAATGAATCGAGAGGTTCCCGCAAAGACACTGATTTTCTTGCGGGTCGACGCGAATTGAGATGTTCTCGTCAAGGACACTGATTTCCTGAATCGAGATATTTTGCCAAGGACACTGATTTTCCTGGGGTCGAAATGAATCGAGGTATTCCTACAAAGACACTGATTTCCTTGCGGGTCGACGCGAATCGAGAGGTTCTCGCCAAGGATGCTGATTTCCCTGAATCGAGAGGTTTTACTAAGGACACTGATTTCCCTGGGGGTTGGAGGTCATTGGCTGACTTGCTCCGTTTTCCGCGATATCAGGATCGCCTTTCTCCGTTTTCTACGGTGCCGGGGTCGACTTTCTCCGTTTTCTACAGTGTCGGGATCGACTTTCTCCGTTTTCTACGGTGTTGGGATCGACTTTCTCCATTTTCTATGGTGTCGGGGTCGACTTTATCTGTTTTCTACGGTGTCGGGATCGACTTTCTCCATTTTCTACGGTGTCAGGGTTGAATTTCTCCGTTTTCTACGGTGTTGGGATCGACTTTCTCCATTTTCTATGGCGTCGGGATCGAGTTTCTCCGTTTTCTACGGCGTCGGGATCGACTTTCTCCGTTTTCTACGGTGTCAGGGTTGACTTTAGCTTGTCTGTGAACCACAGAGTCTTAGAACTAGGGAATTTGTCGTGGCTCCGATTGATAGTGTCGCGTCCGTGTCCTGCTGGCATGAGGAGGAATGCCGTTGCTGGTCTTCTGCGATGCAGATACTGCCGCTGAGACCTGACTCTCCTTTTGATAGAGTTTGTTAGGACATGTGGTTTCCTTTTCGTTTATGCCCATGGATTATATACAGGGGTCAGTATGGACTTACCTGCATGGAAAAAGTTTTATTTTATATGTATTTTTTGTTTTCTTTCCGCGATGCTCCATCATTTCAGCTTTTTGTATCGCGAAAGTCGCGATTGCCCAATCATTTCGGCTATTTTTCACGGTGCCCAATCATTTCGGTTGTTTTTTTCCTTTTTACTCGTTGTTTTTTATTGCGAGTTGCCCAATCATTTCGGCTATTTTTGTATGCATATATTTTACTCACTGATTTTTATTGCGAGTTGCCCAAATATTTCGGTTATTTCATATGCATTTTTTTTCGAATATGGAACTCAAGGTCTGATACCAATCTTGCATCAGTATCGCTGCGACTGGAATGTTGCTAAGAGCGAATCATCATTTGCCATGAAAGGACTTGGAATTTGATACCGATTTAGGCATCAGCATCGCTACAACTGGGATATTGCCAGGAGCGAATCATCATTTGCCTTTGTCGGTTCGAACAAAGGTGGCTTAGTAAATAGGGTTAAGATCCTGTCGACTAAGACTTTTGACTTCATGAGCCGTAAGGGTCTCATAAAGGTGTTTCTCCCTACGAGCCGTGAGGATCTCGTAGGTGTCTTTTCTCCTTAGGAATCGTGAGGATTCCCAAGTGTATGTTCTCTTGTAAGCCGTAAGGATCTTGCAAGAGTGTTTTCTCCTTGTAAATCGAGAGGACCTACAAGTGTTTGTTCATCAAATGAGGGCATTCCTCATCGTTGGTGGGACTCGGCAAGGAAATGATTATTTGTGCCCGTAGATTGTATACAAGGGTCGGTATTGAACCGCTTGTAGGGCAATCTGGGAAAGGTGATGGCTTAAGAACAGGTTCAGATCCCTGTAGCTTAAGACTTTTGAATCTTATGATCCGTGAGGGTCTCATAAGAGGGTTCTCCTTACGAGTCGTGAGGATCTCGTAAGTGTAATTTCTCCTCAGGAATCATAGGGATCCCTAAGTGTGTCGCTCCTTTGTGAGTCATAAGGATCTCACGCAGGTAGTTTTCTCCTTACAAGGTCGAGAGGACCTTGCAAGTGTTTTTTAACGAGATTGCGCCATTTCGGGTTTTCACAAACTCGCCGGTAGCCCTGCTGTTTTTACTCACGGAACCCTTTCGGGTTTTCATCCATGCCTATCTTGCTTATGGACGTACCGTTTTTTTTACGAGTGTGCGCCCTTTCGGGTTTTCACAAACATCTCCGCTAGCCTTGCTATTTTTACTCACGGAGCCCTTTCGGGTTTTCATCCGTGCCCATTTTGCTTATGGACGTACCGATTTTTTACGAGTCTGCGCCCTTTCGGGTTTTCACAAACATCGTCGGTAGCCTTGCTGTTTTTACTCATGGAGCCCTTTTGGGTTTTCATCCGTGCCCATTTTGCTTGTGGACGTACCGTTTTTTTTGGGTCAGCCCTAGGATGCTGCGGTTTGTAGTAGTTTAAAGACGTTTCGGTCCGTTGTTCATCCTGTATGCACGTGTATTCGTCACATGACGGGATACATAACGATGAAGTGGGATACACCTATTTAAGGTGTGATTTGGTTTGGTTGGTGTGTTTTGTGATCCATCCCTACCGCGACTTCTTCCACTTGACGTCGACGCCTGTCTTTTTCGAGTATGGCCATTTTGCATTCTCGATCAACTTTGCTCTTCTGACGGACTTCATTTAGCAGCACGTCAATCAACTCATCAGACGGATCCAAGGATTTTGGTGCCGATTCTGCCCCCAGCTTCTCTTCATCAGGAGCTTCTTTATCATCTATTGACGAGTGAGAGATCATGTGACAACTTTCTACGTAATCTTCGGGTTCTTCTGACGCGTCGTCTCTCTCGTCATTTTCATTGCCTCTGTTCTCAAGGATATGGTTGAGAAACTCATGGAGTGTGACTGGGGTCCGCGCCTTCTGGTTGTATTCCTCCAGCGCGTCAATATGGTTTTATAGGTCTGTGCGCTTGTCATCAGGCTGTGCGGGCTTCTTGGTCTTCTTCTTCTTCTTCGAAGACTTTTACGGCTGGACCTGGGTATTTTGCCCATTGTTACCAATTCTCGGTATCGGAGGCGGTTTCAACATTCCCTCAATGATCTCGGGCTTTAGCGGGCTTTTCCACCTGATTGCGGGGCATGCTTGAAGATCCTTCAACATTCTTTTAGTTTTTGCCGAAAGAACTACTTCGCATAGAGCTTCCTCTATGAATGAACATGATGCCCCTGACGTGTATACCCTTTTAGGAGTGTGCTGTTGTGGTAGATTTACCTTCCAGTTTTCGGACAGCGTGAACTTATCTTGTTGGTACTGGTCTTCAACCCAGATTTTGAAGACGTAGCAGTCTTCGATCAGATGGCCCAATATTCGGCGATAGGGGCAGTAATTGGGATTGTTGTCGTCGTTTGGTTGTAGTGGGTGTCTCGACTCCGGTATAGTGATGAGCACGTTGCGTACTGCCAGTTCGAACAGTCTCCTTGTTTTATCTCGGGGAAACGAATAAGGACGTCTCAACTTCTCATCGAGGGATTGCCGCTTGTTGCTTTGGCGAACAACCGGTCTCGGGCCACTCAGTTTTTGTTGAACGTTGGCGACGAAGGTTGCTTTACCTTTCCCTTTCTCATTCCGAGGATCCGTCTTTGAGGAGGACGGTCTATGACCCATCTGGTCCATTTAGGCCAGCTTGTCAATCAAGACCTGGAAGGTAGTCGGCTTGAAAAACATCATGAATTGGGATATGGTCGCCTGCGGATCAAGGGTACCCATGAACATGCCTACTGCAGGAGCTTCATCGATGCGTTGTTCGCATTTCGACCATAGGTTCCGCCACCGGATTGCATACTGAACCATGTTTCTCCTGGCTTCACCCTGGCGTTGATCAACGCCGTGATTGGGGTGCGTTCGCTGGCGCTTGCGAAACGCTGGGTGAATAGCAATTCCATCTCCGTAAAAGTTTTGACGGAGTCGTTGGGAAGCTCTGAATACCATTCGAACGCCGTCTCCGCCAAGCTGCGGATGAACTGGCGAAGTAGCAATTTGTCGTCACCTCCGGTATTGCCGCACAGAGCCCTGAATTGAGCAGCGTACTGGTGTGGATTACCCGTCCCTTTATACACATGGAATTTAGGGATCGTATATCCTGGAGGGTACTTTATTTGATCGTACCAACCTGGATAAAGTCGTCCAGTCTTGATGATTTGACCAGCGGCTTCGCTTGCCTGGTGAGATCGTATCTGTTGAGTTATATAGTCGTCAAGGGCAGCTTTAGAGATGGTATCTTCCTTAGCTGCTGATAGAGCCGGAAGAGGGTTTGATGTCTCCCCTCTGTCGTCTTCAATTATTACTGGAGGATCTTCGGCTGGAGAATCTGACTGTATCATCATCCCGACCATATCTTGAAACAGAAGCACCATTTGCTTTATGTTGGCCGCTTGTTCCACGGCCTCTTTGTCTTTCTTCTCGAGCATTCTTCGGAGGAACACGGCGTCGGTTTCCTGTTCCTGGCGCTGCTCCGATGACGTCTCCGGGCTTTCTTTTGGCCCAGTGAGTGCGACCATCTTCGTTAGCATTTCTTGGAGCTTCTGCTGTTGTTGTTCCTGAGCCTTTGTCACTGACCGTGTAAGTGGTCGATGACCTGTGGAGATATGGCTATCCTCCTTTCCGGACGCCATGTAAATGGTGTGCACTATCATGCCCCCAGACTTGGGGCGTTTGGATTCAGTGCCTTTGAGCTTTGTCATGGACACAGAGATTTTCTCCGGCCTTCTCTTTTTGTGGGCGGTCGAAGTTGAGGGGGCTGTTGCAGTGGGCACCCATATAGACGATACCTTTTATGGTACGACGGGGTGGTCCTTCTCTTGCTGAACCTTCATTTTCTTTGGTTGGCGGGAGTAGTCTTGGTTAATCACAGAGTCTTGGACCCTTCGCCAGACCCTGTGGATTTTGGAGGACAACCGCTGAGGGGGCTGTTCCGGCTTTGCCTTTGTAACGTTCTCCACAGATGGAGGAGACCTTTTAAGTACGGCAATTGAAGAGTTCTTGCGCACCCTCCCGAGTGGTTCAAAACTGTTCCTAGTTGGAACAGCAGCGTCAATTTCCACCATCGGAGTTGGTGCAGTCAATCCAGAGGGAGAGCTGCCCCCAGTTTTCCTTACTCGGCGTCAATGGCGACGTCGAGCATGTCTTGCAGACGGTACTGGCTCAGTTACGGAGGTGGCTTCATCATGCCCCCTGTTCTGGTGAAGGGTTGCCGTTGGTGCCAACCTATCGAAGACTGATGTTCGTTGAGAAGAAACGTCCAATCTGTTGAAGACCGACTTTCGGGTAGAGGAGAGCTTGTAACAACCTCACCCGCGGTAGGAGTTGGAATGGTCAGTCTTGCGAAGACCGACCCCTTGGCAGGAGAAGCCCCTTTGACGACTTCGTCTATTGGAGTTGGAATGGCTATCCGCTTCGGGATAACTCCTTCGGGTATTTCATGCTTCTTTACGGGCCCAGTGGAGCTCAGGGTCAGCCTGTCGAAGATTGATGCAGTAGATCTGGAATTGGACGGCCCGTTGAGAGGGGCCGTGGTAGTGGTAAGCCGATCAAAAACCGACTTCTTTGGAGCTCCCTGTGACGGCACTGGAGTGTTGAAACTTGCTGGTGGGATCATGGTCCTAAAGGACAGTGGTGGCTTGGGTCACCTGTTCCACTTGCATGGCGAAGATGGAGGCCGCTTGGGGCCCATAAGTCATTCCTCCGGCGAGGACGGAGTGGGAGTTGTTGTTGCAGGTGGTGCAGTTGGAAGCCATTTTCTGTGCACGGGAGCAAGACACCAAATCTTAGTACCTAAAATCCAAGGGCAACCATATCAAACCGTGATTCGTTCGCGAACACGACACACGAAGTGTGGAGTGGAAAGAGGAAAAGGTCCCACCGGGCATGACAGAATCAGTTTACCACCGAAAACAGAGACGAAACCGCGTGGGTCGTCTTGCCTAAATTTGGGGGCAGATGCTATTTGGTTTTATCCGGCCACCTCTCCAAAGATACCAAGTTGATTTATGGCTCCGTATATCGGAGGTTTAGACAGATGCGGCCGTTGTAGCAGACTTCGTTAGATTCCCCCTCGTGTACGAGGTGTTTTTGATTATGGGGACGCTCTTCCCTGCAGGCGCAAGCCCCTATAGTTAATTACGCTACCGCATCGCGGTAACCACTTTCTCCTTCTCCAGATGGTCACTTCGTATTGTATGTGTTTGTTTTGTTTTTGGTTGCCCGTGGATTGTATATGGAGACTAATTTATATTGTCGCCTGTAGGGCGTGGATTAGTCCAAATCCGTATTTTCTTAGATTTGGGTTTGATTTGGGTTTAAGGATTGTTAATCTCATTGAGATTAAGATCAACTTAAACGTTTGTTGAGGATACGTTAGTCTAATTTTAGACTAAGATCTACTCAACAGGATTTTGGGATCATTTAGATCCAACGAAAGAGTATTTGGACTCTATCGTTTTAGTTTAAAGACGTTGTGATCCATTGGGTTTAAGGACATCATAGTCCGTGGAGTTTAAAGACATCATAGTCTGTGTTTAAAGACATCATAGTCTAGTTTAAAGGCATCATAGTCTGTGGGGTTTAAAGACATCATAGTCTGTAAAGTTTCTGGTTGTCGGGACCCGCCACCTCTCTGAAGACGTTGAAGAATTACAACGACACATATCAAAAGTGTGAAGAGATGTATCCTTGAACCGATGTAGGTTGAGAGATCTGTAGTCAAGGTTTGGGACTAAGACCAATTAAAGAGATTGTGAGCTCATGGGCTCGGTTAATCTGAATTGAGGACTTATGGCCAACTTAGGCTCAGTCCACTCAGATTTGAATAAAATGTTGAACATTTGTTTGGGCTCAGTCCCTTTTGGTTCAATAAACCTGAGCATTAATTTGGGTTCTGACACCCCCACTTTCTTTTGTTTTTTTATTGGGTGTTGAACCCTTTTTACGGCACAGAGCGCTTTATGTAAAAAACACTTTGTGTTCCCTCAGCGCAGACGTGAAGAGCACGTGGTGTGCTTAGCGCTGAGTGCCAGACCTGGAGCGCTAAGGCGCTTCTTGTAAAATAGCGCACACGTGAAGAGCACGTGATGCGCTTGGCACTGAGCACCAGACCTGAAGCGCTAAAGCGCTTCTTATGAAATAGCGCACACGTGAGGAACACGTGGTGCGCTTGGCGCTGAGCGCCAGTCAATGAATGCAAAGCGCTCTTCTAAAGTAGTGCCCACGTGAAGAACACATGGAGCGCTTGGCGCTGATCACCAGACTTGGAGCGCTTAGGCGCTTCTTGTAAAATAGTGCACACGTGAGGAGCACGTGGTGCGTATGACGCTGAGCGCCAGACCTGGAGCGCTAAGGCGCTTCTTTTGAAATGGCGCACACGTGAGGAGCACGTGGTGCGCTTGGCGCTGAGCGCCAGACTTGGAGTGCTAAAGCGCTTCTTATGAAATAGCGCACACGTGAGGAGCACGTGGTGCGCTTGGCGCTGAGCGCCTGACTTGGAGCGCTAAACTGCTTTTTTGGCAGTTCTGGTCAGTTCTGTACTCTGAGAATTAAATTCTCGTTTATAAAAGACTTTGTCTCATGGATTTAAGAACTAAGTTCTTCTTTTTATGAAGAGATGCTATGATCTCTTCTATTTTTGTGAAAGACTTTGTCTTATAGATCTGTGATCTAGAAAAAGAACCAAGTTCTTATTTTTGTTATCAAGAGATGCTATGATCTCTCTTCTTTTTATTTACCTTGAAGAAGATTCTTCTTCTTAGAGCTTGCTCTTCTTTTTTCTTTTCTGAGAACTTGAAGTTTATGGGGGGGTTCCTCTCTGCAAGACTTGAAGTCTTGGGTCCTTTATATAGGGGAGGCTGATTTGTTGAATCAGTTAAGGAAATCTTTCTCTGATTGATTTGGGGATGTTTCCCCACCATTGGATCTTTGATCCTAGGACTTCTGTTTTACAGAAGATAATCTTCTTGTTTTTAACAAGATTGGGAAAATATTTTCCCACATAGAATTTATTCTGTATCTTGGTGATTTTTAATCACCATTGATCAAAGATCCAACGGTGCTCTGATTTACAAAGCACAATCTTTCCTGTTTGGAAAGATTTGAGCATTATTTTCTCAACAGAATTTTATTCTGGTAATTTGATAATTTTTTTAATCATCTTCGTTGGATCTTTGATCAAAGGGTGGAGAACATTTAGTTCTAGCGCTGGCGCTCTCAAGCTTTGCATATGAGGCGCTGTCTCAGAGTCTTTGACTCTTGGCGCTAGCGCTCTCGTGCTTTGCACATGAGGTGCTGCCTCAGAGTCTTTGACTCTTAGCGCTGGCGCTCTTGGCGCGAGCGCCGTGCTTTGCACGTGAGGCGCTGCCTCAGAGTCTTTGACTCTTAGCGCTGGCGCTCTTGGCGCAAGTGCTCTCGTGCTTTGCACGTGAGGCGCTGCCTCAGTTTAAATTTCAAATTTTGAACAGAGTTTTGCTCTGATTGGGGGAAACAGGGCCAGGGTAGTCCATAAGTACATCCTTTAATCAGTTCCTAGTCATGGGAATATCGAGACCAGGGCATCGATATTCCAGTATTGAATAGTGTGTACGTTTCTTGTCCCTTAGAGGGCGATGGTTGATCCTACAACCATTGGTGTGTGACATCAAAGATTGTATACAGGTGCTCATTGGAGAATGGGTACACCGAACGGACTCGCTGAGAACTCCTATGTGCTAGTATACCTATCGTAAGATAGCAGTCCTCTGGTGACACTAGTACAGGTTAGTCTGTAGACCCGAGATCGTCATAGAGTCTTGTGTGGCTCCTACTGTGCTTTGATTTCCTCCCTACTACGGCTCAAAGGATTCATGCAAACAGGTGGATTTTGGGTACAGTCTCGGGTCACATGGAGGCAATAAGCGATAGGAGGGGTTTCGTCTCTCCCGGTATTGGGGGTTGATGTTGTGCTATCCTCGATTGGCTATAACTGGAAGTCCCTGGCCAGAGCTGCTGCTGAGATTTATTGATAAGAGTTATCAGCAGTTTCTTAAACCGTTATAGGCCAGACATTGAAATGACTTATCACGTTACTGTGGACTGACGTTTACCACCCCTAGACATGATATGCGATATATCAGACGAAGAAACCGGACTGTATGGTAGTGTTACTGATAGGCTTCATGGAAAGTATGGATGAGCTTGCTTGTTGATCTTCATATCGCTCAATACCCTGGTAGCCGTTACATCCAGCTAGTACCGCTGACGGCTCGTAGGTGATTGATGTGATCATCACCTACAGCTAGCGTATTGACGAGTCTTTAGAGTCCCACACAGAAGTTTCCTAGTTCGAGCGAAACGAAGTGGGGCACATATATTGATATGTGCGTGGGCCTGATTAAATATGAGTATGTAATACCGTATTGTAATCTGGCAGTTATCTGTTATTGGTTCGGTTATATGTGATATAACCAGATTGTCAAATCAAGTATTAATTTGATAATGTGATATATAGATGAATGATATTAGTCGGTCATATGTGATATAACCGGATTATTAAATCAAGAGTTGATTTAATAATATGATATATATTATATGTGATATAATTATATCTTAACTAATATCATTAGCTCACTAATTATTCTTCATTATATATATATATATATATATATATATGAGATTAATGGAGGAAAGAGGCCATAGGAGGGGATTAACTCCTATGGCGTCGAAAAAACACCCTCTCCCTAGTTTTTTCCGACGATCGGCACCCACCAACTTCATCGTCATCATCTAAGATGTGAGTATACCAAATTTCATGTGATTCTACAACTTTTTCACCGTTGATTTAGTAGGTTCAAAATTAACGGTTTACCGACAATAGAACTTTTTACATTGCTAAATCAACGGTGAAAAAGTTGTAGAATCACATGAAATTTGGTGTATCCACATCTTAGATGATGACGATGAAGATGGTAGGTGCCGATCGTCGGAAAAAATTAGGGAGGGGGTATTTTTTCGACGCCATAGGAGGGAATTCCCTCCTATGGCATCTTTTCTCCATTATTCTCTCTCTCTATATATATATAATGAAGCATGGCATGATTTCTATTTTTGAGAAAAATAGAAAAGAGGTGGAAAATGAGAGCATGGTTGCAAGCATGGGCTTTATTCATAGTTTATTCATCTTGACTCACTATTCAAGCATGGTTGCAATTTTATATTGCAAAATTCCTTGCTTGAATGAGTGGGGGTCAAGAGTTTCCATTCATTCTAATCTCATTCTCAACACTTAGCCATTTTTCTTGAGTTGCTCCTATGGTTGCTCTCTAGCTTCATCTTCTTCCTCAATTGGTATGGTTCAAGCTTCAACTCTCACATGAGATGTGAATCATGAAGCTTGAACACAAACTTGTGAGCTTTTAACATCCCCTACTTCACCATCCCACAACAAACTAGCAGTTTGGTGTGGTGTGTTTCTACACTAAAGGAGTTTAGTGTAGAATTAGCTTGGGCTAGAGGAACTTCGGGTGGATCGTCTTTGGCGCTAAGATCATGAAGGAGGTTCATTCAACTCGAAGAGGAGTCTAGTAGAGTCGCGTGGACTTCAACCCAGAGCTATAAAAGAGAAGGAATCAAACTACAAAGGTTGTATACTCTTTTCTTCTCTTGAGTTAATCACATCATAAAAGCTAACCCTAATAATCTAGTAATGATCTTATTAGTCTAACTTAGCACCTAATAAAAATTAAAATGTGGCATGATTGATGCCTCTAGAATCTCATGGTGGTGTTAAGGTAGACTTTCATGGTATCAGAGCCGTTCATATCAGATTTTTGCATTTTTATATCGCCCAATTTTTATCACATTGCTTATCGGTAGGTACTCTTGAGCCGTGTTTGCTAGTCAATTGCAGGATACAGGTTCTCGGCTCTAAATGGTGAAATTCATGGAAAAGCACGACAAATTCCGGATTACTGCCAACCACAGATAAAACACGGGTCTCCGCTCTCTGTCCGTATGTTGCCACACACCAGATTAAGAAGACAAAATGGCAAATCGATATCATTTTCATGCACAAAGCTCAATGGCAACACAAGATCCAACATATCTACGCGGAGCTCAAGAAAAATCATGGCAAAAGATCCACATCACATCACCTTTTGTTCAACAGAAATTCTGGAAAAATCGTGAAGAAATTCTGAGAAAAAACATATACCAGACTGAAGGGCACTGCAAACCAGGAGAAGCCACAAAACTTGAAGACCTAAGTCCCCCATAGGGCCGCGGAACCGCGGCCGTACGGCCTTATTAGCTGACGAAATTTCAGGGGTGTTTTGGTCCTTCCATATTTATTCTGAATGTTGCCTTAGAATTTCTGTTGCCTGCCTATAAATAATCCAGAACTTGCCAAAGCCAAGGGTGCTTATTCTTGTATTTAGATTTTAGAATACATGTGTTGTTCTTCTTCCTCCTCTCATCTCTTCTCCATTAAAAACTTGTAGTGAGCTTTTGTGAGTGAAGAATGAATAAAGGAGTTCTTTTTATTATCATGCTTGTCTTGTTCTTGTTATGTTGTTAATTATAAATTGCTTGTAATTTTCCTTTGCTAATCTAGTTGTTGTTATTTGCTATTTGTTTCTTTCTTGTTCTCTTTTTCTTTATCCTTACACAACCATGATGCTTACGCTTGATCCTTGCCAAGGTGAGGTCGCAAATAGCTAGTTGTAATCTTCTAACCTCTTTCTTTCTATCTTCCTCCTTTGTTTTATTTTCTTTTCCTTATAATGGGTGAGTAGTTTTCATACTTGTTAGGGTAGGATAAGGAAAGTTTGAGAGAAGGAAATCTCTCTCACTCTTTCCTTGCCCAACATCTTAAATCGGACTCCCGTTAATTGAACCACAATCCGCTCCCTACGGCACCCTATCCTACATGATAGCGGTGATTCCATAGTGAGACCGGTTGTGGTTAAATTAACCGGAGGTTAACGATAAGAGCCAAGAACGGACGGACAAGCACCAAAAGGAAGAACTTATGCGTTGGAAAGCCTAGCTTATACTCGCAAGTTCCTTCCTAGTCGTGCTAATCCCTGTTGTTGCCGATTACCGTAACACCGATATTAAGAGTGGCAACGAAAGAAGTAAGCGACTCCTAACTCAAACTAACCTAATCCTAACCCTAACAAGTTCTCTTTACATATCATTTTAGCAAATAGTTAATCTCAAAACAAACCTGAACATTTGGACTTAACTCGTTAAAGCATATAGAAAAAGATTCCCATCTCCCTGCGGACGACCCGTACTCAACCGGCTAGCTACAAACGAAACCGTCTTGATTGCAGTAATTAACTTGAACACGCAAAAATCCTACAATCAAATGGCGCCGTTGCTTGGGAGACGGTAGTTTATTTCTTTGTGTAATTTCGGGTTAATTTGTGAATATAAATATAACCGAAAAACAAAACAAAAAAAATATACATTGTAAAAAAAAAACCATCTTGTTATTTTTGATTAGTTTTTGTGCAAGTGTGCAGGATAATACGAAGTTCGAGATCAGTGCCAAAGACGTGGGAAGTTAGACCCATATCTCGCGGCTACACCGCGACGGATCAAGACAAGAACCAACGGTCTACTGTAAAAATTTGGAGCAGATACAGTGAGCAAATCAAGATTCAGGAAATCCAGACAAGCAGAGGACTCCCAGACCAGCACACACAAAAAAATTGGAAGCCCAATCTCTCTTTTCTGCTGCGGAACCGCAGCCTGAGCACGTGTTTGGCCGCGGAACTGCGGTCATTTGGAGCCTTCAGGGTGCCAAAATTTTTGTGTGTTTTTCTGACTTCTCCCCCACTCCTCTGGACTCCACTGAACTGTATTTTCTGCAGCATTCTTTGCGTAAATTCTCTTCCCCCTTCCAATAAATTGTTTTTGTGCAGGATTCTTTGCGCTGCGCTAAAAAAATAAAAATTGATTGCAGTTGATTTGTTACTACTTTGCATTTATTAATACGGACTTTAAGGGGCTTGAAACCAATTCAGATTGGGTGGGGATTTCATCACCCTTCCCAGGACCCCAGAAATCACAAAAAGCATATGCATTGACCATTGTTAATTAAAAAATACTAGACTCAGCCCTAAGGACTTCGCGCTCAATAGGACAGAGGACTAGTTACAGGCATCGGCCGTTTATCCTATCCTGACTTTGCGGTGTCTAGGCAAGTGTGTCCAAGGCAAGTGGTTACTTAATTATGACCACTACTTACGTAGTGGGGAGCCTCCCACTTACCTGGCACTTACCTGGCCGCAATTGGCGGAGAAGAGGCGGTTTGAGATCCTATTTCTAGCCTTTTGGAACAGTTAGGAGCTGTCTAGCTGACCTAGGTGACCCTAGATCTAGGTGTGATTGTGCATATCTTGTTTGTGGTTGCTTGAAGCCGTAAGTCCATACATATTTCTGTAAAGCTCTTTCTAAAAAAAAGGAAAAAAATCAAAAACTTTTATAAAAACTTGCCCTTTGTCACCAAAATCCCATTTTTCACCCACCACCCATCGTATTTCTCCATTGACGTTTTCTTACCCTGACCTTCTCCGCTTTGACTATACTAAACTCGTTTAGTGTATGTCCGCCTAGTCCGCTTTGACTACCCTTGGATTCGGGACACTAGTGCCCGCCTGGACTCGGGACACTAGTGCCCGCCTAGTCCGTGTTACGTTAGTCGCTACCGACTACGCGATCGACTCAGACGTCGAAACTCCGTCCACGCCTCATTCACCCTTACCTTTGCCGGCCAACTCCGACGTTGACCGGAATTCTGTTCATACATTTTCACCTTCACCATCACCAACCTCTTCTTCCACGATGTCAGGATTTAATCCAAACATCCCTACAACTCCCCCGGGATTGATTCGACCTCCTATGGATGCGAATAACCCACCACCACCGCCTGTCGTAGCGCCACAGCGAATCGCGCTCCAGGATTGCTTCTATCCCACCCGTTCTGCACTTCCCACCTGTCTTTCCCTTCCACCGGCCAATGGGGATAATTTTGAAATTAAGCCCCACTTCATTAACATGCTTCCAAAATTTCATGGGCTTGAATCTGAAGATACCTATATCTTCATCAACAAATTTCAAAACGTCTGTGCCATGATGAAAACCACCCAGCTGTCGGACGATGCTATACGGCTACGGGTCATTCCGTTCACTTTGTGCGATCTTGCTGAAAAATGGCTATATAGCACCGCTTCCCACTCCATAACCAGTTGGGACGAGTTTGTGAAAGCGTTTCTCAAGAAATTCTATCCGAATCATAAAACCGCAAGGATCCGTAACGAAATCAACCAATTCTCTCAGCTTCCTACTGAACCCTTTTGGAAGTGCTTTGACCGGTATAAAGACCTTCTTGTTCAGTGCCCTCACCACGGTATTGAGAAATGGAAACTGTGCCAAACTTTATACGATGGCCTGAACCCAGTAACGAAGCAATTGTTGGAAACCATTTGTCAGGGCCACTTCCTATCGAAATCTGACGAGGAAGCTTGGCAATTCTTCGACGACCTTGCGGAGCAAACGCTACAATGGGAGAGCACCAGACTGACTTCTTCTTCTACCTCCACTTCTACCGGTCAGTCTAGGGTAGGAATTCACCAACTCGATGTGATCTATTGCGATGAAAGCTGAAATGGCTGCAATAACGAGAAAACTTGAAGCGATAGAGAGCAAATTTTCATCTCCTGCTCCTGCCCCTGTTCTTCCCCTTCGTACCATTTGTGCTTGTTGTTCCGATCCTTCTCACTTGACCGAAGAGTGTCATTACAATCCACCATCTCAAGGACAGGATCAGGTTAATGCTGCATTTCAGGAAAGACCAAGAAATGATCCATACTCTTCCACCTACAATCCCGGTTGGAGGAACCATCCCAATTTCGCCTGGAATCAGAATCAGCATCAATTCCAAGGCAACAATTTCCAAAGGCCCCTCCGCCGCAACAACAAGCACAACAACAAACTCAACATCAGTTTCAGCAGCCCTTCCAACTCCAACCTTTTCAAAATCAGACGAACAACTTTGCACCCAAAAATTCTTTTCCGCAAAACAACTTTGTTCCGTCAAACAACGATAAGGTTTCCTCGCTAGAACGAAGTCTGGAGGCGTTCGTTAAACAATCGACACAATCCACCGCCAACATCCAGTCGTCTATTCAGTCTTTGGTGCAACACACTGCTGCACACGGGCAAAGCATCAAGACCATCGAGGCCCAGATTGCTCAGCTGAATGCGGCGTTAAGCGAGCGAGAGAAGGGGAAGCTTCCATCTCAACCACTCCCAAATCCCGGTCACCCACATAATGTACATGTTGCTCTTGAACAACAGAACCATAATGTGAGTGTCGTGACTACATTGAGATCGGGAAGGACGTTGCAAAATAATATTGGCACACGGATCAACGATGACACCCCGGCCGCTTCTTCTTCTTCTTCTTCTTCTCCTTCCTCATCTTCTGAGCCCATTCTTCATTCTTCAAAAGGCTTTCCTTCTTCTTCTTCTGCTCTGAACGGACCCACTTCTCACTCCACGAAAACACCAGTTCTAGGATCCGTTCCAACTCCACAATCTCCTCCACAAGCATTGGACTCAACTAATTTTAAAAACGTTCCATTTCCAAACCGGTTGAGATCTAATAAACAAAATCCACAAATGGAGAAGATTCTGGAGTTGTTTAAGCAGGTTAACATTAACATTCCCCTTTTAGATGTTGTCCAACAAGTCCCGTCCTACGCGAAAATCTTAAAGGACTTGTGCAGGAAAAAGAGGAAGTCTCAGGTACCCAAGAAAGTTTTCTTGGCTAGTGCTGTGAGTGATGCTCTTACCCAATCTTTACCTCAAAAAAGGAAGGACCCTGGCTGTCCTACGATTTCTATTACCATTGGGGATAAGAACATCAACCGCGCACTATTAGATCTTGGTGCCAGTGTTAACCTGCTTCCGTACTCAGTATATGAGCAATTAGGTGTAGGAGAGCTGAAACCCACACACTGCACTCTCCAAATGGCCGACCGATCGATCACCCATCCTAGGGGTGAGCTAGAGGATTTGTTAATCAAGGTTGGGGACTTTATATTCCCCGTTGACTTCATTGTATTAGACACACAGCCTGTAGCTAACCCCCGGAATCAAATTCCGGTGATACTCGGTCGCCCATTCCTTGCAACCTCAAATGCTGTGATCAATTGTCGCAATGGTTCGATGAACCTATCTTTTGGAAACATGACAATTGAACTCAACATTTTTAGGTTGGGGAATCAGCCCTCCGAACCTAATGCTCATGTACTAGACGTTTGCTCGATCCAGGAGATCACCCCAGAAGAATGTGAATTCGAGGAGTTTTTGTTCGATCACGATAACCTTAACGCCACTAGTGCGTTCCTCTTCGAACCTGCTGCTGTTTCTGCGCCCGACAATGACTACGAGTGCTTCACTTTCTCGAATGATCTTAGCCACTCACCACCCGAGTTTGAATCCTTCGAATTTCCGGATGAGTTACCTGAACCATCCAACTCGGTCGCTTACACTCGTTTTGAACCTTTGCTAGAATCCTTTGAGTTCGAGACCTTTTCACCAATCTTGCGTTCAATCATTTCACCTCCAACCCTCAAACTCAAGCCTTTGCCGTCTCACCTTAAGTACGCTTACTTAGGTGAGAACAAGACCCTCCCGGTTATCATCTCGGCTTCTCTAGCTCCAAAGCAAGAGAAAGCCCTTCTTGCGGTCTTGCACAGCAATAGGCAAGCTTTTGGCTGGTCCATGACGGACATCAAGGGGATTAGTCCCCTGATCGTTGAACATCACATTCATCTGATGGATGATGCCAAACCAGCCAGGGATCCACAAAGACGTCTCAACCCAGTCATGAAGGAGGCTGTAAAGAAGGAGATCGTAAAATGTCTAGATAGTGGTATCATTTACCCTATCTCTGATAGCCAGTGGGTTAGCCCCATTCATGTTGTCCCCAAGAAATCAGGCATAACGGTCATCACTAACGAGGCGAACGAGTTAATCCCTACTCGCACCCAAACTGGGTGGCGAGTATGCATCGATTACAGAAAACTCAACGCCGCAACGCGGAAGGACCACTTTCCGCTACCTTTTATTGACCAAATGCCTGAACGATTGGCCGGACACGAGTACTACTGCTTTCTTGATGGCTACTCCGGCTATAATCAAATTCCCATCGCTGAAAAAGACCAGGACAAGACCACATTCACTTGTCCTTTCGGCACATTTGCATATCGTCGCATGCCCTTTGGGTTATGCAATGCGCCCGCTACCTTCCAGCGGTGTATAATGGGAATCTTCTCAGACATGGTGGAAAAATTCCTGGAGATCTTCATGGACGATTTCTCCATCTTCGGCGATTCCTTTAACGAGTGTTTGCTGCACCTCGACGCTGTCCTTACCCGATGTAAGGACAAGAATCTCACTTTGAATTGGGAGAAGTGCTACTTTATGGTGCGCGAAGGTATTGTCTTAGGACATATCATTTCGCAAAATGGCATAGAGGTTGACAAAGCAAAGATTGAGGTCATTTCCAATCTCCCTCCTCCCAGATGCGTCCGAGACATCCGAGCCTTCCTTGGCCATGCCGGTTTCTATAGACGGTTCATCAAGGACTTTAGCAAGATTTCTAGGCCCTTGACTCTCTTGCTGGCCAAGGACACGCCATTCGACTTCAACTCGAGCTGTGTGAATGCGTTCGAGTCATTAAAAAGCTCGCTCACTTCTGCTCCCGTTCTTTCTTCACCTGACTGGACGCACCCATTTGAGATTATGTGCGATGCATCCGACTTTGCCATTGGTGCTATCCTTGGATAACACATCAACAAGATGCCGCACGTAATCTATTATGCTAGCCTAACCCTGAACGACTCCCAACTTAATTATACAACAACTAAGAAGGAATTCTTGGCGGTTGTATTTGCTTTAGAAAAGTTCAGGCCCTACCTCATCAGCTCTCCAGTCATTGTCTACACAGACCATTCTGCTCTGCGCCATCTTTTTGCGAAGAAAGATGCAAAATCTCGGCTGATACGTTGGATCCTCTTGCTTCAAGAGTTTGACCTTTTCATTAAGGACAAAAGAGGATGTGAAAATGTAGTCGCCGACCTTCTCTCACGACTTCCTTCTACGTCGTCACTTCACATTCCGATCAACGACGTTTTCCCTGATGAACAACTCTTGACAGTATCTTGCGAACCCTGGTTCGCTGATATTGTGAACTATTTGGCCACAGGGTTACTACCGACTGAATGGTCAAGTCAGGACAGACTTCGATTCTTATCCCAAGTAAAACACTTTTACTGGGACGAACCCTATCCGTTCAAGTACTTTCCCGACCAGATTATTCGCCGGTGTGTCCCTGACGATGAATTCAAGAGTGTGCTGTCATTTTGCCATGATCAAGCATGTGGCGGGCATTTTGGCCCCAGAAAGACAGCTGAGAAGATCTTGCAATGTGGTTTCTACTGGCCACAACTCTTCAAAGACGCTCATGACTATTGCAAGACTTGCTCCCGGTGCCAACACTTGGGCCGGATATCCCAGAGGAACGAGATGCCACTCCAACCAATCTTGGTTGTGGAGATTTTCGACGTTTGGGGGATCGATTTCATGGGGCCGTTTCCCAGCTATTTTGGGAACTTGTACATCCTTCTCGCTGTTGATTATGTCTCTAAGTGGGTCGAGACTGTGCCCAGCCGGACTAACGACAACAAGGTTGTCGTTAGGTTTCTTAAAGAAAACATTTTCTCCCGTTTTGGGCACCCCCGAGCGATCATTAGCGACAATGGAACTCATTTCTGCAATAAGACTTTCGAAGCCTTGATGCGGAAATATTCCATTAATCATAAGATATCTACGCCCTACCATCCCCAAACCTGTGGGCAGGCCGAAGTTTCAAATCGGCAAATCAAGCAGATACTGGAGAAGACGGTTTCTAAGAACCGTAAGGATTGGTCGCTGAAACTCACTGATGCCCTTTGGGCATTTCGAACCGCTTATAAGACCGATCTTGGCATGTCTCCCTATCGGATTGTGTACGGAAAGGCTTGCCACCTCCCTGTCGAAATAGAGCATCGCGCATTTTGGGCGATAAAAGAACTGAATCTGTCTCTCGAAGATGCGGGCAGCCATCGGAAACTGCAGTTGAACGAATTGAGCGAGCTTAGGGATGAGGCTTATGATAACGCGGTTGTCGTTAAAAATCGAACGAAGGTGTTTCACGATAAACACCTTTTGCGCAAAACTTTCGTACCTGGTCAACAAGTACTTCTTTACGACACCCGGCTACACTTCCATCCAGGAAATCTTAGATCTCGCTGGAAAGGGCCGTATTTTGTGCGGAATGTGTATCCGCATGGCGCTGTGGATTTGGAGAATCCAAAGGAAGGTTCATTTTTCAAAGTAAATGAACACCGACTTAAACCGTACCTTAGCGCCGAACCAACAGAGGAGCTCCTGGTCTTACAGGAGCCGGTTTACCCTGCATAATCTTCCTCTGCCTACCACCAAACTTCGGTTATCCAGCCAAGAACAGTGGACACTGTTCCAAATAAGTTTGGGGGTATGTATATACCTTTTTTGTACATATTTGTGGATATTCTTTTCCTTTTCTTTTTTTTGCTATTTTTCTTTTCTTTAAAAACAAAAAAAAAATTGTGTATATCTAACCGACAATTTTGACCCTTCAATAATCTCTTCATGCAACGATAGTGAGGACACTGTCCAGTTTAAGTTTGGGGGTACGCTCGGTACACATTTCTAACCTTCACATTCATATGTATATTTTGCATCTGCATATTAAAATCCATAAAATCCATAAAAATCAGAAAATTTTCTAAAAACATAAAAACTTTTTCTGTCAAGTTAGCTAGTGGGAGAACTCTGATTCAACATTTCGACGGTTTTGTTTGATAAGATAAGAATAACTAAATCTTATTTTTAGATTTTGAAAACCTGAAAGATAACTCTCCTTTGAAGTTAACTATAGCTGATATTCGTCTTTACATCACACTACAAGTGTCGTGAGTTTTGGAAATTAGATGATAAGTCTTTTATGTCTAAAAACTTTTAAATGGATAAATGATTTTCTGAGGATCAAATAGGTTTGTTCTGAAATAAGTAATATCAAGAATAGTTTATGAAATGAAGTGAATATGAAGGAATATTATTGATGCCTTAATTGGAACTAAGTCTGAAAAATAACCCATCTGGAACTTGATTGGAATGATTACACACCGAACCCACTAAACACGTCTTTTATCCAAAAAAATAATTGAACTGCCGGTTATATCTCCGTTCGCATTGAATCATCATGATTTTCACGCTAAATTGTCTTTTGTTTTTGGGCCTAGGTAACTTGAGTAATTAAGTCCGCTGGGGTGTTTCTACACCTAATGCCCTAAAACCAACTGGTTTGGGTGTATTGGCCCAAAGCTCGTTAAGAAGCCTAGAAAGTCCAGATTAAAACAAAGTCAAGCAAGCCTTCCGAATTAAAATTCCTAACGGTTCTTTGTGTGAGAATAATCTTGATAAAAGACAGGCTTTTATAAAAAAAAAATTTTAGCAGAGATATGAAGGTTTTATTTTATGATAAAGACTATTGCAAGTTCGCAGAGGTGTGTATGAAATGAAAACAAGAAAAAGGTGGAGTGAAAAATAAGACCTAGTTTCCTGTTAGGAAAGATAGAAATTCTGAAGTTGAAACTTTACTGGAAAACGGAACTTGAAAAATGCTTAACTCTTTATAAAACTTATGTGATCCTTTTAAAATTTTTATCTGGGCTTTATTGTGTGACATGATGACTTTAATCGATCCTTCTGGAACTTAACGACACTATTTGCACTGCACGTAAAGACATATAAAATCTTAAGTTAAATAAGAAGCGAGGTGTGAAAAATAAGGGTTCGATAGTCTAGACTTAGGATTATAGAATTGTTATTTTCTGAAACAAAACTTTAGGGTTTGAATCATAGTTATATTGCAAAACTAGCTTGACCGGATTTTGTGGGTAGTATCCGCTGAAAACCCTCAGGAGACAACACTCCTCCTACTAGGGACACCTACAGGTTTAACGGTTTGTTGCACATGCTCAGTGCAATCGCGTTCCCTGCGAAAGTGAGGTTAGGAAATATTTTGTGAATAAATTGGCTTTGCTCGGGACGAGCAAATGATAAGTTTGGGGGTATTTGTTCATATCAGATTTTTGCATTTTTATACCGCCCAATTTTTATCACATTGCTTATCGGTAGGTACTCTTGAGCCGTGTTTGCTAGTCAATTGCAGGATACAGGTTCTTGGCTCTAAACGGTGAAATTCATGGAAAAGCACGACAAATTCCGGATTACTGCCAACCACAGATAAAACACGGGTCTCCGCTCTCTATCCGTATGTTGCCACACACCAGATTAAGAAGACAAAATGGCAAATCGATGTCATTTTCATGCACAAAGCTCAATGGCAACACAAGATCCAACATATCTACGCGGAGCTCAAGAAAAATCATGGCAAAAGATCCACATCACATCACCTTTTGTTCAACAGAAATTCTGGAAAAATCGTGAAGAAATTCTGAGAAAAAACATATACCAGACTGAAGGGCACTGCAAACCAGGAGAAGCCACAAAACTTGAAGACCTAAGTCCCCCATAGGGCCGCGGAACCGTGGCCTAAGTATGCGTACGGCCGCGGAACCGCGGCCGTACGGCCTTGTTAGCTGACGAAATTTCAGGGGTGTTTTGGTCCTTCCATATTTATTCTGAATGTTGCCCTAGAATTTCTGTTGCCTGCCTATAAATAGTCCAGAACTTGCCAAAGCCAAGGGTGCTTATTCTTGTATTTAGATTTTAGAATACATGTGTTGTTCTTCTTCCTCCTCTCATCTCTTCTCCATTAAAAACTTGTAGTGAGCTTTTGTGAGTGAAGAATGAATAAAGGAGTTCTTTTTATTATCATGCTTGTCTTGTTCTTGTTATGTTGTTAATTATAAATTGCTTGTAATTTTCCTTTGCTAATCTAGTTGTTGTTATTTGCTATTTGTTTCTTTCTTGTTCTCTTTTTCTTTATCCTTACACAACCATGATGCTTACGCTTGATCCTTGCCAAGGTGAGGTCGCAAATAGCTAGTTGTAATCTTCTAACCTCTTTCTTTCTATCTTCCTCCTTTGTTTTATTTTCTTTTCCTTATAATGGGTGAGTAGTTTTCATACTTGTTAGGGTAGGATAAGGAAAGTTTGAGAGAAAGAAATCTCTCTCACTCTTTCCTTACCCAACATCTTAAATCGGACTCTCGTTAATTGAACCACAATCTGCTCCGTACGGCACCCTATCCTACATGATAGCGGTGATTCCATAGTGAGACCGGTTGTGTTTAAATTAACCGGAGGTTAAGGATAAGAGCCAAGAACGGACGGACAAGCACCAAAAGGAAGAACTTATGCGTTGGAAAGCCTAGCTTATACTCGCAAGTTCCTTCCTAGTCGTGCTAATCCCTTTTGTTGTCGATTACCGTATCACCGATATTAAGAGTGGCAACGAAAGAAGTGAGCGACTCCTAACTCAAACTAACCTAATCCTAACCCTAACAAGCTCTCTTTACATATCATTTTAGCACATAGTTAATCTCAAAACAAACCTGGACATTTGGACTTAACTCGTTAAAGCACATAGAAAAAGATTCCCATCTCCCTGCGGACGACCTGTACTCAACCGGCTAGCTACAAGCGAAACTGTCTTGATTGCGGTAATTAACTTGAACACGCAAAAATCCTACAATCAAGAGCCAAGCTAGAACATTAGGGTAACTTGTAGCGACGTTAGAAATCCGCCGTTTTTGTCACACAAAAACTGCCGATAACAATAGTTTCGAAATTGTTGTTTTGAGTTGTTTGCACAACCCGTGGGCTCACGTTTTGAACCGAGAAGCCAAGGGGTGGAGCGTGCGCACCCCGGAGACACCCAGGGGGGGACCGAACAGCTGGGCCCACTCTCCAAGACCACCACAAGGTGGTCTTGGCGGTGGGGACCCAAAACTGCCCCACCTTGGGCAGTTTCGGGTCTGCCTTACCCCTTGGCCACCTCGTGGTGGACTCGGGATGGGGTACCCCCTTTAAGCCCCCCATTCGATAGTTAATTTTGTGATCTTCGCCTCCGCGAAAATTCAGGCAGGTTTCGAGTTCGTTTCGACTCCCGGATTGGCTTAAAACGATTGGTTTTGGAATTTTAGCTCACTGGATTTTTCAAGTGTTGGAAAAATTGGTTTAATTTGCTAATTGCGTGCAGAATTCTAATGTCGCGGTTACTTTACAAGCATTGTGATGTGTGTGATACAATTATTAGAATCCGGATTAATTAGTTTTATGAAAACTAGTTAGTATATTATAAACCTAGCCGTTTAGTCTCAATTGATCGATTGCCACGAAGTTTTGATTCAGATCAAAACTCCGTTGCAATTGTGTATTGTACACGATCACTAAGTCGGGAATCTTGTTGAATTATCCGACAACCAATTGAAAAGAGTTTTCAATTTGAGACTAAAATGCAAGTTTTATAAGTTAGGCATGAAATTCGGAATATGTGATATTCTGGGTTTATGATGTCTAAGGATAGTGCGGATTTTAATTATTGTAGTTTTCTATTTTCTTTTCAGCGGCCGTAAGTGTAATATGCGGGTATCCCAATCTCGTTGCTATATGTCAACAAGTTTTAGGGATACACATATTTGCTAACGTTGATAATATGTGATATCATGTGTTGCTGTTGATATGATTTATTGGATCGTCATGAAAGAATAGCCGGTTTTTTTTATGTGAGATAAGGGTTTTTATTTTCATTCATGTAAAATCTGTATATAATATTCTTTTATTGGAGCACTTCCGGGTTGAGGATGATGTCACCACTGTTGTATATTATTTACTTTTCCGTATTAGGATAAACCCAAGGCGGAGAACACAAGTAACAGGGTTCTAGAGTCCAGTGGGAGACCATCTCAAGGAGTTGAGACCGGGTCTCCTAACTCTAGAATTGGCAGGGTTACTTGCCGCTCTCGTAGGGGTCTGGAGATGTGGGTTTAACTATTCATCACGACTGTGGAATCCGTGTTTTACATTATTGGCTAAATTTAAAACACGGACATCTAGTATATCCAATATTTCATATGTTGCTTCTGCTACTTGATTCTGTGATGTTGATCATATAACTGCGTGAGACGAATGTAATATTATATATATGACATATAATAAACGTTGCTTATATTTTGCACCCGCGCTAGTCTAGACCCCACTCTGCCGGTAGCTAAGTAACCTAACGGTGCATGACGGGGCCCCATGGTGAATGCGGATAGCATAAGCGTACGTTCTATTTTCGTTTCATTTTTCTGTAATGTTTAGGAAACATTAATTGATGGGAATTCATTAATAAGATTAATGAAAAGAAAAAAATCAAAAGATATTGTAGAATCAAATTTTCAAAAAGAGTAGCTCTAGTTTTTGCTTTGCATAAAGGTATTCCTTGATGAATATCCAGTACCTCATTGGATGAGGAAAGAGCCGAGATCCCTTCACTGGGAGTGATCTCTTTAGCGAAACTAGCAAATACTACAACTCACTCGATTTTGTTTTTGATAGCTTTTCTAGTTCCTGCTTTGCATAGTGGTATTGCTGAATATCTTGCACCTCATTCGATGAGGAAAGAGCCGAAATCCCTTCACCGGGAATGACCTCTTTAGAGAAACTAGCAAAAGCCTAAAAAACACTCCTTTTCAAAATCACTCGATTCTGCAACGATATCAAGTTCATTACGCAAAAGGTTTTCTTAAAAACCTGTCGTAGCCCTCCGTCATTTCAGATAAGTAGTATTTAGTATTCATGCCACGTTTGTTGGCTTTCGTCAAGGTGTAGTGTGCGATATCTGCTTACTGCTTATCTGCTGCATATGATGCGATTAGATTAGGGTAGTCGTACGCCTTTGTTGGCTTTCGTCAAGGGTCGTGCGGGTGGGTTTAATTCAATCATGAAATGTATGGGTTAAACTTGACTAGCGGACTATGGTTTGTTGGCTTTCGTCAATGTAACATTTCATGAAATAAAATATTATTTTTGAGAATTTAAATAATTAAAATAATAAAATTCAGGAATATTATTAAGTAAAAGAATTGGTTTTAATGAAAGGGTATAACTATATACCGATAGTTTGGAAAATTAATATAAATTATTAGTTTTGAAGGTATTTATGTGATTTGGGCATTTTATGAACTATTATACAATTATTTGTATGGGTTATTCACTGAACTCGATTAGTATTTCACTAAATTTCTGCATTTATCCGGTTTATGTGCATGGCATACAACAAAGCATGTCACAAATACTTGCTACATTTTTATTTAAATGCACTATGATTCTTTGATTTTTTTATGATTTGTTTTGAGTTTAAAACAAAAAAAAAGAAAAGAAATAGATGAGAGAGAGAAGAGGGATGGGACATGCATCATGGTTGATGTGAGAGAGAGAGAGTGAGAAAGCTCTAAAAAACTCCCATGGCTCTTCCTTTGTTTCCATTGTTCTTCATTATCTCCTTCATCTCATTCTCCTCCTTCCACCTCCAACACCTCCACTACCCCCCATGGCCACCACAAAATCCTTACTAAAACACCATAATTCCTTCACAAAAAATGATCCTAACGCCACTACCAACCCTATGGAGGCTTCAAGTTTAAACTTTGAAGACTTTGAGCAACTCAAGAAAATTCTTGAGTTGCCAAATAAGGTATTTCCTACGCCATTAGTTTAGTAATTGAGTTTCTTTAGCTTCTAATTTAGTTTAGAATTGGTTAAGTGAGAATTAGTGAGCTTTGAAAATTCCAAGATGAGGTTTGGGGGATTCTATGAGTTGTGATGGTGTAATTAAGGTTTAGTCATCACTACAACCTCTCTAGTGTAAATTCTGGACAAACGCTTATTGTAGAAAACCCAAGACTTGGACTTTAGAAACTTTCCGTGTCGGTTTGTGATTTTTTTGAAGTCTACAGAGAATCTGGAGCAATCCGGGACCTTTATATAAAAATTAAACATATACATTAACCTAGTTAGACCAATAGGAGACCACCACGAGAAGACGAGACCAAAATTCAAAAATTAGGCCGGCGGGGGAGGTTACTGTAGCACTATTGTCCGGCCAGATTTTGTCTGTTGATGTTGGGTTTTGGCCTGTTGATCACACTGTCACGCCTCGCTTCCCAAAGTGCGCTAAGATCGGCCCGTGACATAACCAACCATACTACCTGTGGCTAGGAAACATCCCTCCACAGTCATATTACGGCTGTCTATAAGATATCAAGAACAGTAAAAATAAATAATTTATCTAGTACATGTCCATCTGCCAGAATAAACGAGTCAAGAAATATAAATGTGCGGAAGCAATAAATCCAATAAGCAATAACATCTGGAAAGTACGTCTCAAATACGGGCTCACATCAGGAAATGAAAGTACGGAAAGGAAAATAAACAAAGCTAAACACCAATATGCTCTTCGCTGTTCGGCCTGTCGGCTGAAATACTCTTGATCAGCCTGTGAAAGAGATTAAAGATTTGGGCCATGCAAAACCCAGATGTCAGTGCGTCATAATAGCAATAATAATAAGCAACCAGGATGTAACGAGATATGCAGGCATGAATTATAAATAGTAACATGAATGTAATAAGTAAACACGGATATAGAACAGTGAAGTGTATTAGTATATGTGACGTGCAGTGATCAATCTAAACTGTGCTACTGGGTTATCTTTTCTAAAGTTTGTTTGAAATCAATTAGTGTACTTCTCCATGTAACTCAAAAGAATATGTCCCGTTATCCCCCGGGACCACGGATCAGGTAGTAGGAGTCACGAATGACTCTGTCCCGTTATCCCTCGGGACCACGGATCAAGTAAAAATCACGAATGATTCTGTCCCGTTATCCCCCGGGACCACGGATCAAGTAATACCCTTTTAAGCTACACTTCAGTTACACTTTTGATTTCCCCATGCCCCCAGTGTTATGTGTTCAAGTTAGGTATTGATAATCTGGAACTAATGCCAACACAGGATCAAGCAGGTACAGCTTTGTCTATGTAGACAACAGGATACGTCCGTCAGGACAACAAGTCAGGATTGTCGGTATTAGGAACATGATTAGGTATCAAGTCAAGCAGTAGTATAACAGGTCATGTTAGGTAGTGCACAGTGTATCCAACGGATGCTCATAATAAAACTGTAGCAAGTACGGATGCAGGATAAAAGTATGGATGCACAGTAAAACACGGATGCATAAATATCTATTAGGGATTACATATACAACTCCATGACTACGTATGATGCATATTATCAAGCATGGGGTGCTAATGTAACAGTAATATGAAATGATATGATCTGGCATGCAGCTAGATATATAATTAATGGTATGAATGCACAATAAAACACGGATGCACAAATATCCATCAGGGGTTACATCTATAGCTCCATGACTATGTAGGATGCACATTATCAAGGATGGGGTGTTAATACAACAGTAACATGAAATAATATGATCTGTAGATGCAGCTACATATATGATAAATGATATGGATGCATACGGGTATCCAAAAACAGTAAAACATTAATATGGGTATACAATGCAATCAACATGTGATATTTTTATTTATATGGATGCCAAAAATGCTACATAGCATGTAGCAAGATAAACTTGCCTGGATGGATCTCACGACGGGGTGTACACGCAGCGTCCGACGTCGGTTAAAGGTCGCAATGTGCACACGCGCACATGGGACAGGTCCAGGCAAAGCAAGAAGGTGATCACGCTGGCTGGGGATGTCCACTGGGTTGCTCGGATCGTTGGTGACGGCCACGGCACAGGCGATGACCGGAATCAAGAATCAAGAAAGCAAGAGAAGAGAGAAGAAGGAGGAGGAGGAGGAGGATTGCTTCTGGGGTTTTAGTGCTCTGGGTCAGAGATGAAGGCGAGGGGGTGGCGTCGACGATGGGCCATCGATGGTGAGGATGTGGGCGAGGGTTTCCTGGCGATGGGTAAGGTGTAGCTGTGGTTTCAGGTGCAGGGAAAAGGCTCGGGTTTTGGGAGAAAAAGAGAGGAGAGAGGAAGAAGAGATGGTGGCAAGCGCGTGGAGGCAACGACGAGGTCGGAGCTCCGGCGGCAAGGGTGCGGGTGCGAGTTGTAGGCGTGCAGGGTGATGGGTTGAAGGGGATGAAGCTCGGAAAGGAAAAGTGAAGGGAAGTGGAAGAGGAGAGGAGAAGGAGGAGATGAGTTCAAAGGTTAGACGACGACGACGAGGTGGTCGGCTCGGGCGTGGGTAGGGTTTTCGTGGAAGCCGTGGCGAAAAAAGAAATAAGAAGGAAAGAATGAAGAAGGAGAAAGAGGGAGGTGAGCGTAGTGAAGAAGGGGGTGATGGGATTCGTGATTTAAAGAAAAAAAATTTAGAAGAGAGAGAGAGAGAAACAGTTATAATAGGGTTTAAAATTAATATAAAAAATATATAAAGAATATATATATGAGGCAGAGAGAGAGAGAGTTAAGATTTTCTCAAGAGATTTTAGAATTAAAATCTTTAACAACTATATATTAGTTAATAAAAATATAAATTCGTTAAAGAATCTTATATGAGAACAGTTAAAGTAGAGAATAAAATATTAAGAAAAATTTGAGTTTTTGGCTAATACAAAAATAGTCCAAAACACGCTCAGGTCGGGTCTAAAATTATGGTTTGAAAATACGGTTAATATACGTGTCAACCAAAACTAAACGGGATATCCGGGTAACGAAAATGCATACCCCCAAGAACGGATACATGTAACGTGCACGTAGCTATCCAAACGAGTCCGTTTCACTGAACGGGACGATAACACGATATACGGATGCTACCACAGGGTCAGGGGTATGATGCAGGACATACTAGATATTTTTAAAATATTTTATTTGACTTTATTTGTTACACAAAAAAATGCAGATGCCAGATATAAATCCAGTATGCAGTATAAACAATATTAAAAGTGCACGGATCCTCATAACTAGCCGGGATAAATTATAAACAGGAATTAAGATGGGCTTCCGGCAAGCGGGTCGGGTCGGATGCAAAGACGGATACCAATACACTATTCGCTCCCAAAACACAATAAATCAAGAATAGCCACAAATAAAGAATACTCAAAATAGAACTAGTATAAATGAACTAGGGTGTTACATTATACCCAACTACAAAAAGAATTTCGTCTTCAAAATTCCCGGAACAAGAAAAACAAATAAACATGAAACTACGTGAAGAGGTATGGAAACTTCTGTCGAATCTCGTCTTCTCGTTCCCAAGTCGATTCTCCGTGCGAGCAATTCCCTCAAGAAACAAGTACGAGAGGGATAACCTTGTTCTTGAGGACCTTTTCTTTTCGATCAACAATCGACATCGGTCGTTCCTCATAGGTCAAATCCTCCCTTAAAGTCAGCTCCGAATGATCTAGCACGTGTGTTTCATCTCGAACATACTTACGGAGTTGAGATACATGAAACACGTCATGAACATTCACCAAAGATGGTGGTAAAACCAATCGATAAGACACTTCTCCAACACGCTCCAAAATCTCGAAAGGCCTCATGAATCAAGGACTAAGCTTGCCTCGACTCCCAAAACGAATCACTCCTCTAGTCGATGATATCTTCAAGAATACTAGATCACCAAAGGCGAACTCTAGAGGTCTTCTCGATGTATCGGCCCAACTCTGCTGTCGATCCTGTGCTGCCTTCATGTGATTCCGGATAGTATTAACCTTCTCTACTATTTGCACGATCAAATCCGGTCCCAACAATCTTCGTTCTCTAATATTGTCCTAACAAACAGGTGAGCGACATTTGCGACCATACAATGCTTCGAATGGAGCCATCTGAATAGTCGCCTGGAAGCTGTTATTGTACGAAAACTCCACCAAGTGTAGATGATCCTCCCATGAACCCTTGAAGTCTAACGTGCATGCTCTCAACATGTCTTCAAGAGTTTGGATCGTTCTCTCTGACTGGCCATCTGTCTGGGGATGATAAGCGGTGCTAAACTTCAATCGCGTCCCCAAACTTTCCTGTAAACTCCTCCAGAAGTGCGATAAAAATCGGGTGTCACGGTCGGAAACGATGCTCACAGGTACTCCATGCAATCTCACAATCTCCTGCATGTACCGTTCTGCTAACGCTTCCGTTGACTGACCAACTCGAAACGGAATGAAATGAGCTGCCTTGGTCAATCGATCAACAATCACCTAAACTGTATTGTTGCTCTTTGGACTCCGCAGTAAAGCTGTCACGAAATCCATAGTTATATGTTCCCACTTTCATTGAGGAATCGGAAGTGATTACAATAAACCAGCTACCACGAGAAGACGAGACCAAAATTCAAAAATTGGGCCGGCGGGGGCGGTTACTGTAGTACTATTTGCTGGCCAGATTTTGTCTGTTGATGTTGGGTTTTGGCCTGTTGCTCACACTCCTCATAACTTAGCCACTATATTGTTCTTTTTGTCCCAATTTACCTGAGGCAAAATCTGGAAGCGTTTGAGTTAATAATAGCAATGGTTTTCCGATTTCTAAAACATGGATTTTGGTATTTGATTGTGGATTTGGTTGTTGGACGTTTGTACGTCACACGAGGGTTTTATGATTGTTTTTGCATTAGTAGGCTATAGGTCTAACCTATGAGCACTTCGCGTGTCGTGTTGGTTTTTGAATCGGATTTTGGTGCGATACGATGTATTTTGTGATATGTAGGTACTTCGCGTGGACTTCAGGATGACAATGGAAAACAAGCATCATCGACTTCGGCAAGCGAGGATCAAGGTGAGTAGATGTATATCTACGGGGAAATTCGGGTGGATGGCGTATAGCACCCCCGCAATTTTCGTAGGGTAGGATGCAAATATGATATATATACATATGTGTTATTGTAAGACGTGAATACTTAGCAAGAAAGGCTTTAGGAGACCATAGGTTGGATTTAGCGTAATTGGAAGAGAGTGCTTTTAGTTTAGTTTCTTAGTCGCAAAACCCTAGAGTAAAGGTTGACACACACACACACACATACGCACACGTGAGATGATTATAGGTATATATTGTTTATATGTGTGTATATATATGTGTGTGTGTGTGTGGATGCGTTGGTGTGTGTGTGTGTATATATATACATACACATATACGTATTACACGGGTGATGAGGATAGTATATGATACTTGGAGGTGAGTCGATATGATCGGGAATGATGCTGTGGGATCGGATATGTGTTTGAGTTATGATATGATATATGACGTGGTATTATAGTAGATCGTTGGGCGATGTGTATTCATGCATACGACGATATGTGTTATGATATTGGAATGTACGAGACTTTAGAACAGTACCCCTAATCATGATATTGTTCGATGATGATACCATATGAGTGATGATGTATATATGATAGTTGACCCGTACCCTCGATTTTGGGGATGCGTTACGATGGATTTTACCGTACGAGATATAGATATGATGATTGATCCGCACTCTTGACTCGAGAATGTCGTACTATGTATTATACAGTACGCGACGCTATGAGGCTGGATCGCCGACTACTAGGTATATCGACTCGGAATTTAGGTGGATTTTTTTACCCTTTCGGCTAGTCTCTTGGTTTAGCCTTTTAGTTGATTAGATAGATATTAGATTAGGCTCGAGTCACGCCTATTTTCAAAATCTAACGAATCGTGAGTATTTTCAAAAGACATTCCGAAGGATGCTATGGATTTTCAAAGGACATATCTTTTCTTTAAAACACCATAACCCCTATTTTTCTAAAAACCACGATTCGTGCTCTTTCAAACACCAAAACTGTATGACTCGTATATAGATAAGTATATTTCTTAATGTTGCGTTTACTACTCGTTTCTCTGTTATAATCATATTGTTCTTATCGCATTACATGTGTTTCTTTAACTATTATGATCTCACTTGTTAGGACACCAGCACCATTATCGATGATGCGTATGTTCCACGTACACTTGCTTACCGGCTCACACACATAATCGTCGGTAATTGCCATGTCACGTACACTTTAGAAAACATTACTTCATTGGTATAATCCGCTACCTGGTAGTTTCTACATATTATTATTATGCTTGCTCTCATGCGCTAGTTTAGATATTGCAATCCTTGCTTAGATACCCCACGCATTTATATATTCATTGTTATGCAATATTGTGGGCTTTATGCCGATATTCGCTGCTTAATGACTCTTGATTTTGGGATTTCGGATTTTCTATGAGATTTCTGGATTTGGGGGAAAACCGCAAGACTTTATAAACTCTTTATCTTTTTAAAATGCAAGTTGTGGTTTTCTCATGATATGATGTATGTGTCGTCCACCATGAGTTTTCCTAATTTTTGTTGGTTTTCGAGACCGGATTCGAGGAGTTGGATGAACCATCCCGGGTACATGGTGGACCCGGTATGGTACCCCAGGACGAGAGTGTTTTTGTGGGGATGACGATGAGCCTGGCAGGGGAAGACTACCTACCGGTGATATCGGGCGCGGAGGATATCCGAAGAATACCAACGTAGTCGTGAGACTTGATGTTATGGGCCGATACGGACTAACGGAGCCCATAGGCCGATCCTGTTGGATATAGTGCCCTCAGAGTCAATTATTGGATCGCAGGTACGTGATTGCAATGATTGCGGAGGACCTATACCGGTAGGACAGTCTTACTCGAGATGATAGTATGCTATCTGGTTTGCCTTTATCAGTCGTGTACCGGTCCAAGTGACTGACCACTGTTACACTTTGATAGAGCCCTTAGGATCTTACTTTACTACCAACAGTATGATGGCGATCATATACGTGAGAGTTGGGTAGTTTATATGCATATTCTTAATTGTGGTCCTTAGTCGTGGGAGTTTCGAGACAGGGCATCGATACTCCGGAGTAGACTAGTGTATACAGTCGAGACCCTGACGAGGGGCGGTGGCCGGTCTCACAAACCACTGGTGTCAGTTGGATCACCTAAGATGTATACAGGTGCTCATTGGGTTATGAGTACACCGGACAGGACTCGCCGGGAACCTGCTAGTTGGTATTATACATATCGTCAAATAGCAGTTCCCTGGTAACATGCGTACAGGTTAGTTCATCGACCTGAGGTCGTCATTTGTCTCGTGTGAGTTCCTACTGTGCTTTGATTTCTACCCTACCACGGCTTAAAGGAGTCGTGCAAACAGGTAGTTTTTGGGTACAGTTCCGAGCCACATGGAGGCACGTGAGCGGATTGGCAGGGGATTCGTCTCTCCCGGTATTGGGGGTGAGATCGTGCTGTGTCTAGGAGAGCCATTACACAAAGCCCACGGCCGTGGCAGGAGATTTACTGGTAGGTACTCCAGTAGTATCTCAGGGTGTTTTTGGGCTACACTCCGACACGACTTATACTGCTATTGGGGGTCTGACGTTACTAGCCCCCTAGGCAGATATGTGATACTCATAGACGAACGGACCGGACTGTATATACATTGTCACTGTTAGGCTCAGTAGGATTTCCGGATGAGTTCGTTCATCGGCATCCCTTGAGGTCAGTCCATGGGCAGCCGTTACGCACAGCTAGTGCCGCTGACGACTTGTGGTTAAACCCACTGCCAGGGTACTGACGAGTCATTAGAGTCCCCCACAGACAGTTTCCCAAGTTCGGGCGAAACGTTGTAGAGGCCGTATGGTTTTATGGCAGGGTTCGGAAAATGCACGTGCGTTTACGCACGTGTCATATTTCGGACAGATGATACTGGTGGGCTTTGGTTTAAGCCGGATCCGAGTATTATATTGAGTAGATATAATATCTTTGTCTCGGTTGCATTTGTATTCGGTCGTAATACAAATGCGGGTATATTTATACAGTTATGGGGTTATCCTGAAATTCATTTCGGGATCGCTTTTGGAAGTTGCCAGTTTCCAGTTTTCAGTTTTCAGTTTTCTAGCGCCCGTCTTTTAACATTCGGTTAAAGACGGATTTATCTTTTCTTGGATGAGGATGAGTCATGCTTCTAGAAGGTTCTAGAAGTGGTGATTAGGCTTAGTGACTCATGGTTGCATTAATTGTTCCATTAATGTTTTGGTGACTAAGGGTGATGATTCATTAGTTCTTAAATGTGTTCATACTATGTGTTATGGTGACTCATTTCTTTCATGATAAGTATCATTTGTTGTTGTCACCTCCTTGCTCCTACACTCACCCTCCCTCCTTATATTGGCCGGCCCTCCCCTCCTCTTGAAAGATTATGGTTGTTAAAAAACGATAGAGTTTTGGATGTATGGAAATTAACATATTCATATCTCATTTTCATATCGATCCAAAAGGTAACTTCATTAACCGTTCGTCCATAGCTTTAGACGTAACGAGACAAAGTATTCTACTCATTCTCTACATCATTCTTGGTCGTCTCTTTTAGCAAACTTGACGACCGAGTTGCCTCGAGTCAGAGGCGGGAGCCCGTTTAAAGAATCGTTGACGTGGTGCCACCTGGACGAGCAGATCGGAGATCGACAAGATCGGAGTAGCCGCAACGGAGCGTGGGATGATGGTTAAAGAACGAAGGACTCGGATCGTTCGGTATAACCCTTTTACCCTCTTTACAGTTTGTTAGTTTAGCAATAATGGCAGATCCGGGTTATAGTATACGATAGCGCCAGTTAAAAGTTTTTGTTCCGCATTTGGTGTCTGTTAGACGGCCGGGGCGCTACCGTAGACTTACAGTGGTATTAGAGCCTCACCATTATGCTTTACTAACTTGTGCTAACGCGTTTAAAATATCGATCGGACCGAATATCAAAAACTACAACTTTTCAGTTCTGGGTTTCTGTCGATTTTTAAAAGTGTCTAAAAATTATTTTGCATATCACAGGAAACAGAGCAGGCCTTTCTAAGAATACTGGTGAAATTTAGTCAACTGTTGACTCCAAAGCGCCGCGGAACCGCCACACAAACCCTAGTTTGGCCGCGGTTCCGCCGCGGTTTTAGAGCTACAGTGAACCATTTTTCTACAGTAGGTTCTTCCAAAGGAAATTGTGGTTTTTGGTATATATCTTTTGGGCCCAGATTTTGTTACTGTACAGAAGATGTTCGTGGGGCCCACTTCGTGATATTTAGTCGATCGAAATTTAAACATGTTAGTTTTCAGTACTTACATTATATCTCCGACCGGGAATGTCACTTGATCGGTAAACCGCGTCTGATTGCTATAGTTCTTTTAGACGGGTTTACGAACGTGACATTCGCGTTGATGTTCTGTGTTGTGCTGTGATGTTGCGGATTTGTCGTGGTGGATAGCAGTGTGCAATGGTAGTACAGTTTGGATTTATTTATACATTTGATATTGCGGGGCGAGCGTCCAACATGTGGACTACCGTTACTGCCTGTTGTATAATATTCTTTTGGGGCACGACCGGGTCGAGGTCTATTTACCCGTTGTACATATATTTATTTCTGTGCTAGGTTTTACCCCGCGATGGAGTGCACGGATAGCCGGGTTTTGGGGGGCAACGGGTCCGCATCTCATGGCTTTGAGAGGCAAAGGGGCCTCACTCTAGAATTGGCAGACTATTCGCCGCACTTATAGGGGGTACAGGTTGACCCAAGGAGGGGTCCTCAAGTTACCGGATTCCGTGAAGTGCTGGGTGGTCCATTCACTTTGCTGTAGGGGGCTGCCTCGCTTCAGGTTTTGGCGGGTAACTTGTCGCACCCGTAGGGGTCTAGGTTTCATTGCATAGGCTATCTACACGACCAGGAGAATGTCGGGTTTCAGCAGCGGCTCTGTGAAACCCGGAGATCCCAGATTATCTGTATTGTTCTGAGATGCTTATTACTTTTATGTAATGTTGCATGTTATCACGCCTGGAGAGATTATTGTATATTGGTATATATACTATTAGATGTTGTATATGTTTTGCACCCGCGCTAGTCCAGTCCCCGCTCTGTCGTTAGTTAAGTAACCTAACGGGTGATGACGGGACCCAGTGACGAATGCGGATGGCATATACGTACATTTTATTTTCGTTCTTTTCTGGTGTGATTGATTGATGGGACTGCGTTGATTTTGATCAATGCAAAGGAAAACAAACCTGTTTGGAGTTGTTGGAACAATTTTAAAAGGTGTTATTACAAAGACGTTTCCTTTTGTTTTGCATAGCGGTATTCAGTGGAATATCCTGCACCTCATTCGACGAGGCAAGGGCCGACATCCCTTCACCGGGAATGACCCCTTGGGCAGAATTTTACGTCAGGGTAATAATTTCACTATAGTCGATTACAAGTTGCTTTGCATCGCGGTATTCAGTGAAATATCCTGCACCTCATTCCACGAGGAAAGAGCCGAGATCCCTTCACCGGGAGTGACCTCTTTAGCAAAAGGTTTTCGCCACTATATTTTTGTAAAAAGCTATCAGGTTCTTTCAGCGATATCAAGTTCACTACGTTAAAGGTTTTTCGCCAAAAACCAGCCGTAGCCCTCCGTCATTTCTTTTGGGTATTCAGTAGTATTCAAGCTATGCATTTTAGCCAAAGTTAAGGCATAGTGTTTGGTAGCTGCTGGGTATTCATTTGTTGCATAGATAGATGAGTTGGTTTGGGACAGTCGTTCTACCGATTGGCCAAAGTCAGGGGCATGTGCAGGTGGGTTCAAATTGACAAGATAGTGACGGGTAGAACTTGGCATGTGACTTATGACATTTTGACCAAAGCCAAGGTCATAAGAGCATGGGGCAAAAATCATATCGGGAGTTTCTAAAGAAACTGAAACTTGCCAAGTATGCGCATACCTTCTGGAGTGTGATAACATGAGTGGATTCCGTCGCGTTATCATGCGATGAGAGTTGGATCCCGATTCCTACTGATGAGTTGGTTTACTCTTCAGGTGATCCCGATTGATTCTTCTTTCAGGTTTGGAGGAGAATTTGACAGGACAGTGGGAGGTTTCCAGATTAGATAAAGTGATAACCATTCTGATCTAGGTTAGAGTGCACGCAGAGTGTTTCTTTTCTCTCTCTCTTTGGTAGCGACCTTTGACCGACCCTAGACTATGACTCAGTGACCAATTTGACCGAACCTTCTTAAAATACTGGCTTTTGGATTGTCTAAGTTGTATAAGTCATTACCGCTCCTTCTTTTTCCCTTTGTATTTCTCAGAACACCCCGTATTACTACGGACATCCACTTCCATTGGATAGATCCATCGTATGGTTATATACGAACTCGAAGGGATTTCTTCGAGGATGGATCAAGGTTCAGGAGAAATAGAATTGGTTTATTCAGTTGTCTTTTATTATCACCTTCTCTCAGGTTGCGAGGGCTCCTTAGTTTAGGAGAGTACACCTATTACGCTTATTGGATAGTCTTATTCCAAACCATAGGCAGGTGCCGAAAGGTAGAGAATGAAGAAAACCAATTAGCCTAAGTAGGGTGTGCAGAAGGCAATATGTAAAGACAAAATAAAGAGATTAGAAAGAGAGCAAAGTAAATTGCGACTGATATCATTCACGACCAGACCGCGTACTTCATCGCCACTCCTATTTCACCTTTAATGGAATAAGGTGTTATTCAGTTGTCTTTTATCATCACCTTCTCTCAAGTTGCGAGTACTCCTTGGTTTAGGAGGGTACGCTATTATGCTTACTGGATAGTCTTCTTCCAAACCATAGGCTGGTGCCGAACGGTAGGGAAGGAAGAAAACCATTTAGCCTAACGAAGGTGTACAGAAGGTAACGACTAAAGACAAATAAAGGGATTTGGAGAGAAGGCAAAGAAATATACGGTTAAAGTCATGAATTGGATTATGGAAGAGGCATTGCTAGGAATACCAGGATACCCCTACGAAACATTTTCATGTTTCAGTGCATTGTTAAAGGAAAATTGTTTTCCCGATTAGATACTTACTCCAAGGGTATGTATTTACCAGGTTTCATTCTCATATCTGTATGGTTTTACAGATGATGAGTGGGAGTAAGTTATTGGGAATTAGTTGATCATCCTCATTATATCGGAATTCATTGTAATTGGTGATATTTGAGGAAGTCGCCTGGGTTATTGCCGGCAGGCATATATTTGGTTTTGAGTATCCGTTGTTGTGCACCAATTTCAAAATGATATATCTGTACGTTTATTTTTATAAAGTGAGATATAACTTTTTAATATTATGTCGATGACATTTACCTACATCAGTTGACGATTGGGTAAGGAGTATTGAACAACGGAGTAGTTCTTAACCATAAGTACAGTTTTCAACCTACGATGCACAGGTTTTGAGTTATTCAGCTCAGCGGACTTATACAGAGTATTGTATGTTGTCCAGTGTCCATCAGGACAAAGGGGTAGGTCCTCGTACTATGTTCTGTTTACTTATGACTTCCCTAGTTTTTAGACAAGTGTTTCATAGAAATACAAGGTCTAAGTTTTGAGAAGTTGTGGGTATAAGAATAAAGTAGAGAACCAGATATCGCAAGTATCGGGATTCTTCAAAGAGATCGAAGATATAGATTCTTGCGATTGGTATTCAGATGATAGTAATGGTTTTGAGAAACTTGTTTCTCTTTCGGGTTACTCATAGTTGGATGGATTCCTAAGTTGAGTAATGTTGATTAGCCTCTCTCCATTAAGTTGATATGCACTGGAGACAGCTGCATGATTGAATATGGTTCCAATTAAATAAAGTGCCAAAGTTTCTATATTAGATATAGAATGGTTCATATCTTAACGATGTTAAGGTACGGGGAGTTGTCCGGCTTATGCTTAAAACCAGACTCTGGATAACTCAGGGCACGTTTCTGTAATGGCAGTTTGTGGGTTGGCCCAGGCTATAACGAGGGTTGACTTTCTACCATCTGGAAGATCAATAGTAATATTGTTCTTAACTCGCCACAGTTTTAGTAAAATGGATTTTTTCAGAAAACAGTAGTGGGAGTATGGTAGAACTGGAAGTGATTCCAGAACCGCAAACGATTACGAAAACTTTAATAGGGCCTATATATTCAATCGGGTTTGACATTCCATTAGCCACTTCGCAGATATGGTAGGTAACCTCAGACACCCGAGAGGTACTTCCGTAGCCTCAAGGACGGTGACAGGGAGGTTCTTGCTTACCCAAACTTGACACTACTGTTGTTCCAGACTATGAGACCCGGTAGGAGGCTAAGTATAGTGTCATTCTAAACTAGTTTTAGAAGTGCACGTATATATTATTCTGCAAGAGAGTTGTCGTAGTCAGTGGGAGCAGCGGAAGCATAGTGGGCAAGTAGCTTATGTCTATTTATAGACTTGAGCAGTTATAGCGGAGATAGATCATCTAGTTTTGATATGATAGTCATGGGTTTGACTTCATCAGAACAGGGGATGGATCTGTTAAGAAGGTAGTAGGGTGTGATGTCATGGTATCTGGATGACATACACAGAGTAGGAAGTAAAATTCCTATACTACGATCGGTTGTACTGTGGTCGTCACACAGTTGTTTCTCCAGACAGGATATGGATATAATATTTGACATTCTGGTCTCTAGATCTATGGTTTTAGATCTGGATTTGGGTAGTTTCCCAATGTGGGTACTTTGACAGTATTCTAATGGTTTTTAGAATAGTTGACTCTTGGCATGGTGGTGTACCTGCAGGTGATGGAGCCACCTTCTCAAAAGGTGTCTTACAGACTAAAGGGGAGAGGGATGTGCATGATTGGCAGATCACTTGCTTAGGCAATTGAGTCAATCATGAGATGTCAAGTACCACACCTGATGTTGTTTTTGCACTAGATACGATAAGTTTGTATTAATCCAATCCTGGAGAAACATAAGGAAGCAGTTTTAGAACATAAGTGAATGTTCTACGGATTTGATGACGGCAGCCTCCTTCGGGAGACGGTTATCATTCCAGGCTTCAAAGATGACATGGTTGACAGAGTGATTGTCAGAATTATAGTTTTCCCTCTAATGAGGGACAGTATTATGGACAGGTGGTCCAAGAGGATACTGTGGGTGGCATGGTGCTGGATACTGATTAGGTTCAGTGATCGATACAGTCTAAGAAGTCTGGATTTGGAGTTCATTTATGAACTAGGTCCCATCAGATTTCCAGACAAATTCGAAGACAGGTATTACTCAATTCGGGAGATGGCTTTCTCCGCGAACTTGACATTAAGAGAGACATAGAAAAAAACTTCTGGGCGGATCCACTCACTAAGGCTATTTCTCGAACACAATAGTTTTACAAACGGGCTTTGTGAAACTGATTAGTAGAGGAGTTGGGTGTTCGGTTTCACACGGGCTGTGAGTAGTCGACATCGCAATAATTAGCCTTAAGTGAAAGTGGGAGATTGTTGGATATACTGCCCTCAGAGTCAATTATTGGATCGCAGGTACGTGATTGCAATGACTGCGGAGGTCCTATACCGGTAGGACAGTCTTACTCGAGATGATAGTATGCTATCTGGTTTGCCTTTATCAGTCGTGTACCGGTCCAGGTGACTGATCACTGTTACACTTTGATAGAGCCCTTAGGATCTTGCTTTACTACCAACAGTATGATGGCGATCATATACGTGAGAGTTGGGTGGTTTATATGCATATCCTTAATTGTGGTCCCTAGTCGTGGGAGTTTCGAGACAGGGCATCGATACTCCGGAGTAGACTAGTGTATATAGTCGAGACCCCGACGAGGGGCGGTGGCCGGTCTCACAAACCACTGGTGTCAGTTGGATCACCTAAGATGTATACAGGTGCTCATTGGGTTATGAGTACACCGGACAGGACTCGCCGGGAACCTGCTAGTTGGTATTATACATATCGTCAGATAGCAGTTCCCTGGTGACATGTGTACAGGTTAGTTCATCGACCTGAGGTCGTCATTTGTCTCGTGTGAGTTCCCACTGTGCTTTGATTTCTACCCTACCGCGGCTCAAAGGAGTCGTGCAAACAGGTAGTTTTTGGGTACAGTCCCGAGCCACATAGAGGCACGTGAGCGGATCGGCAGGGGATTCGTCTCTCCCGGTATTGGGGGTGAGATCGTGCTGTGTCTAGGAGAGCCATTACACAAAGCCCACGGCCGTGGCAGGAGATTTACTGGTAGGTACTCCAGTAGTATCTCAGGGTGTTTTTGGGCTACACTCCGACACGACTTATACTGCTATTGGGGGTCTGACGTTACTATCCCCCTAGGCAGATATGCGATACTCATAGACGAATGGACTGGACTGTATATACATTGTCACTGTTAGGCTCAGTAGGATTTCCGGATGAGTTCGCTCATCGGCATCCCTTGAGGTCAGTCCATCGGCAGCCGTTACGCACAGCTAGTGCCGCTGACGACTTGTGGTTAAACCCACTGCCAGGGTACTGACGAGTCATTAGAGTCCCCCACAGACAGTTTCCCAAGTTCGGGCGAAACGTTGTAGAGGCCGTATGGTTTTATGGCAGGGTTCGGAAAATGCACGTGCGTTTACGCACGTGTCATATTTCGGACAGATGATACTGGTAGGCTTTGGTTTAAGCCGGATCCGAGTATTATATTGAGTAGATATAATATCTTTGTTTCAGTTGCATTTGTATTCGGTCGTAATACAAATGCGGGTATATTTATACAGTTACGGGGTTATCCTGAAATTCGTTTCGGGATCGCTTTTGGAAGTTGCCAGTTTCCAGTTTCCAGTTTTCTATCGCCCGTCTTTTAACATTCGGTTAAAGACGGATTTATCTTTTCTTGGATGAGGGTGAGTCATGCTTCTAGAAGGTTCTAGAAGTGGTGATTAGGCTTAGTGACTCATGGTTGCATTAATTGTTCCATTAATGTTTTGGTGACTAAGGGTGATGATTCATTAGTTCTTAAATGTGTTCATACTATATGTTATGGTGACTCATTTCTTTCATGATAAGTATCATTTGTTGTTGTCACCTCCTTGCTCCTACACTCACCCCCTCCTTATATTGGCCGGCCTTCCCCTCCTCTTGAAAGATTATGGTTGTTAAAAAAAGATAGAGTTTTGGATGTATGGAAATTAACATTTTCATATCGATCCAAAAGGCAACTTCATTAACCGTTCGTCCATAACTTTGGACGTAACGAGACAAAGTATTCTACTCATTCTCTACATCATTCTTGGTCGTCTCTTTTAGCAAACTTGACGACCGAGTTGCCTCGAGTCAGAGACGGGAGCCCGTTTAAAGAATCGTTGACGTGGTGTCACCTGGACGAGCAGATCGGAGATCGACGAGATCGGAGCAGCCGCAACGGAGCGTGGGATGATGGTTAAAGAACGAAGGACTCGGATCATTTGGTATAACCCTTCTACCCTCTTTACAGTTTGTTAGTTTAGCAATAATGGCAGATCCGGGTTATAGTATACGATAGCGCCAGTTAAATGTTTTTATTCCGCATTTGGCGTTTGTTAGACGGCCGGGACGCTACCGTAGACTTACAGATCCCGACTGACGGAGCCAGAGATTTGAGAATTTATGTGTCGCTATTGGACACGGACTTCATGATGTTTTGAGTGTCGGTGCTGGGCATTCGGGTTTTATCATGATTTGTGTATCATTGCTGGGCACACATTGGATGATGCATTCTTACATGTTACACAAGATATATTATTACTCATGACACGGACACGAGTACTTTGAGATCACACCTATGTTATACTGTTACCCTTGTTTTAGTATTAGTATACTATTGTATGACCTAGGAGATCGTCATACATGCGATTTCTACTCGGTGATGTCTTCTACTCACGAGTTGGCAACTCACCCTCGTTGTGCCACAGTTTCTTGCAGGTTGAACCATACAGGTTTCATGGCAGCTTTGCTGGCACACCACTTCCTTCCGGGTGATTGCTTTGGTAGGTGAGTTCACTTGCATCATGACCACCGTTGTACTTTTATTTATTTCAGTTGTATGTAGTGAGCTCCATCAACCAAACTTGTGTATTTGATTGACTTAGAAAACCAGTTGTATATTCTTTCGGCCTCAGAGTAGCGCTCATGGATTATTGTTGCTTCTGGTATTTTGATGATGTTTAATTTTCTTGTTTTCTTTCTGAGTTTTGGATCCTCGCCCTTGGCGTTGTATATTTGCATTACTTGCGTGGTTGTTTCCGCCAATTGCTGAAGAGATAGCTCCCGCTTGGGGATGTGTTATATCATATTGCTTGTACCTTTTTCGGGTTAAAAATAACAAGGGAGGTGCTGCCTAAATTTTCAATGATGAAGATGTTTTCTAGTGGATACAAACGTTGGGTTTTCATATACTACTATCTATGTTTTAAAGAAGAACTTGATTTGGGTAAACCTCATTTTGAAATTGCACCTCCACTATTTTCCTCTAATAAGGTTTAGATTTCTGGGTTTTGGCTTATTTAGATTACGTTACGCCTTTAGACGTCGCGTAATTTAAGTGCCAGTCACGTTCCGTACATTTGGGTCGTGACAGTCAAGGTCATAGGACGCTAGGGGCAAAATATTATCGGGAATTTCAAGTGTTGAAATTTGCAATGAGATTGCATACGTTCTATGACATAGTTGGATCCCGATACCCACTGTGCGTAAGAGTTACTCCTGGGAGAGTTTTACACATCACAATTATCCGATCAAGTAGGTGTCTAGAAAGGTGTTAACGGGGTTACGCCTCTGGGAAAATGAGGTTTATTTTAATTAGATCCATGTGAAAGCACGGGGAACCTCCCTCAAACTACCGACACTGGACTGGCTGAAAGATTGGCGAACTTGTAGGGTGTAATCAATTCCGGCTAAGCTTACCTTTTAGGGTTTGAAGGAAGATTTGATAAAACCAGTGGGAGCTATCCTGATTAGATAAGATAATAACCAATCAAATCTTGCAAGAGCATACGCTAAGTTTTTTCTTCTCTCTCTTTCCAGGTAGCGGCCATGTCAGGCCTTAATCAAGATAATAATATGGATGTATTGACCGAACCCGCTTGTTATACTAAGCAGGGGAACGTTGGTTCCGCTCCCACTTATAATTGTTATAAGTCCGAGAAGGAAATAGGAGAATATCCAGATTGCCACGCCACCCAAATGAAGAATAAATATGTTGATGCATTTTCTTCGGGTGTGTTAGTTACCAGAACTGTTTCTCAGTACATTCTGCTTTCTGGGTATTAGATACCGGATCAAGATCTCACATATGTAATATACTACATGGGCTAAAGAAAGGTAGAGAACTGGGAAAGGGTGATCATTCTCTAAACGTGGGGAATGGTGTAAGTGTTGCAGCCAAAGCAGTTGGTGAATGTCACCTTGTATTACTAAATGGTAATATATTGATCTTAAACGACTGTTATTATGTACCCTCTATGATATGTAATTTAATATCAATTTCTTTATTAGATAAAGAAATATATAACTTTGTAGTAGAGAATAATGTTATGAACATTTACCTAAATCAAGTGTTGATTGGGTTTGGTAGGTTATGTAACGGTTTATATGTTCTGAATCAAAACTCAGTTCTTAACGTACAAAACACACATAAGAGGAAGAGTTCAGAAATGAACGAATCCTTCTTGTGGCATTGTAGACTAGGTCATATCAAAGCGACACGACTAGCTAAGTTACATAAGGATGGATATTTGAATCCGTTCGAATTTTCATCTTATGAAACTTGCCAGGCATGTCTCAAAGGCAAGATAACCAAAACTTCATTTACTGGACACGGAGAAAGAGTTACGGAACTCTTAGGACTGATACATAGTAATATGTGTGGTCCCGTGTCTACACATGCCAGGGATGGTTCCTCATACTTCATTACATTCACTGACGATCTCTCAAGATACAGACATATGTTCCTGTTGAAACATAAGTCTGAAGCTTTTGAGAAATTCAAAGAATATAAGCATGAAGTCGAGAACCAGAAGGGTAAAAGTATTAAAATCCTACGATCTGATCAGGGAGGAGAATACTTGAGCACGAAATTCCATGAATATCTAAAAGAGAATGGGATTCTCTCTCAGCTTACTCCTCCGTATACACCACAGCACAACGGTGTATCGGAGTGGAGAAACCGCGCCCTATTGGATATGGTGCGCTCTATGATGAGTATTGCTAAGTTACCTATTTCCTTTTGAGGATATGCGCTTGAGACAGCCATGCACCTATTGAATATGGTCCCTACCAAATCAATGCCTACCACTCTATATGAGATATGGAAGGGAAAGAGACCATGTCTTAATTATATTAAGATATGGGGTTGTTCGGCCTATGTCAAAAGACAGAATCCGGACAAACTCGAGGCAAGGTTTGTTCTGTGCAAGTTTGTAGGATATCCCAAAAACTCACAAGGGCATATCTTCTACCACACCGAGGAACAAAAGATGTTTATTTCTCGGCATGCCACCTTTTTAGAAAAGGAATTTCTTGTGAAAGAAATTAGTGGTCTTGAGGTAGAACTGGAAGAGGTTCTAGCAGCACAAACTACAACAGAAGATTTGGTGGAACCAGAGAACTCGATAGTTCCCAATGAACCTCAGCCTCTCCGCCGATCTAGTAGGGTTCCTCATCCACCTGAGAGATACTACAGTTTTCTCATTGATGGTGGGAGCGAGAATTGCATCATAGAAGATGATGACCCAACTAGCTTCGAGCAGGCCATCATGAGTGGGGACTCTGTGAAATGGCTGGATGCAATGCGATCTGAGATGGAATCCATGTACACCAATCAAGTATGGACTTTGGAAGTTGCTCTTGAAGGGGTAAAACCCATTGGGACCAAGTGGATCTTCAAAAAGAAGATAGGTGTAGATGGAAAAGTTAAGACTTTTAAAGCTAGACTTGTAGCAAAAAGTTTTCGTCAACGACCTAGCACCGACTATGATGAAACCTTTTCTCCTGCCACTATGCTTAAGTCCATCAGGATCCTACTTTCCATTGCTGCATACCATGACTACGAAATCTGCAGATGAACGTCAAGACCGCTTTTCTAAATGGTGATTTAGAAGAGAGCGTGTACATGATACAGCCAAAGGGCTTCGTAGACAGTGGGAGCAACGGAAAAGTGTGCAAGCTGCTTAAATCCATCTACGGATTAAAGCAGGCGTCGCGGAGTTGGAACATCTGTTTTGATGAAGCTATCAAAGAGTTTGACTTCATCAAAAATATAGGTGAACCTTGTATATATAAGAAGGTAATATAGAGTAAGGTGGTCTTCTTCGTATTGTACGTGGATGACATACTCTTGATAGGAAACGGTGTTCCTATGCTACACTCGATCAAGCTCTTCTTATCACTCAAGTTCTCCATGAAAGATCTTGGTGATGCCTCTTATATTCTGGGGATAAAGATCTATAGAGATAGATCTAAACGGATGTTGGGATTGTCCCAATTCAGGTACATAGACACTATACTAAAGAGGTTTAGTATGGAAGATTCCAAGCGAGGTAATGTACCCGCTTGTTCAGAAATCACTCTCTCCAAAGAGATATCTCCTAAGACTGATTTGGAGAGAGCTCGCATGCAAGGGATACCCTATGCTTCGGAAGCAGGCTCTATCATGTATGCGATAATATGTACCAGACCGGATGTAGCTTACTCACTAGGTGTAGTGAGTAGGTATCAATCAGATCCAGGAGAAAACCACCGGACAGCAGTGAAGAACATTCTTAAATACTTGAGAAGGACTAAAGAAATGTTCTTGGTGTATGGTAACGGTGAACTCCAGCTGGAGTCTTTTGCCGATTCGGGTTTCCAGAGTGATAAGGACAACAGTAAGTCGGTCTCGGGTTTTTCCTTTACCCTCAACGGAGGGGCGGTGTGTTGGAAGAGTTCCAAGCAAGACAGCGTAGCAGACTCGACGATGGAGGCTGAATATATCGCTGCCAACGATGATGCCAAAGAAGCTGTCTGGTTGAAGAAGTTCATTGCTGAGCTTGGTGTGGTTCCATCCATTGAGCATCCAATACTTGTGTATTGTGATAACAATGGAACTGTGGTTTTGGCCAAAGAACCCAGGTCCCATCAGAGATCGAGACATATTCTGAGACGGTATCACCAGATCAGGGAGATAGTTTATCGCCGGGAGATCGAGGTCAGGAGAGTTGACATGAAGGACAACGTAGCGGATCCAGTCATAAAGGCCCTCCCCCAGATACAATTTGAGCGACTTTTTGGGATGTTGGGTATGAGATACTACAACACATGGCCTTAGTGCAAGTGAGAGATTGTTAGTTATATGTATACCCTAGAGTCCATTATTGTACATGTGATTTATATTATAGTGGATGCTTGGAGACACACACACACACACACACATAGGACTTTCTTGCTCGACATGATAGTATGCTATCTGGTTACTCTTTATCTTAACATGTTGACGGGTATTCTTTACTGTCTTGCTCTCACATATTGATAAAGCCCTTAGGATATGTACTTGACTACCAGGATTATGATGAGATCATACTAGTGGGGCCAGAGTGGTCCACAAGTACATCCTTTAATCAGTTCTTAGTCGTGGGAATATCGAGACCAGGGTATCGATATTCTAGTGTAGACTAGTGTGTACGTTTCTTATCCCTTAGAGGGCGATGGTTGATCCCACAACTATTGGTGTGTGACATCAAAAATTGTACACAAATGCTCATTGGAGAATGGGTACACCGAACGGACTCGCCGAGGACTCCTATGTGGTAGTATACCTATCATCAGATAGCAGCCCTCTAGTGACACTGGTACAGGTTAGTCTGTAGACCCGAGATCATCATAGTCTTATGTGACTCCCACTTTGCTTTGATTTCCTCCCTATCACGGCTCAAAGGAGTCGTCCAAACAGGTGGATTTTGGGTACAGTCCCGAGTCACATGGAGACAACGAGTGATAGGAGGGATTTCGTCTCTCCCGGTATTGGGGGTTGATGTTGCGCTATGCTCGATTGGCTATAACTGGAAGTCCCTGGCCAAGGCTGCTGCTGAGATTTACTGATAAGAGTTATCAGTAGTTTCTTAAACCGTTTTAGGATAGACATCGGCATGACTTATCACGTTACTGGGGACTAACGTTTACCACCCCTAGACATGATATACGACATATCAGACGAAAAGATCGGACTGTACGGTAGTGTTACTGATCTTGTTAGTTTCACTTAGCACCTAATAAAAATTAAAATGTGGCATGCTTGATACCTCTAGAACCTCATGGTGGTGTTAAGGTAGACTTTCACGCCTTCGAGAATCTTGAATGAATTCATTAGCTATAGCTATCCCTTTCATGATGTACCGTCCTGCCACAAAGTCGGTCTGCGTATCCTTGGTGATATCTCCCATAACCTTTCTCAACTGATTAGCCAAGACATTCGAGATAATCTTACATAAACAATTTACTAAGCTTATCGGTCTGTGTTCCTTAAGACACCTAGCATTGCTTTTCTTTAGAATGAGAACCAGAGTCGAGCAATTAAGGAGATCTAAATTAAGTATATTCTCCTTCATCGCTACAAACAACCTCAAAATGTCCTCTTTCACAATATCCCAAAAATTACGATAGAAAGATATTGGGAATCCATCTGGTCCAGGTGCTTTGTCTTCTCCCATCTCCCAAACCTTTGCTTTAACCCCCTCTTCTAAAAACCCTGTATTCAACTCTTCTCTCTGTCCATCTATGTGCATCTCTCCATCCTTCCAAAAATCATCCTTCATCCTTCATCTATTCTCCTTCACCGTGCCCATTAGTTTCTTATAAAAACCCAATGCCACCCTTCTTAAGTTTTCCCCATCTATAAATAGCTCCACATCTTCTTCGATCACGTGAATATTATTAGACCTTCTTTTCAGATGCGCCATCCTGTGAAAATAGCTTGTATTTTCGTCTCCTTCCTTCAAACAATTCTCGTTTGCCTTTTGACTCCAATCCAACTTTTCGATCACATAAATCTCTTTTAGTTCCACCCTCCATGATTGAAGACAACCATGCTCTCCCAAAGTTAGGTCTCGATCTTCCTCCCGATTCTCCTTCTCTTCGACAAATCCTTTGAGTTATTCCTTTTTTTGTCTCTCCAATGCCCTTTGTTTCTTATCCCCCTTCTTCAAAACACGTATGAGCCTTCGCAATTTAACCACCAGGATACTTGCACCGTCTACAAATTTCGTAGGGCACGTCCAACTCTTCTTGATGATATCCTGAACGGATAAGTCTTCTAACCATCTTTTCTCAAACTAAATTTTTTTTTATGCTTGGCCTTCTTTCAACCTTCCCATCAAATAGTATTATGGGTACATGGTCAGAGGTTGTTTTTGCCTTTGTCCTTGCGAATGCAAGAGGACAATAAGTCTCCCAATCCAGAGACATAAGAATTCTATCAAGCATCGCCAGACGTACCCTATGACTATGATTCAACCACGTGAATTTCCTATCCTTTACTGGAATTTCCATAAGACTAAGTTGATCAATCATTTGGTTAAAAAGATGTCTGTCACTCGAATCATTCAAAGTCCCTACCCTCTCATCCGCAAAACGAACTACATTGATGTCCCCTCTAACCACCCATGGTATGCCCCATCTGTTCTTTATCTGGCCTAACTCATCCCAGAATTCTTCGCATGATTCCCTCCTGGTCGAGCCATATACCACAGTAATCATCTGGACCCATCCGTCCTGCTTTCTTTTAGTCACTGCCATAATTGAAAAGGATCCAATAAAGGAATCTACAATCTCCAAGATATCTTCCCGAATCCCTAACAAGATCCCTCCACGAGCACCCTCCGCCTTCTTAACCACCCATTTAACATCTCTCCTTCCACCTAAATTATTTAGCACTCTAGACGACGGGTTATACAGTTTGGTCTTAGACAACCCTACATAAGAAAAAGCATCTTTTCTAATGATATCCCAAACGATCCTTCGTTTAGAGGCCAACACTATCCTACCTAAAAAAACAGCTCATCTTAAACAAAGGAAAAAAGAACCCCTACCCCACAACCCGGATATCTATGCACAACTAACTCTGAGAGCTCACCTTCTCTCCATCCCCACTCCGACTGCCCCTTCAATCTGAGGAGGAACCCCTAGGACACACCTATCCAATTCTAATGACCGAACAACTTCCAGGTTTCTATCTACTAGATCAACAGATCGACCCATGTACACCCCAATAGCCATTGATATCTCTAAGAATTTCTCATCTGAGATATTACCAAAAATTGCATAAGAGTTTGAATGTGTAGCTGAGGACATTGCATTGCTCTTTACCCTTGCAATAGACTTTGAACACCTCACTGATTTGGCTCCCACCGCAAAGCCCTTTCTTTCCTTTAGTCTTTTGCTCCTCCGACTCTCCCCCGCGGTATTATCTTCTTGAACAAACTCAGCTTCCATTCCACCCTTTACCGAAGCATCCTTTTCTCTATCATTAATAGGCACAGACGAATTATCTCCCATTTGACCAGCCGTCAGGTTAGTACCATGATCCTGAAATGCACCTCCTTTTGCCACCGCCTTGGTTACCGCTTCCTCTATCCCCCACCTTATAAAATTGCCCAAGTCTGTCGAGAATACATCTTCAAGCTTCTTGGTCACTATATCTTTAATTCTTTCATCGTAGCTCTATCTTCAACCTGCTCATGCTCTCTTTGTTTCCCGACCCTGGTGACCCCATCCATACTCCTATCCGGCACATCCTCACTTCCTTCCTTACTTAATGATTTCAATCAAGCATCATCCGAACTATAAGAAACCCGTTCAGCCGAATCCGTATCCTCCTCGTCCGCTTCTTTTGTATATTGCTCCGCCTCTAGCTGTTTTGAGTTCCGCTTACGCTTTAATTCCCTTTGACAACCGACCCCACCGCAACCTCTTTGACAACATTCTGTTTCCAACCTTGCTCTCCTAGGGGCATTGATCGATAACCACCATCCCCATGCAAACTCAAATTACTAACATCTCTCAAACCCATATTCTCTTTGAGGTTTGAATCCTCTACCCGATCCGTAACTTGAAGCTCGCGCTCGAAAGGCGTTGAGGTCGATGGTTTGCCAACCTCCACCCATACGTGTGAATTCTTCGCTTGAATGGGCTGTCTCCTAGCTTCTTCCTCCCTTGGGCTTTGTAGTACTTCTAGCCTTAATCTCCTTCCCATGCCTCCTACATCTTTACTGAATACCGCCTCCTTGAAGTTCACTGCTAGTACTCTTGTAATTGACGCACCCCCCTCCATGGAGAAAAACAGTTTAAAAACCCTTCCAGCTATCAGCACCTTCTTCTCTTTGGGAATATAACGACTCCCCTCACACCCCACATGAATACGTTCCATATTACTAACGACCCTAGCCTCAGTAGCCTCGTTAATCTCTAACATGACACCAAAGCTCTTTACTAACTCTTTGAACATGTGCCGAGACCACACATGTACTGGCAGATTCTCCAAACGCAGCCACACCTCCAAATGATGTCGATAAGCTATAGATCCTTCATAACCCGTCCACTTCGTATATCTGAATTGGAAATTGTTAACAGAGTCTTCAATCGCTGGCCATTTCACCAGTAACTCAAGAGACTCCACCAATGGAAAGTGCGCGATGTATCCTAAAGGATGCGAGACTAGAACCCAATCATGCGTCTTGTATCTCCTCGGCAACCCACGTAACTTTACCACCACTAGTCTTGCTGGAGGGTCCCATCCCTAGCCTTAGTCACCCTAATCACACCTAGAGTTTTTTCCAGCTCTTTCCTTCTTTGCTCCATCTCATCGTTGTATGGCACAATAATATCTGTAAAATGTCTTGTCCTATCTCGATATCTTTTCCAATCTTCCCTTTCTAGTAAGGGACAATTCCTTGCTAAATGTCCCTCTGCCTGGCAGTTATAACAAATCCGGCCAAATTGACACTCGTGCTGCGAATGCCCCCATTAATTTCAATTTAAGCAGTTTCCGTTGAACCCACTGTGCTGTGACTTTCGACCATTAAAAGACCTCACCACATTAGTCCCATTCCTTATGTGAACCGGAGATCGATTCCAACCTTCTTGATCAATCAGTCAAACGCTCACTGATGAAATCACGCTCTTGAAACTCTCCGGATCTCTTTCTCTAACTAATCTTCGGCTTTCCGCCTCCTCCACCACCATGATGACCTCATCCTAAGCATACAGCTTCCCTCAAATCCACATTCCACCTTCGACCTTCCCCCTTCCACTACCTTGCCTCGAAGACTCCCAATTAACGGCTCGTGTCCTATGGCTAAGAAGCTCACGCCTTCCCACAAACTGTTCTCCATCGAGGAAGTCACCTCCACGACACCCCTCGCGACAACCCTCGCGCCTCTGTCACGACCCCGGGCCTCAGCAAAAGCCCCACTAGCAACATACCCTTCTACGCCTCTCCCACCATCGCCAATGCAGCTAGCACCATAGTGAACGTCCTCGATAGCCATCCCACCTTCACAACGGCCACCAACACTATGTCCCTCACCACTTCGTTCCTGAATACCTGAAAGTAGCCCTCAATATATCTGCCAGCAACTTGTCCACCATCCTTACTCCCGTCACTACCACCACCACCATCAAAAGCCTTGCCAGCATCTCGCCCACCTTTACCACCACCACCCTCACCCCGCTCAATCCCACTCTTCCGATCACAATGACCAGCAACCTGAATACCCCCCAATAGCCCCCTTCCTCCCCCAGCATGAACCACCTCCATGAATTTCCTCAATCCTTTACCACCATCACTCTGACGGCCACTTTCCTTATCAATATCAACATCCCTCTATGGTTATTTCCCTCACCAGGACCCACCTTACCTCTACCATTTGCCACTCCACCACCACTTAAACTTCGGCTTCCTTCATGACCACTAACTCGTAAGCCACGACCTCCTTCTCCAGTAACGTTTCCTCCACAGCCACCATCCCCTCCATAGCCTCATCCCCTAACACCCGGCCGCCATCATAACCCTTTTTGTCTCTGCGTCCAACTGCGCGAGCATCTCCACGATTAACCCAACCCATACCCTTGACCATCTCCGCTAATGTCCCCATGCCCCCCTTCGTGATGACCGCCGTCAAATCGGCCACCTCCATCCTCCGATTCCCCTGCTACCTCTCTCCTCGTCCTGGACCTCCCCCTCTAAGGAGAAGACCGATCGCTCCCCTTGGAACGCCCCCTGATCAACTCCTCTCATCCGTATCTATTGTCTCCTGCTATTGATCTTGATCGTGATTCATTTCGAGGATTCCTTCCCTCCCTACTCGACCAACTATCCTGATCAACTAACATAACTGTCGATTTTACTTTAACCATATAGATCCGTGACTCGATGATATCCGGACACCCAAAAAATCACCACAGTAGAGATCGCCCTCGCTGGAGATTGATCGAAACTTGTTGGAAATAGATCTTTAGCCTCTGCCTGAGATCACCTTTGGCCTCTGCCTGAGATCGCCTTCGAACGATCTTGATCGCCTCTCCTTGAGATCGCCTCTACCCTCAATTGCCCTCGAACGTCCTCGACCCCCTCTGCCTGAAATCGCCTCTGCCTGAGAAACCCAAGATCGCCCTCATGAATATCCCTCGATCTCCTCTGGCCGAGATCGCCCAAGTCGTAATTGATGACCTCGATCGCCTTCAATGAAAACCCCTAGACCGCCTTCGAAGATCGCCCAGTTTCCCCGATCGGCTTCGAAGACCGCCTCTCGAACCTCGACCCCGACTTCGATTGCCCTCGAGATTGCCCTCTGAATTTGGGTTGAAAATGAGTCAGACGAGAGACAGAGATGATGGGGCCTAAAATCTTTCACCCGTGGGGATTGTTATCAGTGAATAGCAATAATAAGCGTAAAATCTTCATATTTTAGTTTATATTTCAAGTTTAACATAAATCAAAATTATCAATTTTTGACAAATCACCACTGCAGACATGGCAGAAAATTAGGAGGTTTCTTTTGTACGTGCTCCGTATACCCCTCATTTAGCATTAATACAGTAGAGATAAGCATAATTCCAAAAACCTATCAGATCTTTTAGCCTAATTACGAAAAACTACCAAATTCTTGTTAAATACACAAAAAAAAACTACCAAAAAAAACTTTCAAAAACTGCATGAAATTACCATATAAATTTTAAAAACTATGAAAAACTACCATAAATAAGATGTCACGTCAGTAATAATTGCAAAAAACTAACATAACTTTCAATGCATAGTAATTTCTCGTAATTTTGAGAGAATTTGGCAATTTTACCGAGTCAAGAAATTTGATGGTTTTTTGGAATTAAGCCTCCTAAATATTACCGAAAAGGAGAATGGAAGAGGATGAGATGACAATGATTAAATAAATTAATACAAGAGTAAACAAAATTACATATTGAAAGAATGAAAGGGAGTAAAGGGATTATTTCCCCAATAAAATAAAATATCTCAAAATAAAATGATAAAATGATAAAATGATAATTTATCTACTGTTTGCGCCAAGCTTTCAATCCCAACTTCAAATCTAAATCAAGTTCCTCCTCTATATGATTTGATTATGATGTTGTGGGATCATCCAGCATCACACCTACAGCAACAGAAGTACTTTCACCACCTACATTGCTCACGACATCGCCCGCTTGTTGTCTTCTCTAGGTCGATTCCCATCTCAATGCCTCGAAATAATACTCGTGAATCAACTCGGCTATCTCTGAACCAATCAGTGTGTCTACAATGCACGACCCACACAAGCCACTTGATGATGCTCACAAGTGGTATCTCTTTAGATTACGACACGTGGCGGATGATGCGTCCCAAAGGCTACGAAGGTGGAATAAATGAGTTGTATTAGGGGGGATTTCTCGGGATCCTCATCTCGAGAAACTTATCCGACCTTTCAGGAGACCTTGCTAAATACATTTCACCTTCACCTAGGAAAATATCAACAGCTCGTCTCTGAGCTTCCCCAGTCTCCTTGTTTGTTTCCGAGCCGTCTGACATGCCGAGCTTCCTCAGCCACCCGGCTCATCTCCGAGCTCCCGAAATGCCAAGCTTCCTTAGCCTCCCGGCTCGTCTCCGAGCTTCTGACATGCCGAGCTTCCTCGGCTTCCCCCGATCAATCAAGAACGCGGATCCCATGCGCCCCGCAATGGCTCCGCGTATATCGCCAGGGTGAGATATCCTCCTCCCACGATCCGCGTCCCATGCTAGCGCATCCCTCATTAATGGGCGCATCCCGCCATTCAAAGAGAGGATAACGTTGGGGAGTAATGGATGGCGATGATCTCGCGCCTGCTCGCTCCACCCGACCCCTATATAAACCCCTCTCTCAGACGACTCAGGTAACTCAAATTCATTCCAATACGCCGCTTCTCTGTTCATATTCCTCGGCAATAACTTGATCGTCGGAGGGCCCTACGGTGGTCACCCACCCTAGGACTTCACTTGCAGGTAGCTCGGCTTCAACTCCAACATCAACCCATTGAAATCCACACGCTCAGCAATAGCCACATCAAATCTCAACAGTCCAAGACGCTCATTACCAGATCGACGAAGGACAACATCTAAGGGAGATGTCAAGCTCCATCAGTGGGCGCCGTCTGTGGGAAATCTCTAAAGTTTCTATACCCATCAAAATTGATCTTTCGCCCTCGACTCAATGGCGAGCGACAATCGCGACGGTCCAAATACGAGCCGCCACAACGGAGGCAGGAGCGGCTATTCTCCCTGTCCTAACACTATCAACATCTTATCCGCTCGGATAGACAGGCTCACATCACTGGTAGATGCCCTCGTTTGCGTTCAAGCGGTGGGACCTACCCACCAAACCACAGTTCCCCCTCCCCGGGATGACGACGTCCGAAGAAGGACAGATGGCCATGTTCAGGCCCTCAATCTCACTCACGCTCATCTTAGCGTCACCGAGCGCCGGCGATCGGACTCCGGCCACCGTGACCCGCATGCGGCGATTGATTCCACGACCCGCGGGGCACCGGACAGCTCCATGCCCCGATCCCAGGGAAGACTAGTCCGTCGCTCCGATACCCGCCATGCGTTCTTGCCCCCTGAGGAGGTGTTGGTCAGCTCGCCTGCTTTCAGGCATGACCGATGCTCCCACACTTGCCGGGGCCACGCGTACGGTGAATGTTGGGACTATTCGAGAAGAACCTCGCCCGAGGATTTGAGAAATTTGATAGAGCGGAATAGAAACCGCACCGTCGCGCAGACCCAGAGCGGGGGTAGCTACCAGTCCGACTGTGCAGAATCCTCAGGGTATTACCACCGGTTTAAAGCCCTCAAAAAGAAAATCGAAGGAATATGAAGGGATGGCCGTGCGTCTGGCGAAGGGGTCAGGTACTCCGCCGACTCATTAACAAAGCCCTTCACAGAAGAGCTGCTGGCTGAGCACGTCTTATCCAGGAACAAGCCGCTAAAAGTGGCCTTCTTCGATGGAAAATCCGACCCGAAAGACCACTTAAACGCATTCACAGCGGGCATGAGCTTCCAAGATAACTCGGACGTGGCTCAATGCCAAACTTTCCCCACCACCTGTAGGGTGTTTTTCGTTACCCCATTGAGATGGGAATACGCGCGCGCTTGTCAGGCGCATTACAGATTCCCCCTGCTTAGGGTAGGCTGGGGTTTAATAATTGTGGGGGTCCGAATCTCCGGCAGCCGCGGACTAAGCTGCCATTAATTACCCCTCGCCTTTGGAGCGAGAGAACCTCCGATTAACGGGTTAAACTAGTCATGCGAACTCAATGTGCAGTGTTGTGTTTTGAAGGAGTTTTGGGTATATCGGGGGCCCCGCAGAGTTTTTATGGGGGTCTCGCTACCCGGATAGCAGGCTGGGGTTCAAGAGGGCTAGCAGCCCCCTTGCGGGGTGCGGAGCAACGCCCCGTTAGAAATTTTTTCTAACGGGGGACTGTGTTGTAGAGTATGTGTGTGTGTGTATATGTATATATACATATATGTATATATATGTATATATGTATATATGTATAAAAGGGAAAGGGCATCCAAAGGATGCATAGGGGGCAGCGCCTCGCGCACATGGCACGCAGGCACTAGGCGCTAGTGCCTCACGTGCTTGGTATGTGGGCACTAGTGCTCCGGGCGCTGGGCACGCCACGTGCTCGGCACGTGGGCGCTGGTGCTCTGAGCGCTGGGCACCAGCACCCCACGTGCTTGGCACGTGGACGCTGGGCGTCAATCAGAAAGGGGACTTTGTCCCTGCACTGGGAGCTGTGCTCCCGATTTGACCCATGGAGTTAAACTCCAAAAAAAAGTTTTAGAACTGATCAAAGAAGGCTGCTTTGTTTCTCCCCTTTGGCCTTAGATCTTCCCAAGATTGGATTTCTGGAGATAGGTCTCCTCTTCCCTCCTCTGTTGACCGGATCTGGAAGAACAAGAAATATGAGATTTTAAAAATCTTTTATTTTAAAGATCTGATGGAAGATCTAAGTTTCCCTTTGTGCGTTTTGTGGTGAAAAACTATTATTTTTTGAAAAGGAAGAGTAAAACTCTTGATTTAATTCAAAAGAAAGGAAAAGGTATAGAACCTTGAGGAAGGAGAAGGAGGCACAAAAACCCTAGAGTTTTGAGGGAATGAAAAGTATATTAGATATTTTCATCATGTTGCTTTATATAGGCTTACATATTTACATATAGCCCCTTGGGCTTTACAAAATGGCATTTTGCCCATCCCATGGCTCATGTGCCATTTCTTTTTGCACATAAGCTATGGGCTTTACAAAAATTTGGCTTTATGCCCATTCATGCATAAAAAATTACATAAAAAATTATTTATTACATGATTTCATTTTGGCACGAGAGGCTGGCCGCGGGCTCGACTTGGGCATGGGCCCGCTTGACCTGGGCTTGGGCCCACCGGGCTTGGGGTTGACCTTGACTTTGACTTGGTCAACCGGGGTGCAATTTTCGACCCCAACAAAGTGCCCCCAATCAATAAATGCACACCGCACATTTGAGTTGCGTGCATAAAATTGATGGATCTTGAAGCTGGACTTCGAGGTGGAACATCATTCCGGGGGCGGAGCATCCCTCGGGGAGCATGATTCCCGGGGATCGGAGCATCATTCCGATTTGTGAAGCATAATTCCAGAGTTGGAGTATCATTCCGAAGAGTCAGAGCATCATTCCGGGGATCAGAGTATCATTCCGAAGAGCGGAGCATTATTCCAAGCGGAGCATGATTCTAGGGATCGGAGCATCATTCCGAAGAGCGGAGCATGATTCCAAGGATCGGAGCATCATTCCGAAGAGAGAAGCATGATTCCGATGGGCGGAGCATGATTCCAGGAATCGGAGCATCATTCCGAAGAGCGGAGCATGATTCCAGGGATCGGAGCATCATTCCGAAGAGCGGAGCATGATTCCAGGCATCGGAGCATCATTCCGAAGGGCGGAGCATGATTTCAGGGATCGGAGCATCATTCCGAAGAGCGGAGCATGATTCCAAGGATCGGAGCATCATTCCGAAGATCGGAGCATCATTCCGAAGAGCGGAGCATGATTCCAGGCATCAGAGCATCATTCCGAAGAGCGGAGCATGATTCCAGGGATCGGAGCATCATTCCGAAGGGCAGAGCATGATTCCAGGGATCGGAGCATCATTCCGAAGGGCAGAGCATGATTCCAGGGATCGGAGCATCATTCCGAAGAGCGGAGCATGATTCCAGGGGGGTCGGAGTATCATTTCGACGAGCGGCAGACATTTTGACCGAAGCATAATTTCGATGCAGAGGTTGATTCTCAGGCGAAGCATAATTCCGACAGGGAAGGTAAATACTCCGAGGCGAAACATGATTTCAATGCGGGGTACATTATGAGATAGAGCATGATTCCGGTACAAAGCTTGTTGGTTGACTTGATTCCGAGGCGGAGCTTAATTCCGACAAGGAGGTCGCTGGTTGATTCCGAGCCGAAGCATAATTCCGACATGGAAGGTGGATACTCCGAGGCGAAGCATGATTTCGACACGGGGTATATTCTGAGATGAAGCATGATTCCGACGCAGAGCTTGCTGGTTAACTTGATTCCGAGGAGGGGCTTAATTCCGACAAGGAGGTCGCTGGTTGATTCCGAGCTGAAGCATAATTCTGACAAGGAAGGTGGATACTCCGAGGCGAAGCATGATTTCGACATGGGGTACATTCTGAGACGAAGTATGACTCCGACGCAGAGCTGGTTGGTTGATTTGATTCCGAGGCGGAGAATAATTTCGGCAGGGAAGGTAGATATGCCGAGGCGAAGCATGATTTCGACACGGGGTAAATTCTGGGATGGAGCATGATTCCGCCGCAGAAGTTGTTGGTTTGATTTGATTTGCATTGACATCAGCATCGCTATACTGGAATATGGTACTAAAAGCGAATCATCATTTGCCATGAAAGGATTTGGGAATTGGTATTGGTTTGGCATCTGCATTACTACACTGGAATAATGCCAGGAGCAACTCATCATTTGCCCCGGGAGGATTTGGAAATTGGTGGCTTAGGAGACAGGTTTAAATCCCTATCACCTAAGGCTTTTCAATGTTATGGACCGTAAGGGTCCCATAAAAGCATTTTCTCCCTACGAGTCGAAAGGATCCCGTAGGTGTATTTTCTCCTTAGGAGTCGTAGGGACTCCCAAGTGTGTTGATCCTTTATGAGTCGTAAGGATCTCACGCGGGAATTTTCTCTTCACAAAATCGAGAGGACTTTGCGAGTGCATTTCATCTCTTTTTCATGAGTTTGCGCCCTTTCGGATTTTCGCAAACTCGCCGGCAGTCCTGCTGTTTTTACTCACAGAGCCCTTTCGGGTTTTCATCCGTGCCCATTTTGCTTGTGGACATACCTTTTTTTTTGAATCTTCATCGCCGGTGGGACTTTGAATGTGGTCTCGCCGGTAGGACTTAGGAGAGATTGTGATCGTTTTACGCCCATGGATTGTATACGGTTTTGCAGGATGTATGATCCAGACCGTAGGGCCGGAAAAATTTTGGGACTTTGTCAGCGTCTGCATCGCTGCACTAGAATATGGTACCAGGAGTGACTCATCATTCGCCGTTGGGGTATGGGATTTAGAATTTGGTTGGCGTCTGCATCGCTGCACTTGAATATAGTACCAGGAGTGACTCATCATTCTCCATTAGGGTATGAGATTTGGAATTTGGTTGGCATCTGTATCGCTGCACTGGAATATGGTACTAGGAGAGACTCATCATTCGCCGTTGGGGGCATTCGAAGATTTGAAATTTTGGTTGGCGTCTGCATCGCTGCACTGGAATATGATACCAGGAGCGACTCATCATTCGCCGTTGTGGTATAGGATTTGGAATTTGGTTGGCATCTGCATCGCTGCACTGGATATGATACCAGGAGCGACTCATCATTCGCCGTTGTGGTATAGGATTTGGAATTTGGTTGGCATCTGCATCGCTGCACTGGATATGATACCAGGAGCGACTCATCATTCGCCGTTGGGGCATTCGGAGATTTGAAATTTTGGTTGGCGTCTGCATCGCTGCACTGGAATATGGTACCAGGAGCGACTCATCATTCGCCGTTGGGATACGGGGTTTGGAATTTTGTTGGCGTCTGCATCGCTGCACTGGAATATAGTATCATGAGTGATTCATCATTCGCCGGTTTTTTTGTTTTTTTTGTTTTTTCACCGCGATGGCTCTATCATTTCAGCTTTTCTTACCGCGAAGGTCGCGATTGCCCTATCATTTCGGCTTTTTATTTGCGGTTGCCTCATCATTTCGGCTTTATTTTTATTTTTACTCGCTGATTTTTATTGCGAGTTGCCCCATCATTTCGGCTTTTATTTTATTTATTTATTTACACATTTTTTTACATCCCTAGTTTAATGACTTAGAGGTCATTTATTCCCAGTTTAATGACATGGTGGTCAGCTGTTCCCAGTTTAATGACGTGGTGGTCGGCTGTTTTCAGAGAAAGGTAGATGTCCGAGAGAATCATTTTCACGAAGAACTTCGGTCTCCATTTGTATGAAATTGGCGGTCGCAGCTGGACTGTTTGTTAACACGCTTTTAGACAGTTCTATCTCTCCTGCCTTGTATTGCTTTTCGACCCAATCTTTGAAGACGAAGCAGTCCTCAATGGCATGACCTATCACTCTATGATAGGGGCAGTATTTGGGGTCGTTGGTCATATTCGCTTCCTGCGGTCTTTTTGACTCTGGCAGTTGTAGACCGTTCCTCAGGGCGTCTTTGAATATTTTACGGATTTTGTCCCTTCTAAAGGAATAGACCTTATCCAGCTTATCTTTCAGTGGAGATTCTCCTCCCTCTCCGAACACTGGCTTCCGAGGCTGGTTGGCACTAAGCCCGCTCATCCCTCGCTTATTTCGGTTAGCCAAAGTGTTGAAAGATTCAGAATCATCGGAGTTTCCGCCTTTACGATTTTCTTCTTTTCGGTTTCTCCAGGACCTATTGTTATTTTAGGAATCCGAGGAGGACTCCTGCTTTGAGCGCTCCAGCATCTGAACTTTCCTGGTTAGCTCTTGGAATGTTTTGAGACCCGCGGTACATAGAAACGGGGCCATCCAATTGTTGAGATTTCCGACAAGGAGACTGACAGATTGGTCCTGCTCTATCGTCGGTTCACATTTGACAGAGAGATTGCGCAATCGAGTTATAAGATCCGTGCCGCTTTCGTTATTCTTTGGCTTAGTCCTTACGAGCTCGGCAATGGTGATCTTATCGCTGACGCTCATGAACCTCTGCCGAAACAGAGACTCTATTTAGACGAAAGTTGTGACGGAGCCATCCGGTATGCTCACGTACCAGTCGAAAGCGATGTCAGCCAAGCTATTAACGAACTGGCGGAGGAGAAGCGCATTATTGCCCCCAGTATTCCCGCATGAGGATTTAAAGTGGGCGATGTGCTAATTCGTACTTCCCGTCCTATCGAATCTTCCGAATTTAGGGATGACATAGCCGCTAGGAAATTCTACCAGATCATACTGAGTAGGATATGGTCTCCCGCTACTGCTAACATCTTTTTTCTCTTCGGCTTCAGCTACCAATGTTTTGACTTTGCTGGCAACCAAATCCATGATTTGATCTTGAGTTAGCGGCCTACTGTCATCAGTAGCCAAGACATTTCCCGAGATAGGATGCGACGGATTTTCATGCGGTTCGCCCACTTTTGGATTTGAGGGAATAGGCGTCGGCTGCCCTGGGACACCGTTTCCCGGTTCATGAGCAGAGCCCTGCGCTTGATTGGGCAGCTGAGAGGCAAGTCGGGCCGTGATCTGCAAGACGATATTCGTCAAGTCGTCAATTTTGGAGTAAAGTTTGGCCATCTTCTTGTCTTTGCTTCTGAGCTGTTTTCGGAGCTCTTGGAGAAGTTGCTGCTCTGCGTTCTTGGGACGGAAGATTGGCTCCTCTTCACTTTCTGAGCCCAACTCCTCATGAAACGAGGGCTCTCTCTACTTATTAGCCTCACTGGAAGGGTCTTCATTACCTTCCAGAGGAGGCCGGTCTTGGAATGTGGCAGCCATATTCACACCAGATTGGATTTGAGATGTGGTGGCCCTATCCTTGCTCTTGCTACGCGTGCCCACCATATAGACAGTGTGGACTACATATCCAGCCATCTCTTTATCTTTGGCGGGGTAACCCTGTTCCTCGAACCTCATAAAGTTCAGCCTAGCAGGAGCCCTAGCCCTTTTGTTGGCTCTGTACCTGATCCTTTTCTGTCTTAGCTTCTCAATTTTGAAGGCTTGGCGGGCATCCGTCATCTAGGAAGCCATCGTGAGCCGGTTAACAGGGAGCTTAGAGAAGATACCTAATTGAGCAGTTGTCAAGGGCGCCGTTGGAGCTTGCCCAAGATGCCTTGTTACTTTGTTGGTGTTGATGGCCGTGCCCACCATATAGACAGTGTGGACTACATATCCAGCTATCTCTTTATCTTTGGCGGGGTAACCCTGTTCCTCGAACCTCATAAAGTTCAGCCTAGCAGGAGCCCTAGCCCTTTTGTTGGCTCTGTACCTGATCCTTTTCTGTCTTAGCTTCTCAATTTTGAAGGCTTGGCGGGCATCCGTCATCTAGGAAGCCATCGTGAGCCGGTTAACGGGGAGCTTAGAGAAGATACCCAATTGAGCAGTTGTCAAGGGCGCCGTTGGAGCTTGCCCAAGATGCCTTGTTACTTTGTTGGTGTTGATGGCCTTGCCCCCAGCTGGGGACAAGGAAAGTCGTTCAGACACCGACTTGCGTTTGGGTAGTGGCGCCCTCGAGATCACCACATTTGGCCTCTGCCTTTCAAGGCCGGTTTGTCTGTTACCGGAGCCTGAGGAGCAACGACGGCGTTAGCTGGCACGAACAGAATAGAGCCAAATGGTAGTGGCGGCTCCTCCCACTGTCTCCTGAGACTGGCCGGAAGGACCGTCCTGGCGTCCATCTTCATCGTGTAGGAGATGGGAGCAGTGCTGAGAGCCGAGTTCATCATTGAAGACATTGTTGAAAAGTGATTGCTTGAAAACCTGCATGAAAGAGCATTATTTTAGTATAAATATAGATGTGTATATTGATTGAGTTCGCAGGAATGTTTAACCCGAAATATAGGAGGAGAGATTGGTCCCACCGGTCGTGCCAGAATCTGTAAGGTGTTTTTCGTCACCTCATTGAGATGGGAATACGCGCGCGCTTGTCAGGCGCATTACAGATTCCCCCTGCCTAGGGTAGGCTGGGGTTAATGATTGTAGGGATCCGAATCTCCGGCAACCGCGGACTAAGCTGCCGTTAATTACCCCTCGCTTTTGGAGCGAGAGAACCTCCGATTAAGGGGTTAAACTGGTCATGCGAACTCAATGTGCAGTGTTGTATTTTGAAAGGGTTTTGGATATATTGGGGGCCCCGCAGAGTTTTTTCTAACGGGAGACTGTGTTGTAGAGTATGTGTGTGTGTATATGTATACATACATACATACATACATACATATATAAGTAAGGGAAAGGGCATCCAAAGGATGCGTAGGGGACAGCGCCTCGTGCGCATGGCGCGCAGGCGCTGGGCGCTAGCTCTCCAGGCGCTGGGCACGCCACATGCTCAGCACGTGGGCGCTAGCGCTCTGAGCGCTGGGCGCCAGCGCCCCATGTGCCTGGCACGTGGGCGCAGGGCGTCAATCAGAAAGGGGACTTTGTCCCTGTACTGGGAGCTGTGCTCCCGATTTGACCTTTGGAGTTAAACTCCTAAAAAAAGTTTTAGAACTGATCAAAGAGGGCTGCTTTGTTTCTCCCCTTTGGCTTTGGATCTTCCCAAGATTGGATTTCTGGAGATGAGTCTCCTGTTCCCTCCTCTGTTGACCGGATCTTGAAGAACAAAAAGTATGAGATTTTAAAAATCTCTTATTTTTATGATCTGATGGAAGATCTAAGTTCCCCTTTGTGGTTTTTATGGTGAAAAACTATTTAGTTTTTGAAAAGGAAGAGTAAAACTCTTGATTTAATTTAAAAGAAAGGAAAAGGTATAGAACCTTGAGGAAGGAGAAGGAGGCACAAAAACCCTAGAGTTTTGAGGGAATGAAAAGTATATTAGATATTTTCATCATGTTATCTTATATAGGCTTACATATTTACATATAGCCCCTTGGACTTTACAAAATGGCATTTTGGCAATCCCATGGCGTATGTGCCATTTCTTTTTGCACATAAGCCATGCGCTTTACAAAAATTTGGCTTTATGCCCATTCATGCATAAAAAATACATAAAAAATTATTTATTACATGATTTCATTTTGGCACGGAGAGGCTGACCGCGGGCTCGACTTGGGAATGGGCCCGCTTGATCTGGGCTTGGGCCCACCGGGCTTGGAGTTGACCTTGACTTTGACTTGGTCAACCGGGGTGCAATTTTCGACCCCAACAAAGTGCCCCCAATCAATAAATGCACACCGCACATTTGAGTTGTGTGCATGAAATTGATGGATCTTGAAGTTGGACTTAGTCCGAAGCCTTAGTCCCCGAGGCTTCAGGAGTACACTCCCCTAAACATCTCTCATACCGAGCTGTTGGAGGAAGCTAAGGGTGAGAGGTTCTTCAAGCTCTTGCCAGTCACCTAAAGTGCAGCCAAGCAACTCCGCGGCCCATACTGCACCTTCTACGGGCGCAGGGTTACCCGACTGAGAACTGCAAATAACTCCGTGACTACATCGAGGAGTTGATCAGCTCTGGACACCTGGCGAAGTATATGCGGGACAAGCGGCAGGCGGAGCAGGAGCAAAATGACCAAACCCCTCCCGGGGAATTAACGATCGGGCAGATCATGGCCATTACCTCAGATCCAACTCGAGAAAGCGAGGGGAACCGCCACATCCTCCCAATCGAGGGTACAAGCGGTATGTAACATAAGAGGCGCAGGAGGGACGAGCCGATCACTTTCACAAATGAAGACCTACACGGCATATCTCTCCTCCACAATGGCCCTCTCGTGATAACAGCCAGAGTCCACCATTCCTCGTTACATAGGTTTTTTCCGGTGGAACATAACGCCTGCAAGACGCCGGAGGGCGTAATATTCCCCGACCTTATAATGCAAAAAAGCTCAAATTGTATAAGTAAATATGTATCCTCTTTTTGAAATAATGCAATTCCTTTTTTGCATTTAACTTAGTCTTCCGGGCTCGGTCCACTATAGGACTCCAGCACTTTGTCTTTTCGTTTTAAGAAAAAGTATAAAATGTACTGAAGAGATAAAATAAAACAACACACTTCGGCGAAAGATAACTTTATTTGTTAAGAGGTATTGTGGGCTCCCCATCCTTACAACCATTACAACAAAAGGGGTTGAGGGTTAAGGAAACACTGTCGGTGGTACACCGAGGAAAGCTCCTCCAGCCGATCACGAGCAGCTTCGACACGCTCCCTCCGACAGTACTCGCGGACCCTCAAAACTACGGATTCCTCGGGATCCTCTTCTGCCGAGCATGAAACTATGACCAACTTTTGTTGGAAACTCTCAAGAAGTAGGTCCATCGAGCGATCCCGCCTACTCTTTGAGATCAGACCGAGACCGTGGACCGTGTGCATTTTTTCGAACGCCTCGTCCATCAACCATGGAGATAGTGTATTGTGCAGACCCGACAACGTCCTCCATATCGCATAAATCAACACCTAAAGAATAGGAGATCTCCGGGGGAGTAAGCGCCCACAGTGGCCCTCCAAGAAGCTTATCACCGCGTCATACGTTTCCTCGGAACGATCAAGGTTGTAAAAGTATACATCATCACGGAAAACGATCCTCGTGATAGTATACACGCGGATGGCTATCTTCAGGGAATGCGAGAATAGAAAGAAATCAACATGCCCTCGCTATTTATAGTCTCAACAAAAATCTTCCAACGGCCGAGATTTACTTGTGCAACGATGCAAATCATAGAATATCACACTTTCCTGATATGGCACTGCCACGTGTCATCCGCGACGGTCACTATTTCCGCCCTTTACCGGGTCAAGGAAGATTGAACGACCCCCCAAGGAGATACTAGGGAGATAATAAAGCCCTCCTCATGAGGCCACCGAGTAACTTCCTGCTCGGTCCATCCGCAGCGGGTAGCTTCCTGCCTATCAACGATGTGGATCAAAAGCCCTCCTCACGAGGCCACCGAGTATTTCCTGCCCGGTCCGTCCGCAGCGGGTAGCTTCCTGCCCATCAACGCTGTGGAACAAAATCTCTTCTCCCAAGGCCACCGAGTAGCTTCCTGCTCGATCCATCCGTAGTGGGTAGCTTCCTGCCCATTAATGCTGTGGATCAAAAGCCCTCCTGACGAGGCCACTGAGTAACTTCCTGCTTGGTCCATCCGCCGTGGGTAGCTTCCTGCCCATCAACGCTATGGATCCAAAGCCCTTCTCATGAGACCACCGAGTAGCTTCCTTCTCGGTCCATCCGCAGTGGGTAGCTTCCTGCCTATCAACTCTGTGGATCAAAAGCCCTCTTCATAAGGCCACCGAGTAGCTTCCTGCTTGGTCCATCCGCAGTGGGTAACTTCCTGCCCATCAACGATTTGGATCAAAGCCCTCCTTACGAGGCCCTCGAGTAGTTTCCTGCTCGGTCCATCCGCAGCAGGTAGCTTCCTTCCCAACAATGCTGTGGATCAAAGCCCTCATCTCGAGGCGGCCGAGTAGCTTCCTGCTCGGTCCATCCCTAGCGGGTAACTTCCTACAAATGACGCAAAGGATCTAAAGCCCTCACTAAGAGGCGACCGAGTAGCTTCCTGCTCGGTCCATCCCTAGCGGGTAGCTTCCTACCCAATGACGCTAAGAATCTAAAGTCCTCACCAAGAGGCGACTGAGTAGTTTCCTACTCGGTCCATCCCTAGTGGGTAGTTTCCTACCCAACAACACTAAGGAACAAAGCCATCATCCCGAGGAGGCCGAGTAGCTTCCTGCTCGGTCCATCTATAGTGGGTAGTTTCCTACCCAACAACACTAAGGATCAAAGCCCTCATCCCGAGGCGGCCGAGTAGCTTCCTGCCCGGTCCATCCCTAGCGGGTAGCTTCCTACCTAACGATGCTAAGGATCTAAAGCCCTCACGAAGAGGCGACCGAGTAGCTTCCAGCTCGGTCCATCCATAGTGGGTAGCTTCCTGCCCATCAATGAAGCGGATCTAAAATCCCTCCTCACGAGTCCGTCAAGCAGATTCTTGCTCGGCCCATCAATCGGTTCGACTCGATGCGCGATCGCCACGTCGATTCCGGGGAAAAGAAATATACCGACCTTCCTACACTTGGCTATCGTTCGACTCTACTCGATGAACATTCAGTAAGTGTGGGAGGAGTGGACACCGGCCTAACACTTGCAAGATGAAAAGACTTGCAGGCTGAAAGTACTTGCAAGATGAAAAGACCTACGGGCTAAAAGTACTTACAAGGTGAAAAGACCTACGAGCTAAAATACTTGCAGAATGAAGATTCGAATAAAAGTATACGAGCTAAAAGTACTTGCGCAGTGAGCAGACATTCGGGCAAAGGAAAAAAGCACACTTTATTTATAATAAAAAATAAATACAAGGTATTCTGGGCTCCTCAGCCTTACAAAAATGCCCAAAGGTTTACAAAATTGTGGAAAAGGAAAAATGCCCAAAGGCTTACAAAAATTTTGAAAAAGAATAAAATCCCCAAGGAAGGAAAGCTCGGTCCGCCCGCTCGGAGAGGATCCCGCCGTACTCAATACCAACCTCGGGGACCAAAACGGTGACCTCAGGGTCGATTCTTCCACCTGCAGCCTCGCCCCTAACGGCTGCCTCGACTACTTCCCCCTGCGGCACCTCCTCGGCTAAAGGATACTTAACGTGGAGCTCGCTGATATCGAACCACGGCGCAGACTCCTTGACGGCGTCAAGGGAGTTGTGCCACACAACGGCCGTGGATTCAGCGAGATCGGTGTAGAATTGATCTGACATCTTATACGCCTCTACGGCCTTTGCCACCCGGCACTCGGCGAGCTTCACCGCTTCCAAAGTCATCCGGACATCTCTCTTGAGGGCATCCCTCGACTTCTTCACCGCATGGTAGAAGTCGTTCACCTCCTCCAACTTGGCCTGAATAGCCCGATTGGACTCGTCCAGAAGCCGATGAGACTCCTTCAGCTTGGAGTTCGTCAGCCTCTCGGCGACCAGATGAGTATCAAAAAGAGCCTCCTTCTCCTCCGCTTGCCGCAGTTGGATACAGAGATCCTCCTCCAACTTGGAGGACTCACCCGCCTTTTTCATGGCTGGGGCTACCTCCTCGGACTCTATGAAGACAAGGAGTGCGCAGTGGTCGAGGACCTATGGAAAGCAACAAACGGGTTAGTAAGCTCAAACCGAGGAAATAACACTTGAAAAATATTTTGAGAAAAGTCAGGAACCGACCTGAACCGCCTCTTGTGCTATGGAGGCCACCTGGGCCTTCATAGTCCCCCAGGGTATTTTAACCCCGGCCGTCTGCTCCATGTCAAAAAGCAGGCTGTCGGTGACGGAGAGCCTTGAGGGCACCTTAATACAGAAGTCGCCCTCCTGTACTGCGGTCCCGGAAGAATGTGGCCGGGAGACCATCCGCTTCCGCCTTTTGAGGGGGACTTCGACGGGCCCAGCCTCCTCCTCCTCCTCCTCTCGTGCCTGGGGCACCGGGTCCCGCGAGTGCTTATGGCTCCCCCACGGCGTTCTTCTGAACTCGGGGAGCGGCGGAAGGCTTGGGCTGTGGAGTTGGCCACGGGGCCGAGCTTGGACCGGGCCGTGACGAGCTTGCGCCCCCGGCCTTCTTTCCCTGAGTCTGGACGGCCATAGCAGCTAGGATTTTTGTTCAGTCCATGGGCTCTGCAAAAAAAAGGGACACATGAACAAAGGGGGGTTAGTGACACTAAAACATCAAAGGAAATTTGGTAATGTCTAAACAGATCATAGAAAGACCTAACTTACGCAAGAAACGCGTAGGACTGAGCCCAGCCCAGATCAGTGCCTGCTCGGATAGCAGGACAACCGCCCGTTGGATCGGCTCCCACTGGGACACCATCTTCGCTTCGGGGGAAGTCAGCTACTTTGCCCTCGGGCAGTCGACCCTGTGCCACTGTGTAGGCACAGGCCAATCCTCGCCCTCAGGCGGCCCAACGAATACAAACTCCTCCTTCCACTCGTGGATGGAAGAAGGGATGATTTCTACCCCTGACCCGGCCGTCTCGCCCTTATGCTTATTATACGAAAAATACACCAATCTCGGCTCATCCATACTGGTGCCGGGGTGATTCTTATAACAAAGGAAATAAAATAGGAGAGTCAAACTGAAGGGGATATTTTCAAGTTTTAACCGAACCAGAAACCCGAGGGGGATTCTCCACGAGTTCGGTGCTAGCTGGCCCAGGGCAAGGTGAAAACAATGAAGTACCCTACAAACTTCGGTGGAAAAGGGCAGACGCATTCCTGCCCGGAACACTTACAGATACAGGACAATCTCCTTGCCCCACACCTGATCCGCCCGCTCACCCTCTCTAGCTAAGCGAAGTGAATAGTTAGAGGGGATGTGGAATCGAGCCCAAATTTTGGAAAGCTCGTCCAGACTCTTCAAAACGGAGGGCGCATCATGGGTGTTCCGGATGCACGCTTTGGAGGCCCTTGTCGCCGTCCGATGCGAGCGACAGGGGTAGCCCTGACTCTAGGAGGCAACCTGACACAGAGGACGAAGAAGAAGAAGAACCCTCTTGGCTATCTCAAGCCGAAGAGGAGGAAGACCCACTGGAATTAGCCATAACAACGGGAGCCTCATCGTCCGACTCTACCCTTACTACCTCTATGGACTCCTCAAATGAAGACATCAAACCTGATTCAAAGCTAGGGACTCACCGAGGAAAAATCAACAGAGGATCCGATCTAAAGGAAGGAGCGCCGGGCAATCTTCGGTAATGAAAGAGAATTTGAGTAAAGTGTCAGCCCTAGAATGGTCCCCTCCTATTATACACCGTAAAAGAGAACATCCTACGGCCCAGATTGAGTCCCACGAAAACGAAATATCGTGCCCAGTGGCCGGCGGGGCTCCACATGGCGATTGGCCATTGAGGACATCTCTTCGACTGCAGGAGTTAGAGACAGCATGTCGTCTTCGCCAACCAACAGCGAACACGTGGCCCATACCTCAACTGGCGAATCGACTGAAACAAGGCCCCTTCTTTAAAGAGCAATCATTTCACTGATCCGCTGACGCCATCGGGGATACGCGCGAAAATTCAGGTGCACGACGAGGTGACACGTGGGCCCAAAGATCGAAACGACGCAACCACCAAATGCCATATCGTTCCCAGACGATCCGCATTATGATTCTTGGCGCCAAACTAAGCAGAAGAAAAACCGAGAAGGCCACTCTCGACCCGACCCATGAATAGATCGAAACGAGAGTGGGGGGAGGGGGTAATGATGATGCTCATAAGTGGTATCTCCTCAAATTACGACATGTGGCGGATGACGCGTCCTGAAGGCTACGGAGGTGGAATAAATGAGTTGCATTAGGAGGGATTCCTCGGGATCCTCTTCTCAAGAAACGTATCCGACCTTTCAGGAGACCTCGCTGAATACATTCCACCTTCACCTAGGAAAATACCAACAGCTCGTTTCCGAGCTTCCTCGGTCTCGTTGCTCGTTTCCTAGCCGTCTGACATGCCGAGCTTCCTCAACCACTCGGCTCGTCTCCGAGCTCCCGACATGCCGAGCTTCCTCGGCCTCCCGGCTCGTCTCTGAGCTCCTGACATGCCGAGCTTTCTAGGCTTCCCCCGATCAATCAAGAACGCGGATCCTATGTGCCCCACAACGGCTCCGCGTATATCGCCAGGGCGAGATATCCACCTCCCACGATCCGCGTCCCATGCTAGCGCATCCCCCATTAATGGGCGCATCCTCCTATTAAGGGGCACATCCCGCCATTCAAGACGGGGATAACGCTGGAGCATAACGGACGGCGATGATCTCATGCCTGCTCGCTCCACGCGACCCCTATATAAAACCCTTTCAAAAACGACTCAGGTAACTCGAATTCATTCCAATACGCCGCTACTCTGTTCATATTCCTCAGCACTAATTTGATCGTCGGAGGGTCCTACGGTGGTCGTCCATCCTGAGACTTCAGTTGCAGGTAGCTCGGCTTCAACTCCAATATCAAACCATTGAGATCCACACGCTCAGCAACAACCACATCAAATCTCAACAGTCTAAGACGCTCGCTACCAAATCGACCGAGGACAATATCTGAGAGAGATCTCAAGCTCCATCAAGCCACTAATCTCATCTACGCCTTGATTTTGATTCAAATTATTAATTTTGTGGTTTGATGATCCGTACTTTTCCTTCTCGTTGCAATGGTTGCAAGGAATTGCCGAGGAAGATCCATGGCGTGTTGAATCCATGTTAGTCTCATCAGGGTGCTGGTCTCCATTCGATTTGTTAGATTTGTCGGTTATATGAATGCTCGGATATGAATATCGATTGATGGTGCTTTTCGAGTGCCTCAATGCTACTAAACTTCTCATTACAATGCGTGCAAGAAATCATCGAGGACAAACCATGGCTTTATGTAGAATCCATGCTAATTTCATCTAGGTGTCGATCTTGATGCGATTAGTTTGCTCTGAGATTTGATTGTTAGAATAAACCTCATATATGACCCCTATATCTTATTAACATATAACAATGGGCTTAAAATAATTGGATTTGGGCAGCACTTAAGGTATTTTTAGTATATTAAAAGAATTACTTTAAGTATTTTAATGGAAAAACACTATAGTTGAGGGTATTTAAGTGCAATTTGCCCATATTAAAGTAGCTTACATTGATAACTCGCACTCGTGTTTTTTGATCTTGTGCTTTTTGAGCGCCTCGAAGCCATCTTCGTTGTAAATCCTTACGGACGAACCATCGCTTGATGTTGAATCCATGTAGGAGGCGGAACTTATATTAGGATTTTATGTTTGAATTATAATTTTGTGTTGCGGACAACCACTTATATAGGTAAGCAGAAGGATCTGATGAAGTATAAATTTTGAATCTGAATTGAAATTGGATTAATTGAACATTATTATGGCAAAAATATATTTATATGCCTTCTTGACTTGTTTGATTGCGAGCCTTACATAAGCCGTATCAATTGATGAAGAAATAATTAGTATCATTAGGAGGATTAATTAATTAAGATTTAGAATTCTTGTAGGATTTGATAACTCCATCATCATCTGCATGAACATCACCGCTTTTAAATAATTTTAAGCCCTTTTAATTAAACAAGGAAATGTTGAATTTGTAATTTGGTTAAGACAGAATTAAAAGCTTTGAGGCATGTATGATACATTTTCCGAAAAGTGATATTGCCCCCACTATGCGAGTACAGCAGAAGGCAATCACCCCCAAAATACAACAAAACCCTTTGAACTCTCTTAGAAGATAATGAGAAGAAAATACAAAATCAGTGAAGAAAAAGACTTAATTTATAGAGTTGAAAAGACACAATTGTTTGGACGGTTGTGACTATTCAGATAATAAAACTGCAGTAGACAGTCTTTCAGACAACCTTTGAATTTGAAATTCAAAAAAGCCAAACTTTATTAAGTCAACCCCAAGTGTTCAAGTGCCCTATCAAAGACAATAATAAATAAATATTATAAACCTGTTAGAAATTAGGCCCACTTGGCTCGTAACCCATTTTGTTCAAAATATTACTTAAATATTGGGAATTAAAGGCTTGGACATTCGTATCTCCATCCAATGTGGGACTATTTCCCACATACAAATACTACCAATAGATTCAAACTACCTGCAATCCCCCACTAGTTTGTATATATTGGTTGCAACCACATCTCTCTCATAGCAAATATTATGCATAAGAGAAAGGTATCTTTCGATTTAAACCTTCCATTAGTGTCTATATATCAATCGTCTAACAAAATTATTGGTGTCCGCAGATTAAACCAAAACTTTTATTATTAGAATTTAAAATACAACACATACAATATTCATCTTATTTTTTAAAGAGGTTTATAACGGCTTTTGTACTATTATGGCCATGTGCTACTCTTGGTCTTCATAAGCATTTACAAGAGAACACATCATATATTTTGTTGTAGCAGCACCACTTCTATACTAATATAAGTGGAGTTTTCTTTATTATATCTCTGTTAATGTGGATATTTAAAATTAAATAACTCCATTAAGAGCTTTCGCTCATCCTTTTTATCGTAACAAACATCACTAGATATTTATTTATATAAGAATGAGACGTCTAGTACAATACAGGAACATGATAGTAACTTATTATTACCCATTGAACTATTAAAATTAGTTTTTACTAATTAAAGTTGGGTTACCATTACTGATGCCAAATTGTAAATGTTTAAGTCTCATTCCGATCGACGTATTCTTTACTAAATCTCTAGATAATTCCTTGGTAAATCGATCTACTAAATTCTTTGCAGATCTCACATAAATTATGGTAATTATTCCATTAGTAATGAAATTTCAGACATATTCATGCCTTAAACTAATGTGTCTAGACTTACCATTATAAATATTATTATAAGCACTATACATAGTCGCCTCACTATCGCAATGCAAGAAAATAGATGGCATTGGTTATGGCCATAACTCTATATCCAATAATAAATTTCTCAGCCATTCCGCTTTCTTACCGGCAGCAGCCAAAGAGACAAATTAAAATTCCATTGTTGAATGTGTGATACAGGTTTATTTCTTAGAGGCCCAACTAATGGCACCGCCTCCGATTGTAAATACCCAACCTGTTATGGATTTATTATCACTTGCACTTGTGATCCAATTTGCATCCGAAAAATCTTCTAGTACTGCAGGATAATTGGAATAAAATAGACCAAACTCTTTTGTTCTTTTTAGATACCCAAAAACTCTACTGATGGCCTTCCAATGATTAGTACCGGGTTTACTCGTGTAGCGTGACAATTTGCATACTACAAAAGCTATTCTAGGCCTTGTACAATGCATCGTATACATGAGGCTTCCAATAGCGCTAGCATATTCTAATTGTGCAACCATATTGTCACAATTCTCATTTAATTTCATAATTGGATCATACGGAGTAACACTTTTTTTAATATTAAGATATTGAAATTTATTTAATAATTTCTCTATATAATGAGATTGGTTTAGCACAAACCCTTCACTATGTTTTTTCACCTTAATTCCTAAAATAGTATCTACTTCATTCAAATCTTTCATTTTGAATACTGAAATTAAATACTTTTTTGTTTCATTTATTCCAATCATATTTGTACCAAATATCAACATGTCGTCTACATAGAGACATATAATAACTCCATAATTCTTATTGAATTTTGACTATATACATTTATCCACACTATTATGCTTAAAACAATTTGATATTATTGCTTTATCAAATTTCTCATGCCATTATTTAGGGGCCTGTTTACCGCCGAAAGACGCGACCGGGACGTTGGGACGTCTGGCCTGAATTTTAGGGGCAGATACTATTTGATTTTATCCATCCACCTCTCCGAAAATGCCAAGTTGATTTATGGCACCGTGTATCGGAAGTTTAGACGGATGCGGCCGATGTAGCAGACTTCGTCAGATTCCCCCTCATTTGAGGAGTTTTTTGATTGTGGGGACGCTCTTCCCTGCAGGTGCAAGCCCCTGCAGTTAATTACGCTATCTCATCACGGTAACAAATTTCTCCTTCTCCAGATGATCACTTAGTATCGTGTGCGTTTGTTTTATTTTTGGTTGCCCGTGGATTGTATATGGAGACTAATTTATGTTGTCGCCCGTAGGGCATGGATTAGTCCAAATCCGTATTTTCTTAGATTTGGTTTTGGGTTAGGTTTAAAGATCATTAATCTCATTTAAGACTAAGATCAACTTAAATATTTGTTAAGAATACGTTAGTCTAATTTTAGACTAAGATCAACTTAACCACTTGTTAAGGATACGTTGGACTAATTTTAGACTAAAATCTACTTAACAGGATCATTTAGATCCAACAAAAGAGTATTTGGGCTCTATTGTTTTAGTTTAGGGACTTTGCGGTCCAGTTTAAAGACGTCATAGTCTGTAAAATTTAAAGACATCATAGTCTATGAGTTTAAGGACCTCACAGTCTATGGAATGTCTGGTTGTCGGGACCCGTCACCTCTCTGAAGACGTTGAAGGATTACAACGACAAATATCAGAGGAGTGAAGAGATGTACCCTTGAACCAATATTGGTTGGGAGATCTATAGTCCAATTTGGAACTAAGATCAAAGATTTATGAGCATATGGGCTCAATTAATCTGAATTGGAGATCTATGGCCAGCTTGGGCTCGGCCCATTCATTTAAAATGTTGGACATTTAGCAATACTGAGCATTGGTTTGAGTTCTGACAAACTTTTTGTCTTTATTGAGTGTTGAGCACTCATTATAGCTCTGGGGATTTGTCATTTAAAGAACAATTTATGTTCTCTCAGTGCACGCCTGAGGAGCACGTGGCGCGCTTGGCGCTGAGCGCTTATTTTAAGTAGCACACACGTGAGGAGCACGTGGCGCGCTTGGCGCAGTGCGCCAGACAATGAGCACAAAGCGCTTCTGTTAAGTAGTGCACACGTGAGGAGCACGTAGCGCGCTTGGCGATATGCGCCAGACTTGGAGCGCCGAGAGCTTCTGTGAAATAGCGCACACGCGAAGAGCGCGTGGCATGCTTTGCGCTGTGTACCAGACTATGGAGCGCAGAGCACTTCTTGTGAATTTAGAGTGCTAAGACTCTGCAGCGCTGTGCGCTGGATTTGGAGCGCTGAAGCATTTCTTTAAACTTGGAGCGCTAGGGCTCTGCAGCGCTGTGCGCTAGATTTAGAGCACTGAGGCGCTTCTTTTAATTAGAGCGTTAAGGCTCTTTTTAGGCAGATTTGTGCTCTGAGAATTAAATTTTTTCATATAAGAGACTTTGTCTCATGGATCTAAGAACAGAGTTCATATTTTATAGGAGATATTTCAATCTCTTATGTTTTTGATGAAAGGCTTTGCCTTTATTGATCTGTGATCCTAAGATAATTGAATTATTCTCCCCTTCTTTTTATAATGAGATGTTATGATCTCTTTTGTGAAAGACAATTTATCTTAAAGATCTATGATCTAGCATAAGAACTAGGTTTTTTTTCTGATGAGATTTTTATCTCTCTGTTTTTACCTTGAAGAAAAGTTCTTCTTCTGCCGAGAGCTTGCTCTTCTCTCTAAACTTTCTCAAAGTTTGTTGGGGGGGTTCCTCTATATCAGACTTGAAGTCTTGGGTCCTTTATATAGTGAAGACTGATTTGTTGAATCGGTTGAAGAGATTTTTTTCTCTAATTGATTTGGGGATTTCCCCACCGTTGGATCTTTGATCCTAGGGCTTCTGTTTTACAGAAAGCAATCTTCTTATTTTTAACAGGATTGGAAAATCTTTTACCATATAGAATTTATTCTGTATTTTGGTGATTTTTAATCACCATTGGATCATTGATCCAATGGTGCTCTAATTTTCAGAGCATAATCTTTCCTGTTTGGAAAGATTCTGAGAATATTTCCTTAACAGAATTTTATTCTGGTCAATTGATGATTTTTAATCATGTTCGTTGGATTTTTGATCCAACGGTGGAGAACATTTAGTTCTGGCGCTTGGCGCTCTCGTACTTTGCACGTGAGGCACTGCCTCAGAGTCTTTGACTCTTTAACGCTGGCGCTCAGCGCTCTCATGCTTTGCACGTGAGGCGCTGCCTCAGAGTCTTTAACTCATGGTGCTGGCGCTCAGCGCTCTCGTGCTTTGCACATGAGGCGCTGCATCAGAGTCTTTGACTCTTTAGCGCTGGCACTCTCATGCTTTGCACGTAAGGCGCTGCCTCATTACTGAAAGTGTCTTTTCACCTTCCTTCTTCACTTTTCCTGAGTCAAGCTTCTCTTTCCCAGAGCTTGGAAATAGTTCCATCATGCACAGCATTTTCTGTGCCTAGACTTAAATGTCTCCCTTCATAATATGAAGCAATGCTTCCTTTCTCTCTCATTTTCAGAGAATCATTTTAACAGAGAAGAGCTATGGCTTGTAATCTCCCACATGCTCGCCGTCAGCCATGGGAGGTACCCATTAAGAAAATTGTTCCTCGTTTTGCTGCGCGCTTAGTGAACCCTACTCTTATGGATGACCAATGCGACACGGTGTTGTACGAGCTTTTAACTCGTATAGGATCTCCTCTCCCCATCGGCTCCATTTAGATCCGGGTGGTTTTCTTGTCTGTGATCAATGACATTCCCCCTCCTTCGGCGGAGATGACTCCGGCAATACTCGACGCCGTGGAAGACAAGATCGAGTGCTTCCACGAGGCAATTTTGATCACCACAGCTCTAAGGGATCGCTCTGTCCGGCTGCTAAACTAGATACGGTCTCAGCGGGTCATCATGTCTGCCTTTACTGATGGGTGCGGTGCTGACCGATGGGTAGCTACTCCTCGTGAAGATCGCCGTTTTGTCATGGTGGAGAAGGCAGAGAGGGAGTTAGATAATTTTATCCATAGTTTTGTGAATCTCTATACTTTCGATCTTATATTTGGTGATCTATTTCCTGTAGAATAAAATGTTCAATTAAATCTTTGTTTTTATCGTTGAACACCTATTCTTCCTCTAATGTGTGCATGTGCGTATATGAATGAGCCTGGTTTCACACATATCTGTAAACGAAACTTAAGCCAGCATAAACAGGAACTAATAGCTCTTGGCCGAAGATTTTGGCGGGAACAAATGCCGCCCACTACATTGCCCATGTAAGTATATACTTGGGTGAAGTAGTGCAGAGTAATTCATAATGTATGACCATTTTTGGGTTTGTATACAACTTTCAGAATCTTGATCTGAGAAGATAACGAGCGGGCACAAGGGTCGTCATTTATCATTGACTCAAATCTCGACTCTTAAGGGATATAGTTCTAAACCCTCAGCTCCATGAGCCGCACCCTTCTATTTCTTTATGTCTTACTCTGACGTGAAGTAGTTTATATACTCATGAGTAACTTCTCCATTTCAGTGGCATGTAGTTTTGGCAAGTGTGGCCCATAGATGGTAGATAACAGTTCAACTTGAACTCTTTACAGGGTAGCGATGGCTTAGGAAACAGGTTCAGATCTGCCGCCTAAGACTTTTCAACTTTATGAGCCGTAAGGGTCTCATAAAGATTTTTTCTCCCTACGAGTCGAGAGGATCTCGTAGGTGTATTTTCTCCTTAAGAATCGTGAGGATTCCTAAGTGTGTTTTTCTCCTGAGAGTCGTAAGGATCCCCCAAGAGAATTTTCCTGCTTACAAGTCGAGAGGACTCGTAAGTGGTTGTTTCCCTCCTTATCGATGTTCGGCTTCGGAGAGTATGGCCCGTGAATAGTATGCAAGCGCCTATCTTAGACTGACTTGCAGGGCCCCAGTGCTTAGGAAACAGATTTTTTACTGCCTAAGGCTTTTCCCTACGAGTCGAGACAAATCGAGAAGTTCTCGCAAGAATGTCCTAACGTTATAATTAACCTCTGCTCTTTACGACAGAGGTTCGTTAGGGTCTGTGGTACTAGGGTTTTGTCCGTCGTACCGTCGCGTCGGCTGATGTATTCCTCGATAGGCAATCTTACCGTTCAAGTAGCCTTGCAATTGTCGTGTCTCTGATCCCTTCGAGGGCTGGACAAAACGTCTTCAAGCAATCTTCCTAGGCAATTTGACCATCGAAAGAGCAAGCATTATGAATTTTTCCATGCCGCTTTTTACTTGAGGTTAAGCTCAGTTTGGGGAGCCCCGATGAGTCATAACCACTCCACGCTGGTGTGGGATGATCTCCGATAGTCTTTCAGGTTTTATTTGAGTTGCCGCCAAGAGCCTGAAGCTAGTAATTTGTCATTTGCTTCGTTTACTGGCATTGCGTCTACTGTATCGAGATGAATGTCGCAGTTGTCTCTAGGTTGCCTGTAAACCGTCGAGGCTTGGAACTAAGGATTTTTCCATGGCTCCGTTGTTTTGACCCCGGGATCAGTTGTTGACGTTGTATCTGTATCCTGCTAGAGTTGATAAGAAACGCCATTGTTGACACTGCGTCTGCTGTAACGAGACGAATGTCGAGTTGGTCTCTAGGTTGTCTGTAAACTGTCGAGATTTGGAACTAGGGACTTTGCCGTGGCTCCGCCTCGCTAAAGTTGCGTATGATGTAACGAGATGAATGTCGAGGTGGTCTCTAGATTGTCTGTGAACCGACGAGATTTGAAACTAGGGACTTTGCCGTAGCTCCGCTTTGCTGACGTTGCGTCTGCTGTAACGAGACGATTGTCGAGGTGGTCTCTAGGTTGTCTGTGAACCGTCGAGATTTGGAACTAGAGACTTTGCCGTGGCTCCGCTTTGCTGATGTTGCATCTGCTGTAACGAGACGAATGTCGAGGTGGTATCTAGGTTGTCAGTGAACCGTCGAGATTTGGAACTAGGGACTTTTCCGTGGCTCCGCTTTGCTAACGTTGCGTCTGCTGTAACGAGACGAATGTCGAGGTGATCTCTAAGTTGTCTGTGAACCGTCGAGATTTGGATCTAGGGACTTTACCGTGGCTCCGCTTTGCTGACGTTGCGTCTGCTGTAACGAGATGAATGCCGAGGTGGTCTCTAGGTTGTCTGTGAACCGTCGAGATTTAGAACTAGGGATTTTGCCGTGGCTCTGCTTTGATGACGTTGCGTCTGCTGTAACGAGATGAATGTCGAGGTAGTCTCTAGGTTGTCTGTGAACCGTTGAGATTTGGAACTAGGGACTTTACCGTGGCTCCGCTTTGTTGACGTTGCGTCTGCTGTAACGAGACGAATGTCGAGGTGGTCTCTAGGTTGTTTGTGAAACGTCGAGATTTAGAACTAGGGAATTTGCCGTGGCTCCGCTTCGCTGACATTGCGTCTACTGTAACGAGACGAATGTCAAGATGGTCTCTAGGTTGTCTGTGAACCGTCGAGATTTGGAACTAGGGACTTTGCCGTGGCTCCACTTCGCTGACGTTGCGTCTGCTGTAATGAGACGAGTATCGAGGTGGTCTCTAGGTTGTCTGTGAACCATCGAGATTTGAAACTAGGGACTTTGCCGTAGCTCCGCTTTGCTGACGTTGCGTCCGTGCCCTACTGGAAGAAGGAGGAACGCCGTTGTTGGTCTTCTGGGATGCAGATGTTGCTGTTGAGATCTGACTTTTCCTTTTGACAGGATCTGGTGGGGGACATGTGGTTCCCTTTTTCGTTTATGCCCATGGATTGTATACAGGGGTCAGTATGGACTAGCCTGTAGGGCAAAAGTTTCATTCTTTCATTTTTTTTATTTCTTTCCGCGATGCTCTATCATTTCAGCTTTTTATATCGCGAAAGTCGCGATTGCCTAATTATTTCGGCTATTTTTCGCGGTGTCCAATCATTTCGGCTATTTTTGTTTTTTACTCGCTGCTTTTTATTGGGAGTTGCCCAATCATTTCGGCTATTTTTATATGCATATCTTTTACTTGCTGATTTTGTTGCAAGTTGCCCCATCATTTCGGCTATTTCATATGCATTTATAGCTCGCTGATTTTTTTATCGCGAGTATGAAACCTGGAATCTGGTGCCAGTCTTAGCATCAGCATCGCTGCGACTGGAATATTGCCAGGAGCGAATCATCATTTGCCGTGAAAGGACTTGGGATTTGATACCGATTTAGGCATCAGCATTGCTACAACTGAGATATTGTCAGGAGCGAATCATCATTTGCCTCTGTCGGTTCGAGCAAACGTGGCTTAGCAAACAGGGTTAAGATCCTGTCAACTAAGGCTTTTGACTTCATAAGCCGTAAGGGTCTCATAAAGTTGTTTCTCCCTACGAGTCGTGAGGATCTCATAGGTGTCGTTTCGCCTTAGGAATCGTGAGGATTCCTAAGTGTATGTTCTCTTATAAGTCGTAAGGATCTTACAAGAGTGTTTTCTCCTTATAAGTCTAGAGGACTTACAAAGGTCGTTCACCGTGTGAGCATATCCCTAGTTGCTGGTGGGACTTTGTTAGGGAAATATTTATTCGTGCCCGTGGATTGTATACAAGGGTCAATATTGAACCGCTTGTAGGGAAAAAGCGGGAAATGTGATGGCTTAAGAACAGGTTCAGATCCCTGTAGCTTAAGGCTTTTGAATCCTATGAGCCGTGAGGGTCTCAAAGGGGAATTCTCCTTACGAGTCGTGAGGATCTCGTAAGTGTGTTTTCTCCTTAGGAATCGTGGGGATTCCTAAGTGTGTTTCTCCCTTGTGAGTCGTAAGGATCTCACGCAGCTATTTTCTCCTTATAGGGTCGAGAGGACCTTGCAAGTGTCTTTTAACGAGATTGTGCCCTTTAGGGTTTTCACAAACTCGCCGGTAGTCTTACTGTTTTTACTCACGGAGCCCTTTCGGGTTTTCATCCGTGCCCATCTCGCTTATGGACGTACCTTTTTTTTTGGTGCGTCAGCCTTGGGATGCTGCGGTCCGTAGTAGTTTATAGACGTCTCGGTCAGGCGTGGTATTTCTTTAAGAAACGGCCGTTTATTGGCCTGAAAGGTCTTTCGCCATGCATATCAATGAGCAAGTAAGCCCCCACCTTGGTAGACTTTGTCTATAATGTACGATCCTTCATAGTTCGGCTCAAATTTCCCCCGTTTGGCACGATTGGGGATCATAGGTCTCTTGACCACTAGCATGAGTTCTCCTTGGCGGAATGTTCTCGGCCTAGTCAATCTCTCGTATGAGCGCATCATTTTTGCTTTGTAAGGTTCCAAGTTTTGTTGCACCATGATCCGGGTTTCGTCAAGGGCGTCGAGCTCCTCAAGCCGAAGATGAGCATTATCTTCGTCCGTCAGTTCGTAAGGAGGGTAGCTCTATCTCCAAGAGGAGTACTGCTTCAGCGCTGAATACCAATGCGTACGGCGTTGTGTTTGTGGCCGTTTTGAACGTGGTTCGATACGCCCAGAGTGCTTCATACAGTCTTTCGTGCTAGTCCTTCCTATTTCGAGACACCATCTTCTTTATGATTTTCGTCAAGGTCTTGTTGAAAGCCTCAGCTAGACCATTAGCTCGAGGATTATAAATCGAAGAGTATCTCCAGTCTATATTATGTTGCTGTGCGAAGAGGCTGATTTTATGGCTTCTGTAGGCCGGCCCGTTATCGGAGATAATCCATCGCGGAGTGCCGAACCGATAGATTACGTGTGTCTTGAAGAAATGGAAGATATTCTCCGTCTTCACTTCTCTTAGTGGTACTACTTCTGCCCACTTGGAGAAGTATTCAGTTGTCGCCAGTATGAACCGATGGCCTCTGGACGATGCTGGTTCAATGGGCCCGATTATGTCAGTTCCCCACATTTCGAACGGCCAGCTAGCCACCGTCGGGTGTAGCAGATTTGGATGCTGGTGGATAAAGTCTTTGTGAATTTGGCACGAGTGGCACTGCTTCGCGTATTCGAGACAGTCTTGGATCATCGTGGGCCAATAGTAGCCCATCCTTTTGATCTTCAGTTTCATATTCGGCCTGGCTTGATGAGAACCACAAAGTCCATCGTAAGTTTCTTGGATGACTCTCCTTGCTTCTTCGGTCCTAGGCATCTTAGCCATAGAGAGTCAAACGATCTCTTATACAGCATGTCATTGACGAAGGCAAAAGACAGAGCTCTTTTCATGAGTTGATGCCTTGAGGATGCATCTTCGGGTGTCCGACGGGATTTGAAGTAGTCTATAAAGACTTCTCTCCAATCCTTAGCCTTTTCCTGGTCTTTTATTTGTAGGGTCGTTTGCTCGGTCGTTCCCATTTCTTCGGACGGGTCCGGAGATATTTCTACCGGTACAAGAACTCGACGGCTTTGCACAACGATCCTCACGTCATTGAGGTTTTCGTCAGCCAGTTCTTTAGTAAGTTTGGCTAACGCATCTGCTTTGCTATTTTCCACGCGCGGTATGCTTTCCAGGGCATAGGAAGGGATTCGAGTCAGCAGTTGTTGCACTCTCTCACCGTACTTTACCAACGCTGGTTTGCACGTTTGATAGTCGCCATTTACTTGGCTAACGACCAGCTGGGAGTCTCCGTATATGAGGAGGTTTTCGATCCCCATGTCGATAGCAATCTCAAGACCTGCTATCAAAGCTTCATATTCGGCTTCATTGTTTGTCCTCATCTCTGTTAAGGAAAAGGCAAAGCGCATTATCCGTCATTGTGGAGTCATGAAGATGAGGCCTACCCCAGACTTGATTATAGGGGAGCTGTGCTTTCGCTTCTTCATGGAAGATGCCCCGTCGAAGTAGAGTTCCCACTGGGTGTTACACTCTCCTTTCTCCCCGTCGATTGTGTCAAACGTGTGCTCGTCTGGCAATTCGCAATTTAGGGATGAATCGGCAGGTATAGGATGCTCGGCGAGGAAGTCGGCGATGGCCTGGCCTTTCACTGCCTTGAGAGGTTGATAAGTTATCGAGAATTCCATTAAGAGTAGGGCCCGTTTAGCGAGCCGTCCTGTCAGTATGGCTCTTGACATCAAATATTTGAGAAGGTCCACCTTTGATATAAGATGGACCTCATGCGCCAAAGCATAGTGTCTGAGCTTCGTTATCGTGAAGATCAACGCTAGGCAGTGTTTTTCAATAGGGGAGTAGTTGTTTTCTGCCCCTAAGAGAACTCGACTCAAATAGTACAGGGCCCTCTCTTTCCCTTGGTCATTCTCCTGTGCCCATAGTGTGCCTAAGGAACCTTCAAGGGCAGTTGTGTACAGGATGAGAGGCTTTCCCTAGACTGGAGCGGTCGGTACTGGCGGGTTCTGCAGGTATTGCTTGATTTCGTCTAGTGCGCTTTGGCATTTGCGATCCCAGACGAAAGGGGTCCCCTTCTTCATTAAATGGCTATAGGGGAGACATTTGCCAGAGAGATTAGCTATGAACCTCCGGATATATGCGAGCTTTTCTTGAAGAGACCGCAGTTGCTTGAGAGTCCTTGGCGGAGGGATCTCCATGATCGCCTTGATCTTTGACGGGTCTATTTCAATGCCCCGGTGTCGTACGATGAATCCTAGGAATTTGCCTGAGGAGACTCCGAACGCACATTTGAGAGTGTTCATCTTCAGATTGTATTTCCGAAAACGTTGGAACACTATTTTTAGATGCTCCCAATGCTCCTCGTGCGATTTACTTTTCACCACAAGGTCGTCGATATAGCATTCGACGACTTCATATATAAGGTCATCGAAAATCTTCGTCATGGCCCTCTGATAGGTGGTGCCGGCATTCTTCAGACCGAAAGGCATCACTTTGTAGCAAAATATGCCCAGAGGAGTCCGGAAAGCGGTATGCTTCTGGTTCTCGGGATGCATCTTTATTTGATTGTACCCTGACGAGCCGTCCATGAAGGAGAATACTTCGTGAGTGGACGTGTTGTATATCATCAACTCGGTAACTAGTACGGGAAAATCGTCTTTCGGACAGGCTTTGTTAAGGTCCCGAAAGTCCACGCAGATGCACACCGTCCTATTTTTCTTCATTACTGGGACAATGTTGGCAATCTAGTCGGGGTACTGAACTTCTTGGATGAAGCCGGAGTCGATTAGCTTCTTGACCTCGACGTTGATGCTCATTTCAAGTTCGAGCCGCATTCTTTTCAGTTCTTGTTTGATCGGCTTGACGTCCGGAGATATTGTCAATTTGTGTACGGCTATTTCTGGATTTAGTCACGGCATCTCGGAGTAGTTCCATGCGAAGCAGTCTTTATACTGCATAAGCACTTCTTTACGCGTAGCCACCTTTTCTTCAGACAACAGCTCATTGACGAACATCGGCCGTAGGTCGTTTGCCGTCCCCAAGTCGATTTTTCTGAGGTTATCTGCAGTAGTATGTATCCCATCTTCCAGCTCTTTTGGCGCCGGTGGAAATTCTGAGATCAACTCATCTTCATCCTTATTTTCGAAGCACCAGGAGAGGTCATCCATGTTCTCAGGCACTCCTTCTTCTGATAGCGTTATCACGTGGCAGGTACGAGATCGTTTCCAAGACTGATGTTGATCCGGTTCTACTTTTTCCATATACGTGGCTTTCGGTACATGCTTTTATGGCGGGGTTACTCTCCAACTACTGGACAAAGCGAACCTGCCTTGCTAATACTGGTCTTCTACCCGGTCTTTGAATGTGAAGCTATTTTCGAGAGGATGCCCTATCGCTCGGTGATATAAGCAATAATTCGGGTGATGAACCTCGTTTGCTTGCTCGGGGTGTTTGGATTCCGGGAGGGTAATCATCTGATGTTTAATGACAAGACTGAATATCTTTCCTATCTTGTCTTGGGGAAAAAATATGCTTGACCCATCTTCTTTATAAGAGACGGATCCTGGCTGCTCAATTTTCGATCGTGAGGCTTCTTGGACCCGTTTTGTTGTTGTCGGACATTTTCTCCGTTCTTCAGTTTATTTTTACCTCTGCGTCGGGTCTTTTGTATGACGGGCTGGCAACAAAGGGTACCGTCATTCTCCATAACCTGCTGAATGAGGCGCTGCGTCCTGGCTTTCTCGTAAATGGCCATTTCGCGGCTATGGTCATCCCGAACCTTTTGACCTGCTTCTCTTATTAGCTTGTCCATCTGTTCTTCGAACGACGGACTTGGCACTTTCATGGCGGGACCTCATTTTGGTTCAGGGTTAGCGTCTTCTAACAGAGCATCTCCTTCTTCATCGAAATCATGTATAACGTAGCAGCCATGGAATTGCTCCCGTTTCTTAGATCGAACATATCCAAGCCCGATCGTTTCCATTCTCCCGTTGAGCAATTTTCGCTGAGTTCCAGGGACGTTCCAGATCCTGTTGTAGAACTGGGCTTGTCGCGTGGTCTGCTTCAAGGGTACGCCTTAGCGCCTCAACAGCCTTTTTAATCCTTCTGTGTAGTATCTGGGTAGACGGATGGGCTGGAGCCTGTCAAGCGTAGAATTGGCACCATGCCAGATTTCTTTCTCCACTTTGGTTTCTGCGGATCGATAAAAGAGGATCGCCTTTTCATCTTTTCGCCTGGAAGGGACGTAGAACGTCTACAGTTCTTGCACACTGTAGGTATCAAGTGCGTCAGGCTCTTTGTAATGCTCTTGCGGAACCACGGCGATCTGCAAACTCTGATCATCTCCAATGAAGGCTTGCACTGATGGATGATCCGAGAATACCGCGTTGACCTCGTCTTTAGAGTCACTGCCAAAGACCTGGATAGGGGTAGACGGTCTCGGTTTGTTGTATCGGGGAAGTCCCGAATAGACTATCTCTTCTTCCTCGTCGGTATCGCTCCCGAAGACCGGAATAGTGATGATCGCTTTTTGCTTATTCTCCTGTTTATGGAATCTTTCTGTGTCTTCAAAGTCTGGCAGAAAGTACTTTGCGTCCTCGTATTTTCGGACTTCATTCACAGAGAATGGGTTCAGCTCTCCTGTCACAGTGTATTCAAGCCCATCTTTGAAGTACTTCATACACTGATGCTGTGTAGAAGGGATAATTTTGTACTCGTGTAACCAAGGCCAGCTGAGCAAAGCGTTGTAGCAAGTCTTGGTGTCAATGACGTGAAACTTGATGTCAGTGACGAGCAGCCCAAAGCGTAATGTTAGTATCACAGACCCGAGCGTCCGTGATGACTGGGAGTCGAAACCGGAAATGGTGATTTTATCCCGAGCGAGGTGTTGAACGCTCATTGATTGATCTTATATTTCGATGTCGTGTTTAGAAAAGTGTAAAGATCACAACCAAAGAAATTTGTAAACCGCAATCAATAACGGTGTCAATTGTAGGTTCGTTAGCGAGTGCGGATCGTCCACAAGGAAAGTGTGATTTGTTCGTAATTGTTTTAATTGAGTTGAAAATTAAAAGATAAAAGAAAATTGATTCAAGATTTATGAAATTTTTATTTTCAAGAAACTTAAAGAAAGTAAAGATCTAAAATCAAGAATCAAGAATTGTTCCCAAATTGTTTGAGTTGTCAAGATTTGTAATGAGGCTCGTAGGAATCGATCCAATCGATAGTGATGATGAATACTTGTGATTACAAATTCTTATCTATTGAAGATTTGTTGCTAGATCGATGACGATCAACGAGGTTTAGAGATCTCTTGAAGAAACTAGGGTTTCTTCATCATATCCCTTGTCCTTTCGTTGATTAGTATTCAAATTCTAACCTCTAGGAAATTCAATCATCGATCGTTGATCTCTAATTAAGAGCGAAAACATTCAAGAAAGCATTTCACTCGAAACTAGGTTGTCGATGATTCAATTTACTAAAGTTTACAAAACTCATAAGACTTAAGAATCGTTCAAGAATTTAATCATCATCATCTATCTATTTTCTCAATTCCTCCACGAGCGGAGTTTTCACTCAAACATCATGAAAAAGAAAACAGTCAAGAATTGAGAACTCTTCATAATGCTCAAATATAAAGAAAAGTAAGATCAAGAATCTTCACCTTTTATTATTCAATGTTTCGTTACAATTCACTCAAAGACTACAAGAATTGAGGAGAGAACTCGATCGTCAAATTAGCTTCGCATCGTCTTCGTAAGTCGCGGATCGTCTTGGATCACTTGCTCGGATGAAGATCGGCGTTGCTTCAAAAAGGCTTGTTGAATTCTTGCTTGATTTGGTACTCGATGAATCTTGATTTGGCTTTGGAATTGGATTCAGGCTAGGGTTTGAGTTGCAAGTTGTGTCATTCAACTTGCGGAATTTTGGCTCAATTTTCAACAACCTTGTAATGATACCCTTGGGTCCCTTTTTTATAGTCTTCTCCTTTAGCTTCTCCTAGAAACTTGATCTAGCTTCCTTTAGAAGCTAAGCTAGGTTTAGCTTCCTTTGCAAGCTTGGTAGTTGAGTAGAAGCTTTTAGATTAAGGTAGTTAGCTAGCTTGCTTGAGAAGCTTGGTAGGTATTAGGCTTGTACAAGAAACTAGGCTCTTAGAGGAAGCTTCTGGAGATTTCTAAGGACTTTGAATAATTTTTATAGTTGAGAAGAGAAGCCTCACGAAGATTTCTGCCGATGACGTGTCAATGTAGCCGCGGATCCGCGGTGGATCGGCCCATTCGGCCGCGGATCCGCGGCCGTTTAGAAGGCTTGGAGCAAGATTTCTCTATGGTAATTCTTATGTTGGCTTTATGGATGTTTCCTGATGTCTAGAATATTTTTATACTTTCTTGTTCACTGCCAGATCACGAGTCTTGAAATTGGCGTATTTTTATCAGCACTTTTATGATTCCGGCTCTTTACCTGGAGAATTTCCTGCACACAATCTCGAGACAAGTGTTGCGATATACAAAGATCATGCGTGCAATAATAAACACACAATTTCCCTCAAAATGCCTGTTATAATGTATAACACATGTTATTTGATATTTTACAGACAAATTACTAATATGTGCTATATTCATACCGATAATTGAAAAGAGTAGGGAAATTGATGTGTTAAAAATGCAATATTTTCGACTGATCAAATTCCCCCAAACTTAATTTTGGTCGTCTCGAGCAAACTTGTTTTATTAGAAAGAAGGAGAAAATAAAGAAAAAGAAAAACTAACTAGCACACTTTCGTAGGCAACACGATTGCACTGATCACGTGCAACAAGCCTTTAAACCTCTAGGTATCCCTAGTAGGAGGAGTGTTGTCTCCTGAGGGTTTTCAGCGGATTGCACCCACAAAATCCAATAATAAAAGGAAGCCCGTGAAAGTTACATTTAAAGATAAGAATTGTAAAAGAAAAACTTTGAAAATTAGAGTTTCCAACTATACTAGCTTTTCGGTTGTCATGAGCCCTATCTTAATAGTCATAAAAAGATGTCAAAAATCACATCATCCCTCAATAAAATATCGTTTTTATTCTTCATTCCTATCTTTCTTACATCGATCATATACCCCAACGTGTGTGTAAAGAATATCCCTGCACTCGGAGAATTCAATTCAAGCTATCATACTCTTGTCCATCTACCTCAGTACTTTTTAATCGATGAATATTTAGATGGATTTACTCACACATTTTTCATGCGACTGTTAATACTTTTTGAGGTACTAACCGACCGATTACTCGTGTGCTTACTTATACGGTGTATTATTATTTTCCTTGTCTTACACCACCTAAGGCTTAGTAGTGACTCCCAGACCAGTTGGTCTAAGACACTAGGTGATGAAGCACCCTCGCTATATTTTTTTATTCCTGCCTTAGCGATAACAAAACCAGTGTTCATTTTTTTTCTTCACCGTTTTTATATTTTATTCATTTATAATTTCCTTCATACTTTGTCTTTTAGACAAGAGCATTTCAAAGTATCCTCTACTATCCCGAGTTTCAAGACGTGTGTAAGTGCGTAAGTTGGGTATCAACGTTCAAATGTTTGGCTTCTAGAACAGAAACTATTTTTCAGACTTATTTTTATCCTCAGATTAGTGACTTCTTTCATCTTACTAACCTTTGGGACAACGGCTCATAACTACTTATTACTAGTTCGTTTAAGAAAACTTCTAATTTTCTTGGTTTTCTTAAATTTTTCTAATCTTTTGGATGTAATTTTTCACTATCTAATCTTTTATTATCTTATTTATGTACAAAAAAAATTATTTTCTTTTATTATGTTTTGTTTTGTGCTTAGGCAAAGTATGATGCAAATGATGCGAAAATAAGCACAAACCTCCCCTAAACTTGTTTTCAACAGTATCCTCACTGTTGCCATCCGCTAAATCTCAAAAACCTGTAAGTTTAGGAGGAAATTTATTAATGGGGGCAATAAATATGATCGTGAAAAATCCTCCCCCAAACTTATTTTTAGCTCACAATTTTGAGTAAAAATTTTCTTTTCAAGAGCCAAAAATATACCCCCCTAAACTTGAGTTAAACAATGTGAATTGAAAATCATAAGAGGGGGTCAAAAATTACTGGTCAATGCCAAGCTTTGCAAAGACCGAAAGTCAACACCAACCATTCGAAAATTTTATCAGTGTAGTGCATCAGTTGGTGGAATAAGAAGTAGGGAAAGGGTAAGTGGTGGAATAGAATGTGTTTGCGTCTCGTTTTGGAGAGACGGCTCAGTGATTGTGATGGATTACTCGCATTCTCTTTACAGTCCAGAAGAAGGGGTGGAGGTTCAATTTCTTCGTTTTGGAGATGATTCATCTCAACACCCGTATTTGCTAAAAATGCGAGCTCATCAGCGAAAATTTCCTCAAAACTTTCATCGATACCCCGAAGAATAATGTCATCACAAAGCGCGAGGTGATCTTCAGACTCCAAAAACGGTTCATACTCAGTGTTAGTTGTTGACCCGGACAACTCGGTGGAAGATTCCGTATGTGTATGATATATAGTTGGGTCAAACAACAACATATGAAAAGAGTCTAGATCAGTATCATGAGGATCGTCAAATTCGCTGTTGTCGACATCTATTAATTCGACAGAACAGACCTGTGCAGTAAGTTCGGAGGGTACACTTCCTAACTTGTAAATGTTCAGCTCAATTGACATCTTTCCGAAGGATAGAGTCATAGAGCCGTTACGACAGTTGATTATAGCATTGGAAGTGGCCAAAAAGGGGCGACCAAGGATCACCGGAATTTAAGTCTGTGGGTTTGCTACAGGCTGTGTATCAAGTACATTAAAGTCCACAGGGAATACAAAATCCCCGATTTTTATTAACACATCCTCGAGTTCACCCCTAGGTTTGGTGATTGATCGGTCGGCCATCTGGAGAGTGCAGGAAGTTGGTTTCAACTCTTCGATTCCTAACTGCTCGTAAACCGAGAAAGGAAGCAGGTTAACATTTGTGCCAAGGTCAAGTAGAGCACGGTTAATGTGTTTATCCCCAATAAAAATAGAAATAGTAGGATAGCCAGGATCCTTACGTTTCCTAGGTAATTGTTGGGGAAAAGCTGTGTCTACAGTCTTTGACATGAATACCTTCTTTGGCACTTGAGTTTTCCTCTTCCTAGTGCACAAGTCCTTGAGAATTTTCGCATAAGCCGGGACTTGTTGGATAGCATCTAGAAGAGAGATATTGATGTTAACCTGTTTAAAGATTTCAGTAATCTTCTCCATTTGCGGACTTGGTCTGTTTCCCCTTAACCGATTCGGATAAGGAGCTTGAGCAATAAGATCGGGGTCCAACATTGGAGAAGATCGTGTGGGTAGAAACGATCTAAGAATAGGAGTGGGGATCGTCTTTGGTGGACTAGAAGAGCTTTGCTGAGGTGTCGAGCCTTGGGGAAAACGGAGAATAGGCTTGGAAGAAAATGGTGGGATAGACGAACTGGGGTCAGAAGTAGAAGCAGAAGTGGAAGGAAAAGTCTCAACCGGGGTATCATCGATTGATTCTTCATTATTATCAATCTCCTCACCAACATGATTGTCAAGCACTCTTCCAGATCTCAACGTGGTGATAGCGTTCACATGATGTGAATAGCCAGGATTGGGTAAAGGTTGAGCTGGAAGTTTCCCTTTTTCTCTCGCACTCAATTCGGGTTTTAATTGTGCAATTTCTGCTTCCATCGATTTTATATTCTCACTTTGGGAGTCAGAGTTTTTCTGGATTTTATCGACGGAAGACTTTATTTCAGCCGAAACTTGCATGAGATTTGTCAGAAGCAAATTCATGAGTGAAGAGGATTCATCAGTACCGGTCAACTGCAAAGGATTATTCGGTGCAGGTATGTTGACCGGATTTTGAAAGTTTTGTGATTGGTAGGGGTGCTGACTTATTTGAAGTGGTTGCTGTTGTGGTGGAGGAGCCCTTTGGAAATTGTTTTGATTTGGAACCGTATTTTGAGTTTGTGATTGGTTCCAAGCAAACTTGGGGTGATTCCTCCAACCCTGATTATAAGTGGAAGAAAACGGATCGTTCCTAGGTCTTTGTTGGAAAGCAGCATTGATATGCTCATGATCTTGAAATAGAGAATTCAATGGACATTCTTCCGTGAGATGTGATGGATCAGAACAGCATCCACAGACAGTTTTGGAGAGTGACATCTGATTTAGGGCGGCTGCTAAAAGTTTATTTTCCATAGTTTCGAGTTTCTTTTGCATTGCTGACATTTCAGCTCTAACTCCTATGGAAATATCAGATTGGTTATTGCCGCCCCTAGACGATGATTGACTTACACTCTCCCACTGTAAAGATTTTTCAGCGAAATCTTCTAAGAATCTCCAGGCTTCACCATCATCTTTAGTCATGAAGGTGCCTTGACACATGGATTCAAGGGTCTGTTTTTTGGTAGGATTAATGCCCTCATATATGATTCTGCACAGATCCCATCTAGGAATTCTGTGATGTGGACATTGAACTAACAGATCCTTGAAGCGTTTAAGACACTTCGAGAATGGTTCATTTGGAAGCTGGGTGAATTGATTTATTTCGCTACGGACTCGAGCTGTTTTATGATTGGGGTAGAATTTCTTTAGGAATGCTTTTACGAATTCTTCCCAGTTTGAAATAGAATGTGCGGCTGTGTTATAAAGCCACTTCTCGGCTATATCGCACAAAGTAAATGGGAGAAGACATAGACGCATAGCATCCACAGAAAGCTGTGAAGTACCCATCATAGCGCATACATTTTCAAATTTGGTAATAAAGACATATGCGTCTTCAGACTCGAGACCGTGATATTTTGGTAGAAAATTGATGAATTGGGGTTTTATTTCAAAATTGTCCCCATTGGCTGGTGGAATGGTGAGACAGGTCGAAAGAGGACCTCGCATAGGATAACATCTCTCTTGGAGAGAGATGTGGAGTGGATTCTGCGCACCTGCGGACGGCGGCAGAGTAGTGTTAAAGAAGTTCGATAGAGAATCGTCCATCGAAGTGGGTGTGGTGGTGGGTAAAGAAAAAGTAGACGTAGAAATACCGACTTCAGAGTCGATAAGAGGAACGCGGACAAGACGGGCACTAGAATCCCGTGTCCAGCCGAGCATGCACTAAATGGTTTAGCACAAGTGGCAGCGTTAAGTGATAATTAAGGAAAAGATGAGATTGGTGTTTGTTTTGAAAAAGATACGGATTTTTGAAAAATGCAAATCACAAACAATGCACAAGCAACCCTAATTCTAGTGGTCACCTAGGTTAAGTCTCTAGACCGCTCCTGGACTTCCAGAAGACAAATCGCAGGATAAATCCTCTACTGCCTCTTTGTCCCTCCTGTGGCCAGGTAAGTGCCAGGTACGTGGGAGGTTCTCCACTACGTAAGTAGTGGGCCTAATTAAGTAACTACTTACCTTAGACACACTTGTCTTAGATACCACAAAAGAAACGCGAATAAGCAATAGATTACCCACGACCTCCTTCTGTCCTAAGTGAGTGCGACGGTCCTTAGAGTCATGTCTAGATATTTTTTAGTTAATGAGGGTGATGCGGATGCAGTTTTGTGATTTTTGGGGCTTAGGAAGGGTAATGAACTCCCCACCTAATCTGAATTTAGTCTTTGCCCCTTAATTTCCGTATTAAAAATGCAAACAACCAAGATCAAACACGCATAATTTTTTTATTTTTGCGGCGCTGCGAATTTTTGCAAAGAAACCTGCAGAAATTGGTTAATGGAGCAGATCAAGGAGGAGATAAGAAAGTCAGAAATTCACCGAGCAAATTTGAAACAGTAAAGCCCTAGTGTCGCCGCGGTTCCGCCGCAATGAGGTATCAAAAACCGCAGATCCGCCGCGAGATTCTAAGATCTCTACACAAAAATTTCAAAGACTGCTCCTGATCACTCACTGAACTCTCTGAAATATTCAGAAAATTTTTCCTCTCGCTCCACAGATTCCAGATTTTCTCGTAACAAATCACAACGAATCGTTTAGTATTTGTGTGAATTTTGATCTAAAAATTCTGATGGAATAAATTTTTCAACTCAAATTTCAAAAACGAACAAATTAGCACACTATCCCCGGCAACGACGCCATTTGATTGATCTTATATTTCGATGTCGTGTTTAGAAAAGTGTAAAGATCACAACCAAAGAAATTTGTAAACCGCAATTAATAATGGTGTCAATTGTAGGTTCGTTAGTGAGTGCGGATCGTCCACAGGGAAAGTGTGATTTGTTCGTAATTGTTTTAGTTGAGTTGAAAATTAAAAGATAAAAGAAAATTGATTCAAGATTTATGAAATTTTTATTTTCAAGAAACTTAAAGAAAGTAAAGATCTAAAATCAAGAATCAATAATTGTTCCCAAATTGTTTGAGTTATCAAGATTTGTAATGAGGCTCGTAGGAATCGATCCAATCGATAGTGATGATGAATACTTGTGATTACAAATTCTTATCTATTGAAGATTTGTTGCTTGATCGATAACGATCAACGAGGCTTAGGGATCTTTTGAAGAAACTAGGGTTTCTTCATCATATCCCTTGTCTTTTCGTTGATTAGCATTCAAATTCTAGCCTCTAGGAAATTCAATCATCGATCGTTGATCTCTAATTAAGAGCGAAAACATTCAAGAAAGCATTTCGCTTGAAACTAGATTGTCGATGATTCAATTTACTAAAGTTTACAAAACTCATAAGACTTAAGAATCATTCAAGAATTTAACCATCATCATCTATCTATTTTCTCGATTCCTCCACGAGCGGAGTTTTCACTCAAACATCATGAAAAAGAAAACAATCAAGAATTGAGAACTCTTCATAATGCTCAAATGTAAAGAAAAGCAAGATCAAGAATTTTCACCTTTTATTATTCAATGTTTCGTTATAATTCACTCAAAGACTACAAGAATTGAGGAGAGAACTCGGTCGTCGAATTAGCTTCGCATCATCTTCGTGAGTCGCGGATCGTCTTGGATCACTTGCTCGGATGAAAATCGGCGTTGCTTCAAAAAGGCTTGTTGAATTCTTGCTTGATTTGGTACTCGATGAATCTTGATTTGGCTTTGGAATTGGATTCGGGCTAGGGTTTGAGTTGCAAGTTGTGTCACTCAACTTGCGGAATTTTGGCTCAATTTTCAACAACCTTGTAATGATACCCTTGGGTCCCATTTTATAGTCTTCTCCTTTAGCTTCCCTTAGAAACTTGATCTAGCTTCCTTTAGAAGCTAAGGTAGGTTTAGCTTCCTTTGCAAGCTTGGTAGTTGAGTAGAAGCTTTTAGATTAAGCTAGTTAGCTAGCTTGCTTGAGAAGCTTGGTAGGTATTAGTCTTGTACAAGAAACTGGGCTGTTAGAGGAAGCTTCTGGAGATTTCTAAGGACTTTGAATAATTTTTATAGTTGAGAAGAGAAACCTCGCGAAGATTTCTGCCGATGACGTGTCAACGTGGGCGCGGATCCGCGGCGGATCGGCCCATTCGGCCGCTGATCCGCGGCCGTTTAGAAGGGTTGGAGCATGATTTCTCTATGGTAATTCTTATGTTGGCTTTATGGATGTTTCCTGATGTCTGGAATATTTTTATACTTTCTTGTTCACTGCCAGATCACAAGTCTTGAAATTGGCGTATTTTTATCAGCACTTTTGTGATTCCGGCTCTTTACCTGGAGAATTTCCTGCACACAATCTCGAGACAAGTGTTGCGATATACAAAGATCATGCGTGCAATAATAAATACACAATTTCCCTCAAAATGCCGGTTATAATGTATAACACATGTTATTTGATATTTTACAGACAAATTACTAATATGTGCTATATTTATACCGAACACCTTTAGATAATTGAAAAGAGTAGGGAAATTGATGTGTTAAAAATGCAATATTTTCGACTGATCACTCATGCAGATTTCTTTTAGCACCCTCACATTTAGGAGGTTGACAGAGGACCCGTTATCAACTAGGATCTTCCCTATCTTGATATCATGGCAGTATCCGGAGACATATAGAGGACGATTGTATTCGTATGTTCCGAGGAGGAGATCATCATCGCCGAAAGTGATGTCAGCTGTGTGAATTTCTTCCAGCTCGTCCTTCATCTTTTCTTCGGCGAGGAAAGCTTTAAACTGGTCAGGCTCTTATAATGCCTTGATCAGAGAATCTCTCACCTCTTTGGATAGCAGAAGGGCGTCAAGAATGCTTAGCTGCGAGGGTATCTTCCTCAGATGCGCCAGAACATTGTAATCCACCTTGTTTTTCTTGGGTGGGTCCTTGGCTGCAAGCTCTTCGACGCCTCGATCATCGAGGGCGATATCTTCAGGGACTTTTTCCTTCCCTTTATCTTTTCTATCTGATCCCCTGTTTGCGGGTCCGAGATTCTTTTCGGGTAATGTGCGATTGCGCAGCTGAATGTTCTCACAGGTCTTCATTTCCTCTGCTTCAGAGATGGATTCCTTGAAGAAAGGACCGAGGGCTATTTCTTCATCAGAATCGCTCCAAAATGTAAGAACTTGCGATCTTCCGGAATCAACCATGTGACAATTGCCGGCGGTTCTTTTGCACTCATCTGTTGTCGTACTCTTCTGCTCTCGACGTGTTTTGCACTTCATCCGCTTGAAATGCTGCCGGTGGGCAACATATCCTTACCACCAGTTTTTAAAGGCCATGCATTCCTCAGTAGGGTGTGTGGTCCTCCGATGGTACAAGCAGTAGTTTGGATGTGTATCCTCTTCGTTAAGGTGTATCCTATCAGGAGTGTTTCCTTCGGAGGGTGGTAGCTTCATTCCTATCGATATGGTTTTGGCGAACCTTTTTCTTGTCTTGAACCTGCTTTTGCTAGCGGCCGAAGTTCTTCGATCTGGCTGGAGTGCCTCAACCTTTTTATTCAGTCGCCGGTGTTTGACTTTTTTCGAATATAGCCAGTTCATGCTCTCGATTGGCTTTGCTTCTCTGATAGGCTTTATTCACGAATACGTCAATCATCTTGTCTGATGGTCCTAGGAGTTCCGGTTCAGGATCTGCCCCCAGTTTCTCTGCATCAGGAGATTCTTCACCATCTAACGGTGAGTGAGAGATCATACGGCATCTTTCCACATAGTCTTCAGACCCTTCTGAAGAATCGTCTCCTTCATCAGCGTCATCGTCTTCATTCTCAAGAACATGCTTAAAGAATTCGTCCAACATGATTGGGGTCCGTGCCTTCTGGTTATATTTTTCCAGTGCATCGATGTATTTCTGCAGACCTGTACGGCTGTTTTCGGGTTGGACGGGCTTTTTGGTCTTCTTCTTCTTTTTCGAAGACTTTGACGGCTGGGCTTGAGCATTTTGATTATCGCTACCAACTCTTGGCATTGGGCGCGGCTTCAGCATTCCCTCAATGACCTCGGGTTCAAGCGGACTTTTCCACCTGATGGCCGGGTATGTTTGAAGATCCTTCAGCATTCTTTTTGTTTTAGCTGAAAGAGCAACCTCTCATGGAGCTTCTTCTATAAAAGAGCATGATGCCCCCGGTGTGTTTACCCTTTTAGGAGCGTGTGGTTGTGGCGGGCTTACTTTCCAATTCTCGGACAGTGCGAATTTGCCTTATTGGTATTGGTCCTTAATCCAGCCTTTGAAAACGAAGCAATCTTCGATTGGATGGCTTACTGCTCGGTGGTAGGGGCAGTAATTAAGATTATTGGTATCGCCTGGCTACAGCGGACGTCTTGGCTCTGGCAGATTGATGAGTCTATTGCGTACTGCCAGCTCGAACAGTCTCCTTGTTTTATTCCGGGGAAACGAGTAAGGACGTCCCAGTCTCTCCTCGAGGGATTGGCGTGAACGCATGTTGCTTTGGCGAAAACAGGTTTTAAGTCGCTCGGCTGTTATTGAGCATTGGAGACAAAGGCCCTTTTTCATTCCGCGGTTCTGTCTTTGAAAAGGAAGGCTTATAGCCCATCTGGTCCATCTGGGCCAGCTTGTCAATCAAGGCCTGGAAAGTAGTTGGCTTGAAAAACATCATGAACTGGGATATTGTCGCCAGCGGATCAAGAGTACCCACGAACATGCCTACCGCAGGAGCTTGTTCGATGCGTTGTTCGCACATCGACCATAAATTCCGCCACCGTATCGCGTACTGTGCCCACGTTTCGTCCGGCTTCACCCTGGCGTTAATTAGTGCGGTGATCGGAGTGCGCTCGCTAGCGCTCACGAATCTTTGCGTAAACAGTAGTTCTATTTCTGCAAATGTCTTAACAGAGTTATTCAAGAGCTCTGAGAACCATTCAAACGCTGTTTCCGACAAGCTGCCAACAAACTGGTGAAGCAGTAGCTTATCGTCACCTCCGGTGTTGCCGCACAGAGCCCTGAATTGAGCAACGTCCTGGTATGGATTTCCCGTCCCCTTATATACGTGAAATTTAGGGATCGTATATCCTGGCAGGTACTTTATTTGATCGTACCAAACCGGATAGGGTCGTCCAGTCTTAACAATCTGGCTGGCTGCTTCGTTCGCCTGATGAGCTCATATCTGTTGAGCGATATAGTCATCCAGGGCAGCTTTAGAAATGGTCTCCTCTTTGGCTGCTGAACAGGCCGGAAGAAGGTTCGATGTTTCCCCTTTGTTGTCTTCAAGGATAATCGGAGGGTTTTCAGCTGGAGAATCCGGCTGTAACATCATCCCAACCATGTCTTGGAATAAAAGTGATATTCGTTTTATATTGGCAGCTTGTTCCGCTGCCCCTTTGTCCTTCTTATCGAGAATTCTGTGGAGGAACTCAGCATCAGTTTCTTATTCGTGACGCTGCTCTGACGATGCCTCCGGGCTTTCATTTGGCCCGGTGAGTGTGGACATCTGTGTTAGCATCTCTTGGAGCTTATGTTGTTGCTCCTGAGCTTTTGTTACCGATCGAGTGAGTGGTCGATGACCTGTGGAGATACGGCTATTCTCTTTCCCGGATACCATATAAACAGCGTGCACCACCATGCCCCCAGACTTGGGGCATTTAGATTCAGTGTTCTTAAGATTCGTCGTGGACATGGAGACTTTCTCCAGCCTCCTTCTTTTGTGGATGGTCGAAGTTGAGGGAACCGTTGCAGCGGGCACCCAAATAGATGGCATCTTCTGTGGTATGACAGTGTGGTCCTTCCCTTGCCAAATTTTCATCTTCTTCGGTTGGCAGGAGTAGTCTTGGTTGATCACCGAGTCTTGAACCTGTCGCCAAACTTTATGAATTTTAGAGGACAGCCGCTGAGGGGGCTGCTCTGGCTTCACCTTTGTAGTGTTCTCCATAGGTGGAGAAGATCTTTTTAGCATGACCTTCGAAGAGTTCTTACGTACCATCCTAAGTGGCTCAAAGTTGTTTCCAGTTGGAACAGCAGCATCAATTTCCACCATCGGAGCTGGTGGAGTCGGTCCGGAAGGGGAATTGCCCCCAGCTTTTCTCACTTGGCGCCAGTGGCGATGTCGAGCATGCCTTGAAGACAGTATTGGCTCAGCTACGGGGGTGGCTTTATCATGCCCCTACTCTGGTGAAGGGTTGTTGCCGGTGCCAGCCTCTTGAAGACTGACGTACGTTGAATAGGGATGGCCAACCTGTCGAAGGCAGACTTCCGAGCAGGGGAAGCAGCCTTGGTGACTTCGCCTGAAGCGGGAGTTGGAGCGGCCAGTCTTGCAAAGACTGATCTTTTAGGAGGAGAAGCCGCTTTGACGACTTCAGAAGCAGGAATGGCTATCCGTTTCAGGATAACCCCTTCAGGTACCGTAGGTTTCTTCGTGGACCCATTAGAGTTTTAACCCAATCTTTTGAAAACTGAGGCGTTGGATTTGGGCGACCCATTGAGAGGGGCCGCAGTAGTGGTAAGCCGATCAAAGACCGACTTTTGTAGAGCCTCCTGCGTCGACAATGCGGCGTTAAAGCTCATGGGTGGGAGCATGGTCCCAAAGAACAGCCCAGTGGTGGCTTGCATCACCTGTTCTACTGGCATCTTGAAAATTGAGGCCGCCTGAGGCCCGTAAACCACTCCTCTAGCGAGGATAGAGTGAGAGTTGTTGCAGTTGTTGCGGTTTGTGCAGTTGGAAGCCGTTGATCTTCTATTTCTGCACGGAGCAAGATACCAAATCTTAGTACTTCACATCCAAAGGCAACCATGTTAAACCGCGACCCATTCGCGAAACACGACACATGAAGTGTGGAGTGGAAAGAGGAAAATTTCCCACCGGGTATGCCAGAATCTGTTTACCGCCGAAAGACGCGATCGGGACTTTAGGACGTCTGGCCTGAATTTTGGGGACAGATGTTATTTGGTTTTATCCGTCCACCTCTCCAAAAATGCCAAGTTGATTTATGGCACCGTGTATCGGAGGTTTAGACGGATGCGGCCGATGTAGCAGACTTAGTCAGATTCCCCCTCATTTGAGAGGTTTTTTAATTGTGGGGACGCTATTCCCTGCAGGCGTAAGACCCTGCAGTTAATTACGCTACCGCATCGTGGTAACAACTTTCTCCTTCTCTAGATGATCACTTCGTGTCGTGTGTGTTTGTTTTATTTTTGGTTTCCCGTGGATTGTATACGGAGACTAATTTATGTTGTCGCCCGTAGGGCGTGGATTAGTCCAAATCCGTATTTTCTTAGATTTGGTTTTAGGTTGGGTTTAAGTATCGTTAATCTCATTTGAGACTAAGATCAACTTAAACATTTGTTAAGGATACATTAGTCTAATTTTAGACTAAGATCGACTTAACCACTTGTTAAGGATACGTTGGTCTAATTTTAGACTAAGATCAACTTAACCATTTGTTAAGGATACGTTAGTCTAATTTTAGACTAAGATCTACTTAACAGGATCATTTAGATCCAACAAAAGAGCATTTGGGCTCTATTGTTTTAATTTAGGGACTTTGCGGTCCAGTTTAAAGACGTCATAGTCTGTAAAGTTTAAAGACATCATACTCTATGAGTTTAAGGACCTCACAGTCCATGGAATGTCTGGTTGTCGGGACCCGTCACCTCTCTGAAGACGTTGAAAGGTTACAACGACAAATATCAGAGGAGTGAAGAGATGTACCCTTGAACCAATATTGGTTGGGAGATCTGTAGTCCAATTTAGGACTAAGATCAGACATTTATGAGCATATGGGGTCAATTAATCTGAATTGGGGATCTGTGGCCAGCTTGGGCTTGGCCCATTCATTTAAAATGTTAGACATTTAGCAATGTTGAACATTAGTTTGAGTTCTAACAAACTTTTTGTCTTTATTGAGTGTTGAGCACTCATTATAGCTTTGGGGCTTTGTCATTTAAAGAACAATTTATGTTCTCTCAGCGCATACGTGAAGAGCACATGGCGCGCTTGGCGCTGAGCGCTTATTTTAAGTAGCATGCACGTGAGGAGCACGTGACGCGCTTGGCGCTGTGCTCTAGACAATGACACAGAGCGCTTCTGTTAAGTAGCGCACACGTGAGGAGCACGTAGCGCGCTTGGCGCTGTGCGCCAGACTTAGAGCGCTGAGGGCTTCTGTGAAATAGCATACACGTGAGGAGCGCGTGGCGCGCTTTGCGCTGTGTACCAGACTTCGGAGCGCAGAGCGCTTCTTGTGAATTTAGAGCGCTAAGGCTCTGCAGCGCTGTGCGCTGGATTTGGAGCGCTGAAACACTTCTTTAAACTTGGAGCGCCAGGGTTCTGCAGTGCTGTGCGCTAGATTTGGAGCGCTGAAACACTTCTTTAAACTTGGAGCGCCAGGGTTCTGCAGCGCTGTGCGCTAGATTTGGAGCGCTGAAGCGCTTCTTTTAATTAGAGCGCTAAGGCTCTTTTAAAACAGATTTGCGCTCTGAGAATTAAATTTTCTCATATAAGAGACTTTGTCTCATGGATCTAAGAACAGAGTTCTTATTTTATAGAAGATATTTCAATCTCTTATGTTTTTGATAAAATGCTTTGCCTTTATGGATTTGTGATCCTAAGAGAATTGAATTATTCTCCCCCCTTTTTATAATGAGATGTTATGATCTTTTTTGTGAAAGACAATTTGTCTTAAAGATCTATGAACTAGTATAAGAACTAGGTTCTTTTTTCTGATGAGATTTTATCTCTCTGTTTTTATCTTGAAGAAAAATTCTTCTTCTGCCGAGAGCTTGCTCTTCTCTCTGAACTTTCTCAAAGTTTATGGGAGGTTTCTCTATGTCAGACTTGAAGTCTTAGGTCCTGATCAATCGAAAATATTGCATTTTTAACACGTCAATTTCCTTACCATTTGCACTCATCTAGAGGTGCTCGGTATTAATATAGCACATATTAGCAAATTGACTGTAAAATACCAAATAACTTGTGTTATATATTAAAACTGACATTTCTGAGGGAAATTGAGTGTTTATCATTGCATCGCATAATCTTTGTATAGCGCAACACTTGTCTTGAGAATCTGTGCTGAAAATTCCAGGAGAAAAGCCGAAACTGTCAAAAGTGCTGATGAAAATGCGCCAAGTCCAAGACTTGAGATCTGGCAGAAATCGAGAAAGCAAAATGATATTCAACACATCAGAAAAGTGCCAAAATGTCAGCCCAAGAAATACCATAGAATTCCATGCCCCAAGGCCTCAATAGTGCCGCGGATCCGCGGCCAAAGGCCCATTCCCGCCGCGGATCCGCGGCAATTTAGTGACTTCAGCTCCTCATATTTTCTCCATGTGCTTCCTGTAACGGCAACTACTTCCAGAAGATTCCAGAAACACCACGTGGCTTCATCCAGAAGGCTCGGCCTAACAAACTCACCCTAGAATATACCTTATTCTAGAATATTCCCTTTAACAAACTTCTTCTAGAAGGCTCTCTCTAACAAACTTTTGGAGGGAAATTTGAATTTGAATTCTAGATCTAAGGTTAAGATGGCTATAAAAGGAAACCTAGATCTAGGGTTTTGGGTTGTTCATTAGTTAGTTAGTTCTCTAATCTCCAATTCCCAACACAAGTTAAGTGACACAACTTGTAACCCTAACCCTAATCCAATCAAATCCAAAGCCAAATTCAAGATCCCCGAGTACAATTCAAGCAAGAAGCCTTTAACCTTTTAGGAGTGAAGCCGATCTCCATCCGAGCAAGTGGTCCAAGACGATCCGCGACTCACGAAGACGAGCGACGCCAAATCGACGATCGAGTTCTTTCCTCATTATAGATTTTGAGAGAATTGTAACAAAATTGTTGATAAATAAAAGGCGAAATTCTTTAATCTTGCTTTCTTTACATTCTTACATCATGATTAGATCTCAATTCTTGATTGTGTTTCTTATTATGATGTTTGAGTAAAATTCCGCTCGTGAAGGAGTCGAGAGAATCAATAGATGATGAAGATTACAAATCTTGAAACGATTCTTAAGTCCTATGAGTTTTGTAAACTTTAGTAAATTGAAAAATCGACGACCTAGTTTCGAGCGATGCTTTCTTGATTGTGTTCGCTCTTAATTAGGGATCTACGATCGATTCTTGAATTTACTAGAGGCTAGAATGTGAATGAAATCGACGAAAGGACAAGAGATAGATGATGAAACCCTAGTTTCCGCAAGAAATCCCTAATTCTCGTTGATCGTCATCGATCTAGCATCAAATCATCGATGGATAAGAAAACGTAATCAATAGTTTTCATCACATCTTTAGATTCGATCGATTTCTACGAGCCTCACTTCAATTCTTGAAACCTAAATCGATTGGATATCATCAATTCTTAATTCTTGATTTTAAATGTTTTTTGATTTTAGATTTAGATCTAGATAATTCTTGAACTTCAATTTTATAAATCTTGAATTGAATTGTTTTCTCTTTTCTTTAATTTTCAATTCATCTAATTCGAATTCGAACGGATCACACTTTCCCTGTGGACGATCCGCACTCTCTAACGCGCTACAATCGACACCGTTATTGATTGCGGTTAACAAAAATTCTTTGATTGTGATCTTTATACAATTTTCAAAACACATCACAAAGAGTTCATTCAATCAGGTCCTTTATATAGTGAAGGCTGATTTGTTGAATCGGGTGAAGAGATCTTTTTCTCTAATTGATTTGGGGAATCCTTTATATAGATCTTTTTCAAAACACATCACAAAGAGCAAGAAGCCTTCCCATACAGAATTTATTCTGTATTTTGGTGATTTTTAATCACCATTGGATCATTGATCTAACGGTGCTCTGATTTTCAGAGCATAATCTTTCCTGATTGGAAAGATTCTGAGCAATGTTTCCTTAACAGAATTTTATTTTGGTCAATTGATAATTTTTAATCATGTTCATTGGATCTTTGATCCAACGGTGGAGAATATTTAGTTCTGGCTCTTGGCGCTCTCGTGCTTTGCACGTGAGGCGCTGCCTCAGAGTCTTTGACTCATGGTGCTGGCGTTCAGCGCTCTCGTGCTTTGCACGTGAGGCGCTGCATCAGAGTCTTTGACTCTTTAGCGCTGGCGCTCAGCACTCTCGTACTTTGCACGTGAGGCTCTACCTCATTACTGAAGGTGTCTTTTCACCTTCCTTCTCCACTTTTCCTGAGTCAAGCTTCTCTTTCTCAGAGTTTGGAAATAGTTCCAACATGCACAGCATTTTCTGTGCCTAGACTTAAATATCACCCTTCATAATCTGAAGCAATGCTTCCTTTCTCTCTCATTTTCAGAGAATCATTTTAACAGAGAAGAGCTATGGCTTGTAATCACCCACATGCTCACCGTCAGCCATGGGAGGTGCTCATTGAGGAAATTGTTCCTCGATTTGCTGCGTGCTTGGTGAACCCTACTCTTACAGATGACCAATGCGACACGGTGTTGCACGAGCTCTTGACTCGTATAAGATCTCCTCTCTCCATCGGCTCCATTTGGCTCGTTTTCTTGTATGTGATCAATGACATTCCCCCTCCTCCGGCGGAGATGACTCCAGCAATGCTCGACGCCGCGGAAGACAAGATCGAGTGCTTCCACGAGGCACTTTTGATCACTACAGCTCTAAGGGATCGCTCTATCCGGCTGCTAAGCCAGATACGGGTTCAGCGGATCGTCATGTCTGCCTTTCCTGATGAGTGCGGTGCTGACCGATGGGTAGCTACTCCTCGTGAAGATCGCCACTTTGTCATGGTGGAGAAGGCAGAGAGAGTTAGATAATTTTATTCATAGTTTTGTGAATCCCTGTACTTTCGATCCCATGTTTGGTGATCTAGTTCCTGTAGAATAAAATGTTCAATTAAATCTTTGTATTTTTCGTTGAACACCTATTCTTTCTCTGATGTGTGCATGTGCGTATATGAATGATCCTGGTTTCACACATATCTGTAAACGAAACTTAAGCCGGCATAAACAGGAACTAATAGCTCTTGGCCGAAGATTTTGGCAGGAACAGGGCCTATTTTAAATCATATAGCGACTTGGTTAATTTACAAATTTTGTTCTCATTTCCAGAAAGCATGAAACCTTCGGGTTGTTCCATATATACTTCCTCATTTAATTCACCATTTAAAAAGGTTGTTTTTACATCCATTTAATACACATATAAATTATATATTGGAGCCAAAATTATAAGAATTCTAATGGATGTTATTCTAGCCACATGTGCATAAGTATCAAAATAATTTATGCCCTCCTTTTGTATGAATTCTTTAGCCACTAATCTTTCCTTTAAAGTTTGTATAGAACTATCTGTATTTTGTTTTCTTCTAAATACACATTTACACTTTATAGGCTTAGATCCTTGAAGCAAGTCAACCAATATCCAAGTATTGTTAGACATTATTGAGTCTATTTCGTCATTAATAGGCTCTTTCCAAAATGCAGTATTTTTTGAAGACATTGCTTCACTAAATGTTTTAGGATCATCTTCTATATTAAGTAGAATAGGTACTTTGTTAAGCACTTTGGTTCTATCTCCTTCAACGAAAAAGACTATTGAACGCGAATTAATAAAATCATGATCAAAAAATTTTTCTTTCCTAATTCTTTGACTTTTCCTTGGTTCAATATTTTCATTACTTTCTCTTCTTTACTTATTAGTAATTTTCTTAGAAATTGCTGCATTTTCCTTATTATACAAATTAAAATCAATATTGTCATGCATAAATTTATTTTCAAAAAATTCAACATGTATCGATTCAATTATGACATTTGATTTTAAATCTAGAAGTCGATATGTTTTAGAATTTTGTGCATATCCAACAAATATAGTTCTAATACTTCACCGTCCTAATTTAGATTTATATGGATCAGTCACTTTATAATATGCTATGTACCCCCACACTTTAATATAGTTTAAATTGGGTTTTCTATTATTCCAAATTTCATATAGTGAAATATGAGTTTTCTTGAATGGTATTCTATTATGAATATAATATACTGTTAAAAGTGCCTCACCCCAAAAATTAGAAGGTAATTTAGCATTTAAAAGCATAGCATTTCCCATTTCAACTAAAATCCTATTTTTTCTTTCGACTAATCCATTGTGTTGAGGCGTATAAGGTGCAGTTCTTTGATGAATAATACTATGCATTTCGCAAAATTGAGAGAAAAAAATAAGAAAAATATTCTCCCCCTCTGTCACTTCTAAGGATTTTAATGTTTTTATCTTTTTGATTTTCTACAACATACTTATACTCTTTAAATTTCTCAAATGCTTAATCTTTTGTTCTCAATAAATATATATATGTAAAATGAGAATGATCATCAGTAAAAATTATAAAATATTTTTTCCCCTTCTAGTTAATTGACCATTTAATTCACAAATATTAGAATGAACAAGTTCTAATAAATTAGTATCACTTTCAATTTTAGGGAAATGTTTTCTAGTTATTTTTGCTTCTATGCAAATCACACATTTATCATTATGATTATTCTGACATGCAATGTAACTATGTTTAGACATAAACTTTAAAGAGAGAAAATTTAAATGACATAATCTAACATGCCATAAAGTAGAAGAATACTCAACAATATAAGCAAACACACAATTTATTTCATTAATACTGAGTTTGAATATGCCATCACAGGAATATCCCTTTCCTACAAATATACCATTCTTCGTTATTACAATTTTGTCATACTCTAGAACAATTTTAAATTCTTTCTTGCACAACATATTTGCAGATACAAGATTTTTTCTCAAATCGGGAACATGAAATACATTAAGCAGAGTAAGTTTTTGTCCGGATGTAAACTTCAATTCAACACTTTCTTTACCGAGCACCTTGGCCGAAACGTGGTTTCCCATCAACACTTCTTCAGGTTCTTTCTGATCCATGTTGGTTTTAAATATTATTTTGTTATTACATGCATGGATGGTTGCGCCAGAATCCAGCCACCAATCTACAGTTCTAGTTACCGCAGGCATATGCAATTCTGTAATCATGCTTATCTGCATGTCAGAAATCATAGCAACAAGTTCTTTGACTTCATTTTCTATTAGATTTGCCTTGTTGCTATTTTCTGATCCGAAACCAAGTTTTTTCCCGGTATTTCTGAATTTGCAATTTTTAATATAGTAGCCTTTCTTTCCACAGTTATAACAAGGCCATTTTTTCTTTGCAAAATTAGATTTCTTAAAATCATTTTCCTTCTTCTGGACTTTGAAATTGTTCTAAAATTTTTTATGACCATTTTCACTGACATGATTCACTTTAGAGTTAGATTTGGAACTAAGAAAAATCGTGTCACATGGATGGTTCTCTGCCTAAATCTGCAGATAAACCTGAAATTGCTCCATGGTAAAATTTTCAGGAAAGTGCAGAATTTTTTTCTGTATTCATTCCAAGTAGCAGAAAATTTAGATAGAACTGCTCCAACTTGAAATGAATCAGGGACAATAATTTCATATTCTCTCAGTTTAGAGACGAGAATTTGTAATTCATGCATTTGATCTATGATTGGCATGTCATCAGTCATCTTAATTCAAAATATTTAAACGCTAGAAATTTATCTGTACCATTCTTCTCATTTTTGTACTTTGTTTCAAGAGCACTCCAGATTTTTTTTGGTGTCTTCATATTTCGGTAAAGATTGTGCAGACGATCGGTGAAGGAATTGAGAATGTACCCGCGACAAACCAGTTCATCTTCTTCATTCTTGTTTTTCTCTGTCTTGACACTCTCGGTATCATTTGAAGTTGAGGTTGAATCTGGGATTGGCGACAAGTCTGGATCAAGCACGTAAAATTTTTTCAAGGTGGTCAACAAGAACACTATCTTGTATTTCCATCTAGTGTAATTGCTCCCATCAAATCGATCCAGTTTGATAACATCTTGGTTCTGCAAATGAATCTTTACACTTGAATTTAATTCTGTCTTCATAGGATATCACCTTTCGATTATTGAATTTGTAATTTGGTTAAGACAGAATTAAAAGTTTTGAGGCGTGTATGATACACTTTTCGAAAAGTGATATTGCCTCCACCATGGGAGTACAGCAGAAGGCAATCACCCCCAAGATACAACAAAACCCTTAAAACTCTCTAAGAAGATAATGAGAAGAAGATACAAAAATTGTGAAGAGAAAGACTTAATTTATAGAGTTGAACAGACACAATTGTTTGGACGGTTGTGACTGTTCAGACAACAAAACTGCAGTAGACAATTTTCAGACAACCTTTGAATTTGAAATTCAAAAAATGCAAATTGTGTTATCAAGTCAACCCCAAGTGCCCTATCAAAGACAATAATAAAAAAATATTATAAGCCCGCCAGAAATTAGGCCCACTTGGCTCATAACCCACTTTGTTCAAGATTTTACTTAAATATTGGGAATTATTATAAAGGTTTGGACATTCGTCTCTCCATCCAATGTGGGACTGTTTCCCACATATAAATACTACCAATAGATTCAAATTACCAACAACTTTGTAGGATTAGGAGATCTCTAAACCCTATATACATCTTTTTATTTTTAATTTGTGGAATTAGGGTTAGGATTTTAAATATAAATAAATCGAATGCTCAAACTATAGGTTTTACGAGAAGAAATTCTTTGCTTATATGACATAGACAATAATGAAAAACTTGTATGCCTAAGTAAGATTCGTTGAATGAGATTGAAACAAGATGGTTGAAAACAAGGAGATCAAGAACTTGGATGAAACCAAAGAGCCGTAACTCAAACTCAAACGGCACTCCCACTAGCCTCCACCCATCCTTCGTATAGGAGGTCATGTGTTTGAATCCTTCTACTTTTCTCGGTAAGAGAGAATTTTCGACCAATCAACGGACCTAAAGGTCCATCGCCCCTTCCCCCCGCCCCCCCCCCCCCCAAAACAACGGTGAAAACATCTAACAAATTATTGGAGTACGACGATTATGCACCTCCTTCGATCCTCATGTCATTGATGGTATAAGAAAGAACTAGAATTTTGAGCAGTAGATATTGCTTCCAAGATTAGGGTTTACAAGATAAAATTGCTATTACAAACTTGGTTGGCCATTATACGGCTAATTGCCGACCGTGTAACTGATAATAAAAATATTACACATTTGCCGACTGTTAACATCAGCAATTGACGATCGATATGAAATTACAATGCACGCGTGCCCTTAAACATTGTTGCTTTTCCGGCTACGTACCACCGAGTAGACTACCGCCGCTTAGTTGACGGGGAGAATTTTAACATCAGTGATGGCTTTACGCTCCCATGATCGTAAGACGAGATAATGATAATGTAACTGTTGGCGTCGAGACTATGTTAGTTTCTACATTGAGGTCATACAAAACGCAGTAGTATATATATATATATTCCGACCCTTTCAGCTCGCCCATCAAGAACTCTTTGAGCCATATTCCTATCGATTTTGTGTTTCTCTATTATTATTTTCTTAAATACATCAATCTATTAAAAAAGGATAAAAATTACTTGAGTATTTAAGTTCATAAAAAGAATAAAAAAAGGAAATTGGGGAGGATTATGGAATATGAATGGCTCATGTATATTTGATTCCTTATTTGTTTATTTTAGGTTTAAATCCAAAAAACCACCAAATAGTTTGTTGGTTGGCAACTGATTATCAAATAGTCTCAAAATTATGAGAAACTACCATGATTAATAGTCAACGTCACTCAACCTTAAGGTGTTAACTGTGAATGTAAAATGACCGTTTTACCCATATGAATTGATTTAATTAATTAAATCATATAATTTTTATTTATTTTATTAATAATTGTTGGTTGATTAATATGCACTCCAGCCAATGGTGGAGGTGGTCAATGGTGGCAGCAAGAGAGGAGGGCGGAGAAGTGGCTACGACAATGGCTGCAAGAGAGAATGATGACGGTGGCTACGGTCAGAGCTAGGATTAGGGTTTGGATAAATGGGAGAGAAAGAAGAAGAGGAGGAGGAAGCAGCAGCAGTAGCAGAAGGATGAAGAGATGGCGAGATGGCTAGAGCAATGGCGGCAAAAGAGAAAGGCGGGCGGCAGAGTGGTTAGGATTAGGGTTATTATTAGATGAAGAATTGATTTAGGGAAGAAGATGGGGAAAAGTATGCCCTTTGGTGGTTGGGACGGCGGCGGCGAGATGAAGGATGGCGGCGGAGTTATGCGACGAGGGAAAAAATTAAGAATGAGGAGGAAGATAAAGCAGGGAAGGATGGCGGCGGCTCGAGAGCGGCGGCGGTGACCGCCGTCGCAGTGAAGACAGTTGGTGGTGGCAACGGCTGTGGAGGTGGAAGAGTGCTGGCAGGGTTAAGGTTAGAGTTTAGGATTAGGGATAGAATGAGGAAGAAGGATAGTTTTGAAATTTTTGCATCTTTTAAAATGACACATGGCAACTTAACTAACTGTGATGTGGCGATGACGTGGCACCGTTAGGGCTGAGGTGCCATCGTTAACCATGGTAGTTTCTCGTAATTTTAAGACTATTTAGTGGTTAGTTGTCAAACCGGCAAATCTTTTAGTAGTTTTTTTGGATTTAATCCTATTTTTTCTTAGGGTAAATTGTCAAAAAAAAGCCTCCGATTTCAGGAGTTATCTAAAACCCTGATATTGTTGAAATTGTTGGGAAGGGCCTGCTGTTCAAAATCTTTATGGAAAAAATCCCTGGTCAAGCGTTCATTCAGGTCTTTATTCTCTCCAACTGCTTAGATGTTATCAAAGCAACTGCTGAGATATCATGAGTTTTAATGGTCTCATGGGTTTTTTGGGCAGGTTTTTTTACCCAAGATTGAAGCGGGCCCGGTTTTTTCTTTTGATCAATTTACCCTTCTTATTAAGCACTTCACGCATGCCACGTGATCATCGCACAACCATCAATTATTAATGCCAGATCACGATAATTAATTAATTAATTAATAATCAAATCAAGACTCATCAACAACCTAAATATTTTGTATATTTCTTTTATTATTATATATTATATTATACATGACAGGTACATCCATCTACTACATTAATTGCAAAAATGTCGCATCCATGTTTTAGAAAAAGGTCAGCAAAAGAGAAAATTTTAAGAAAATACAAACTGATAAAAATATGAAATTCAACTTGCTTTCTTGGCCTAATAGGTTTTTGAAACAGTTTCGATCAAGTTGAAAGGAAATCATAGTTTGCATGTTTGCGAGACGCGGTTTCGTAAAATTGGGTTTCACTTAGTTTAGGATCGTCCATTAACATTGTTTATGAAACAAAAGTTTTGTTTTAGTTCGTCTATTTTTAAGTGTGAAAGAAAGAATAAAAAGAGATACATGTAATTTTGCGAAACTCCACTCTGTAATTTAATAAAATAGGGTTTCGAGCTTGAAATTTTTTGAAACCGCGATATGAAAACTGTATTTTTGTTTATCAGACGAGCCACGGTTTAATTTTGAAGTTTAGCATCTTGATCGCGTGAAATCAGGATTTCGGATACTGTAATCTTGTTGTCCGCGTATCTGTATGGTGAAACCGGTGGTTCACTCTGCTTTGTTTGTGTAGACACGTGTTTTACTTAACTTTTGTCTATTTTTAGTGTCATAAGGTTAAATATAAACTAGCTTTTTCACAAGTAAGTTGCACGGGATTGAATTAATAAGATATTTAAAAATGAATGAAATCATTGAATCTGTAAATATATGTTTTATTGGTTTAATTTATTATTAATTTAAAAGATTTCAGGAGGTTTTATAAGTTTGTCATGTTTTTTAAATACTTTTTATTTTTTGTTATTTTTTAGTTTTCTGATAAATATATATAAGTCTCAAATTGGTTATAGCTATTAAAGATTTTGATAACCATAAAAATTTCCTTAAATTATTGGAGGAGTCAATAATGCGGATCATCTTAGAATCAAGATTTTTCTCTTTCTATTAACATATTTAATTTGAATTAAACATGAAAATGCCACATTCCCAGCATACGAGTTTAATAGTAAAGATTGATTGCCATAGAAAAAATCTAGCATTTATCACATTTTTCAGTAATTCACATAAAGATAGAGAATAATAACAAATGTTATACTCTAAGCATGAATTAGAGAGGGTTTAAATTGATGTGACTTGAATCATTTAGAATCTAAAATATATTTAGAATCTAAAATATATTCTCTCATCATCTCTATCACTGCTACTTGAGATTTAACTTGCTTTTCTTATTTATGAAAGAGTGAATTAAATTAGAAATACGGCGCACACACAAGCAAAGTTTCGTTTTAAAATATATAATTGCAAATGCACGGCTCATTTGGAGCGAGTCGGCAAGTACGGATTACTCCACGGAAAAACGATAATTATATATTGTTATAAAGAATTCAAGAAAAGAATATTGTAAAGTGGGCTGTCATGTTCTAGAAAATACGAAAATATAGGAAAAGTAAAAAAGCCTTGGCTCCGGTTTGGATGAATGAATTGCGGCAATGATCTTGATTCTCTCTCTTGATCATGAGTGTTTCCTCTCTTGTTATAACTGATTGTGAAACATGGCCTATCAAACGGATCACGAAATATAAACCATCAAGACAAACAAAGTCACAACGCTGGAATGAAACAAATGCTTCTAGCAAGTGGCTTAGCCTCAAACTTATCAAGCGTGTAAAAGCAAGTGTAGAATATATGCTCATCAGGTACGTCACCGCCTTTCAAGCTACATATCCTATCAAAACACCTAGCAACATCAATACTAAAATTGTGTCAATCCCTACCATCATAAAGTGCTATATTTTTGCAAGTGTAAGGCATATGCTATGAGGATGTTTAACCTACCATACAAGCCACATGCCCTATCCAATATTTCATCGAGCACCTTCAATGCTGTAGTTTGCACTAGTTTAACACAATAAATAATCAAAAGAGAATGAAGGAAGGTTTTACCATTCATCATCGGTACTTATCTTCAACATAGCCAAGGAAACAACTCAATTATAATAACAAAATAAATCCGAGAAAATGGAAAATGGTCAAACATGAAAAATAGAAAACTGGAAAGAAAATACCGCCGTCCGGGGACTGCACTTTGGGGGCTGTTGGTCCTCGTCTTCATTCTAAGGCCTTGTGTGCTCGTGAGGATCGCTAAAACCTACTCTAAATGTCATAATTATTTATGATCTGCTCTCGGGTATTCTGATCCAATGTTGCGGCTTATTTCGTCATTTTTCTTACATCGCATCCTCTTTTCTATCCCCTTGAGCTTTGTGCTTCCTTTCTTATGTTCTGTGTTGTCCAAGACAAGGAATACTCCTTCTTTGTCATGTATTTGGAGCACGTGCTTTGCATGTGAAGGAATGGAGCGGTCAAAACCGTATTCTATCGTATCCTTCATCCATTAGCTGTTAAGTCATGTATCCTGCACAATTGCAACATAATATCTCAGTAGCACTTATCCGTAAACTAAAATGGATAGAAATGGGAAGTATGATATGTAAATATTCATGTCGAACAACTACTATAACCACAAAACTTGAGGGTTCCCAAATTTGATTTCAATTCGATAGTCTAATGTAGCCTCAAAAAGCGCCACATCGACAGTAAAAAAAATAAATGTACAATTTTCTTTTAAAATAGGTTTATTTACCAAAAACTACCCAAAAATTTCAGGGTTTTTCAAAAAACTACGTTAAAATTTCAAAAAGACGGATAACTCCCGTTTTTAATAGTCAAATTTAACACAATTAAATTCCATATCAAAAGACTTTTTTGCCCTTCATGATACATTATTAATAATTTTAGATTATTAAATATTAATTAAATAAAGGATTATTAGTTTGGTGATGAGATAAGGGGGCTGGAGGCGACGGAAGGAGGAGGAAGAGGCGGTGTTGGGGCGGCGGAAGGAGGAGGCGGGGGTGAGTTGGCGAAAGGTAGGGACCGAGGAGGTCGAGAGGAGTAGAGGGAAGGTAGAAGAAGAAGAAGAAAATTGATGATGATGATAATGATGGCGAAGGATGATTCTGATGATGATGCAGAAGAAGGGAGGAGAGATGGGGTGGGGTAGGGTGATTGTGATGGTTGTGGTGGTGATGGTGAGTGAGTGGGTGTTAGAAATATGTATACCCTAGAGACCATTATTGTATATTATAGTGGATACTTGGACAAATATATAGAGGATTTTCTTGCTCAAAATGATAGTATATTATCTGGTTACTTTTTATCTTAAACATGTATATTTGTTCTACTTTACTATTTCACTGATACATGTTGATAAAGTCTTTAAGAACTTTTGCTTGACTATCAAGACTATGATGTAGATCATACCATAGTCACATAACTCGCGAATTATTCGGCGAATTTGCGAATAATTCGCGAATTTTTGATCAGCCGATTAAATCCCCGATTTAATCGTCGTTGCCGAACGCGCCGAATAACTCACGAATTATTCACGAATAATTCCTGAGTTATTCGCGAATTATTCGAAAAAACAGCGAATAATTCAAAAAATAGTGAATAATTCACAAAATCAAAATCTAGCGTCTCATTTATTAATTTCTTGCTCGAAATCCTTTCTGAACATTTCCCGAACACTTGCCGAATTTTTCCCGATTACCTGCCGATTTTTTCCGAATAGTTCTCCGAATCCGAATTTTCGACATCGCCAAATTATACCCGAATCACGAATTTGTGACTATGGATCATACTAGTGGGGCTTGTATGGTCTACAAGCACATCCTTGAAGTGTTCCTAATCGAGAGAGTATCGATATAAGATATCGATATTCCAGAGTAGACTAGTGTGTACGTTTCTTGATCCTGTATGGGGCGATGGTTGATCCCACAACCATTGGTTTTTGACATAAAAGATTGTACACAGGTACTTATTGGAGAATGAGTACACCGAACGGACATACCGAGAACTTCTAAATGGTACCATACTGATAGTCAGATAGCGGTTCTCTGGTGACACCTGAACAGATACTCTGTAGACCAGAGATCGTCATAGTATCTTGTGTGGTTCCCATTGTACTTTGATTACCTCCTTACCACGGCTTTACTGGGTCGTGCAAACAGGGGTAGTTATGTTAGTTATATGTATACCCTAGAGGTCATTATTGTACATATGATGTATATTATAGTGGTTGCTTGGACATATATAGAGAGGACTTTCTTACTCGACATGATAGTATGCTATCTGGTTACCTTTATCTTAATATGTAGACTGGTATTTATACTGTCTTGCTCTCACATGTTGATAAATCCCTTAAGATATGTACTTGACTATCAGGACTATGATGGAGATCATACTAGAGGGGGCAAGGGTAGTTCACAAGTACATCCTTTAATTGTTCCTAGTAGAGGGAATATCGAGACAGGTTATCGATATTCCAGATTATACTAGCGTATACGCTTCTTGACCCATATGATGGGCAATGGATGATCCCACATCCATTGGTATTTGACATCAGAGATGGTATACGGATACTCAGTGGAGACTGGGTACACTGAATAGGACTCGCCGAGGTCTCCTATGCGGTAGTATACCTATCGTCAGATAGCAGTTCTCTGGTGACACTGGTACAGGTTAGTCTGTAGACCCGAGAACGTCATAGAGTCTTGTGTGGCTCTCACTGTGCTTTGATTTTCTCCCTACCACGCTCAAGAGGAGTTGTGCAAACATGTAGATTTTGGGTACAGTCCCGAGTCATATGGAGGCAATGAGCGATAGGAGAGATTTCGTCTCTCCCGGTATTGGGGGTTGATGTTGCGCTATGCTCGATTGGCTATAACTGGAAGTCCCTGGCTAGGGCTGCTGCCGAGATTTACTGATAAGTGTTATCAGTAGTTTCTCGAACCGTTATAGGCCAGACATCAGCACGACTTATCACGTTACTAGGGTCTGACGATTTCCACCCCTAGACATGATATGCAACATATCAGACGAAGAAACCGGACTGTACGGTAGTGTTACTGATAGGCATCATGAAGACTGTGGACAGGCTTGCTTGTTGATCTTCATATCGTTCAATGCCCGGATAGCCATTACGTCCAGCTAGTACCGTTGACGGCTTGTAGGTGACTGATGTGATCATCACTTACTGCTGGCGTATTGACGAGTCTTTAGAGTCCCACACAGAAGTTCTCTAGTTCAAGCGAAATGAAGTAGGACACATATTATGATATGTGTGTGGGCCTGATTAAATACGTGTATGTGATACCGTATTGTAATTTGGCAGTCATCTGTTATCGATTCGGTTATATGTGATATAACCAGATTGTCGAATCAAGTGTTGATTTGATAATGTGATATACAGATAAATAATATTAGTCGGTCATATGTAATATAACCGGATTATTAAATCAAGTGTTGATTTAATAATGTGATATATATTATATGTGATATAATTATATCTTAACTAATATCATTAGCTCACTAATTATTCTTCATTATATATATACACACACACACACACACATACATACATACATACATATATATATATGAAGCATGTCATTTATATTTCTATTTTGTGAAAATAGAAATAAGGTGTAAAGTAGAAGCATGGTTGCAAGTATAGGATTTACTCTTGTTTATTCATCTTAACTCACTATTCAAGCATGGTTGCAATTTTATATTGCATAATTCCATACTTGAATAAGTGAGGGGTCAAGACTTGGCATTCATTCTTGCTCATTCTCAACACATAGCCATTTTGGTTGAGTTTCTCTCATGGTTGCTCTCGAGCTTCTTCTTCCTCCTCTAGTCATGGTTCAAACTTCAACCCTCACATGTGATGTGAATCATAAAACTTGAACACAAACATGTGTGCTCTTTACATCCCCTACTTCACCATCCTACACTTGACGAGCGATCAAGTGTAGCGTGTTTCTTATGCTAAAGTGTTTAGTGTAATAGCCAGCTTGAATTGGAGGGACTTCGCGTGGATCATTTTCGGCACGAAGGTCATCGGAGGAAGCCTGTTCAAAGTCTCAAGAGAAGCCAGTGGAGTCGCGGGACTAGTACACGGAGCAAGTGAAGAGACAGACCATCTACAAAAGTTGTATTCTTGTTCTCTTGATGTAAAAGTAATTTACATTAGCTTTTGTCTAAATCTCTAGTTAAAGATTCTTAGTTTAGAGTTTCTTAGCATGACAATTTTTTTAAAATGGTATGGACGATGCCTCCCAAAACCTTGCTGTCGTGCTAGGGAACCCTACAGTGGTATCAGAGCCAAGCTAGAGATTTAGACGGATTGTTTAGGATTACGAAACCGAAACTACTACGAAACTTAAAACGTCAAAACCTGGTTTCTATCGATTTTTAAATGAGCTCTAAAATTTTTTTAACAACTGCAGAATGTTATATGTGATATAGCATGAACACTATGAAAATTTCAAGCAATTTGCTCGGATTTTGGCCGAGCAAATGAAGGGAATTTCCGAGCTGGCCGGCCCCTGTTTGTATTCTGGGCTTGAAATTTTTTTGGTCTTCCAGGCTCTAGGTTTTGATGTTTCAGGTGTTGTTTGTTTTTGCTAAATTTGCATGTGATGTTAATTTTCTACAAAGGCAACTCAAAGTGTTTCGTAGTCGTAGTTCTAACAGTTTTTGGGGTTATTTTAAACGGTGTTAAAAAGTTCGAACGGACACCAAATACCCATTTTAACCCTCGCCGGAAAATTTTCCAAGAATTGGATTTTTTCCAAGTTAAAGAACATTCAAAAATCATGCAAGTTATGCGATGGACCCTCTAGAAGAACGAAACCCTAACTCGATTCTGTGACCGTAAGAACCGCCGCTAAACCCTAGGGTTTGCGGTAGTTCCGCGGTGCCATAGGTGAGGCTTTGGTTGATCCTTCTACGGTTGGTCCATTGGTACTGTGGCATGTGCTGAATAATTTTAAACCACGCTCAAGTGTTGAGCTTTTTGGGTGTTTATTGATTCGATCGGAATATTTAATATCATCTAGCTTTTTCTATAATGTGATACAATATATGGAATTCATATAATTAGGCATGAAATCCAAACTATGTGATATTTTGGGTTTATGATGTCTAAGGTTATTATGGATTCCAAATGTTGTAATTTGGTATTTTCTTTTCTGCGACCATAAGTGTAATATGTGGTGTATTGCCGGTTTCGTTGCTATATGTCAACAACAATTGGGATACGCATATTTACTTACGTTGATGACATGTGATGTTGTGTGTTGCTGTGATATGTTATATTGGATCGTCGCTTTTTGAATAGCCGGGGGTTTTATGTGAGATAAGAGTTTTCATTTTCATTCATGTAAAATTCATTGTATATAATATTCTTTTATTGGGACACTTCCGGGTTGAGGATGATGTCACCATTGTTATATATTATTTACTTTTCCGCATTAGGATAGACCCAAGGAGGGGAGCACAAGTAACCGGGTTCTAGTCCAGTGGGAGACCATCTCGAGGAGTCGAGTCCAGGCCTCCTAACTCTAGAATTGGTAGGGTTGCTTGCCGCTCTCATAGGGGTCTAGAGATGTGGGTTTGGGTATTCATCACGACCGTGGAATCCGTGTTTTATACTGGCTTAATTTAAAACACGGAATTCCTAGTGTATCCAATATTTCATATGTTATCTTTTGATGCTGATATTCTGTGATGTGATCACTTTATATGCGTGAGACGAATGCTTTATTATTGTATATATGATATATAATAAACGTTGCTTATGTTTTACACCCGCGCTAGTCCCGCCCCGCTATGCCGTTAGTTAAGTAATCTAACGGTGCATAACGGGACACTGTGGCGAATACGGATGGCATAAGCGTATGTTGTATTTTCGTTTCTTCTGTGATGCTTAGGAAGCATAATTGATGCGATTTCATTAATGAGATTAATGAAAGAAGAGAAACCTAAAGATATTGTAGAATCAAATTTTCAAAAAGGATAGCTCTAGTTTTTGCTTTGCATAGCGGTATTCCTTGTAGAATATCCAGCACCTTATTCGATAAGGAAAGAGCCGAGTTCTCTTCACCGGAAGTGACCTCTTTAGTGAAACTAGCAGATGCTACAACCCACTCGGTTTTGTTTTTTGATTGCCTTTTTTAGTTCTTGCTTTGCATAGCGGTATTCCTTGTAGACTATCCAGCATCTTATTCGATAAGGAAAGAGCCGGGATCTCTTCACCGGGAGTGACCTCTTTAGCAAAACTAGCAAAAACCTTAAAAACACTCCTTTTCAAAATCACTCGATTCTGCAACGATATCAAGTTCATTACGCAAAAAGTTTTCTTAAAAACCTGTCGTAGCCCTCCATCATTTCAGATAGGTACTACTTTGTATCCGTGCTACGTTTGTTGACTATGTTAAGGCGTAGTGTGCGGTAGCTAATTAGTGCTTATCTGTTAAAGCATGAGATGCGATTAGATTAGGGTAGTCGTGCGACTTTGTTGACTATGTTAAGGGCCGTACGGGTGGGTTTATTTCAATCAAAAAATGACGGGTTGAACTTGGCTAGCGCTTATGATTTGTTGACTATGTTAAGGTCATAAGTTGCTAGGGGCAAAAATATTATCGGGAATTTCAAGTGTTGAAATTTGCAATGAGATTGCATACCTTCTATGAGATAGTTGGATCTCGATACCCACTGCGAGTAAGAGTTACTCCTGGGAGAATTTCACACATCACAATTAGCCGATCAAGTAGGTGTCTAGAAAGGTATTAACGGGGTTATGCCTCTGGAAAAACAAGGTTTATTTTAATTAGGTCCGTGCGAAAGCACGAGAAACCTCTCTCAAAGTACCGGCACTGGCCTGGCTGAAAGATTGGCGAACTTGTAAGGTGTAATTAATCCCGGCTAGTCTTACCTTTTAGGGTTTGAAGGAAGATTTGATAAAAACAGTGGGAGATGTCCTGATTAGATAAGATAATAACCAATCTAATCTTGCAAAGAGCGCACGCAAAGTGATTATCCTTCTCTCTCTCTTAGTAGCGACCAATGTCAAGCCTTAATCAAGATAATAATATGGGTGTATTGACCGAACCCGCTTGTTATACTGAGCAGGGAAACGTTGGTTCCGCTCCAACTTATAAGTGTTATAAGTCCGAGCAGGATATAGGGGAATATCCGGATTACCATGCCACCCAGACGAAGAATAAGCATGTTGATGCATCTTCTTCAGGTGTGTTAGTTACAGAGAACTGTTTCTCAGTACACTCTATGTCCTAGGTATGTGATACCGGATCAGGATTCCACATATGTAATATGTTACATGGGTTACAGAAAGATAGAAAACTGGGAAAGGGTGATATATCTCTAAGTGTTAGAGAATGGTGCAAGTGTTGTAGCCAAATCAATTGGCAGATATCACCTTGTATTACCAAATACATTGATTCTGAACTAATGTTATTATATACCGAACCTGATATACAATATTACATCAGTTTCTTTATCAAGTTAAAGAAGGATATAATTCTGTATTGGCGGATAATGTTATGAACATTTTTCCTTAATCAAGAGTTGATTGGATCAGGCACGTTATGTAATAGCATATAAAGTTCTAAATCAAACCACAGTTCAAAGTATATATAACACACACAAGAGGAGTGGTTCAGAAATGAACGAATTCTTCTTGTGGCATTGTAGACTTGGTCATATCAATGCGACACGACTAGCTAAGTTACATAAGGATGAATATGAGAATCTGTTCAAATTTTCATCTTATGATACTTGCCAGTCTTGTCTCAAAGGTAAAATGACCAATACTCCATTTACTGGAAACAGAGAAAGAGTTATTGAACTCTTGGGACGGATACATGATTATGTATATGGTCTTATGTCTACAAATACCAAGGTTGGTTCTTCATACTTCATTATATTCACTAATCTTCTCTCAGGATTCGGACATATGTTCCTGATGAAACACAAGTTTGAAACTTTTGAGAAATTCAAAGAATATAAGCTTGAAGATTAAGAGCCAGACGGGTAGAAGTATTAAGTCCTTTGATGTGATCAATGAGGAGAATACTTGCGCATTGAGTTCCTGGAATTTCTAAAAGGAGAATGGGATTCTTTCTCAGCTTACTCCTTAGAATACACCACAGCACAACGGTGTATCGGAGCGGATGTATCGTACCCTATGAGATATGGCGCGCTCTATGATGCGGATTGCTGATTTATCTGTTTTCTTTTGGTGTTATGCACTTAAGAAGCTGCATACCTATTGAATAGGGTTCCAAACAAATCGATGCCTACCACTACATATGAGATATGGAATGGAAAGAGACCATGTCTTAAATGAGTTAAGATATGGGGTTATCCGGCCTATGTTGAAAAGCAGAATCCGGACAAGCTCGAGGCAAGGTCAGTTCTGTAAGTTTGTTAGGATATCCCAAACGTTTGCGAGGGTATATCTTCTACCTAACTGAGAAGCAAAGGGTGTTTTGTTTCTCAGCATGCCACCTTTTTAGAAAAGGAATTACTTATGAAGAAATTTGTGGACATGAGGTAGAACTGGAAGTTGTTCCAGCTTGACAAACTAACAGCTGATAATTTGGTGAAACCAAAGGATTCAATAGTCTTCAACGAACCCCAGCCTCTCCCTGAATCTGGTAGGGTTTCTCATCCACTTGAGAGATACTACGGTCTTCTCGGTGATGGTGGGAGCAAGGATTGCATCATGGTAGATGATGGCCCAACTAAGTTCAGGCAGGCCATCAAGAGTGGGGACCCTGTAAAAAGGCTGGATGCTATACGATCAAAGATGGAACTATGTACACCAACAAAGTATGACTTTGCATGTTGCACCTGAATGGATAAAACCCATTGGGAGCAAATGGATCTTGAGATGATTCTTGGTGTAAATGGAAAAGTTGAGACTTTCAAAGCTATGCTTAAGTCCATCAGGATCAATGCAAGCATCGCGGAGATGGAACATTTGTTTTGATATGACAGTTAAAGAGTTTGACTTCATCAAAATGGTAGATGAACCTTATATATACAAGAAGGTTGTAGAGAGTGAGGTTGTCTTCCACGTATTGTACATAGATGACATACTCTTCATAGAAAATGGTTTCCTATACTACACTCGGTCAAGCTCCTCTTATCACAAGAATTCTCCAAAGAAGATCTGGATGATACCTACTATATCTTGTGGATTATGATCTATGGTGATAGATCTAAGTGGATGTTGGGAGTGTCCCAAAATCCAGGTACATTAACACCAAACTAAAAGGGTTTAGTATAGAGGATTCTAAGCGTAGTAGTTCGCCCACTTACTCAGGAATCACTCTCTGCAAAATGAAGTCTCCCGAGACTGATTTGAAGAGAGCTCGCATGCAAGGGATACCCTATACTTCGGCAGTAGGCTTTATCATGTATGCGATGTTATGTACCAGACTAGATGCAGCTGACTCACTAGGAGTAGTGATCAGGAATCAATCGGATCTTGGCAGAATCACTGGACAGCTGTGGAGGACGTTCTTAAGTACTTGAGAAGCACTAAAAGAATATTCTTGGTTCAAGCTTCTAGAGTGATAAGGTCGACTAAAAGTCAGTCACAGGCATTGTCTTTACCCTCAGTGGAGGGACGGTGTGTTGGAAGAACTCCACGCTAGATACCGTGACATACTAGACGATAAAGGCCAATTATATCGCTAACAACGTTGCTACCAAAGAATTTGTCTAGATGAATAAGGTTCATATGATGAACTTGGTTCCTACCATTGGGCATCCAATACCTGTGTATTGGGATGACAATGGAGCTATGGCTTTAGCCTAGGAACCCTGGTCCCGTCAACGATCCAGACGCATTCTTAGACAGTATCGCCTGATCAGGAAGATAGTTGATCTTCGGGAGATCAAGGTCAGCAGAGTTGACACAAAGGATAACACAGCAGATCCACTCACCGAGGAAATTCCCCAGATGCTATTCAAAAGACTTTTGGGACGTTGGGTATGATATACTACAACAACTGGCCTTAGTGCAAGTGGGAGATTGTTAGTTATATGTATGCCCTAGAGACCATTATTGTATATATGATATATATTATAGTGGATGCTTGGACATATATAGAGAGGACTTTCTTGCTCGACATGATAGTATGCTATCTGGTTACCTTTATCTTAACATGTAGACTGGTATTTATAGTGTCTTGCTCTCACATATTGAAAAAGCCCTTAGGATATGTACTTGACTACCAGGACTATGATAGAGATCATACTAGTGGGGCCAGAGTAGTTCATAAGTACATCCTTTAATTGTTCCTACTCAAGAAAATATCGAGACAGGGCACCGATATTCTAGAGTAGACTAGCGTATACGCTTCTTGACCCATATGATGGGCGATGGATGATCCCACATCCATTGGTGTTTGACATAAGAGATAGCATACGGGTGCTCAGTGGAGACTGGGTACACTGAATAGGACTCGCCGAGGACTCCTATGTGGTAGTATATCTATCGTCAGATAGCAGTTCTCTGGTGACACTGGTACATATTAGTCTATAGACCCGAGATCGTCATAGAGTCTTGTGTGGCTCCCACTGTGCTTTGAATTCCTCCCTACCACGCTTAAGAGGAGTTGTGCAAACAGTTGTATTTTGGGTACAGTCCCGAGTCACATGAAGGCAATGAGCGATAGGGGGGTTTTGTCTCTCCCGGTATTGGGGGTTGATATTGCGCTATGCTCGATTGGCTATAACTGGAAGTCCCTGGCCAGGGCTGCTGCCGAGATTTACTGATAAGTGTTATCAATAGTTTCTTGAAACGTTATACGCCAGATATCGGCATGACTTATCACGTTACTGGGGTCTGACGATTTCCACCCCTAAACATGATATGCGACATATCATACGAAGAGACCGGACTGTAGGTAGTGTTACTGATAGGCTTCATGGAGACTGTGGACAGGTTTGCTTGTTGATCTTCGTATTTCTCAATACCCGGGTAGCCATTACGTCCAGCTAGTACCGCTGACGGTTTGTAGGTGACTGATGTGATCATCACTTACTGCTGGCGTATTGACGAGTCTTTAGAGTCCCACACAGAAGTTCCCTAGTTCAACCGAAACGAAGTAGGACACATATGTGATATGTGTGTGGCCTGATTAAATACGTGTATGTGATACCGTATTGTAATCTGGCAGTCATCTGTTATCAGTTCGGTTATATGTGATATAACCAGATTGTTGAATCAAGTATTGATTTGATAATATAATATACAGATAAATGATATTAGTCGGTCATATATAATATAATCGGATTATTAAATCAAGTGTTGATTTAATAATGTGATATATATTATATGTGATATAATTATAACTTAACTAATATCATTAGCTCACTAATTATTCTTCATTATATATATATATAATAATAATAATAATAATAATGAAGCATGTCATTTATATTTCTATTTTATGAAAATAGAAATGAGGTGTAAAGTGGAAGCATGGTTGCAAGCATGGGATTTACTCTTGTTTATTCATCTTGACTCACTATTCAAGCATGCTTGTAATTTTATATTGCATAATTCCATGCTTGAATAAGTGAGGGGTCAAGACTTGGCATTCATTCTTGCTCATTCTCAACACTTAGCCATTTTGGTTGAGTTTCTCCCATGGTTGCTCTCTAGCTTCTTCTTCCTCCTCTAGTTATAGTTCAAGCTTCAACCCTCATATGTGATGTGAATCATGAAGCTTGAACACAAACTTGTGAGCTCTTTATATCCTCTACTTCACCATCCTACACTTGACTAGCGATCAAGTGTAGCGTGTTTCTTACGCTAAAGTGTTTAGTGTAATAGCTAGCTTGAATTGGAGGGATTTCGCGTAGATCATCTTCGGCACGAAGGTCATCGGAGGAAACCTGTTCAAAGTCTCAAGAGAAGCCTAATGGAGTCGCGGGACTACTACACGGAGCAAGTGAAGAGAAGGACCGTCTACAAAGGTTGTATTCTTGTTCTTTTGATGTAAAAGTAGTTTACATTAGCTTTTGTCTAAATCTCTAGTTAAAGATTCTTAGTTTAGAGTTGCTTAGCACGACAATTTTTTGAAAATGGCATAGACGATACCTCCCAAAACCTTGCTGTCGTGCTAACAAGTTAGGTATAATCCCGATTCATATGGAAGCGGTGAGCAATAGGAGTGGTTTCGTCTCTCCCGGTATTGGGAGTTGATGTTGTGCTATGCTCGATTAGCTGTAACAGCAAGTCCCTGACCAGGGCTGATGAGATTTACTGATAAATGTTATCGGTAGTTTCTCGATTTGTTATAGGCCACACATCGGCATGACTTATCGAGTTATTGGGGTCTGACGATTCCACGCCCCAGACTCAGTATACATATCAGACGAAGAGACCGGACTGTAGGTAAATATTGCTTATAGACTCTACGGGAGTTTGGATAAGTTTACTTGTTGATCTTCTATTCGTTCAATATCTGAGTGGTCGTTACGTCCAGCTAGTACCGTTGACGGCTTGTAGGTTTTTATTGTGATCATTACCTACTGCTAGTGTATTAGCAAGTTTTTAAAGTCCCATATAGAGCTTTCCTAGCTCAAGCGAAACGAAATAGGGAATGTATGGAGATAAGTGCAGGAGCTTGATTAAATACCGGTATATGATATTGTATTCTAATCTAGCATTATATGATATTGGCCGAGTTATATATGATATAACCGGATTATTGAATCAAGTTTTGATTTAATAATCTGATATATGTATATATATAAACTAATATTATGCTCACTTAACATTTTCTTCTCTTTATATATATTTTTTATATATGATATAAATATGTATTCTTATGTCATGGTTGATGATGCACTATTGATGGATGTATGAGAATTACATTATGGTTAGGATAAGAGAATAATGATTTCTTTTTAGAATTTATGAAAAGAATCAATGATTCATTACTTGGAACCTTGGAGAGTGTATAACTCATTTGCTCTTTTCATTTTAATTCATATAGATTATCATTTCATTCTTATCCTCACACAACACACTTGCTCAATTCTCATTTTCATCTTTATCATATTCACTTCTTCTTGAGACACTTTTCACTCAAGAGAAAAAATAAAGAGAAGAATTTTTAGTGGAAAAAACCCTACTTCATCAACCTAAACCATTCTAGCAATTTAGTTTAGGTTGTCCTCTTCACTAATACTTTGATTAGTGAAGTGTGAGCTTGAGAGGGATCATTTTTGAAGAAGAAGACTTCGAGCAAGCTCATTCGTTTCTTTAAGTAGAGCCCTATAAGGAGTTCAATGGACTACTACAAAGAGCTATTGAAGTGAAGGACTTGGCCAAAAAGATTGTAGCACATTTTCACTTAGTTTAGAACTTTAGTTTGCTAACTTAGAAACCCTAAATCTCTAGTATGATCTTCTTTAGTATACTTAGCCTCCTAAATTTTTAAAATTGCATACTTGATATTCCTAAAACTTTAGTAAAGGTGCTAAGACTTGCTTTCATGGTATCAGAGCCAAACTAGAGGTTTAGGCGAAGTCTAGACGAAATTAAAGTGTTCGATCGACGTTTAAATCCGACGAACTGCTAGTTTCTGTCCATTTTTTCAAAATTCGTCTTTTTTCAAATTAAAAATGCTCAGAAAATCGTGCAGGGTTTTCTAAGACTCCATAAGAAAACGGAGCTTCTAAAGCTCCTAAATGGTCGTGGATCCGCCGCCTAGACATTGGTTTGGCCATGGATCCACCGCCAACTTCGGGCTTTAGAACTCCAGTTTTCTTGTGTTGCTTCATTATGTGATTTTGGATTTTCTGGGTATTTTTGTTGAGGTTCTGCTAATTATTGTTGTTTAGAATGTCGATCGAAATATTAATATCGTCTAATGTTTTGGTTATGTGATGCAATTTTTAGAAACCACAATTAATTAGTTTTTCGAAAACTAGTTATCGATATATAAATCTCACGTTTTAGCCTTACTTGATAGATTACCACGGAATTTAGATTTAGATCGAAACTCCGTCGTAATCTCGTATCGTACACGAAAATTCATCGGGAGATACTAGTGGAGAGCCACGCCCCATTGCCCTGACAAAGTGACCACGGGAGAACCCCGTGGCCAAGAGCATCCACTTGGGTGCTCGTGGCCATGGTGTCCCGTCCAAGGCTACTTCGTCGACGGCCTCGGAGGTGCGGCCATCTACTAACGTTCTCGATGAGCTTTCGAATCATTTACCGGGAATTTTCTTAAATTGCCCGACTTTATCTTCGAAAATGGTTTTCAATTCGAGCCTTAAATGTAAGATTTATAGGGTTAAGCATGAAATTCAGATTATGAGATAATCCGGGTTTATGATGTCTACAGTTGCGGATTCTAATTATTGTAGTTTTCATTTCTTTTCTGCGACGGTAAATGTAATATGTGGAGCTATCCCCGATTTCGTTGCTATACGTCAACGACATTAGTGATATGCATATTTACTTACATTGATGACATGTGATGTTATAGTGTTGCTACATCGATATGATTTATTGGATCGTCGTGATTGATTAGCCGGGGGGTTTATGTGAGATGCGAGTTTTCCAATTTTCATTCATGTAAATTATTGTATGTAATATTCTTTTATTGGGGCACATCCGGGAGTGAGGATGTAGTCCTCTAGATATATATTATTTAATTTTCCATATTAGAATAGACCCAAGGCGGAAGGCACAAGTAACCGGGTTCTACAGTCTAGTGGGTGGCCATCTCGAGGAGTCGAGACCGGTTGCCTAATGTAATGACTCTGAAATCTCTATACAAAATTAAATGTATAAAAAAGGGTAATTCAACCTGTGTAGGAGTTATAAGTTATTTTTGTTCAATAAAATAAAGAAGCAATTTGTAGTTCACTGGTAAAGCCTCTACACTACTGTGACATAGCCTGTGTGTTCGAATCCCCTCAGACCCAATTATTTTTAAGATTTTTCTTTTTAATTTTTCGGAAGCCCAAGAGTTGCACATGCAGTTCACGGAGAATCAAAAGGTTTCAGAAAAATCAAACAGATGCAATGAGGAGTAAACACAGAATATAATACTTAGCACGAATCTTGGGGCGGATGGAGTAAATCCAACCACCCAAATCCTCGTTTTGGCCTCCACCGACGGTCCAAGTATCCCCCAATCGCCTCAATTCTGTACCCGTGCGTCCCTTTGACTCCTCACTATTCCCATGTAGTGTTTGATTTCTCTGCAATTGACCAGAGACTCTTCAAATCCCCCCATTAATATCTTTGTAATTAACTTTTTTAATTCTCATACTCTCAAATTTCACTATAAATCCACCCCATCTCCTAGCTCTCTACCATTCCGAAATTTCTATAAAAAATTCTCTCAAACTCTCTAAATACCAAGTAGTTAAGCACCCAAGTGGAGTAGCAAGCCAAGCTCGACGACCGGAGTATCTCCGACGAGACCACGACCCCCGAAGATTTCCTCTCTCCCTTGTTAATAAGCTAAACCGGTAAGTTCCCTTTTCTCTCCATTTCTTTCATCTCAAATCGCCTTCTAAAAGCGCATCGTCAAAATGGAGTTAGCTCCGATATAATGTTATTTTTTTTAACAATTGTACTCCACTTTATAAGCAAAATAGGTCAAACTAATATCCCCACACCACTCTTAACCTTATTTACAATCATTTAGGTTTTAGTTTAATAAAATTTTCCATGTAAAATAATCATAAAACGAAGTTTTCATAAAAATACCATGAAGTTTAATATAACCGTATTTTCAATAACTAAAGTATAAACCTTTAGATCATTCACAGGGTAACGACCTACCCCACATACACACTATGGTTTTATAGCACGAGATTATGAATATATGGTTTATTTAAAAAATAGGTTTTACATTAAAATACCACATTTTTCAAAACATGTTTTTTTTAATCAATATTTTTAAATTCTTGGTAATTGCGCCTCTACAACCCTCGTCAGGAGACCCGCTAATAGATGGTGTGGATTATCATACATCCTTAGAATAGTAGAGCGACATACATAACTCCTCACGGAGTATTCAGTCTCGAAAGGAAATAAAAATATGGTTTTTAAAAAATACGACTTTTCTAAACAAAACAAACTTCGAAAAAAATCATATAAAGTTACGAACCCGTATTTTTTTATAAAAACAAATTATAAAACTATATTTTAAAATGAATGATTAGAATTTTTAATAAAATATCAACAAGTTTCCAAAATTAGTAGTTTTCATAGAAGTATCATAAACTTTCATAAAGCTAGGTTTTATTACTAAAATACCACAACAATTAAAATACATGTTTATAAAAACCCTAAATATTATAAATCACCATCGAGGCTTATTTTTAAAAAATATTAACATATTTATTAACATATTTTTCATAAAACCCCCTTGAGATATGCAAACAATATTTAAGTACTCTATATTAATATAGATTTAAGCGGTATCATTTCTCTTGAACCCCGGAGAACCGGAGAAAGTGAGTGCTTACCTATTCAGGTTAGACAACTTAACGGAGTTATCAATAGCAATTATCTTGGAAAATGACACAAATCCTGCCGTTCATGTGCAACAGTTGTCGATTTTTCCCGAACGTAAGATCTTAACAGTTAAATCAATTCATATGAAAAAGTCCTGAACTCGAATCCAAACCCGAATCTAAACTTGAGCTTGAACTCAAATCCAAACTCGAATCTAAACTTGAACTTAAACTCGAACTCAATCTACTTGAGCTAACTTATCTCGACCCAAGATTGCAATTGGTATGCCTCGCACCTTACTCGACTCACTCGACTTCATTATTTCACTTTTTGCACTCTATCGTTTCGATCAAGTCATGTTATAATCAACTAATCAAATCAACTAAGACTATCTTACACTTATAATATATATTATACTCGGGGTGTTTGGGATAGTTTCATGTGTGAATCCAACGGAGTTTCAGGAGTCCCATATTAACCTCTTTTTGTATTTTACTCAAATATTAGTCGGGTCAACTCATCCACGGCCTAGAACCCCGATGCTAACACATGAAATGGGCCCATGTTTCTTTACTCCTGGTGCGCCACTCTTGAGCTCGTGAATATTTCTACGGCTGCGTTGGCATTCATACTTGGAACTTAACGTCAAGACAGTGACCATATAGAGACCTATGGTACATATTTACCCATGAACATATACTTTTACTCGTCATATATATATATCCTACACTTTTCATTCTTTTTACTATTAATTTATTCTTGGGAGTTACCGAGCGCTAGTTCGCTGATGGCATTCCACCACCCTTGTTTTCTTGGAATGTTCGTCAGATACGGTTGAGACGGAGGAAGTGGAGGCTTCAAAGGAGGACTACAACCAGATTGCTACTCCGGACTAGTTTAGCTTCATTTTTTCTGGCTTATGTATGCCACATGTTTAGCCATTTTCTTTTATTGTATTTACTTTCCAGCTGATACTCATATACATGTAAATATTTGAAGTTGAATGTAAATAAAGATATATGTTGAAAATTTTAAAGTTTCCATTTATTCTTGCATTGTGTATTATTATTTCAATACGCTTAGTATATTTATTTAGGGAATAAGCTTCTCTGAATAAATATACCGCGAACTTGCCACGTCTTCGTTTTCGTCTACTGGGAAGTGGGGCGTGGCACCTAACTCTAGAATTGACAGTGTTACTTGCCACTCTCGTAGGGGTCTAGGGGTGCAAGCTTTTCTATTCATCACGACCGTGGAATCCGTGTTTTTTGTTAATGGCTTAATCTAAAACACGGATCTCCTACTATATCTTATATTTCGTATATCTGCTTCTGCTGAGCTGTGATATGCTGTGATCAAATAAATGCGTGAAACGAATGCTACTTATATATATATGATATATTAGTAGACACTATATATGTTTTGCATCCGCACTAGTCTTGACCCCGCCCTGCCGTAAGTTAAGTAACCTTACGGTAAAGACCCGGGTCCCTATGGCGAATGCGGATGGCATATATGTGTGTTTTATTTTCGTTTCTTTTGTGATATTTAGGAAACATAAATGATGGTACTTTATTAATGAGATTAATGAAAAGAAAAAAATCTATAAAATGTTATAAAATCAAATTTTTCAAAAAGGTAGCTCTAATTCTTGCTTTGCATAGTGGTATTTATTTATGAATATCTAGCACTTCATTCGATAAGGAAAGAGTCTAGATCTCTTCACCGGGAATGACCTCTTTAGCAAAAACTAGCATATGCTATATACCACTCGGTTTTTTTTGAAAACTACTTGATTTTTAAAGTGGAGTTTAAACCACTCCTTTTTAAATCGCTTGATTCTACAATGATATCAAGTTCATTACGTTAAAGGTTTTCGTCAAAACCAGTCGTAACCCTCCATCATTTCAGATAGATGGTATTTAATATTCGTGCTTTGTTTGTTGACCTCCGTTAAGGCACAGTATACGGTAGCTGGGTAATACTTATCTGTAGCATATAGATGCGATCGGTAGGGACAGTCACACAACCTTATTGACCTCCGTGAAACGTTTGTGCGAGTGGGTTTGAAAATGATGGGTAGAACTTGACTGGCGGCCTATAGTTTGTTGATCTTCGTCAAGATCACAGATTATTAAGGGTAAAAAGCATTATCGGGAATTTGAAGTATTGAAATTTGCAATGAGATTGCATACCTTCTATGCGATAGTTGGATCCCGATACCCACTGTGAGTAAGCGTTACTCGTGGAAGAGTTTTCCACTATACAATTAGCTAATTCAGTGTGTGACTAGAAATGTGTTAACGGGGTTATGCCTCTACGGAAACAAAATTATTTAATGAGTTCCGTGCGAAAGCACGAGGAGACTCTCTCGGAGTACCAACACCAGCCTGGCTGACCAATTAGCGAACTTGTAGGGTGTAATTAATCCGGGCTAATCTTTTCTTTTAAAATTTGAAGGAAGATTTGATAAAAACAGTGGGAGACATCCTAATATGATAATATAATAACCAATCTAATTTTGCATGAGCGCACGCTAAAGTGTTTTCTTCTCTCCTCCAGATAGCGACGATGTCACGCCTTAATCAAGATAATAACATGAATGTATTGACTGAACCCGCTTATTATACTGGGCTGGGGAACATTGGTTCCGCTCTAGCTTGTGACAACTGTCATGAGTCAGGGCATAGGATAAGAGAATGCTAAGATTTCCACGCAACCCTAATGAAGAAGGAGCATTCTGATGCATTTTCTTCAAGTGTATTGGTTATTGAGAACTATTTCTCGGTATGCTCTACGTCCTGAGTATTGGATACCGGATCAGGATCCCACATTTGTAATATATTACAAAGGTTAAAGAGGAGCAAAGAACTGGGAAAAGGTGATATGTCTCTCAGAGTAGGGAACGGAGCAATTGTTGCTGCCGAAACTGTCGGTGAATATCACCTAGTATTGTCCACTGGTAATACATTGATTTTGAACGACTGTTATTTCGTACCGTCGATGATGTGTAATATAATATCCTTTTTTTGTTAGATAAAGAAGGAGATAACTTTGCATTAGAGAAAAATGTTATGAACGTTTTCCTAAATTAGGTGTTGATTGGGTTTGGTATGGTGTGTAATGGTTTATACGTTCTAAATCAACATGCAGTTCATAACATCCAGAACACGGGCAAGAGGAAAAGTTCAGAAATGAACGAAGCCTTCTTGTGGCATTGTAGACTTAGTCATATCAATGCGACCAGACTAGCTAAGTTACATAAAGATGGAATTTTTGATTCGTTCGAATTTATATCTTATGAAACTTATCAGTTTGTTTCAACGGAAAGATGACCAAAACTCCGTTTACGGGACACGGAGTAAGAGCTACTGAACTCTTGGGATTGATACATAATGATGTATGTGGTCCTATGTCTACACATGCCAGGAATAGTTCCTCATACTTCATTACATTCACAGATGATCTCTCAAGTTTCGGACATGTGTTCCTGATGAAACACAAATCTGAATCTTTTGAGAAATTTAAGGAATATAAGAGTGAAGTAGAGAACCAAACGAGTAAAAATATCAAAATCCTTCGATTAGATCGAGAAGGAGAATATTTAAGCATGGAATTCCGAGATTATCTAAAAGAGAATAGAATTCTCTCTCAGCTTACTCTTCCGTAAACACCACAGCACAACGGTGTATCGGAGCGAAGGAATCGCACCCTATTAGATATGATGCGCACTATGATGAGTACTGCAGAGTTACCTCTATTATTCTGGGGATTTCCGCTTGAAAATTTTGCTTATATATTGAATAAGGTTCCTACCAAATCTGTGTCTACTATTCCATATAAGATATGGGAGGGGAAGAGACCATGTCTTAATTTCATTAAGATATGAGGTTGTCCGGTGTTCCGTTATAAAAAATGCTTTTTAAATCAGTTGGGCAGCGCCTTACATATTCCCCACATGAGCGCCAGCGCCAGTATTTAGTAAGATTAAAAAGTCATATCCCGGCGCCTCACGTGAAGCTCACGTGAGCGCCGACGTATGAAGTACGAGATGTATGATTCCGTAAGAATTAAATTCTTAGGCGACACCTACGTGCATAGCGGGTAGAATTAAATACTACATGGGGAATTATTTCCCTAAAATCTGAGGATATTCTCTGTTAAACAGAGTCATTGGATTAAAAATCCAATGGTGATTAAAAAATCATCAAATGATAGAATTAAATTCTATTAGTTGGAAAAAATCTCCCTGGTCTTTTTTAAATAAAAAAAGACATTCTCTGTTAAATAGAGAGTTGTTGGATCAAAGATCCAATAATAGAATTAAATTCTAATATGGGGAAATATTTCCAAATGAGAAAGATATACTCTAGACCCTTGGAATAAAAATTCAATGATGATTAAAAATCATTGTATGACAGAATTAAATTCTGTATAGAGGAAAATATTTCCTTAATCTTGCTTAAACAACCAAGAACATATATATTCTGTAAAACAAAAATCACTGGATCAAAAATCCAACGGTGGATAAATCCCCCAAATAATCTTTGTAGCCAATTAAATCAATTGGTATATCTCAAATGAGAGATTTTCTCAAACTAATTAACAATTTGCGTCTCCTTTATAAAGAATAGGAGACTTCAAGTCTCATATCGAGGATCGACCTCATAAGCTTATCTACAAAAGAAAACTGAGAATTTAATTCTCTAAAAAAAGAAGAATATTCTCGCTCTTTCGAACTCTAGGTAAAGAAAAGCAGAGATAAATATATCTTTTTGCCTAGTATATAAAAAGAAACAAGGGTTTAACCCTTAACAAAAAAAACTTGGTTCTTCCTCTGATCTGAGATTTGCAAAGCAAATCTCCCCACAAATTGAGCATTTAATTCTCATCGGAGAGATTCTGTTCTTCAAATTCAAAATCTTGGGAAAAGAACTAAATTAAAAGAAAAAGAGAGAAGAGAACGTATGTTCTAGGAATTTAATTCCTTTGCAAACAGGGTTTAACCCTATATGAAAGAACATAGTTATAATAAAAGAAACAGAGAAACTTAGTTCTCCAATAAAAACGATCCCAGATCTTCAAAACATAGATCTAGATGATCATTAATGGTCAAGATGCCATTAATAGAGATTAAATCTCTAAAACGAAAAGGACTTAGCGCCTCACATGAAACACACGTGAGCGCCCAAAAGATTCCCTTAAATGGAACGTGGCGCCTCACGTGCTTCCAACGTAGGCGCTCAAAGCCGAATGCTCAGCGCCTCACGTGCTTCTCACGTGAACGCCTAAAATAAAGACCCAGCACTTCATATGCTTCCCACGTGAGCATCTAGAAATGAAGACTCGGTGCCTCACGTGCTTTCCACTTGAGCGCCATACAAAGTGCAGAGCACTATAAATTTAGTCGAAATGACTAAGTGCCTAGCACTGATTAGGCAGCGCCCATGTCTGAGTGCCTTACATGATACACATGTGAGCGCCAGAGCCACAAATAAGTGCTTAGCACTTCTGAATAAAAAAAACTGAGCAGACCAAACCCAAATTGGATAAGTCCTTCTGAAGTTACTTACAGCTGAGCCCTAATACTCTGTTGTTGGATCTTAACTAAATTTAATGATCCTGAAAATAATCTAAGTTGATCTTAATCTCAAATAGGACTAACGTATCCTTAGTTAAAATAAATTGAGCCCAAATGCTCATATATTTAAGTCAATCTTAATCTCAAACTAGATTAACGGTCTTTAAATAAGATAAAATATTCTTTGAATTGACGGAACATACAACCTAAGTCCAATCCCCTAAATCTAAAATATACAGATTTGGACTAATACGCACCATACGAACGACAACATAAACTAGTCTATATACAATCAACGGGAAACCAAAATAACACACGATACAAAGTGAACTACTGGAGCAGGAGAAAATAATTATCGCAATATGATAATATAATTAACTGCAGAGGCTTGTGCCTGCAGGGAAGAGTGTCGTAACAATTAAAAAACCCTCATAAACGAGGGAAATCTGATGAAGTATGTTAAACCAATCGCATCAATCCAAACCTTCGATATACGCTGCCATAAATTAATTTGGTATCTTCGGAGATGTAGGTGGATTTGTCCAAATAGTATCTGCCCCTAAATTCAGGCTAGAAGCCTTCTGCGTCTCAGTCCTGTAACGTTTCAGAAATCGTTTTGCGAATTTTTCCGTTTTAGGGCAAAATTGTCGGTTTTTCCCGTTTTAACCCGATTTCGATCAAACGTCCGTATAAGCTTACCAGCATCTATTTTAGCTAAAATAAAGCTTGTGCGTGAACTTTAGGGGTATTTGGGAGGTTTTGGTTCAGATAGATTTTTTCCCCAAATAAAATATTATTTTAAACGGTATTTTGTGCACGTAAATCGGAAAAAAATTTCTCTTGTGAATAAATTAATTTCTGTCACTAGAATATTTTGGAAACTTCTTTTTAAATATCTAGATATTTTTGGAGTGCAAAAGGTTTTATTTTAAAAAGAAAAGGAAGAAAAAGGTGGCATTTTTGCATTAAATGTGCATTAATTGTTTTCTTTTGCTAGAAAATTCCACACACTTCACCAAAAATCCCCCCATTCTCCCCTTGGCCGGCCCTTCCCTTCCCCTAGCTGCCCTCAGTCATTTCTACCCATTTTCAACTCATTTTGCATCAAATAAATCATGAAAAATCCAAATAAAATCACAAAAACTCAAATATATTCATTTTCCTTCTTTCTTCTTCACAAAAGTAGCTTGGATCTTCATTCAAAACATCATTTTTGGAGGAAAAGATGATGAGTTTGGTTTCTTGGTTTTGATCTTTTGTGGAGGTATAAAACCCTAACCCTAATCCTTTTTGTTGTTTCTAAATTTCTAGTTAGCATATTAATTGTTTATTTAAGCTTTTAATTTCATGTTTGAAATTCAAGACTTGATTTTTATGATAATATAATTAGGGTAAAACTTGATTTATGTGTTTAATGTTTATTTGAAATGGTAATTTGCGTTTTGGAGAAGATTAACCTAGTAGAAAATGTTAATTTTTGCTAAAGAACACTTTGTTTAATTATGCAATTTTTGCTTACTAGGTTTTTGCTAAAATTTATTTAGCAAGTGTTAAAAATATAGAAATGGTTTTTATAGCTTAGTTAAGCTATTTTAAGGTGTTTATAATCGCTAGATATGCGTTAGCTTGAAACTAGTGCGAAATATTGCGATAAGTTGCTTACTAGATTTCGGGGTTTTTCCGACGTGGGTTCGATTGGTCGTTGCGAGGTTATATCTATTGTATTCCTCGTAATTTTTGTGTTGTGTTGCGCGATCGGGACGATCGGGGTCTAGACTTGTGTTTTGTAGTTTAGCAACCCCAATTAGGGTTTTTGGCCGGTGTCGTGCGCGATAGATGCGCTAAGCGCGCAGTGTAATTTTCAGGGCGTTATTCTTGCGTTTTGATGTCTTTTCGTCGATATAGGATATTTGCTTATGTGATGTGTTTGTGAAATTTTAGGTTCGCAAGTGGGGACTTCGGACGCTACGACAAGGGAAAACAGGTGGTAGGCTTCACTTAGCCGGGAGCGTTGGTGAGTAGATTTAACATCTACAGGAGAATCGCCCGCATGGCGTTATACGTCAGGGCTAGAGATTTTATTACTTGTCGCATATTCTACGTTATTGTTAGAATTGCGCCTTTACCCTATTACTTAGATGTAGTTGTGCCTGGACTAGTAGTAGTAGGACACTGCACATATTATTAACGATTCATATTGCACGAGCACTGATTGTATGCTACACACACCGTCAATAATTGACATGTCACACACAAACCACTTATAGATATAATATTGTTTGGTTAGGGACATTGAGACTTTAATTCATATTTCTTTACGCATTGACTTATAACATACCTGTATACCTACATGCTTACACATATGTTCTGACATACTTACATGCTAGTTACCTGTATACCTATAGAGTATTGTACCATTAGTGATATGTACATGCACACTTTATGGCATAGCTACATGTATACCTTGCACACCTAATTCACTTATACCCAGGGGGTATACTACATCATTACTTATAGGCAGATACATATATCTTGCTATACCTTTATGTTGCACATATATCTGGTTATAGCTACATGTTTACCTTTACTTGATGTTATTTTAGAATTGGAGAGGTTAGGAACCGCATGATATTATATTAACTTGTTACAGTTAATTGCAGCTTTTCCTTTATATACTCGCATTTCAGATTTATGATGCCTATACTTTATTTATGGATTTTCGCATTGAGATATGAATTTTTCATGATGTTTTCTGGATTTGGGAACCGTGGTAGTTCATAAAATTATGCATTATTTGAAAAACCCGGTTTCCCTTGATATGATATTTCAGCAGCCACCATGAGATTTGTCGTTTACGATGTGTATACCCCACGCGAGGAAAGGAGGGGTCCGTGTGCGGGTACATGGTGGGGCCCGGAGGTACCCCGAAGCAAGAACGATGTCGTGGTGTCAGGCGATGAGGCTTAGGGGAACCATACTTTCCGGTGACAGGACCTATGACTCAGCGGCTATCGAGTGGATACCGACGGGAGTCATGTGCGTATGGATACGTCGAGAGGCGAGGGTCAGAGCTAGGCACTCGAGCTCTCGGGATAGCGTATGATACGTACCTATCAGGGGGCCAGTCGTGGTGACAGCACCTGATAGATCAGCATTTATGTGTCGATGCTTGGCACATTAGTTTCATGATATTTCTAATTACTCCTTTGTATATATAACAGGGGATTGAGCCACTGTTATATATACCCTTACACCAATATTAGTGGAATAGGACGCTAATATATGTGTATTGACCTCATCATATTTATTTATGTCATTATATTTAGGATGTTAGAATTTTGCTGGAGATTTGATTCGGGATGTAAGAGATTCATTTGAGATTGAATACTGGATAGATATGTGAGACCTACTTGATATCGTACCTTCGAGATATATGAGATCTACTTGATGTTGTACATTCGAGATATGTGAGATATACTTGATATTGTACATACAAGATATGTGAGATCCACTTGATTTTGTACATTCGATATATACGAGATATACTTGATGATTGTACATTCGATATATGTGAGATATACTTGAGGTTGTACATTCGGGATATATGAGATATACTTGATATTGTGCAATTGAGGAGATGTGATACTTAGATAATATGAGAGCCAATTTGGGGGCTGATTCGAGGAATTGGTATTTAAATTGTCTTGCTGGATTGTGATCCTACCACGATGTCAGGATTCCGTGGAAATGACATACTTCACTCCATACCTCACCTTATCTGTTTCTGCACTGCTTCTTGTATTAGTAGTACCTGTTAGTGTACCTTTCATGATTATTGCACAGTTACATTCTCATATCCCTATCGCATGATTATTGCATACTTTTGTCATACCATTATTGCTTTATATATATTGGTTGTACCTGCTGGTGTACTTTCCATTATTCTACATTCATATGACATGTTATTACTGTTAACTGCATATCTTAGATTCACGCTTTACGTGCATACTTGCGATTACCTGCATATGTTATTTACTATTCACGAGTTGGCAACTCACCCCCGTTGTGCCACAGGTGTTACAGAGTGTTCCCTAGAGTAGTCGAGGCTGGCTATTCATCTATCATCTTTTGCTACAGATACAGCATCGGCTCACAGTGTGCTGTTTTGTTCAGGTGGGTTTTTGTGGTTATCTGTATTTGTATTATATATTCGTTGTATCTTGTACTCTCCATCTACTATTATGTTGTTGACTTAGAGACTTGGTGATGACGATATGGTATAAATTGTGGATTTGTTGTCTTTTATACAGCTTTCTCTCTATTGTCTTTATTTCTTCGCTACGGCGTCGTATATTTGTGGTGGTGATTGTTTTCCGCATTTGGGCGTGTATTTGCTCCCGTTTAGGGATGCTTTACTTTATATTTATGTTGTACCCATTTTTGGGGCTAGCTTTTACAAAGGAGGTGCTACCAAAATTTTAAAGGAAATAAAATTGGACTTTTAAAGAATTTGGGTTGTGATTTCAAAGACTTTTAAACAATATTTCTTATCTTTTCTTGTCTTTTAATGGTTTAGATTTCTGGGTTTTGGTTTTCTTTTACTGTGTTACGCCTGTAGACGTTGCGCAGTATTAAGGCCATCACGTGCCAATTTCAGGTCGTGACAAGTCCGGTCTTCAGTGGTAAACATCCGGTTTATGTTAAAAAGCAAAATCAGGAAAAACTCGAGCCAAGGTCGGTTTTATGCAAGTTTGTTAGATATCCCAAGTATTCGTAAGGGTATATCTTCTACCACACCAAGAAATAGAAGGTGTTTGTTTCTCAGCACGCTATTTTTTTGGAAAAGCAATTTCTTACAAAAGAAATTAATGGGAGCACGGCAGAGCTGGAAGAAGTTCCAGAAGAGCAAACTGTGGCTGAAGATTTGGTAGGACCGGAGGATTCAATAGTCCCAGACGAACCTCGGCTACTCCGCAGATCTAGTAGGGTTCCCCATTCACCTAAGAGATACTACGGTTTTCTCATAGATGGTGGAACCAGGCATTGCATCATGAAAGACGATGACCCGACTAGTTTCGAGCAGGCCATCATAAGTGGGGACTCTGTGAAATGGCTGGATGCTATGCAATCTGAGATGAATCCATGTACACCAACTAAGTATAGACTTTGGAAGTTGCTCCTGAAAGGGTAAAACCTATTAGGAGAAAATGGATCTTCAAGAAGAAGATCGATGTAGTTGGAAAGGTTGAGACCTTCAAAGCTAGACTTGTAGCAAAAGGTTTTCGTCAAAGACCAGGTGTCGACTATAACGAGACCTTTTTTCCAGTGGCTATGCTTAAGTCCATCAGGATCCTACTTATCATTGCTGCATACCATGACTATGAAATCTGGAAAATGGATGTCAAGACCATTTTTCTAAATGGTGATTTACAAGAAAGATGTATATGACACAACCAGAGAGCTTTGTAGGCAGTAGGAGCAGCAGAAAGGTATGCAAACTGCTTAAATCAATTTACGGATTAAAGCAAGTATCGCGGAGCTGAAACATCTATTTTGATATAGCAGTCAAAGAGTTTGACTTCATCAAAAATATAGATGAACCATGTATATATAAAAAAGTAGTAGAGAGTAAGGTTGTATTTCTCGTATTATACATGGATGACATACTCTTGATAGGAAATGATGTTCCTATACTGCACTCGATCAAACTCTTCCTATCACAAAAATTTTCCATGAAAGATCTGGGTGATGCCACCTACATCCTGGGAATAAAGATCTATAGGGATAAATCTAAAAGGATGTTGGGGTTGTTCCAATACAGGTACATAGATACCATAATAAAGAGTTTTAGTATGGATGATTCCAAGCGTGGTAACTTACCCGCTTGCTCAGGAATCACCCTCTCTAAATAGATTTCTCCCAAGACTGATTTGGAAAGGGCTTGCATGAACATGATACCCTATGCTTCTGCAATCAGATCTATCATGTACGTGATGTTGTGTACCAGGCCGGATGTAGCTTACGCACTAAGTGTGGTAAGCAGATATCAATCAGACTCAGAGAAGAAGCACTGGATATATGTGAAGAACATTCTTAAAGTACTTACGAAGGACTAAAGAAATGTTCTTGGTGTATGGTAACAGAGAACTCTAAGTGGATTCCTTTACCGATTCGAGCTTCTAGAGTGATAAGGATGACAACAAGTCTGTCTCGGGTTTCGTCTTCATCCTCAATGGAGGGACGGTATGTTGGAAGGGTTCCAAGCAAGATACCATTGTAGACTCGACAATGGAGGCTGAATACATTACTGCTAACGATGCTGCCAAAGAGGCTGTCTGGATGAAGAAGTTCATCACTGAACTTGGTGTGGTTCCATCCATTATTAATTCAATACCTTTGTATTGTGATAACAATGGAGCTATGGTTTTGGCCAAGAAACCCTGGTCCCATCAGCAATCCAGACATATTCTGAGGCGTTATCACCTGATCCGGGAGATAGTTGATCACCGCGAGATCGAGATTAGGAGAGTTGACACGAAGGACAACACGGCGGATCCACTCATAAAGGCCCTTCCCCAGACGCAGTTCGAGAGAGTCTTTAGGATGCTGGGTATGAGATACTACAACAACTGGTCTTAGTGCAAGTGGGAGATTGTTAGAAATATGTATGCCTAGAGATCATTATTGTATATTATAGTGGATGTTTGGACGTATATATAGAGGACTTACTTACTCAAAATGATAGTATGCTATTTGATTACTATTTATCTTAACATGTACATTTGTTCTAATTTACTATTTCAGGGATACATGTTGATAAAGCCCTTAGGATGTTTTGCTTGACTACCAAGACTATGGTGTAGATCATACTAGTGGGGATTGTATAATCTACAAGCACATCCTTGAAATGTTCCTGGTCGAGAGAGTATCAAGATAGGGTATCGATATTCCAAAGTAGACTAGTGTGTAAGTTTCTTGATCCTATACGGGGCGATGGTTGATCTCACAACTATTGGTGTTTGATATCAAAGATTGTACACAGGTGCTAATTGGAGAATGAGTACACCGAACGGACTCGCCGAAAACTCCTAGATGGTACCATACCTATAGTCAGATAGCAGTTCTCTGATGATACTTGTACAGATTAGTCTGTAAACCCGAGATCGTCATAGTGTCTTATGTGGTTCCTACTATACTTTGATTACCTCCCTACCACGGCTTTATTGAGTCGTGCAAACAGGTGGTAGTTGGGTATAGTCCCGGGTCATATGGAGGCGTAAGCGATAGTAGGTGTTTCATCTCTCCCGGCATTGGGAGTTGATATTGTGCTATGCTCAATTGGCTATAACGACAAGTCTTTAGCCAGGGCTGATGAGATTTACTGATAAGTGTTATCAGTAATTTCTCGATTTGTTATAGGCCACACATCGGTATAACTTATTGTAACACCCTAGTACATTTATACAATATAATTTGGTATTTTAAGTGTTTCTTTAAAATTCTTTTATTCTTTTTGCTATTAGCTTGCGAATGATTCAAGTAGTAGTAGTCGTTATCCAACCCGACCCGCATGTTTGAAGCCCGATATGGTGTGAGGTTATATCAAATATTTACTAGTATGGTATATCTACATGAATCAAGTACTATATATACTTTATATATGTTTAAATCTTTAAATATCTTTTTATAATAAAAGATATAAATAAATAATATTTTTCTAACCAACTTTCCATGGCATATTACCCCATATCTTATTGTTGCTCGTATTTATTATAGTCAAATACTAATTTATAGACAACAAAATATTTAGTAAATCTTTATTTGTATTTATTTAAATTTTATTTGGGGGTATATGTATTTAATACTAGATTATTGCATTATGGTCAAAATCTTTACGTATGCATTTTATTCTCAAAACTATATTTTGACTAGATTTAGGTATTATTTGGAGTAATTTGATATTATATATAAACAAATAATATATATATATATATATATATATATATCTCGCTCTCCTCTCATGCCTCTCTCCCAAACTCCCTCGTCACCACCGTGCGATCACCATGTCATCACCAGACCACCACCATTCCATCACCATGTTATCATCAAACCACCACCAGACCACCACCATATCATCACCAGACCATCACCATGCCACCACCATATCCAGACTAGACCACTACCAGACCATACACCATACACACACCAGACCACCACCAGACCATGCCATGATTGTGTCATCACCGTACCCAGACCGTGTCATGCCATGTGCCCTACTCCTATGCCATACCATGCCCGCTTCGTGCTCAGCTCATGCCACTTATGTGCCACCATCGCATCAGCCTCGTGTCACCGCAAGGCCCAGCACCGTGCCATGCCGCTTCATGCACCGTATCGTGTCGTGTCGCGCCAAGCCGCTGCATACCTTTATTATTGCAGACGCCATTGTTTTTTAATTCTTTGTGTAGCAATAGTCGATCAACCTATTGACGTCATCGCCTGCATATCAACTGTTGTTTCTGAGGCAAGTTTCTAAACTGCGACATGCTACATTACATATTCTAATATATAGTTATTTATTAATATACGTATATTAATAGTTAGCAAATTATTTTCAATATACAATTTTATAGCATTAATCCATATTTATATCAATAACAATTTTATCCCGTTGCATGCTAGTTCATTATAATTTATTATAATTTTCACTGTCGTTTCATTATCCTTTACCTAGACTACAGTATATCTAGTAGCAAACGTAAAACATTATTACAATAGCTATACATATATATGAATAGATTAATTATACCTTACACAATAGATAATATACATTAGTTATTTCTACAGTGTTTTAATAAACTGGTTATTGTTTTCTATTAAGTATCTATCCTGTTTAATACACACTGCCAGACATGTTCACGAGACATTACCAGACCTGTTACTTGGATTATTACTAATACCGACAATCCTGACTTGTTGTCCTAATGGACGTGACTTCTAGTCTAGATAGACAAGATCTGTACCTGCTTGATCCTGAGTTGGCATTAGGTAGATATCGTCAATACCTGACTCGAACACGAAATCTGGGGTAAAATGGGAAATCAATAACGAAACCTGACTTGTAATTCAACAGTTCAATACTTTCCAGAGACTGATCAGTCGATATGAGCTTCGGGCCCCGGGATGATGATGCTGACATCATTCGTCTGTAGATGATACCCTATTTTTACTGCTTAGTGGCACATCTCAGATTTAACCCCGAGAGTCTTCACTATGGTTCAGAGCACGCATGGGATACTACTGAGTTATATCGACGATTCCATTAATTAATTTCAAAGACTTGTAGAATAGATAACTTAGAAGCACAAATTTTATGATACACGTGACATACCTATAGCCCACTATTTTACACCTGTGATTATGGTTTATACTTATATCTGCATTATAGTATCATGTTCCGATTACACTATTATTTTGATATTTATGACGCACTGACGTCTGGGTTTTGCATGGCCCAGATACTTGACATAGCATGTAAGCAATCGACCAGATCACCGATCAGTGAGGACCACCTCATTGATATAGCTCTTATGCGGGTTAGTTATTTCTTGGATCTTTATTACTTCTTCTACCTTTTCCAGTTATTGTTTTTGTGGCTATTGGACATATGATAGATAGATTTAGTAGTTTACTGTTCTTGATATCTGATTGACAGCCGTAATGTGACTATGGAATGATCTTTCCTTACCATAGGTAGTATTATTGGTTTTGTCATGTATCGTATTTACGTATTTTGGGAAGCGGGTCGTGACACTTATCGAGTTATTGGGGTCTGACGATTCCACCCCTTAGACTCGATATGTGACATATCAGACGAAGAGATCGGATTGTACGGTAAGTGTTGCTTATAGGATTTACGGGAGTTTAGTCAAATTTACTTGTTAATTTTCTATTTGTTCAATACCCGGGTAGCCTTTGTTCACAGCCGAAAACGAGGACGAAACGGGGATGGATCGTCCTGCCTAAATTTTGGGGCAGATGCTATTTGGATTTATCCGTCAACCTTTCCAAAGATGTCAAGTTGATTTATGGTACTGTATATCGGAGGTTTGGATGGATGCGGCCATTGTAGCAGACTTCGTCAGATTCCCTCCCCCTGTTTATGAGGGTTTTATTTATTGTGGGGACGCTCTTCTCTGCAGGGGCAAGCCCTTACAGTTAATTACGTTACCGCATCGCGATAAACACTTTCTCATACTTCAAAAGTTCACTTCGTGTCGTGTGTGTTTTTGTTTGTTTTGGTTGCCTGTGGATTGTATATGGTGACTAATTTATGTTGTTGCCCGTAGAGCGTGGATTAGTCCAGATCCGTATTTCTTAGATTTGGGGTTTTTTTTATTTAAGGATCGTTAATCTATTTTGAGATTAAGATCGACTTAAATGTATGTGAGCATTTGGGGGCTCGATTTGTTTTTTTTAAGGATACGTTAGTCCAATTTGAGATTAAGATCCACTTAACAAGGTCTTAGGATCATTTTTGCTTCAGATCCAACAAAAGAGCATTTGGGCTCTGTTGTTTTAGTTTAAGAACGTTTCGTCCCGTTATCGCCATTTTAGAGGCGAAGTTTTAGTTTGAGGATATCTCGGTCTGTTGAGGTAGGGTTTTAGTTTAAGGACGTCTTGGTCCACTGATCACCATTTTGGAGGTGAGATTTTAGTCTAAGGACGTCTCGGTCCGTTGTTGCCAATTTGGAGGTAACGGTTAGTTTAAGGACATTTCGGTCCGTTGTCGCCATTTTGGAGGCAACGGTTAGTTTAAGAACATTTCGGTCCGTTAATCACCATTTTAGAGGTGATAGTTAGTTTAAGGACATTTCGGTCCGTTGTGGCCATTTTGAAGGAGAATATTAGTTTAGGGACGTTTCGGTCCCTCACCCATCCTATGCGCACGTGTGTTTGTTACGTGACAGAACAAACAATGGAGATATGGAACGTGCCCAATTTAGGGCATGATCCGGCTTGAGACGTGCACGTCAATTTGGAAGTGCACCAAAGAGTTGTTGGTTGTCGGGACCCGCCACCTCTCTGAAGACGTTGAAGAATTACAACGACATATATCAGAGGTGTGAAGAGATGTACCCTTGAACCAAATCCCTTATTTGAGGAAAACGAGGTTATTGTACCTAAGAATCATTAGTCATATTTGAGACTAAGATTACTTTAGGAGACATGGGATGAATATCGTTTTGGATATCATCAATGAGAAATCATTAGTAATGTTTGAGACTAAGATCAGTTAGGGCAATCATGAGCATATGGGCTCAGTTGATTTGAAACAAAGGAGGTTCTATCCTCAGAAGACCTAACCAATTTGGGCTTGATCTTCTCAATGGTCTTTCTTTTTTATTGAAAAAGTGCTAAGCACTTGCTTTGGCTCTATTTAATCAGTCCCCTTTTTGTAAAAAGAGTATTGAGCACTTATATAAGTTCTAATGCTCACATATAATCATGTGGAGCTTTCAGTCATGGGGATTGACCAACAAATGTTAAACACTTTACCCCCTTTGTCTTTACATGGAGTGATAGGTACTCTTTATGGCACCCACTTGTGAAGCATGTGAGACACTAGGCGCTAGGAGCTGCCTAGTGAGTGCTAAGCACTCTTCCATTTTGTGGTGCCCACGTGAGGCGCTGGGTGCCGCTAATTGAGTGCTAAGCACTCTTTTCTTATGTAGCACCCACGTGAGGGGCACGGGGGCGCTGGCCGCTGAGCGCTGCTCAATGAGTGCTAGGCACTCTTTTCTTCTGTGGTGCTCACGTGAGGGACACGTAAGGCGCTGGCGCTGGGTTCTTTTCTTCTTGAATGATCAACATGATCTTTATTTTGTAGATGAATTTTTGGTTATCGAGAATGAGTTTTTCCCAATGAGAATTAAATTCTCATCATATAAGAGACTTGTCTTGTGGATCTCAGATCCGGAGAAAGAAATCGGTTCTTTGAGAAGGGCTAAACCCTCCAGTAGGTATTTCTCTCTCTCTCTCTCTCTTTATATATATATATATATATATATATATATATATATATATATAGAGAGAGAGAGAGAGAGAGAGAGAGAGAGACACACACACACACATATATATACACCTAAAATTTCCAAGAAGAGAGCTCTTCTTCCTCAAGAATTAAATTCTCTCTTCTTTTGAAGCTTTCTTTTTTTTAAAAGACTTATGGGGGGCTTCCTCTATCTCAGACTTGAAGTCTTGGGTCTTTTATATAGTATAGGCAAGTTTGTTAATTAGTTTTTGAAGAAATCTCTCATTAAGAGATCCTAATTGATTTGGGGATTTTAACCCACTATTGGATTTTTGATCCAAGGGTTTCTGTTTTACAGAAAAAGATCGAGGAAATATTTTCCTTTGCACAAAATTTATTCTGTACAACGATGATTTTTTAATCACCGTTGGATTTTTAATCCACCGGTTCTCTGTTTTACAGAGGGCAATCTTTCTTGTTTAGAAAGGTTGAGAGAATATATCCCAAAATAGAATTTTATTCGATAATCCAATTTGGGGGATGTTTTCCCCTGATAGAATTTAATTCTGTATTTTTGATGATTTATCATCTCCGTTGGATTTTTGATCCAACGGCTCTGTTTAACAGAGAGTGGAATTTAATTCTACCTGGACGTCGGCGCTCATGTGTTGTGCACGTGGGCGCTACTCAAGGTTTTAATTCTTATAATGGGTATTCATGTGCTTTGCACATTGGCGCCGCGTAAGGAGCACGTGAGAAGCCACCATAGGATTAATTCCTATCAAATTGGTCTTGGCGCTGGCGCCCACATGAGGCGCCACTATAGGATTAATTCCTATCAGATTGGTCTTGGTGCTGGCACCCTCGTGGGAAGCATGTGAGGCGCTGCCTCATTAATTTTTAAACAGAACTTTGCTCTTTTATTGGGAAACAAATGCCTCCCCACCGTTGTGTTCACGTGGCTCGCATGTGAATGCAGCGGTGGCATCTTTTCCACCGTTCGATCTCCTGGAGAGTTGAACCATCTCTTAAAGTTTTATAAATAGGGCCTTTGGCCCTTGAGATGGCTGTTGTTCATCTTCTTTTTAGCCTTATTATTTTCTTGAGAATTTAATTCTCCTTTCAGAGCTCAGATCTCTGTTCAAAGAAACTCTTTTAGTGTCAAAACTCTATCAAAATTTGGTAAGAATCATGACCATGTCTTAATGTCTGAGGAAACTATTGAAGGAATCTCTTCATGTTTTAGGGTTTTTAACCTATTAACAGAGCTTTGCTCTTCTTTTGCAAAGATCTCTTCGAGATCTAAAAAAAATTACTTGAGTAGATCATAGATCTTAAAGGATTTTACCCTTTTAGAAACTTTGTTTTTGTAGGTTATCTGGAATTTAATTCCCTTTCTTGAGCGGAGTTCTGGGACGTTATCTCAATATTCTACAGAGCTTACCTATGAATTAAAGAAATTCTTTTGGGAATTTTATTCCCTTCCTAATTTTCTTGACAAATTTGAAATCTGTTTACAGAACACAGTTCTCGAGGGAGTTTAACTCTAGAGTTTAATGATGTTTTCTCATTAAGTGATAATCCTTTTGGATTTTATTTTTAATGAGTGGTTGTCCCATCATTGATGGAACGTTACCTTGATTTTATAGGGGCCCCTGCCCCTTTCTTTTTGAACCGCGGTACAGTACAATTTTAGAAAGTTAAAGCCTTGAACATTGTGTCGATAACTGACTCTTCCCCTTTTGTGCAGGTACTATAGCTTTTGATTCCTCCTTTCCTTTCGTACATTCGGAGAGCGCTTTTGCCGACGCGCCCGTAGATCGGGATGACTTTGCACTTATTAAGAATCATGACCTAGGGCAAAAATCTCTTCATTTGTGAGGGTCATGGTATAGTCAGATTATCCGGGGTCGGAGTAGTTTTACTTGCCCAGCGCCTTCGAGGCCGATCCCAGCGATCCATTATGCTGATCCACCGTCGGTGACCTTCGCAGTAGAAGAGGTAAACTGGACCTCGGAAGGTCGTCTTTGGTCTTCCATGGCCTCAATACCAGTGCAGCCACTGATAGCCTTGGACATTTTAGGGCGATGCATATGTCAAAGAGAGTCGCGTCCTTGGGGGAAAGTTTACATGATAGGAATGACTCCCCGTCATTCGGCGGCTATCTACAGTGGGCCTGATATATCCTGTCGGCCAAGAAATCGCTGTTATTAAAAACCGGGTTGTATCCCGCAATCTACACGTCCCTTTTTCACTACCATGCTCCTTATATGTGGTGGATCAAATCCCTTTTAGAATAATGGAACATCCCGACCCATACCTTTCTCTTGTTAGATCGGGAGATTGATATCATTGGAGGAGTTTGCGAAGATCTCTAGCTTACCTGTCAGAGGGGAGCACTATGAGGAGCTACTTCCCACCGACGAGTATGTCTTCTCCAGCAAATCAGTGGTAATGGGCCTTACTCCGGAGAACGCCGTTCAACATCAGTTCCTAAGCTTAATTAAGGTGTTGAACATGTACGAGAGTTTATTCCTGGAGTCTGGTGGGCACGGAGTTGGCTTCGCAGATTTCATCGCCCGCTTTCTTCGTCCGGAAGTTCTGTCTAAACAGGCTGCGAAATTCGCCAAACTTGATGACCTGTTCAGGTTTGGTTTAGATAACTTGCCAACTGCGGAGGCGGATTTAAAGAAATTCTTTATTCCGGATACTCCAGTCGTCCCTTTTGCAGAGATTGCTGCCCCAGATGTTGACGAAGAGACGTTCTTTCTGGGGTTTATTGGCTTGTGGCTGAGTTAGTTTGCGGTTCTGATGCACCCCCGCTACATGAGACCATCTGTTTTTTATCCGTCTCATCGCATCGTCGCGGGGACGCACGTGGCCATTTGGATCACGGGGTTGGCTCATTTATATCATGGCTTGAGCTTAGCTGCTGACACCACTCAACCCGAGGTAAAGCCCGTGTATCTTCCATTGCACTACTTCACATCATGGATCGAGATGCACATGCTGGGCGCCTTTGGTGTTCATAAACGACCCCGATTCTACGAAGGCTACAACTTTCCCCGGGTCATGTATCTAGTTGACACTTCTGCTTCAGACCCATCACAGCGAGAGGCTCGGCGATTGCTCCTTCGCCCACGCATGGTTGGGGACAGTATGACCTTTGTCGATAGAGTCCTGACTATCGGCAAAGAATCTTCCAAGATGGTCCAACCGTTGCATGATACTTTCAAGGATGGGGCTTCTGCGTTGAGGGCTCGGGAGGTTATGCACCTATATTCTATCAGGCCGGGCTTCCTAGTATTTAGACAGAACGCCTCAGTGCTGTTTATGAGATACAAACCACATCATTTTGCCCAAAAATTGGGTTATAACCAAGGTGTTCCTCTTGAGGCGTTCTTAGTTGAGCCGGTTGCCACGGAGGAGGGTATTCGCAGCGCAACGCATCATTTTATGCGATTAAATATGGGGTCCCATTTCCTTGTCAGCGAGCCAAGCTACGTGCCAAAAGCCTTGAATTCTTACGTCGTGTGGTACCGGCATGCGACAGGTGCAGTTATTAAGGAGGAGAGGCGGCTACTACTCGACCACAAGGATGTCGTCCCAGCCGGTAATCCATCGGTTCCGCTGAAGCGACAGACAATCATTCGTCATTCTTTAAAAGAAATCACTACGGCTGTAATCCCACGGGTTTTTCCTGATAAGTTTCGACCGGATGTTCCTGCGACTGCGTTAGCCATAGCGTCTCCGGACTCTGGCATCGGTTCAGAGATCGGGACCCGTCGTCGAAAAAACCTGTTAAGCGAAAGCTTTTATCATCGGCGGCGGGCGCCGTTTCGCAGAAAATGAAGAAGTCCCTATTTTCTGCGGATGTCGTATTCGGCCAGGAGCCTCACGCCCCTTATAGCGAGGGCTTGTGCGAATATGGCACCAACGAGGGTTTATTGATGCGTGTAACAACCCTAAACTTTCTGTACAATTTTTTTCAAAAATACAGAAAGGGGTATTTGAGCCTGAGCACAAGTTATAAGTTTGATTTGCTTTTGAACAGCAAGAAGGAGCTTGTAGCTTACTGGTAAGACCTTACACTGCTGAGACAAAGCACCAGAGTTCAAATCCCATCAGCCACATTATCTTTTTAATTTGATTCTTTTAATCTTTTTAGAAGTCCAAAGGTGTACATGTGCATAACACGTAAACTGAAGAGTCACACATAAAACAAACGAGTCCACTGCAGTAGTCAAAGCGTCGGGGACACGTGGCGTCGAGGGGAGCCACAAATCGGCCGACTCGGGCCGACGGGAAGCGCGAATCGGCCGGCGCCGCCGGCCAACTCAGCTCGAAACCCTATTTTTTTATTTTTCTGGCAACTCTTGAACTCCCCATAACTCCTGTACTATTTAAATTCCCTGCACATTTACAGAGCAAATTAAAACCCTCATTTAATCTATTTTAAATACAAATTCTTAATACACCATTTCACATCCCTAAACCCTAATTTTATCTATAAATAGCACATCTAAAATCACCCCTCCTCACTCTCAAATCTCTGCCCAAACTCTTAAGAAAATTCTCAAGACTTTTTGTGTGCAAGTGGAGTTAGCAAAGGGCGAAACTCCGACGAACTTCCGACGACGATCCGAGGAGTTTCCGGCGACGAAACGATGCACCGGTGTTTCCCCAATCTTCCTCTTCCTCTACTCTTGACACTAGTCCAATAAGTCCCCCTTCTCTCTCTCTCTCTTGCTATTTTCAAATTCTTAATCCTTAAAACGTGTCGGAAGCGGAGTTATCCGGTTTTCGATTCTCTTTTCTTTCAAAAATACAATATTTTCTTAATAACTAACCTACAACTTTTGATATATATAGTTTAATACTCATTAACTAAGACAATAGAACAAGTTTGATATTAAAATGATAATCGTAGCAAGTTTTATTCCACTTTTACAGTAAAATATTTTTATGTTTCATATCAACATGTTTATACCTTTTAATCATGCTAGCTTTAGAAAACTCATGAAGTAATGTCCTATCTCCTCACAACACTCATATGTAATATAGCACGATGAAATTTAGGAACATAGATTTAGGGAAAATACGATTTTATATATAACTATCTCCGACTTATAAAAACCTTTTTTCTACAAGATGTGTATTTTTAACAAATCTTTGCAATGTGCCGCTACAACCAATTTCGGGAAACCCGTTCGGGATGGTGCGGATTATCGCACATCCTCGGGCTTAGTAGTGCGAGACGCAGACCTCCGCAAGGAGCATACGGTCTCGAAAGATTTAAAATACAATTTTCTTTGGAAAAGGGGATTTCTATTATAAATAAAACTTATATTTTTAATAAATATATATATGTAATTAATATCAAAATATCTATTTTTAATAGTTATAATATTCCGCATTTCCAAAATTCAAGAAAACATCTCATTTACAAGAAAATACCATACAAATCCAATATTATAAATAAATACCACATATTATGAAATTAAGTTTTATTCACTAGAAATTTCACATTGATAAAATATATATCCATGAAAACTCTAAAGACGATAATAAAATACTTGAGGTGTATTTTGAAAATTATACAAAATTATTTTTATATAAAACCCCCTCAAGTTATACTAAATTACAATAAGGACCCTAGTAAATATAGGTTTAAGCGGGACTAGTCTCTTGAGCGCCTCAGGGAGTCGGAGATATGGGTGCTTGCCTATTTAAGGTAGACAACTTAACAAACGGTGTTATCAACACGGTAATCGTTTTTGAAGAAGACACAAATCCTGTCGTCCATGTGCAGCGGTTACCAATAGCACCAAAACATAATTCAGGATTCAATTTCTTTTTGTCTGACTCAGACTGAGTCTTAATATAATTAATCTGACTTGAATATGCTTCAAGTATCAAACTTCAATGCAAGATGGATCTATGAATCCGTTTATTCAATCTAATTAATCTATATTGACTGAACCGAACCATGGATATACATCCATCTACATGATTCTCAAGTTACATCCATTTACTGATATCATGCTTTCGGCAAGTCACCCAACTATATATAATATACAATTCAAACAATACATCAATACAATCAAGATATCGCGGGGTTTATAAGGGGTAGACTGGTACGGAAGGTGTTAAAAATGGCACGAGATTGCAACCATAATACACATAACCTGAATTCAATTGCCGTTGTACCGTGGCTGAACGGTTCCTTGTACTCCTGATACCTTAGTCTCCGGGGAAAATGAGACTCCTCTCGTATACACTGGCCTCTTCTGTACCAAAATGCAAACAACAGCATTAACAATATAACACAACTTTAAAAGTTACACTCCCTCTCTGTCTATTCTATTTCTCCCTCATCTTTGGGACTTACCGAGCGATTTGTTCGCTGACGACATTCTCTTTCTTCTTCTTTGGAATGTCGTCAGGTGTTTCGGACCTTCAAGAGATCGAGCCCACCTTCGAGGACTTGGATCAGCTAGCCTTCGACCCGGAGCTCTAGTTACTTATACACGTTTACTTTCTGTATTTCTTATTTCTGTTATGCCACTGTTTAGGCATTGCTTTCCATCCTATGTATTTACTTTTCAGATTATTATAAAAAGAATGTTAATAAATAAAGTTGATGTTCAATTATATCTATTGTCTTTGTCTCTTGTGCATTTTACTTATATTGCTTAGATACGCTTAGCGTGTTTACTTCAGAGTAAATACGTAGCGGCCTCGTCGCGTCCTCTGCCCGTATACCGGAAAGCGGGGCGTGGCAATGGACCTGTGACCGATACTGACCTTCAGGCTGCCATTGATGCTTCCAAACAGCTGGCCCGTGAAGAAACAGCGTTGGTCTCTATTGTGAAGTCCGGTATACTTCATTTACACTTTTCTGCATATATCCCCTCCCTCCTTATTATGCTTTATTAACGCTCTTTTCCTTAACAGGTATCTCTGCTGAAGAGGCTCTTATGGCTTCCCTCAAGACGTTTGAGGAGGAAGAGAGGCTCCTCTCCTTTTTGGGTCTTGGTATAATTCATTTTATTACACCTTTACTCTTTTAATTCTTAATCTGACCCTTTTCTTTATCTTATTACAGGAACCATCACAACCCAGGTTATTATGAGTGTAATGCCAGTCTTGGGTGGTGGTGCAGAAAAGCCTTCGGAGCCACCGACCGCTGCTGAGGCTCTCCAAAGGCTACTGTAGGAGGCATTGCTGAAGCAGCCGATGATAGATACCATAGCGGGTCCGGAGGCTGAACTCGATTTGGACGACGACGTCCCCCTGTCGAAAGTTTTAAGGATATCAGTTCATACGGCCTAGGCTGAGAGGAAGCGTAGAAAGCACGCTGCGAGGGAACGCGAAGCTGTCTTGGCCGTGGGTGCAGGTTCGAGTAATGTTCTACCTGCTGACATTTCTCCCGTGGACGTTCCTTCTGCCCTGTCTACTACCCACAGACAGGTTGTGCGTGCAGCTCGGCTACTTCAAGGTAGAACAACGCACGGCTCTTAGTAACAACCCCTTCCCTTTTTATATCATAACATACGCATTTTTTTTATTTACAGAACCAGATTTCGGTGACGGCGTGACAGGTGAAGTGCCGGCAATTAAAGAGCCTAAAGTGGCCAATCTTTCCCTGGAATCTGGGACCGTTCCAACTGCTGCTCTTTCTCCCTTTGGATCCTGATATCGGTGGGTGATGCAAGTGTTATGACGGCCCTTGTTGAGTCAGGGGATGAAGTCGTAAGTGCTGAATCTATTCTCCCAATGGAAACCGGGGAAGCCATCACAACCGGTGACGCTTCGGGCACGATTTCGGTTTCTGACCTGTCAGGTACTCTTTGGGTTATTATCTTTGAGCTTTTAATCCTGCTAAGCATCTCTGATGATATTTCCTTTTGTCCTGAGCATAGGCACAGTAAACCCTGAAGCTGTATTAGATGAAGAATTACTGCCGGTCGTTGCATTGATTGTCACAGTTCCTTCTCCCTCTTCTGAGTCTCCCCGAATTTCGGAAGGTAAAGACTTCTCATTTATTTGCTTCACAGTAGATACCATTTTTTGCATTAACCATATATTGTTGCAAGCTTGCAGAAGTGCTCTTTGACCACTTATACCAAGTGCTAAACCCACATTTTTCCTTCCAATCGAAAGTCGTTCCCCCTTCCGGTATTGGTCAGTATATTCTTCGCTTGGTGTTTCTCCTTTTCATTAGTAAACCTTCTGTTGCTAAGCTTTTCTTATATTGACCACAGTATCACAGCTCGAAGAAGGGAGCGAAGGGATAGCCAAGCCTCCGGTGCTCCTTGTCTTGCCACTTTCAACAGCTGATATGGTAGCTCTTATCCATCAGCTTCTTTCTTTATCTTTCAAGTTGAAATTTGACCCTTATTCGTGCGTGATTTATTTTGCAGAAATTATATGGGATTCTCTTCATTTTGAGTCTCGCATTCCCATGCCTATGGGGCCTTTTGCTAAACGTCAATCTTTTAGAGGCGCGGTGACGAGCAAACAGATGTTAAGCGAATTTATCGAAGATCTTGATGCTTAGGCTCTCACCTCTGCTGTGAATTTTGCTGACGAAGTCAACCCTATGATGACGAGGCTTGCGAATTTCCACAACGAAGATTTCGTTCGCTTTTGGGTCGATCATTATAAGAAGATCGATGCTTGTTTGCATGAGATCGAGCTCAAGCGTCTCGCTCCTGAAATATTGACCTTGAAGGCTCAGTGGGTCGCGTAGATCAAGCAAAGCGCCGACTTCATTCAACATTTCGAACAAAAGCCGACCCTGAAGCGAAAGGAGCATGCGACGGCTTCTGGAGAATCCATTCAATTGCACGCCCAAATCAAAGCGAATGCTACGCAGCTGAAAGCTATTTTTGAAAAACTCTAACAATGTATATCTGATGGGCTGGCACTGAGGCAGAAGCTTGACTTTACTGAGCGGGTCACACAAGATTGCGAAGCTTCCAAGCAGGAAATCACTGATAAGCTTTCATCCTGCTTGCAGCAACGGGCTCAAATCGAAGCGGGGCTAACCGCAGTAGTTGAATGTGAGGAGGAGTTGCGGGGAGCGCGTGAGCGGATCGCCAATTTGTTGAAAGCCCCTCCTTCCTAATTGTAACTGTATTCCCCTTTTTGCATTAATTGTATCTATTAAACATTTTGATTCATGAATAAGAATATACATTTTTTTTTTGCATCCGCTTATCTGTGTCTTGATGTGGCGCTAATTAGTTTAGTTACTGTTTCGGAGTTTATAGTTTACGTACTCATTTCAGAGTCTGTAGTTTATTCACTCATTTCGGAGTTTCTAGTTTATGAACTCATTTTGGAGTTTGTTTAGTTTACCTCCTTTGGGCTTATAGGCAAACTTTTCCTAACGTTATAGATAACCCCTGCTCTTTGCGACAGAGGTCCGTTAGGTATTGTGGTACTAGGGTTTTAGTCTGTGGTACCATCACATTAGCTGATGCATTCTCTGATATGCAGTCTTTACGCTGCTGTTCGAGTAGCCCCGCGACTATCATGTCTATGATCCCTTCAGGGGCTGGACAAGTCGTCTTCAATTAATCTTCTTAGGCAGTTTAACCGTTGGAAGAGTAAGCGTTAGAGATTTTGCCATGCCGCTTTTTACTTGAGCTTAGGCTCAGATTGGGAGCCCCGATGAGTCATAACCACTCCGCACTAGTGTGGGATGATCTCCGATAGTCTTTCGGGTTTTATTTGAGTTACCGTCAAGACCCTAAAACTAGGAATTTTGCCTTTGCTTCTTTTTGATTTGGCTATTTTGGAGCCTTTGTTGACATTGCATCTGCTACAACGAGAAGAATGTCGGGATAGTCTTTTGGTTGTTTTGCGAACCGTCAAGACTTGGTGCTTGGAATTTTGCCATGGCTCCATTTTGTTTCGACCCTAGGGTCTTTTGTTGACGCCGTGTCTGCACTCTGCTGGAGTGAGAGCGAACACCGTTGTTGACATTGCGTCTGCTGTAGCGAGACAAATGTTGAGATAGTTTTTAAGTTGTTTTTTGAACCATCAAGACTTGGTACTCCATTTGAAGGAGCCTGGTGGGAAAATATGGCTCCCTTTTCGTTCATGCCTATGGATTGTATATAGGGTTGATGTGGACTCACCTGCAGTGCAAAAGTTCTTTTTCTTTTCCGCGATGCTCTATCATTTCAGCTTTTTATATCGCGACTTTCGCAATTGCCCAATCATTTAGGCTTTTTATCGCGGTGCCCAATCATTTCGGCTATGTATATTTCTTATTTTTACTCGCTGTTTTTTTATTGCGAGTTGCCCAATCACTTCGTCTTTTTTATATGCATTTTTTGCTCGCTGATTTTTATTGCGAGTTTGGAACCTGATACCAACCTTGGCATCAGCATCGCTACGACTGGAATATTGCCAGGAGCGAATCATCATTTGCATTGAGAGGACTTGGAATTTGACACCGATTTGGGCATCAGCATCGCTACAACTGGGATATTGCCAGGAGTGAATCATCATTTTCCTCGAAAGGACTTGGTGTTTGACACCGATTTAGGCATCAGCAGCGCTACAACTGGGATATTGCCAGGAGTGAATCATCATTTGCCTCGAAAGGACTTGGTGTTTGACACCGCTTTAGCCATCAGCATCGCTACAACTGGGATATTGCCAGGAGCGAATCATCATTTGCCTTCGCTGAATTGAACAAAGGTCAGTACACAGGGTTAGGATCCCGTCGACTAAGGCTTTTGACTTTATGAGCCGTAAGGGTCTCATAAAGGGTTTTCTCCCTACGAGTCGAGAGGATCCTGTAGGTTTAGGTTCTCTCTAGAAGTCGTGAGGACTCCTAAGTGATATTTTCTCTTGCAAGTCGTAAGGATCTTACAGGATAGTTTTCTCCTTACAAGTCGAGACGATGTATAAGTGTCACCCACCATATGGGGAAATTTTTCGCCAGTGGTGGAACTTGGTGAGGGGATATTCATTCATTTGTTTGTGCCCGTGGATGGTATACAAGGGCAAATAGTGAACCTACTGTAGGGTAACTTAGGGAATACGACGGCTTAAGAACAGGTCTAGGTCCTTGTTGCTTAAGGCTTTGAATCCTATGAACCGTGAGGGTCTCATAGGGGGAGCTCTCCTTACGAGTCGAGAGGATCTCGCAAGTGAAAATTTTACGAGATTGTGCTCTTTTGGGTTTTCACAAGCTCGCCGGTAGCCCTGCTGTTTTTACTCACAGCGCCCTTTCGGATTTTCACACGTGTCATTTCTCTTTTGGACATACCTTTTTTTAACGAAATTGCACCCTTCCGGGTTCACAAACTCGCCGGTAGCCCTGCTGTTTTTACTCACGGCGCCTTTTTGGGTTTTCTTCCGTGCCAATCTTGCTTGTGGACATACCATTTTTTTTAACGAGATTGTGCCCTTCCGGCTTTTCACAAACTCACTAGTAGCCCTGCTGTTTTTACTCACGGCGCCTTTCCGAGTTTTCATCCGTGCCCATCTTACTTGTGGACATACCGTTTTTTTTACCCATCTGTTTGCCGGTGGAACTTGGGAAGTGGCTTCATTGCCGCGGTAGCTGTGTAGCCGGTAGGACTTGAGTTGCAGTCTTCGTCGTTGGAGCTTTGATTGCAATATAGATCTCAAGAGAGGATATCGCCGTATTTAGGATGATGCGCCATGTTTGAGGCGGAGCACTAGTTGAAGGACATTTTGGTCCATTATTGCCGTGTTTGAGGCGACGTGCTAGTTTAAAGACATTTCGGTCCATTGTTAGTTTAGGGACATCTCGGTCCAAGGCCGGTTTAAGGACGTAGTGGTCCGTTGTCAGCATTTTTGAGGCGATGGATTTTCTGGTCACTACTTTTACGGTTCTGACTTAGGAAGATAGCGAGTGGACACAGTCATCGTCATCTATTATTGACCTAAACCGTAACCCGTTAGGCGTAGTATTTTTTGAGGAATCGGCCATTTATTGGCCGGAAGGGTCTTTCGCCATGCATATTCATGAGCAAGTAGGCCCCGCCTTAGTAGACCTTGTCTATGATGTACGGGTCATCATAGTTCAGCTCGAATTTCCCTCATTTGGCACGATTGGGGATCATTGGTTGCTTGACAACTAGCACGAGCTCGCCTTGGTGGAATGTTCTCAGTCTAATCAGTTTTTCGTATGACCGCGTCATCCTTGCCTTATAAGCTTTCAGATTTTGCTGCGCTGTAAGGCGGGTTTCGTCGAGGGCGTCGAGCTCCTTAAGCCGGAGATGAGAGTTTTCGTCATCTATTAGCTCATATTGAACCACTACTCGGAGAGAAGGGAGTTCTGTTTCCAAAGGAAGGACTGCTTCCGTGCCGAATACCAACGTGTCACACCCCGCTTCCCAGAGTACGCTAAGATAGGCACGTGACAGAGCCAACCATGCTACCTGTGGATAGGAAATATCCTTCCACAGTCATATTACGGCTGTAGAGATATCAAGAACAATAATAATAACTATCTAATACATGTCCATGAGCCAGAATAACGAGTGAAGAATAAAATAATGCGCAAGCAAAAGATCCAATACAATAATAAACTGGAATGTACGTCCCATAATACGGGCTCACATCAGGAATGAAAAAACTAAAAGGAAACTAAACTAAACTAATAGCAGGTACTCACTTCTCGGCCTGTTGATCAAAGTACTCCTGGACAGCCTGTGATAAGGACAAGGGATCTGGGCCATGCAAAACCCAGACGTCAGTGCGTCATAATATCAATAATTCAAGGCAAGCAGGATATAATGAAATATATACAGGCATGAAGTATGAACAGTAACAAGTCCTCGGTAACAAGTAACACGTAACATGAATATAGATCAGTGAACATGATATAAACAGGTGAAGTGCAGTGGGTAGTCTAAACTGTGCTATAGGGTGATCTACTCTAAAGTTATTTGAAATCAATTAATGTAATCCTCATCGTAACCCGTCGGTCTATACCCCGTTCAACCCCATGGGACCACGGTAACAAGGTATGGTAGACTGTAAGTCTATGTCCTGTTCAACCCCAAGGGACCACGGTAACACGATGTAATAAACTGAGTGTCTATGTCCCGTTCAACCCCACGGGACCACGGTTACAAGATGTAATAGCCCTTTGAGTCACATTCGGATACATTCTTGATTTCCCCATACCCCCAATGTTATGTGTGTAAGTCAGGTATTGATAAATCTGAGACTAATGCCAACACAGGATCAAGCAGGTACAGGTTTGTCTGTATAGACAACAGGAAATGTCCGTAGGGACAACAGGTGAAGATTGTCGGCATTAGTAACAAGAACAGGTAATGTGCCAAGCTGTGGTATATCAGGTCATGTCAGGTAGTGTACATAGATCAAATCATGTCAAGTAGTGCACATGTATAAGTCGTGTCAAGTAGTAGTATCTCGAGTCATATCAAGTAGTGCACAAGTATCAAGTGGGTGCTCACAATCAAACTGTAATAAGCATGGGTACACAAAAATAAGTATGGGGTACCAATATAACAATAAAATGGAATAATGTGATATGGTATGCAAAAGATATAAATTCAAAGATATGGATGCACAATTATCGATTAGGGTTACATTTATAGTTCCAATACTAATTAGGATGCACTTTATTAAACATGGGGTGTTAATTTCACAGTATTATGCATTAATATGATCTATGGATCCAGTTATAAATATTCTAAATGAGATGGATGCAAACGGGTATCCGGAAAGTTATAAAACTATAAAATGGTAATGTGGGATGTACAACTAAGCAATATGTGATATTAATATTGATAGGGATGCGGTATAATGTAATCTAGTATGTCACAAGATGAGTTTTCATGACCTACATCTGAAATAATATAAACGGATGCAAACGGAACATCGAAACGTTATAAAACTAAATATGGGGTACTAGATTTAAACTACATGTATGATATTTATTTAAATAGGTATAAAATAAGTTATATAGCATGTAGCAAGATTAACTTGCCTAGACGGATTAAGAAACGGTTGTGTACGGTACGTCCGACATCGGTGAAATGTCGCGACGCACGTACGGCACATGCAACGGGTCCAAGAAACGCACAAGGGTGATCACACAAGTCAGCTACGTTCACTGGATCGTCTGGATCGTCGGCGTCACGCCCGTCTCCGGCAAACTAAGCATACAGAGAACAATCTTTAAGGAAAGAAAGAAAGAAAAGAAGAAAGAAAGAAAGAAAGAAAAGGGAAAGGAGAAGGAAGGAAGGGGCTTACTAGGGTGCACCGTGATCAGGGAACGAGGGGGCGACGATGAGATCGACTGCAGCGATCTCGCCGGCGATGGAGCAGTGTGCAGGGGTGCTTGGGTTCTGTTTTTCTTATGTGTGCAGGGGCTCGGAGAGAGAAGAAAATGGCAGAGGAAGGTGAGGACGTGGTGAGGATGAAGACGAGGTGGTGGAGAGAAGGAGAGGTCGACAACGAGGCGAGCGCGAGGGAGGCGACGGCTAGGGTTTGCTGGGTCTCGCGGGTCTAAATATGAGAGAGAGGAAGGAAGGATTATATAATATATAGGGAGAGAGAGAGATAAATAAAGCGAAAGGAGAAAGATAGAGAATCTGAGAGAGGAGAGAGAAAGCGAGATCGAGAGGGGAGAGAGAGAGATGAACAGTTAGGAGAAATAAAATTGGAAGTTAGCGGGGAGAGAGAAAGAGAGAGAAGAGAGAGAAAAGGGAGAGATTACGAGAGGGGAGAGAAAGAGAGAAAGAAAGAGAGAGGGAGTGGGGCCACGAGCCAGCGAGAGAGAGAGAGAGAGAGCTGGAGTGAGCTGTTTAATTACTATTTAGGATTTAAGATTTAAAATTTAAAAAGATTTTTAGTTTTAAAAATATTTTAGTTAGTTACAAAATTTAAGCTGTCGATTAAATAAATTAATTAATTTGAATTTTGGCGGGATACAAAAATATTCCGAAACACGCCCGGGTCGGGTCTAAAATTTCAGATTTAAAATATGAAAAATATACGCGACTTTCAAAATTCAAAACGAATGCTCAAGTAACGAAAAAGTATACCCCCAAGAACGGATGTACGTACGTGCACGTAACCATCCAAACACGTCCGTTTCGCTGAACGGGACGAGAACAAGACGCGCGGATGCTACCACGGGGTTAGGGGTATCATGCAAGCCAATGCTATATAATTTTAAAATATTTTACGTGACCTAAAATGTTATATGGCAAAAGATGCAATGCCAGATAAAATGCCGGTATGTACTAAACATGAAAAATGCACAGTCTACGTAACAAGTCAGGGTAATTTATAAATATGAATCAAACAGGTTCAAGCAAGCGGGTCGGGTCGAATGCAAAGTAAAATGTAAAATACCATTCGCACCCAAACACGATAAATCAAGAAAATACCACAATTAAGAAAATACGAGAACTGGAATTGGTATAAATGAACTAGGTTGTTATATTATACCCAACTATAAAAGAATTTCGTCCTGGAAATTCCAAGAACAAGAAAGGATAAACAATTAAGAAACTACAAGAATAGATGTGGAAACTTCTATCGGATTTCATCTTCTCGTTCCCAAGTTGATTCTCCATATGAGCGATTTCCCCAAGAAACAAGTACGAGAGGGATAACCTTGTTCTTAAGATCCTTTTCTCTTCGATCCACAATTGACATCGGTCGTTCCTCAAAGGTTAAATCTTCACGTACAGTCAGCTCTGAATGATCCAGCACGTGTGTTTCATCTCGAACATACTTACAGAGTTGATACACATGAAACACGTCATGAACATTCGCCAAAGATTGCGGTAAAGCCAATCGATACGCCACTTCTCTAACATGCTCCAAAATCTCGAAAGGCCCAACGAATCGAGGACTAAGCTTGCCTCGACTTTCGAAACGAATCATCCCTCTATTCGGTGATATCTTCAAGAATACCAAATCACCAACAGCGAATTCTAGACATCTTCTCGATATATCGGCCCAACTTTTCTGCCGATCTTGCGCTGCCTTCATATGTTTCCGGATAGTGTTAACATTCTCTACTGTCTGCACGATCAAATCCGGTCCCAACAATCATCGTTCTCTAATATCGTCCCAACAAACAGGTGAATGACACTTGCGACCATATAATGCTTCGAATGGAGCCATCTGAATAGTTTTCTGAAAACTGTTGTTGTACGAAAACTCCACCAAGTGTAGATGATCCTCCCATGAACCCTTGAAGTCTAACATGCAAGCTCTCAACATGTCTTCAAGAGTTTGGATCGTTCTCTCCGACCGGCCATCTGTCTGAGGATGATAAGCTATGCTAAATTTCAATCGAGTTCCCAAACTTTCCTGTAAGCTCCTCCAGAAGTGTGATAAGAAACGGGTGTCACGGTCGGACACGATGCTCACCGGTACTCCATGCAATCTTACAATCTCCTGCATGTACCGCTCTGCCAAAGCTTCTGTTGATTGACCAACTCGAAATGGTATGAAATGAACTGTCTTGGTCAATCGATCAACAATTACCCAAACCGCATTGTTGCCCTTTGGACTCTGCGGTAAAGCCGTCATGAAATCCATGGTTATATGTTCCCACTTCTATTGAGGAATTGGAAGTGGTTGCAATAAACCGGCAACCCTTTGATGTTCAGTCTTAACTTGCTCACACACCAAGCACTTCGCTACAAAGCGGGCAATCTCCCGTTTCATGCCTTCCCACCAGAAATGATGTGGTAGATCACGGTACATCTTCGTGCCTCCTGCATGTACGAAATATGCGGAACTGTACGCCTCCTTCATAACTTCTTCGTGAATATCTCATTTTGGCACACACAAACGGCTACCATATCGCAACGAACCATCTTCACGAATCAACAAGTCCGTTCGAAGTCCAGCTTCAACCTGTTCTCGAAACTTTTGCAATCTAGGGTCCTGTTACTGCGCAGCTTTAATATTCTCGATCAACGACGACTGTACTTGCAGCTGCATCAACTGTCCCGAAGAATGCGGTAGCACAATCTCTAAATCGAATTTCCGAAAGTCCTCAATAAGTTCCTTCTGTGCAGTCAACATCTGAATTGCTGGCAACCGACTAATCGCATCCGGCACAACATTAACTTTCCCCGGATGGTATTTAAGATCAAGATCGTAGTCAGCCATCAGCTCCAACCATCTACGCTGCCTCATATTAAGCTCATTCTGTGTGAACACATACTTCAGGCTTTTGTGATCGGTGAATACTTCGACCCTTTCGTCCAATAAGTAGTGTCTCCAAATCTTCAAAACGAAAATCATAGCTGCTAGCTCCAAATCATGAGTTGGGTAATTCTTCTCATGGGTCTTCAACTGTCTTGATGCGTAACCTATAACCTTCTCATGATACATCAAAACACATCCCAATCCTTTCCCAGATGCGTCGCTATGAATCACCAATCCTCCGGAACTATCTGGTACGGTCAAAATAGGAGCGGTTATCAATCTCTGCTTCAATACCTCAAAAGCTGACGCACATTTATCCGTACATACGAATGGTACTTCCTTACGTGTAAGCTTGGTCAGAGGCTCAACCAAACAAGTAAAATTCTCCACGAACCTTCTGTAATACCCGGCAAGTCCAAGAAAGCTTCTGATCTCTGCAACGTTCTTCGGAATCGGCCAATATCGAACTGCCGCAATCTTTTTGGGATCAACGGCGATTCCTTCTCCGGACACGACATGCCCCAAAAACTTCACTTCTTCAAGCCAAAACTCGCACTTGCTCATCTTTGCATACAATCTTTCTTGCCTCAATGTCTGCAGTGCGATCTTCAAGTATTCTGCATGCTCTTCTATGCTCCTTGAGTAAACCAGAATATCATCAATGAACCCCACTATAAACTAGTCCAAGAATGGTGAAAAGATTTGGTTCATCAAGTCCATAAATATCGCCGGTGCATTCGTTACTCCGAAGGGCATCACTAAGTACCCGTAATATCCATACCGAGTTCTGAACGCCTTCTTGCAAATATATTCTGATTTAACTCGGACCTGATGATATCCGGATCGAAAATCCAGCTTCGAGAATACCCTTGCGCCACTAAGCTGCTCGAATACTTCGCCAATGCGAGGGATCGGGTACTTGTTCTTAATAGTCACCCGGTTTAATTCTCGATAATCGATGCACATCCTCCGTGTTCCATCTTTCTTCTTGACTAGAAGAACTGGAGCTCCCCAAGGTGAATTACTGCTGTGAATCCAACCCTTCTCAAGTAATTCAGCAACCTGCTTCTTGACTTCTTCCAACTCCACTGGTGCCATTGGATAGTACGCCTAAGAAATTGGCGCTGCACCAGGAATAAGATCGATCGCGAACTCCACATCTCGTTTTGGTGGTAAACCCGAGATGTCCTCGAACGCGTCCATGAAATCTCGAATTACCGCTGGCGCTTCTTCTTTATCAACTTCCATAGACGAAAGAACATTATTTGTCGGCCTAGCCCTAAACTCGACTGGCCCGACAGAACTGCTTCCTCCAGTAAATGTAAACTCTGGATGTCCGGGAATCTGGAAAATTACTTTCTTTGCCCTACAATCAATGTGAGCATGGAAAGTGCCGAGAAAATCCATTCCCAAGACGACTTCATAACTTCCGGTATCAATCATCAAGAAATCTGCAAACAGCTCCCATCCGCAAACAACAACAGAACAATCTTTACTAGCTATGATCTTCCCATTCCCAATGTGTATGTCCCAATAACTAGATAGGGTCGTGCAAGCAATCGAGTGTGTAGCAATAAACTTGGATGACATAAAACAATGGGATGCACCAGAATCGAATAATGCTAATGCGGGAAAACCATGAACAAGTAGGATACCTGAAACAACCTCTTCTGAAGCCTTAGCTTCCTCAGCCGTCAGGGTAAATGCTCGAGCTTGATTGGGTCCTTGAGTCAACTGCTTCTGCCCCTGAAACTGCTTCTGCGGTGGTCTCTGAACATCATCCTTCAGTCGAAGCTTCGACGGACAAGTATCAACGCTATGATCAGTCGATCCACAAACAAGGCAAAGTCCAAGTCTTCTTTGACAATCCTTCCATACGTGTCCCGATCGTTGGCAGTAGTCGCACACTGTTCTTCCTTTTCGCACGGTTGCAACGGGCTTCTTCATAGGTACAACACCGTGTCTATTCACCGGAATACCTCTGCGTGTATGCGCTCGGTTTGGTGTAAACGCTGGCTTCCGTACTGCCACTGCTTGCTGCTGAGCACCCCCAGTCTTCATAGATAGGCTCTGCTGCTCTCGGGCCGCTGTAAGTACTTGTGAGAAAGTGGTCAAACTCAGAAATATAATTTACCTCTGGATGTCCACATCCAAACTGCGTATGAACCTCCTTGCCCTATCAGCATCGTTGGCAACCAAAGGTCCAGCGAATCTACTGAGCCATGTCCACTCAGCTGCATGTACATCCACAGGTACACCGTTCTGCCTCAAACTAATAAACTTTTCTTCCATTTCCTCTCGTGCAGTCTACGGGAAGAACTTCCCCAAGAAACTTTTCGAAAAATCCGCCCAACTGATCGGCTTGGGCAAGCGGGTCTCTTCCACAAGCCACCATTCACGGGCATAGTCTACTAATTGGATGCGTACCATATCCACTCTCTTATCCTCTAAGATCTGTACCGCAACAAGCAAATTCTCCATATCAACCAGCCACTGCTCCGCTGGCAACGACTCTTACAGACCAGTAAAGACGGACGGACCAAGTCTCCTAAAATCCGCCACGGTACCCACACGATCCACTGGTCTGGCCATAACATTGTTTACAGACTGCTGGACGGTCCGCAAACCTTCCTGAAAAACTTCGGCTTGCTGCTGGTTCAGCTCAGTCTGTCGTTTCTGGTTCTCCAGCATCCCACGAATTACTCCAAGCAAAGCGGCTTCATCAACACGCCTCCGGTACGTTTTCAGATTTTTGTCTGCCATGTTCCTGAAACCAAAACACCGAAAGGATTAGTATGATACAGATTCAAAATATAGATCAGGGATATGAATCAAGACTAGAACTCCAAGTTACTTAAATAGAGTACCGCATTGTAACCATGCCGCGGTATATAGCTACAATCACATAACTCCACCCAAGTCACCTAAGTTCTAGAGATAAACAACAGAAAACCAAGTTTCAAGTCGAGATGCAAAAGAGGTTTGCATATCGTCAAGGTGAAATCAGGAGGAAGTTAAGATTCAAAAAAATGGCAAGATGGTAAAGTGGTAGGACATGTTCCTAGTCACGAGTATTCTGATTCGTGTATTGGGTCCAATACCCAACTACAAAAGAATCAAACCCCATTAACCTAGATCCTATGCTCTGATACCAAACAAACCCTGTCACGCCCCGCATCCCAGAGTACGCTAAGATAAGCACGTGACAGAGCCAACCATGCTACCTGTGGATAGGAAATATCCTTCTACAGTCACATTACGGCTGTAGAGATATCAAGAACAATAATAATAACTATCTAATATATGTCCATGAGCCAGAATAACGAGTCAAGAATAAAATAATGCGGAAGCAAAAAGATCCAATACAATAATAAACTGGAATGTATGTCCCATAATGCGGGCTCACATCAGGAATGAAAATACTAAAAGGAAACTAAACTAAATTAATAACATGTCCTCACTGTTCGTCCTGTTGATCAAAATACTCCTGGACAGCCTGCGATAAGGACAAGGGATCTGGGCCATGCGAAACCCAGACGTCAGTGTGTCATAATATCAATAATTTAAGGCAAGCAGGATATAATGAATATATGCAGGCATGAAGTATGAACAGTAACAAGTCCTCAGTAACAAGTAACACGTAACATGAATATATATCAGTGAACAGGATATAAACAGGTGAAGTGCAGTGGGTAGTCTAAACTGTGCTATAGGGTGATCTACTCTAAAGTTATTCGAAATTAATTAATGTAATTCTCATCGTAACCCATCGGTCTATGCCCCATTCAACCCCACGGGACCACGGTAACAAGATATGGTAGACTGTAAGTCTATGTCCCGTTGAACCCCACGGTAACACGGTAACACGATGTAATAGACTAAGTGTCTATGTCCCGTTCAACCCCATGAAACCACGGTAACAAGATATAATAGCCCTTTGAGTTACGTTCGGATACATTCTTGATTTCCTCATACCCCCAAGGTTATGTGTGTAAGTCAGGTATTGATAAATCTGAGACAAATGCCAACACAGGATCAAGCAGGTATAGGTTTGTCTGTATAGACAACAGGAAATGTCCGTAGGGACAACAGGTCAAGATTGTCGGCATTAGTAATAAGAACAGGTAATGTGCCAAGCTGTGGTATATCAGGTCATGACAGGTAGTGTACATGGATCAAATCAAGTTAAGTAGTGCACATGTATAAGTCGTGTCAAATAGTCGTATCTCGAGTCATGTCAAGTAGTGCACAAGTATCAAGTGGGTGCTCACAATCAAACTGTAATAAGCATGGGTACACAAAAACAAGTATGGGGTACCAATATAACAATAAAATGGAATAATGTGATATGGTATGCAAAAGATATAAATTCAAAGATATGGATACACAATTATCGATTAGGATTACATTTATAGTTCCAATACTAATTAGGATGCACTTTATTAAATATGGGGTGTTAATTTCACAGTATTATGCATTAACATGATCTATGGATGCAATTGTAAATATTCTAAATGAGATGGATGCAAACGGGTATCCGAAAAGTTATAAAACTATAAAATGGTAATGTGAGATGTACAACTAAGCAATAGGTGATATAAATATTGATATGGATGTAGTATAATGTAATCTAGTATGTCACAAGATGAGTTTTCATGACCTAGATCTGAAATGATATAAACGGATGCAAACGGAACATCGAATCGTTATAAAACTAAACATGGGGTACTAGATTTAAACTACATGTATGATATTTATTTAAAAAGATATAAAATAAGTTATATAGCATGTAGCAAGATTAACTTGCCTAGACGGATCAAGAAACGGATGTGTACGGTACGTCCGACGTTGGTGAAATGTCGCGACGCACGTACGGCACACGCAACGGGTCCAAGAAACGCACAAGGGTGATCACACAAGTCAGGTACGTTCGCTGGATCTTCTGGATCATCGGCGTCACGTCCTTCTCCGGCGAACTAAGCAAACAGAGAACAATCTTTAAGGAAAGAAAGAAAGAAAAGAAGAAAGAAAGAAAGAAAAGAAGAAAGAAGAATGAAGGAAGGGGCTTACTGGGGTGCACCGTGATCAGGGAACGAGGGGGCGACGATGAGATCGACTGCAGTGATCTCGCCGGTGATGGAGCGGTGTACAGGGGTGCTCGGGTTCTGTTTTTTTCGTGTGTGCAGGGGCTCGGAGAGAGAAGAAAATGGCGGAGGAAAGTGAGGACGAGGGGAGGATGAAGACGAGGTGGTGGAGAGAAGGAGAGGTCGACGACGAGGCGAGCGTGAGGGAGGCGACGGCTATGGTTTGCTGGGTCTCTCGGGTCTAAAATTGAGAAAGAGGAAGGAAGGATTATATAATATATAGGGAGAGAGAGAGATAAATAAAGCGATAGGGGAGAGAGAGAGAATCTGAGAAAGAGGGGAGAGAAAGCGAGATCGAGAGGAGAGAGAGAGAGAGATGAATAGTTAGGAGAAATAAAATTGGAAGTTAGCGGGGAGAGAGAAAGAGAGAAAGAAAGAGAGAAGAGAGAGAAAAAAGAGAGAGATTACGAGAGGAGAGAGAAAGAGAGAAAGAAAGAGAGAGTGAGTGGGGCCACGAGCCAGCGAGAGAGAGAGAGAGCTGGAGTGAGCTGTTTAATTAGGATTTAAGATTTAAAATTTAAAAAGATTTGTAGTTTTAAAAATATTTTAGTTAGTTACAAAATTTAAGCTGTCGATTAAATAAATTAATTAATTTGAATTTTGGCGGAATACAAAAATATTTCAAAACACACCCGGGTCGGGTCAAAAATTTCAGATTTAAAATATGAAAAATATACGCGACTTTCAAAATTCAAAACGAATGCTCAGGTAACTAAAAAGCATACCCCCAAAAACGGATGCACGTACGTGCGCGTAGCCATCCAAACACGTCCGTTTCGCTGAACGGAACGAGAACAAGACGCACGGATGCTACCACGGGGTTAGATGTATCATGCAAGCTATACTATGTAATTTTAAAATATTTTACGTGACCTAAATTGTTATATGGAAAAATATGCAATGCCAGATAAAATGCCGGTATGTACCAAACATGAAAAATGCACAGTCTACGTAATAAGTCAGGGTAATTCATAAATATAAATCAAACAGGTTCAAGCAAGCGGGTCGGGTCGAATGCAAAGTAAAATGTAAAATACAATTCGCACCCAAACACGATAAATCAAGAAAATACAACAATTAAGAAAATATGAGAACTGGAATTTGTATAAATGAACTAGGTTGTTACACAACGCATATGGGGTCATGTTCGTGGCTGTTTTGAATGTCATCTGGTACGTCCAGAGAGCTTCGTGCAGCCTTTCATGCCAGTCTTTTTTGCTTCTGGACACCGTTTTCTTTATAATCTTCGTCAAGGTCTTATTGAAAGCTTCAGCTAGACCGTTGGCGCGAGGATTATGGACCGAAGAGTATCTCCAGTCTATTTTATACCGTTCTGTGAAGCGGCTAATTGTATGGCTCCTGTATGCTGGCCCATTATCCGAGATTATCCGTCGCAGGGTACCGGACCTGTAGATGACATGTGTTTTGAAGAAATGGAGAATATTCTCCGTCTTCACTTCCCTTAGCGGCACTGCTTCTGCCAACTTAGAGAAGTAATCGGTCGTTGTTAATATAAACCAATGTTCTTTGGATGACGCTGGTTCAATGGAGCCAATTATGTCAGTTCCCCACATTTCGAACGGCTAACTAGTCACTGTTGGATGTAACGGATTTGGATGCTGGTGGATGAAGTCCCGTGAATTTGGTAAGAGTGACACTGCTTCGCATATTCGAGAAAGTCCTGAATCATTTTGGGCCAATAGTAATCCATTCTTTTGATCTTCAGCATCATTTTTGACCCGGCTTGATGAAACCGCAAAGTCCGTTGTGAGTTTCTTGGACAACTCTCTTTGATTCTTTTGGTCCCAGGCATCTCAGCCACAGACAGTCGAATGATCTCTTGTAAAGAGTATCATTGACGAAGGCGAAATACAGCTCATTTCATGAGCTGATATCTTGATGACGCATCTTTGGGCATTCGATGGGATTTGAAGTGGTCTATGAAGACCTCTCTCCAATCCTTGGCCTTTTCTTCGTTCAATATTTGGAAGAATTCTTGTTTAGTCGCTTCCTTTCCTTCAGACGACTCTGTTAAATCCCCCGAAGATATTTCTGCTGGCGTAAGAACTCTACGGCTTTGCACGGTGATTCTTACATCATCGAAATCTTCATCGGCCAATTTCTTAGCCAGCTTGGCCAATGCATCCTCCTTATTATTTTCTGCACGCGGTATGCTCTCCAAGATGTAAGAGGGGATCTGCATCAATAGCTACTGCACTCTTTCGTCGTACTTTATCAACTCTAGCTTGCATGTCTGATAGTCTCCTTTTACCTGGCTAGCGACCAGCTGGGAGTCTCCATATATAAGGAGGTTTTCGATTCCCATATCGACAGCGATCTCAAGACCCGCTATCAAAGCTTCATATTCAGCCTCATTGTTTGTTCTTGGCTCCGTTAAGGAATAGGCGAAATGCATTATCCCTCCTTGCGGAGTCACGAAGACGAAGCCTACCCCGGCTTTGATTATAGGGGTGTTATGCTTCCGCTTCTTCATGGAAGATGCTCCATCGAAGTAGAGTTCCCATTGGACATTATTTTCTTCCTTCTCCCCTTCGATTGTGTCGAACGGGTGTTCATCTGGCAATTCACAATTTAAGGGAGAATCGGCTGGTATCGGATGCTCAGTGAGAAAGTCGGCGATGGCCTGGCCTTTCATTGCTTTTAGGGGTCGATACGTTATCGAGAATTCCATCAGATGGAGGGCCCATTTGGCAAGACTTCCTATTAGTATGGCCCTTGACATCAAATATTTGAGAGGAACCACTTTTGATATGAGATGGTTTTTCTTTTTTAAGTTTTCCCAATCCTAACAAGCTACGCACCTTCTTGTACTTCCAGCCAAGTAAGGCACCGCAGTTGCTATTGTTGAGTGAAACATCTCATGTGCCAAGGCGTAGTGTCTAGCCTTCGTTATCGCGAAGATCAGTGATAGGCAATACTTTTCAATAGGGGAGTAGTTGTTTTCTGCCCCCAGGAGAACTCGACTCAAATAGTAGAGAGCTCTCTCCTTCCTCTGGTCATTCTCCTATGCCCATAACGCGCCTAGAGAACCTTCCAAGGCTGTTGTGTACAGGATGAGGGGCTTTCCCTTAACCAGAACAGTCAGTACCGACGGGTTCTGCAGGTATTGCTTGATTTCATCCAGTGCATTTTGGCATTTATGATCCCAAACGAACGGGGTCCCCTTCTTCATTAAATGGCTATAGGGGTGGCATTTGCCAAAGAGGTTGGTTATGAACCGCCGGATATACGTAAGCTTTCCTTGGAGAGACCGCAGTTGTTTGAGAGTTCTTGGCATGGGCATTTCCATAATTGCCATGATCTTTGATGGGTCTATTTCAATGCCTCGGTGTCGTATGATGAATCCTAGGAATTTGCCTGAGGAGACTCCAAACGCACATTTCAGAGGATTCATCTTTAGATTGTATTTCCGAAAACGCTGGAACACTATGTTCAGATGTTCCTAGTGCTCCTCGTACGATTTGCTTTTCACCACAAGATCATCAATATAGCATTCGACAATCTCATGTATGAGGTCATCGAAGATCTTTGTCATGGCCCTCTAGTAGGTAGTGCCTGCGTTCTTCAAACTGAAGGGCGTCACCTTATAGAAAAATATGCTTAGCGGAGTCCGGAAGGCAGTGTGTTTTTGGTCTTCAGGATGCATTTTTATTTGATTGTAGCCTGAAGATCTATTCATGAAGAAGAAGACCTCATCAATGGACGTGTTATCGATCATCAGCTCGGTAACAGGTACTGGGAAGTCATCCTTCGGACAAGCTTTGTTAAGGTCCCGAAAGTCCACGCAGATGCGCACTGTCCCATTTTCTTCATCACTGGAACAATGTTGGCATTCCAGTCGGGATACAGAACTTCTTGGATGAAGTCAGAGTCAATTAGTTTCTTGACTTCGGCATTGATACTCATCTCGAGTTTGAGCCGCATTTTTCTTGGCGCCTGTTTTACTGGCTTGACGTCCGGCGATATAGCCAGTTTATGTACCTCTATTTCTGTATCTAGTCCCGGCATCTCGGAATAGTTCCATGCAAAGCAGTCTTTATATTGCATGAGTACATATTTTAAATTAGCCACCTGCTTTTTAGATAGCAGCTCACTGACGAACGTTGGCCTCGGATCGTTTACCGTTCCCAAGTCAATTTTCTTTAGATTGTCCGCCGTGGTGTGTATCCCATCTTCTAGCTTTTTTGGCGCCAGTGGAAACTCTAAGATCACCTCGTCCTCATCCTCATCTGCGAAGCATCTGGAGGGGTCATCCATATTCTCGTGGTTCCCCTCTTTTGAGAATGTTATCACGTAGCAGGTACGAGTTCGTTTCCAAGCTCGATGTTGATCTGGCCCTACTCTCACAATATAGGTTGCTTTTGGCTCACGCTTTCACAGTGGGGTTACCTTCCAACTGTCCGATAGAGCGAACCTGTCTTGTTGATATTAGTCTTCGACCCAGTCTTTGAAGGTGAGACAGTCTTCAAGGGGATGACTTATTGCTCGGTGGTAGGAGCAATAATCCGGGTGATGGACCTCATTTATCTGTTTAGGGTACCGAAGCTCCTGGAGTGTCATCATTTGGTGCTTAATGAAAAGGTCGAATATTTTCCTTGTCTTGTTTTAGGGAAAAGAGTATTTCTGACCCATCTTCTTCATAAAAGACGGACTCCAGCTGACTTTTACTCAATCGCGTGCTTCTTGGATCCGCTTCGCTATTTTCGAATGTCATTCTCATTCTCCAGCATGTTTTTGCCTCCGTTTCTGGCTTTTTCCTTGTCACGGGAACGTACAGCGGGCTGAAGGTGAAGGGCATCGTAATTTTCCTTTTCCACGGACTGTTGAATGAGATGCTGAGTCCTGGCCTTTTCATAAATGGCCATATCGCGGTTGTGGCCATCCTGAACCTTTTGACCGGCTTCACTTATTAGCTTGGCAACCTGCACTTCGAACGACGGACTTGACATTGGTACGGCAGGATCTCGCTCTGGTTCAATGTTATGACCATTTGGAAAAACGTTCCCATCTTTATCGAAGCTATTTTTGACACGGCAGTTATGGAATCGCTCCCGTTTATTTGACCGAACTTATCCGAGCCCGGTCGTCTCCATTCTCCCGTTGGGCATCTTTTGCTGAGTCTCGGGGTCGTCCCAAATCTTGTTGTAGAATTGGGATTGTCGACTGGTTTGTGTGAAGGTTACTCCTTGGCATCTTAATAGCCTTTTCAATCCCTCTGTGTAATATCTGGGCAGACGGATTGGTTGAAACCTATCAAGCACAAAATCGGCGCCATGCCAGACTCCTTTTTCCATCCTGGTTTCTGTAGATTGGTAGAAGAGTATCATCTTTTCACCTCTTCGCCTGGGAGGGACGTAAAAAGTCCGCAGCTCTTGTACGCCGTATGTATTGAGCACATCAAGTTCCCTGTGATGTTACTGTGGAACCATGGTGATTTGTAAACCCTGATCATCTCCAGTAACGGTTTGTGCTGACGAGCGAACAAAAAACACGGCGTTGACCTCGTCCTCAGAGTCACTGCCAAAGACTAAAATAGGAGTATATGGTCCAGGCATGCTGCCTTGGGGTTGTCCCGAGTAAACTATTTCTTCATCTTCCTTGGTATCACTCCCAAAGATCAGGATGGTGTTTACAACTTTTTGCCTATTCTCTGGCTTATGACATCTTTCCATGTCTTTGAAGTCTGGTAGGAAGTACTTTGCGTCTTCATAGTTTTGGACTTTATTTACGGAGAATGGATTTAGCTCCTGTAACAACTCCAATTTCAATGTACAGAAAATTGTTTAAAAGTTAATATACAAATGGATTATTTGCAATCCTGTATACACTATAAGTACTTGATTTGCTTTTGAACAATAAGAAAGCACTTTTAGCTCATTGGTAAAGCCTTACACTGCTATGACGTAGCCCCTGTGTTCGAATTCCCCAGCCACATTATTTTTTTATTAAATTTTCTTTTAAATCTTTTAGAAACCCAAGAGTTTACACATGCACTAAACGTAATATGATAAGTTACAGAAAAAATAAACACATGCACTAAGGAAAACCAACCGACAACAACATGTGGAACAAATCCCACCGTCCACCACCGGTTTTAGACCAACAACGCAAGCATGGAAGACCGGCACCGCCGGGCCCCCCGTAGGGGATGCTCCTCATATTTTCACCCAAGCACCCCTTGGCCTACCCCACTTCTCCCATATTGTTTGAATATTCTGCATTCATACAGAGAATAATAAAATACCCTTTAATCTAATTTTTAATGCAAATTTTAATGCATTCTTTAACCCTCTAAACCCTAATTTTCCCTATAAATACCACACTCAATTTCACCCATCCTCACTCAGAAATTCCCTGCCAAAACTCTCAAAAATTCTCAAGTCCTTATAGTGTGCAAGTGGAGTTAGAAAAGGGTGAAGTTCCGGCGAAGTTTCGAGAAGATTCCGGCAACGAAACGACGCCCCGACACCTTCCTTAGTTTCCCCTCTCTCTTCTCTAGTTCTCTAACCAGTAAGTCCCCTCTCCCCCTCTCATCTTCTATTCTAACAAGTCTCATTTCTAAAACTCGACGGAAGCAGAGTTAATCCGACTTCCGATTCGGTTTTCCCTATAAAAAAAACCCTATTTTTATTAATCAATAAAATATCATACTCTCATATCATGTTTAACAAACATTAACAAACACATTAAAATAAGTTTCATCTTAAAAAAATCTTTTATGCAATTTTTATTGTATTTTTACGGTAAAATACCATATACTTTATATTTCACCATAATTCACATAATACTTGTATTACCTTTAGATAATTCATGAGGTAATGACCTACCTCATCATAACACACATATTTGACATAGCATGATGAAATTTTGGGAATATAGTTATGCGAAATACGACATTACAAATAAATACCATCAAACTTGCAAAACCATTTTTTTAAAAAGCGTGTTAATCAATTCCTTACAATTGCGCCTCTACAACCCACTTTTGGGGACCCCATTCGGGATGGTGCGGATTATCACACATCCTTGGGCCTAGTAGAGCGAGATGCAGACCTCCGAAAGGAGCATTCGATCTCGATGGAATTTTAATGCATTTTCTTTAGAAAATGAGATTTCTATAAAAATAAATAAAATTTATTTTTATTAAATATATATATATATATATATATATAACTGTTATAAAAATATCTATTTTAATTATATTATATAAATATTCCAAGTTTTCTAAATCAAAGAAATCAACATTACATGAAAATACTATTACAGTTCAATGCAAAATACCGATATTTCAATAAAATACCATATACTATGAAAACTAGGTTCTACTCGCTAGAAATTTCACTTTTATAAAATATACATCTATGAAAACCCTAAATACGATAATTAAATTTTTGAGGTGTATTTTGAAAATTATATCAAAATTATTTTTACATAAAACCCCCTCCAGTTATACTAAATTACAATAAGGGCCCTAGTAAATATAGGTTTAAGCGGGAAAAATTGTCTTGAGCCTCAGAGTGCCGGAGAATGTGGGTGCTTGCCTATCTAAGGTAGACAATCTAACAAACGGTGTAATCAACATGATAATTGTCTTGGAAAAAGACACAAATTCTGCCGTCCATGTGAAGCAGTTACCGATAACATCAAAACCAATTCAGAATTTCAAGTTCTTTTCAAAGTGTCTGACTCGGACTGAGTCTCAATCTAATCAATCTAACTTGAATACGATTTAAGTATAAACTACAATACAATATGAATCCATGAATCCGTCTATTCAATCTATATCAATCTATATTGACTGAACTGAATCATGGATATACTCTGTCTACATGAATCTCCATTTATATCCATTCCATTTACTGATATCATGGTTTCGGTAAGTCATCCATCTATATAACAAAACAATACAATCAATACAAAAGACATCGCGGGGTTTATAAATGGGTAGATTGGTACGGAATGTGTTAGAAGTGGCATGAGACTGTAACCTTAATACACATAACCTGAATATTCATTGCCGTTGTATCATGGCTAAACGGTTCCTTGTGCTCCGTATTCCTTAGTCTCCAAAATAGTGGGACTCCTCTCGTATACACTGTCATATTCTCGTACCGTCAGCTCCGAATGATCCAACACATGCGTTTCATCTCGAACATACTTACGGAGTTGAGATACGTGAAACACATCGTGCACACTCTCCAAGGACTGCGGTAACGCCAAACGACATGTTACCTCACCCACACGCTCCAAGACCTCAAAGGGTCCAACGAACCGAGAACTGAGCTTTCCTCGACTTCCAAAACGAATCACTCCTCTAGTCGGTAATATCTTCAAGAATACCAAATCACCCACGGAGAACTCTAGAGGTCTTCTCGACGTATCTGCCCAACTCTTCTATCTGTCTTGTGCTGCTTTCATATGATTTCTGATAGTGTTAACTTTCTCAACTGTGTGCACAACCAGATCCGGTCCCAACAACCTTCGTTCACCGATATCATCCCAACAAACAGGTGAACGGCATTTGCGACCATACAAAGCTTCAAATGGAGCCATCTGAATAGTTGCCTGAAAACTGTTGTTGTAAGAAAACTCCACCAAATGTAGATGATCCTCCCATGAACCCTTGAAGTCCAACATGCAAGCTCTCAACATATCTTCAAGAGTTTGGATCGTTCTCTCCGACTGACCATCAGTTTGAGGATGATAAGCTGTGCTAAACTTCAATCGAGTCCCCAAACTTTCCTGTAAACTCCTCTAGAAGTGTGATAAGAACCGAGTGTCCCGATCGGACACGATGCTCACCGGTACTCAATGCAATCTTACAATCTCCTGCATATACCGCTCCGCCAAAGTCTTTGTTGATTGACCAACCCGAAAAGGAATGAAATGAGCTGCTTTGGTCAAACGATCAACAATCACCCATACTGCATTGTTGCCTTTTGGACTCCGCGGTAAAGCTGTCACGAAATCCATGGTTATATCTTCCCACTTCCACTGAGGAATCGGAAGTGGTTGCAATAAACCAGCAACCCTTTGATGTTCAGCCTTAACTTGCCGACACACCAAGCACTTTGCCACAAAGCGAGCGATCTCCCATTTCATGCCTTCCCACCAGAAATGATGTCGTAAGTCTCGATACATTTTCGTGCCTCCTGGATGTACGGAATAAGCTGAACTGTGTGCCTCCTTCATAAGCTCTTCGTGAATATCTCCCTTTGGCACACACAAACGGCTACCATAACTCAACGAACCATCTTCATGGATCAATAAATCTGTTCGTAGTCCGGCTTCAACCTGTTCTCGAAACTTTTGCAATCTAGGATCCTGCGATTGCGCTGCTTTAATATTCTCGATCAACGACGAATGTACTTGCAGCTGCATCAACTGCCCCGAAGAAAGCGGTAGCACAACCTCCAAATCAAATCTTCGAAAGTCTTCAACGAGTTCCTTCTGTGTAGTCAACATCTGAATAGCTGGTAACCGACTGAGCGCAGCCGGTACGACATTAACCTTTCCCGGATGGTACTTAAGATCAAGATCGTAATCAGCCATCAGCTCTAACCATCTATGCTGCCTCATATTAAGCTCCTTCTGCGTGAACACATACTTCAAACTCTTATGATCCGTGAAAACTTCGACCCTTTCGCCCAAAAGGTAGTGTCTCCAAATTTTCAAAGCGAAAATCACAGCCGCAAGCTCCAAGTCATGAGTTGGGTAATTCTTCTCATGGGTCTTCAACTGTCTTGATGTGTACGCTACCACCTTCCCATGCTGCATCAAAACACATCCCAAGCCTTTTCCAGATGCGTCGCTGTGAATCACTAATCCTCCGGAACTGTCTAGCATGGTCAGAATAGGGGCGGTTATCAATTTCTGCTTCAACGTCTCAAAAGCTGACGCACATCTATCCGTCCACACAAAAAGTACCTCCTTGCGTGTAAGCTTGGTCAACGGCTCCGCCAGACGAGCAAAGTTCTCCACAAATCTTCTGTAATACCTGGCGAGTCCAAGAAAACTTCTTATCTCCGCAACATTCTTTGGAATCGGCCAATCTCGAACTGCTGCAATCTTTTCTGGATCGACGGCGATTCCATCGCCAGACATGACATGCCCCAAAAACTTTACTTCTTCCAGCCAAAACTCGCACTTGCTCATCTTCGCATATAACTTCTCCTGTCTCAACGTCTGCAGTGCGATCTTCAAATGTTCTGCATGCTCTTCAAAACTCTTCGAATAGACCAGAATATCGTCAATGAATACCATAATAAACTGGTCCAAGAATGGTGAAAAGATTCGATTCATCAAGTCCATGAATATCGCCAGTGCATTCGTTACTCCGAAGGGCATCACTAAGTACTCGTAATGTCCATACCGAGTTCGAAACGCCGTCTTGCAAATATCTTCTGCTTTCACTCGGACCTGATGATATCCGGATCGCAAATCCAGCTTCGAGAATACCCTCGCGCCACTAAGCTACTCAAATAGTTCGCCAATGCGAGGGATCGGGTACTTGTTCTTAATAGTCACCCGGTTTAATTCTCGATAGTCGATGCACATCCTTCTTGTGCCATCTTTCTTCTTAACTAGAAGAACTGGAGCTCCCCAAGGCGAGTTACTGCTTCGAATCCAACCCTTCTCAAGCAATTCAGCAACCTGTTTCTTGACTTCTTCCAACTCCACTGGTGCCATTGGATAATACGTTTTAGATACTGTCGTTGCACCAGGAATAAGATCAATTGCGAACTCTACATCCCGCTTCGGCGGTAATCCCGATATATCTTCAAATACGTCCATAAAATCGCGAACAACAGCTGGCTTTTCACTTTCATCAACCTCCATTGATGCAAGAATATTAGTTGTCGGCTTAGCCCTAAACTCGACTGGACCGACAGAACTGCTTCCTCCAGTGAAGGTAAACTCGGGATGTCCGGGAATCTGGAAAATTACTTTTTTTGCTCTACAATCAATGTGAGCGTGGAAAGTGCCAAGAAAATCCATTCCCAAGACGACTTCGTAGCTTCCCGTATCAATCACCAAGAAATCTGCAAGAAGCTCCCATACGCAAACAACAACTGTACAATCTTTACACTCTCTACTAGATATGATTTTCCCATTCCCAGTGTGTATGTCCCAGAAACTAGACAGGGTCATGCAAGTAATCGAGTGTGTAGCTATAAACTTAGACGACATAAAACAATGGGATGCACCAGAATCAAATAACGCTAATGCGGGAAAACCATGAACGAGTAGAATACCTGAAACAACTTCTCCTGACGCCTTAGCTTCCTCAGCCGTCAAGGTAAAAGCTCGAGCCTAATTAGGTCCTTGAGTCAGCTGCTTTTGTCCCTGAAATGGTTTCTGCGGAAGCTTCTGAATATCATCCCTTGTGCGAAGCTTCGACGGACAAGAATTAACAGTGTGATCTGCCACTCCACAAACCAAACAGAGTCCCTGCCTCCTTCGACAATCCTTTTGCACGTGGCCAGGTAAATTGCAGTAGTCACAAATCACGCTCCTTCTTCGATCAACAACAACATGCTTCTTCATCGTCGTTACACCACGACGGTCCACTGGAGTACCTCTGCGACTATGAGCTCGATTCGGTACAAATGCCAGCTTCCTTACCGCAACTGTTGTCTGCTGTGAACTCCCAGTCTTCCCAGATAAGCTCTGTTGTTCACGTGCTGCTGTAAGCACCTGCGAGAAAGTGGTCAAACCCAGGGAGACAATCTGCCTCTGGATGTCCACATCCAAGCTGCGCATAAACCTCCTTGCCCTGTCTGCATCGTTGGCAACTAAAGGTCCAGCGAATTTACTGAGCCATGTCCACTCAGCTGCATGTACATCTACGGGCGCACCATTCTGCTTCAGACTGATGAACTTCTCTTCCATTTCCTCCCGTGCAGTCCGCGAGAAGAACTTTTCCAAGAAACTCTTCGAAAAATCCGCCCACTTGATCGGCTTGGGCAAGCGGGTCTCCTCCACAAGCCACCATTCACGGGCATAGTCCACTAACTGAATGCGCGCCACATCCACTCTTTTATCATCTGGAATCTGTGCCGCAATAAGTAAGTTCTCCGTGTCAACTAGCTACTGCTCCACTGGCAACGGCTCCTCCAAACCGGTAAAGACAGACGGACCCAAACGCCTGAAATCTGCTATGGCCCCCACTCGATCAACTGGCTTAGCTCCAACATTGTTCACGGACTGCTGAGCGGTCCGCAAACCTTCCTGAAACGATTCAGCTTGCTGCTGGATCAGCTCGGTCTGACTCTTTTGATTCTCCAGCATTTCCCGTATCACTCCAAGCATGGCGGCTTCGTCAACACGCTTTTGGTACGTCTTCAGATTCTTGTCTGCCATTCTCCTGAAATCAAAACACCCATAATTAGCATGATAACAGATTCAAATTATAGATCAAGGCTAGAACTCTAAGTTACTTAAATAGAGTACCGCATTGTAACTATGCCGCGGTATCATAACTACAATTACATAACTCCACCCAAGTCGCTTAAGTCCTAGAGATAACAAGGAATCAGGTTTCAAGTCGATATGCAAAGGAAGTTTGCACACCGCAAAAGATACATTAGGAAGAACTTAGATTCAAGAACGGTAAAACGGCAAGGTGGCAGGACATGTTTCCTAAACACGGGTATTCTGATTCGTGTATTGGGTACAATACCCAACTACAAAAAGAATCAACCCGACTAACCTATGCCTCTGATACCAAATGAACCATGTCACGCCCCGCTTCCCAGAGTACGCTAAATTGGGCACGTGACATAGCCAACCATACTACCTGTGGGTAGGAAGTATCCATCCATAGTCACATTACGGCTGTAGAGATATCAAGAACAAAATATAACTATCTAATACATGTCCATAAGCCAAGATAACATGAGTCAAGAATAATAAAAGTGCGGAAGCAAAAGATCCAATACAAAATAGCTGGAATGTATGCCCCATAATGCGGGCTCACATCAGGAATAAAATGCAGGAAATAAAGAACTAACTACTACCGACACCTCACAGCTCAGCCTGCTGGCTGAAGTACTCCTGCTCGGACTGCAGCAAAGGTACGGAATATGGGCCATGCAAAACCCAGACGTCAGCGCGTCATGTCATCAAGTAATAAAACATAAACAGGGTAACAGGCAATGCAAATATAAACATGGATGAAAAGCAGGTGTAACAGTAATATAAATCAGGGCAGTGCAGGGTAGTGTGCAATGAGTAAACTAACCTATTCTATTGGGTTTTCTACTCTAAAGTCTTTGAAATCAATTTGATGAATCATCGATGTAACTCAATAGTATCCCGTGCGTGCCCGGGACCACGGTCAAGATTCTCGGGCTGAATCCGAGACGTGCCGCTAGGCAGTAAAAGGTAGCATGTACAGATGAGTGATGTCAGCATCATCACTCCGGGGCTGGCCTAGCCCGTAAGACTGATCAGAACAGGTATCGAACTGTTGAGTTACAAGTCAGGTTTCATCATTGATTTCCCCATACCCCCAAGTTATGTATTTCAAGTCAGGTATTCCGTAATCAAGAACTAATGCCAACACAGGATCAGGTAAGAGCAGTTTTGTCTGGATAAACAACAGGAACGGTCCGTGAGGACTACATGTCAGGTTTGTTGGCATTAGACACAAGATCAAGTAACGGGTCAAGCCATGGTACATCAGGTCAGGTCAAGTAGTGTACGGTACCATGTCGGGTCAACCAATATGTGTGTAGCACGTCAGGCCAGTGTGTAAAAGATAACATGAGGGTACTCATAAATAGCTAGCATAATCATGGTTATGAATAATCAAGCATGGTTATCAACAACACAATCTAAGCAATAAGGTAAGCAATAAAGCAGATTTAATTAATTAGCTGTACAGTTATCAGTTGTGATTAACCGGTTAAAGTTGCACATGGATGTTCGGTAGGTTAAACTGGATAAAAGGGGTATCATGGCTATAAACAAATGCGATCATGTGGTCTATCACTTACAGGTAATTTCTAGGTATAAATAATTCGATGCAAAATTAAGCTTCAAGTTCGGGACAATAAAATGTGTAACGGAACTTTATACGGTTAACTTGAAATCCATTTATTTCAATTCTATTTAGAGATTTAACAGGAAATAAATAATTTAGCATACGAATAGTTTAAACTAACATGTAGCAAGTTTCACTTGCCTCGACGGGTCGCGAAACGGAAAACGGAACGTTACGCGTCGGCGGGGAAAAATCGCGACGCGCGCACGGTACACGGAAAGAACCCAAACGACGAACAGTGGAGTCACACGGGTCGGAGGTACTTGCTGGGTCGTCGGGAAACGTCGTCGGCACGGTCGGATTCCGGCAATCTAAAACGACAGAGAACACATATGCTAGAAAATAAATGCAGAAATAGAAAAGAAGAGAACAGGACAAGAAAAAGAAGAAAGTGAATGAGGGATAGCTTACTGGCTACAGAGGGATGCTAACGGTGACGGTGAGACCACGGTGATGAGATCGACGGAGCTCCGACGATCACCAGAGGCTTCTCAAAAAACACAGCAAGAAAATCATAACAGAAAATCATAGGTAGAAGAAGAAGAGAAGGATGAGGGAGAGAAGAATTGCTCACTGGGGTGTGCATAAGGCCTGGGACATGGGGACGGGTCATCGGCAGCGATCTCCCGGTGAACAGCAGTGTGCTGGGGGCTCGGTTGCTTGGTGCAGGGTGTTGGGGAGAGATGGGAGGAGGAAGGAGAGAAGGTAGAGGTGACGGGGGTGAGCAGTGGCGTGGAACGGTGACGATGGCGTCGTCGCGAGGGCCACGGCAAAAGGAGGAAGGCGGCTAGGGTTTTTCTGGGATGGGTTCAAAGAAAGGAGACGCGGGGTTTAAAAAAAAGAAGAAGAAGGGAAAACGTGAAGGGAGGTGATCGTAAGCGAGGCGCGGAGACGGGATTCGAGGAACCTACAGTATTCGCGAGATCTGTGAGAAAGTGTGCGAGAGGAGAGAGAAAGAGAGAGGGAGAGGGAGAGAGAAAGAGAAAGGGAAAGGAGAGGGAGAGAGAAAGAGAAAGGGAAAGGAGGGAGAGGGAGACGTGGGGCCCGGGGCTTTTGAAGAGAATGTTTTGATTGGCTGAGGAAATTAAAGTTTGTTTGGGAAAAATTGGAAAAGATTTTTAATAGGTTTGAGTATTAAACTCGTATTGTTTTGTCAAGGGAAAATATGTGGTTAACAGTAAAGATTTTATTATATAGAGATCTAATATATATTGGTTGGTAAAATAAATCTTAGGCTGTGAACAGTAAATTTTAAACGAATGTAAAGGAATTTAAGAAGGTTAGAAATTTGGCTCGATACGAAATATTTCAGAATTGCGCCCGGGTCGGGCCCAAAAAATTTGAATTCGAAAATGAAAATTATTGGCGGGTTCCAAAATTTAAAATGAAGTATTTTATAATTAAAAAGCATACCCCCAAAATGGACGCACATACGTGCGCGTAGCCGTCCAAACACGTCCGTTTCACTGAACAGGATGAGAACACGATGCAAGGACGCTACCACAGGGTTAGGGGTATCGAGCAGGCCATGATAAGTATTTTTAATTAAATTTTAGATGACTTAAATTGTTATATGCAGAATATGACATGTCAGTGTAAACTATAACTGGTAACCGTCAAAGCAGTATAAATGAAATAAATACCACACACCACACATGCGGTAACGGAAATTTGTAGAACTGGACTCGGTTGTTACACCCCGCATATTGGGAAGCGGGATGCAACAGCTCCCCCGGGATGGTGTATTCAAGGTCATCTTTGAAATACTTCATACACTGGTATTGTGTAGAAGGGATGGCATTATACTCGTGTAACCAAGGCTGGCCGAGCAAAGCGTTGTAGCAAGTCTCGGCGTCGATAATATGAAATTTGATATCAGTGACGAGAAACCCAAAGTGTAATGTCAATATTATAGACCCAAGCATCCGTGATGACTGTGAGTCGAACCCGAAGATGGTAATTTTATCTCAAGCCAGGTGCTGAACGTCCATGCAAATCTCCTTCAGCACCTTAACGTTGAGAAGGTTGACGGAGGACCCATTGTCGACCAAGATCTTCCTTATGTTGATGTCGTGGCAGTACCTGGTGACATATAGAGGACGATTGTGCTCGCACGTTCTGAGGAGGAGATCTTCATTGCCGAATGTAATGTCAGCTGTATGAACCTTTGCCAACTCATCCTTCATCTTTTCTTCTGCAAGGAAAGCTTGAAACTGATCGGGCTCTTGTAATGCCCTGATCAGAGAATCTCTTGCTTCTTTAAACAGTAGGAGAGCATCCATTATGCTCAGTTGTGAGGGCATCTTTCTCAGATGTGCCAGGACATTGTAATCCACCTTGTTTTTCTTAGGCGGGTCCGTGGCTGTGAGCTCTTTGACGAATCTATCATCGAAGGCAATTTTCTCGGGGACTTTTTCCTTCCCCTTGTCTCTTTTGCTCGAACCTTTTTTTGTAGGCCTGAAATTCTTTTCAGGCAGCGTGCGGTTACGCAGCTGAATGTTCTCGCAGCTCTTCTCCTCTTCTTCTTTTCCGGAGGTGGATTCTTTCAAGAGATGGCCGAGAGTTATTTCTTCCTCAGAATTGCTCCCGAATGTAAGAACTTGGGATTTTCCTTATGTCGAACCTGTATCAACCATATGACAGTTGCCAGTCGTTCCTTCACGCTCATCTGTCGCTCTTCTTTGCTGTCGACGGGTTTTGCGCTTCATCCGCTTGAAGTGTTGTCGATGGGCAACGTATCCTTACCACCACTTCTTGAAGGCATTGCACTTTTCAGTGGGGTTGGTGACCCTCCGATGATATAGGCAGTAGTTCGGATGTGAAACCTCTCTATTGAGGCATGTGGCCCCGGGAACATTTCTCTTGAGAGATGGCAGCTTCATTCCCATTAACAGGGCTTTGGTGAACCGCTTTTCTATCTTGGTCCTGCTTTTGTTTACCGCAGGTGTGTGTCGGTCTGGTTAGAGTACTTTGCGACTCCTCCTTGCTGCTGCTTCTTCATCCTGACGCCGACGCTTAGCCTTTTCTTATATGGCTGTTTCACGTTCTCTGTCAGCTTTGCTCTTTTGAAAGGCTTCGTTTAGCAGCCTGTCAATTGGGTCTTCTGGAAGCTCCGGGGATTTTGGCGCCGATCCTGCCCCCAGTTCCTCTGCGTTGTTTTCTAACGCCTAAGGAGCTTCTTCGCCATTTGACGACGAATGAGAAACCATGTGGCAACTTGCTACATAGCCTTGGGTTCCTCCTGATGAGTCATGTTTCTCATCATCATCACTATCTTCGTTTTCAAGAATATGGTTGAGAAACTCTTCGAGAGTGACTGGTGTTCGCACCTTCTGGTTGTATTCTTCCAGCGTGTCAATGTACTTTTGCAGGTCCGTACGCTTGTCATCATACTTGGCAGGCTGCTCGGGCTTCTTGGTCTTCTTCTTTTTCTTCGAAGACTTTGAAGGCTTGACATGGGGGGTTTTCCCATCGTCAATAGTTTTTGGTGCGGAACGCAGTTTCAGCATCCCTTCAATAATCTCGGGCTCCAGCGGGCTTTTCCACCTGATCGCTGGACATGCTTGAAGATCCTTCAGCATTCTTTTGGTTTTAGCTGAAAGGACAACTTCCTATGGAGCTTTTCTACAAACGAGCATGATGCCACCGGCGTGTCTACCTTTTTAGGAGCGTGCCTCTGTGGCGGGTTCACCCTCCAGTTCTCGGACAATGCGAATTTCCCTTGTCGGTATTGGTTCTCGACCCAGTTCTTGAAGATATAGCAATTCTCAATAGGGTGGCTCACCATTCACTGATAGGAGCGTAGTTGGGATTGTTGACGTCACCGGGCTACAGCGGACGTTTTGGGTCCGGCAGAGTGATGAGTTTGTTGTGTACTGCCAGTTCGAACAAGCTCCTCGTTTTAATACGGGGAAATGAGTAAGCATGTCCTAACTTCTCTTCGAGGGATTGGCACGGGCGCACCTTGTTTTGGCGAGCAACCGGTTTCGGGTCACTCGGTTGTTGTTGAGTATTGGCAATGAAGGTCACTTTCCCTTTACCCTTTGCATTCCGAGGGTCCATTTTCGAAAAAGAAGGCCCGTAGCCCATCTGGTCCATTTGGGCTAACTTGTCGATCAGAGCCTGGAAAGTGGTTGGCTTGAAGAACATCATGAACCGGGACGTGGTTGCCGGAGGATCGAGGGTCCCTATGAACATGCCCACAGCAGGAGCTTCTTCGATGCGTTGTTCTCATTTTGACCATAGGTTCCGCCACCGGATCGCGTATTGAACCCAGGTCACTCCTGGCTTTACCCTGGCATTGATTAATGCCGTGATCGGGGTGCGCTCGCTTGCGCTGGAGAACCGCTGCATGAATAGCAATTCCATTTCCGTGAATGTTTTGACGGAGTTATTTGGGAGCTCGGAATACCATTTGAATGTTGTTTCCGACAAGCTGCCAACGAACTGGCGAAGCAGCAATTTATCATCGCCTCCAGTATTGCCGCATAAAGCTCTGAACTGAGCAATGTGCTGATGAGGATTGCATGTCCCCTTGTACACATGGAACTTAGGGATTGTATATCCTGGCAGGTACTTGATTTGATCGTACCAACCCGGATAAGGTCGCCCAGTTCTGATGACTTGGCCAGCGGTTTCACTCGCTTGATGAGCTCGTATTTGTTGAGCTATGTAATCATAAAGGGCAGCCTTGGAGATCGTTTCCTCCCTGACTGTTGATAAAGCTGGAAGAGGGTTTGATGTTTCCCCTCTGTCGTCCTCGATGATTATCGGCGAATCTTCAGCTGGAAGTTCTGGTTGGATCATCATTCCAACCATGTCTTGGAATAGGAGCGCCATCTGCTTTATACTAGCAGCATGTTTCATGGCCTCCTTATCTATTCTTTCTGTTAGTTATATGTATGCCCTAGAGGCCATTACTGTACATACGATGTATATTGTAGTGGATGCTTGGACATATATAGGGAGGACTTTCTTGCTCGACATGATAGTATGCTATCTGGTTGTACTTTATCTTAACATGTACTCTGATTGTCTCTATGTTACATGTTGATAAAGCCCTTAGGATATGTACTCGACTACTGGGACTATGATGAGATCATACTAGTGGGGCCACGGTAGTCGACGAGTACATCCTATAACTGTTCCTAGTCGAGGGTGTATCGAGACAAGGCATCGATACACCAGAGTAGACTAGCGTATACGCATCTTGACCCATATGATGGGCAATGGATGATCCCATATCCATCGGTGTTTGACATCAAGGATGGTGTACGGGTGCTCAGTAGAGACTGGGTACACTGGACGGACTCGCCGAGAACTCCCAGATGGTATTATACCATACGTCAGATGGCAGTTCTCCGGTGACACTGGTACAGAGTAGTCTGTTGACCCGAGATCGTCATAGAGTCTTGTGTGATTCCCACTGTGCTTTAATTTCCATCATACCACGTCCAAGAGGGCGTGCAAAAAGGTAGATTTTAGGTACAGTCCCGAATCATATGGAGGCAATGAGCGATAGGAGGGGATTCGTCTCTCCCGGTATAGGGAGTTGATGTTGTGCTGTGTTCGATTGGCTATAACCGGAAATCCCTGGCCAGGGTTGCTGAGATTTACTGGTAAGTGTTATCAGTAGTTTCTCGAACTGTTATAGACCTCATATCGACACGACTTATCGAGCTACTGGGGTGTGACGTTTACCACCCCTAGACGAGATATGCAACATATCAGACGACGAGACCGGACTGTACGGGAGTGTTACTGTTTGGATTCACAGGAGAATGTACAGGCTTGCTTGTTGATCTTCTGAGCGCTCAATACCTGGGTAGCTGTTACGTTTAGCTGACCGCTTGCAGCTTGTGGGTGTTTGATATGATCATCACCTACTGCCAGCGTATTGACGATTCTTTAGAGTCCTACACAGAGGTTTCTTGACTCAGGCAAAACGGAGTAGGGGCACATATGTGATATGTGCGGGACCGAGGATAATGCGATATGTGATACCGTATTATATTCTCGCGATATTTGATATCAGCCGGGTCATCGGATCAAGTGTTGATTCGATGAATCGGTACGGATAAATATTAGTCGGTTATATGCGATATAGCCGGATTGTCGGATCAAGTGTTGATTCGATAGTTTAATGTATAATAATATATTTGATATATTAAATTGCATTAACTAATATTTGCTCACTAAAAGATTCTTTTTCTCACTCGGGTAATACATTGATATATATGCGATATATGTTAAATGTATTATTTTATTTTGTTACAATAAATATTGTATATGTGATATATAATATTGTAACATATTATAATTATTAATGCAACATGTTTAGAGGAGTTTAAACATGATTAGGGTTTGGATTAGGGTTAAACCTTCTAGTTGATTCTAGAAGCTTTACTTTGTCTTTGTTAAGATATTATGATAGATATTTGTAAGTGACTCACCCTTTGACCTAACCCAAACCCTAACCCTAGTAAACTCTCTACAATGGTTACTACAACCATGGTTGCATAAATGATTATGATAACTTTTATTATTCATCACAAATAATATTGTTCATCTTCTTCCTTTTTCTTCTTTGCTTGAAATGCTTTCTTGCTTTGATTTTGTGATGGATAAATATGAGAAAAAGATAAATAAAGAGAGCAAAAATCCTACTTCATCATCCTCATCTTCCCTTGCCATTTAGATGAGGGTGTTCACATCATTTCATGAGTGTTAGCTTGTGTTAAAGAAACTTCAAGGTAGATCATCTTAGTATCGAAGATCGGAAGCAAAGGTTGCGTCTTTCTCTTCGTGGAACCTCTCGAGAGTCCGGATCCCGATGATCGCAGCGAAGGGACCACAACACGGAGCATATGAAGTGAAGGACCGGATCTACAAAGGTTGTAATCCCTCTCACTTAGTGTTAAAATGTTTAGCATGTTAGTTTTCGCCTAATCTCTAGTTTAAAGTTCCGTATTCGGGTTGTTCGGCACGGCTAAATTTTTAATCGGGCATGGTTGATTCCTCGTAGACCCTTGTGCGCGTGCCTAGCAACCCTACACTTTCTAGCGCCCTTCACAGGAACTCTGTATCGGTCTCCTACTCCTAGCGTTGTTCAGATGCCGATTCCGGGCTTTCTTACTGCCCGGTGAGTGCTGCTATTTTCGTCAGCATCTCCTAGAGTTTTTGTTTTTACTCCTGAGCTCTTGTCAACGACCAAGTTTGCGGTCGATGACCCACGGAAGCACGGCTGTCCTCTTTTCCGGAAGCCATTTAGACCGTGTGCACTATCATGCCCCCAGACTTAGGGCATTTGGGTCCATCACCTTTGGAATTTACCGCAGGCTATGGGATTTTCTCCAGCCTTCTCCTTTTGTGAGAGGTCGAGGTTGAAGGAGCCATTGTAACAGGCTCCTTTGTGAAAGAAGTCCATCGCTGTATGGTGGAGGGATGATTTTCCTCTTGTCAAACCTTCATTTTCTCCGATTGACGAGAGTGGTCTTGGTTGATCACAGAGTCCTGGATTTTCCGCCAGACTCTGTGAATTTGGGAGGAGAGATGTTGAGGGGACTGCTCCGGTTTTGCCTGCGTCATATTTTCAGCAGGAAGTGGAGATTTCTTTAACACCACGGTTGGGAAGTTCTTTCGCACACTCCTAAGCGGTTCAAAGCTGTTCCTGGTTGGAACAGCAGCATCAACTTCCACTATTGGAGCTGGTGGAGTAAGTCCAGAGGGGGAGTTGCCCCCAGCTCTTCTCACCCGGCGCCAGAGGCGACGTCGAGCGTGTCTTTCAGACGGGATCACCTCAGTTATGGAAGCGGCTCCGTCATGCCCTCGGCTTTGATGAGGGGCTACTGTTAGTGTCAGCCTGTCGAAGACTGACGTTCGTTGAGAGGGAATGGCCAATCTTTCGAAGGCCAATTTTCTGATAGGGGAAGCACTTTTGACGACTTCACCTGCCGGAGGAGTTGGGGGGACTATCCGTTTTGGGATAGCCCCTTCAGGTATCGCGAGCCTCTTTGCGGGCTCACTTAAGCTTCGACTCTGTTTGTTGAAGACTGAGGTGGCAGACTTGGACGACCCATTGAGAAGGGTCGTAGTGGTTGCAAGTGAATCGAAGACCGACTTCTTTGGAGCTTCCTGTGATGGCACTGGGGCACTGAAACTCACTGGTGGGAGCATGGTCCCGAAGAACAATCCAGTGGTGATTTGAGTTACCTGCCCCACCGGCATTGAAAAGATGGAGGCTGCATTGGGCCCATATGTCACTCCTCCAGTTGGGGCGGAGCGGGAGTTGCTGTTGCAGTTTGTACAGCTGGAAGCCATTGACCTTTTTCCTTCTTCTTCTGCACAGGAGTGTTCCCCTCCGAAAGACGCGCAAGACAGACGTCTTGTCTGAGATTCGGGACAGATGCTAATAGGTGCTATCCGTCCATCTTTCCGAAGATGCCAAGTTGATTTACAGCACCGTGTATCGAAGGTTTGAACGGATGCGGCCGATGTAGCAGACTTCGTCAGATTACCCCTCGCTTGAGGGGTTTTTGATTGTGGGGACGCTCTTCCCTGCAGGGGCAAGCCCCTGCAGTTAATTACGCTACCGCATCGCGGTAACAACTTTCTCCTTCTCCAGAATTTCACTTCGTGTCATGGTTGTTTGTTTTGTTTGTGGTTGCCCATGGATTGTATACGGAGACTAATTTATGTCGTCACCCGTAGGACGTGGATTAGTCCAAATCTGTATTTTCTTAGATTTGGGTTTGAGGTTTTGGTTTAAGGATACGTTAGCCATATTTGAGGCTAAGATCAACTTAAACGTTTGTTAAGGATACGTTAGTCAAATTTGAGACTAAGATCAACTTAACAGGATCGTTTAGATCCGACAAAAGAGCATTTGGGCTCCATTGTTCCAGTTTAGGGACATAGTGGTCCATTGCCAGTTTAGGGACATGGTGGTCCATTGAATGTATGGCCGTCGAGACTCGTCACCTCTCTGACGACGTTGAAGGATTACAGCGACAGATATCAGAGGAGTTCAGAGATATACCCTTGAACCAAAGTTGGTTGGGAGATCTATAGTCCAGTTTGGGACTAGAGTCTGTTTGAAGATTTTGGTTTAAGGACACGTTAGCCATATTTGAGGTTAAGATCAACTTAAACGTTTGTTAAGGATACGTTAGTCTAATTTGAGACTAAGATCAACTTAACGGGATCGTTTAGATCCGACAAAAGAGCATTTTGGGCTCTATTGTTCCAGTTTAGGGACATAGGGGTCCATCATTCCCATTTTGGGGACGAATACTGGTTTAAGGACGCATTAGTCCGTGAGTTTAAGGACGCATTAGTCCATGTTGTTGGTTTAAGGACGCATTAGTCCATGAGTTTAAAGACCCCACAGTCCGTATCGATGTGTGGTTGTCGGGACCCATCACCTCTCTGACGACGTTGAAGGATTACAACGACAAATATCAGAGGAGTTCAGAGATGTACCCTTAAACCAATGAGTTGGTTGAAAGAGCAAATGTGCTCAGTTCAAGATGATTTGAGGACTTATGGCCAGTTTGGGCTAAGTCCAATTATGTTTAAAATATTGGCCCTTCGGGCCATTAGACATTTGTCTGGGTTCAGCCCCTCATCATTCAGCAGTGCTAAACAGAGGTTTGGGGGCTCTGACAACATTTTGTCTTTGATTTCCTCAATTTTGAGATTCATTTGGAGGAGGGACTTTTGCTTCTAGAAAATTAGCCAATTTGGCTAAAAGTAGTGTTAAACACTAGAGAACAACAGTGTTAAACACTGAAGGTAGAACTCTCAAATTAGTGTTAAACACTAAAAGACAATTAGTGTTAAACACTGGAAACATAATCTTCAATTTAGTGTTGAACACTAGAAATAATCAGTGTTAAACACTGGAAATATAATCCCCGAATTAGTGTTAAACACTAAAGAAAGAGGGGTCACGTGTGGACACGTGAGAGCGCCCAAAGGTGGGACCAGATCCCTTTTCTTCGTTCTGCAATTAAGTGTTAAACACTTTTTTATTATTTTTATTTTGAGCATCACGTGTTGACACGCGATGGGGATTTATGCGCTGACTGTTAATGCGTTTGCCAAGGGGTCACGTGGGAGCACGTGAGAGCGCCCAAAGCCTTCATTTCTTTTGCTTTTTCTTTCTGCGTTTTGGGAGTCACGTGGGAGCGCGTGAGGCATTACCTCAAAGCTTCTTTTCTTCAGGGATCTTTTCAAGGGTCACGTGGGGGCACGTGACCTTAATTCTTTTCATGAACAGAGATCTTTTAAGTCTCCTCATTTTAAGAATTGAATTCTCTGTTGGGTTAAACCCTAATTATGATTTTGGAGGAATTAAAATCCTATGGTGCAAGAATTAAATTCTTAAGTAAGGTTAAACCCCAATTTCTTTTTAGGAGGAATTAAATTCCTGTGAATTCGAGAGAATTAAATTCTCAATTAGGGTTGAACCCTAGTTCTGTCCATCTTGAAGGAATTAAATTCCTATAATTTTACAAGAATTAAATTCTCATATAGGGTTAAACAATAGTTTTGTTTTGGGAGAATTAAATTCTCTAAACTCAATTCCCCCTCTAAATTTTGGATCTGCATGGCAGGATCTCAACCCGATGAGAATTAAATTCTCAACTTATGGGGAGATATGCTCTGTGCAGATCTTCAAGAAGAGGAAGAACTAAGTTCTTTGCAAAAGAGTTAAACTCTTAGATTTTTGAGAATTAAATTCTCTTTTTCTGAAGTTTTGATCCCCTTTCTTTTTCTCACCTAGGGTTTTCTTTCTTGATGAGAATTAAATTCTCCTTTCTTTTCTCTCTGAATTTTCAAGATGCCAAAATTCTATATCCAAGACTCTATATCCCCTTCTCTTCTCTTGGCTCCTATTTATAGGAGGAGAAAAAGAATCAATTTGTTTAGCAAATTTTTCATTGAAAGATTTGATTTGTTTTCATCATTAATATGATCCTTTAAATCATTCAGTGAATTTTATTCACCGTTGGATTTTAAATCCAAAGATATTCTGTTTGTTATTTTCGGTGAGATTTAGGTGAAATCTTTCCTTGTCTAAGATTTTTTCCATAAATTGGTGATTTTTAATCACCCTTGGATCTTTAATCCAACAGTCCCCATAATCCTTTTCCATTTGGAAAGATTTAGAAGATTTTAGAATTTTAATTCTATTAACTGTGAGGCTTTCGGAGCCAGTCACGTGCTGACACGTGACCCTTGGTCACGTGTGAGCACGTGACCCCCAATTGAATCCTTTTCTCAGCATTTATTTACGCTTCAGTTTTAACCATCACATGTCAACACGTGACCATTGGTCACGTGTGAGCACGTGATACCTCATTGAGGTATTTCCTTTAGCCATTTGTTTTTATTTCTGTTTTAACTATCACGTGTCAACACGTGACCATTGGTTACGTGTGAGCACGTGACCCCCAATTGGGTCCTTCTTCAGCCGTTTGTTTTTTATTTTTGTTTTAACTATCACGTGTCAACACGTGACCATTGATCACGTGTGAGCACATGACACCTCATTGAGGTAATTCCTGACTTTTAATCAGGGAACAGTGCATAACATATTTGCTCATAACTTTTGATCTCGGATGAATTATGAAGCTCATAATTTATCAAATCGAAGGGTTTTTCGAGATGCTTCCAATACCATCAAAATTTAATAGTTCCTCCTTCGGAAGTTTATCAAAATAAAGGCCGGAAGATACTGGTTCGCATTTCCTTAAGTGTATCGCTGCCATTTGATACCTTGGACTCTTCTGCGCTGAAATTTTTGGCGGGAACAAATGCCCCCCACTACTTTGCCCACGTAAATATATATGTGGGTGAAGTAGTGCAAAGTTATGACTAGCCATGGAATTGAGGGCTTAGGAGACAAGTTTAGGGTCCTTGTAGCCTAAGACTTTTCAACTTTATGAGCCGTGAGGGTCTCACAAAGACTTTTCTCCCTACGGATCGAGAGGATCTTGTAGGTGTATTTTCTCCTTAGGGGTCGTGAGGACTCCTAAGTGTGTTTTCTCTTATAAGTCGTAAGGATCTTATAAGAGAATTTTCCCTCTTACGAGTCGAGAGGACCCGTAAGCGGTTGTTTTCCTCTTTGTCGAGATTCGACTTTGGAGAGTGTGACCCCATGGATAGTATGCAAGAGACCGTTTTGGATCGACTTGCAGGGTCCCAGTGCTTAGGAAACAGGTTTTTTAATCCTCGCTGCCTAAGGCTTTTCCTTACGAGTCGAGACGAATCGAGCATTTCTCGCAAAGACACTAATTTCCTCATGAGTCGAGACGAATCGAGTATTTCTCGCAAGAATATCCTAACGTCACAGTTAACCTCTGCTCTTTACGACAGAGGTCCGTTAGGGTCTGTGGTACTTAGGGTTTTGGCCGTCGTACCGTTGCGTTGGCTGATATATTCCTCGATAGGCAATCTTGCTATTCGAGTAGCCTTGCGACTGTCGTGTCTCTGATCCCTTCGGGGGCTGGACAAGACGTCTTCAAGCAATCCTCCTAGGCAGTTTGACCGTCGGAAGAGCAAGCGTTAGGAATTTTGCCATGCCGCTTTTTACTTGAGGTTAGGCTCGTTTTGGAGAGCCCCGATGAGTCATAACCACTCCGCGCTGGTGTGGGATGATCTCCGATAGTCTTTCAGGCTTTATATGACTTGCCGTTAAGACCCTGAAGCTAGGAATTTGGCATTTGCTTCGTTTGCTGGCATCGCGTCTGCTGTATCGAGACGAGTGTCGTGGTTGTCTCTAGGTTGCTAGTGAACCGTCGAGGTTTAGAACTAGGGATTTTGCCATGGCTCCGTTTGGTGATGTTGCGTCTGCTGTGTCGAGACGAACGTCGAGGTGGTGACCGCTCTGCACTGTGGCGAGATGATCTCTAATTTTCTTTCAGGTTTTATATGACTTGCCGTTAAGACCGTGAAGCTAGGAATTTAGCCTTTACTTCGTTTGCTGGCATCGCGTCTGCTGTATCTAGACGAATGTCGTGGTTGTCTCTAGGTTGCCAGTGAACCGTCGAGATTTGGAACCAGGGATTTTGCCGTGACTCCTTTCGGTGATGTTGCGTCTGCTGTGTCGAGACGAACATCGAGGTGGTGACCACTCCGCACTGGTGCGAGATAATCTCCGATTGTCTTTCAGGTTTTATATGACTTGCCATTAAAACCCTGAAGCTAGAAATTTGGCTTTCGCTTCGTTTGCTGGCATCGCGTCTGCTGTATCGAGACGAATGTCGCGGTTGTCTCTAGGTTGCTAGTGAACCGTCGAGGTTTGGAACCAAGGATTTTTCCGTGACTCCTTTTGGTGATGTTGCGTCTCCTGTGTCGAGATGAACGTCAAGGTGGTGACCACTCCGCACTGGTGCGAGATAATCTCCGGTAGTCTTTCAGGTTTTATATGAGTTACCGTCAAGACCCTGAAGCTAGTAATTTGGCCTTCGCTTCGTTTGCTGGCATTGCGTCTTCTGTATCGAGACGAATGTCGCGGTTGTCTCTAGGTTGTTGATGAACCGTCGAGGTTTGGAACTAGGGATTTTGCTGTGGCTCCGTTGTTTGATCGTCGCGTCTGGATCCTGCTGGAGGAAGAACGCTGTGGTGACATCTTGTCTACTGTATCGAGACGAACGTCGAGGTGGCGATCACTCCGCGCTGGTGTGAGATGATCTCCGATGGTCTTTCAGGTTTTATATGAGTTGCCGTCAAGACTCTGAAGCTAGGAATTTGGCCTTCGCTTCATTTGCTTTGTCACGTCCGAATTCTGTTGGAGGAAGAACGCTGAGGTGACATCTCGTCTGCTGTATCGAGATGAACGTTGAGGTGGTGATCACTCCGTGCTGGTGCGAGATGATCTCCGATTGTCTTTCAGGCTTTATAAGAGTTGCCGTCAAGACCCTGAAACTAGGAATTTGGCATTTTGCTTCATTTGCTTTGGCGCGTCCGAATCCTGCTGGGGGAAGAACGCTGTGGTGACATTTCATCTGCTGTATCAAGACGAACGTCGAAGTGGTGACCACTCCGTGCTGGTGCGAGATGATCTCCGATTGTCTTTCAGGCTTTATATGAGTTGCCGTCAAGACCCTGAAGCTAGGAATTTGTCCTTTTGCTTCATTTTCTTTGGCGCGTCTGAATCCTGCTGGGGGAAGAACGCTGTGGTGACATTTCATCTGCTGTATCGAGACGAACGTCGAGGTGGTGACCACTCCGTGCTGGTGCGAGATGATCTCCGATTGTCTTTCAGGCTTTATATGAGTTGTCGTCAAGACCCTGAAGCTAGGAATTTGGCCTTTTGCTTCATTTGCTTTGGCGCGTCCGAATCCTGCTGGGGGAAGAACGCTGTAGTGACATTTCATCTGCTGTATCGAGACGAACGTCGAGGTGGTGACCACTCCATGTGGGATGATCTACGGTAGTCTTTCGGGTTTTATATAAGTTACCGTCAAGACCCTGAAGCTAGGAATTTAGCCTTTGCTTCATTTGCTGGCATTGCGTCTGCTGTAACGAGACGAATGTCGAGGTGGAGCTGGGATTTTTCCGTCACTCTGCTTTATTTTGACCATGAGGTCTTTTGTTGACGTTGCTTATGCATCCTGCTGGGCTGCGAAGGAACGCCGTTGTTGACATTGCGTCTGCTGTAACGAGACGAATGCCGAGGTGGAGTTGGGATTTTGCCGTCACTCCGCATTGTTTCGACCATTGGGTTTCTTGTTGACGTTGCATCTGCATCCTACTGGACTGCGAAGGAACGCCGTTGTTGACATTGCGTCTGCTGTAACTAGACGAATGCCGAGGTGGAGTTGAGATTTTGCCGTCACTCCGCATTGTTTCGACCATGGGGTCTCTTGTTGACGTTGCATCTGCATCCTGCTGGACTACAAAGGAACGCCGTTGCTGATTCTTAGGCTGTAAATATTGCCGTTAAGATTTGGAACTAGGGACTTTGCTGTGGTTTCGTTTGATGGTGTAACATCTGTGTCATGCTGGAATGAGGAGGCCCACCGTCATTGGTCTCCAGGCTGCAAATGTGTTCATTGAGATTTAGAACCAGGGACTTTGCCATGGCTCCGTTTCGTTGTGACTTTAAGGTCGGTTGTTGACGTCATATCTGCATCTGGTTGGAGTGAGGAGAAACGCCGTTGGTGATCTCTAAGTTGTCGATATTGACGTCGATACCCTGATGCTAGGGATCTTTCTTTACTTCGTTTGTTGACATTGTGTCTGCAATATTGCGACAAAAGTCAAGATTGTCTCTAGGTTGTCTATAAACCGTCGAGATTTGGCTTCACTTTCTGATGGAGCCTGTTGGGAAGGTATGGTTCCCTCTTTGTTTGTGCTCCTGGATTGTATACAGGGATCGATGTGATCTCACTTGTAGGGCAAAAAGTTTCATTCTTTCATTTTTTTAATTCTTTCCGCAATGCTCTATCATTTCAGCTTTTTATATCGCGAAAATCGCGATTGCCTAATCATTTCGGCTATTTTTCATGGTGCCCAATCATTTCGGCTATTTTTCTTTTTACTCGCTGCTTTTTATTGCGAGTTGCCCAATCATTTCGGCTATTTCATGCATACATTTTTACTTGCTGCTTTTTATTGCAAGTTGCCCCATCATTTCGGCTATTTTGCATGCACGTGTGGCTCGCCGGCTTTTCGTTGCAAGCTTGGGATTTAGACACCGATTTCAGCATCAGCACCGCTACAACTGGGATATTGCCAGGAGCGAATCATCATTTGCCTCTGTCGATGTCGAACAAAGGTGGCTTAGTAAACAGGGTTAGGGTCCTGTCGATTAAGGCTCTTGACTTCATGAGCCGTAAGGGTCTCACAAAGGTATTTCTCCCTATAAGTCGTAAGGACCTCGTAGGTGTGTTTTCTCCTTAGGAATCGTGAGGATTCCTAAGTGCATGTCCCCCTGTAAGTCGTAAGGATCTTACAAAAGCATTTTCTCCTTACAAGTCGAGAGGACTCATAAGGGTTGTTCACCGTGCGAACATATCCCCAATCACGGATGGGACTCGGTTAGGGAAATGTTTATTCACGCCCGTGGATTGTATACAAGGGTCAGTATTGAGCCACTTGTAGGGCAGTATTGGAGGTTGTGAGGGGTGCTTAAGAACAGGTTCAGGTCTCTATAACTTAAGGCTTTCAAATCTTATGAGCCGTGAGGGTCCCATAAGAGAGTTCTCCTTACGAGTCGTAAGGATCCCGCAAGTGTAATTTCTCCTTAGGAATTGTGAGGATCCCTAAGTGTATTGTTCCCTTGTGAGTCGTAAGGATCTCACGCAGGTGGTTTCTCCTTACAAGGTCGAGAGGACCCTGTAAGTGTCTTTTAACGAGGTTGCGCCCTTTCGGGTTTTCACAAACACTCGTCGGTAGCCCTGCTGTTTTTACTCACGGAACCCTTTCGGGTTTTCATCCGTGCCCATTTTGCTTATGGACATACCGTATTCCCTTTTTTATTCTTTTTATTCCTTTTTTCTAACGAGATTGCGCCCTTTCAGGTTTTCACAAGACTCGCTGGTAGTCTTGCTGTTTTTACTCACGGAGCCCTTTCGGGTTTTCATCCGTGCCCTTTTTTGCTTATGGACATACCGTTTTTTTGTGTGTGTTTTTGGCTTTTTTTTTACCACGTCAGCCTGGGGATGCTGTGGGTTGGTAGTAGTTTAACGATGTTTCATTTGCAAGTTTTAGGACATTGCGGTCCGTTGTTAGTTTAACGACGTTTCAGTCTATATCCAGTTTGAGGACATAGTGGTCCGTTGTTAGTTTAATGACGTTTCGGTCTATTATCCAGTTTTAGGATGTAGTGGTCCGTTGGGCTTTCTCTATGAATGAGCATGATGCCCCTGGCATATCCATCTTTTTCGGAGCATGTGGTTGTGGCGGGCTCACCTTCCAGTTTTCGGACAGCGCGAGTTTGCCTTGTTGGTATTGGTCTTTAACCCAGTTTTTGAAAACGAAGCAATCTTCGATCGGATGACTTACTGCTCGATGGTAAGGGCAGTAATTAGGATTGTTGACATCCCCTGGCTGCAACGGACGTTTTGGATTCGGCAGATTGATGAGTCTGTTGCGCACTGCCAGCTCGAACAGTTTCCTCGTTTTATCCTGGAGAAACGAGTAAGGACGTCCCAGTCTCTCCTCGAGAGATGGGCGTGGACGCACGTTATTTTGGCGAACAACCGGCTTTAAGTTGCTCAGCCGTTGTTGAGTATTGGCAATGAAGGTTGCTTTCCTTTTGCCCCTTTCATTCCAAGGCTCCGTCTTTGAAGAGGAAGGCCTATAACCCATCTGGTCCATTTGGGCCAGCTTGTCGATTAAAGCTTGGAACGTGGTCGGTTTGAAGAACATCATGAATTGAGAAACAGTTGCATGAGGGTCTAGGGTGCCCACGAACATGCCCACCGCTGGTGCTTCTTCGATGCGTTGTTCGCACTTCGACCACAAGTTCCGCCATCGGATTGCATATTGAACCCAGGTTGCGCCCGGCCTTACCCTGGCATTAATCAATGCTGTTATCGGGGTGCGTTCACTAGCACTCGCGAATCTTTGTGTAAACAGTAGCTCCATCTCCGCAAATGTTTTGACAGAGTCGTTAGGTAGCTCCGAATACAATTCAAAGGTTGGCGAAGCAACAGTTTGTCATCGCCTCCAGTATTGCCGCATAAGGCCCTGAATTGAGCGACATGCTGATGTGGATTCCCTGTCCCCTTGTACACATGGAATTTAGGGATCGTATATCCCGGCGGGTAACTGATTTAGTCATACCAGCCCAGGTAGGGTCGTCCGGTTCTAACAATTTGCCCAGCCGCTTCATTCGCCTGATGAATTCGTACCTGCCGAGCAATGTAATCATCTAGGGCGGCCTTGGAAATGGTTTCTTCCTTAGCTGCTGAAAGAGTCGGAGGAGGATGAGATGTCTTCCCTCTATCGTCTTCAGTAATGATGAGAGGGTCTTCAGCTGGAGGGTCCGGCTGTAACATCATCCCTACCATATCTTGGAAGAGAAGCGCTATTTGCTTTATGTTAGCCGCTTGCTCTGCGGCTTCTCTGTCCTTCTTTTCGAGGACTCTGCGTAAGAAGTCAGCGTCAGTTTCTTGTTCGTGACGCTGCTTTGATGATGCCTCCGGGCTTTCTTTTGGCCCGGTGAGTGCGGCCATTGCAGTCATCATCTCCTGAACTTCTGTTGTTGCTCCTGGGCTTTTGTCACGGATCGGGTGAGCGGTCGGTGACCCGTAGATATACGGCTGTCCTCTTTCCCGGACGCCATGTAGACGGTGTGTACCACAATGCCCCCAGACTTAGGGCGTTTGGGCTCACTACCTTTGACATTTGCCGCAGGCGTGGGGACTTTCTCCGGCCTTCTTCTCTTGTGGGCCGTCGAAGTTGAGGGGGCCATTGCTGTGGGCACCCTGGTGGCCGTCGTCCTCCGTTGCTTGATAGGGGGGTTTTCCTCCCATCGGCCCTTCGACTTCTTATGCTGGTGAGAGAAATTCGGATCAATCACCGATTCTCGGACTCGTCGCCAAGTCTTGTAGACTCTGGAAGACAGCCGTTGAGGAGACTGCTGTGGCTTCTTCTCTGGAGTGTTCTCCACCGGTGAAGGATTTCTCTTCAGCACTGCAGTAGGAGAGTTTCTGCGCACCTTGTTGAGCAGTTCAAAGCTGTTCCTAGTTGGAACAGCAGCATCGATCCCCACCGTTGGAGCTGGCGGAGTTATCCCAGAGGGGGAGTTGCCCCCAGCCTTCCTCACTCGGCGCCAGTGGCGACGTCGAGCGTGTCGTGCGGATGGAGTTGTTTCAGCTATAAGGGTGACTTCGTCATGCCCCCTGCTTTGAGGAGAGACCGTTTGTTTCCCCCAATCAGAGCAAAGCACTACTGGAAATTCAAAATTCAAATTTTGAAGCAACGCTTCAAATCCCGGGCGCAACGCGTCACGTGTCAAAAGCTGATACGGCAGCGCAGTACCCAAGGCAGTGCGCCCAATCAGAGCAAAGCCCTATTTTAAGTAAAATTAAAAGAAGCAACGCTTCAGTTGCGCAAGCACTGCGCTGCGCGACACGTGTCAGCGTGGATGCGCTAGCGCAGTTGCGCTGCGCTGTGCGCTGCGCGCTGGGGCATCTGCGCCAAACAGAATTAAAATTCTAAAGAAATCTTTCTATTCTTGTTAAAACAAGAAGATTTTCTTCTGTAAAATAGAAGCCCTTGGATCAAAAATCCAACGGTGGGGAAAATTCCCCAAATCACTCAGAAAAAAATCTCTTTAACAAATTTAACTAATTTATGGGCACTATAAGAAGGACCCCAAGCCTCAATTCAAATAAAACGGAAAAACATTTTCTAAAAAAAAACAGAGAGAAAGAGAACTCTGAAGAACTCTTCAAGAACAAAAAGGTAAAAACCTTTAGAAGGAAGAGAAAGTTCTCTTATGAACAGACCATAGATCTAAAAACAAGATCAAGGATCTTTAATAAAAATAAAATATATATATATAATAAAATAGTGCTTTGCACTTTTTATGAACCTTTGGTTCTTTGAGATAAGAAAAAAACAAGAAAAAACTTATCTTTTCTTTGATCTAAATTAGATCAAGAAATCAAATAGTGCTTTGCACTTCTGTTCTTGAATCTAAAAGATTCTTCGTGCTTTGCACTTCCAAACTGCGCTCTTGGGAGAGTGCCACGTGTCAGCTACAGAACAACTTGCGCTACGCGCTCTTGAAATAGAGCTTTGCTCTCTGGAATTGGCGCAACTCACCAGAGCGCGCTACGTGTCAGCAGCGCACTAGCGCAGCGCACTAGCGCAGCGCACTGCGCTGTTGCGCTTGCACTCACCAGAGCAGGACATGTGTCCTCATCATAAGCGCTTGCGCTCAATAATTGGCGCAAAGCGCCTGACAAGCCACCATCAGATGATTAATGCACTGCATTATTTACAGAAGGGCCAAGCCCAATTAAAAAGGGCCTAACGGGCCAAATTAAATGTGATGCATTACTTTAAAAAGGGCAGAGCCCAAATAAAAACAGATGCTGTGCATCATTTATAGAAGGGCAGAGCCCAAATAAAGGTCTAATAGACCAAACAAAACTGCTATGCATTATTAAACAGGAGCAGAGCCCTAGTAAAGGCCTAACAGGCCAAATGCAAATAAAATGTTGAACATTTTCAACTGGACTTAGCCCAATTCTGGCTGTAAGTCCTTAAATTAAATTGAACTGAGCACAAATGCTCTCTCAAATCAATTTACCTCCAGTTCGAGGGTACATCTCCGAACTCCTCTGACACTTCTCGTTGTAATCCTTCAACGATGTCAGAGAGGCGACGGGTCCCAACGACCACATATGGATATGGACTGCGGGGTCCTTAAACTCGTGGACCAAAACGTCCATAAACTAATGTTGGACCGAAACGTCCATAAACTAATATTGGACCGAAACGTCCTTAAACTAATGATAGACCACTACGTCCTTAAACTGGCGATGGACCGAAACATCCTTAAACTAATAATGGACCTTCACGTCCCTAAACTGGAATATGGACCACCACGTCCCTAAATTGGCGATGAACCACCACGTCCCTAAACTGGAACAATAAAGCTTCCAAATGCTCTTTTGTCGGATCTAAATGATCCCGTTTAAGTTGATCTTAGCCCCAAACACGGCTAACGTATCCTTAAACATTCAAATGGACTGTAAAAATCCAGATTGACCTTGGTTCAAGGTTACATCTCTGAACTCCTCTGACATCTGCCGTTGTAATCCTTCAACGATGTTAGAGAGGTGACGAGTCCCGATGGCCAGATATTAAATGGATTATCACGTTAAGTTGATCCTAGTCTCAAACAGTACTATCGTAGTCTTAACGAACGTTTAAGTTGATCTTAGCCGCAACGCGACTAATGCATCCTTAAACTAAAAACACCAAATCCAAATCTAAGTAAAATACGGATTTGGACTAATCCACGTCCTATGGACGACGGCCTAACTTAGTCTCCGTATACAATCCACGGGCAACCATAAACAAAACAAACATACACGACACGAAGTGAAATTCTGGAGAAGGAGAAAGTTGTTACCGCGATGCGGTAGCGTAATTAACTGCAGGGGCTTGCGCCTGCAGGGAAGAGTGTCCCCACAATAAAAAAAACCCTCAAGCGAGGGGGAATCTGACGAAGTCTGCTACATCGGCCGCATCCGTCTAAACCTCTGATACACGGTGCCATAAATCAACTTGGCATCTTCGGAGAGGTGGCCGGATAAAACCAAATAGCATCTGCCCCGAACCTCAGCGTCGGGACATCGCGGTCCTGTGCACCGCCGTTCGGAGGGGAACAGATTCTGGCACGTCCGGTGGGACCTTTTCCTCTTTCCACTCCACACTTCGTGTGTCGTCTTCGCGAACCAATCGCAGTTTGTTAACGGTTGCCTTTGGATTTCAAGTTACTAAGATTTGGTCTTTTGCCTGGCGCAGAACTCAAGATTCAATGGCATTTAATTGCACCAACTACTCGAAGTGCCACTGCAACGGACGCTCTACCTCACTGGGAGGTGTAGCATATGGGTCCCAAGCGACTTCCATCCTCACTCTGCCAGTAGACCAGGTGACCCAGGCCACCACTGGCCTGTTCTTCGGGACCATGATCCCACCTACAAGCTTCTCTGAGCCAATACCTGCACCGGAAGTGAACAAGAAGTCGGTCTTCGACCGGCTTACGGCTACGACGACCCCTGGCAATGGGTCGCCCACTACCAAACCGACAGCCTCTGTTTTCACCAGGCTAAATCAGAACTCTAAATTGGCTGTCCCAAGGAAAGCAATAACTGCTGCTCCAGAAGTCGTCAAGGCGGCTTCCCCTGTCAAAGAGTCAGTCTTTTCAAGACTGACGATTCCTGCTCTTGCCCTTGCCCGAGGATCTGTCTTCGACAGGTTAAATATCACCCCTCAAAAGACAACCTCAGTCTTTAAAAGGTTAATACCAGCCGCGCCTCATTCAGACAGAGGGCAAAAAGAAGCAACCTCTATCTCCGAGCCAGTCCCAACGGCTCGTCGTGCTCGACGTCGCCACTGGCAACGAGTAAGGAAGGCAGGGGGCAACTCCCCCTCAGGGCTAACTCCACCGGCCCCAGTGGTGGAAGTCAACGTTGCTGTTCCAACTGGGAACAGCTTTGAACTGCTGAGAAGGGTACGGAAGAACTCTCCAACCGCTACATTGAAAAGATCTCCTCCACCCGTGGAGAGAGTTCTGGAAACGAAGCAAGAACAGCCCCCTCAACGGCTGTCCTGAAAAATTTATAAAGTTTGGCGGAGAGTTCAAGACTCCGTGATTGACCCAGGTCGCTCTCGTCAACAGAAAAAGGCGAAAGTGGAAAAAGAAAAGGACCGTCCGATCAAACAGGACAGGATGACAGTCGCTAGGGTGCCCACTGCAACGGCCCCTCCAACCTCAACGGCCCACAAAAGAAGAAGGCCGGAGAAAACCCCCGCTCCCGCGGCAAATGCCAAAGGTGGTGAGCCTAAACGCCCTAAGTCCGGGGGCATGATAGTTCATACAGTTTATGTGACATCGGGAAAGGAGGATAGCCGCATATCAACAGGTCATAGACCGCACACGAGGTCGGTGACCAAGGCTCAGGAGCAACAGCAGAAGCTCCAAGAAATGATGAACGCTATGGCCGCACTTACAGGGCCAAAAGAAAACCCTGAAACATCCTCGGATGAATGCCAAGAGGAAGAAACCGACGCCGAATTCCTTCGTCGGATATTGGAAAAGAAGGACAAAGAGGCTGCTGAACAAGCAGCCAACATACAGCATATGGGCCTCCTCTTCCAAGACATGATAGGGATGATGATACAGCAAGATCCTTTGACCGAAGAGCCCCCGATCGTCCTTGGAGATGATAGGAGAGAAACATCAAATCCTCCGCCAGCCCTATCAACAGCTAAGGAGGATACAATCTCTAAAGCTGATTTGGACGAGTACATAACCCAACAATACGGGTTCATCATGCGACCGAAGCAGCCAGCCAGGTCGTAAAAACGGGGCGGCCATATCCAAGTTGGTACGACCAAATCAAGTACCTGCCAGGTTACACAATTCCCAAGTTCCATGTCTACAAGGGGACGGGCAATCCTCACCAGCATGTTGCCCAGTTCAGGGCACTCTACGGCAACACCGGTGGTGATGACAAGCTTTTACTTCGCAAGTTTGTTGGAAGTTTATCGGATACGGCGTTCGAGTGGTACTCTGATCTCCTGAATGACTCTATCAAAACCTTCGCGAAAATGGAGCTATTGTTTACTCAGCGTTTTGCAAGCGCCAGTGAACGTACCCCGATGACGGCACTGATTAACGCCAGGATAAAACCCGGCGAGACGTGGGTTCAGTACGCTATACGATGGCGGAACTTATGGTCGAAGTGCGAGCAGCGCATTGAAGAAGCTCCCGCAATGGGTATGTTTGTAGGAACCCTTGATCCGCAAGCAACCATCTCGCAATTTATGATGTTTTTCAAGCCAACTACCTTCCAGGCCTTGATCGACAAACTAGCGCAAATGGATCAAATGGGCCATAAAGCCCCTCTTCCGAGGCCGGACTCCCGAAATGACAAAGGAAAGGGAAAAGCGATCGTCGTCGCTAATGCTCAACAACAACCGAGTGATTCGAAGCCGGTTGCTCGTCAAAATAATATGCGTCCGTACGTAGCCCTTGAGGAAAGGCTAGGACGTTCTTACTCCTTTCCCCGCGATAAAACAAGAAGGTTATTCGAGCAGGCATTACGCAACAGACTCATAAATCTGCCGGATCCAAAACGTCCGTTGCAACCAAGTGACGTCAATGAACCCAACTACTGTCCTTATCATCGAGTACTAGGCCATCCGATCGAAGATTGCTACGTTTTCAAAAATTGGCTTGAAAACCAGTACCGACAGGGCAAGTTCGCGTTATCTGACAAATGGAAGGTGAATCCCCCGCAGCCCCACACCTCTAAGGGGATGAATACGCCGGGGGCAACATGCTCCGTCATTGAAGAAGCTCCTTGGGAGGTTGTATTATCAGCCAAGACAAAGAGGATGCTAAACGATCTTCAGACATGTCCAGCGATCAAGTGGAAGAACCCGTTGGAACCGCAGGTCATTGAAGGGATGTTGAAGCCACGTCCAACTCCAAAGACCGATGGTGGTGGTTCAAGCACTTGCAGCCAGCCGTCAAAATCTTCGAAAAAGAAGAAGAAGAAATCTAAGAAGCCCGTGAAACCTGGCGACAAGCGCACGGACTTACAAAAGCAAATTGACGCGTTGGATGAATACAACCAAAAGGCATGGACTCCCATTACGCTCCAAGAGTTCCTCAATCACGTCTTTCAAGAAGAAGATGAGGGAGAAAGTTCATCGGATTAATCCGAGGAATATGTAGCGAGCTGTCATATGATTTTCCATTCGATCACGAACGATGAGGAGACTCCTTGCACCGAAAAGCTGGGGGCAGATCCTGAACCAAAAGTTTTGGGGCCATCAGATGAAGTAATTGATGCATTCCTTAATGAAGCTTGGTTGAAAAGTAAAGCTGATCGGGAGCGCGGGGCGGCTATATTTGAAAGGGCCAAGCGCCAGCGACTTGATGAAGGAGCTGAGACGATCCCATTGGAGCTAAACACCTCCGCTACCGACAAAAGCTAATTCAAGATGAGGAAAAAGTTTGCTAAGGCCATATCAATGGGCATGAAGCTACCATCCGCTGACGAAGAGCAAAGTCTACAAGTCGCCATAGTGCTGCTTAAACACCAAAAAGAACTAGATGCACTTAATATCTACAGTGTAGAAGAGTTGCGGACATTCTATATCCCTCCCAGGAGAGAGAGCGAGAAAGCAATTCTGTTTTACCGCTCTGAAGAAACCAAGGTAGAAAAAGAAATCTGGCATGGCGCGGATTCTACGCTCAACAGGTTTCAACCTATCCGTCTCCCCAGATATTATATGGAAGGTTTGAAAAAGCTACTGAAACACCAGGGGATACCCTTCAAACAGACCGTTAGAAAGGCCAAATTCTATGACAGGGTCTGGAACGTCCCCGGGACTCAACGCAAACTGCCTAACAGGAGAATGGAAACAAAAAGGCTTTGATACATCCGGTCAAAGAAACGAGAGTTACTACCCGGCTGCTACATCGTGTATAACCTTGATGAAGAAGCGGATGCTCAATAGGAGGACGCTAATCCTAAGCCAGTGAAAGTTCCAGATGCAAAGGAACCCAATCCGTCGTTCGAGGAACAAATGGACAAACTTATAAAGAAAGTTGGTCAAAAAGTCCGAGATGATCACAACCGCGAGACGGACATCTACGAGAGAGCCAAGACGCAACGTCTTCTTCAACAGGCCGTAAAGGATGAAAATGCCGCTCCTTGTCAACCTGTTATAAAGAAGGCTCGGCGCAAAAGCAAAAATAAGTCGAAAGGCCAAAAAGGCGCTCAACAACAACAAAGCAGGGCTAAGAAGCCACGCAAACGGGAGTTGAGCGTTATTGGTCTATCCCTCATGAAGAAAATGGGTCAAGCGTACTCGTTTCCTCAGGACAAGACGAAGAAAATACTTAATCTTGCTCTAAAACATCAAATGCTTACATTGCCTGAGTCTAAACATCCCGAACGAGAGGGCGAAGTCTCTGACTCAAATTATTGGTCTTACCATCGAGTAATAGGGCACCCTCTCGAAGACTGCTTCACCTTCAAGAATTAGGTTGAAGATCAGTATCAGCTCGGCAAATTCGCTCTGTCCGACAACTGGAGGGTAGCGCCGCTACAGAAGCACGAACCCAAAGCCACAAGAACAGAACCAACTCCACATTGGGATTGGAAGCGGATTCGCACTTGTCACATGATAACAATATTAAAAGAAGAGCCCGAGAACAGAGATGACCTTCCTTGGTCTTCGAAAACAGCAACGACGAGGTAATCTCAGAATTTGCACCAGTGCCAAAAGAACTGGAAGATGGAATTCATACCACTACAAATAACCTTAAGAAAATTGAGTTGGGAACAGCGAATGACCCGCGACCGACATTCATCAGCGAGCTGCTATCTGAAGAGAAGGTGGCTTCATTAAAAGACCTGCTTATGCAGCACAGAGATTGCTTCGCATGGAACTACTCCGAAATGCCGGGACTAGATCCAGAAATTGCTGTACACAAATTGGCGATATCCCCGGACATCAAGCCAGTCAAACAGGCGCCGAGGAGAATGCGGCTCGAGCTCGAGATGAGTATCAACGCCGAGGTCAAGAAGCTGATCGACTCTGGCTTTATCCAGGAGGTTCAATATCCTGAATGGATCGCTAACATCGTCCCGGTGATGAAGAAAAATGGGACGGTGCGCATATACGTGGACTTTCGGGATCTTAATAAAGCTTGCCCGAAGGATGATTTCCCAGTGCCAGTCACCGAACTGATGATAGACAATACATCCACTCATGAGGTTTTCTCCTTCATGGATGGCTCATCAGGGTATAATCAGATAAAGATGCATCCCGAAGACCAGAAGCACACCGCCTTCAGGACCCCTCTAGGTATATTCTGTTATAAAGTGATGCCCGGTTTAAAGAATGTCGGTGCCACTTATCAAAAGGCCATGACAAAGATCTTCGATGACCTTATACACGAAATCGTCGAATGCTATATCGACGATCTCGTGGTTAAAAGCAAATCATACGAGGAACACCTCGAGCATTTGAAGACCGTATTTCAATGCCTTCGGCAATACAACTTGAAGATGAACCCGCTCAAGTGTGCATTCGGAGTTTCCTCAGGCAAATTCCTGGGATTCATTGTTCGACACCGAGGTATTAAAATAGTTCCGTCAAAGATCAAAGCGATCATGGAAATGCCTCCGCCGAGAACTCTCAAACAGTTGCGATCTCTCCAAGGGAAGCTCGCATACATACGGCGATTTATAGCCAACCTTTCAGGCAAGTGCCGTCCCTATAGCCACCTGATGAAGAAGGGAACCCCAGTTGTCTGGGATCACAAATGCCAAGGCGCACTGGACGAGATCAAGCAGTACCTGCAGAACCCTCCAGTATTGGCTGCTCCAGTTAAGGGAAAGCCTCTCATTCTTTACATGACCGCCCTCGAAGGTTCCTTAGGCGCATTATGGGCACAAGAGAACGATCAAGGGAAGGAAAGAGCACTCTATTACTTAAGTCGAGTTCTGCTGGGAGCAGAAAGCAATTACTCTCCCATTGAGAAGCACTGCCTGGCGCTAATCTTTGCGATAACAAAGCTCAGACATTACGCATTAGCACATGAAGTCCGTCTCATTTCAAAGGTGGATCCTCTCAAATATCTAATGTCAAGGGCCATATTGACAGGTCGACTCGCTAAATGGGCTCTGCTCTTGAGGGAGTTCGCGATAACGTATCAACCTCTCAAGGCAGTGAAAGGCCAGGCCATCGCCGATTTCCTCGCTGAGCATCCGATATCGGCTGATTCTCGTCTGAATTTCGATTTGCCAGACGAATATGCGTTTGACGCGATCGACGGTGGTGATACCCAATGGGAACTTTATTTCGATGGAGCATCTTCCATGAAAAAGCGCAAACAAAGTACCCCCATAATCAAATCAGGGGTAGGCCTCATCTTCGTGACTCCACAAGGAGGGATAATGCGCTTCGCTTTCTCTTTAACAGAGCCGAGGACAAACAATGAAGCCGAATACGAAGCTCTGATAGCAGGCCTTGAGATCGCCATCGACATGGGAATTGAAAATCTCTTCATATACGGGGATTCTCAACTGGTCGTTAGTCAAGTAAACAGCGACTACCAAACGTGCAAGCCGGAGTTGGTGAAGTACGGCGAAAAGGTGCAACAACTGTTGACCCAAATTCCTTCTTACACTTTGAAAAACATACCGCGCGCAGAAAACAACAAAGTAGACGCATTGGCCAAACTTGCTAAAGAACTGGCTGACGAGAATCTCGATGACGTTAGAATCATGGTACAAATCCGTCAAGTGCTTGCCCCAGCAGAAATATCTTCGGAATCATCCGAAGAGAAGGGAGCGACTGAGCAAACGACCCTGCAAGTAAAAGACCTGGAAAAGGCTGAGGATTGGAGAGAAGTTTTCATAGACTACTTTAGGTCCCACCGAATGCCTGAAGAAGCGTCCACAAGACATCAGCTCATGAAGCGGGCTCTATCTTTCGCCTTCGTCAACGATACTCTGTACAAGAGATCGTTTGATTATCTGTGGTTGAGATGCCTGGGACCTGACGAAGCGAAAAGAGTCGTTCAGGAAGTTCACGACTGACTCTGCGGTTCTCACCAAGCGGGCCCAAAGATGAAGTTGAAGATAAAACGGATGGGCTACTACTGACCCACGATGATTCAGGACTGCCTCAAATATGCGAAGCAATGCTACTCATGACAAGTCCATAAGGACTTCATCCACCAGCATCCAAATCCACTACATCCAACGGTGGCTAGCTGGCCATTCGAAATGTGGGGGACTGACATAGTCGGCCCTATCGAACCAGCATCGTCTAGGGGACATCGTTTCATCCTGGCGACGACTGACTACTTCTCTAAATGGGCAGAAGCAGTACCGTTAAGAGAAGTGAAGACGAAAAATATCCTCCACTTCTTCAAGACGCACGTCATATATCGGTTTGGAACTCCGCGACGGATCATCTCCGATAACGGGCCAGCTTACAAAAGCCACAAGATCAGTCGCTTTGCGCAACAGCATAATATAGACTGGAGATATTCCTCGGTTTATAATCCGCGAGCTAATGGTCCGGTTGAAGCCTTCAACAAGACCCTGACAAAAATCATGAAAAAGACGGTGTCCCGAAATAAGAGAGACTGGCACGAGAAGTTGCAAGAAGCTCTTTGGGCATATCGAACTACGTTCAAGACGGCCACGAACACAACGCCGTACGCGTTGGTGTTCGGTACAGAAGCAGTACTTCCCCTCGAGATAAAGCTGCCCTCTCTACGAATGGCAGTCCACTACGAGCTGACTAACGAAGAAAATACTAACCTTCGACTTGAGGAGCTTGATGCCCTTGAAGAAACACGGCTCATAGCGCAACAAAATCTGGAAGCTTATAAAGCAAAGATGACGCGCTCATACGAAAGATTGACCCGACCGAGGACATTCCGCCAAGGCGAACTCGTGCTAGTGGTCAAAAGGCCTATGATCCCCAATCGCGCCAAGCGGGGAAAATTCGAGCCAAACTACGAAGGCCCGTACATCGTAGATAAGGTCTACCAGGGTGGGGCCTATCTACTCATGGACATGCACGGTGAAAGGCCTTTCAGGCCAATAAACGGTCTCTTCCTAAAGAGATACTACGCTTAATGAGTCACAGCCTAGGTCAATGATAGATGATGACGACTATGTCCGCTCGCTATCTTCCTAAGCCCAAATTTTATAAGCAGTAGCCAGCCTCTCAATGTCGGACCGAAATGTCCTTAAACTAATAGCGGACCGAAACGTCTTTAAACTAATACCGCAGCATCCTTAGGCTGACGAGATAAAAAAAACGGTATGTCCATAAGCAAAAAGGGCACGGATGAAAACCCGAAAGGGCTCCGTGAGTAAAAACAGCAGGGCTACCGGCGAGTGTTCGTGAAAACCCGAAAGGGCGCGACCTCGTAAAAAAAAAGGTAAATAAAAAAATAAAAAGAATAAAAAAAAGGTATGTCCATAAGCAAAAAGGGGCACGGATGAAAACCCGAAAGGGCTCCGTGATTAAAAACAGCAGGACAACCGGCGAGTGTTTGTGAAAACCCGAAAGGGCACAACCTCGTTAAAAGACACTTACAGGGTTCCCTCGGCCTTGTAAGGAGAAACCACCCACGTGAGATCCTTACGACTCACAAGGGAGCAGCACACTTAGGGATCCCCAAGATTCCTAAGGAGAAAATACACTTGCGAGATCCTCACGACTCGTAAGGAGAACTCTCTTATGGGACCCTCACGGCTCATAAGAGTTGAAAGTCTTAAGTTACAGAGACCTAAACCTGTGCTTAAGCAACCCCCACAACTTCCGATATTGCCCTACAAGTGGCTCAATACTGACCCTTGTATACAATCCACGGACGCGAATAAACATTTCCCTAACCAAGTCTCATCCGTGACTGGGGATATGTTCGCATGATGAACAACCCTTATAAGCCCTCTCGACTTACAAGGAGAAAACCCTCTTGTAGGATCCTTACGACTTACAGAGGAACATACACTTAGGAATCCTCACGAGTCCTAAGGAGAAAATACACCGACAAGATCCTCACGACTTGTAGGGAGAAATAACTTCGTGAAACCCTTACGGCTCATGAAGTCAAAAGCCTTAGCCGACAGGACCCTAACCCTGGTCGCTAAGCCGCCTTTGTTCGACATCGACAGAGGCAGATGATGATTCGCTCCTGGTAATATCCCAGTTGTAGCAGTGCTGATGCCGAAATCGGTTTACAGCGAAAAGCCAATAGGCCGCACATGCATACGAAATAGCCGAAATGATAGGGCAACTTGCAATAAAAAGCAGCAAGTAAAAATGTATGCATGCAAAATAGCCGAAATGATTGGGCAACTCGCAATAAAAAGCAGCGAGTAAAAATAAAATAAATAGCCGAAATGATGATTGGGCAACTCGCAATAAAAAGCAGCGAGTAAAAATAAAATAAATAGCCGAAATGATTGGGCAACTCGCAATAAAAAGCAGCGAGTAAAAATAAAATAAATAGCCGAAATGATTGGGCACCGCGAAAAATAGCCGAAATGATTGGGCAATCGCGACCTTCGCGGTATAAAAGCTGAAATGATAGAGCATCGCGGAGATAAAAAAAATGATAATAAAACTTTGGCCCTACAGTTTAGATCACATCGATCCCTGTATACAATCCAAGGGCGCAAACGAAAAGGGAACCATACTTTCCCAACAGGCTCTGCCAGAAGACGAAACCAAATCTCGACGGTTCAATCCAATTCCGAAGAAACCAATGTCTTTAGCAAATTCCTTAACTCATGGATACAAACACCCCTTGACAAGAGCCTCATGATCCGCGTCGACTCGCAGAGCCACCAGTGCCTCCGTGGGAAATCCTCGACTCGTTTCAAACCCCAAGGAAACAAATAATCCTTGGCGCTTGGGAAACAAATAATCCCTAGCAAACTCCTCGACTCACGGATACAAACACTCCTTGACAAGAGCCTCCTGATCCGCATCGACTCGCAGAGCCACCAGTGCCTCCGTGGGAAATCCTCGACTCATTTCAAACCCCAAGGAAACAAATAATCCTTGGCGCTTGGGAAACAAATAATCCCTAGCAAACTCCTCGACTCACGGATACAAACACTCCTTGACGAGAGCCTCCTGATCCGCGTCGACTCGCAGAGCCACCAGTGCCTCCGTGGGAAATCCTCGACTCGTTTCAAACCCCAAGGAAACAAATAATCCTTGGCGCTAGGGAAATAAATAATCCCTAGAAAATTCCTCGACTCACGGATACAAACATTCCTTGACGAGAGCCTCCTGATCCGCGTCGACTCGCAGAGCCACCAGTGCCTCCGTGGGAAATCCTCGACTCGTTTCAAACCCCAAGGAAACAAATAATCCTTGGCGCTAGGGAAACAAATAATCCCTAGCAAATTCCTCGACTCACGGATACAAACACTCCTTGACGAGAGCCTCCTGATCCGCGTCGACTCGCAGAGCCACCAGTGCCTCTGTGGGAAATCCTTGACTCGTTTCAAACCCCAAGAAAACAAATAATCCTTGGCGCTTGGGAAACAAATAATCCCTAGCAAATTTCTCGACTCACGAATACAAACACTCCTTGACGAGAGCCTCCTGATTCGCGTCGGCTCGCAGAGAAACCAGTGTCTCCGCGGGAAATTCCCGATTCGTCCCAACTTGCAAGATGAAGCCTCAGGCAGCAGGGACTAAAAAAAACTTGCTTCCTGAACAATGGGACCCTGTAAGTCGATCCAAAAAGATCTCTTGCATACTATTCACGGGTCTCGCTCTCCAAAGTTGAGTTTCGACAAGGAGGGAAACAACCGCTTACGGGTCCTCTCGACTCATAAGAGGGAAAAATTCTCTTATAGGATCCTTACGACTTATAAGAGAAAACCACACTTAGGAATCCTCACGATTCCTAAGGAGAAAACCCCACCTACGAGATCCTCTCGATCCGTAGGGAGAAAAATCTCTACGAGACCCTCACGGCTCATAGAGTTGAAAAGTCTTAGGCAGCAGATCTGAACCTGCAAACCTAAGCCATCGCTATTTCTTAAGAAAGTCAAGATGTGTGCTCTATTATCTGTTGACCATGTTTACTTATGTGGCGTGCGGATAATAAAAGAAAGAAAAGGCGGAGAAATGACACAAGACGTTACAGAAAATGCGTATCTTTTATTCATAAACTTGATTGGGTACAGAAAACATTGTGTTAAAAGAATAAAAAAATAATATATATATACACATTCTTTTATCTACAAGCACAAACGATATAAAGAAGGATAGCTACTGAGGAGGAAGTGTCTTTAGTAAATCCACAAGTTGCTCTCGCACTTCCTTCAGCGCCTCCTCCTGAGCGGCTGCTGCGGCCACCTCCGCTTCCACCTGGGTCCGCTGCTGTAAAAAGGATGAAAGTTGCTCCTCCGCCGCCTTCTAGGCTGCTTCCTGGCTGGGTGCATCTCGCTCGACAACGTCAAGTTGTTGCCTCAATGATAACCCTTCGGAAAGACATTGCAGCAGGCCCTCAAAGACAACCCTCAGCCGTGCGGCTTTGGCCTCCACCCGAGCATGCAGTTGGGCAGACTTGCTCGAAGTCCCACCGCGCTCCTTACGCCTTGAAATGACTTCTTGTTCGAGGTGGCGGAAGTAAGAAGAGCTCTGCTCAATCCATGCTGTTCTTTGATTGCTGGCGGCCAAAGTCTCGGGAGTGGGACGCAGCGACTTCAACTGATGCAGGCGGGCCTCGATCTCCCTGCAATGGTTAACCGTAGCGAAGTCGGCGGCAGATGTAGGAGTTTCAACGTCGAGTTCCTCGACGTAGTCACTCAACATGCGCAGACTATTCGCGGCGCCTTTTGAAGACAGACTTCTCAGATAAGGACCCGCCGGCATTGTAATGCAAGGCTCGAAAGGCACCGGGGCCAGAACGACAGCTAAAAAGAAACAGAATGTGATCAGATAACAGTACGGAAAATAAAGAGGGGAAAGTTACCAGTGTGATAGTCGCTGTGCCAGTTGGGACAGGTGGCAAGGTCGGAAGGGCCGGTGGCGCAGCCGATCTTCTATCCCCTCCTTCAATTTGTAGCACTGCAGTCGAGATAAGAAAAAAGGGGTCAGAGGTAATTCCATCAATAAAAAAAGATATCAATGGAAGTCATGCTCACCAACACCACCAGAGGAAGAAGCGAGTTCAGATGGGAAGGAGAAGTGTGGGAGCAACATCTGATATACATGATCAAAGAGCACTCCTGAAAAGACACAACAATATGACGTTAGTACACAAATTATACGTCTGAAAAGTGAGATTAATAAGTTGCGAACCCATACCTTCCAACATCCTAGATGGTATGAGAGAGGGTTGAGAGGTGACCACCGCCAAGGCAGTCGTTGAAGGTGCTCCCTCAAGCAGTGGGGCATCGGCGCTGGTTGCACCTGTGTTACGAACAAATATGAACTTGTCAGAGAGGATGGTAAGATAAAGAAGATAGCAACTTCGGATTTACCTGATGAGCTGCCAGCTGAAATGGAGGCGATTCCTTCCTCTGCTGACATGAGGCCGCCGCCTGTGGCCTCATCACCCGACTCAATGGGAACCGTTGTTGTGCTCGCGAGACCGGGAGACGGCGGAGGACCATAGACGGGGAGGGCTATGACTGGAGCATTGCCAAACTCCAGAGAAGGAGCGTTTGGCTCATCCTCGGGAATCATGGCCACCTTACCCACTACTCCCTCAGGTTCAATAGTCGCGATTGTCTCGTCCACCGTCACCACGAGGTCGCCAGCCTCAAGTGCCTCGTCTGTCGCCACCCTGGGCTCAGTTGTAATGATCGTTTCATCTGCCGCCACTTCAAGCTGGGCATCAATGACCTTCTCGGCTGTAGACCCCTCCACCTCCATCTCAGGCTCTAAGGCCTCAACGATGTTGCCCACTGTCGGCTCGGGTTCGGCAGGCACCGCCTTCTCTGAGCCCCTGGGTTCAACGGTCTCCGCCTCACCCTCGGTCGGACTTGGCCCTGCAAAATAATATATATAAGAAACGTCGGCATTATAACTCTCACAATAAAAATTCTGAAAGAAATGTTACCTGAAGTGGACTTATCATTTGCGCTTCGAGCGGCGCGCGCCACTTGTCTACGAGCAGTGGATAGGGCGACAGGGGCCTCTTCGGAAGGAGTATCTGCCCGAGGGACGGTGCTTGGGCCCGCGCCCGTAGCCAAAGCAGTCCGACGTGCCTTCACCTCGCGCCTCAGCCGCTTTCTCTCCTCCTAGGCCGTTGAGACGGACCTCACTAGAGCCTCTCTCATTGAGGCATCCTCGTCTGTATACAGAGATGCCTCCAAGCTCTTCAAGGCATCCCTCGTCGACTTGTCAAGTCGAGGCTCTTGCAGCAGCCCCGACGAGACCGGAACTCCAGTGACGGGTTCCGGAAGGATCTCTTCGTCGACTGGTATAACCCCTAGAAAGAAATAAGGGAAGAAAGTTAGGTTAACCATCGAAAAAGATAACGAAATTTGTTTTAAAAAAAAGGGGGGTGGGACATACCGGCGCCCGCTAAAGCGCGTTTCTCCTCCTCCTTTTGGAAGGTTTTCAAAGAGGCAGCAATAGCTTCTTCGGTAGAGACACCTGTTGAAAATGGGGAAAAGTATTAGTCAAGAATAAAAAAAATGCAATGAAATGATGAAAAAAGCAGCTAATAATTACCTGACTCAGCGAGTTTACTCAACCATGCTTCAAGCCTCGCTGATCGCTCAGAAGCCGCAATGGCGGCCGCCAGGTCGGTGTCTGCAGGGTCTACCACGAAGCCCTTATTGCTGCCATATTCACTTATTCCTTCGGTAAGAGGGGCTTCAGGCTCTAAGCCAAGAATCGCGTCAAGGGAAAGAAGTGACTTTTTCTTTTTGCCCGCCAACTCTGGATGCACTCGGGACTGATTTACGCTTGGCAGACACCTTGGGGCGGCGGGTCCCGATATCCGCGCCTACACCAGACTCTGGCGATACCACAGTTACCGTTTCCACTAGAGCATGGGGGGATGGTGGCGCATCCACAGCATCGCGAAGCGGCAATCCGCGCGGAGGACTCAACACGCGCAGAGGTCCGCCTCCAGCACCTTTCAATGGAGGAATGACCGGAGTCCTCGGCCTCAAGGGAGCCTTGCGATCACCGCCGGGAGGTGCACCCTTGCGGTCATCCAGCATACGTTTCTCCATCAAAATAACGGGCCCCATTGCATGCGCATACCTGGCCACGTACGCGTTGAGGACTTTGGGGACGCAGCTCGGCTCACTGATAAAGAAATAAGAACCCGTGTTAAGCCGCATAAAGTGGTGCATTGCATTCTTTATCCTCCCGGCTAACCACGGGCTTTTCCAAGAAGGCTTCCATCGGGATCCCTTGATTGTAGCTCGATTGCTGAGCAAACCGGTGAGGGTTATACCTTATGAAGAGTGCTGTCTCATTCTGCCTGAACACCAGGTAGCCCGGCCGAATAGAGTAGAGATGGAGGATTTCCCGAGCCTTCAATATGGAAGCCCCATCCTTAAATTCATCGCGTAGCGACACTACTGACTTGGTGGTCTCTGAGCCTATTGTTATGACCTTGTCCAAGAAAGAAATCTTCGCCCCGACCAGGTGTGGTCGAAGGAGCAGTCCCCTAGCCTCCCGCGGAGGTGCAACTACGAATGAAGCCCCGACCAGCCGTATGACCCTCGGGAGCCTGCACTTCTCAAAAAAGGGAGGAATCTTATGGGCACCAAACACCCCGTGCACGTGCATTTCCATCCAGGAGGTAAAGTAGTGCATCGGGAAGTTGGCGGGTTGCACCCCAGGCTCACTAGCGTCCGCCGCTACGCTAATTCCATTATAAAGATAAGCCATCCCAGCAATTCCTACTGACAACTGTAAACCAGCCACCATCCGATGCGCTGGGTAGAAAACAGTCGGCCGCATATGGCGTGGATGCATAGGAAGAGCAAAACTGCACAACCACAAGCCCAAGAACCCTACAAAGAAAGTCTTTTCATCCATGTCGGGGACGGCAATTTCTGAAAAAGGGACGACGACGGCACCGGGAAGATAAAAGTCTTTGTGGTCATCCTCCGATGTGGGTCGGCGATCAAAACCGAACCCAAAAGGGTCGTCAAGCTGGGCGAACTTCTCGCTCCGCTCCGATAAGAACTTTGGTTGAATGAAGCGAGCAATGAAATATGCGAAACTGACGCCCCGGTCGTCCGATTCCAGATGGAGCCCTTCATAGATCTCCAACACCTTCACCAAGCCCGGATACTGATGCTGAATGGCGTTCTCCGGAGTCAGGTCGAACACCAGCGGCTTGGTGGCAAAGACGTATTCATCAGGAGGAAGCAGCTCCTCGTAGTGCTCCCCACTCATTGGTAGACCCGAGACTTCAGCAAACTCCTCCAAGGAGATGGAGACTTCCCTGTCCATCATCAGGAAGGTATGGGTGGGGATATTCCATTGTTCAATAAAGGCCTTGATCCACCACGTTGGAGGAGAGGGATACTCGAAAAGCGAGACGTAGATGGCCGAATATAGACCAATCTTCATTAGATGAGTCCTTTTCGCCGATAAGATGTACCGGGCCCACTGCAAATATCCGGCAGGCGGTCGCGGGATCAGTCCAATATTGTAAGCCTGTCCCCAAGGGCGTGCTTCACCCTGACAGATTCGCCTCCCCAGAATGTCTATTGCCGGCGGCGGCTGCATGGGGATGGCACCGATTGCAGGCTGGAGGAGGTCATCAGAATTCCAATTTTTAACCTCCACGGCATACTTCACCGGGGGTTCGTCCGCATAGGGGATCATAATTATGGGCTCAGACGGCGAGGCAGAACTGAAACTGCGACGACCCTGGATGATTTCACTGTACCACCTACCCCACAAGTGAAGGTTCTTGTACTCGGGATCACGGTCCTTAATAAGAGCGAACACCACCCGGTCCACTGGTGCATGGGGAAACCCTCCCTCCGAGCGAACAAATGGGAAAGACAAGTTGGCAGACATGTTTCCTGTGGAAAGACAAAAATAACCGTTAGTGTTCCCACACTTGGCACTTTAAAATCTTACACCACACTGCAATGTAGTGGATAAGGGACCAAAAGGGGGGACCCACAAAATCTGGATAACGGTGCATCATTTAATAAGACAATCCCATCATTAGATAAGACTGTCAATTTATAAAAAAATAAAAAAAAATCCCCAAGAGAATATCCTCATTGATGGGAAATCCCTAGAGACAAGGAGAAAATCTCCTCTTTTAGAGCAAACCTCTGTCACAGAGTGACATTTGTCAAACTCTGGTCTCAGGGGAACAAGATTCCTCAAAAGAGCATAGCTCTGTGGTAATAATGGAAAGATCCATCAAATTTTTTTTTTACACTTAAAAGAATTAAAATCTTGAAAAATCCATGAAAACTTATAAAAAATTCTTCATCTTTCAGATCTAAAAAGATCTACATTTGATCCATGAGCAAAGCTCTGTTCATGAGTTAAAACCCATGAACAAGATCTCTGTAGATCTATGAATTTTCCAGAGCAAGGCTCTGCTGATGAAACCCCAAAAGGGTTTTAGATCAAAGATCTATGAGAGCAAGGCTCTATTAATCAATTTTAATTTAATTTAATTTTATTTTATTATTAATACCCAAGATGTTTTCAAGTGCTGAACTCTGGAGTTCTTGTGGAAAAGCAAGAGCAAGGCTCTAAAATTCTTAAACAAGAGCAAGGCTCTGAAAACTCAAGATTCTTGAAAATGGTAAAACATTTACTAAGGGTCAAAGGTCCTATTTATAAGGCGCTTGCGCCCCTTCAGTTCACCCCTTGATCCAACGATCAGGAGTTTGCCACCGCTGCACTCACGTGTGCACCACGTGAGCACAACGGTGGGGGGGCATTTGTTTCCCCCGATCAGAGCAAAGCTCTGCTGGAAATTCAAAATTCAAATTTTGAAGCAACACTTCAAATCCTGGGCGCAACGCGTCACGTGTCAAAAGCTAATACGGCAGCGGAGCACCCAAGGCAGTGCGCCCAATCAGTGCAAAGCTCTATTTTAAGTAAAATTAAAGGAAGCAACGCTTCAGTTGCGCAAGCACTGCGCTGCGCGACACGTGTCAGCGCGGATGCGCTAGCGCAGTTGCGCTGCGTTGTGCGCTGCGCGACACGATGCGCTAGCGCAGTTGCGCTGCGCTGTGCGCTGCACGTGTCACGCGCTGGGGCATCTGCGCCAAACAGAATTAAAATTCTAAAGAAATCTTTCTGTTCTTGTTAAAACAAGAAGATTTTCTTCTGTAAAACAGAAGCCCTTGGATCAAAGATCCAACGGTGGGGAAAATTCCCCAAATCACTCAGAGAAAGATCTTTTTAACAAATTTAACTAATTTATGGGTACTATAAAAAGGACCCCAAGCCTCAATTCAAATAAAAAGGAAAAACATTTTCTTAAAAAAAAAGAGAGAAAAAGAACTCTGAAGAACTCTTCAAGAACAAAAAGGTAAAAACCTTTAGAAGGAAGAGAAAGTTCTCTTATGAACAGATCATAGATCTAAAAACAAGATCAAGGATCTTTAATAAAAATAAAAAATATATATATAATAAAATAGTGCTTTGCACTTTTTATGAACCTTTGGTTCTTTGAGATAAGAAAAAAACAAGAAAAAACTTATCTTTTCTTTGATCTAAATTAGATCAAGAAATCAAATAGTGCTTTGCACTTCTGTTCTTGAATCTAAAAGATTCTTAGTGTTTTTCACTTCCAAACTGCGCTGTTGCGCTCTTGGGAGAGCGCCACGTGTCAGCTACAGAACAACTTGTGCTACGCGCTCTTGAAATAGAGCTTTGCTCTCTGGAATTGGCGCAACTCACCAGAGCTCGCCATGTGTCAGCAGCGCAACAACGCAGCGCACTGCGCTGTTGCGCTTGCGCTCACCAGAGCAGGACACGTGTCCTCATCATAAGCGCTTGCGCTCAATAATTGGCGCAAAGCGCCTGACAAACCACTATCAGATGATTAATGCACTGCATTATTTACAGAAGGGTCAAGCCCAATTAAAAAGGGCCTAACAGGCCAAATTAAATGCGATGCATTACTTTAAAAAGGGCAGAGCCCAAATAAAAACAGATGCTGTGCATCATTTATAAAAGGGCAGAGCCTAAATAAAGGTCTAATAGACCAAACAAAAATGCCATGCATTATTAAACAGGAGCAGAGCCCCAGTAAAGGCCTAACAGGCCAAATGCAAATAAAATGTTGAACATTTTCAACTGGACTTAGCCCAATTCTGGCCGTAAGTCCTTAAATTAAATTGAACTGAGCACAAATGCTCTCTCAAATCAATTTACCTCCGGTTCGAGGGTACATCTCCGAACTCCTCTGACACTTCTCGTTGTAATCCTTCAACGACGTCAGAGAGACGACGGGTCCCAACGACCACATATGGATATGGACTGCAGGGTCCTTAAACTCGTGGACCGAAACGTCCCTAAACTAATGTTGGACCGAAACGTCCATAAACTAATGATGGACCGAAACGTCCCTAAACTAATATTGGACCGAAACATCCTTAAACTAATGATGGACCACTACGTCCTTAAACTGGCGATGGACCGAAACGTCCTTAAACTAATAATGGACCTCCACGTCCCTAAACTGGAATATGGACCACTACGTCCCTAAACTGGCGATGGACCACCACGTCCCTAAACTGGAACAATAGAGCTTCCAAATGCTCTTTTGCCGGATCTAAATGATCCCGTTTAAGTTGATCTTAGCCCCAAACACGGCTAACGTATCCTTAAACATTCAAATGGACTGTAAAAATCCAGATTGACCTTGGTTCAAGGGTACATCTCTGAACTCCTCTGACATCTGCCGTTGTAATCCTTCAACGACGTTAGAGAGGTGACGAGTCCCGATGGCCAGATATTAAATGGATTATCACGTTAAGTTGATCCTAGTCTCAAACAGGACTATCGTAGCTTTAACGAACGTTTAAGTTGATCTTAGCCGCAACGCGACTAATGCATCCTTAAACTAAAAACACCAAATCCAAATCTAAGTAAAATACGGATTTGGACTAATCCACTTCCTACGGACGACGGCCTAACTTAGTCTCCGTATACAATCCACGGGAAACCATAAACAAAACAAACATACACGACACGAAGTGAAATTCTGGAGAAGGAGAAAGTTGTTACCGGGATGCGGTAGCGTAATTAACTGCAGGGGCTTGCGCCTGCAGGGAAGAGCGTCCCCACAATAAAAAAAAAACCCTCAAGCGAGGGGGAATCTGACGAAGTCTGCTACATCGGCCGCATCCGTCTAAACCTCCGATACACGGTGCCATAAATCAACTTGGCATCTTCGGAGAGGTGGACGGATAAAACCAAATAGCATCTGCCTCAAACCTCAGCGTCAGGACATCGCGGTCCTGTGCGCCGCCGTTCGGAGGGGAACACCGTTATTGGTGCTAGCCTATCGAAGACTGACACCCGTTGAGAAGCAATGTTTAATCTGTCAAAGACAGACCTCTGGGCAGAGGAAGCAGCTTTGAGGACCTCGCCTGGAGCAGAAACCGGAATGGCCAGCTCTATAAAAACTGACTTCTTGGAAGGAGGAGCCTTTCCAATGATTTCGTCCGCTTGAACCGGGATGGCTATCCACTTTGGGATGGCAGCTTCGGGTATCGCGGGCTTGTAGACGTTCTGGCCCAGTCTGTTGAAAACTGAGGTATTGAAGTTGGGCGACCCGTTGAGAGGGGACGCGGCAGTAGCAAGACGATCAAAGACCGACTTCTTTGGAGCTTCTTGCGACGTCATTGAGGCATTGAAGCTCATCGGTGGGAGCATGGTCCCGAAGAATAGTCCAGTGGTGGCTTGAGTTGCCTGCTCCACTGGCATCTTGAAAAGGGAGGCCGTTTGGGGCCCATAAGTCACTCCTCCAGCAAGGACGGAGCGAGAGTTGCAGTTGCAGATAGTATAGTTTGAAGCCATTGATCTTCTGTTTTCTGCACAGAGCAAGACACCAAATCTAAGTACCTCGAATCCACAGGAAACCATAGCAAACCGTGATTCGTTCTCGAACACGACATACGAAGTGTGGAGTGGAAAGAGGAAGAGGTCCCACCGGGCGTGCCAGAATCTGTTCCCCTCCAAAAGACGCGCAAGACAGACGTCTTGCCTGAGATTCAGGGCAGATGCTAATAGTTGCTATCCATCCACCTCTACGAAGATGCCAAGTTGATTTATGGCACCGTGTATCGAAGGTTTGAACGGATGCGGCCGATATAGCAGACTTCGTCAGATTCCCCCTCGCTTGAGGGGTTTTTGATTGTAGGGACGCTCTTCCCTGCAGGCGCAAGCCCCTGCAGTTAATTACGCTACCGCATCGCGGTAACAACTTTCTCCTTCTCCAGAATTTCACTTCGTGTCGTGGGTGTTTGTTTTGTTTGTGGTTGCCCGTGGATTGTATACGGAGACTAATTTATGTCGTCGCCCGTAGGATGTGGATTAGTCCAAATCCGTATTTTCTTAGATTTGGGTTTGAGGTTTTGGTTTAAGGATACGTTAGCCATATTTGAGGCTAAGATCAACTTAAACGTTTGTTAAGGATACGTTAGTCCAATTTGAGACTAAGATCAACTTAACAGGATCGTTTAGATCCGACAAAAGAGCATTTGGGCTCCATTGTTCCAGTTTAGGGACATGGTGGTCCATTGCCAGTTTAGGGACATGGTGGTCTATTGAATGTATGGCCGTCGGGACCCGTCACCTCTCTGACGACGTTGAAGGATTACAACGACAGATATCAGAGGAGTTCAGAGATGAACCCTTGAACCAAAGTTGGTTGGGAGATCTATAGTCCAGTTTAGGACTAGAGTCTGTTTGAAGATTTTGGTTTAAGGACACGTTAGCCATATTTGAGGCTAAGATCAACTTAAACGTTTGTTAAGGGTACGTTAGTCTAATTTGAGACTAAGATCAACTTAACGGGATCATTTAGATCCGACAAAAGAGCATTTTGGGCTCTATTGTTCCAGTTTAGGGACAAAGGGGCCCATCATTCCCATTTTGGGGACGAATACTGGTTTAAGGACGCATTAGTCCGTGAGTTTAAGGACGCATTAGTCCATGAGTTTAAGGACGCATTAGTCCATGTTGTTGGTTTAAGGACGCATTAGTCCATGAGTTTAAAGACCCCACAGTCCGTATGGATGTGTGGTTGTCGGGACCCGTCACCTCTCTGACGACGTTGAAGGATTACAACGACAAATATCAGAGGAGTTCAGAGATGTACCCTTAAACCAATGAGTTGATTGAAAGAGCAAATGTGCTCAGTTCAAGATGATTTGAGGACTTATGGCCAGTTTGGGCTAAGTCCAATTATGTTTGAAATATTAGCCCTTTGGGCCATTAGACATTTGTCTGGGTTCAGCCCCTCATCATTCAGCAGTGCTAAACAGAGGTTTGGGGGCTCTGACAACATTTTGTCTTTGATTTCCTCAATTTTGATATTCATTTAGAGGAGGGACTTTTGCCTCTAGAAAATTAGCCAATTTGGCTAAAAGTGGTGTTAAACACTAGAGAACAACAGTGTTAAACACTGATGGTAGAACTCTCAAATTAGTGTTAAACACTAAAAGACAATTAGTGTTAAACACTGGAAATATAATCTTCAATTTAGTGTTGAACACTAGAAATAATCATTGTTAAACACTGGAAATATAATCCCCGAATTAGTGTTAAACACTAAAGAAAGATGGGTCACGTGTGGACACGTGAGAGCGCCCAAAGGTGGGACCAGATCCCTTTTCTTCGTTCTGCAATTAAGTGTTAAACACTTTTTTAGTATTTTTATTTTGAGCATCACGTGTTGACACGTGATGGGGATTTATGCGCCGACTGTTAATGCATTTGCCAAGGGGTCACGTGGGAGCACGTGAGAGCGCCCAAAGCCTTCATTTCTTTTGCTTTTTCTTTCTGCGTTTTGGGAGTCACGTGGGAGCGCGTGAGGCATTGCCTCAAAGCTTCTTTTCTTTAGGGATCTTTTCAAGGGTCACGTGGGGGCACGTGACCTTAATTCTTTTCAAGAACAGAGATCTTTTAAGTTTCCTTATTTTAATAATTGAATTCTCTGTAGGGTTAAACCCTAATTATGATTTTGGAGGAATTAAAATCCTATGGTGCAAGAATTAAATTCTTAAGTAGGGTTAAACCCCAATTTCTTTTTAGGAGGAATTAAATTCCTGTGAATTCAAGAGAATTAAATTCTCAATTAGGGTTGAACCCTAGTTCTGTCCATCTTGAAGGAATTAAATTCCTATAATTTTAGGAGAATTAAATTCTCATATAGGATTAAACCCTAGTTTTATTTTGGGAGAATTAAATTCTCTAAACTCAATTCCCCCTCTAAGTTTTGGATCTGCATGGCAGGATTTCAACCCGATGAGAATTAAATTCTCAACTTATGGGGAGATGTGCTCTGTGCAGATCTTCAAGAAGAGGAAGAACTAAGTTCTTTGCAAAAGAGTTAAACTCTTTGATTTTTGAGAATTAAATTCTCTTTTTCTGAAGTTTTGATCCCCTTTTTTTCTCACCTAGGGTTTTCTTTCTTGTTGAGAATTAAATTCTCCTTTCTTTTCTCTCTGAATTTTCAAGATGCCAAAATTCTATATCCAAGACTCTATATCCCTTCTCTTCTCTTGGCTCTTATTTATAGGAGGAGGAAAAGAATCAATTTGTTTAGCAAATCTTTCATTGAAAGATTTGATTTGTTTTCATCATTAATATGATCCTTTATATCATTCGGTGAATTTTATTCACCGTTGGATTTTAAATCCAAAGATATTCTGTTTGTTATTTTCGGTGAGATTTAGGGGAAATCTTTCCTTGTCTAAGATTTTTTCCATAAATTGGTAATTTTTAATCACCCTTGGATCTTTAATCCAACGGTCCCCATAATCCTTTTCCATTTGGAAAGATTTAGAAGATTTTAGAATTTTAATTCTATTAACTGTGAGGCTTTCGGAGCCAGTCACGTGCTGACACGTGACCCTTGGTCACGTGTGAGCACGTGACCCCCAATTGAGTCATTTTCTCAGCATTTATTTACGCTTCAGTTTTAACCATCACGTGTCAACATGTGACCATTGGTCACGTGTGAGCACGTGACACCTCATTGAGGTATTTCCTTTAGCCATTTGTTTTTATTTCTGTTTTAACTATCACGTGTCAACACATGACCATTGGTCACGTGTGAGCACGTGACCCCCAATTGGGTCCTTCTTCAGCCGTTTGTTTTTTTATTTTTGTTTTAACTATCACGTGTCAACACGTGACCATTGGTCACGTGTGAGCACGTGACACCTCATTGAGGTAATTCCTGATTTTTAATCAGGGAACAGTGCATAGCATATTTGCTCATAATTTTTGATCCCGGATGAATTATGAAGCCCATAATATATCAAATCGAAGGGTTTTTCGAGATGCTTCCAATACCATCAGAATTTAATAGTTCCTCCTTCGGAAGTTTATCAAAATACAGGCCAGAAGATACTGGTTCGCATTTCCTTAAGCGTATCGCTGCCATTTGATACCTTAGACTCTTCTGCGCAGAAATTTTTGGCGGGAACAAGGAGAAAGACACCAAATCTTAGTACCTCAAATTCAAGGGCAACCATAGCAAACCGCGATTTTTGTTCGTGAAACACGACATACGAAGTGTGGAGTGGAAAGAGGAATATGGTCCCACCGGACGAGCCAGAATCTATTCATCGCCGAAAACGGGGACAAAACCGGGATGGATCGTCCTGCCTGAATTTGGGGGCAGATACTGTTTGGATTTTTCCGTTCACCTGTCCGAAGATGTCAAATTGATTTATATCACCGTATATCGGAGGTTTGGACGGATGCGGCCATTGTAGCAAACTTCGTCAGATTCCCCCTCGTTTATGAGGGGGTTTTTTATTGTGGGGATGCTCTTCCCTGCAGGCGTAAGCCCATACAGTTAATTACGTTACCGCATTACGATAACCATTTTCTCCTGCTCTACAAGTTCACTTTATGTCGTGTATGTTTTTGTTTGTTTTGGTTGCCCGTGGATTGTATATGGAGACTAATTTATGTTGTCGCCCGTAGGGCGTAGATTAGTCCAGATCCGTATTTCTTTGATTTGGGGTTTTTTTATTTAAAGATTGTTAATCTATTTTGAGATTAAGATCGACTTAAATGTATGTGAGCATTTGGGGGCTCGATTTGTTTTTGTTAAGAATACGTTAGTCCAATTTGAGACTAAGATCCACTTAACAAGATCTTAGGATTATTTTTGCTCCAGATCCAACAAAAGAGAATTTGGGCTCTGTTGTTTTAGTTTAAGGACGTTTCAGTCCGTTATCGCTATTTTGAAGGCGAAGTTTTAGTTTGAGGACATCTTGGTCTGTTGAGGTGGGGTTTTAGTTTAAGGACATCTCGGTCCGCTGATCACCATTTTTGAGGTGAGATTTTAGTTTAAGGACGTCTCGGTCCGTTGTCGCCATTTTGGAAGCAACGGTTAGTTTAAGGACATTTCGATCCATTGTCGCCATTTTGGAGGCAACGGTTAGATTATTTTAAGAACATTTCGGTCCGTTGATCACCATTTTGGAGGTGACGGTTAGTTTAAGAACATTTCGGTCCATTGTCGCCATTTTGGAGGCAAATATTAGTTTAAGGACGTTTCAGTACCTCACCCGTCATGTGCACACGTGTATTTGTTACGTGACAGAACAAACAATGGAGATATGGAACGTGCCCAATTTGAGGCATAACCCGGCTTGAGGTGTGCACGTCAATTTGGAAGTGCACCAAAGAGTTGTTGGTTGTCGAGACCCGCCACCTCTCTGAAGACGTTGAAGAATTACAACGACATATATCAGAGATGTGAAGAGATGTACCCTTGAACCAAATCCTTTATTTGAGGGAAACAGGGTTATTGTACCTAAGAATCATTAGTTATATTTGAGACTAAGATTACTTTAGGAGACAAGGGATGAATATCGTTTTGGATATTATCAATGAGAAATCATTAGTCATGTTTGAAACTAAGATCAGTTTGGACAATCATGAGCATATGGGCTCAGTTGATTTGAATCAAAGGAGGTTCTATCCTCATAGGACCTAGCCAATTTGGGCTTGATCTGCTCAATGGTCTTTCTTTTTTTTTATTGAAAAAGTGCTAAGCACTTTCTTGGGCTTTGTTTAATTAGTCCCCTTTTTGTACAAAGAGTATTGAGTACTTATATAAGTTCTGACACTCACATATAATCATGTGGGGCTTTCAGTCATGGGGATTGCCCAATAAGTGTTAAACACTTTACCCCCTTTGTGTTTACATGGAGTGATAGGCACTCTTTATGGCGCCCACGTGCAAAGCACGTGAGGCGCTAGGCGCTGGGAACTGCCTAGTGAGTGCTAAGCACTCTTCCATTTTTTGGCGCCCACGTGAGGCTCTGGGCGCCGCTCATTGAGTGCTAAACACTCTTTTTTTATATAGCGCCCACGTGAGGGGCACGGGGGGCGCTGGGTGCTGAGCGCCGCTCAATAAGTGCTGGGCACTCTTTTCTTCTGTGACGTCCACGTGAGGGATACGTGAGGCACTGGCGCTGGGTTCTTTTCTTCTTGAATGATCAACAGGATCTTTATTTTGTAGATGAATTTTTGGTTCTCGAGAACGAGTTTTTCCCAATGAGAATTAAATTCTCATCATATGGGAGACTTGTCTTGTGGATCTCAGATCTGGAGAAAGAACTCGGTTCTTTGAGATGGGCTAAACCCTCGTGTGTGTGTGTGTGTGTGTGTGTGTGTGTGTTTTATTTACCTAAAATTTCCAAGAAGAGAGCTCTTCTTTCTCGAGAATTTAATTCTCTCTTCTTTTGAAACTTTCTTTTTTTTTTAAAGCTTATGGGGGGCTTCCTCTATCTCAGACTTGAAGTCTTGGGTCTTTTATATAGCAGAGGCAAGTTTGTTATTTAGTTTTTGAAGAAATCTCTCATTAAGAAATCCTAATTGATTTGGAGATTTTAACCCACCATTGGATCTTTGATCCAAGGGTTTCTGTTTTACAGAACAAGATTGGGGAAATATTTTCCCTTGCACATAATTTATTCCATAAAACGGTGATTTTTTAATCACCGTTGGATTTTTAATCCACCGGTTCTCTGTTTTACAAAGGGCAATCTTTCTTGTTTAAAAATGTTGAGGGAATATATCTCAAAATAGAATTTTATTTTATAATCTAATTTGGGGGATGTTTTCTCCCAACAAAATTTAATTCTGTATTTTTGACGATTTATCATCTCCGTTGGATCAAAGATCCAACGGCTCTGTTTAACAGGGAGTAGAATTTAATTCTATCTGGGTGCCGGCGCTCACGTGTTATGCACGTGGGCGCTACTCAAGGTTTTAATTCTTATAATGGGTATTCATGTGCTTTGCACATTGGCGCCCGCGTGAGGAGCACGTGAGGCGCTACCATAGTATTAATTCCTATCAGATTGATTTTGGCGCCCGCGTGAGGAGCATGTGAGGCGCCACTATAGAATTAATTCCTATCAGATTGGTCTTGACGCTGGCGCCCTCGTAGGAAGCATGTAAGGAACTGCCTCATTAATTTTTAAACAGACTTTGCTCTTTTATTGGAAAAACATTACATCCAGCTAGTACCGCTAACGGCTTGTAAGTCTTTGATGTGATCATTACCTACTGCTAGCATATTGGCGCGTCTTTAAAGTCCCACATAGAGGTTTCCTAGCTCAATCGAAACGAAGTAGAGCATATATGAAGATATATGCAGGAGCTAGATTAAATACCAGTATATGATACTGTATTCTAATCTAGCATTATATGATATTGGCCGGATTATATATGATATAACTGGATTATTGAATCAAGTGTTGATTTAATAATTATATATATATATATAAATATTAACTAATATTATGCTCACTTAAGATATTCTTCTCTTTATATATATTTATATATATAATATAAATATGTATTCTTATGTATCATGATTGATGATACACTATTGATGGATGTATGAGAATTACATTGTGGTTAGGATAAGAGGATAATGATTTCTTTTTTGAATTTATGAAAAGATTCAATGAGTCATTACTTGGAACCTTGGAGAGTGTATGGCTCATTTGCTCTTTTCATTTTAATTCATATAGATTATCATTTCATCTTATCCTCACACAACACACTTGCTCAATTCTCGTTTTCATCTTTATTTTCTTCACTTCTTCTTCTTGAGACACTATTCACTCAAGAGAAAAAATAAAGAGGAGAATTTTTAGAGAGCAAAAACTCTACTTCATCAACCTGAACCATTCTAGCAATTTAGTTTAGGCTGTTATCTTCCTAATATTTTGATTAGTGAATTGTGAGTTTGAGTGTGAGTTGGTTCAAGGTAGATCATCTTTAATTAAGAAGATTTCGAGCAAGCTCGTTCGTTTCTTCAAATGGAGCCCTATAAGAAGTTCAAGGGATTACTACAAGGAGCTATTGAAGTGAAGGACCTGGCTACAAAGGTTGTAGCGCCTTTTTACTTAGTTTAGAACTTTAGTTTGCTGACTTAGAAACCTTAAACCTCTAGTATGATCTTGTTTAGTATGCTCAACCCTCTAAAATTTTAAAATTGTATACTTGATGTTCCTAAAACCCTAGTAGAGATACTTTCACTGGATGGGGGTGGGTATCGATGAAGATGGCGGTGATGATGTGATGGTGATTGGGGGTGACGACAAAGATGGATGGGACGGAAGGGGCGTGGGGATGAAGAAGATGGTGGTGGTGGTGATGATGGTGGTTGTTATAATTGGATTTGATTGATGAAGGCGGTGGTGATCTAATGCGGGGGGTGACGGAAGCGGAGGGGCAGGGTGAAGATGCGGGAAAAGAGGGTAAGGAGCAATAGGGTAGGGTGATGGTGATAGTGGTGATGATTGGGAAAGAAGGTGGGGGATAAAAAAGATGACGGTGATGATGGTGATGAAGATGAAGGAAGGGGCATGGAGGATGGAGGAAGAGGCGGCGTTGTCGGAAGGAAGTGGTGGTGCCAGCAAAGGGAGGAGATTAAAGGTGGTAGCACCGGATGAGGCGCTGTTGCCGATAATGAGTTTTTTTTTAATTATTTTTAATTTTTAGAATTTTTTTTAGGGTTATAAGAGGGTATTTTTGGGTATGTAAATTTTTTTGCTGACGTGGCATAAATGTTCGGCACGATTTATTATATTTTAATACCACCCATTTTCTATCATTTTGTCAATAAATAGTGCTATCTAATCTGTGTCTGCTCATTAGTACAGATTATAGGTACACAAGCAAAAACACTGGAAACGGTACACAATATGCACAGAAATGACGGTTTTTATCCGGAACTGCAAACGGAACAGAATACAGATCGAATTAAATGATTTTGCAACAAATAAAGAGCTGTGTACAAAAAGAACTTTTGTTTTGGTACAACATGACCATATATGAACAGGTGTGAACATGGACTTGACCAAGTGCACAAGTGAGCAAACACCATCATGGTGTTTTGCAAGTAGGTGCACTAGTGGCGTGGCAATGAGTGGTTAAAAAAGTATTGATGTGATATGATATATTGCAAACTTGTCATCTGCCTTCTCTGTTCATTACTCTATATTTCATCCATATGTGAATTACAATATATTGCAACTACAGAGAGATGAACAAATGACCAGAAGACCAATGACCAAAGATGGGCCCCACTCTCCTTGATCAGACCGTAGATTTAATCAATATGGCCGCAAATTGCGGCCATAACAATGCCAAATTGGCTCGTGCAAATTTGGTAGGCCCATAGTAGTCTTTTCAATCCAATGGTTTATGCAACTTCTGCATTTGAAAGTTCTATAAATAGCAAGTCAATGTATGAAAAAAGGGTGTGCATTATTTCACTACTTGTATTCACTTTGATAAAATTTTGTAATTATGTTGATTAGATTGAGTTCTTTGCCTTCCTCTGGTCTTGCAACTTCTATTTTTGAGCTTGCAAGATTAGATTTTGATAGTTGAACTCATTTTGCTTGTACTTGGATACCATTTCAATAAAGTCTTCATTGAGTTCAAGTTTTGGTTCTTTTATCTTTTCTCTATTTTCTTCTCTTACATTCTCTTTTATATTTATTCATTTATGTTCTTATTACATGATGTATGAGTAGTTTTGCACTTAGGCTATGGTGAGATGGGTTGATGAATGGCTTGCCTTCCAACCCCTACTTCTTGATTCTTAACACTTTTGCACTTCTTTTCTTAAATGTATGCAATGTTATTGTGTTTTGCTTGATGAGATATATTGTTTTGAATGGTTGCAAATCAACCTTTATAATATATCCTATTCTTTCTTTACATATTATTGTTGTTACATTAAGATTTAAAGTTGAAAGGAGTATGAAATTTATCTAATTGTAGTGAACTAGCTAGATAGAATATGTAGCCATACAAGCATATATTCTATACTAGCTCACTTCACTTAACTCGTTTTATCCTCATTTCATCTAAGAACTTTCAATTTGTAGTTTTTTTGTACCTATGTTGATATCGTACCCTAAAACGATACTCGTTATTGGTTTAGATGCGGCATACTTTTTAAGTCAATTAGAAACTAGAAATGGACATTGAATCAAGATTGAGAGTTGGGGGTAACGCCGTATGTCAATTTACCAAAGCTTAGCTTAAGTTTTCCGTACATATCACTTTCTCTGTACATTGTTTCATTTGTATCAAAACGTGACAACTTCAACCTCGAAACCATTGTTCTAACTCAAAAGAATGTCGTGATATCCACTCCGTATGGATCGACCCGTACTTGCCGGCTTGCGTCAACGCACCGTGCACTTGCGGTATTTTATAACTCGAGAATCACGTCGTGCACTACTTTTAATCAAAAAACCGACATATCCGATATTGATCATATCCTTTTCAAAAGCATGATATCGTGAATCTCCAACAAGTTTTTAGCAGCGTTGCCAAAGAGTGGTAACATCACGAAGTATAGTTTGAGTTATCTCTATATATACTTTTAGAAAAACAAACAAAAATCTAAAAAACATCAAAAACAACATAAATAGTACGACTTTTGCTCTCTGTTTTTGATCTGCTGTTGATATGAATGATATTGAAATATTCTGCATATAAAAAGGGGACACTAATAGAACTAGGAGAACGCACCAAACAACTGGAGCCAATCCACCAAAACTTGGCCGCAAATTTAACCCTTTTGGCAGCAATTTGCTGCCTGATTGTGACATTTTTCCCCAATTCTTTTGTGTTTTCTCTATTGTTCTTTTATTGATCCATTTTTATATGCAAAATTTCATAATTACGTATTTACGGCACTTTGGCCTTAAATATCGCATTGTGCACTAAATATCGTATTTTCCGACAATTTCAGATTTCGACGGAATTACGAACTATGATCGTGCAGAGCTAGGAGCAAAATTCAAGAACAAGGCGTTAAGAAATTACAGTGCTAAAGATCCGGGTAGTTTGACCCGTGCAATCGAACACTTAAGCAATCACGGATCAACTCAATGGGAGTTTCTCAACCTAAGAAGTTAAGGTGCGTACTTTTCTAAAAACACTTTCTCTCAAATCCAACGCTCCGATACTTCGATTTTCTGCAGGATTTCTTTTGCAAACTCCGCCGCACAAGTGCCAAAGAAAACTAACCGTATTTTTTTGCAGTGCACCGCTTATAATTTAAAAAACGATTGATTGATGATTTGAACAACTTTTATTGTTTGCGCATTGCATAAATTTAATACGGATTTAAAGGCAATGAACCCCAACAAGATACAGTAAGGGATTTTATCATCCTTCTCCATGGCCTACAAACCACAAAGAACGAGCATTTTTCACACCCTGATTAATATTACAAGAAATTAGACTTTCAGCCTCTAAGGACTTCGCGCTCAATAGGGAAAAGTTTATTGTATTTTGAACACCGCCCATTATTATATTGTTCAAGAAGTGTCTAAAAAAGTGTGAAAGGCGCAACTCCTGAAAGAGAGAAGGTTATTCTAATAAAGAAATTTCACGAAAATGTTAGACATCCTCCCTTCCTCTTTGCACTGACCTGGCTTCTTGATCAGTCTATCTTGGGCCCGTTTCACGATATACTTTTACTTCACAAATCAAGTTTTTTTGAGCAGGTCTAGTTGACCTAGATGAACCCTAGATTGTTTAGGTGTGTGAAGTGTGCCATAATTGTGTTCTTACGATGCCTTTTTGTGTGATATTTCTCGTCTGTGAATATATATATATATATATATATATATATATATATATATATATATATATAAACACAAAAATTAGGATTTGTAAACAACGCTTTTTTCCATTTCCTTAGTCTTTCCCTAACCACGTTCGGATAATACATGTCAGCTTAGACTAGAGATTCAAAATCTCGATTAGTCCGGTTCGAGACTGTATCTTCCGAATCTTCTGTACCTTCAGAGTCCTCGGAACCTTCCGAGACATTCTTACCTTCCGCTTTATCGGAGCCGTCCAATTCTGCTCTTCGTTCAACTTCACCTTCTTTTTCCCCCACATCACCGACGATGACGGAATAAACAATCATAGAGTAGTAAGAAGTAGCATTGCAGGACTGATCCTACCCTCACTGTTCATCCCTACCTTCGTGCATAGTATTGCCTACCATCGCGGCAAATAACTATGAAATCAAACCGCAATTCATACTACTACTCCCAAAATTCCACGGACTCGATTCTGAGGATGCTTACCTTCTATTCAGTGAATTCGAGAGAGTAAGTGCTATGATGAAAATCCACGAAGTGGGTGAGAATGTGTAGGGTTCCTAGGCACACTAGTGAGGTCTCACAAGGCATCGAACATGCCAAATTCAACAAATCTAGGTGCCGAGAGACCCGACTACGGATCGTTTGCTAGAAAACTAGGCGAAAAAGCTAACTAGTTAACACTTAACTATGAGAATCGGAAATACAACCTTTGTAGATCCGGTCCTCCACCTCCACGGCTCCGAGATGAGGTCCTCTCCGCTGTCCAAATCTAATCCGGGCTCTAGCGTCGGCTTCATCGGAGAATGGACGTGCTAGGTCGTCGACGACGTGTCGAAGATGATCTACGTCGAAGCATCGCAAGATCAAGCTCCACCTTCACTAAGCCATGAAAACTTGTGAAGGAAACACACTCTACTACTTGGCAAGAGGTAGAGGATGAAGAAATAGGAAGTGGGTAGACTTTAGAATTGGATTTCTCACTCTTTATCATCAATCACCATTGATGACTACAAGCTTTTCTTCTTGAGTTCAAGGAAGAAGAAGAAGAAAATGATATGATAAGTTAATTAAAAATGAAAAGTAAAAAGAATACTTATCATAATTGAACCATGGTCAAGTGTAGAGAATAAATCATGGTTAGTGGGATGGTTAGGGTTAAGCATGAGACAAAATGGTCACTTGGTCAAAGTCTTCATGAAGCTTCATGAACAAAACAAAAGAAGCCACCATTTTCTCATTTGCTTTTCATTTTCCAAAATGGATAAATGAATAAATAAATAGATATGAAAATGTAAACCCTAACCATTACATAACCATGGTTTAAACTTTACACAAAACACAAGTAAACATGTATCATCAAACATGATACAATAAAGTGCACAAAAAAAAACATATCGCATATGCAATGCGCACACCAGAGTGAGAAAATCCATTTAAAGTGAACCGATACTAGTTAATGCAAAGTAATATATCAAATATATAATTATGCATTAAATCATTAAATCAACTCTTGATTTAACGATCCGGTCATATCGCATATAACCGGCTAGTATCCAATGTATCGGCTTATCGAATCAATCCTTGATTCGATAATTAGGTTATATCGCATACAACCATTCGACACATTGATCGCGAGAATGAAATACGGTATCACATACATGCATTACTCTCGGTCCCGCACATATCTCATATGCGCTCCTATTTCGTTTCGCTTGAGCCAGGAAACCTCTGTGTAGGACTCTAAAGACTCGTCAATACGCCGGCAGCGGATGATGATCATATCAAACATCCACAAGCCGCAAGCGGTCTGCTAAACGTAACGGCCACCCGGGTATTGAGCAATCTGAAGATCGACGAGCAAGCCCGCTCACACTCCAGTGAATCCGACCAGTAACACTACCGTACAGTCCGGTCTGATCGTCTGATATGTCGCATATCTCGCCTAGGGGTGGTAAACGTCAGACCCCAATAGCTCGATAAGTCGTGTCGATATGAGGCTCATAACGGGTCGAGAAACTACTGGTAACACTTACCAGCAATTCTCTGAGCAGCCCTGGCCAGGGACTTCCTGTTATAGCCAATCGATCACAGTGCAACATCAACTCCCTATACCGGGAGAGACGAATCCCCTCCTATCGCTCATTGCCTCCATGTGACTCGGGACTGTACCCAAAAACCACCATTTTGCACGCCCTCTTGGACGTGGTAAGATGGAAATCAAAGCACAGTGGGAACCACACAAGACTCTATGACGATCTCGGGTCAACAGACTACTCTGTACCAGTGTCACCAGAGAACTTCCATCTGACGTGAGGTATAATACCATCTGGGAGTTCTCGGGGAGTCCGTCCAGTGTACCCAGTCTCTACTAAGCACCCGTATATCATCTCTGATGTCAAACACCGATGGATATGGGATCATCCATCGCCCATCTGTATGGGTCGAGAAGGTATACGCTAGTCTACTCTGGTATATCGATGCCCCGTCTCGATACACCCACGACTAGGAACTTTGAAGGATGTACTTATGGACTACCATGTCCCCACTAGTATGATCCGCATCATAGTCCAGGTAGTCAAGCACACATCCTAAGGGCTTTACCAACATGTAACAGAGAGACAATCAGTATACACGTTAAGGTAAAGATCAACCAGATAGCATACTATCATGTCGAGTAAGAAAGTCCTCCCTATATATGTCCCAGCATCCACTACAATATACATCCTATGTATAGTAATGGCCTCTAGGGCATACATATAACTAACAATCTCCCACTTGCACTAGGGCCATCTGATAGCAGTGGTTGTAGTATCTCATACTCAACCATCCCATAAAAGTCTCTCTCTGGGAACAGGCCTTTGTGAGTGGATCCGCTGTGTTGTCCTCTGAGTCTACTCTCCTAACCTCGATCCCCTGGAGATCAACCATCTCCATGATCAGGTGATACTGCCTTAGAATATGTCTAGATCACTGATGGGACGGACGTTCCTTGGCATGAGCCACAACTCCATTGTCACACAATGGAAGGAACATAGTTCATCTCATGAACCAATATACATCCAAACAGCGTCTTTGGTAGCATCTTAAGTAGCGATGTATGCTGCCTTTATCGTCTAGTATGTCACGGTATCTAGCTTGGAACTCTTCCAATATACCGTCCCTCCACTGAGGGTAAAGACAATGCCTGTGACTGACATTCAGTCGTCCTTATCACCCTGGAACCCTTCCAGTGATTCTCCCCAGGATCATGTGATACCATCTCACTACAACAAGTGAGAATCCTAACATCCATTTAGATCTATCTCATAGATCCAAAATCCAGGAGTTAGTAGGTATCATTATGATCCTATATGGAGAATCATTGTGATAAACGGAGATTGACCGAGCGTAGCATAGGAAACTCTTTCCCTATCAAGAGTATGTCATCCACGTACTCTACGAGGATCACCACCATACTCCCTACTACCTTTTTGTTTATACTAGGTTCATCTACCATTTTGATGATGTCAACTTCCTTGACTAATTCATCAAAACAGATGTTCCAACTCCGCGATGCCTGCTATATCAAATAAAGCATCTTGCACACGTTTCCGCTGCTCCCACTGTTTACGAAGCCCTCTGGCTGTGTACTTATAGACCCACTCTTCTAAAACATCATTTAGAAAAGCAGTCATGACACCCAACCACCAGATATCGCAGTCATAGTATGTAGCCGTGGCAAGTAGGATCTGGATGGACTTAAGCATAGTTGCTTAGAAAAGGTTTCATCATCATCCATTCCTGGTCAATGATGTAGACCTTTAACAAGTCTAGCTTTGAAAGTCTCAACTCTTCCATGTACACCAAGTAATCTTCTCAAGATATACTTGCTCCTGATGGGGATTTAACCCTTCAGATATAGCAACTAAAGTCCATACTTCGTTGGTGTAGATGGATTCCATCTCAGATCACTTAGCATCCAGCCATTCTGACAGAGTCTTACTCCTGATGGCCAGCTCGAAACTAGTTGGGTCATCATATCATGACGCAATCCTCGCTCCCACTGTCATAGAGAAACCGAAGTATCTCTCAGGTGGGTGAGGAACCCTACTAGATCGGCGGAGAGGCTGAGGTTCGTTGGAATCTACTGAATCCTTTGGTTCTATCAAATCATCAGCTGCAGTTTGTATAGCTGGAACCTTTCCAGTTCTACATAACTGACCTTGTCTCGAGCTTGTCCGGATTATGCTTTTAGACATAGCCCGGACAACCCCAAATCTTAACTAACTTAAGATATGGGCTCTTCCCTTTCCATATCATATATGAAGTGGTAGGCAACCGATTTGATTTGAACCTTATTCAATAGGTATACAGCTTCTCAAGTGCATAACTCCCAAAAAGGAAACAGGTAACTCAGTAGTACTCATCATAGAGCACACCTTATCACATAGGGTGTGATTGCTCCGCCCCGATATACCATCGTGCTATGGTGTATTCGGAGGAGTAATGCCGAGAGAGAATCTCATTCTCCTTTAGAATAGTCCAGGAATTCCGTGCACAAGTATTCTCCTCCTTGATCTCATCAAAGGACATAATACTTATACCCATATTTTGGTTCTCTACTTCTCGCTTATATTCTGTGAATATCTCAAAAGGT